>JARLTB010000224.1:6092500-7392500 GCA_030141615.1 Unio pictorum
CACCTCTTGTACTATAATGCCCAATAGGATAGCGGGCTTGCACGGTCGGCTATATGGCCACAAGCAAAAGCTCCTGTTGCATCTCTGTATCAGATGTTATCACACACGATACAGATGAAGAAAGTCCTGCATGGTCCTTTATCATCTCTACTGCCTCATCTCCCAAGGGTTTACAATTGTTTAGCCACTACTGTGGGAACATGTATGAAGAGGAAAGTCTTACCAGAAAAACGATATCCTGTACTTAACAAAATAGCAAGCCTCGTAGTCACATATTTGTAACACGTGTAGAACTTTTGGTTAATGCACTGGCAAAACCATTCCAGCGGCGCTGGGATGCATGGAAGCAGATCTGCCAAAGTTCCAATCAATCTTTAGAACTGAAGGTGGGAGGGATTGTATTTTTGGAAGAACGCCTTTTGCTTCATATTTATGGCTTTTGAGATAATTCATTTAGTAATGTCGACTTCGAGTAAACTTTTACTGTCCTACAAAGGATTAGATAATTTATCAAATAACGATTGAATTTTAAATTGCTCTTGGCAAAGGAAACAACAATAAACTTTTTGAAAAAAATTATTAGTCCATGTAATAAAACTTTACGAAAACTAATATAAGTGGGCGTGTTCTTTGTTGCGCTCAAAAAAATGAAATATGTCTCAGAAGATCAGCCTTTCTTTCGTAAGTATAGGAGGAAGTACACGCTTATTTATATATATATATATATATATATATATATATATATATATATATATATATATATATATATATATATATATATATATATATATATATGATTTTTTTTGTTCTTTTCAGACAAAGAATTACTATAATAGTTGCTCCACATTCATAAATATTATGTTGAACGATCATAAAGCCTTCTTGTTAAAAAAGCGAGAAAAGCGTATGTTGTTTATTGAAGTTTGCATGTCTAATATTTGCTTCGATTTTGGTCTGTTGGTAAGGTTAATTTATTACAGGAGTTAAATCTCTTATCATTTTAATATACAATTTCTTATTATTTTAACTTTTTATATCACAGTAATTGTATTTCGATGGTGAAAACTTTATAATAGTAGAGACATTTACATTTCTTAACGACCGCTCCTGTAGCCTAGTTTTTAGAGGATATATCTCAGATGCGGGAGGTCGTGGGTTCGATCCCCTGATGAGTCATACAAAAGACTTACAAAAATGGTACTAAAAGCTGCCTCGCTTGGCGCCCAGACTAGTATGTGGACTGGTCGGCCTGGTGTCAGGATAAATTGATTGTGTTTGACATCGTGCTATATGTCTGAGACATGTTTATAAACTGTCACACTACAGACATCGTAGCGTTATGACTTTTAGAATAAGTTAAAAACCGAAATCACACACACACACACACACACACACACACACACACACACATATTTCTTAACAATATAAAAGTCTTCTCTCATTTGTCTCAGGTCCTCTCTCATTTGTCTCAGGTCATACATAAATAATTTGATTTGAATAGTGAACATTATCAACTACCCTCACGTTCACTCATATTATTACGTCACTGTAGCTTCACTAATACAACAAAAAGTTGATGATGTGTCATGAATAATAGCAACATTACCAATAGTTTGAAGCTGATGAAAATATATTATTATTATTATTATTATTATTATTATTATTATTATTATTATTATTATTATTATTATTGAATAAATAACATTAAAAATTAAAACGGCATCCACACACACACACACAGACACACATACATACAAACATACATACATACATACATACATACATACATACATACATACATACATACATACATACATACATACATACATACATACATACATACATACATACATACATACATACATACATACATACATACATACATACATACATACATACATACATATGGAATGAAACAAAAATAAATAAATTTGACAACAATTGTCAGCTCTGAACAATCAGAAAACAAACTAATACTACACTCTACGATAGTACAAGATCAACTCGGTACTGTACTGTTTTGTTTCTTGAAGAGTATTTGTGAATTATCACAGACAATGAAAATAGATCAATCAGATGTCTCTATAAGAAATTATTGAGTTTAAGTCAACAAACAGCTATGTTATTATGCAGAGTGTTAAGTAGCAAAACATCGCGCACTTTATCCAATTAGAAACTTCACAAATAAGGTTGCAAATAATTTGGCTTTATGTAAGCACCATAGGAATAAGTACACATATTCAAGAAGGCACAAATGCAAAATATACAGAGAAAAGAAACGGCAAGCCTTGGAAAAAGCACCCCTAGGCAAAGACTCGAAACATTTCTGTAGACTTTTAAAATGTCCTAACATCACAGCTGGAATAATTATCAACACGGATGGTAACAATACCCTTCAGAGTTATTTCATATGCAATTTGAGATTATCCAGAATTTCATTCATCTGCAGCTTGTTACATGTCATCCATGATTTTCTCATCAGAAATGCACGTCTCCACTCCTTGGATGATAGCATCAACTACATTTGGGTGGATACATTTGTGTCGTTGGGTGTCATCGGTATACAATTGGTGAGAGACTGGGAGATGATCTAAGACACTTGATAGCGGGTGAGTGTATAGAATGAAGAGAACATATCCAATAACAGACACCTGTGGAACACCACAACATATATCAACTGGGCTGGAGTGTATTCCATTTGCATATACAATTTGTGTCCTGTTGACTAAGTAGGACTTGAACCTCAGTAAGGCTGTATTGTGAATGCCAAATACATGCTGGAGACGGTGAAATTATATAGCATTGTCTATTGTGTCAAAATGCTGCAGACAAATCAAGGAGGGTGAGGACTGTAATCTTTCCTCTATCCACAGCAGAGAGAATCGCATTAAATACCCTTAGAAGAGTAGTTTTAGCAATGTCGCAAGGGCAATATGCAGACTGTACATTGCAAAAAGACTGTGAATTCAGATGAAATAAAAGATGTGTTAGAACAACTTTTTCTATTCAAAAAAATTATATGAACGGGAGATTAGAAACTGGGAGGTAGTACTTTAAATCGTTACGGTCGAGTGTTGGTTTCTCCAGCAGAGGCTTTACATTGGCAGTTTTTAAAAATGATGTAAATTTCCAGGCTGAGAGAGAGGGTTTATAATTTGTCGAGCCTTAGTATTACCCTTCATTCTGTTTATCAAGCGAAATATACACAAGTTTGCAAGTTGTTAAACCTAGATTTTTTTTTCTGGTTGTACCATACTTTTAAGGCATGCAATTTGGGCGGGTGGACTATGTTAAGAATAAAGAACATTATTATTATTATTATTAGTAGTAGTAGTAGTAGTAGTAGTAGTAGTAGTAGTAGTAGTAGTAGTGTTGCTGTTGTTGTTGAAGGAATAACATAAATAAACAAAACTAGATATATTTCATTTATGGTTTATAATTTGTCAAGCCTTAATTTCAACAACTATCGTTTTTTTTTTTTTTTTTTATAAGGATCTAATTTTCACACATACAACCGGATGTTCGTCAGCCAACAACTTATCACTTTAGAAAGTATCACTACCCCAAAACTGTTTCCGAAACGGAGAGACTAATGTTCTGACTGCTCCTATTACATCAAGTCTATGAGAGACTTGAAAACTGTTTAGTATATAAGAAAAAGCGTATATTTCATCACTGTCATTTGTGTTCCTAAACTTTTGTGTGGTGATATTTTTCATTTTTTTTTTAAAAAAGGGTGACATAACATTTGCCTAATTTATGAAGCGTTTTCTAAATACGTGGTGAAATATTATAAAAAAAACTAGCAATCCCTTAATTTTTTTAATACTATTTACAATATGGTGGAACTCGTGTTGTATATACTCAGTTTTTTAACCAATGGTATTATATGACCCTCAACGGAGTCGCTTAGGATTCTGTGAACATAACTTTTAGGGTTAAACTACTAGGAATTTTTGTTTCAAACCATTGTCAACGGGATCGTGATAAAAATCGTGGATGTTTTTTTTTTAATTAAATAAAAATATTCTAATTTAGTAATTTTAAAGTATCGTCTTATTTTCATCTGACACTCCAAAACTTTAAAGTATTAGAAATGGCTTGAATGTTTGTTACTCACTTAAATCTCAAAAGTTGCTTACCGTGAATAGTTTTCTCTGAGTGGCGTAAATACTTTATTGCGAAATTACAGATTTTAAATATGTGACCCTGTGCAGGGTATAGGGACCCCGAGTGGCTGAGTGGTCTAAAGCGCCCTCCGTTACGGATCACTGCCCATCTCACCTCTGGCTGCGTGTGTTCGAGGCTCCGATTCGGCTAATGTGGGTATGTGAGAAAGCTTGCCAGTAGGTTCTTTCCGGGGGTTTTCCCAGGTTCTTTTCCCACCATTATACTGGCCCCCATGTATAGCCTATCATGTGCTGAAAAATGGCGTTAAACCCTACAACAATAACAACAACAACAACAACAAGTGTGCATGATAAGTAAGACACACGAGTTTGCAAACTCGGGGTTAATATTGTTTCCTTTCTTTTTCTATAGTTTGAATCTATACATTTATTACGTATTTCATTGCAACAAAATTGGGAGACCTTATTTCCACAGTACTAAGTGCCACAGGAAATTGTTTTTATTTCTATTTTGTTTCTCTTTCATTTCCAACGAAATACAAACTCTTAAAACATTATTATTATTAAAAGACATTTATTCTGACAGAAAAAAAACACAACATCCCGCCTTAAACATTAATCAAACTATGGCACCGTGTGCCACGATTCCCAGCTCTTCACAATTTTCAACACCCTAACATGTCCACTTTCAAAATATGTTGTTTCAGTACGAAATAGATTTTCTAATTTAATTTGGAATCCAATACAAATTTGTCACTAAATAGTTTGTTACGCCCCATGTAGTTGACCAAATTTTCAAGTTGTAACAATAAGACAAAATACAGAGGACAGTCATTTTTGGAACAAATGGGGATTGAATAATGGGTTTCGACGGAGAGGAATTTAATGGCATGTGGAACAGGTTCATACGTAAAATTTATTGCTTGCACTTTTCAATGGAGAAGCATGTGTTCGTGAAATGTATGACGTACGAGTTTCTGACCCACCCACCCCACCCAGTCAGTTGACATGTTATATAAAATTGCTTCCCCTGATGGAAAACTTATGTAAGATTATGTCTGTTTATGTGTTTAATGGATTACAAAAGAAATTATTCCTCGATTCTGTTTATCCGTATGAAGCTGACGATGAATGAAGCGAAATAGGTTAGTAAGTTGTTATTCTTTCGGGTTTCTATTTGTTTCTTTCGGCGGTGGGTGGGGTGCACTTGGCGCAGAAGCAATAAAACTGCTTTGAGGGTTTATTATTTCTCATGAAAATTTTAAAAGAGTTTTGCACAACATTTGTTCCAGCAGTAACATCCACGCCTCCTACATTATTCAAAGCGATGCCAATTGTGTCACAGTTTGATAACAGTATACTCCCAACCGTACCATTTCATGTATTGTTGTCTTGTTTGACTTTTGTTAATTTCTTATTGAGTTTGAGCACCAGTCACATAAAGTTTCACAAGGTTAACATCATAATTATTAAATCTTTTATTTAGTGTTGGAACGACTTTAGAAAGTGGAAAAACAATATATGAACCACGGTCTGTCATGAATATGCAGGGTTTGGTGGCATAGCGGAGAAAGAGCAGGTTCCAGGAGAAAATCCATTTGCGTGAATTTTCAATGTGAGGAGTATCCGTCATGACAAAATCTGTACAAACCTGCCTCACGCTTTTCGGGGATACAGGAATTGAACACTTGCATCCTTTGATGAAGAACGAAACTGCGGTAATATTGGATAGGCATTGTTCTTAAGTTTCAAAATACGATTGACACTTGTCTTCCGACATACAAACTATATAACTTCAAATGTTTGTAACAATGGGCTAGAATATCGAGCTCAAGCAAGTTTGAAATGTGTACTTTATTCTTTTATAACAATTGAAATCACTTATATGTCTTCGATTTGTAAGTGTCGAATTGAATTCAGTAAATAAGCCATGATTCCAAAAGGCATGGCTATTTTCTTAAGGGTTACATAGGATCAATTCTAACTCAATTCTAACTCCAAACTGGGAAATTTGGCCTGGAACCAAATTTAAACAACAAAAATGTTAAACTTGATTTATGACACGGGATTTGTCTTTTTAAGCCAAAATTAAAATTCGAGAAATCGTTTCATTCTTCAAAATACTTAAGACAGCTGATTGGTCGATTTCAAACCAGACTTAAATTTCAACAAATCTGTTCATTGGACAAAACCTTAAGACAGTTGATTGGTCTATATTATTAAATTGGACAAAATCTTAAGACAGCTGATTGGTCTATATTATAAATTGGACAAAATCTTAAGCTATATTATTAAATTGGAATAAAAACTTAAGATAGTTGAATGGTCTATATTATTAAATTGGAATAAAAACTTAAGACAGTTGATTGGTCTATATTATTAAATTGGAATAAAATCTTAAGACAGTTGATTGGTCTATATTATTAAATTGGACTAAAAACTTAAGACAGTTGATTGGTCTATATTATTAAATTGGAATAAAAACTTAAGACAGTTGATTGGTCTATATTATTAAATTGGAATAAAAACTTAAGACAGTTGATAGGTCTATATTATGAAATTGGAATAAAATCTTAAGACAGTTGATTGGTCTATATTATTAAATTGGAATAAAAACTTAAGACAGTTGATTGGTCTATATTATTAAATTGGAATAAAAACTTAAGACAGTTGATTGGTCTATATTATTAAATTGGAATAAAAACTTAAGACAGCTGATTGGTCTATATTATTAAATTGGAATAAAAACTTAAGACAGTTGATTGGTCTATATTATTAAATTGGAATAAAAACTTAAGACAGTTAGATCGTCATTTGAACCAGACTTGAATTTAGAATATAAAATATCGAATAGAATTGGAATGATAAGAATTGTATATATTCTGCATGCATACATACATGCATGCATACATACATACATACATACATACATACATACATACATACATACATACATACATACATACATACATACATACATACATACATACATACATACATACATACATACATACATTGTATGACACTTTCATGCAAACTTCATTTATCACGTATCAGTGTCGCCCTATGACTAATTTTTCAAACTACTTATTTCAACATGCATTAGATCTTCTCTCCACAATATTTAATAACCTTTCTACAATTATTTTGTTGTACTAGAATACCGTATATCTCTCCACAATATTTAATAACCTTTCTTTCTGCAAGTGCTTTGTTGTACTAGAATACCGTATATCACTCCACAATATTTAATAACCTTTCTTTGTACAAGTGCTTTGTTGCTCTGGAATGCTGTATAGATGCGTGTCTGAATAGGAGCTAACTGTACATACCCATAATGCACTGAGAGATGTGTGTCGCTACAGTTGCTTAGGACTAACAAACTTCATTAAAAAGTCCGAATTGCTTCTGCATTATGTGGCGGCAGTTCAAAGTCTGTATGGTTTGTAGTAAGGTTTTAATTATACGTGAGTATATACGACATTCGTTTAAATGCAAAATCAGAGACTTATTTTATCGTTGCTATTTTCATCTGTACAAAGATCAAGTTCTGTTTTATTTCTCTTCAAGTCAGATTCGTCAAAACAAATCTTGTCCATGTGTTATACCCTCTTTGCCATTCCATACGTCTCATAACATTGTCATAAAACATTCCAAATTCATTATTCCACAAACAAATGCCATGCCTGTTTCTATTCTTATCAATTCTATCTTTCGGTGGTATTTTAGAGACGTTTTCCAGATAGATAGATAGATAGATAGATAGATAGATAGATAGATAGATAGATAGATAGATAGATAGATAGATAGATAGATAGATAGATAGATAGATAGATAGATAGATAGATAGATAGATAGATAGATAGATAGATAGATAGATAGATAGATAGATAGATAGATAGATAGATAGATAGATAGATAGATAGATAGATAGATAGATAGATAGATAGATAGATAGATAGATAGATAGATAGATAGATAGATAGATAGATAGATAGATAGATAGATAGATAGATAGATAGATAGATAGATAGATAGATAGATAGATAGATAGATAGATAGATAGATAGATAGATAGATAGATAGATAGATAGATAGATAGATAGATAGATAGATAGATAGATAGATAGATAGATAGATAGATAGATAGATAGATAGATAGATAGATAGATAGATAGATAGATAGATAGATAGATAGATAGATAGATAGATAGATAGATAGATAGATAGATAGATAGATAGATAGATAGATAGATAGATAGATAGATAGATAGATAGATGCATTTTGTCTCGTATACATATAGGGTTTTCCATTCAATGTCATGAAGACTTTATGACACGTATGAAGGGTGTCGCTAATTTATGGAAACCATTTAAAAGTCTTCAAGTTTCGCTGACACTGGACTGAACGTGATTTAGCCCATATCTATAAAACATACGAGTTAGTGATAGAGCGAGATAATATTTGCTCTGAACATATTCATATAGCGTACACATGATTATTTATCTAAATGTCTAGATGTTTAATGCGTTTGATTTCAAATGATTTCATGCATAAATTACATGTATATAATTAAACTTGCGGATATATATATATATATATATATATATATATATATATATATATATATATATATATATATATATATATATATATATATATATATATATATCTATCTATCTAAATGTCTAGATGTTTAATGCGTTTGATTTCAAATGATTTCATGCATAAATTACATGCATATAATTAAACTTGCGGATATATATATATATATATATATATATATATAGAGAGAGAGAGAGAGAGAGAGAGAGAGAGAGAGAGAGAGAGAGAGAGAGAGAGAGAGAGAGAGAGAGAGAGAGAGAGAGAGAGAGAGAGATTGGTAGACCCGGTGCCGTTTCGTCCATATGCCATTAAACAGAAGACCCTATACACTCGCCTTGAATGCCATGGCGGAACAGGAAATAGCTTTAGTGAGCTTTACCAGGGCGGTTTTGAACAGACAGGAGGACGGCAGGAGGGCTTAGCTCGATTCGTACACAAAAACAGGCTTCCAAATCTCAGCAAGCTTGATTTGAGCCATAACGTCAATCCAACCGTGAATTTGAAATGCTGCAATAAAATACAACATACAGTAATGTTTACTCTTGATTTTCAGTGTTGATGATCTTTACGAGAAAATCGACTGTTATGCAACTAGTATACGTTAAAACGTTGAGTTTCATGTCGTGAATATATTAAACATACTATAAACATACTATATGGGGAATCATGATGTTTAACACACACACACACACACACACACACACACACACACACACACACACACACACACATTCATGTTTAGGTTTAAATTGTGAGAAAAAATTGAGTGAGTTGAAATTAATTACGAAGTTCACCGTTAGTTTCTTCATTGGAAACATTCTTTTAGTTATTGTTCCTAAAAGAACAATGCAAATATAACAAAATAATTGAACAATTTGTAATAAAAATAAACCCCTGCAATTTGAGATATGCATGAGGAAAGGTATTCTTATAATGAAAAAATATACTGAGATACGTTGACGTTAATTCGATGTGGCTTTAAGTCAGCGAGAAGAATGTTGATAGATGTTTTGATATATATTTTTATTTATATATATAATTATATATTTGTATATATATATATATATATATATATATATATATATATATATATATATATATATATATATATATATATATATATATATATATATATATGCACCGGTATTTCTCTGCAACATACATACATACATACATACATACATACATACATACATACATACATACATACATACATACATACATACATACATACATACATACATACATACATACATACATTGAAAAATAACATACCTTTTAAAATGTTGAAGTCAAATAATTTGATATGCTAATCCTGTTGATATATCAAATTGTGGGGCATGAATACGCATTTATAACAGTAGGCTATTGATTAGAGGCCGACCGAAATTCGGTTTCGGTTTCGGCGCCGAAAATTGGCAAATGACCACTTTCGGCATAGTTTCGGTTTCGGCCGAAGCCAAAAAGTTAGCTTTTGATTTGCTTTCGGTTTCGGCCGAAACTGATATTGACTTTCGGTCATCATCCGAAGATCTATTTTAACTTTCAGAATGCAACACTAGTGCTGCGTCTATTACTCTGTTTGTCGGCCGGTCAGTCGGCGCTAGGCAATTTGACATTTAGCGAAGTTCCCTTAATGCAGGCTCTGAATGATTACTTCTGTATTCGTTTTTAATTAGTATGGCATTGCATCATGACCCAGGCCTGTTTAATAAATCTTGTGTTCGGCAACTTCGGTTTATCTTTCGGTTTCGGTTTCTGCCGAAGGTGTAGGTAAACTTTCGATTTCGGCCGAAAGTCAATTTTTAACTTTCGGTTTCGGTCGGCCTCTACTATTGATTCTTTCACGCATTAGCAACCAAATAAATATACGAGTAAATTTACCGTTCTCACTGTGGCGTAAATGAGAGAAAAATGAGATAAATAAATTTTTTGGCCAAATGTAACCATTGCATTTATACCAAATATCTTACAAGAACCTAGTTCGTCGAAATGAGATGTGTACACTTTCCATGGTTTTTATCGTCAGTGTTCGCAAAACCAATGACAAAGTTGCAATAGCCTATCAAGATCCTTAGCTAGCCAATGTTCCGGTACGTTAACCTATCTATATTTGGCAATTGGTGATCGAAGTAGTGACAGGCTGCTGCATCCAATCAAAAGCGCTCTTACATTTATCATCGTCACTGTCAAGAACATAAGACACATATTGACTGTTCAGTGACATTCAGCCATATGTATGCTATGACACGTTATTCTAACGGTTAGTTGGCATTATATATCAAGGGAGGAAATTATCGAAATTCCGTAGATGTCGCTAGTGAAAAGCACTAAAATATCGGATCAATTCGCCAAGGTGATGATAAGTTAACATATCGGACCCTTGTCTAACGAAGATGGTTAAGACTGTTGGGTACATTTCTAGGTTAGGAGGCACACGCATACTATAATCTATTTAAAGATTTTCTAATGAATGCCAGAGCTGTATTAAGATAAAACGTTTACTTTGTTGTTACTGTTATACGCCTATATTAATATTCTAAAACAAGACTGTCTTTTTTGTAATTAAAGTTCGGATGACCGGTCTAGTCTACTGGCAGCGATAGAGACGAATGAACCATTTATGCTCTCTCTCTCTCTCTCTCTCTCTCTCTCTCTCTCTCTCTCTCTCTCTCTCTCTCTCTCTCATACACAAATAGACAAAGTTTCCGTCAATACAGTTACACGTTTTCAATTTTAACGGTAATGCAAGAATGTGTACTTGCTGTTTCTAAAATAAAATAAAATATAGTATACGTACAGTATGTCCGCTGACTCGAATATTTCACTAGTTGTATACCTGTTTCATTAGGCACAGTCAGCCCCGTTTCTTTTTTGATGAAAAATGATACATGTTTGCGGTATATTCAAAATATGTTGTATATCATTCATTACGCTATTGTCAAATTTCGCCTTTGAATGTTTTAACATGACATATCACCAATGTATGGCCGCCACATTTATTATTTATATTTCAGGAAAAAAAAAACATGTCCGACAATAAGACCATTGTAATAAAGACAAAATAAATGGACATAAACGGTCTCAAGATCTCATTCATACTTTCAGTGTTAATTGCTTACCCGGAGATTATGCACATCTTGAAACTCACCTAATAGCCTCTCTGCATATTTACAACTCGGGTCGGTGTACATATTATTTAAAGGCATGTTTTGCGAGGACATGTTTCTAATGCTACGTTTAGTGGGACGCGTATGTCAATAGTTGTACTAAATACACTTAGATCTTACAATATGATCAAATATCTCCTCTAATTCCCATATTTGATCTGGTTAATGATATAATGATGTGATCGCACGAGTACAAAATAACCATTCTCTGGAGGCCAGGCTTCAACAACTATCAGTTAGCAAGTGCATTTTAATGAGAACAAGTGTGTTTTGCTGAGTGACGAGATGCAGACGGCTCTAACATACTAGTGTAACTCATCAAATATAAGTTGATATATAGCCCTGTAGATAACGTTTTTATATAACTTTGCATAAAATGTTCTCTTTATTTGGCAGCGACTGATATGCGCGCGCATCATCAATGTGCTTGGGGATTGATCGGCAATTAATGGCACGTGGTTTTAATTGGAAACGTGGCTTTAATTGGAAATGACGCGTCACCAGCTGAATGGGGCGTCATGTTGGCAAATATCATTTAAGAGATTCTTTTCATAATGGTTATATAATGTTCTAGAAGTTGCTTTTTCTTCTTCTTCTTGCTGTTATTTTGCTGTCCATCTATGTTATTGTTATTGATGATGGTGTTAATACTATTTTGCTTCTTAAATTTACATCGCAAACTCACCTTTTTCGACTTTAAAAACAAAATTAAAGACCTAATAACGCTTCGTACCTTAAACATTTTCAGCATTTTTTTTATGTTTTCCAATTTCATTGTTTTAAATTTTTGTTTTTCTGTAGTCATATCATTATTGATGTAAAGCGATTCGAGCTTCTAAAGATTATGTGCTATACAATTTCCTCATTATTATTATTAGTAGTAATAGTAGTAGTAGTAGTAGTAGTAGTAGTAGTAGTAGTAGTAGTAGTAGTAGTAGTAGTAGTAGTAGTAGTAGTAGTAGTAGTAGTAGTATTATTATTAGTAGTAGTAGTAGTGGTGGTGGTGGTGGTGGTGGTAGTATTTTTAAAGTTGGTCTGATAAAAATTACCTTAATATCTCAACACAAAGAAAAGATACTAAATCTGATGTCAGTGTGGATTTTTAAACGTGCATCATGCATTTAAGCTAATTAAGGACCATACATCTTCTCTTTAGTGTTTAGGCGCTAATAAATATTAACACAGAAAAAGTGAAAACAACAAGCTCTGTAAAAGTTAACAAATAATTTATATCCCTGGACAAAGATTGCTAAAATAGAAAAAGAACCTACAGTTTCAAGAATAAAATCCAAAATAATCCAGGAATATTCCACGAATTAAATTATAAAAGTCCTAGTAATGAAATGTTCACTTAAATTCAAGTTCGAGTCCTTTTGGAAAATCCAAGATTAAAGCCGATGAAGTATGTTGATGTCTGTTTTGTGCTTATCTACATTTACATGTAGAAACCCAATATTTAACACGTTGGTGTTGGAAATCCGAATACAATTTTGATAAACTTTTGTCCACGAATTATGTATGAGTATATCAAATATTTGCAGATATACGAATTATTCCTCTAAAATCCAAATATTTTGAAGAAAAGTTAACACGGATTCAAAAACTGGTTATTGGTTATGACAAAAGAAAATGACTTAACGGCATGTGAAAAAAGCCAAAGATTACCTATATTTCATTAAAACAAAGATTTTATCGTCTTCAGTAGCATTTTCGTCGTCTTGAGTCAAAATTCATCCAACAAAAACATCACTTGCATCAACAGATAACTTAAATGATTGCTTGAAATATGGAGCTGTAAGAACTGATGCGATCCTAAGTATGGATTTTAACTTATCAAAAGCCTCCTGACAGTTTTCAGTCTAAAGAAACTTGTTTTTCTTACTCAGTAAATTTGTCAGTGGTTCAGCAATTATAGCACATTTGGAACAAAATTACAGATAGTACCCAGCCATGCCGAAAAATCGCATCATTGCGTTTAATTAGCAGGTACAGAGAATTCAGAGACAGCCTCGACTTTTAGTATCTGTAGGTTTAACTTGTCCATGTCCCACACTATATCCTAGGAAGGTTCCACTAGCACGAGAGAATTCACTTTTGGATAAATTAATTGTCAAATTTGAAACGATGAGTCTGTCAAAGAATTTCCCAATTGTTGCTTTAAAAAAAAATCAAGCTGTAGTTGTAGATGATAACATCATCAATGTTAGCATCACCGTTATCTAGACCAGGGGTGATCATATTCGTAAGACGTTGAAAGGTATTTGCCGACCATTTCATACCAAATGGCATTACTTAGTACTAGTAAAGTGCATCTAGAGTCAAGAATGCCGAAATTTCCTTTGCTCTATCCGATAGTGGATTTTCTCAAAATCCTTTCATATGGTTAGATTCGGTGGCATTCTTGGCATTTCCGATCTTATCATTACAGTCATCGATTCTTGGTAATAGAAATGACCATGTTTTTGTCACATCTTTCACTTTCCTATAATCAGTACACATACGGACAGTTTATCTGGTTTTGGAACAAGTATGCAAAGTGAACTCCAGTCACTTTTACTGGGTTATATGAAATCATTCTCCAGCAAATACTGAATTTTGTGTTTCAAATATTCCTGTTTGCTAAGATTCATCCTGTATGGGTGTTATATCATAGGTTTGGAATCTACAATTTCAACGTCATGGAAAATTTTATTTTTCCTTGAAGGAACATCCGGAAATAAGTGCTCATATTACATTAATAACTGTTTGAGTTCATTTATTTCTTGCTCTTGAAAATATAAACGTTTCTTGTCTAAACCTTTCATAATTGTTGAATTCTGAGGATTTGGTTACTCCAATATCAATATAATCCGATTATATTCCTTCACTTAAATCTTCACTAAGTGGGACAGGTACAGCTAAATTAGTTGCATGTTTATCCTGGCTGTCTCTTTCAATATACTCTTTTAGCATGTCTATGTGACAAAGTTGTTTTTGTTTTCGCCTCCCAGGAGTATTTATGATGTAATTTAAATCACTGGTTTTCCTGTCAACTGTGTAGGGACCATACTAATTGACAAGAAGAAAGATTTCGTGGAATGGGCAAGAGATCCATGATTCTATCAACCAGCCTAACAACTCAATGATTCGAGTTTGTATCATATCTTGAGCAGAGTGCATATTTGCTCTTGCGACCTCACACAAGTCTTTGACAACTTATTATTAAAGGTGGAAACATAATCAAAAAGATTACCTTCAGTATCTTCATTAGAAAGAAGTTTCTTCTTTAATAACTTTAATGTTCCACGCGCAGTGTGTCAATATGATCGAATCATATTTTTCAAAGTCTAATCAAATCTTTCTAATGCCTCATGGCTCTCAGGGCGATAGGCAGAATATTTGAATTGTTGAATGCTTAATTTATACATACTCTACTGAAAAATTCCACATATGAAGTTGAGTCGTGATCCGATTGGACAGATTCGGAAAACCAAATTTAATTTAAAACAAGTACCTTATCAAAGCTTTAACTATTGTTTTAGATTGTATATTCCTCAAAAACTTTCCTCTTGAAACCTTGTTGATTCTGATGCCTATGATTCCATTTGTAGCAATCACAGTTCTTCAACTGTTCTAGTAGTACCAGTTGTTTGAGACTTTCATAATCGTTGTCGACGTTCGCTGCTATGCACCTTCGATATTATAACTCTATCAAATTCGTCATGAGTTTGTCCAGCTTCATTTTTATAGTTTCTGTATTTTTCCTGATGAGCTTCAGGGCTAGCTTATAACCCCTTAAGATGTATTCTTTGACCACATCAGAGTCTTCGCATTGGTGAACTGACAGTGAATGGTAAATATCACAAGCCTTGACATTGAGTATTTATTGTAATAAATGAAAGAATGCTCCCTTGGCCATTTCAAATTTTCAGCAATTTTCTTTTCAAAACGAGTAAAATATTTGTCTCTTTCTCTGAAAAGGGGAACTAACTTAATGTTCTTTGCAAGATCAAAACTTTAGTTGGATTTGAAGTATGAATGTGCTTCTCACTTTGCATTTGCATCTCTCTCTCTCTCTCTCTCTCTCTCTCTCTCTCTCTCTCTCTCTCTCTCTCTCTCTCTCTCCTCCTCCGTCTCAAATTGCATTTGTTTTTCTGTAACTGCAATATTAAAGGAAAACTGAGGATCTCTATAAAAAATATTTTTTATGAAAGCGATGATTATTCATTCTCTTAGAAACTTGTTGAAGTGTTTGTCCAACATATTGCATGCTACACTTTTTACAGGTTGTCGAATAAATCTATTCATTCTAAAAAGTATTGGTTATTTCAACATGATTAAATCATCTTTTACACCACATAAAAGATACTTATTGCATTCATAAGTTAGATACTTTGTATCCTAATGAATTTAATGTCAATGCTCTATATATAATTGAATATTTTTAAAATTGATATATTGTATATCTTTTATAACAAAATAATTATATGTATGAGTGTTTGTTTCTATTTTATTATTATTATTATTATTATTATTATTATTATTATTATTATTATTATAATATATATATATATATATATATATATATATATATATATATATATATATATATATATATATATATATATATATATATATATATATATATATATATGACATTCATGTAAATTCTCATATTATTAGTAGATGGAACAAATTACCCTTTAAATGTGTCATTTAATTTTTATTATTAATAATGCGTGACGCAGTTAATAGTTGTAGATGTTGATATATATATATATATATATATATATATATATATATATATATATATATATATATATATATATATATATATATATATATATATATATATAACTGAGATATATGTACCTCTTAATATAATTCTAAGCCCTGCACGCTCAATGTGTCTACTTTAAACATGATGTGTATTAAGATTATATTCTATAGTTACCATTTCATGTGACCTCTATATGAGATGGCCAAGTGAATTTCTGGTCTTGCGTCATTTGTGCTTTGTCGATCATCCTTTGTAAGTTGTATGTTTGATTTTGTGTTCTAGAACCTTTATGATCTATTTTACCCATATTAGTGATTTCAGCCATTTTGCATTTCTCATCCGTCTTTAAATCTCCTTTAATTGTATTTAATTTACGTGACTATGATGATTGGCAGGCATATTTAGGTAACATTAGAACCAGCAAAATATATTTAAAATAATATCTTCTCGAGTGCCACCCCAACAATAAATACATGACCATATGCTGCGGCATGTTGTCAGCTCTTTAAAACATTCGTAATACAAAAATGGAATGTCTCGTCCGTTTAAGTCAAATAGACCATATATTAATATATAATAGGGGCTTAAAGACTACCTCGGGGCAGGTCAATGAGATCAGGTGCACTTCGCCCAATTGCTTTCCTCTTTATTCTTATCTGTTGTTTTTATGAACTCAAGTGCTTCCTAGATCTAGATAGTGTTTTATATGTGTTATCATCTGTCATTTCATTTAAGATGTATGTACCTTTTTCACATTGCAATTATATTGTATTTTATGATTTCTTATTGCCTTGCGTTGTATATGATATTGCGATATGATATTGTCGTATGGTATTATTTTTAGTTCTGTGCTTTGCAGCCTTGTACCTTACCATTTTTGTATTTTAGGAAGCACATTTCCTTCTATAGGGGGTTTCACGGTTACAACGGAGTTACTGATCGTAGCGCCTAAAATTACCTCCCTTAGCTCCAATGCGCATGCCCACAAAAACTCCAGTTCCGGATAGTTTACTGTTTTACACTTGATTAGCGAAACATAAAGTTAACAAAAGAAAACCAATGAATCAATTATATGTCAAACTAATTTTGTTTTTTACTAGGAGAATTATTATAGACAATAAATCAGATAATTAGATTCAGTGTCCATACTTACATTATATCAGATAATTAAATATTTCCTTTCCATACTTTAAGAATGTCAATTAATTAAATTAAATACACTGTCCATATTTATATTATACCTGATAATATTGATTCACTATCCATAATTTGAGACACATTTGTAGGAATATTTCATCTTGCTCTCCAATTTTAAACATTTCTTGCACCTTTTTGGCTACATGACTTTAAAGAAATATAATTTCAACAATTTGCATTTTTGATATGTTGATATATCCTTCTTTCTCAGTTACTTTGGCAAGGTTAATAGTTCGCTTATAACACGAGTTAAGAACGTTATTACACAAGTTCGATAAAAAAAATTATAATACGAATTCAATCCAGCAGCTGATATGTAATGCTAAATATTTTAAATCAGAAACGTTGTTGTATTTTTTTTTAAATTTTAAAAATGGAAGAGTATACTATTGTATTCAGATGAATTTGACAAAGCAATAATTACATTAGCTATCGATAAAGGAGTGTAATTAATGCTGATTGAATATTGTTTAATATTTGGGTGTACAAATTATACAATTTTCAGATTAATGATGTTTTATCTTGTTTCATTTTCGTTTAGAATTTTGAACATCAAGTATCGGACGGTACGGTGCAATAACTTTCAAATCTGCTAGGGTCTTTAACAAGATTTCAGACTGACACCTGCAAATTCATTTAGAATAGCCTTATTAAAATTAGCTTAATTCTGTTTAACTTTCCTTGCATTAAAGATGTTAGTTTTAAAAATACAATTATTTCATAGATTTCGTCCTACTACTTTGGTTCAATATTAATCCACGTGACCAGATATAAAATTGCAAACAGTATTATTTTAAAAAAATGACACTGCTTGTAAGAAAAGCCCTACAAGTCAATAATAAATAAATACTCACAAATATTCATCTTTGGTTTTTTTTGTCGGTCACTCCTTCTTTCTTAGTATTAAATTATACTCATTTTTCACCTGAAGTACGTTTATGTAATATACGCATGCAAACACATTCATTCGAGGATATACAAACCCAATGCACCAGATGAAATGTGATAGAAACACATACAGAAAGACAGGCAGAACAGGTGAGAACCACAAATGTCCTTTACGTGCATAGTGGGTCTAACATAGATATTTCTCCACATTATATACTCTAAAATTTCCATCCGTTCCAGGAAATAAAATTAGAATAATCATCTAGGAGACTCGTACGTGTGCCTGTCTGTTCAAGCACGGACGACATATGTTCATTTTGAAAGAAACTCAAGTTATTTCATTTAAAATATAACATTAATAGAAATGCAACAGTCTAAATCAATAATAAAAGAACTTTAAAAAGTTAGAACTTTTTTTGTTGTCGTTCAACATAAATTTACTGCTATGATTAAAACTGTAAAAAAATAAACATCTTTGTAATATTCTTTAAGCGAGATAAATTGCAAGAACTTTTTACGCAGCGATACACTTTTGCACAATCAAATAACACAAACTAGTACATAATGTAGTAATGGAAAGATAATGAAGATCTGAAACGGGCAGAAAACATTTATTTAAAAGCTGGCTGCAGCGCTAGTTAGTGGAAAAAATAAAAGATGTAACAACAATTTATCAAATATTGATAGAATTTCATTTTAAGAGAGTGAGATATCGGTCTTGTTTGCAAAATGTGAGCGGTTTGTCAAATTTTCTTGATCTACGTCTGCCATATCTAATTATTGAACTATCCGGAAGTGAGCTGCACCGATACGCCCTCTGGTGAGCTAGTAACCGTGAAACCCCCTATTACCTCCATCCGGTATAAAGATTCTTATGGAGACAAACAATATCACAATCTGTGTCGAAACAATGCATTTCTCGAACCTGAAGGTGGATGGAGTAAAGCAGGTCGAGGTTTTTTCTGGCCGTCTGATGCTCCACTGGTGAGGTGCATTCCATGATTTGGTTTACAAAAGTGATTAATAATGTTTAAAATAAACATGTGCAAATATCAGAAATACCTAACACACCATACAGGCCAATGCACGAATGAGATTAACTGTGTCTCACTTAAATTTCAACATCTGATAATATACACAATTAGTATTAAATGTTATTTGTTATAAATGAACATTCCTTCTTTATTTTTTTATATTTATAATTTCCTTCATTGAAAGACAATTCCTGAACCAAAAACTAATGGCAGTATAAATGAGATCAATGAGATGTATATAATAAATCTCATAAGTTGATTGGAATATGTATTGTTATTGATTTTAAAAGCACCTCGATGGTGTAAAATATTTAAAGTCAAAACAAGACCACTATACATATTAGCCCGTATTAGTAGAAGTATATGACCCTGTTCATAGTCACAAACTATGAATAAATCTGTTAAGAGCATTGAAACTACAAGTTCTCAACCAGTTTATGTCAATAATTTCAAACATTGTTATGTTCGTTTTACATTTACGACGAAAGATCGGCGTATTGGTAAATACGTATTGACATTAATAATGAGATTTGAAATATTGCGTCATAGCAAAAGCATGAAAATATTACGTCATAGCAAAAGCATGCAAATATTACGTCATGTGCGAACATCATGATTCACGTTCCTATTTCTGTCTTTCCAGCTGGAAGACGAGGTCAGGTCAGGTCACAATAGAGAAAATTCTCAAATTCGCAATAGGTGCATCCAGAGAACCACTTCTTGGATTCAGCATGAACCCAACCATCCAATTTGCTGAAGTGATGTTTCCACCCGCGAGCAAATGTATTAATCGACTAGTACTACCTGTTGAAATTGTTGATTACGAATTTTTTTATATGGCATTTCTGAACGACTTCTTTGGGCTTGAGTAGAAGAGTAGGATTATATATTTGTTATACTTTTCTACTGTATTGTATCAATAGGTAAGTCCTCTGTTACTTCTGTCATACAAGAAAATGCCTTGTATGTAAGACGGCACAATAAATTATAGAAATACGTACAATTTTTCCGGCGGAAAGTTGTTGGCAAAATAATAACAACAAAGAAGACGACTACAAATAAACAACAATCTATGCACACCACTTTAATAATATCTACGACTTTTTTGTCTGTATGATAGATAAAATAGTTACTTGCTTCTTGGTCAATCATTGCTTCCTAAATAACATAGGTGGTCAGAATAGAAGTAGCTGCATACATTTAAAATATGATCCGTAGGATTGATCTGTAAGACATGAATGTCTATTGTATATACACCGGCTTAGAATCTTTGGCATCTATTCCGGTCCTGTGCAATGCAATGGAATAGGACGGGGGACCGGGGAGGGGGGTATTTCATACAATATATCTGGTTATTTTTTAACATAATCTGTGGATGGTTGACACTTGCACAAGAATATCAAAGGCTCAAATGTTTTATGTACAGTTAGACGTGATAAAAAATGCGTCTTTTTGATTGAAGAAATTAATACTGGTACTCAATCTTACATAAGCTTGCAATATATATATATATATATATATATATATATATATATATATATATATATATATATATATATATATAACACGTAGTTTATCTTCATGACGTTTACTGCGACTGTTCTTCTCGTTTCATTCATTTATAAAACCTGATTCGAGATTTTGGTGTACGGTTTGGTTAGTTCAGAGTTGTTATTTGTGTCTCGTCATCGCACTACTGTATTCGTTCTGTATACAAGATTTATATGATACTGTAATAAATTTGGAGTATGCACATTTTAAGTAATTCTCAGATTTGTGTGATTATTGAGATTCGGCGCCAAGGTAATATTCCTAGCCCGAAATAATTAGCCAAGGAACGAACGTCACAGAGTTGAGTGTTAGTGAGTTTGAATGATGCCATGGTTCTCTAGTAGGGAATTCAGGTCCAAACCGAAGGACTGTCCTTGGTTTTAAGATAGTCCATATTAAAATCTAGTGGTGTACAATAGTGGTGTGGCTGAGGTGGCAGTATTTATGGTAGAAAACCGGTAAATTACACAATGGAATCAATATGTAGTGACTTAGTATATACCTTGTATGTGTCCATAGTGGAAAATGGGTGCAGTTATATTGGCGTAATGTGCCTGTAAAAGTGTACATTGACTGGCCTAAGGTGGCGGACTTAAAATAGTTCCCAGTGAAAAAGGGAATACTTGTGTATTTCCTATGGCATAACCGGCTGGCGGTACGGAAATCTGATGATGATGAAAAAAAAACATGCAAATGTGCGGTTGTTGGACTTCTGGCAAGTTGCTTTATCTGTGGTCTTGAATTGATTAGAGTAAAGTTTAGTATATCAAAGCAGACACGTCTGACTTTCCAATTTACAACTCAAATTGTATGGAAGTCTTTGGAAATTTGGGAAAACATATGACTTCCAGCGGGATTCGCGCTAGGATTTGACACCGCTCGGTCAAGTAATTCCCCTGTGCGTGTAGCAATATTGTTGGTGTTGTTATTATAGGGTTTAACGCCATTTTTCAGCACACGATAGGCTATACATGGCGGCCAGTATTATTGGTGGAGGAAGAACCAGGGAAAAATCACCGGAAAGAACCACCGACCCACGAGAAGCTACTGGCAAGCTTACTCACATAACTACATTAGCCGAATCTGAGACTCGAACCCACGCAGACAGAGGTTAAGATGGCAGTGATCCGTAACGGAGAGCGCTTTAGACCACTCGGCCACTCAGGGCGCCTGTAACAATATATTTCTAAGTAACCTAAACAGTGATAAATATCAAGTTCACGAGTTACGGTCAGGGCAGACATGAATACTTTGGATGAAAGTAATTGCATAAGTTGTGTATTTGCTAATGTCTATGTCACTTACAGATTATAAATTATATTAACAACAAAGTGTATATGCCTGGATTCTATATATTGCCTAGGTGTTGCCTGACAAATAGTAGTTCGCTAGTCCGCACATGCAAATCTTGATCTTGATAATAAATATTGTACTATGTTTCTCGCTATTATATATATATATATATATATATATATATATATATATATATATATATATATATATATATATATATATATATATATATATATATATATATATATATATATAATGAAAAACAGGAAATACATGCTATAGTCCTACTTCATTATTTCTGGCGTTTTCTATCCTCTATAAAATACTCCTATTTTCGTTACATTATACTTTTATAATGCAAGTCAAAAAGTAAAATTTACCAACGTGATGAAAATATTTAGAGAGAAAGTGAGAGCGCTAGCTTCAAGAAGTACAGCATGAATATATGCATTACATCATGTACAATGAATAGAGATGTCAGTTGTACGCATGGCCAATCTGTGCATTTTTCGTGCTTTTATTACCATGTACATACATCTATAAATGGAATTTATTTGCCGATCGTGGGATCAATATTGTACAGAACAACTCAAAAACTTCCACTTTATTCTAAGTAATTTCGATCATCTGGACAATAGAATATACAGAATCAATGTCCCTGATTGGTCCTGATACTTCACGTTTAACTAAAATATTGCAGTGCAGAAATGGAGGTTTCATGCAACTTTATTCCTGTCATTAACATAAACAAGACAAATTGTACTGCATGTGATGGTTATTCAAAAGTTTGTGGCATTTTATTTTTTTCACATGTAGACCCGTCATGTACGCGTTTTAGTAAAATGTGTGCATACGTTTTTCAACTTTTAGATGTACACTGACACGATTTTAGCAAAATTTGTACATGTACAAAATAGTGACTATGTCGTTGTAATCTGTCGGCCAGTATCACCCATAATATTAATTCATACATGCAAGGTCTTCTTATAGCTCTAATGTCAACTTTAGTTGCCCTTTTGACATTGCTGTTGAAATACCCTTTATTAATGCGCTTACAGTCCAAATAAGCTACCATTTATTAAAATTATTAAAATATTTTAAGTATTTTGTCGTTGTTATTTTCATCAAGTATGTCTGTGATGCAAATGATTGTTTACTTAGGTTTCGTATTTTTATGCGGATCTTTAGTAGTCTACAATATGTTCATACGCATACGACTTTACTGTGATAATGTTACCTGGCGATTTGCTTTCTTTGGTAAAATCAAGCCTGCATGAGACTTCAAAAATATCTTACCTGATTTGATTCACATTTATATTTAGATTTTATTTTATGTATTGTTTATGGCACTGATACCGAATTAATGGTCACCGAATAAACCATCTGGCTTATTGTTATTTTTCTATATCAGGAATGCGTTAACTGTTTTGATTGTCTTGGCCTCCGTAGCAGCACGACCGCTTCTTCAGTAGCCAGTAATAAAAATGTGTGCGTATAATGTAACTGGTTTCTTCGATTGCGTTTATTAAAGTTTAAATATTTGACTTTTGCCTGAGGATATCTTCAGTCGGTATAGTGTTCTGACACCCTTAACAACTGTTTCGCTTTCCTATGAAAGACCTGTATAACCTTGTGTTCATTCGTTATGGGTTAGTCGTATTCAATTCAGGATGAGTCCTGTATTTCGTTTGCGTATGATAAAATCTGGAATGCCTTATTATAATTTGCAATAAATATATCCTTCCTTTATTCCTGAAGAACTGTATCATTGTTGCTTCCTGTTTTATGGACAGCCAGCAACATAAATAGTTTATAACATACCCACTAACCTGGTACTCAGAGAATACAGTTTTGCCTGCTCACAATGTGTATATAATAACATTGCAGACCAACATAAACAATGTTAGCGAATCAGACCCACTGAGGCTCCTTACAAATAAGATGCTGTCTTTCATTGACACATAGGAACTTAAACTGAGTGTAGATACTGAAGCAAAATGGAACACATCATGCAGTCATAGTTACTTCAGCACCACTTTATTCGTGCTGACACACGCACCTTTAAAAAACATTGCAGATGCGGTTAGTTCATGACACAGTTGTTACGTGTATGGGAATAACCGAAGTGATGTAACGATACTGAGGGAAATTATATGATCACGTGACATTCCAGTACGTGAATACATTTGTTGAACATTATCAAATATGCAACTGGTGAAATATATTGTTAGCTGAAAAATATCAAGCATTTTATTTACAAAGTGTAAAGAATGCCTCTTAAAGGTATGACCCCTTTCTACGGAAATGTCTCAAGATGATACATTGCAAACAAGAGATGAAATGGATCAATAGTTTTTCGAATATGTAATGAAGACCAAAGTGTCAAACTTCTTGACCAGATGGTTAAAGTAATAAACCACACACGCAACAGTAGCAGGAAGATTTGCACGTTACCTTTGGTCGTTAAGAGAAAGAAAATATACAAAACAATCTTTATCATGCTTCTTTATTTGCGACATGAAATGTAAGCATTGTAAGTATAAATGCTCATTCCAGCAAACTGAACAAGCTGTACATTTTCGATGTCAAAGGAAGAAAGCAGCGGCTATAAGAATTCGTTAAGACTTTGTATTTCGAGAACATTAAATTAGATAATTGTATATTACAATACATTTGATCTGCAGAATACTCTAAATTATGGACTGAGGTATGAAAGCAGTTTACATCGTTTAAAAGTTCCCATTGAAATATTGCTAAAGATACTTTTCCAGGATATTAAAGTACTTTTACAATGCCTCTTGCCAATAGATTGCATCACTCCAGCCTTTTTTGTGAAATACACTACGAGCACGCATGTCAAATTCGGGTGACCCACTTCTGCTTGGTTCTCGACATTGAAAAAAATGCGAAGTCTATGTCGTCCTGAATCACAGGGTGAAGACAATCTGTGAAACCTGCATATATTCAAAATAACATTGTCAATACATATCTGGTTATATAAATATGCCTGCTTTTATTTTATTGGCTTATCGTGCAAAAAAGAAATTGGTTTCTTGTATTCAGAGAGCTTCATTCAATGTTTTGAATATAGGAATAACTTCCTGACAGTAAAACCCTAGACTTTTTCACTTTGATCTGTTATTTCTTACAAACCAATATGTAATTTCGTTTAAAGTTGGCAATGAATACTATGACTGAATCTACGAAACTCTGATTTTTTTGAAGGAATAATATAAAAATACCATTTTCTAATCACATAAACACCAATGTGTAAAATAAAATAACATTTAACATCGGTATTCAGCATGTGAACCACTAAGACGATGAGCGAACACGACAAGCAACTTCAACCTTATTCTGACCAGGAGTGTATGATAATGAAATTAAACGTTTAGTGAAAGGAATCTTTTGAGAGCTTATCCTAGTTGTAATTAAAATGAAAGCAGAGACTACGTTTTACTAATGGAATATCAGCACTTTTATGATGAGAGTTTGTAAAACTAATTACTGAAATTAGGAAATGATTCTTTGGTGTCGTATTACAACGTGCATGTCTCAAAAACATGTAGATGTACAAAATGTTCAGTTTCATATGTTCTTCTCAAAAAAGAAGCTTGCATCACGAATATGTCTATACTATATTTGTATATTTGCCTGTAATTCATAACGTGTGCTCAACAGAGTATATTTATGTAAGTGTACTGGACTTAGGTTATGGTCATTTGTGTAAATAACATATTTACAAAATCAGAGTTCAATGCCAGTCTTTGTTTTCCAAACAAATTCGCAATAAGTGTGTTCCTTGGCATGTTTTTTTTACACATAGACATTGTCTTTTAAAAAAATCGGTCATCTTGGTTCAAATGTCGGGAGTTTGGTAAACAATATTTCATCGTAGTACTAATGGTCAATCGGTGAAGAGTCCTTTTATTAGTCTATGTTAGAATGATTTATTTTGAATATTCATTTGAATTCGTAAAGTGATCATTCTCATACTCATTTTTGATTTATTTATGATTTGGGACTGTATGCAAACTTATTCAATGATATTCTAAATTACAACATTCCGGCATATCAGGACGTTAAAGACTACAGAAACATCGGGACATCAGAGACACTGGCAGAATTTAGGAAGTTTCTAAATTTTTGGGACTTGTGCTAATTATAAATGTTTGGGAATTAATTCACAATACTGTTTGTGAATTTTGATTTTTAATTTTGATTGTTTTGAAATAAATTGCTTGTCGATTTTATTATATATGCTGCTTTCAATTTCTTTCTGTTAAATATTTTTAGACGATAGACATTGAATCTGATGAAACTTATGAAGTCGTAATCATTCGCAGACATAAAGTTAAAGTGACTGAATTTTTAAAAAAAAATGGTCTTGCCAGAGGTGTACTTTGGGGACTGAAATAATACTGAGTCATAAGTTTAAATGCTTTTTAATCAATACTGATAATATTCATGGTAAGGAATACATTTAGTACTATTATAGTGTAGTATTAAGATTACTGTATATATTGTTATATAGTGTAGTACTAAGATTACTGTATATATTGTTATATAGTGTAGTACTAAGATTACTGTATATATTGTTATATAGTGTAGTACTAAGATTACTTTATATATTGTGATATAGTGTAGTACTAAGATTACTGTATATATTGTTATATAGTGTAGTACTAAGATTACTGTATATATTGTTATATAGTGTAGTACTAAGATTACTGTATATATTGTTATATAGTGTAGTACTAAGATAACTGTATATATTGTTATATAGTGTATTACTAAGATTACTGTATATATTTTTCTATAGTGTAGTATTAAGATTACTGTATATATTGTTATATTGTGTAGCACAGGAGTATATATGGAAACTTGGACACATCATATTAAAGCGGTAAAATGAATGCATGATATGAATGCATCATAGGATCTCATATGGTTCATTGTGTCATGAAATCGGGTTGTTCACACAAGTGCTACACTATAACTAATTATGTTGATTGTGTCAAATATGTTCTTACTATAAAAATAAGACTACGCTTCACCTTGTCTTGTGTTTGGTTTTTATTCAGCAGCAAGAAGACCACTACAAATGTTTTTTTGCTCTATGGCCAGTAGAGTTAATACAAATATTTTAAGCCATCTTTTTGTACTTTACGTTATCCTAAATGTTACGGGAAAATAGAAGAATACAGAAAATACTGGCAATTTAGAAAATAATAATAATAATAATAATAATAATAATAATAATAATAATAATAATAATAATAATAATCGTCATTATTATTATTATTATTATTATTATTATTATTATTATTATTATTATTATTTCTCCATTACGACCATCTGATTACAATTATATTACGTACATTTACAGATTTATTGGTTTACATTAAGATACATGCTGCGTATTTTTCTTCCAGTTTATTCTGTGACGAGCCCGTGTTTACCAAAATATAGCCAAAATGATTCAATGGAACAAATAAGTTATTAACAGGAATTCTTCATTGTTAGTTTTAATTCCTAATTTCTAAATGCGTATTAAATAGCTTAACTTGTGATGTTTCATGAGTATGTAGTCAATAAGGTGTGACAGTCGGTCGGCAACTAAGAGTTGAATACAAATGTACAAAGACGCATTGGAAACTAATGTACACAGTTTTAAAAAAATAAGTTACTCAATATTTTGTCCTGACGTTATGAACATTAAAGGAAAATGTGCATATGTCCATTTTAGGCAAGTACAGTTTATGGCTAGCATTCTAACGGTTCAAATAAATATTAATATGTGATCTTTTAGTGTTGTAAGAAATTATAGAGATCCTCAGTTTTCCTCTTATATTTCAACACACTTTACCACCAAAATCATCACTCTCTACTCGATTTTTTTTCTTTCATGCAAATATATATTGTGCATGGTGACATCAGGGATGAAAAACAATATTACTGCAGTGTCGTCTGTTTCTTCTGAATTTCTTCTTGGTATGTGCGGCCAAAATAAATAAATAAATAATAATAATAATAATAATAATAATAATAATAATAATAATAATAATAATAATAATTGTTCTTTAAATGTATTACTGCGCAAGGGATGTTAATTAGCTTTACTTGTGAAATAATATAGAGTTGTACATGCACACATTTTAACAAAATGTGTACAAGTACAAATCTCTGTTACTTTAATAGGTTGATTCGTCACGTACACTTTTGAACAAAATGTGTACATGTACAAATCTCTATTACTATAATATGTTGATCCGTCACGTATTAATGCGTACATGTACAAACATGTACAAACATGTACAAATTCATGTTACTTGGATGTTGTATTCTGGCGGCCGCTATCGGCCATCATAGAAACATGAAAGCAAATACAACAGTAACAAAACGTTACTAATCGGTATGTCACCCAATTAAAACTATAACCCCTGCTTCTTGATAACTTTTCGTTGACCAGCTTCATCGTCCGCGATTTCGCGGCGACGTGTTTGATTCTAACTGTCAATTAGTAGCTTTTGCTCTTCAGTTTCAAAGGAATTATTTCACAACTATTAAGGCCTTTATCACACTGGGACAAAGCACATTTGGTAAGGGTTGAAACACAATAGTGTCAGGAAGATAAGAACCGTATAGTGCGGAGACGGAACTTCGTAACTTGATATGCCTTAGTTACATTATAATGTTATTACACGGTGTCCAGTCCAGATTTTATCTTCACAAATCAAACTTTTATCGGTTTCGGGAGAAACAACAAAAATGGTTCGCATCTAGAAGCTTCCCCGTCAACTGCATTGTGTCAAGTACGAGGGCTGATCCGAAAGTTCGTGGACACTGTTCAAACATAAACCACGACCTGAGTTACATGCAGTAGACTTCGGTATATACAATATACTTACTCCCAAACAAATGCGTCTACATTCGAAAATATATTTAAGTCACGGTGTAACCTAACACAAATTTTAAACAACATGTACACGCATTACGTCGTTCTCTTGATATAAGGCACTTCATTATAACACGGCACAGTTATATAGCAAGTATGGTTCATTATAACACGGCTAAAGTTACAAGGCGAATATGGCCCATGTAAGTGGTGGAAATACTACACGTATCATGTACTTCATTATAAGGCAGTCTCACTATTAGACGGTGTACTTCATGGAAACCATGAAATGCGTAATAATGAGGTTGTGTTACATTTGTTTGGTGGTTATTGTTATTTTAATATGGAAAGTTTTTGAAATAATCAAGTTGTGCAATAACAGATGCTGCGCTTGAAGTGAGATTTCATTTAGTTAGAAAATGGAATAATTTGGTCCAACATACACAGCTTTGAGAAACATGTAATGGGTATGATCGGAATAAAACCTGCGCGAAAACATTTGTCGGAAGGCAAACGTACAACGTACCACCGTACAATTTTGCGACAACCCAGGTAAATCGCAGCCTTAAACAAATGGAATGATTGGAATGGATTCAAAAGCTAACAGTATGTGGTAACCTGTAACACGAATGGTTCATGAGATTTCAGGAAGAACAAATATCACTAGTTGATAAAGAATGTTGTAAACATCCTAGAAAAAGCCACTGGAAATAACGACAAGAAAAGCCACTGAAAATAACCTCATATTGTTTGTTAGACAAATGAAGGCCGCTGCAGTACGAAAACTCTAAACGTGCCAAAATTTCAACCCTAGTGTCATTTTGTGAGGCGTATTACGTCGACATCCATGTCTCTTTAGCATATAAAATATGTTTGTAAAACAATTTAGAGTTACAGTTATTTATGTTTACAATATACGCATGTTCTATGAACATTTTGGTCGTCTTTCGTATTCGATATCTGTTGCATGTTACAAGCACCAAAGATGTTACCAGCACCATAAAAACTGCATCTTCTCAAAGAACGAAATTAACTACCAAAACTATCACACCTGTTTTGAAGAGTTATAGAAATATGACCACATCTGTCTCCAAGTGAAAGATAATACTTCGCAGAAGAAATTTTATTGCATACATTTATACGGACTTATTAAATATTGATGTATAAGACATGCATAAATTATATTGTTACACAGTCGTATTATCAGAAAATAAAGACTGTCCTTATTTATGCAGCTCTTTCAGATAACGTCAGTTGATATACATAAATATCGGATCAACTCTATCCATAAATATTGGAACAACTCTACATATACATGCATATATATATCTATATATATATATATATATATATATATATATATATATATATATATATATATATATATATATATATATATATATATATCTATATATATATATATATATATATATATATATATATATATATATATATATATATATATATATATATATATATATATATATATATATATATATATATATATATATATATATATATATATATATATATATATATTCATTCTTCTCTGTAGCAAATTAATCAATCGGATATTTAATTCTTAGAAGGTATATATTGAACATGAAATTTTGTAGTGTTGTGCGCAAAAGGGGTCTGAACATTTTCTGGTTTTTACAGTAGGAACAATGTCTCAAACAAAAATATATATTCCATGTTTAGAAGAAAATACATTAATCCTTCGGTATCGATTATGGGGATCTTCTGTACGAAAAAATAATCTTGGTGTCTTTCGATAATGGACAGAGAAAGAAAATGACGTAGAAAATATTGTACACTTAAACGATTCATTCATTACAAATGACAAAATATATATAAAAGTTTACTTTAAACTTAACTCTTGGCGTAGGAATAAAGTTTGCAGTCAAGACAATATTTTAAATAATGTTTAAGTTGGTAAAGAGCGCTTTTACTTCAGAGAACACAACTTGTCAAAACAAATGAACAGCTTCACCATCAGCGTCGATGAACCAGGGCGACCGGAAATGCAAAAGGCAACCAGCCATATATAGTTGGCGCCTCTACTTCTTCGGTGGCCGCTTGCAAACGCGTAAAGTGGTCGCGGTGCCGTGCTCTCTCACAGGCTGGGCTTCAAAGTATGACAATCTGATCCGCCACAAAAGGAGTTTGAGAAATGTAAGACATTCTATGACAAGACCTACCGCCTAGCTTACGAAAACGTACGATAGATTATGAGAGATAAATGTCACAGATAATGTTCATTAAAAAACATTCATCGTTTCATTGTACCATCGATTTGAACAAACATAAGAGAACGAGAGGGAGAGAGAGCATTATGTTTTATATCGATAATATTTGGTCAAAGTATTTTAATATATTTTGAGCTTAGTACATAACACACTATACTACAATGTGGATCCATTCGCCCATCTAAACATTCTGCGAAACGCGCATATTGGTTGTCAAAATGATCTTGTTTTCCACCTTTACGTTTATTTGTTATGAATGAAAAATAAATGTTTCGTTACTTTGCAGTAGCTATGATTTTGCTATACAAATTTATATATTCATATGTTTGTCACATCAGCATAATAAATTAAATCATGCAGAAAGATAGACGATAAACGGTCTGTCAGACAGACATATAGACAGTTTGACATACAGATCGACAGATATACGGTCAGACAGACATACATTCAGATAGTGACAGTGGGAGAGAGAGAGAGAGAGATGGATGGATGTATAGATAGATAGATAGATAGATAGATAGATAGATAGATAGATAGATAGATAGATAGATAGATAGATAGATAGATAGATAGATAGATAGATAGATGATTATTATTGTTGTTAGCATTATTATTATTATTATTATTATTATTATTATTATTATTATTATTATTATTATTAGTTAATAATTAAATGATGAATTCCAAAATAATAGTGTCACCTATCTATCTATCTATCTATCTATATATCTATCTATCTATCTATCTATCTATCTATCTATCTATCTATCTATCTATCTATCTATCTATCTATCTATCTATCTATCTATCTATCTATCTTATTGTTATTATTATTACTATTATTATTATTATTATTATTATTATTATTATTATTATTATTATTATTATTATTATTAAATACCGTTAGCAATATTAATTTGCATTATCAGCAAAATTGTTATCATTCGTGCACTTCTTTATATTTTAGATACAATATTTAGCAACTAAATTTCGAGGTATATTTACACAATATTCTACAATAAAAAAAGCGTCTCTTGTGGTTGCATAATATGCGCTTGAATATTCTAGAATTCGCTGGAAAAAAGTAAAGATAAATGTCAAAGACCTCCTGGAAGTCTAAGGATTTGGCATAAAGTACATAGTCTCATGCGAAATGAATAGCTTAGACTCAGGTGGGTATGTCTTCAACGTTCCTTTTGTAGCTCTATAATCTCATCCTTGATTGATTTTGACAGCGATTCCCTGTATGTATCCCTTGGAAGGTGATTTTGAGTAGTACTTTCCAACATTAAAAGATTCTTTATGGATGGTATAACTTTGGCTAACATGGCTTTCTGTTCCAACTTTAATGGCGCCTCCTCTCGCTTACTCTTGGCTTTTTTACTGATAGAGGCTCTAATTGTAACTTCGCTTACAGAAGGATCTGTTTGGTATATACTCGTTTGAGTGCAGTAGTCTTTTATTGCTAACTGTCAATGAAAGGGTCTCGCATTGTTAAGAGGCTTTGCCGGTTTTCTTAGTTTGACACGAGAATGCAGAGAATTGGTAACACGTTCATTGCCGTGGTACTGAGAATCCAAATGTTTGCCTATCAATCTCTGCCAAGCACCATAACTCATTTGAGAAGCTCTTTTTACAACGTTTTCCAAGTAGTTTTGCATTCCTTCGTAAGCCTCTAAACGTTATTTGGGCCGATAGGTATGAATTCAGCTTCCATGGTAAACGCAAGCCATTTACTAACAAAGGAACCATAGGTAAAGCAAAGGTTTGGGTTGCCTTTGCATTCTACGTTTGCTTGATTTGCTTTCAATGCCAGGCATTTTGGCGACACTGTCATTCAAGACCCAGGGTTCCTTAGTTCTGACAGGCTTACTTTTGACAGAGAAGGGATGAAAATGTTGGTAGGCAGGCTATCAAATTGAGAAGGTTCTCAACCAACACTGAAGGCAAAGCCCCAAGTTAGTGGATTCAACCGTCGTAAAGATATCAAATATCTGTTCACATCCGTTGAAGTATTTCTCTAGGGAAAGACAGACCTTTGGTGGAGGGCAATCTGTAAGCTTAGTAAATAAACATACATTCACAGATATATCGTTTTTTACTAATTGATATATTTGAGAAAATATTCTTTTTGCATAAATATATATTGTTTATATAAGGCACTAATACCGAGGCGCTTTATTACATACATGCCTACATACCTACCTTACTACCTAAATTACTACCTACCTACCTACATGTATGCATGCATACATACATACATACATACATACATACATACATACATACATACATACATACATACATACATACATACATACAGACATACAGACATACATACAGACAGACAGATAGATAGATAGACAGACAGACAGACAGAAATACAGATAGACAGAACACGTGACATGTGAGAAAAAATGTACATAGCAAACAAACGAGATTAGGATTTTAATAATTAACAAAGATTTCACTGCTAAAGCTTATGTAACTACTGCTACTACAAATACTACTACCTCTACCATTTCTACTACAAATACTACTACCTCTACCATTTCTACTACAAATACTACTACCTCTACCATTTCTACTACAAATACTACTACCTCTACCATTTCTACTACAAATACTACTACCTCTACCATTTCTACTACAAATACTACTACCTCTACCATTTCTACTACAAATACTACTACCTCTACCATTTCTACTACAAATACTACTACCTCTACCATTTCTGCCACTAATACAACTGTGATTAATTCAATTCCAACTACAAATACTAGTTTTACCCCTGCAACTAACAAAACCAGGAACAGTTGAACAAATAAACCATAAAAGACAAAAATGTGCACGTGATTAAGTAGCTTTTACAAATTGCAATTTGAATTAATACACTATTGTTCAGTATATATTTATATGTTTCTCGGATTATCCTGGTGATCCATTTGTGAACTCTGCTGAAAATTGGAAAGGAGATGTTGAGCGGAGTGAGCGAGCAGTATGATATATTGATAATTGATAAACTCCAAAAAAAAAGGCCACCCGAATAATACGGAAAATTCATATTATGACTCCCTCGAATGTTTTGTTTTCACATCTAGATAGGCTAACCGTATAAAAACGTATTCTTTATTTATAAAGGACTCATAGCATATAAGCCTTTTAACGATCTTTCTTCAAATTATAACGCTAACCTAATTAAACTAAGATCATCAGATACTGGATGTAATCCCCGATCGACAACTAACAACGATATCCAGATTCCGTCGGGGGCGAGATAAGCAACCGTAATGAAAGCTCACTCACTATGTCAGTACCTTCTGTATGGAATCCATTACCCCTGAGAATACATAATTCAAATTCCCTTGCTTCCTTTAAAATATCATTTAAAGAAATTGATATGTGAAAAGCTGGAATATCATACTTAAAGCCTAAAACTCTAAAAATAGAATCTTATCATTTTGCCTATAGATAACATGTCCATGTCTTATTCGATGTAGGTTATGGTGAAATGTTGTACCTGTGTGTAGAATATTGTTCCTGGATGTATATGTTGACCAATATAGGTCACATATTCATTAATTTTAAATATGCGTGAATGAGTGTGCGAGGATAACTGAGTTTGTGTATAATTTTTATTTTACATAACCAACAACAAAAACTGAGGACTACATGGCAGATCGGCCGGTCATGGTCAAATGTGTCATCCTCGTTAAACAAAGTTTTTCATTATTATTATTATTATTATTATTATTATTATTATTATTATTATTATTATTATTGTTGTTGTTGTTGTTGTTATTATTATTATTATTACCATTTATTATTATTTATTATATTTATTACTACCATTTATTATTATTATTAATAGTAGTAGTAGTAGTAGCAGTAGTAGTAGTAGTAGTAGTAGTAGTAGTAGTAGTAGTAGTAGTAGTAATGATATGGTGGAAACTAATTTAAATGTGACATTGTTCCGATCGAGGTTATTAACCACGACACCATTTGACACTCGCTGAATTAAATTCAGGCCGTCTGTTGTCGAAGGATACACACCATGTAGATGCAAGTGACATAGATATCAATAAACGTTAAACCTGAATGTTTAACAATAGTTTCATTGATATATGAATATAAAACGTCTTGAAAATACATATAGAAATGCAGCAAATGGGAAGAATAACAATTCAACTTATTTGTTTTTCGCTCTGTAACCCAATTCAAGCATTCCATTGCGCTACAACTCCACTACATGTTCTTGTGTTAGTGTTTGCCTTTCAATTATTATCGTTCACGAGATATTTTCGAGATATCAGTACCTACAATATACTAGACAAACCTGTATCAACGCACACCTCAATATAAACAACTCCAACAGAAGAGGAACAATAATAATAAACCCCTTTTTTAATTTGATTTTTAAACTATATCAACCTTTTTATAAAAGACACATGTCGAAAATGGACATTTTTTTTTACTCTTGAATGTCCGTTGCAAACAGGCTTGTGATTATATGCAAAGTCGTCAAAGCAATGACCCCAAACATGAATTTTAGCCTAAAATGAAGAGACAAATATCCATACGTTGTATGAAATTTATTCATTCTTGCCTTTAAACTTGAAACTAACCACAGTCATTATTTCAAATAAATACCAGATATGTCAATATCAGATGCAAGTCAAGATGTATATTACTGTCAATATTGGTCATGACGTTATCTTTAGATTTAACAAGCAATTTGGTCACGTGACAAATATTATGGTGCTATGAGGTTCATGTATTCATTATTCTCTCGTAAATGTCTATTCGGTTCTTCAGAGGGTATTATTTTCCCCATTATATGTGTAATGTATGGACAGAAAGACCTAATGGAACTGAAGGAGGCAGCAGTATCAAATATAAATGAAAAAGAGAAGAAAAAAAGCTATGGTACAAGTTACAACCTTCTCACTGCAACGGGGAAAATGGTCCTAAATGAAATGTGCTCCGATTTCAGAGGATATATTTTCTCTTTCACAAAGAAAACTAGACATGAAAAATATAGTTGTAATTTGATGGTTGTTTTATTCCAGCTGTGGTCGCATGACAAATATGTAAGCTATTCTTAAGGATATCTTTGAGATACTGTTTCTGCAAATAAAACTCCTCCTGCTCCTCCTCCTTATCATGACCAAGATGATGATGATGATGATGATAATGATGATGATGATGATGTTTTTTCATCATCATCATCATCATCATCATCATCATCATTTTTAATAGTATAGTAGCAATAGTAGTAGCAGCAGTAATAAAAGTAGTAGCATCATTATTAACAGCATCATTATCAACGGCATTAGTATTGTTAGTAGTAGTAGCAGTAGTAGTAGTAGTAGTAGTAGTAGTATTGATCCTGCTTCTTCTGTTGTTGCTGTTTCTGTTGTCGTTTTTATTGTTGCTTTTTTACTTAACATCATCATAATCATGATTAGTATTATTGTTATTATAAGTAGTAGTAATAGTAGTAGTAGTAGCTGAATTAGTAGCAGTAGTCATAGCAGTAATAGTAGTCGTAGTTGTAGTAGCAGTAGTAGTTGTTGTAGAATACTCGTATTAGTAATATTAGCAGTAGTTGTAGTAGTAGCAGCAGCAGTAGCAGTAGTAGTAGTAGTAGTAGTATCATAGATTTATAATAAATTAAACCAATGTTTAATAGCGAATTTCACCTTCAAAAGTTTAAATTATTTAACGCTAAAAATGATCCATCCATCTATTCATCCATTCATCCATCCATCCATACACACACACACACACACACACACACACACACACACACACACACATACATACATACATACATACATACATACATACATACATACATACATACATACATACATACATACATACATACATACATACATACATACAGATTTCTCTCGTTAATATTCTAAATATTACGTTAAAAAGAAATCCAACTATTATTATTATTATTACTGTTATTATTATTATCATCATCATTATCATTATTATTATTTATATTTATATTATTATTAATATTATTATTATTTATGTTATTATTATTTTTACTATTATTATTATAATCATTATTATTATTATACTTATTATTATTATTATTCTTATTATTATTATTATTATATCTATTTCTATTGTTTTAAGTACTGTCATTATTATTGTTATTATTATTATTATTATTATTATTATTATTATTATTATTATTATTATTTCTATTATTAAATTGTATATCTGATATTCTTAGTAAAACAGTCTCCATTACAAGAGGAAAGCTTGAATCCTAACATGGACTGAACATACATGCTTTGAAGTGTATTATTTTTATTTATTATACATGCAGGAAATTCTGTATCTTATGATGTATATGCAATGGAAATTTACTTAGGAAACGGAGTTCATTTATAAAGATACTGTAATAGTTTCCGAAGACTCTGAAACAGTTTCAGAAATAAGCACAAAAAGCCTTCCAATTTCTTGATTCACAGTGGTAAAATAATAACATCCAAGTGTTGGATAAAACGCAGTTTAGAGTGATACAATGTTTCATAACTATATAATTATATAGCGTAATAGTAGATATTTGTAATTATATATTGTCACAGTGGATGTTTGTAATTGTTGGGCGTAATGGTGGACATCTGTGATTATATAGTGTAATAGTGAATCTTTGTAATAAATAATCGTGATAGAAGTACATGTAATTATATGGCGTAATAGTGTCTATTTGTAATTATATGGCGTAATAGTGGATATTTGTAATTATATGTCGTAATAGTGGATATTTGTAATTATATGTCGTAGAGTATACATCTGTAATTATATAGTATACTTATATGTCGTAATAGTGGACATATGTAATTATATAGCATAATTAGATGACGTAATTGAGGATATTTGTAATTATATGGCCTAATAGTCGATATTTGTAATTATATGTCGTAATAGTGGATATTTGTAATTATATGGCCTAATAGTCGATATTTGTAATTATATGTCGTAAGAGTGGACATCTGTAATTATATAGTATACTTATATGTCGTAAAAGTGGATATTTGTAATTATATGGCCTAATAGTCGATATTGGTAAATATATGACGTAATAGTGGATATTTGTAATTATATGGCCTAATAGTCGATATTTGTAATTATATGACGTAATAGTGGATATTTGTAATTATATGGCCTAATAGTCGATATTTGTAATTATATGTCGTAATAGTGGACATCTGTAATTATATAGCATAATTATATGACGTAATAGTGGATATTTGTAATTATACGGCATAGTAGTGGATATTTAAAATTATACGGTGTAGTTCTGGATATTTGTAAACATATGACCTAATAGAGGATATTTGTATAGCACAATAATTAATATTTTACAAAGTTTACGCTTTATCGTCATTAGCAACAAATTGACTAATTAGCAAAAATATACCAACACTAATTACAAAATTTAGCTACCTCGCAATTAAAAATGATATAATTCGACGCAAACACATTGCTAGATATTTGTAATAAACATTTAAAATAATTCATATTAATGTATTCACCATAAATCTAGCTCTGGCAAATTTGTGTTTTATTATTTTGAAACTTTTCTTTAATTTTTTTTATATTTCTGATAGGTTGAGATAGATTCGTAGGAAACGAAGTTCGACAATCAAAAGAGCTTACTAATTTAATGACTCCGTTTTGGCCGTAATGTAGCAGGCATTTGTCTGGTTAAATAGGACATATGTCATAAATTGTTTGGTCTTTGTGGACTTCTTATAATCCACTCAAATGAAGATACATGCACCAAGCAAAGATGTAATCGGTCCCGAAATAGAAATGTAACCAACTTTATGATATTACTGACGTCCCCTGATACAATGACATAAAAGGTATCACTATAATTACGATGTAATTACACTGTTGTAACGTATATTTTCATACCCAAAATACAACAACGGGACAGCGAATATCGTAATAAATAGTTCTTGAATGCTATATATTTATTATAAAGTTATGCAGCATACGGTACTACGTCATCACATTTTATGATTTATTGTTAAAACGAATCGATCTGAAATGTTCGAGTCTTTTGAAAACATGCAAAACAAAGATACATTCATACATGCATACATACATACATACATACATACATACATACAGACATACAGACAGACAGACAGACATGCACGCACGCATACTTTATCTATCTATCTATCTATCTATCTATCTATCTCTCTCTCTCTCTCTCTCTCTCTCTCTCTCTCTCTATATATATATATATATATATATATATATATATATATATATATATATAATTGCTTTTCAACCAAATAATTTTGTGTCGTGTTTCTGCTCACGGTAGGCATTCATTTTTTAAATTTTTTCTTAAAGAAAATAAACATTTTTTTAAAAATTTGATCGCCAGATTCATGTACTTTTTTAACCTTTCCGTCACTGTAAAACAAGCACTTCTTGAAAATCTCTAGCGCAATCTTTGCATATTTTTTTAAATTTTCTTTATGTTTATCATTACTTTTGTTTATTAGCTGTTTGACCAATAGTATCCAACTATGTATTAAAAGCATTATTACTTTAGCCTATATACCTGCGAACCAGTCTATTCACCTGCATGGCTCAAGCTTTTTCCTTTCACTTTCTACTATCAACAATTAGATACGCTTTTACAATCCTTAACCGTTAGGTCACAAAAACTAAAATTGATGTACGTATTTTCAGCTTAGATGGAATAGACATTTATGCACATTAAATGAAAAACAGTTTCCCGCTTAATTTGCAAAGACTTGTTATTGGACGTATTAGCGTTAGGGATATAGTTGTATGTGTCAACACTAATCAGAAGTCTTCAAATTGGTTAATTTAAACGGTTCAAGGTTTGCATGGATATTAATGATTTTCGCCAATATCGGTACAGACAGACTAATTATCGACCCATCGTCACTTATTATGAATTAATCTGTCTCAGACACTATTAACCACTTTAAGAAAGCTGAAAGTGTTTTACTACACAAATAACGCGTTGGCATTTATTTTCGACACTCATATTAACGCTCTCTTGTATATGCCGGTCACCATTTGCAAAGAGGTCTTCACACAACGTTTTCCTTATTATCAGCTTTGTACAGTTTGTAACGGTTTGAAAATAACATTCTTTAGAAAAGAATGTCAACATTCTAGGCAGAGTGCTAAATATACAATAGGTACAGACTTTAGTTGTGCTTTGTATATATATATATATATATATATATATATATATATATATATATATATATATATATATATATATATATATATATATATATATATATATACTGATTCATTGAGGATGTTTTTTCTTTTGTTTTTTGGGTTGTTTTTTCTTCAAATAAAAACTAATTTTGTGCAAGAAAGGGAGTTATCACAGGAAAAGAAATATAAAATATAAAAACGAGTCCGAGAAATGGAACCTTTCTCGTTTTTAACTTCACATTTTTAGAAGTCAGTGATTTTACTGAAATCTGCAAAGTCATTGTGAAACTGACTGAAAATAGGAACGTTTTTGAAACTATCTTTCATTGACTTGAAGCGAAAAATGTTTGTATTAACACAATCCAAGTTTAGTATATTTGAATGAAGGTTAGAATATTCGAATCTATTAACCGTTTTATCATAGTTAAAGCATAGGTGTATAGTTTCCAGAAATCTTGTTTTCAAACACTATGCTATTCGTAGGCAAACAACTGATATGATGTTTCCAGGTTCATGCAAAATGTTATTATTTTGACATTGCTAGAGAAATGTAAAACTATAAAACAATGTCGAATGCGGACCTTTTCAGACAAGAAACAAAACAAAATCAAAACAAAGATTCAAGGAAGGAATGTAACAGAAATCTGCATTAATAACACCTTATGTTAATTCATCTTTTACTATTTTAATAAATCTCATTTTAATGTGTGCGTGTGTCTCTGTGCTCACTCTCTCCACACCTATTATCAAATTTTTAATGTCATTTGTTAACAGCTTGATGCTAAAATATCGACGTTAGAGACATTGAGACTCCTAAATTTATTGTCCTGCAAATATAATTTACAAATGTCTCTCTCTCTCTCTCTCTCTCTCTCTCTCTCTCTCTCTCTCTCTCTCTATATATATATATATATATATATATATATATATATATATATATATATATATATATATATAGTAAACTAGTTTCTAACGGATCCTTAAATCCTACCAGGATCATCCAACACATGGTACTATAATCCTGATTTATTGGTGAGATTTTGCTGTAGGTCATGCATTTTATTATGGATAATTAAACACGTATATTGCTCCATCAAATTCTTTATGGGAACAGTGATATTGGGCGATAAGGAAGGTCTAAATAGCGCCAAAGATATGACAATGGTCCAGAAGATATGTTCTGTGTATGTTTTCCGTAAGACATCATCCCGAAAGAAACACTATAATAAAGTCTTCATGAAAGAGGGAACAAGCCAGACTACGTCAGACCGGCATGAATATTTACAAATAAAGAAAATGAGTGAAACAAAAAACTGCGTCTGTTGCAATAATCAGCATTTGAAACGATGTTTAATGTATAATGTAGATCACAATGGCCCATATTTTAAAATGCACGATTCATTTGCATTCCAATATGTATCCGAAAATGAAATATTTCTTGTACGTGAATGTATTGAAATAACGTCGAATTATGAGTACACCTTGGAAAGGTAGAGTGGACGAACGCACAATAAAGAGCAGAGACGTGCATTTTCAGACGGACAAAGTGAATTCTATATCCCGTACTATTCACAAAGGGGGTTGTACATATTATTTGTTGTGTTTATGTCACTCTTGGCTTCAAACGTCAAATTCTTTCCCGATAATTTTAATCTTTACCGTACCTTTTCAGTCCTGTATTTTCAGATGTAAAATATTCCCAAAATTAGGCTTTACTCCCCATCCTTGTGATTTAACTGAAATGATGACCGTTTTTACGTAATTCTTTTCTACCTCCTCTCCGATTATTACCAGAATTGTCCAGCAGAATATTTACGAAATGGATATCCCCGAGAGTTTCTTCTAAAAGGATTTTATTTTCAGGTTGACCACATATAAGTTTTCGTGTTTAATTCACCCTTTTGTTTTAAGAAAATGTTCACAAATAAAATCGACAGATTTAGCCAGATGTATGTATGCATGCATGCATGCATGCATGTATGTATGTATGTATGTATGTATGTATGTATGTATGTATGTATGTATGTATGTATGTATGTATGTATGTATGTATGTATGTATGTATGTATGTATGTATGTATGTATGTATGTATGTATGTAGAGAGAGAGAGAGAGAGAGAGAGAGAGTAAATCTGTCCATGTACATATATCATAATTTGTAAATGCAACAGGAAAACAGTAATATTTCACTCAAAGTTTGTTGCTTAAGTCGCCTTCGAAGCACCATGTGTGCTTTTCATGCGAACACGATGATTCTCTCTCTGTCTGTGTCTCTCTGTCTGTCTGTCTCTCTGTCTGTCTGTCTGTCTGTCTCTCTCTCTCTCTCTCTCTCTCTCTCTCTCTCTCTCTCTCTCTCTCTCTCTCTCTCTCTCTCTCTCTCTCTCTCTCTCTCTCTCTCTCTCTCTCTCTCTCTCTCCACAAACAACAATATAGAGAACAGAGATTCCACAAACACACTCTGCTTCTTACTCCAAAAAACAAGAGGCTCCAGTAGAAGACTGGTGTCTAGGTTTAAAGAGTGCAGTGTGGCGTCTAAGAGAACATGAAACGTTTGAGGACTCCATTTGATGTGATAACAGCGCGATAACATGCTGAAGGGGTCAGATGATTTTAGTATATCGTAGACGCGCCACATTCGGTCTGCTTTCTCAAAAATATGCAATCAATATATAGCACTAAAACGCTTTCTTCATACAGCATGCACCCTACAAGCCGAGGGATAAAATTTAGCTTGAAATTTCGTAAGAATTCGATATGCTTTCAATAACTTGTGTTGCCATTCAAATGAGACTGGTCTACCTATCATATGAGACTGGTCTACCTATCATATAAAATATTATAGATTCATGTGCTTCTTCTGCAAACTGAAAAAAATGAACACATTTTAATGAAATTCAATGAAAGAGAAACATATCACAAAGTCATATATATATATATATATATATATATATATATATATATATATATGCGTGTATGTGTGTGTGCGAGAGAGAGGGAGAGAGAGAATGTGTGTGTGTGTGTGTGTGTGTGTAAAGATAACAAGAGTAAAATAAAACATGAACACAGAATCAAAATTAATAAGCAGGTGATAAAACGTTAAAAAATCCTCCATCACCGCCACCTCTGACATTGAAGTAGTCTGCTTCCATATCGCGCACACTGTTGCGTTTCATTACAGCCAGTAATAAATAACTGATAAGCAAAATTGATTTTTTAAAAATTCAACGTCAATTCCAAATAAATAATTTTAAAAAATCCAACGTAAATTATAATAAAAAATAAAATAAAAATACAACGTAAATTCTACAGAAATAAAATCCAACGTTAGTTCTTATAAAAAAAAAAAAAAAAGCCATCCTAAATTCTAATGTAAAATATGCAACCTAAATTCCTAATGAAAAAAAAATCCAACGTAAATTCTAATGAAAAATAAAAAATCCAACGTATATTGTAATGAAAATTTCAAAATCCAACGTAAATTCTAATGAAAATTTCAAAATCCAACGTAAATTCTAATGAAAAATAAAATATTTATAAAATGTTATAACCGAAAGAGCCGAAAGTAATAGTTTTGTGTGTCAATCGAATATGATCTATGAGGTCTACTGTGTTAGGCTACCTTATTTTTTACATTGTCTATAATTTATAATTCTATGTGACTCTCATATCTGCTACATCACATCTACTGTCATAGTGTACCAATATTCATTGTTTCATATGTAATAGTTACATTTGTCTATCTCAAAATCTACTGTCGCAAGTACCAATTTTTATATGGTTTCAAAAGTAACAATTATATATGATGTCTCATTTGCTTCATAAGAATTATTATGTTATATATATATATATATATAGTGCTCCACTGTCTCATATGCGAGTAGAAGACACACAAATATGGACAAATACATTATTGTGCCAAAATTGTACAGAAGTAGAACTTGCAGAAACCTTTAAGAAGAAGAGGGTACTACAAAGGAATGAATAAAACTGAGCATTCAGTAAATGTCGCCTGCATCAGCTTTAAGTAATACTGATTGAAGCGTTCATCTAATTTTAATCAGACATCAACTTGAGAGAGAGAGAGAGAGAGAGAGAGAGAGAGAGAGAGAGAGAGAGAGAGAGAGAGAGAGAGAGAGAGAGAGAGAGAGATTGTCATATATTTTCATAGGTCCGTGGAATATTGTTTTCCAAACCCGAAATTAGCTTATTTTTCATCTTCCGTCGCCATTTGCAACCTTCGAGCGACCTACAGCTACACCTGACTGATTGCTCCTTGTATCTGCGATCCGACCGGAGTACGGCCCCGCCATAGAGTTTGACAATTCACTGGCATATACGTTTCCCCATGGATAGGCTCTCTCCTCAGATGGAAGAAAATAAATCGTGTAGAACGCGTATCGAGTTCGTTCTCGTACAAATGCTTGGCAGTATTTGCAAACCATGATCACTAGCGTAGGCAAAGTCAAACTTAAACGGGTTTCTTGTGATTTGGTATGGCATATGCTTTGTGCAATATATATATATATATATATATATATATATATATATATATATATATATATATATATATATATATATATATATATATATATATATATATATGACTGTTTATAGGTTTGACATGTTCGAATACAGAAACCAGTCACTTAAATACTAAGATGAGAATGAAGTTATCCAGTCCAGGCCTTAGAAATGTATTTTACTTATAGACGTAGGGTCGGTCATTGATTGGATTATAGATGTAGGATCATTGATTGGAATATGTCCTTTTTCGTAGTACGTAGTCATACATACATACATACATACATACATACATACATACATACATACATACATACATACATACATACATACATACATACATACATACATACATACATACATACATACATACGTATGTATATATACATACATTAAATAATTTATAAAAGTATAGCTGTTCTGATAATTATGTTATAGGCCTTAATTTAATTTAATTTAATTTAATTTAATTTAATTTAATTTAATTTAATTTAATTTAATTTAATTTAATTACCAAAATGGCCGCTCTATATTTGCTTTAACCAAAAACTACGAGACGAACTGAATTAAGTTCCCTTTTCTTCCTATGACTTCCCAATGACGTAAGTAAAAACGCTTTGGATAAACCCGTTGTCGTTGTTGCTTCCTCGCATATTCTTCTATTTTCTTTATTGTATACTAGTAGTTCGTATCATAAATTAAATTAAATTGGTGGATTACAGTTGCCTGTACATTATATTATGTTGTTATTTTATAAAATCACTTATCGGATGATTTGTGATTGGTTGGGCAACGAACTTTCTGACACTCATTTTGAATTTAAGTATGCAGTCGTGTTCTCTCTCTCTCTCTCTCTCTCTCTCTCTCTCTCTCTCTCTCTCTCTCTCTCTCTCTCTCTCTCTCCAAATTTCCATAATTTTTAAAATGTAGCAAACGGACTGAACATAACCGATCAAGTGAATAAAGTGGCTTAGTCAGAAAGTTTCCTTTAAGATTGGACTATTTTTTCCATATAATGCCATTGTTCAAACACACACACACACACACACACACACACATATATATATATATATATATATATATATATATATATATATATATATATATATATATATATATATATATATATATATATATATATATATATATATATATATATATATATATATATATATATATATAACTACAATCATAATATCTCTCAGTATTCTATACTTTTTGCATACAACAGCAAATAATTATACGATTATATTTTACAAGATAAATGGGCTGCACAGCAGTTACATGACAATGCTCTATTTATGGTATATAATTACTCCGACTGCCGTTTAAATTTCATACTTTAAATTAAACTTTCCCAGTTTTAAATATTTGTATGTAAAGAGCCTTCTAAAGGACAAGATATATTTAATGACAGATATGAAATATAGGTTTTTTTTTTAAAAAAGAATTTGATTTAGATGAAATGTTTTAAAATGACTACTTTCCTTTTACATGAATTATGACAACTCCTACAACGCTCTTTCGAAAGCATCAATACATGTGATCAGTGCTTATCGGGTGCCCTTCCGGAACCGGAATCCACACAAGTATTAAAGAGTGTCACCACTTGGCTATCCAGAACAAAACATTATACCTTTTTACGAAATAAAATCGTTACTTTTGTATCCTGTGTATTTTTGTCCAAAGTATATTTTCATTTGTTTTGTTTTCTTATAATATATCTTTTCATTTTGCATTAGGGCTATCCAAATAATATTGAAAATACGCATAATGTGAACTAGCAAGAGAAACAAATCCTTCCTAGTACCAGAATCAGATAATGCGTTTAGCTTGGCCTAGAGCGGGATCTTGGTGTAGCACATGTCGGGGGAAAGGATTTCGACATGTCGTAAATAGTTCTAGTTCGGCCGCCATACTGGCGTCGGGAACATGTGCGTGGTTCTCGCAGAGTCTGCCTCGCCAAGGCTTAATTAACTCTGAGATACCGCTACTCTAGACCTTATCGCTTTCTACATGATTACCGCAATATTTCACAAACCTGTAAATATGTATTGTAAACACGTACATAGATTGGAGGCCATAGTTCAAAATCTTTACATGAGACCTATGCCAGCATTTTCTTAACTTCAAACTTTTTCAGAGCTGATACGAAAAGATAATTAGTTTTCGAAAACGTGGAAGAAACTGTACCACAAAACTATCTTTCAAAGATGTTTTGATATAGTATTGAAATTTTCAGATTCTCAAAACTGGAAATTAGAAATATAAAAACTAATGAATCGTCAAAAAACAACCGTATTCACTTCTTATCACAAACTTGCATCCCCCTTTTTGCAGGGTAATATATTTCAGATATGTTTAAACTGAGACGTGTTTTCCTTTCCGAAACCACCCCAAGGATACGTCTGGAAACAGATCAAGAAATGCAGTCAGCAATTATTTGGTTTATTACAATCTAAGAGTATTCCGTCGTGCCATTTTGGGAATGGCTTTTTCCTTTTGAAATAGCCATTTTATGCTCTCTCTCTCTCTCTCTCTCTCTCTCTCTCTCTCTCTCTCTCTATATATATATATATATATATATATATATATATATATATATATATATATATATAATGCTTAGGACATGGGGGAATAAGTTTTTATATGGACACAGAGGCAGCTGGGCATCGACCATTAATACGAGTCTAACGCTCTACCATCTGAAGCATCGAGAGTGCTGAGAGAGAGATAGAGAGAGTTGTATGTGGAGTAACATTACCAGTACTAAACCTCTTGGTGACCGTAGTCTCATCCATCAGCAGTATGTGATTTGATATTTCCTTCCAATCGCAAAAACGGATTACTTTAAAATGCTCCTTATCAATTCTGGTACAATTGACGTCATTCCTGGTATTACTGATCAAAAACTACTTTATATTCAAACTAATCATTCTTATTATTTATCCCCTTTACCTTAAAACATATATATTTAACAAACAGGATGCGACCGGTCATTCATGGAAAGCATGCAGACGTTTATTTTCTTGATTTTATTAACTTTATTTTGAAATAATTTGAAAATGTGATTAAAAATGTAAAATGTATCAATGTCAAAACCGCCATCCGAACACACCAGGCTGCGTTGGTACACAGCGCTACAAACACCTATATTTTCTGACCTTGTAATCCATCTCTATTTGGGTTGTAAACCATGTCATTGTACTGTATAAATTTTAACAATCCAAAAGGAAGTTTTAAAACAATATCTTGCAGAACTGCCAGCAAATAGAGATATGTTATTTTTATATTATTCTTGTTGAAAGAGTCCATGTGGATGTCGTCGTTGCAGTCAGTACATTGCAATACCTTGGAAGAGGTTAGTGAAATATGACGTTCAACGTCTGTTGAAGCTATGGACAAACCGCTTTTATATCGATGAAGTAAACTATGACTCAAGTGTACACGTGACGCAAGAGTATGACACGTGACGCAAGAGTATGACACGTGACGCAAGTGTATGAACATAAAAGAATCTAAACTTTTAAAATGAAATTGACTAGCTGCCTCTTTAAATGGCGACTGATGTGTTATATTGCATTGCTTCTATTATGTACATAAACACACACACACACACACACACACACACACACATAATCTCGCCTCATATTATTCAAACGGAACAAACCTAAGGTAACTTTAACAGTTAGAAGTATCAGTCAGTTCTAGAGAAGCAAATTTAAAGAGAATTGTCAGCTTTCTTTAAGTAACTAAGCGTGAGTTCGTGCAGGTAATGTCATAACATAATCAATGAAATATTGAAAACTATTTAACTTGAACAAAGATAACAGTTGGTTTATGTGATTAGCCTTGTAAGTGTAGCCAAAAAGAGAAGAAAAAAGAAAAGGAGTGGGAATAGTTGCAGTTAGAGCAGTTATGACGGCGACTTTCAAGAAACAAAGCTCAAAACCAGGTCAAGTGGCAGATGTTGTATACCGAAATTGATCAAAAAAGCCATCCACGCCTTTGTTCCGGACCATAATTTTGATAAACCGGAAGGAAGGGGTCACTGGTGGACACATAAACGTTGACTTCGTGCTGATGGAATACAGTTGCAATCGGCTGAGCGAAGGTAAATGAAATGGAATGATGAATATCATTCAGTCCTCACAACCTGTAAGCATCCAGACGACCTTCAACAATGCAACATTGAGCAGTATTAAGTAGCGGATGGTTTATAACAAATTCTATCTGAAAAGCGCATTTTCATGATCCCCAACAATCCTTTCAAGAGTTAGTGGTCCATACGCACAGACACATACACAGTCACCCATTGGATTGAAAGCTGGTATATGAGAGCTGGGCGGGCACATACATATGCTGACATTAAGCGATATAGTATGACATCTGCTCATGTTTGTTGCTCAGGAAGATCTGAGAAAGTGTCATCCTGAGACCTATTCTGATGGCTATTCGATTAGCAAATAAAACGTCTGTGTGAAGGATTTAAGATTCATTCTGAGCGCAATGATACTGTTTGCCATCGCTTTGGGAAGCGGCCTGGCCCTTGCATTATGAGCCAAATAACCATCATGCTTTCTGGAAAATATATGTACTTTTCATTTATAACAGTCTTTATAATAACCAAAACAATATAAAATATCAAATTGTTCCATTTAAATGTATGTAGGTCGAACTTAGGTAACACTTGATGATCGTAATTTACACTGACAGAGATTACTAGCTTTGAAGCAAACGTAGCTTCGATTGGTTCCAGTTGTTCTTGAAACCCCGAATTGCATTGGTCCCTTAAAATTCGAGTGACAGCTCACCAGCATATGAATTGTAATAGGATCTTGCTATGGTGCGAGAAGTAGAAAAATTCGATCTAAACACCAGTGAAACAAGTTTACCTTTCAGGTATCCTCGTGTGATTATCTAAAATGATGACATGTAATTAATTAGGTGCAAATATAACATTACATCATTATTTTATAAAACCAAGTCATCGCGAGCACGAAAAATTTATAAATAAATCAGAGGAGAGGGGCTAACTATAACTGGATGAGAAAGGTATGTTTATATCACCGATTATTTCTTGGGGATGCAGAAAAAACGTTAACCCTCATTTAAAAAATGATCGTTTATATGCGAACAATTTATGTTCCTCGTGCCGGAACTAGGGGACGAATCAGAAACATGGAGGTGGAAAACGAACGCCTTTCCGTTGTCCTATCAAAGTCAAATGCGCCATTTATTTACCTAGAAGCTCCAACACACAACACATATGTAGACGAACAAATTTAAATTACGCTGTGGTATCAAAAAGAACGCCAGGCGCCTTCAATTAAAAAAACGTATCCGGAAAATATTAATTTATTAGAAATATGCATCCTCCTTTCAATAGGTAATGCCTCGTTTACTGATTAAAGATTTGTCTTACTTTTTCAACATATGCAGGAACTCGTTTCTCTATCGTTATATGTTGTACACATGGTTTATTTCAAGTGCTAAAGTTTAAGGGGGTTTGAAGTTGGTTGATGAATGTGTGAAAGAGAGTGTTGATGATGTGTTATATTTTGGATTCTAGTTGAATCCACCTAAAGAGCCATCTCCACTAGGAACGTGGTCTGCCTTTTTTTCCGTTGCATGCTCAGAAAGACATGCGATGTTAATAGTGATTATTTTGAACTGCCATCAAATCTGTGTTTACTGTTATGTGATAATAGCTTCCTCCACGTCACATTCTGCCAATGACGTGACATCAATAATATTAACATAAGTAAGTGTTTGATGCTATTGAAACCGAATGATTTCTTTATCTTTTTTTATTACAGTATTGCAATATATCTATTGTATCAAACATAGAAATACTAAATGTGAAGGCTTTTTAATTGGTGGTTGAAATGTCCTCGAGTGTTATGTTTTATTAAAGATCAATTAAACAAGGACATACGGTTAAAAACTGACCAATCTTGAAAGTACAACAATGAATGCTTCTGAATTTTTTTCATATAACAGAAGTTATTTGATTCTGATTGGAGCCAAGCTGAGACGTGGAAACTATGATCATATACTCATTTTGGCAACGTGCAGTCCTTTGTCAGACCATGGAGAAAGAGTTTTCCCGCTCGAGTTCAACGTTTCTCTCAAAGCCCACAGAAAACGTGTGCACGCATTAAGCTGTGTATGATCTTTTTTTTTTCTTCTTTTTTTTTCTTTCTCTGCGTGATCAATTGTACCGTACATGCAGTTTGTGCCAAATACTTTTAGAAAAAGGTTTTATTCATACCAAGTTCATTCTAGCATCACGTGTAGTTTAGGTTTTTGTGTATGGCTGAAATCACCATATCGCACGTTCAGGCATCTATAATCAAATTAAACATGGAACAAGACGTATTAAAGTTACAAGGTCTTGTTATACAAGGATATAAAACAAACAGTTTTATCTTTAAATAAATTGGGGTTTGCAGATTTAGGGACAGGCCCGTGATTTAGATTTTGCGATAGAAACGTCACATACATCACGCGCCCACAGATTACCTATTATCTTTTGGCTTTTTAGAACAATGACAATTGTTATTGTTAACGTACCGGAAAAGGTTAAAAAGTGATAGCCAAATGAATAGGAAAAAGCTACATTTTCCCAATGTGATTTCAAATCGCCACTGCGTGTATAGGAACCTTTTTTAAAAATAAGATTGGTATTTTTATGTGTGCACCGATAAACATCTTGACGGAAGTCTAAAGTTGTAAATTTGTAGCAATTGATATTTTATTCCCCTGCAAATATAAACAAAACATAGCCCGTCATTGGTATAATTTTATCGAGCAGTCAGAAGCAGACGTTAATTCTGTAAGCAAATGAAGTTTAAAAGAAGAAAACATCTAAATAACAGAAACTTTATATGCTACAATTTGTCAAATTTGGAAAAAGATTGCACATGCGTGTTCCGTAGAAATTGAGCAAAAGGAGAGAATCCAAATTTCCCAAACAAAAGGTGCGATCATGTACTTTTATGTTTTCCTCATCACAATGTGTGACAATCGTAAGAAATCTTTGCTAACTTCACCGTAGTCTTTAATGAGTCTGTCAGTATTCATGTTTCTGAAAGCAGTCAGCAGAAGATAATAGTGTTTATAATGTAGGAGTTGCACTGTAAAGAAATCTAATAGTGCATTGCATATTTTTATGGTTCAAATAGACACTACAAGACAGGTGAAAACTAGTTGTCAAAGTAATTTACAACGCTGTAACTAATGTTGTTTTGGACAAAGATCAGACGTTTATGTTTTGAGACAAGCCCAAAGAAGAACGTGCTTAGCATATCTGCCATTCAAAAATATTTCAGCCAAGATTTTGAGGTGTATTACTTCAAATTCTGTTGGAAACCCGACCCCGGTGACACAGGAAAAAAAAATGAGTCAGACAAGTACATTAACATCTTTAATAAAACAGTTTCGACGCACATTGCATTAAGAGTTCCCCAATGAAGAATGGACTTTTCATGTGGTTTACTGTCTGGTCCATATTTCCTGGAGGATAAACTGGTGATTCCAATATCTTAACTATCACATACCTTGGACACCAAAGTTACGGAGAACAAATAAATCTAATGTCTTCTCATACTGCTGTCGTCCTTGACTTGACATTCGGGAATCAAATATCCTTAACCAGCGGACTTCATACTTAAGAGGTCAAAATTATAGGTCCGTTTGAGCCACACACAAACATAGAAAAAGAACTTTTCACCTTCCGCTCATGCGCCAGCAAACTAACTAATCGAAAACATTGGCTTTTTTTAGCACAACTAGGCATTGGTCTGATGGAAAATTGCTTGGAAGTCGACGTATTATGATGTATTCAGAAATAGTCCCCAGAATGTGTCCTACTCGCATTTCGTGTGAACACACCAAAAGCCTCCAGGAGTTAATGTGTTAAATAAACATTATAGAAAATGGAAAATTTAGAAGATGCCTGGTGCTTGTCAATTGCAGTTTCCTGATTATTAAACTCAATGTTGTTGTTGCTTGCAAACGAGTTTGCTTAATGAATTCTTATATGCTCATTTGTTCTCCGTTAACTTAACATTGTCAGAATCGTTCAGTATTTTACGATATGGCACTCGCTCTCACTTCATACTGAACTCACATGAATAAAGGAACTACTTTATATTGTAAACAAACAATGGACGCAGACGCCATCCGCCCATCCCTTTAAATTTGTTTTATTTGACTAAGGATGAAGTCAACCAACTGTTTGAGCCAATTGAAAGTAGAAATGCTAAAGTTGACAATGTGGATGAATTCACAGAATCACAAAATAAACTGTCAATGAAGCAGGCGACTGAACGTGATATCAGAAATATGCAGCGATGTCTGTATCATAACTACTTTGTAAACACATTACGTACACTCACATAGTACACGCTTTACATTTTGGTTTCATAAATTTGTTTCGAATGAACTAAAGCCGTTTTTATCGGGGACTGCCACATACCAGCTGCTTTGCGACATCCCGTGTTAACGATTTTGATACAGTTTTCCTAATTAAGACGGACGTTCATAAGAAATTGTTGGATTCTTACAAATAACATGCAAGTGACAATGCATAAACTGTCTTATTTAGCTGGTAATAAGAATGGCAAAAAAATAAACTTAACAGTTTTATATTCTGAATTTCCTCAAACTTTACTTTCTTAGTTCTGCAAATCCGAATAGTTTCTCAAGCTTGATTACACATTTTGAAATTGTACTGTAATTTTGACTATATTCCAAATGCAATTACATCCTCCTTACTGCACTGAAAAAGAAAGTAAACATTATATTCCAATGCGTCTTTTTGATAATTGAAATTGAAAGACAATATGATTTCAAATATTCAATGACAGAACAAAAACATACTTGCAGATGTCAGCAGGCTGCAATACGAGGTACTACATGTAAAATGGCACAAAGAAATCCAGTCCATAATCATGAAATTTCATAGAAACGACAAAAATGACAAAATCTATTCATTCCAGATCAAATGGAAACCTTGTTGCGATGCGCATTATTCACAATATGACTCCAAATTTAATTTTAAGTAAAGAAAAACGCCATGTTGGCATTTTCTTTCCATAGTTATGTCTACCGTGCAACTAAATTCAAATTTATCTGGGCGGACCTATGTGCGAATTAATAATGTTGTTGTGCAATGACGACTATGTGCTTATGTATTTAGTATGGAATACAGCATACCTTCAGCTACTTTGTTTCTTGTAGTGACGTTTTGTTTATATAATTAAACTTTAGGTTCAATAAGAAAATGAGCATATAATTAAAAGGTTACTGCATTTATATGGGAAAATATAAACTCGTGCAGTATTTCCATTCGAAAACAGTAGCCTGCTTTAGTAGTCCTTGTATTGGCATTCAGATTCAATTCGTATTCCATTATGTGCAGATTCGCATTGTGTTATTATTATATTCAGACTCTAATCGTATTCCGTTATGTTCATATTATTCCAGTTGTATTTCTGATATATGCAGACTAAAATCGTATTTCCATTATAATGCAGGTTCCAATTATATTTCCATTACATTCAGATCAAAATTGTATTTCTTAATTATATTCATATTCCAATCGTATTACAATATTATTCATGTCATTCCAGTCGTACTTCCGATATATGCACTCTCAAATAATATTACATTTTATTCATACAATTACAGTCGTATTTCCGATATATGCAGATTCCAATCGTATTTCAATTATATTCAGACTTCAATCGCATTTCCATTAGATTCAGATCAACATTGTAATTTTATTATATTCATATTCCAATCGTATTCCATTATATTCATATTATTCCAGTCGTATTTTCGATATATGCACACTCCTATCATATTTCCATTGCATTCAGACTCCAATTTTGTTCCCAGTATGTTCGAATCCCAATTTTATATCCAATATGTTCAAATTCCAATTTAATTTCCATTATGTTCAGATTCCAGTATTTCCATTATGTTTAGAGTCGAGTCTTATTTCCATTATGTTCAGATTCCTGTCTTATTTCTTATATTCAAATCCCAATGGTATTTCCAATATATCCAGACTATAGTTGCATTTTTATTATATCCAGATCCCAATAGTATTTCCATTATATCCAGACTATAGTTGTATTTCCATAATATTCAGACCCAATACTATTTCCATTATATCCAGACTATAGTTGTATTTCAATAATATTCAGACCAAATAGTATTTCCATTATAGTAGTTGTATTTCTATTATATTCAGATTCCAATAGTATTTCCATGATATCCAGACAATAGTTGTATTTCTATTATATTCAGATTCCAATAGTATTTCCATGATATCCAGACAATAGTTGTATTTCCATTATAGTCAGATCTCAATAATATTTCCATCATGCACTTTAATGTGGATATATCCTCAGTTTCGAAAACGCTTTCTTTTTCCATAAATGTGTATAAGTGCAGGATTTATTAATGACTTGACGAAGGGTAAAACATTTTTCAATAAATTTCATCTGTTAATTACTGGAGCCAAATACCATTTCCCTATTTCGTCTCTGTACAGATTGTTTTTAGAGCAAGACACCATCTTAGTGATGCGTCTTCTCATATTCCCTTACAGTGTCCGTAAATCACGTGAAATCAGGTATCGCGATTCCGGTATCTCGAGAAGTGATCTATCACCTCCGTACTGTAGATAAGTATATCTAAATGGTTCAGCTCAAAAGTTTATCAATATATTATGAAAAATAAGAACGGTTCTCCACATAAAACACGATTAAACTCCCCTATATCCCATTCCTTTCCTATCATGAAAGTCTTTAATCTGTGACAGCCCATTACTCCCGGGGGTTAAAACGATGCTCTTGTTTCAAATTCTATTCGACTACACGGGATTAAGTATTTTGGAAGCGTAAGCGAAATTCTCTCCATCAAGATTTTGGAACCAAGAAGCCATTCAATTTTTAATGGCGATATTGCTCTAAAAGTCATTTCAGACATGATTTATAAACATAGAATTCATTCAAATCTATTTTAATTTTAAATAAGGATGTATAATGAAACATATTTTGCAGTAAGTAAGAAAGAAACAGAATTAAAACAATAGCCAAAGGCGTACATATTTCTTTAATTCTCTAAATATTAAATACACCAATACTTTCCCTTTTCTGTGTACAGTTATAGCTTAGTAACAGTGAAAGTTCACGTTCCTTACAATATGTCCTGACTTCCATCGTTTCAAACTCAACCACATCAAAATCGATATAAAAAATAACCTGACTTGTTAATTTGATCTGTACATCCTTGGCTAACAGTTCAACTGACTTGTTAGTTTGATCTCTACATCTCGATTCATCAATATTGTACTCTCAAATGTGTCTGAACAACTTTTATCATTTCACTAACGAAATATTGATGAGAGACAAAATACTGTAATGTATATCTATTTTATGTGTAAATCATTCATGATAACAATTTTTGTAAAGGTTAATCATATTTTCAATACTAATATTTGTTTATTAATGTATTTGCACTGTAAGATGTTTCACGTAAGTATTGCGAAGATCCATTCATAAACTAAAATCCAAGGTTGAGATGCAATGCAATTCAAGTAAATATCACGTGATGTGTATTATACATACATACATACATACATACATACATACATACATACATATATATATATATATATATATATATATATATATATATATATATATATATATATATATATATATGTATATATATATATATATATATATATATATATATATATATATATATATATATATATATATATAATTGATTTAAAATCCATGAATATACGAATCTCATCAATAAAATCTTAACTGCGGTTCACATTTCTGTAGTTACGTCCTTTAACTTCTAAAATATAGTGCACGTTTTTTGTAGTTTCCCCTTATAGTACTGTAGTTCACGTTCCTATAGCTGCATCCCCTTAAATATTGGATTAATATTCACTCTTATTTTTTGCGCTCATTGTACATTTGATGTGTCATTTCGCATTTCATTTATGAACCTATCACGCGACCCATCTCGTGGCTAAATGATACGTCAATCTGTATATGACATTTAAAGTAATGATTCATTTAAAGGACAAGATTTCAAAGCTACTTTCAATAAACAATTTATATCTCAACTTTAATCTATTTAGCTGGCCTATCAAAACACGTTCTGAGAAACGCCAGTAGTCCTCGTATTGCGCAAAAATTTTGCGCTATTTTTCTTTCTTTCTTCTGTCTTTGTGTTTGTTGTTGCTCCCTAACCATCCAATGGGGAAATGGAGAAATCAATCCAAATATTCATCGGACGCTTTTCTTTCTTTCTTTCTTTCTTTCTTTCTTTCTTTCTTTCTTTCTTTCTTTCTTTCTTTTTCTGGTTTGACAGAAAAGACCAATGTTGCCGTGATTGGCTGTCACAATATTTTCCTGCGAGGAACCTTAACAACATAACATTAACGTCAAGTAGATAAACATACATCCAAATATTTTAGAGACATAATGAACGATGTATGGAACCAACGTCTGACTAATAGGTCGTTCGTCATTTAATTACCCAAACAATAAACCTTAATTTACCACTTTGTAATTCTTCTTTGGAAAGCGATTGCCATGCTCTTCATGGCTGTGTAGTTTAGCCATAACATTTATAGTATCGTCAAAGTTGAGTCCAGATTCGTTTTGATGGGTATAGCAATAACCGAGGCATATGCACACACATTTAGACACACCAGGAGTAAATCTGATGTAGCGATAAGAAGATAAGATCCTTGACACTAATTCACAAAGACGAGTAGCAGTCTATTGAAAAGAAAAGCCATCGGGAAGATCTGACATCAGAGAAAGACGTAGCTCTAGATGCCAAGACGAACACGGATTAAATCCTTGGTCAGGATTTGGTTATCAACCGAATCAGAAAGCTTTCACTTAAAACCTTACAGAAAATTTACCGCTGACATAAGAAAATTTGTAAGAAAATGTCTTATATTGTTTCCTACTCTTGAAGGTATGCGGTTCTTATTTTGTGTCTTTTCTTAACAAAAAAGAAAATGGCTTATACTTTCAAAAAAAAAAATAGTTTATCCAAATACCGTCTGCTCTCATTTGTAAAATGGTTCCAACAGCAAATTGCAGAGACCCAGATCTTCTGATGCAAAATGCGCTGGCAGATCTGCAGATGTGCAGTTTGTTATGAATATTCTGTAGAGAAAATAAGATAGACCTGATATGCAGGCGCAGTATGATCTTTGATTTTTTTGCAGTTTGACTGGACTTATAAGCGAGTAAATACGGTACGTTTGAATTGAATATCTACAGAGCAGACAAGGCAATAAGATCATTAGGCTCTTGCAAACAAATAAAAAAAGAAAATTTCTTCATCTATTTAATGTTCAATTGATCTTTTGCCCATTTTGCATCTGTTGAGAGATTTTGTATCAATCGAACCTGGAAAAAGTATGGTAAAACGTATGCACACTTTCAGAGTATCTTCACGTAATATATACATTTTGAATGCATTCTTTGCTCACGTTTTTACATCATTAAATTGATTACGTCATAATGCTCATGACGTCAAAACATACATTGGTCTAATATGTATATACGCAGGGTATTTTCTGACTGACAATAACTTGACCTTTTGCATAACATTCAAATGTGAATTTCTACAATTAGTTTTCATTAATGATTTCATTTATCTTAGTCAAGAATAACAACCCCGCATAGCGCCCAAATATATGAAGTGTCTCGTTTCCGTTTCTCATTTTTATTTTTGTAATTTGTGTATTTATTTCATTTCTCAGTCATGATGAATGCAGAGGTATGCCGGATGAAACACACTTTTTGTACGTTTATAAATGTGATTGAGTTCCTATCGTCTGGGTTGTATGAGAAAATACTAAATCATACTCTGGGTTTGGCATCAGTAGAATTAGAAGGGTTTTATTTATAGCCTTACAAAACAATTACATGAATATAATGACCTGGATAACATTATAATGAAAATGTTCCGTTTCACACCATATTCTTAGGGACGAGCAAATCTTGCATGCCCGTGTTCTTCTACACAAATCGTGTCTTATGTTCACAAATATCATTGAATCTAGATTGAAGGAAAGGTGTAATGGGAAATAGGGGACAGGCATGGCCATGATATGCCCTCAATAGAATCCATACCATTTCATGGAAAGCCTTAAAGAAATTTTACCTCTCCACAAATAGAATTCTGAAGAAAATCAATTGATGTCGTTTCTCTGGCAAAGAAAGGAGACACACGTAAAACAAATCTTAAAAGGGCTTAATTTAACTTTCGTACCATTACCACAATGGAATATATTGTATATTGTTAAAGTTAAGTCGTCGTTCAAGCTAAACAAATTTGTAACGGCATCAAGCCAGGTCAAACATATAAACCTGTCTTATGTCTACAAAAGTGTTAATATATCCAAAGAGACCAAATCTTATTACAAGCGATATCTACTTATATATATATATATATATATATATATATATATATATATATATATATATATATATATATATATATATATATATATATATATATATATATATATATATATATATATATAGTAACCAATCACAACAGACGCTGCATTTTGTTGTTTGGGAGAAATATTGTAAGTAAAGATATTCCGAATGATGTTTTCACTTCATAAATATGAAAGCGATAATTGTATTGGGGAATCGAAAGGTCAGCAGAGCACGGCCTCATCAAGGTTGCAATATGTCGGACGTTCTTGACTTTAATCGGACTGAGTATATATACGTGTAATCATATTATTTTCTATAGTACATAATACTGAAATAGATCCGACAAATCAGCCTCGAAGTCAATGTTGATAAGGGACACTTGAGACACACACCGGCAATTGGTAACAACCATATTTAGCGGGGAATTTAAAATGGCCAAAGGACAGATGGTTGTGCTATTTCGCCTGGAATCAAAAGTCACCAAACAAAGAATTTGCTCCGGAAATATAATGTACATGTCACCAGAAGAACTCTTCAGCCGACGGTTATTTAACAGCCATGAGAAATACCGGTAAGTGTATAAAATATCCACCGATGTGTACAGGCAAAAGTGACTGGGAATAATTGCAGCTTTCAATGAATAGGTGATATTAGCCCCTAACGCGAAAATCAACGTCATTGGGGGCGAGGAGCTGATTTATCGGTCTAGGATTGGAACTGAACGATAGGTTGATCAGTAAGATGCATTCAGAATGCTATATTTTTTTTAGCAGTCCTATATTTTTTAAAAGTATATTACACGACGTAAATGAAAATATTTATCTACACCTATAGTTAGAGTAATCGCACACTCACAAAACGTAGTCATTTCATGCATCAATATATAATTTCTAGACTGAATGTTTCGGGGTGGGGTGGGGTGGGGTGGGGGAGGTCGGGGGCCCAAACACGTAAACGCATTGGCATTTCATACCAAACTGAAGCTCTCGATATAAACAGGCAGACAAACTGCTCACTATCCTTTTCTGGTTTCCAGAACAGACTATTTCAGTAAAAATGCGTGTCGTCTGCATCCAATATTGCAATTTGAAGTTTTAATACATATATTTTGAAACAAATTGAACAAATGAAAAGGAGAAACGCTTAAATATTTTTTTCAAAGAGATTTAACTCCAAAGACGGTGAACTGCATCACATAGTTGTTGACTGAAAAGATAGGCTTGCCCTTGTAAATATGACGAACGTGTTTCTAACGAAACTCCCGATTCATGTGAAAAGAGAACCACTTGGCGGTGTTGGGAACCTTGTGACAGTCACATTATAAATTATTAATTACTAATGAAATTTTGTAGTTTTCTGCCTTTTGCTTGTAACGGGAGAGGGCTACAACCAAACATGAGGTTGTTAGAACACTATAAATAGAATGTTTCCAGCAAATTATTTAATCTTGCGTTTCTCCAAATATCTGCAATTATATTTCACATTGACGATTGTGGATATACATTTATTATCATTATTATTATTATTATTATTATTATTATTATTATTATTATTATTATTATTATTTAATAAATAGATGATTGTTTTTTGTCCATCGTTAATACCAAATATATTTTTCATCGCATAGTACCAAAAGAAAACATAATATTTTAAAGAGTGACGTTAAAATATATTGTTTCTGATCTAAGAAGATTAAACATATCCGAATATTAAATATAAATATCTTGTTTGTTTATATTTACCATTTTTCCATCAGAATCTAAACTTAGGAGATTAAATTCTACCACAACATCCCACCCACTTTTTGTAATTTAGTCTCGGTTTCAAAAGCTGATCAGTGACTTAAGAGAGTAGAAATTTGCTTCAGTAAACTTCTTTTTTGTACTGTTTTGAAAACTATGTAACAAGTCCAATCAAGCGTGCTTCGTCGTTGCTGTTTAAAAAAGAGAAACAATTACTTCCGAGAGACGCGAACGGCATCGAGTAAAATTTCCTTAGCAAAGTTTAGAATTTCTATATCTGAAATGTAATTTGTATGTATTTATATGTATGTATATATTTGTATGCATGTATTTATATGTATGTATGTATATATTTGTATGTATTTGTTTCAGCTCACAATGTGGGTGCTCTTGTTGGAGCTGTTTTAATGTGAGTATGCCCACAAAATCAAGAGTCGCATGTTGGTAAATCTGCTATTTTCACATGTGAGAGATACAATTTTCACACAAGAAAATATATGAATGAAAACAATGTGAAAATTATTTCGCAGGTAATTTTCGATATTTCTCACTTTAGCATGTAATGAAAGATACAATTGAAACACGCCAAGGCTTCTAATGGCGTCAGCTTGATGAGAGTGCATTCTCCATGGTTACGTTTGTCTTACGATAGTCGCATTACTACGTATACATCTACCAACACATCTAGTCACGCACCAGCATCAAGTCCGTGAACGTTTCAGAGAACATTAGTCTGACCTCTCTCTCTCTCTCTCTCTCTCTCTCTCTCTCTCTCTCTCTCTCTCTCTCTCTCTCTCTCTATATATATATATATATATATATATATATATATATATATATATATATATATATATTGAATAATAATAATAATAATAATAATAATAATAATAATAATAATAATAATAATAATAATAATTGCAGGGTAAACGAAATGAGTGGCTGCAAAGAAATCCCAGCATACACACACACAGAGACACCAACACCCAAGAAAAAGATGAAATAGTCGGTCCCGTAGAGGACGAGTGGTGCAGATTATACACTTCTTGCAGTCTTAAATGGCTTTCGTAGAGAAAACATCTCAGCATGATATGATTGGCTTTAGACATATGAAACTATCTGACGCTGAGATTGACAGGCAACCCTTGGCACATAATTGACCACCTATCAATATTAAGTGACCCGTCACCCGAGGGTGACATTAGTCAATGACCTGTTGCATGACTGTTATTATAATGGACCTCTAACCAGTTCGATCGCATGCCGGATGTGAATCGTTGGTTGGTACGAGAAAAGCCAGGATGGGCATATAGGCAGAATTCACTATATTTCATATGTACACATTCATTTCTTTATACAGTTGATATTTTTCGTTAAAAGTTTTATAATGCACCTTTAGGATAAACACGGTGTTTTCAAGAAAAATATATATGCAAATGACAAGATGGAATATTTACAGTTTTTTTCAAGAGATCAGTTGCCAAAAGAAGGAGACTAATTAGCGCACTGCTCAGTACACAATGATATGAATCACTGCTCAGTACACAATGATATGAATCACTGCTCAGTACACAATGATATGAATCACTGCTCAGTACACAATGATATGAATCACTGCTCAGTAAACAATGATATGAATCACAGCGTGTTTTCTTATTTAGTATACCACAAGATGAACTAATGCGTATTTACGTATGCAGTATACCATTAGATGAACCAAACTAGTTTTTCTGACTCTGTACACCACTACACGAACCAAAGCATGTTTTCTTAGTACACCTCTGGATAAACCAGCGCGTGTTTTCTTATGCAGTACACTGCAACATGAACCAAAGCGTGTTTTAGTACTCAATACACCACTATATGAAACAAATTGTGTTTTAGTACTCAATACACCACTATATGAAACAAATTGTGTTTTAGTACTCAATACACCACTATATGAAACAAATTGTGTTTTAGTACTCAATGCACCACTATATGAAACAAATCGTGTTTTAGTACTCAATACACCACTATATGAAACAAAGCGTGTTTTAGTACTCAATACACCACTATATGAAACAAAGCGTGTTTTAGTACTCAATACACCACTATATGAAACAAAGCATGCTTTCTTTTGCAGTACACCCCTACATGAACCAGAGCATGTTTTCTTATTTAGTACACCATTAGATGAACCCAGGCGTGTTTTCCTATTATACCTTGTTTGATTGATACAGTTATTTGACTAGGTTCCAACTACTTGTAGAATCATACTCGATACAGAACGTAACGAATGCTACCGATTCTTCCGTACGACCGACTGGGTTTGAACTTCTGCGTTCAACTATTGGACAGTTCTTATTGAAAGCGGTGGGGGACGGGACGGGGTTTGACGCGGTTGGATGGTAGAGTGGTTGAAGTTTTTATATAATTTTTTGTGGCCTTCTGGCAACTTTGCCATTTTTTTTGTTTCCACGTATTATACTATTATGTAATTCTGTGCATTTACAGCTGACAGTATATGATGACCAGGCTTTTGGGCATAGGAAAAGACATACGATAGTGCAAGCTAAAGTTGATTGATAGAGTAAAACTATTAATTATGTTTTTAAAAAAATGAGTACAAGTTACTATTCGATTCAGATCCGATACCTTGAATATTTCTGATGCTGCGGTAGCAGAAGGAATAGAATGGGGTGAGAATGAGAAACCTTCTGTAATGATGCCATGAAATTCAACTAATGCGACTGCTCCTTTGATCAGAAAAAGTAAGAAAATAAAGCTGCATGTTTTATGTGAGATAAACATATACATTTACAAAATTCAGGCGAGAAATGGTGAAAATAAATTTGTTCTTAAAGGTTATGCAAAAAAAAAAAATGTTTCATAATCATTAGTATTAGGCAATAGAAAACCAAAATATACGTTACTTCTTTTGACCTCCAGCACTGGTCAAAACAAAATTTCTTGATATCATTGTTAATCGTGGGAATACAGAATCTATTGACCAGCTTGCGTGCAGTATTTGGACATTTATAACACTATTCACTTTTTGAATCAAAATCGTTTCAAGTACTCAAATTCTTTTCAAGTATCTTGCCTTAGTAAAATAAATGGATTTGGGTTTGTTTTCTTTATTATCAGAATCATAATAACAGACTAATTGATGGATTTCTATTTCATTTATTAATAAATCACAAAATGTGTTCGGTCGTGTTTACTCGTGATCGACGTACTTCAGTATTCTAGATAAAGATTTGTGTACTTCAATAACGCGATCGCTCTTGATCACCCGTTATTGATATGCTTCAATTTGAACGGAGGACATTTGCTATGATATAATAAAACAATTTGTTTATAACATAAACAAACACATTAATGTTTGTACATATAATAGTATGAATATTTACATAATTGGATTCAGAAAATATTTGCTTCAGGCAAACTTTGCACCAATTTAAGTTTAAATCTCTCTCTCTCTCTCTCTCTCTCTCTCTCTCTCTCTGCGTGAAGAAAAATATAAACATAAAGAATAATGACCCTTGGTATCTCTTAGACGTTATAAACACTGAAAATGAACATAAAAACATACAAGAAAGAAATAAAACCCATTAAAAACATTAGTACGGGTCTCTGAGTAGAACATGTAGAACATAAAATACATTTTAACATACATATTAATTTAACAGTGATACTGATGCTAAGGTTTGTATCTTGTGTGATATTAAATTACATTGCAACCCATTTGTTAAATGTATCGATTACACTGATGCTAATGTATATATCTTGTGTGATACGAAAAAATAATATTGCAACCTATTTGTTAAATGTATCGATTACACTGATGTTAATGTTTATATAATGTATAATATTAAATCACATTGCAATATATCTTTGACACTGATATTAACGTTTGTATCTTGTATGATATGAAATAATATTACAACCTATTTGTTAAATGTGTCAGTGCATACTTTCCAAATTAAAACACGCGCTCCGTCTTTTCGTCAGTTTCATTTTGCGTACCTGTCTTTGTTGACTTAATTCAACGAAAGAGAGTTTTTAAAAAAAAAACACCTGTTGTTAATGCACTTTATACAGTAAATCGCATTTTATACAGTAAAACGCACTAGTAATTTTGAAATGTCAGACTTTGTTACGTTGACTAAGGTGAACAAGTTCTAAAAAATAAGGTCAAAGCATCCAGACTTGGTGTTTCGTACAGGAACAAATTGATCGTGCAAGATGTGGATATTCAATTGTATTTAAAGGTAACAGTTCACTGAATTCGAGGTGTTATAAATTAATAGAAAACATCTCACTATGTATCTTAGGTTTTTAAATTTGATGACTTAAAGTGGGTCCAAACAAACATTTTCATTCATTTATCTTTTTGTTAACTATGCACTTCCATGATGGTCGTTCTATTTTACAATCTCCACAGTATCATAGTCTGGTCCAAATTACTGTCTGATCCGTGTGCAGGAAATCACGTAACTATTCGTAATCGCAGAGACTTTCGTGGGCTGTCTTTGGAGAACAGCATGGATAACGAAGCTGCTTATTGCGTTTTCCACATGCATACACACATTTGACAACCCTATCCGAAGAAAGACTGTATTACATTCTCGGTCATATATCGCAGCTACTTCTAGAATTTTGTTGTTGTTTATGCATCTTGACGCCCTCGACGGAAGAGGACAGAGGATCGTACCAAGCTAAGAAAGGAATCGCTGAAGCCTCACTAAACAAGTTAAACAATGTAAATTAGTACGTACACACTTTAACTTGATAATCTATTTGAGTATCATCTCAAACCAGATCACAGATATAAATATTTAGTTTATTTATTTTAAAATTGTCCATTATAAAAAAAATTTGAATGTTCAACAAAAACTGTTTGCTCACTGTGTCATTTGTGCATTCATCCATGGACTGTTTTGCATCATGTTGTATTCCTGAGCCTTTAGTCTCAAGGAAGCAATGTTTCCCATATTTGGTGGTGGTGAATACGAATGATTCAGCAAACCACAATTTGACGTATTAATATTATTGTACGAGGCCGGGGAAGACCATGAAAAGTAGTCCGTGTTCATTGGTGGTGCAGCAGCCCGCGGCGTAATTGGCTGCTCTATGGGCATGCTATCTTGCGGTCTGTTGTAAATAGGCCCCCGCTGTGCTAACATATTTCTCTCGTTTCTCCGAAACTTAGCACGCCTGTTTTGAAACCAAACCTGAAATAAATAAAGGAAACAAATAGCTTCATCAAGAACGACAATAGGGGGAAAAGGAAGACGATGATGATGAAGATAAATTTGTTGTCATAATAAAAATGGTATTATTTAATATCCACCTACTTACATATCCAAATGTAAATAATTGTATATTTTACAATCTTAAGAGTATACATATTATAATATGATGCGATTCTCATTATGCTAATATCTTGGATTAGTACAGAGATACTCTAGTGCTTCCCTGACGTTTCTACAAAATCCAGCTAAATTTAATTCCACCTATGGCAGTTGCATACGCTTGGTTGTAAGAATGGAAGACAATGGTTGGCTTTGATATAAGAAACATCAACGGCACACGCTTTCTTTCTATTTTTCGGTTTGCTTCCTAGTCTTGTTTTTATTATTAACAATATGGTAAAGAAATACCATAATGTGAAATATTGTTGGCCGGTATAAATAAAGAAAACAACCGCTTTTAAAAAAATAATCTTGGAAAAACATTACTACCAATGTTATCTCGATGAACGCGAGCGAACTTGCAGCATTATTTTATCTTTCATGCTACTGGAGCATTTAATTTCATGTATAATATATGTATCATTTCAATGAAGTAAGTATCCTTACCGAACGACTAAATCAGATTTGACTCGTGATGACTTGCGTTGAAAAAGGTAAGCTAAGAAGAATGATGTCCCACATTCACATTATTCTGACACCAGGCCGACTAGTCCTAACACAAACCAACCTTTCAATGCTGAGAGTCAAGCGAGGCAGCTGTTAGTACCATTTCTATAAGTCTTAGGTACGACTCGTACGGGGATCTAACCCACGATCTCCCGCATCCGAGGCGGACGCTCTAACCACTAAAGCACAGGAGCGGTTTTTATTGTGAATTCATTCAGAAACATTCTGGATTCTATAATTGTGATGGACTAAGATTCTTAGCATGTCAAAACTATTCAAGGTCACTGGCACTTCAGCACTTTCCATATTGGCATTCATTTCGAAACTCAGTACTTCTGGAAACATGATAGAACATTTACGACTATTTGGGATTCAGTTCTTTTTTATTTTTCGCTTTTTATTCGAAGAGAAATTATTTATTTTTATAATGTTTCTAAGCTGGTTCGTTTTCGCTTTTTTTTCTGTTAGTTTCCGCTTTTTGCTGTTGCTTAGTTTAATACCATAACGTCCTGACGTGATAAAAGTGAAACATTGTTATACTGGTTGATAACGTTTATATAAACAGCAATATATAAATCTGGTTTAAGTTAATCTGTCTCGTTTTGGTCATTCATACATTCGCAATTTCCCACCGTCACCTCCAGCATAAATAATTGGATCATTGATTAAGTCGAGGAAGGGTTTGTTGCAGTTAATTTTACATCACATTAAAATCAGGTAGACTGGAAACGACACCAAAACATATGTTGGTGTTAGCAGACAGAGAATAGAAGTACGGCAAACACTTACTCTCTACAACAGACAAAAATGACAATCCGTCATTTAAAGCCGGTGACGAAGAGACTAAGAAGGAAGAGAAGATGTCAAAACAATAAAGGGAGAAGAAAGATGCAGGAGTTGAAGGAGGAGAATGAGAAGGAAGAGAAGTCGTAAGAGTTTTGATATATTGATGATATAATAATATCGAAACCAATGATTTGATTGGGAAAAGATCCAAAATACGTAAATTCACAGATTTGACTGAGATCAAATCAACTATGAATATAGATCGTGCTCGCGATTTTCTAGCCTAAATCAAGATAGATCTTAACGGTAACATATCACATTACAGAATAAAACGATGCCTTACGAGACAAATAATTGAAAAGAGGTTAACTATTTTAGGGCGTCTCCTCTTGAAAATTCTTCAACAGACGTCGATGTCATGCCACTCGTCTGCTTAGACATATAGTCTTGTATATAAAAGTATGTTGTACTTTGTGTTAACTGTTAGTGGTGAGAAATTTACATATTCGTGCCTCAGACATTATTTATCTAAACATAAATACATGAAAAGAGAAAGCGCGCTTACCTGAGATGCAGACGATTTTAATTAAAGTCAATATTTTCCCATTTATTTTGTCTCATCTCGTTCTCTTTCATTCTATTTTTTTCTCCATGACATTTTTCTAAGGAATGATGTTATGTTATTCCTTAGTTCATTTTTGCTATCATATCAAAAGATTACAAGCACATATATATCACATGTTTGTTGCATAATCCGTTAATGAAGAAAGACGTTTTTTTTTTATCATGCGTCAATTTTGGCACCCCTAGCTCTCTCTCTCTCTCTCTCTCTCTCTCTCTCTCTCTCTCTCTCTCTCTCTCTCTGCACACACACACACACACACACACACACACACACACACACATATATATATATATATATATATATATATATATATATATATATATATATATATATATATATATATATATATATATATATATATATATATATATATATATATCTGTGTGTGTGTGTGTGTGTATGATAAGTCTGGTTTCAGATAATTAATTGCACCGAAGACTAAATGACTATTTGATGATGCCTGCCAACATTATTATGATGTGTCATGGACATTCCTAATAGGTCTATTTTCTTAATGACAGCACTCTGTAAGCACAATCATTTTTGAATTAAGTCTAGTGTTTTAAAGCCGCCACCGTTTGATCAGAAACATTCCGAATTAGGTCTAGTGTTCATGACGGAACCATTTGATCATACAATCTGATCTAGAACTGCAATTCGAATTTAGTATAAACAAAACTGGGTCAAAGGATAATGATAAGAGATTCAGTAACACTATTTTATTGTTCTACTTGTAAACAATAGATGATATTTATGAACTTCATTTGTATTATTTCTTCTGTTTTATTTTCATCCCTTATTCAACACCATATTGTTTATAGTGTCTGTTTTCTTTTCGTTCAAGAGTTTCATGAGTTTGTATATTTTTTAGCAAGCATTTTCTTTGTGATATTTACATATTTCGGCTAAATTTATAATGAGCCAGGAGATGACACTGATATCCAAGTTTATACATTGCTTAGCGTAATAACTTTTCCACCTATGTTTAGATCAGAAATTCAACATTTTAGGGATCGCTCCGATGGTCTAGTGGTTACATAATACGTCCCAAATGCGGGAAGTCGCGGGTTCGAACCCCGACCGAGTCATACGAAAGACTTTTAAAGGTTTTACTAGCATCTGCCTCGCCTGGTGCTCAGCATTAAAAGGTTAATGTTAGGACTGGCTGGTCTGGTGTCAGGATAATGTGACTAAGTGTGACAAGATGGTACATGTCAGCGGCACGATTCCCCGGTGCAAAGAGTAACTATAAACTCTCACACCGCAGACATCGTAGCGATAGTTTAAAGCTACGTTACAAATCCAAGACACACACATCATTTCAGTCGTACATTAAATATGACTCACAGCTCACTATTCCAATATTTCCACTGTACGTGGCCGTTATATCCAGGTTGATATTCATTAAAGTTGACACAGTGAGGTAAACTTGATGTAGACCTATAAAACTATATCTTGGCTAAGCATCAGTTTTAAGTTATTAAATGTAGCCTGGGATATCAGTATCCGTTCTAAAATAGCTCGCAGGAAAAATAAGAGGTGTCCTCTCCTCTTGTAATAGTATTATGTACATGGTACATATATAATTTATTGTCGAATTGTAAACAACAATACGAACCCATGTGCTATCACGCATGGTGAATTGCCTATAAGTACCTTCTTAAATGCCATATGATTTTTTTTATATACATAAATTAAATGAATTTGTATACTTAAAATGTTTATTAATTTTAGGACCTGGTCACTTTGTTCTCAAACTTTTTACCTGTACTCGTGCCTCACTCAGGTTCACCCTACGGGCCAGCTCTTCTCTGACAAACGCATCCGGGTAATGTGTTCTTTCAAATACTCTTTCCAGGGCCGCCAGCTGCGTACTGTTGAAAGTAGTTCTGTTACGCCTCTGTTTGCGCCTGCGCTTTCCGTCCTTGTCATCTTTTGAATCTTCGTCGTTGTCTGAAAATACGTAAAAATGGTTGAGTTTTTAAGAGTTTCAGACCCAGATCTGTCTATGCTCAGTGAAGTTTCAAAGCAGATCAATGTCTTCATTATTTGTCGAAATAAAAATTACAGTGAACATTGAAGACTGTTTTGCATGCTCTTCACAGTGCATACCCTTTCAGAACATATCGTTACTTGATGGTGCTTGATCCCCAGGCCGTCTAAGTCTAGATCTCGTTGTCATTGTTAACGAGTACTATTGTTCCCTATTATTGCATTAAATTCCCGTCTAGAACGAGGGTACAGGAACCAGGAAAATCTGTAGGATCAGACGCGTTCCATTGCGACTTAATTGGATTATTACGAATTCTTCTCACGTGCAACCTTATAAACGTCATCGACCTTTGGTTTTATAACTGAACGCAAAAATGCTTGAAATTGTTATCTCCTGCCGAATTTTATACAAAATCTTCATATTGTGTACCTGAGACGGTTAAGAACAAAAATTGCAATCAATGCAATGCGTCAACCAATTATCATTTATCAGTTTTCTCTTAGGTTGCATTTTACCAATAAAGTTGCATCATTCTGACAAAGGCATCGTTCTACCAAGGGGAGATAACGCGCTTTTTGGCGTATCTTGATCTACCGACCTGGACGACAGCTCTATTCTGTTAAATTTTTCAATTGTATGTTCGGTATACGCGAAAATATACGGTATATTAAAGTGGGTTTAGTATTATTTTTTTACTGTTGTTTTTAAAGGCTTTATAGCTTATTTTAAATATGCATTTTTTTCTCGCTTACTTAATTATTAACAAATTAGTATTATTTCTAAATCATACAATTTGACTAAGAGATACCAGATGCGTGAACAGAAGTGAGAATGGCGTGTTTTTCAATTTTTTTTAAACCCATATGAGATTAAGTATCTTGCTCTCTCCGAGTTCTTAACTGTTGATAAAGCCACTCAAAATACACGTAGAAAGAATATTTGGGCTCTTTGAGGTACATATACGATGTGTTAATGTAATTTTCCGGTGGAAATGCAGAAAATATAACTGCATGGATAAATTCAACAATGATATTGATTGTTATTGTGAATATTAGAAACTATTTTTGAGAAAATTGTTTTGCAAATTTAATTAGACTGTTGGCATATACATGTATACAAATTAAAAGGAAATGCTGATTCCCCAGTCTGACAGAAGGGTGTTCTTGTTGTGGGGCTTAACGCCATTTTTTAGCACACGATAGGCTGGCTATACATGGCGGCCAGTATTAATGGTGGTGGAAGAACCCGGAAAACCACAGAAAGAACCACAGACTCACGATAAGCTACTGGCAAGCTTTCTCACATTCCGACATTGGCCGAATCTGAGACTCGAACGTACACAGACAGAGGTGAGATGGCAGTGATCTGTAAAGGAAAGCGCTTTAGACCACTCGAAAAACTGGTGTTCCATCTTACAGAAGGAACATGTATACTATGAGAGAGAGAGAGAGAGAGAGAGAGAGAGAGAGAGAGAGAGAGAGAGAGAGAGAGAGAGATGATGATGATGATGATGATGATGATGATGATGATAACAACGACCTAAAAAATACTATTTAACATTAAACACTCTTTATCCACAACAATGCACTTTTAATCAGCCTTTCGAAAAACGATTTATTCAGGGTTTAAGACCGCGTGACTTACTTTTTAGATTCAACACAGAAAAACATTAGATCCTTTTGAAGAAAATTATATTTGTTACTGTGAAATGACTTTCTATTGTGCAAAAATAATTTTTGCGGATGGATTCGTTTCAAAATTCTAAAAACAGCCCGATTCATCTCCATAAACTGTTTACGCCATTTCATGGCTAAGTCAAAACTCTTGGTGTTTATGCATTATTACACAAGGCAATAAATTAAAAAATAAGTCCATCCTTACTGATTTCAATTGAAGCATTATAATTAACATCAATTCAAGCAATTTTTGGATTGCATTGCTGCTCCGTTAACTTTCAACCTGTAATTAATACAACCAGGCTAACAAAATAAAGTGATCTAGTATAATATCATTGGATACAGCACAGAATAAAATCAGTATTAAAAAACACTATGAGTCACCTCTCTTGGTTTATTTGTTGGATGAATACCGTATAAAATAGCATATATACTAGGTCAAATTGCAAACATCATAGACTCTTAATATGGCGTCGCATAATGCATGGAGAGGTCAAGGTCTATGTTGATTGCTGTACATGTTACTGCTGACCAACTGCATAGACTCGGATCTGTTAACGTATTATGCGACAACAAATCAGTCACACTAGCTTTTTAAAGTGTGACTTCACGGTGATATTGAATCTAATGTTTAAACATCTCCAATCTCATTTCGCTTGATCTTAAAGCAGTTTTTTTTTCTTCTTCAAAGGAGATTCCGTTCACTCCCTCAATTAAGGGGCTTGGTTGGAGAAATGTTTTTTTTCTCTAGTATACTTGAGCAATTCTTAATAAGACATTATTATTATTATTATTATTATTATTATTATTATTATTATTATTATTATTATTATTATTATTATAAACTTGTAAGTTTTTGTTTATGGTAGGAACATGCTATGCCGCTAATTTACGGGCAGGATGCATTTTTAAACCGTGCCTAAATGCTTGAAATCGGTTATTGCGTGCTTTTGTTCGGCTGATACATCTTCGGCCAAATTCACGTCTACTCCAAAATATCGTCATATTCAAATATACCATTGTACATAACAAAGTGTTTTTGAATTTCCAGTGGAAACAATTCGTATTGACTCGTTGTTTTGGCAAAAAGAAATCATCCCCTTTAGTATTATTTCAACAATCGATACTTATTTATGCAATATCCATTCCGCATCGACTCCCTACGTCCAATTACGACAATAGCCTCTGTATATCGTAATATGCACAAAATGTGCAAAGGTACTAATAACAAAACAGGTACATGTACATATTATAAAGAACTACTACTAATATAACTGAAAAGATAGTTCCGCATTTTTATGAATTGAAATCTGTACCAAATGTGTATTCAAATCCACTGCTGAATTGTGGGAAATGGGCAAGTTATTTCAGCCATTCGCGTAGATAATCTGGGCATAAGGATAGCCGTTGTCACTGTGAGGAGGTGACGTCATTAGCTCATACTATCCAAATTAATTGCATATCGCTTTACTGTTGCTAAGCTTATTTCGGAACTGTTGAACTAATCATAACGAACAGCATATAGTATAGGACAGAGATTTAATACAGATTAAGGAGATACAAGAAACAAAAACCCAACTAAATTATAAGAATATTTGATTGTGAGATTCAAATTTGCTCAAGACAATCATGGAACATAATGCTCTGCACTACGTCAAGATCACTGTCACTGATTCGTTTCGTAAACTTGTATAAAGATTCAGTCCTATGTAAATTCTATCATGAAATTAAATTGTATCCAAATGCAGTCAGAACTTTCAACAGACTAACAACAATCATATCGCATAACCGGAATGTGCCAAGGAACGTCAGATACAGTACGCTATGATAGATGGTAAACTTACAAGAACTGCGACTTCCCGTGCTTTTGATCGTGGGAACGAAGGAAAGAATCTTACACCAGTACTAACAAAAACATTAAAAAAAAGCAAAAACCTCTTTTAAATTTACAAGTTTCAACAAGATTTGCATTTAAGAAGAGTCCATAGAAGGGACTGACACTCCACGATCTGAAAAGAATTTCCAGGAATTCAGGATAATACCATTTCTTCTTTTTAGACTATCCCTTCAGGGGAAGTAGTAAAAACTATTTAAAAATGGCCGCTGATGTTGCCATATTGAGTATAAGAACGACACCATTTTCATTTAGGACCAACTCGACATTATAAGAAATCTTTTGGTGAAAACCACGTGGCAATATCATGTTTCTTTCAGGGAAGCAACGATAACAAGATTTTCAAGATGGCCATTCTGTGAGCCATAATGGATATCAGATCGATTCCTTTTTTTCACCGAATAGACATCATAAAAAGTCAGGAGTAACGATAACAATAAATTTAAATGACTTATCTGGTCGTCGTATTGGATATTAGATTGTCATTGGTTCATTCAGGATCGACTAGGCATCATAAGTCGTCTTCTGGAAGAAACCATTTCGATATCACTTTCCAATAAGGAAGAATGGCGAATAACAGCTGCGGCGGTCATATTCGACAACAGATCGGTCTCATTTCTACCATTCGATGAATGTGTGTTGAGGTTTATAGCAATCCTTCGAGTGGTTTAAGTGGAGTACAAATACCAAAATTGTGCTAACGGACACACAGACGACAGACAAAAAACCATAACACAGGATCCTTGTGGTATATATATATATATATATATATATATATATATATATATATATATATATATATATATATATATATATATATATATATATATATATATATATGACCAGAAGGGCTAATATAAACCAGCTTACAACAAGCATTTCATTTTCCCTTAACCTGTTACACAGAACATCCAACCCAAAAGAAGAATGGTTTCCTCCTATATTTTAGCATATACGAAACTGCGGCACACATTATACTAAGAGCGTTGATCAAAGAGTCACTGGGTTAATTAAAGGCATTAATATCCTGTCAAGATAGTCGGTGTCAATCATTATGCCTTATCGAGTTTCACGTTCTTGTTGCTTTTTGTTCATAAACCACGGTGAATGCAATCCTAAAATAATTGACAAAAAAACAAAACAACCCCCCCCACGTATATTGTCATGGTTATAATGATTTTGAACTTCAGCATGCACCTTTTCCGGCCCCATCCCTCTTTCCCGACCCCTTCCTCCTTCTAAGTTTGAATCTTTATCTAAGATCACAAACAACAATGCGGACATACACTGCAAGTTTTAAATTCAACACTGACATTCATATTTCATAGGACTTGTATAGTTATGAAGCTTAGAATTCATTACACACGAGAGGAACGGGCAAGGCGAAAACATAAAGTACATAACCCTCTTTAGCCATTGCCTCTATTGTCAAAGAACGCAATAATAGGGAATGATTTCATACCTAGTCCCTTTCTTTTGAAGCAACAACGTCTAGAAATATACGTCACATGACGGGATTTTAACCACACACACACACACACACACACACATATATATATATATATATGTGTGTGTGTGTGTGTGTGTTATTCTTGTTATTCTTCTTCTTCTTCTGATTATTATTATTATTATTATTATTATTATTATTATTATTTTATTGTTATTAAATAACAGTAATTGTAATGTACATTTACAGATAAGAAGATACATTATAAAGAATCAGAGTATGGATTCAGACTCGCCTAATTTCCGCCTCGAGTCCGGCAATCTAACCACTGAGCCACCGCGATTCCTTTAGAGAATAAATGTATTCCTTATTATTTAAAACTCACGATCAGCTGCTCCTCTACAGAATTGATGCGGGAACGTTTGGGGAAAAAAAGTTACCACAAATGCAAAATAATGTCCATTAGATAAATCAATGCGCCCATTTGCCGAACTAAACACGATAGCCTCGTTTTCATGTTACATGAATATTAAAGATCATATTAAAAACGGTCCACACATGACTGCAGGATATTAAACTGTTCCAGCGGGAACTGTTGCCACGCGACGATAGTACGAGACGTCATGTGATTTACTAAATTTGTTACTGACTTCTCCATTGGGAACTCTCCTCATGATTATTGTCTAGTGGAGAAACACACTGTAGTAGAAACTATAAGAGAAGTCAATAGAAGAAGAAAATTATTGAATAGAACATTGAATTTGCCGGTAATAATTATGTCTGTATAATTTTATCTCGGTCTCTTGAAAATAATTATAATATAGGCAATTATAATATTTTCCCAAACAAAACATCTGACCCTAGAATGTGACCTTGACTTAGATGAGGAAAAAAAGGCAATAGGATATTATCGTTTGAATTTCTCAGTCTTCGCTTTAAAGTGATATATGTCACAGGCTTTATTCACTAAGTTCCCACGTAAGGCAAAAACTATTTGACAAATGGGTATTGAATTGGATGTGAATTTTCGGATTTAGCGGTGCAACCAGCAAGTTATGTAGCTAACGTCAGGTGTCCATGCGATGGAAACTAGAGCAGATGCAATTTACTTCAAACCACTGCTGCCATTAAAATCTACAGCGTGACTCGGTTTAACACATCAGATGTATACAAAAGTATTTTACAGATTAAAAAATAAGCTTGGGCTTTTGACTGCTACTTTGTTGTTGTTGTGGTTATTGTTGTTACTGTTGCTATTTCGTTTCGTTCATGACGACAGTTGTTACATCCGTTGATGCATTGACCCTCAAAGCAAACAAACATGCATCGTTTCATAAACCAATTTAGCATGAAAGCTTGGCCGATTCAGTTTCTTCTATTATACACATACAATCAGGTACACTATGTAATCCTTTACAAACATTTTACAGGGGTCAGTTAAATCCAAATTTAAGAATTATAAGAAGTGTAAAATTTATGTTTTAGAACTAAACTAGAAACCGGTTCTCTAAAATCACCAGTAACACCAGCATGCCTCTGTAATTTATTAGAAAACAAAACTTGCGCGCGTGAGCATCGGAAGGCAAAGGTTAAATGTTTATTGCACTAAGCTGTATAATGATACATAATATTAGAAATTCGAAGTCTCGTTATGGATAATGGAAATACGAAGTCTCGTTATGAATAATGGAAATACGAAGTCTCGTTATGGATAATGGAAATTTGGAAGCCTCGTTATGGAAAATGGAAATCTGAAGTCTCGTTATGGATATTAAATGTGGTTGCCTTTAATTTAGGTCAGTTGTACAATGGTAACGATTGCAAAAAATAAGAGTTAGGAGAACACAAATATTATGAGACTCATGGAGGGCAAATGTCAACACACGGTTATAAAGAGAAACATGTGACAGACAGACAGTAGGCGTGGTTTTGGATTTCTAACGAAGCTTTAAAAAAAAGGTTCAGTCATATCGCTACGATGTCTGCAGTGTGGTGGTTTTTACTGATGTCTAGCATGGAACATCATGACACAAGGCCGACCAGTCCCAATACTAACCCCTAATGGTGAGTGCCAAGCGAGGCAACTGCTAGTACCATTTTTGTAATCCGTTGGAATGACCCGGTCGGGATATGAACCCACGACACTCCCGCATCATGGCCGCCGGAGCGGTCATGACAGACAGATGGACAGACGTAAAGGTATTTAGAAAGACATACAATGAAACTGATACGCGAAAATACATATTGTTCTATTCTATTATATTTATTATATTTGTGTGTGTGTGTGTGTGTGTGAGAGAGAGAGAGAGAGAGAGAGAGAGAGAGAGAGAGAGAGAGAGAGAGAGAGAGAGAGATGCCTTGTTGAGACCGAACCTCCATTTATTTGAAACATTAACAACATAAATATTATGTGACGTTCTAAATTTCATGGCTATTCTTGGGTCCTCCCGCCATTCGATTAGACAGTATCGGATGTCTTTCTCCAGCTATACAACACCTTTATAGGGGCTTGTCGGGTTGATAACATTGTCCATAAATTCGGTTTAATTGTTGAAAATACCATGTAAACCTCACCATGACTCCGTTAGACCTGCCCTTAGATAAACCCTACTCGATGAGGTGTCGAGAAGAAACAGGGCACACTTGTTGAAAATTGAATTTGTTAACAGAGGCATGTGGGGATAAAAAGCGAGGATTACAAATAAGAGTAAACAAAACGATGAATAATCTACGTAGCAGAGGCATGGAGAATTATAGGCACCAGCTTATAACATTTTAAAAACGTAACTTTACAAAGAGCCATTATTGTTAATCGCATTTGGTGAAATCGGCTGTGTTGTACTTTCAGACCTAGGGTTACTTCACGACAGGGATGCAATTTCAATTATTTCCGGTGGTGTGTGTGTGTGTGTGTGTGGGGGGGTTGACTATAGCCTACAACAATTAATTTTAAAGCACATGCAAATTTGGGGTTTGATGTGGGGGCGTCTCCGATCTAAGATCCAACACACATGTATTCTCTCATATCACAAAGAGTTTGTCCTTTTAAGGTTGTGCCGTAAGAGTAACCAAAAATAATTTATATATGGGAGGGCGGGGATGTGGTAAGTCCACTTCAGTGTCATATGTTTAGCTTCTTTCGAGTTTGCTTGTAATACTTAATATTTCTAAACAGTGTTACATTACTTGTTGGATTAGGGATTGAAAAACTGCCATAATACTACGTATGGACAGTTAGTTTAACTATTTTCATTTTTATTTCTTGTCTTTCTGCACCATTTAATTCCCGTTTCCTTCAAACCTGGACTGTCGATTAATAAGCAAGGGTCTTTTGCAACAATATGCATGGTTCTTTAATTCCTTTTTTCTGTTTAGAAGTTATGCAATGAGACTGCTTAGTTTTATGATTAATTCAATGGTATATAAGAGTAAGTACAATAATGCCGTAAAGCTGTGTTAATTCAAGATTAGCAGAATAAAAATATATTCAGTGAAGAGCAACAAAATTGGCAGAATTTATGCCTGGTTCCGGAAGAGCCAAACAACATCTAAAAGTGTCACGTGTTCTTGTACCAAGTAAACCTAATATCAGCCAGTTCGTTTTCTCTCATTCAATACCCTTCATTCCTCTGTGACTTAATTATAATCCGATTTTGCAGTGTATCGTTAAATTAGAACACTTTTTATATTAGGTGGATACCGATTTTAGTAATTCAGGTCATGCTAAGGCAAGTTATCGAGTGGAACTCTGATGTCCCGCACGTTTCTGTGATTACCCTCATATGGGTGGACTTTTCACTATTCTATTCACTATTATATTGACAAATCCTTGAAAACCACTCGGTTGTATAAGTACTGGACCACTCGGTTGTATAAGTACTATACCACTCGGTTGTATAAATACTGGACCACTCGGCTGTATAAGTACTGGACCACTCGGCTGTATAAGTACTGGACAACTCGGTTGTATAAGTACTGGACCACTCGGTTTTATAAGTACTGGACCACTCGGTTGTATAAGTACTGGACCACTTGGCTGTAACTACTGGTACGATGCCATACCTGCCTATCAAAATTGTTAAAAAATGGTAACTGACATATCTGATGGCCTATTTAGGGGTATGTTCACAAAAACCTGTTGTGGAGAGCGCGACACAACCCAGTATATACCCCAGTTATTATGACATGCCTGGATCAAAACTGTCGTGGAGAGCGCAACACAACAAAGTTTATATCCCAGTTATTTTGATAGGCATGGACCAAAATTCTCGTGGAGAGCGCGACAAAACCTAGTTAATACCCCAATCCCTATGATAGGCCTGGATCAAAACTGTCGTGGAGGGCGCGACACAACCAAGTTTATATCCCAGTTATTATGATAGGCCTGGACCAAAACTGTCGTGGAGAGCGCGACACAACCTAGTTTATACCCCAATCCTTATGATATGCCTGGATCAAAATTGTCGTGGAGAGCGCGACACAACTCAGTATCTACCCCAGTTATTACGATAGGCCTGGATCAAAATTGTCGTGGAGAGCGCGACACAACCCAGTATCTACCCCAGTTATTATGATAGGCCTGGATCAAAACTGTCGTGGAGAGCGCGACACAACCTAGGTTATATCCCAGTTATTACGAAAGGCCTGGACCAAAACTATGTACAATTTGATAAGAGATTTCGGCAGCCTGCTCGGTAGGTGAGTTTAGTACTTTGAAGGCACGAGGCAGCTTACACCATTTAGATCTTTTGCATCCATATTTTTTTTTTTACCAGCAACGTCATCTCTTGTGTTTATCAAACCAAGCTAATGACTGAGTTATTGGAAGAGGATTTGATCGGCGGTTATGATTGCATATAGATGATGGCCGTTTTTGCGAATTGATTGCCCAGAGGGACTTGGGGAAAGACTAGTCATATCTATCTGAATATGGACATTTTACCAGACATGGCACCATTTATAGCATATCATGCGTTGAAAAAATGGTGTAAAACGTTAAAAGAACAAATAAATTAAGGGTTTTGGTCAAGTGATAAGCGGGCGTGTGGTGAGAGCTGGGTGGTATACCTGTAACATGGAATCCACAATTAATGTACAAATGTTAACTCCGTTCACACAACAAATGTGGATACAAGACGGTCTCCTGCCTGACAGATGTATCCAACCACAGCAATTTTACGCGATAAAAGAGTTCAAACCAACAAATGTTTCTTGTTATGTAACGCAATTCCGGCTCTGAATAAAATTTATCTGTGCCTACTGTCCCAAATCAAATAATCAAATCAGATCCGGTCACAAATATAGAACAGTACATCTTGCATTTCTGCATCCAGTAATCATCCTTTCACATATTATCACAACAACTGGAATGCTCAGTCGTGAAACACACACACACACACACACACACACACACACACACACACTTTGTGTGTGAACATTGATCGTCTACCCGTGCAGTTCCCAACGTGGGCGGTAACGCCACCTTGGGGCCGGTGAGCTACAGAGGGAGGGGACGCTAATGCTGAATAATGCTTGTTTCAGGGTAGGGCTGAGGATAACCAAGGGAGAGATGGACATATCAAGTTTGGGACCCAGAGGTCTACACTAACCCGAGACAAACACATGGAATTTCCACTGAACAACGTTTCGCTGTAGTGTCATAACACATTTATTCAGAAGGACGATTGCTCTTTGATTTATAATTTGTGGAACAAAGTATACCTTAAATGATAATGGTTATAGAACAGTGTCTGGCATTTTACTCACAACAAATTTAAGGTACTGAGTTAGAATGAAAAATAAAAGTGAATTATTCTTCCTCTCTCAACTATTATCCTTAAAATAAAAACTATGCGATATATAGAATCTCAATTAGGTAAAGATGTAATATTAAATTTATGAAACTCGTTCAATCTGTCCAGCTTTTGCTCGTAAATGCTCGCATAAGTAAAATATTATTCAACCATTTTCATAAATTCAATATTAAAGCATTACCGATTTGAGATCCTCTGGTTGTTATATAAGAAAAAAAGCAACGTGTATATACTGTATTTAAAAATGAAATTTAAATGACGTGGGGCACCACTGATGACCTGACAACCAGCTTCCTCCATTCCAATCTGTTCTCTGATACTCTCACTGTTGTCACTCAGCTTCAATATAGCGATAACAAAAACATGTTCCTGAAGGCAGGATTAATGAAAATTTCCACGGTCGCAGCCAGGAGTAGGTTAAGAGAATACTGCGCAAGAATTTAATGGGTTTATTTGGACCAAAATAAAGTGATACGTAAACATGTCATATCAAAAATATTAAACGCTATATGATGTGATAATTAGATGATATATACGTGCTTTAAGTAGATGTAAAAATAAAATTTTATAATGAGTGAAGTGGGAAACATTGTATTGACTCGAGTGGCAATACAACAAATATTTCCACTTGATGAGTGAATTGTTTTTTTTATATCTGCTAAAATTGAAACGTAGATTTTTCTGTATTATATATTTTTGCGGCACAAGCTTCGATTTGTCTGGATTTTATTCTCCAGGATGTGAAAATGGAATTAACGGCAAAATTACTACATCGATAAAAATGAATTTTTAAAATTAATGTGAATTTTAGGACACCGAACTTTCACAAATTTTTTTAGTATAGTTTGGTATCTGACGATGCATATAAATTGCGATTATTACGTAATTTCTGTTGGCCATTTAGGATTCATCATTACCCGATTTCTCTCCTGATTGAAACATAATGATTATGGTGTTGAGAACTAGACTGACTCGCTACCTTATACTACTGTATGTAGCCAAACGTTTCCTAAAAATGTGCTCGTCTTCTCTTTGAATGTAAGAGGCATACAATAATATGTAGGTGACATTATATATATATATATATATATATATATATATATATATATATATATATATATATATATATATATATATATATATATATATATATATATATATATATATATATATCAAGAGAGAGAGAGAGAGAGAGAGAGAGAGAGAGAGAGAGAGAGAGAGAGATGATTGGAGTGGTAGAAACATAGACAGTAATTTCAAGAGCATATGTGTAAGTGTAGATATAGGAAAATAAAAATGTTCTAAAATTGATATCGCCACTTTGACAGTAAAAGTGGTGATGTAATTTCGCCCACTTATGTATTTTAATATCGCCTAAGGGAGGCTATTTTTTTAAATGCATGCCATATAATCACTTTATTCTTTGAATATGTTACACCTTCGGCGAGGAAGTAGATACTAGGGAGCATAAACTGATGCGAGTGCATTCTTTCCAGTGATGTGTGAGAAACGAACAAAAATTCAATCCGTACAGGGAATGAAGTTTAGTCACTGTTCATCGGCTCCCAACAGTTTTGTCATATTGCAACATGATATTTATTCTCTCTCTCTCTCTCTCTCTCTCTCTCTCTCTCTCTCTCTCTCTCTCTCTCTCTCTCTCTCTCTCTCTCTCTTTCCCGGACTTTACGTGAAGATGCATTTACAGTAGCGATACCAATTAAACATATATTAACATAATACATTTGTAAGTACCCAGTTAAGATAGATAAAACACTATAGGTGCAAGCGTACTATCGTTTTTCTCGTTTTACAGTTTATTATCATACCACTCCCTTCAATAATTGAGAGACATACAGAAAAAAAAAATGGCGACATACATTTTGATACAAATATTTCTCCGAATACGCTTGAGATATTCTGAGTGATAATTCACCATACAACAAACTTTAAGGCAGTGCCGGATTAATGCCTTTCAGGTCCTATGCGCTGAAAATATTATGGTGTATCCCCCCCCCCCCCGTACATTATGTGAAACCAATAAAACCCAACCAAATAAACAACGACAACACAATAAAAAATAGCTAAAACGTAGGGAAAATACCAGTGCTTAATCCAAATCAAAATAATCGTACATGCAGACCGAAATGGTCATTATAATTCATTATATGCTATCATCAATATTTAAGTTGACATTTGTATGGGGACCCCTAAAATTGTATAATACAGTTTTCCATTTTCCGTACCTCTGATACCATCTGCATTTCAAAACTAAGCAGCGAGTTTCCATCGTTTGCGCTATCCGTACCTCTGGTAAAAAATATCAATACCGTTTAATTGTACAGCTATAACATTTCCATCATATTCACTATTAATGTTTGAGATAAGTAGTAAGTTTCCACTAATCACGCCTCTGATAAAAATACCGATGTTGTTGAATATTTAAACTAAGTAGAGAGTTTCCATCGTTTCCATACCTCCAGTTTTTCCACAGACATGATAAGCTGTAAAATTTGAGAATGAAACCCTGGACATATTGTAGAAAATCTAAGCACGCGGGAGGTTACGGGTTCGAATCCCTGGTTGAAACATACCAAACACGTATGAAAATGGTACTAATAGCCGTGTCGTTATGTGCTCAGTATTCAGAGCTTAGTGTTAGGACTGGTTGTCCAGTGTCAGGATAATGTGGTGGTGGATGGGTGGGGGTGTCATACTAGCTACGTGTCTGCGGTATGATGCCTTTGTGCTAGACATCACTATAAACTGCCTCACTGCAGACATCGTATCAGTATGACTGAAAAATTGTGAAAGCTACGTTAATAAATCCAAATCACACACACACACACACACACACACACACACACACACACACACACACACATTTCCTACCCATTAAATGTCCATAGTTTAAGGCAGATTGGTAGGGGTGCATAGTGTTAAAAAGGTGTTTGTGAATTACATTTCACAAGAACACTTTCTTTCAGTGCTTGCGTGCTTTATAGGAATGTTTACATGGTCACGACCCTAAAATCTTCTATTATCTATATCATCAGGTATCGCACATTTTTTTTACTGTTAGTACCTAACGTGGGTAACATAATTACCGGCGGGTCTTTATTGCCTAATATTTCTTGATATTTTGACAAAAAGCACTCAGAGGAGCTCAGTAATCCTAAATAAACACAACCCCGCTCTTGAGTGTTAATTGCATCTACAAGCAACGTTCATACGATAGCGTTAATGCCCTCACCAGATGTCTAGTTTACAGATGTAGTAATCTTGTATTGAGTACCGCTCTCGCATCGCAAATCTTGTACGCTGGTCTCTAAAGGTACTTGCATTTGGTCATTAAATGTTTCAGATTGGTGTTAAATGGGGCATTTTTAGATCAACAGCTCCTCTTGTAATCTAGTACCTGGATGGATTGGTCTCTGACATGAAAACGTACTGCTTGCAACATATGGTAACCTCAAAAACAACAAAAACCCGTCAAGTTGTGATCTACTTGGACTGGTTTATTCAAGTCTAATATACATTTATCTATCAAGCAATCCTTCCTGTCAAACTATTATACATACATACATACATACATACATACATACATACATACATACATACATACATATATACATACATACATATACACACACAAACACACATACATGCATACATACATACATACATACATACATACATACATACATACATACATACATACATACATACATACATACACACACAAACACACATACATGCATACATACATACATACATACATACATACATACATACATACATACATACATACATACATACATACATACATACATACATACATACATACATACATACATAAAAGATACATACATACATACATACATACAAAGATACATACATACACACACACACACACACACACACACACATGCATACATACATACATACATACATACATACATACATACATACATACATACATACATACATACATACATACATACATACATACATACATACATACGCTAAAAATAAGGTACAACATTGTAAAATGGCGGGATCCTTTTATTCGCAGTATCTTTCTGTAGTCCGGAACCAGATGCCGCCCCCTTCTGCGATCCAGATAATCCTACTACTACCGCTGGTGCAAACAAGGGATTCCCTTTCATCAGAAGAGATATCAAAGTACCATAGTACTTGACATGTCGGAAATCTAGGCAGTATAGTGTGTGTGTGTGTGTGTGTGTGTGTGTGTGTGTGTGTGTTTTATTTAATACGGGACAAAGATACCATTTTCGTCGTTATATCCTTATAAATGTACGCAAACATTTTTTAAAATTATCTTGGATCTTTGTTTTCATAAATTTTCGTTAATTTCTAAACTGACCAGTTTGCACAAATGATCAATATAAATGAGACCGTTCAAATAAAAGTACTTTGTCCCTCTTTAAACTTGGCGAATCTTGTTGTAACGCAGAGAGAGAGAGAGAGAGAGAGAGAGAGAGAGAGAGAGAGAGAGAGAGAGAGAGAGAGAATTTATGCGACAAACTATACGACACTATATGGACGATAGGAGACTGGCAGGCACCATTCTGCCAGAGAGTGAAAGCTTCCAGTCGCTATAAGGTAACGTTTGAGTTAGTAAATAATGTTCAAACCAACGGCTCAGTTATCAAATTCACCAATGCGGAAAATGAGTGTTCAGTTTAAGATATTTCCTTCATCGCACACGATATAAAAAAATATCCTATATAAATTTGATGTGGCATAATTACGTGATGTATTTATTGAAATCAACTTTAGGTATATGAATGCATTGTCACATAAAGGGTATAGCGGTGTGGAGAGTGACTGCTGTATTTGTCCTTGCAACTTGTCATTGTTAGATGCGCCTTTGGCATATATAAAAATATGACGCAAGTCCACTTCAAAGTATTTTCAAAACATGCCATTCTACAAGAAAGTGTGTTTGTCAAACAGCTTTTTGCATCCTGTTTTAAGATCATAATAATATTACATGTCAACTTAACTGCATTATTACATTAAATACAGCTCTATTATGCATTGAAGAAAACGTGCATTATTACGTTAAATACAGCCCTACCTACTGTACATTAAGAAACGTGCATTATTACATTATATACACCCCTACTGTACATCAAGAAACGTGCATTATTACATTATATACACCCCTACTGTACATCAAGAAACGTGCATTATTACATTATATACACCCCTACTGTGCATCAAGAAACGTGCATTATTACATGATATACACCCCTACTGTACATCAAGAAACGTGCATTATTACAGTATATACACCATTACTGTACATCAAGAAACGTGCATTATTACATTATATACACCCCTACTGTACATCAAGAAACGTGCATTATTACATTATATACACCCCTACTGTGCATCAAGAAACGTGCATTATTATATGATATACACCCCTACTGTACATTAAGAAACGTGCATTATTACATTATATACACCCCTACTGTGCATCAAGAAACGTGCATTATTACATTATATACACCCCTACTGTACATCAAGAAACGTGCATTATTACATTATATACACCCCTACTGTACATCAAGAAACGTGCATTATTACATTATATATTGCACATTGAAGAAAAACTCGCATTATATACAACCCTGTTGTGCATTTAAGAAAACATGCATTATTACATTAAATACAGACTTACTGCACATTGCCGAAAACTTGCATTATTACATTACATACAGCCCTGTTATGCATTGAAGAGAATTTGCATTAAAGAAAACCAGCATTATTACATTATACACATCCCTATTGTGCATTGAAGAAAAAAAACATGCGATATTACATTACATGTATATATATTGGATTATGTGAATTATTGTGCACAATCTCTAAGGACTACCAAAGTTAAAAAGCTCATCAAAATAAGATGAAATGATGGCAACAAATACCACTTTAAAGTGTCGTTAAATCAAATTTGTTTACGTTATATATAGCCACATTGAAAGCAATACAAAAACTCCCTATTTTTTGTCTCCAAAAATAATATGCAGTTCTTTAAAAAGGTGTATACCTCTCAACGCTTTCATTTATATGTAATCCATTGTCTCCAAAATAATATGCAGTTCTTTAAAAAGGTGTATACCTCTCAACGCTTTCATTTATATGTAATCCATTGTCTCCAAAAATAATATGCAGTTCTTTAAAAAGGTGTATACCTCTCAACGCTTTCATTTATATGTAATCCATTATCTCCATAAAATAATATGCAGTTCTTTAAAAAGGTGTATACCTCACAACGCTTTCATTTATATGTAATCCATTGTCTCCAAAAATAATATGCAGTTCTTTAAAAAGGTGTATACCTCACAACGCTTTCATTTATATGTAATCCATTGTCTCCAAAAATAATATGCAGTTCTTTAAAAAGGTGTATACCTCACAACGCTTTCATTTATATGTAATCCATTGTCTCCAAAAATAATATGCAGTTCTTTAAAAAGGTGTATACCTCACAACGCTTTCATTTATATGTAATCCATTGTCTCCAAAAATAATATGCAGTTCTTTAAAAGGTGTATACCTCTCAACGCTTTCATTTATATGTAACCCATTGTCTCCAAAAATAATATGCAGTTCTTTAAAAAGGTGTATACCTCACAACGCTTTCATTTATATGTCATCCATTGTCTCCTAACATAATATTTCGATGTATGTTTAGCGTTATATTTTCAGCTCTGGCTTCTCCGTCATAAATCTACAAAGCAAACGTTTAATAAAGACAAGTTTTTGCAGGTAAAACAATTGCTTTATTCTCTCTCTCTCTCTCTCTCTCTCTCTCTCTCTCTCTCTCTCTCTCTCTCTCTCTCTCTCTCTCTCTCTCTCTCTCTCTCTCTCTCATTGTGTCTAAATCATTTTTTTAAAAAAAGCTTAGAGAGATTTGCAATAACTTTGATTTCTTGAAATATGATTGCAAATACATTAGAACAAACAGTAGATACAAGAAACGCATTTTCATAATGCATTTCAGCTCGAATATTATTCCCCCCATAGTCTTTTGTATTTAGAAATGATAAAATGGAAACAATCTTTGTTTTTTAATCACAATTTATTACCTTCTGCCCACAAAATTTACCAGAAACTACCAAACACCCAATAAATGTCTAAATTAGCGAGTCCTGAAATGGCGTTCCATAGAACACAAAACATAGACTAATTCAATGGAAGCAATGCATAAATTCGTTTAGAGTAAATTACAGGAATTATACAAGGCATAAAATACGTCCATTTTAAAGATTTGTTTTGAGAAAAAAAATACTTTTAAGCAGATATATCATATTCTGTTTCAAAATACTCGCAAGCTGATGAGAATTATTATATTTTTTAAATATAGTAGATGCGCGAGAGCATAAAGGAGTGCGTCACTTTCATGAATATATCACGTCAAAAAGCTGCTATTAGACGTTTCTTAGTGTTACGTGTATTTAATATGCATTATTGTTAGCTTTTCTTAATAATATGTATTTTGTACCTGACCGTGTCCAAATTAAAGTTCGCTGTGTACCTCACCAGGGACATTTTATTTATAAACAACAAAATAAATAACCAGATATCTCTGTGATTGTGCATTAGAAATTCCGATCATTATAAATAGTAAACTAAAGTATTGTTTTGATTCTGACCCTAGAAACTTATAGAATGGCAGTTTTCCTTAGGTACACGATATTTTCAGATAACGGTTGAAACCTAGATCAAGTACAGAGGTATATAATATTGTTTACATTGAGATTATTTATTCTTGTCGTAACATTTTGAAGCAGAATCCTTCTTTTAGATAAGTTCAGTTTTGATTTAGTGAAAGTATTTATTCAAATTATTATTAACTTGAAATACAAAGTCCTCATCAATTATTCTTGGACATAGACATTAATTTGGAATTACAGCAAATTAAGACAAGGCAATTTTGGGATTATATCATTGTGATGCATTCAAACATTATGAGCATATCATCATACTCCAGGTCATTGGCATATTAGTAGTACGTTTGAGACTATAGGCGCATAAACATATGCAGTATATTTGGAAACCGTTGGGATTCAACCGGAACTTCTTACATTAGGACATGTGATATACATTTTAAGACTATTTAAGGATTCACTATGATGCAAGTTTTTTTTAAAAAATATATAATACTTTGTATTCGAGAGAACCAGATTATTTGGTGAATTTTACAATACTTATATACTAATGGGCTTTCGCTGTTTTGCTACTTAGTTTTAAACCATCAAGGTGTCAAAATATATGTAATTGAAAACATCAAGAAGAAAACAGTATTGGATTATATGCTTTTACTAGCTTTGGATAAGACAAAATTACATTTGAAAAGACATCTTTTGTCCAATTTGTGACAATGTACTTTCTTAATAATCCGGAAGTAAAATGAATGTGATTAATGACAGATTACTAGCTGAAAAAAAAAGATAAATAAAATAACGAGTTATAATGTTATAGGAATCAAATTCAGACACATGGTGTGTGTGTGTGTGTGTCTGTGTGTGTGTGTGTGTGTGTGTGTGTGTGTGTAATCAGTCAGATTAACAATTGCTGATATTTTGATCTTAATAACAAACAGTTATTCTTGATTATTTCTTGGTAGCTAACAGCCAGGCAGAATCCGGTGAGAAAGATCGTTTTTGTTAAACACTTGCATTGCATACATGTGTAAAATTTCAAGCCAACATAAAATGCAAGCCATTATATATTACCAGCATGACATTTTTGCGGTGGTACGGATCCAGATCTCGAACCCATCCTTCGAACCGGATAATGCCACTATTCCTGATGCGGTTAAAGATTCTGCCCTTTCAGTGGGAGCGAGATATCTTTCTACTACATCTGGCAACCATGGTAGCTGGTTGTGTGTGTGTGTGTGTGTGTGTGTGTGAGAGAGAGAGAGAGAGAGAGAGAGAGAGAGAGAGAGAGAGAGAGAGGGGCGATATATGTTTGTTAGGAAATTGACAGCGGATATATTGGCTGCTTGGTGAAAACTTCCGGTCGCCATCCAAAAGGGATTGATTTTAATCAACTTCAATTATGCTGAGACTTTCTGCTAAGTTTCTATTTTCCTTTACATTTCCAGAAACAGACATGTTAACTCTTAAAAACGCAAAAGGCTTAAGTGTTTTATTTTTAAAGGGTTAAAGTGTTTTACTTTTGCATGATCCCCAGCCCTATGAAATGGAAGGAAATTCGTTGAAGTACACGGACTCAGCTCAGATGCATGTAATAATTTTCACAGCAAAGCTTAACACAAAATCCGCTCAAAATATACCTTGACGAGGGAACAAAAAGTGTCATTAAATTTGTATGCTTAATCTCATCTATACACAATTAAATTATTCTAGTTGATATTTCACACCTCCATCATTATTACCATCTAACTATCGTCCATGTTGAACGAATGTATGAATATAAGATTTGGAAAATATATACTGCATTTGCAGAGATAATCGCGTATTAGTTTTGTTAGACGTTTTCAGTTATGTTTTACATGTCACATTCTAGTTTGGCTTGAGCTGTGCCAATGTTCTCATTAAAATAGTCATTTTTGGCCTTTGATATTTTAAACTCAAGTTTAGATAATGAGTGACTGGTATGTACTAGCTAGAAGACATCAAAATATATTATCTCATGTAATTTACTACTCCACCCGTCTCACGATTTATACGGCGTATTTGGCTGTGTAACATGATACACTATAAAGTACATTTTAAATCTTATTTCAAATCCCAGTTACAAAACGTTTTTACGACTAATATTATGCTTCAAGGCATATGTAACTACTGACTCAATTTGTCAATCTGAGTGGACAGTGAAACCATGTGTTGGAATGGTGACATTGGTGTTTCAGCTAAGCAGGACATTATACAATGATATACACTATATTTCCCATTTTTCAAAGTCCGCCATAAATGTTGCACAGCATGGTTGGAAGCCTATAAATTCAGATTTCTGCTGGTAGTCCGAAACAAAAGAAGACCCCTTCCTGAGAATAATCTCAGGATTCCTACTGGGACAAACAAGACATTGAGAGTTCTGCTGGTAGTTTGGAACCAGACTTAGTGCGATACAGATAGTCATAGGATTTCTCCATTAGGTGCAAATAGTGGTTCTCGTCGAACAATGCCGACTTTTTACTAGTCATGGCGGCCAGATGTGTATGTGTGTGTGTGTGTGTGTGTGTGAGAGAGAGAGAGAGAGAGAGAGAGAGAGAGAGAGAGAGAGAGAGAGAGAGAGAGAGAGAGAGAGAGAAACAATATAGATTAATAAAGAATATCTTGACACCATTTTTGGCGATTATATATCAACAGCTATATTGTTTTTAAATTTCATTAATGGGTGAGGTCAACTTTCAGTGTAATTGATATCCCTGTCCAAAACTGGACAGATCGTCTTAAAACTGAAAGCCCAATTTATCACACATTTGTACAAAGTGCCACGGAATGCAATTTATCGAAGTATTCTGAATTTACTTTGTATATAATTTTCCCAATTCTGCATTGGACGTCCATTGGAAGAAATAACACATACAAGATTCCTTGTTTCGTTTCTTAAACAATGTCTACTTGCACGAGAGGGATTTCAATAAATGTCAGTTTTTTTGAAATTGTATCCATATAAACGTTTACTTATCATGATTAAATTCACATCAGTGACTTGTTAGCAAGTAATAAATGTTATTTTATCCCAAGTACCTATTTATATAGGCGCCATATTGCAGCGAGTTCTCTGACATCTTTTCCATGCTAAACAATGCTTATTTATCAAATTTTGCAGCCTAATACAAAAATACTAAAATTTTCATATCATTTTGAAATAGAACTTGCTATCACATCAGCTCCTTTAGCTCTTATCAACCGATATGTCTACATAGTGTGCATGGATGTCCGGTGTGCAAGTTGATAGAGAAATGTGTATTTGTTAAGACATTGTAGCGAAATACAGAAAAAATGCGCACATTTATAATTATTGAAATGAAAGGAATCGGTTATGGTGAAAACACAGTCAACAAGACAGGAGCGCGTGAAATAAACACTTCTGTTGTTTAAATATTTATTTACTTTGGGTTCTTACTTTGATTCTTGCATTGCTTTGTAACATTGCTTCCTAATTTATTTTTAACGACTCCAACAAGGCACAAAAGGTCAACCAACTTATAATGAAACTCGACTTAATGGAGCGATATGATTTTCATATAATCATGGATTTTAAATCAATTATATATATATATATATATATATATATATATATATATATATATATATATATATATATATATATATATATATATATATATATATATATATATATATATATATGTATGTATGTATGTATATATATATGTATGTATGTATGTATGTATATATATATATATATATATATATATATATATATGTATGTATGTATGTATGTATATATATATATATATATATATATATATATATATATATATATATATATATATATATATATATATATATATATATTGTTACTTTGTTAGCCACATGTTGTGCACTTGCCTCTAGTTTTAACTTCTATAATGCAGCATGCGATTATAAATATGTTCAGCAAAATTCCAAAATTAATCTCCCGAAGTAGCTATGATAGTAACAGCCACGAAACTCTTTACGTCATTCTGTGCCAGAACTAGTTTTATGCCCTGGTAAAAGTCTGTTATTTCCGTAAATTCTGGTTATTTGCCGCACGTGGCCCTGATTTACGATACCGTATTAATTCAGTAAGAACCACTGGACTTGTGGTGCAAATAAAGTTCAGAGTAAAAATGGTGCCAATAAGTTAAGTTTCGTTTATGTTTTAAGGAAGTGTATCCCTAATGACAAAATGTTCGCTTCACTTATGAAGTTCTGAATAGTGAATACTAATGTCATCGATTAACTTTCGTCTATAAAGAAGAATTGCTTTACTGAGCTATTCAAAACGCAAAAGACCAATGAATGAATGAAAGAATGAATAAATGAATTTCGTTGTGAACAAGTTAACATGAGCGTTTTTACTCCAAAAAATAGATAAAATACAATACGTTTAATGGTATTCTATTTTAGGTAATGGCGGCTAACAATTGTTCGAATGTTGAAGCAACATAATCTGCAATATGGCTGCCCCGTCACACCTATTTCATTTCTCTCTAAGAAGATTAGTTACCAGAAGATGTTTCGGAATACCGTCTGGACTGTTCGTGTAATCGAGCGAATACGACACCTTCATAATAATAATGGCCGCCCGTCGGGACAAGATGTTCCCCGAACTTTTATCTTCATTTTTGTATAACAGAAGGGACGAACTGTATAAGCCAATAGATGGTATATTGTAGAGAAATATCGCGGCAATCATTCCATTTTTTAAAGTAGTATTTATTTATTGATGTTTTGGGGGTGGGAGCAACAGAAGTATAATATTATTCACCATACAAAATAAACGGCATAAACTTTGCATTTATAAGAAGAATCACTCAACGCTCTACTGCAAAAAAACGAATATCTACGTTCTCAAGATTATTTTTTTTTATGTCGAAAGATGAAACCGTCTTTGATATTCTTCAGCGAGGCCACGAATGTCAAATTAGTTGCGATGTTACAAATGCTTCATGTCCGCTTGGCACCATTTTCATTTAAGACAAAGTTAAAGTCTGTTGTGGAGAAAACAAATGTCATAATGATCGTCCATTCTCAGGGAGTATCGACAACAAGATTTGTAAGACTGGTGTTGCGTCCACCATATTGGGTGTATGACTGGTACCATTTTCATGTAGGTCTTTACGAAACAAAAAAACCCTTCATAACGATCATCCATTGAGGGGTATTAGCGGCACCAAGAGTTTAAGACAGTCGTCGTGGCTGCCATATTGGATGAATGACTGCACTAATCTCATTTAGTACCAACTGGGTATTACAAGAAGACTATTGGTCAAATCCCCAAGCGGATCTATACGGAGAGGAGTTTTCAAGATATGATTTTATTCAGGATTAGATTTTGGATGGGTTTCTTTTAACGTAGATTTAACAATGTTATTCTTATTGCAACGATGCTCGAAGTGTGTCAGTTTATAATGATTTCAAGCACTGGTACATCATGCCACATACACGTAGCATCATGTGCCACCCAGTCACATTATCCTGATCAAGCCGACAAGTCCTAACACTAACCTCTTAAGGCAGAGCGCCAAGCGAGGCAGCTGTTAGTACTATTTTTTTTAAAAAAAAAATGTCTTTTTGTAGCAGTAACCTTCTAAAGAAGGATGTTGCGTCGGCAATTGTATACATGAGATCGGCACATTTTTATTTAAGACAAACAGTACATCATAATAAGTCTTTTAGTGACATCCAAACAATGCAATGCCCTGACTTTCTATTCAAGCAAAGATGCGATGTTTGGTATTTTAAGACGGCTACTATAGCGGCAATATTGGAAAGCTCAACGTCATTGTTATTTAGGACCAGGTAGACATAATACAAAGTCTTTTTGTGAAATTTCCATGTTGATACTACAAGATGTCAAGATGGCTATTTTGAAGGCTATTCTGGACATCAGATTGACACTATTTCATTTTAAGACCTACTAGAAGAATGAGATGAATGTGTGTGTGTGCGTGTGTCTATGTGTGTAAAGTTTCAAGACAATCTTTGGAGTAGTATGAGAAACGATAAAAAGCCATAAGCTCTTCTGGTCTGAAGAGCTCAAACGTTATAAGCAGGACACACATTAAACAGTGAGTACCGACTGTCATGGTATTGCCGTCTGCATACTTAGCTTTAAAAAAATTAAGTATTCTAGGATATCAGACAGGCAACACACACAAATGAATGTGTGTGTGTGAATATATATATATATATATATATATATATATATATATATATATATATATATATATATATATATATATATATAACCGAGATTAATTTATTATTATTATTATTATTATTATTATTATTATTATTATTATCTTCCAACATACTCCAACAACTGTATCAGTTATTCGTGCAGAAATCGGACAATATTATTCAATTTTAGTTGAATATCTGGGAAGATATTGGCTTGCCTCTATCAATAAGTGTAATATCACCTCTGTCCAAGTGGGTGGAGTCTCAAATCTCGGCCAGTGTGGGTGTGAGAAAGCTGCCATAGCTTCCCGTGGGTAGGCCTACCGGGGCTTTCTAAACTCTTGCTGACTGAATACTATTTTATGTTGGCTATTTAGATTTCATCCCGATGATTAAATTAAATTCAAAATATAATACGATTTCTGATATGTCACACTGCTAGTTTATTATATATAGTTTTGGTGTCCTAGCGGAGAGTGAAAAAAATAATAGACACGAAAATGCTTTTTTCTTCTCCTTCAATATTGGAGTGCTTACATCCCCAATGTACACTAAATATTTTCTTTAATAAGAAATAAAGTTTCAATAAAATGACACACACACACATATACATACATTCATGCACACACATAGCTATTTAGTTATCAAACACGTGCTAATACAGTAATCCTGCTAATCATATAATTGTATGCAAAAATTGTCTATAGTGCAAATGTATCATTTATTTGTGATAATTGGTAAATCAGTTTTCTGCTCAGGTGCTCTGATAGGGTATACAGTAAGTATTGCCTATTATCAAATCCCGACTTACTGTGCCGAAATATGCATTATTACATTACATACATAAATACGTATGTACATAAATACGTACATAAACATACATACATACATATACACACACACACACACACACACACCCATACATACATACATACATACATACATACATACATACATACATACATACATACATACATACATACATACATACATACATACATAGGTAGGTAGGTACAGGGAAAGATGCAAATACGGACGTATGGATGGGTATCTCAGTAGCGAGGCAAAATAGGATTATATATTATATATATATAAATAGGATTATATATATATATATATATATATATATATATATATATATATATATATATATATATATATATATATATATATATATATATATATATATATATATAGAGAGAGAGAGAGAGAGAGAGAGAGAGAGAGAATAAATTCCAATATTATTCGAGGGTGCTTTGTGCCATATAATTCGGCTCTGTTAGGCAAGTGCTTGGTTCCACACTGACATAGTTACACAACCGTTACCATGAGATCGTATCAAGATTCTGATTAACCCTATCAAATTTGATATTAATGGCGACTTGGAGACTTAACCACATCTGCTGGTGGGAAACAATATATACCTAGATGTCTATTTTCACGCACGCAAATTTATATTCATACGTATTTCAATAACAAAATGTTAAGGAAGCGTACAAATCGTAATTTCATTTGAAAAGAATTATTACATAGGACATATTTTGACTCTTATTACAGCATTACGACAATGACGCCCAGCTCACATAGTTATAGGTTTTCAGCTTTTACCGGGAGAAATATGTTCGGGATAGAAAATAATTCTGAACAAGACGGTTTCATCTTTAAAAATGTTAATTAATAAAATGGACTCGATAGATTGTTCCCATTTGACATATTATACACAGTAGCAAGAAATTATGGAGAAAGTTGTTTGTAAATTGAAGAAAGGGTTTCAATTTATTCTATTGAAACAAAATCTTATAAAGGAAAGTACATATACAAAAATTATCGAGTTTTCCCCGTTTTTGATTATTATTATTATTATTATTATTATTATTATTATTATTATTATTATTGAAGATTTTTGTTGTATTTTTGTACGTAAAGACCTTCGTTCATGAAGAGCAGAGTTGTGGAAAGTTTTAGAAAGAAAATAAAATGTTGATTAATTTGCTTGTGCCATATTATGAACAGTAAAGTCTGAGAGAACTCGTTCGTTATTTGGCAGATGAATTTCATCGTTGAACTTAAGGAAATACATAATCTAAAAATGCAACTGTTTGGACAGCATCAAACATATCTAAAGCAACGAAATTAATTTATACAAAAGCAATGTAAAAAATATAATTCAAACTTCTTTAGTACATTCAAACATGCTGGCGGCTTTGTCTAGAACTTTAACACACGTACAATCTTTTGGCTGCAAAGTATACCATATGACACTAAAATTGTGGTATCGCTACCAAATCTATATCAGAAAGTCAGATATGTGATTGCATTTGTTATTAAAGGTAACTAAATTACTGATTTATTTTACTGATACAATTAAAAGAATATAGAAACTACCACAAAAGCAAACACCTATAATCGTTCAAATTTATTCTCTCCAACACTAATTCATTTTTATTCTTTATGATCAGATCTTGTTTCTATATTATAAAAGAAACCGTTAGCAGAAATTCAAAAAATCAGATTTCACACAAAGATCAGCCAAAGCAACTTCATTATATTAACTTAAATCCTTTATTTTTTTGAAAACTCTACTTTCTCTTGGTAGGTCTGCTGTTGTTTTTGTATTTGACTAGTGTTGTGCTCTTATTTGGCTATTTATGTGATTTTATTTACTATTTATGTAATTTTATTTACTATTTATGTAATTTTATTTACTATTTATGTGATTTTATTTACTATATATGGAAAAATTTTATTTACTATTTATGTGATTTTATTTACTATTTTTGTGATTTTATTTACTATTTATGGGATTTTATTTACTATTGATGGAATTTTATTTAGTATTTATGGAATTTTATTTACTATTTATGGAATTTTATTTACTATTTATGGAATTTTATTTACTATTGATGGAATTTTATTTACTATTTATGGGATTTTATTTACTATTCATGGAATTTTATTTACTATTTATGGAATTATATTTACTATTTATGGGATTTTATTTACTATTTATGGGATTTTATTTGAGTATGAGATTCTTTTCGACTATGTGATTTTTTTTTTACTATTGATTTGTTTTTATTTTACTATTGATGAGATAAAAGTTCGTGACTTGAAAAAAGCGCCCTGCATAAAAGTGAAAAACATCTATTCATTTTGTTACAGGTGTGTCTATTCATTTTGTTACAGGTGTGTTAATACGTTCTTACAAATATCGTTATCAAACTATAGCTTCTCTCACAGTAGTGACATAGTTGTCCAATAATAAATATCATGAAACTTTTTTTTCTTTCTTGAATCACATTGATGTAACAGATTTGTCCAAAAAAACATTTAAGATCACCTATTTATAGTAGTACCAATGTACATTTTTACTCGGCTTCTACTAAAATTACAAACCAGGCATACTTTTGGGAAAGAAAGAGACACAAAAGAATAATTAAGAATATATAATTGCTAAATTATTATAATTTTAAACACATGATAGCCTCGTAATATTTATTGTGTATTTTAAATAGGTAATGAATTTTAAAAACGAACTCCAAGTGTGTGTGTGTGTGTGTGTGTTTGTGTGTGTGTGTGTGTGTGTGTGTGTGTAATTTAAGACATGCAAAATGTACAAGAAAAATAAGAGTAAGGCAAAAACAATTATTCTGTTTAACTTTCTCGACAATCTATTGATCCGAAAGTGTGAAAGTTTTTTGTTTCTTTTTTAATATTATTCGATATCACGAATGATGATTAGTGATAACATTTGTTCATCATAGTGCTTACTCGTTCAGGTCAAATAATTTTCATGGATATAATTTTATAAAGAAAATTATTGGGAATCCTTCCTTTTACACTTTTACACTTAACCAATGTATGTATGAAACTTCTTTTCCCATCCATAAACACAACGTAAACGTAAAAAGATTTAGTTTTAAGTATACGATTTCTGCAGTAAAATATATCATCAGGTGTGATGAAGTACTTAGGTTTTTGCTTATTATTGTTCCTGTACAGATTAATACTAAGATAGAAAAAAAATCGTACCATATTTCCAAAAGCATCAACAAAAACGTGGCCTTTGGAATTTTCTTTCAAACACAGACTTACTACATGGTACTTACTATTAGAATGACCATCATCTGCGGTCCTTTCTATCCTTTCTTCCTTTGTCTGCGGCGTAGATTGTGTACCACACTGGTTGACGTTTTCTAATTCTGTCACCCTATTTCCTTGGATTTCTGGTGATCCAGTAAGCGATCCCGACTCGGTACAGGCCTGGGTAGGTAAACCAGGTGATGATTCCGAACATCCAAACATGGCGCAATGTTCACTGGGAATTTCACCCAAGTCCAATAGATGGTTTACCGAAAAACCTGATTTGTGATTATGAATTGCGTTTTGATAAGCAGCGATTTTGTCGTAATTAGAAGCGTACTGCGGATCCGCTTGCTGTAACATAGAATAGGTACTCATTTTCGCTAATTTATAAGTCTCTTCCAGTTTCCTAAGATTGGGCTTTCTGGCGATGATAAGCTTTAATCTGAAATATATTTTTTGTCTTATTAAACCATTTTCTCACTTATTATTGAGTCAGCTTCTTTATTGATTGCCTCCTCTTTAATTCAATGCTTTATCTTAATTGTCCTTCGTTCTTATGTCGAAAACACCAATCAACGTAATCCGCAAGTGGCTGCTGATCACGGCTGATAGAATTAAGCTAACAAACTATCTAACAAGCACTGTTTGTACATCCGAATTGGTTGACTTCATTACCTAAATAACTAGTAAATGCAACTCAAGTAGTTCGTCTGCGGGAGTCTGGAGCGATTTCAAAGACGCGGTACGGCCAATCAAAGATCGGTTCCTGAAAATGGGCGGAACTTCGTTTGTCAATTAAATTTTCATTGCATCCAATAGAAAAGCGTTGGATATAAGACCGTTTTTCTTTTGTATACATTATCTCTTTTATCCTCCTTTTCTATGTTTAAAGGTATCGTATTTCCTTAAAAGTTGTAGTTGTGAAATAAGATAGTGCTTCTAAAAGAAATCGTTTGAGTTCGTCAGCCTAATCTTCTTCCATCCTTTCCAATTTTCTTGAGATATTCCATAATTTTTAATCTTCCTTTAGCAAAACGGAAGGAATTAAAACTATTAATTTTAGATCATCACATGGCGCATACGTCGGAAACATCAGATTTAAATTTATTTCCATATGAATCAATCAAAAGTAATGTGTGTATTAATTATATATTTTAGTTCTCTAGTCAAATAATGTATTTTTAATGAGATTTTATATTTGTTTGTTTGTCTGATTAAGATATTTAACGTAGTTTAACAATTTTTCAGTCATATCGCTACGATTTCTGGAGTGAGGCAGTTTATAGTGATATCTAGCACTGGGGAATCATGCCGCAGACATGTAGCGTGATGTCCACCCAGTCACATTATCCTGACAGACAGGCCGACCAGTCCTAACAATAACCTCTTAATGATGAGCGCCAAATGAGGTAGCTGTTAGTACCATTTTTGCAAGTCTTTGGTATGACTCGGTCGGGGATCGAACCCACGATCCATGTTTGTAAACTATAACGTATTCAGTTTTGAAGTAATGACAATGTATATGTTTTCAATGTAGACAAGAATATCAGATAGAAAGAATCGTATCTCGTTGCGGAATTATGATATCAGTTTAACTTGTCCGATGATAAATAGATGGAACAAATTACTCTTTAAATGTCTTGCATAATTTTATCTTAACAATGCCGGAGATTTTATGTAGATGTGTTCGTATATGTGTACATAAGATAGATACATATTATCGCTTCTTATGTTTCAATTAATTTTATTTTTTATATCCTAATGTAGATGTATTGACATGTCACTCTGAAATAAGGAATTATCATCTTATATACCGTAGTTATTCGAACAACATCTTCTATACTAAACGCTTTCCTCTTCTTTTACCACCAAAAGAGAGATATTAAAACCTCTTCGATGATTATAGATCCATATATATATCCAAGTTGGTATGTCCTAATAATTCAAACTGTACATCAGTAATCCAAAGACTGTTATAAAATCATTACAACTTAATTTGCGAACGTTATCAGTCAAACGTTACTGTATAGTTTTAGTCAAATATCAACACAGACACAACACAACAATCACTTTCCCCTTTTTGAAATTGCGCCGCGTCTGATGTGTATATTAAAATAACTACGGCTTAATAATAATAAAACTACAAATAATAATAATAATAATAATAATAATAATAATAATAATAATAATAATAATAATAATAATAATAATAATAAAACTGCTACTAATAATAAACCGACAAGCTTATGTTAGATGGAACTTATCCAGACTAGGACGCATCGACGTTGGAAAACATACTGAACAACTGTAATTTTCTGATTCAAAAGGCAATAACTTGACTCAAACATTTTTTAAACTTTATTTCGAATAAACGTGATGTTTATGTTCGTGGAGACAGTTTACAACTTAATGAATTGTATTCTTTGTTTTTGAGTATGTTATCATTTGAATTTGCTGATTATGCCTTATGTCAACACATTTTATGAAAACAAACCCAGTTTCTAGTCTGTTATGGACTACATTTTACTCTGGTATCTTTACATACATCGGATTACCATGTACGCGGTGGAAATATTAGACTAGTATCTGAATGATTGTGTTTAAGCACGATTAAATAAAATAGCCGAAATGCTAACGGTTTTTTCCTCTTCTTTCTTTCTTTTTCAAGAGTTATTGTTCTGAAAGATCCGGATGCAGTTTGAATCAAGAAAGTATAGCATATCCAGAGAGAGAGAGAGAGAGAGAGAGAGAGAGAGAGAGAGAGAGAGAGAGAGAGAGAGAGAGTGAGAGAGAGAGAGAGAGAGAGAGAGAGAGAGAGAGAGAGAGAGAGAGAGAGAGAGAGGATCAAATTCGGGGTAGCAAATTTTTGATATTATAAAATATTCCTTAACTTTCTTTGTTCAAAGACAGCGATACAACATTTGTCGTACATTATTCGTACATACATAATTTTTATATCAAGTGGTACTCTATTCTTCACATAGTATGTAAGTAGTATTGACTATTAAACACTAAAACAGTCTGGGTTTTTTTTTATTGTATAGAAATGAATTCCAAGGATAGTTTTCTTTCACCTGTCAAATAGCTATTGATATGCATTTGGTTTTAAAAGTCAACTGCTGTTTATGTTTATTTTCGCGCAATCAGCTATATGCCTTTCTGAATTACATAGCCACGAAAATCTTTTTCTTGAATATCCTCGAAATTGCAATGTCAGTAAATGTGTTAAACGTTGTAATTCTGTTCATGCAATAGTCGCCCAAATATTGGCTAACGGTAGTTTTTAAACAGAAGCGCGTTAATAAAACTGGTTTTCTTTTATTCTTAATTATATTTCTAGAAATTAGTCAAATAAATATTATTTGCTGAATTAAAAAATTACTTTCATATTACACACACTCACCATTAGTATTGTATCATATTCCAATATTGTAAATAAAAAAAAATTTGTACTATAACAATACCTAAATATTATACAAGGTTAAATAATTCCATAATCATGTTTAATTACTATACAATGGAAAATACTGTACCGTAACCATATCAAAACATTATAGAAAACCCATTGCACTACGCCCATATCTAAATTTTATACAATACAATCATTGCACATTAACCTTATCTAAATATATATATATATATATATATATATATATATATACTATATATATATATATATATATATATATATATTCTTTTTCTTCTGTCATCACTATAATAGTGCATTATATCAAATATATATATATATATATATATATATATATATATATATATATATAGATAGATAGATAGATAGATAGATAGATAGATAGATAGATAGATAGATAGATAGATAGATAGATAGATAAAGAAAGAAAAACAGACAGACAGAGACAGAGAGCCAGTTTTTGCTACAAATAAGTCTTGTGGAAATACTTCCCTCAATTTGGGTATGTTTTCTTGTAAACGTTGTCCACATTCTTGCTTGCAATCTTGGTACTTTTCCTTGTATACTTTGTCCACATACTTGCCACGTAATCTGGGTATTTGTTATTGTATACTTTGTCCTCATACTTGCCACGTAATCTGGGTATTTGTTATTGTATACTTTGTCCACATACTTGCCACGTAATCTGGGTATTTGTTATTGTATACTTTGTCCATATACTTGCCACGTAATCTGGGTATTTGTTATTGTATACTTTGTCCACATACTTGCCACGTACTCTGGGTATTTGTTATTGTATACTTTGTCCACATACTTGCCACGTACTCTGGGTATTTGTTATTGTATACTTTGTCCACATACTTGCCATTTAATCTGGGTATTTGTTATCGTATACTTTGTCCACATACTTGCCACGTAATCTGGGTATTTGTTATTGTATACTTTGTCCATATACTTGCCACGTAATCTGGGTATTTGTTATTGTATACTTTGTCCACATACTTGCCACGTACTCTGGGTATTTGTTATTGTATACTTTGTCCACATACTTGCCACGTACTCTGGGTATTTGTTATTGTATACTTTGTCCACATACTTGCCATTTAATCTGGGTATTTGTTATCGTATACTTTGTCCACATACTTGCCACGTAATCTGGGTATTTTATCTATATAAACTACGTCAAACTACGTTCCCTCAATATAGGTAGTTTTCCTTGCAAACTCTTTTCACATAACTGTATGCAGTCTAAGTAATTGTTTTATTGTTAACTCTTTCCAAATACTTGCCCACAATCGGAGTATTTTTTCCATGTAAACTCCGTTCAAATACTTGCCGGCAACATGTGTTTTCTGTTAACTTTGTCCACCAAGTTGTCCGAAATCCGTGTATTTCTTTAAATGTAAAATCTGTTCAAATACGTTTCCGTTTGTTAGAGGAATACGTTTGCATTTGTAAAGTGTCTGTGATAAACTGTGCTCACCAAGATTACCGAAAACATCTCGAAGGTTACATCAAAATCGAAGGTTAACTTAGTACGCTGATCAGACAAATGATTTTTTTTTAAAACCTTCATAAGTTTTGCAGAAAAACTCTATAACCATGCCCAATACCCACGTTGCTTTAAACAAAATAATATGGATTGCCCACAACTCGCCTTCGTTTTCCTCCTTAAGACTATTATTAGCTGGACACTGTGTCCATTCCTCCTTAAGACTATTATTAGCTGGACACTGTGTCCATTAGGGCCATAGAGGCGAACTCGTTCATGAACTTTTGCTCTGATATACAAACCATTGGCGGAACTACCATCCCTGCTGTCATTGCATAGCCAGGGGTGGGGTGGGTGGAGTCGGTCTGGTGGGGAATTAAAGAAGGAGGCAGGGGGCAAACTTGCAAGATTTTACGGGGCGGGGAGTATGATGTAGACAGGTTGCTGAATTTGTGCAGGGAATCCCAAACTTTGATGTTAGCCACTGATACAAACGCTTCCATGTAACCGATTATTGTTAAATTTTATTTGTGTAACTATACTTAAAATGTATAATTTACATCGCTTTAAAACTTGTTAATGAACGACTGTTTCTTGATGTTCGCTACTGTATTCCTTTGGATGAGTATATTTGACTTGACTCGTGCAAGAACATAACATAAAGCAATTTTCTCGCAGGTTAATCATCGCTTCGTACTTGCTTTCTTGTGGTAATCTCTCGTGTACGTTATTATCACAGGTAATGCAATTCTGTCCAAAACATTTCTTGGTTTATTTCACATGACGTAAGTGTTGGTTTTAAGACGCGAAAGGTGGCGGGTTGGTGAGAACGAATAAGAACATGTAACAATGTGTAAAACTGTGTTTTGATCAGCAAGTTAAACGTTCTAATAATAAGACTATTCCTTCATGAGAAATTCATGTTTTGCGATATCGTGTATACAAAAACGATACGAATGTCTGGATACATTTGATTGTTGAGAACAAAGCAAGATACAATCCATATTCAAATTTTATATTGATTTATTTCTTTCTCAGACTTTTTTGTGGCCTCATGACCACCTTAAAAAGCAGATGTTAAGAAGCCGTTTACATATAACAAAGTGTTAAATGGTGCTACAAAATACACAGACATATGCATATATCTATCATACACCTGCATCGTATCCTCCATAAAGTTATACAGCAATATCTTTCTTTAAAATTACTTTCTTTCCAAAGGTAAGCAAACTTGCATATATTCTTAATACTGATGCTTGTATTTTTTTCCGATTAGGAACATTATAATAATTATATTATAACTATAATAAGAAATGGATTTCATCTTCTATATTACTCGTATTAAAGTTACATGTACAGTGGTGTCATATTATATCCTACCTTTACGTGAAGTTAATAATCCCTTTTTAATCTTTTTATTAGACACTCTTAATTTACTGAAACATTTTATCTGGCCTTTATCATTAGCACATACGTGATATTTGACTGGTTCTAATAAACTGCTGACATCACAGTAACAGAATATAATGTGATAGAAGAATACCATTCTCGAGTATATACATGTTTAATTCTTTGAATAGGTACATATATAACGCCTTCAACATCACATAGTCTCGTGTATAAGCCATATAGACATAAACTTTCTAATACAAATGCCATGATTTCATACCAATATATATATATATATATATATATATATATATATATATACATATATATATATATATATATATATATATATATATATATATATATATATATATATATATATATATGCAGTCGGTATATAAGAATCTTTTGTTGGTTTTTCAGGTCATTATACACGACTATATTATTATTAGATTCTATATTTTAAGTATAGTCACATCAACAAACGTCTGAATAATGCAGAATGGTTTGATCTAAATAAGTAAATAAACAAATAAAACAGAATGAAAATTATGAGAAATAGTTAATTAAAATAATTAAAGGAAAGATAGTCTAAGTAACGCAGGGGAGGCAACTCCAGAAACCCTAAAATTCTCATCCCAGTAAGAAGGTTGCTGTAAATATTAGATATATTAGAGACGGATAATACATGTCCGTTCTTTAGTGGGGAAAACCCAAAACAATTGTGTTATATATCTTCGCTGAAAATTTGCCATGTATGTTTCGTTTACCACTGCTCATTGATATATCTACGTTCCCGCAATGTGGATACCTTTCCTTGTAAACTCTGTACCTGTGAACTAGAATGATTTAGATCTAACTTTCACAGTAGCTAATTCTTGAATCAAATCAACCGGGATGACAACATGGGTATCGCCTTGTGTTTTTGCCTGGATAATATGTTCAACTGCAGATGATACTGTACTTTTGTTGCTTTTCTTCCCACCCTGAAATTAAAATTTTGTATATACACATGAAGAATGAGACTAAATAGTTTTGTAAGCTCATCGTCGTCAATACAAACCTAAAGGTTTTAAGATAGAATGCCCTAATTTTGCTAAACAAGATATCAAGCTTTTAACATAACATAGAGAGAGAGAAAAGTTTATTTCTTTTGGAGTATTTACAATGGGTTGTTGTATCTGTTGTTGTAGAGTTTAACACCATTTTTCAGCACACGATATTCTATACCTGACGGCCAGTATAACTGGTGGAGGAAGAACCCTAGAAAGAACCACTGACCCAAGAGAAGCTACTCGCAAGCTTTCTCACGTACCCATGTTAGACGAGCCTGAGACTCGAATCCACGCAGACAGAGGTGTGATGGCAGTGAACCGAAACGGTGAGCGCTTCAGACCATCTGGCGCTCCCGTTTACAATGGGAAATATATCATTATTGAAGAATATTAGCTTATGTGTGTGAGAGAGAAAGCAATTAATTTTAACAGTTAATAAAAAAGCCAAACAACGTAAGTTTCTTACGAATACTGTTTTTTAATTCTCCGTTTTTAAAGTATCAAAGACCGGTTATATATACGTATATTATAGCCCGTGCATTTCATACAACACAATACATTATACTGGTCATGTATACTAAGAAATAACATCACATAAAAATAGATAATAAGCAGGTAACCATAATCTTTCTTTTTTTTTGGCTTACCTGGAAGTTTTTTTTGTTCCTGAAAATGTACCATAAAATCTTGCCTTTCTTTAAGATGAAAAGCTTGGGTTAGTCCAGCGCCGGATTAAGCACCGTGGAGGCCCATAGGCAGTCAAACTTTTGGGGCCCCAGATCCACGGTCACGGTCTCATGGGGGCCCCTGGGGGCCCCTGATGGGGCCCATAAAGTCGCGGGGCCCATAGGCAGTTGCCTACTCTGCCTAATGGGTAATCCGGGACTGGGTTAGTCTCATGATCTACATAGGCGTGTGTGTCAAATTATATATATATATATATATATATATATATATATATATATATATATATATATATATATATATATATATATATATACATACATGCATACATGCACACACACACACACACACACACACACACACACACACACACACACACACACACACATACATACATACATACATACATACATACATACATACATACATACATACATACATACATACATACATACATACATACATACATATATGTATGTAATTTGTATAGCTCTTGTGTCTTTGCTTGGGACATTATTGGATATTTGTCTCAGCAATTAGCCTAGTACAGAATTTGCTAACCATAAACAATCTGGTCGTGTTTGTGTCAGGTGTAGTCAGGTGTGGTCAGGTGTGTATTTTACTTAATGCGTGACCACATAATATGAATTGTCCATAACTATTAACGTTTACTGGAATCTAGAAGCCATACTATATTTCAAAGTCTGATGCCATATTCATCTTTACATTCGTGTTAGCGTCGATTACAGAACTGTACCGAGTTTCAACCTGACCTTTTCAGTTAGAATCAATATATTAAAGGAAATAATACTGATACCCACTAGAGATGATACCGAATATAAATGATACACAATAGAAATCATACACAATAGAAATGATACACAATAGAAATGATACACAATAGAAATAGAACCCAAAAGACTTTACATGGTACTTTATGCTTGAGTTGTGTCATTAATATTTGTGAAACGATTTTCCGAGTTCATCAAAATCGCCCATATTTATATTTTTGTTCAAGACAGTAGCACAAAAAATAAGACACATACATACACAAACACACACACACCTCTACCACCACCACCACCTACAACAATAATGATAACAACAAAAACCGGTTTAAAATACAGGAACTATGATATATTTTGTACAATCGTTTGTTTGCATAGATTTTTTATGGATAAATTCTTTTTATCTTATGTAAGAAAACTGTTGGAAATCGGAATAGTTATAGCACCTGGAAAATACCCCCCCCCCCCCCCAAAAAAAAAAAAGAAGAAGAAAAAGAACATATGCGAGTCACCAATAAATTTGCATATTACAACACTCACTACATTTAGCAATTTAATTCGGAAAGGCTCTTTTAAATATGTGATAAGTGGCAACCCCAAATTTCATACAAATATCTTGAATACCCAGATGCCGTAGAGGAGCATTTGGTTTGTGCAAGGATTAACAATCAGTGGAATACAAATTCAGTGCAGAGTTGCCCTAGCAAGCTGTCCGTTTGTTTTTCCGGTCGATTCTGTAAAGCACTTTACTATCGATGGAGCGTCTGAATAGGCTATTATGTGTTCATGTGCCGTCAAACGCTAGTCAAGTTTTTTTTTCTTCAGGAATTATAAACATAATCCTAATCCCTTATGTAAACATCAAGGATATAAATAACTTTATACATACCATTCGCCTCTTACTTTCTAGCCGTTTCTTCCGGAACACAACAATACCACCAACGGCGATGATTGTTAGTAGAAAGACTCCGATTACAATGCCGAGCACAGAATTTGGTGTTAGATGACATTCGTCTGATCCGTCGCCGCAGTTATTGTAACCGTTACATTCCAGCCGACTTGAGATGCACCGTCCGTTCCGGCACCTGTACTCATTTTGTTCACATTTTTCTGAAATTCATACAAAAAAATTTTCGAATCCTCATCTCGTTCAGCTTTATACCACATCTGAAGGAGATGATTGAAGACATTCCGATTGATCAATAACTATGAAGACATTCCGATTGATCAATAACTATGAAGACATTCCGATTGATCAATAACTATGAAGACATGCCGATTGATCAATAACTATGAAGACATTCCGATTGATCAATAACTATGAAGACATTCCGATTGATCAATAACTAGACTTCCACGGAATGTTGTCTCGTCTTCCCCCATTCTTGATTTCGTATGATTTATATTCTCGGGGATAATTGAATTCACTGTTTTATGATTGCACTGGCAAGCGTTAAAACAATAGAACAAAAAAGGTATGATCGATCACATGTTTGCCATGTTGACTTTGCCTATTTTATAATATCGGGATAAAAAGTATTACTGTCTCAGGAAGTCTTCTAAGACCTTGTTTATATAAACCTATTTACAAAAGTTTCATGGAAATTGGATGATAAATATTTTCTCTTCATTTGGACAATTACAAGCTCAGCCAGAACGATGCACGATAGCTCAATACCACGTGAACGCATCTCTTACTTATATAACCTGTCTACAAGAAGCCTAAGATACATTAAGGCAGAGAACCGCTCCGGTGGCCTAGTGGTTAGAGCGTCCGCCCCGGAAGCGGGAGGTCGTAGGTTCGATCCCCGGCCGAGTCATACCAAAGACTTACAAAAATGGTACTAACAGCTGCCTCGCTTGACGCTCAGCATTAAGAGTTAGTGTTAGGACTGGTCGGCCTGGTGTCAGGATAATGTGACTGGGTGAGACATCATGCTACATGTCTGCGGCATGATGTCTCACTATAAACTGCCTCACTGCAGACATCGTAGCGATATGACTGAAAAATTGTTAAAGCTACGTTAAAAATCCTAATCAAACAAACAAACAAACATTAAGGCAGAACAAATCCTTTTGTAATGAGGTCTCCAGAGTGGAAACAAGCCCAAAAAATTCATGATCATCGAGTTAACATGCAAGCATCTCTCCCATTATCCAATCAGTCCGATATCGTGAAGATATAAGCATATATGCTACGTTTGATTAAAAAAGGATCAGAACTATATCCGCGTGAGTAGTAGCAATTACAGCCAATCAGAAGCAATATAACCTCAATAATATGTGTGCATCTTTTCCATTAGCGAACCTGTCCAAGACGTTGCTGATATAGGCACATATTCTTTATTGAGCCCATACCAAACTCTAGTGATATAAGTCCATCTTTCAAAATTTCATCAAAGTCGGATTAGAATTGAGGCTTCCAGAGTGGTCACAATCTCACTCAAGCACACTACGACCGCCTTATTTGTATGAGTGGATCTCGCATATTATCTAACTCGCCCAAGTGTTTAAAGATGCAAGTATATACTCATGGTTTGATCACATTCATATCAGGAATACGTTCTCCAGAAAGGTGACAACTTCGACAAATCAGATGCAACATTATTATGACGTCTCCCACCCACGTTTTGTTGCTCTTATTTTCGTGTAACGCCATTTCGCAGCGAAATATGAACTATACGTGTCGGCCAGTATAACTGGTGGCGGACGAACCCGGAAAGCACATGTAAAAACCGCCTGCCCGCGAGAAGATACTGGCACGCTTTCTCGCATACGTACACTGGCAGAGACCGAGAAAAGAACAAATGCTGAAATAGGCGAGGTCGCAGTGATCAGTAAAGACTAGTACTTTACACTACACAGCCACCCACCCAATCAATGGAGGGGATGTACTATACAAAAGACACACATCACTTTAGTCATCCAGTGATTTAGAGTGATCAAAAGATTTGTTGATACTGAAGATGCACATGTGCGTCTTGAATAGTCTATGACAGTGTGGACAGGGGATAGCAGCAACAACAATCGGGGAATCTCTGATTTAGGCTTTCTGGTTTGTGTCCGTTGTTCTGCTGTGGCTGTGTCGTTGACCCCGCAAGCTGTAACTCTTTTCCAATAAAGGAACGCCAAACGCCTCTAGCCGGGACAGACTGCTACCACACGTCAATGCGTATACCAAGATGCTTTATATATGTCTTCAGGGTATCTGTGTAGCATTTCCTCTGCCTTCTTTTGGAGCGTTTATCTTGTTCAACCTCGCCATAAATGATGTTTGTTTTTTTTGGAAGCCACTGGTCTGGCTTGCGAGCTACATGGCCTGCCCTCGCAACTCTGATTTCATCACTGGGCAGGCGTGCATCGGCATGGACATCAGTATCCGGGATCCTATCTTGCCACTTGATGTTGAAGCGTCTTCTGAGGCAAGTTGTGTGGAAGTCGTTCAGCTTCTTTGCATGGCGCTGTTATGCTGTCCAGGTTTCGCAGGCTTATAATTGCGTAGGGAGCACTTTAATTATGTACACCTTCAGCTTTGTATGTTGACTAATGCCTCTTTTGTTGCAGACATTGGCAGGTAGTCTACCGAAATATGTGCTGGCCTTAGTAATCCTGGCATTAACTTAGTTATCGATTACCAGGTTCTGGGATAGAGTGCTGCTAAGATAGGTGAATCTGCTCACTGCAGTCAATTTGTGGCCGTTGACTGATATTCGGCTCAGCATACGGTATCCTTGGGGCTGACTGATACATTACTTAAGTTTTATTTGTTTTGATCGTAAGATCGCAATTTGAGGAAGAATCATCGAAATTGTTAGAGCTGAGTTGCATATCAGCTTCAGAGCCAGCTTTGAGGTAGCGGTCAGACATCTCACCATTGTTCTGGAGACTAGTTTCCATTCCGTCGTGGAATTGCTGAACCATGGTGATAAATTTCCTTGTGCATTCTTACTTGGCTATTACCTAGAACAGGCCATTGCTACTAACATTGTCAAATACCTTGTTTAGGTCGACATAGGTTGATTAAAGGCCAGCGTTCTGCTCCTGGCACTTAAAGGAGACTAGAAATGAACATTTTTATTTTATAAATGTAATTCTTTACAAATTCTAATATAATGTTTAAAAAAATAATATCGTGTGCGGATATTGATTATATTGCGAAGAAGATACAATGATTCCGTAAATTGCCGAATATTTCCGAGTTTTAATGAGACGACAGATCACGTGGTCTCGTGACGTCATACTAGCCAATCCTCGTATACAAACAGAAACATGACAAGCAAGAAAGGCCATTGATAACGGTTTTCATCGGAAGTAATTTTTCACACACACAAAAAAACAACACCCCACAAATAAATCTGTGAGGAGGAAATCATACGTAATAAATTTCAACATTAAGAAGCTTCCTTTCTATGATTCAATTACAGTGTATTTTACATGCATGCTACAGTTAGCGTATTGACAAATCTGTAAATCATGCTTCGTTAAAATGGATTACGTACTGTACTGGTCAGTGCTGAAAGACTGAAATTCCACAAACCCGAACAGTTCATATATGTTAACTTTCAAGCCGGTAGAAGAAAGAAAGAAAATAAATTCCGATTTTGGAAGTATTTCCTCCCTATCTCCTAATATCTCTCTTGATTTTTCGCAGTCAACTCCCGATTATTTCAACATATCTCTCAATTTTCATTTCTCAGAAGAAGAAAATCCATATATAATTTTTTTATCAAGTGTGCAGTCCACATATGTCATATTCTATCTTATCACTTGTGAATATTGTAGTAAGAAATAATTAATATCACAGGACAGTTTTTGTCTTCAGTAAATAGTTTAAGATTAAACATTATTCACGTAAATTTCAGATTGTTTAACTACTACAGAAGTACTTCTTGTAAAAAAAATTGTCACCAATTAGTTTAAAACCCATGAATTATCATAATGAAAGCTGCGTAATTTTCTCTGCAAACAAAATCTCCATTTCCGCCCCCAAAAAACTCGGCCAGTTAACACCTGACATTCCTCTACCAGATATGTAAAGTTTCATTGCCATGATTAAATTAAAAGAAGTAATAAAAAAAAATACGACGCAGTACATGTGCCCCTAAAAAACTAGTTCAAAATAAATATTTAATTCAGTAAACAGTGTTACATATCTTAACACTTAAACTAAAGGAAATAGGGTGGGATATAAAATGTGGGAAAACAATGGCCACATACATGTACGGTAACGTTTGACTGCAGATTTGAACTCTTAAAGTGAAGTCTTTGGCCTCGAAGTTACAACAAAATTCGGCATCGTTTATTTGCCAATGAATTTCTGGTGCTTACATACACACTCTGTAGCACATGGTTTCTTTGAATTATGTCCGAGGGCCAGTCCTTTTCACAACATAAGTGCAATGATAAGGAATAATTGTTAATTTGTTAAACTGCCATTATGTTTGTGTACTTAATTCTAACCTCTAACTATTATGCAGACCAGAATATGAAAAAAGGTCTTATCCTGGGGGATAATAAGGCGTATCACAGGGAGAAATTGCACATTGGGGCAAATGGGCGGGGTCAATAGTCGCCTCCCCCAATTTCTATTGTCAGCCAGTTAATGTGAAACTTTGATTTTATATCGGATCTCTTTTCTTTTAATCGCTGCTATTTAAACTGCCCAAGGGACAGTTTTAAATCAGTTCCAATCATTACAGATTTCCGTTTATACATTTTACGTGTAATAGGCATAGACTGAAAGGTTGTGTTTTTTTAAATAATTTTTTAAAATATTTTTTTAAAAATTACTTAAATTGTTTTTCTCTAAACACGACCGTGTCAAGGGTTGATAATCTTATTATTATTATTATTTTGTAGCAAAGCTTCCATTTGATTAAAGTCAGATCTCAATTACACATAGGACAGTGGTGACTTTATTTAGATTGTAATCTTGAAGAAGAAAAAAACATTTACTCATTTCATCAGCACGACCAGGTATCGGCTGTCATATTTTTTATTAGCACTTACTCGGCCTTCTGCCTATTTTCGTAACTCGTACGTTTGACACTCTTTACCAGGATTTAAAATATACAATGGTATGTCTGGAACAGTTTCAACTTTTAATCTAGGCTTAGCATTCGTGTATCCTAGAGGTTCTATTTTTTAGGATCCCTCTGGTAACATTCCTTTGAGAAATGTAATGAGCACGGATTGCTGTATGGTGTTGCATTGAAATCGACTCGCTTGTAATAATGCATCCAGACTTTCTTTATGCCTTTATCATTTGGAAGAGAAGAAAAATGTTGTCCATAGCCTTTTCTTAATGCGCTATTTACACCCGTAAGTAATAATACAAAATCGCCAGTCGGGATGCTGGAGTCGCTACTATGACGTCACATCACGAGAGTAACCGAATAGGTGCGGAAATTTTGCATACAAGGTCACGGACATTCAGCTCGTTGAACATATGCCAATATTTAAATACTGGGATTGCGGTCGCATATAATAATTCAGAATAAGGTTTTCTTCATTAGTGTTGTTCTTATTATTCTATATTTCCATTGGTTTCTGGTCTCCTTTAAGAGCGTGCTTGAAGTCTTGTAGGATCGCCTCTTTCTGTCACGTGATCCGTAACAAATGATAGAGCTTTTCAGTCAGAGTTACACAGCCTTCCTCGTAGTTCTCTGATGGGAGTGCCACTACAGATCAGATGTTCCACTTTCTGGGTCTCTAACAGGGTTGATGGGTCATCAAGTGGTTCATAAAACCTCTTCATATCATGCTTGTCAGCGCAGCTCTGGATCTCATCAGCTCTGTTAATCAGCCAAGGGTCCTGCTCTTATCGATGTTTCTGTTGAACAGTCCTTCTGCTGTTATTGAATGCATCTTTCTTTGAGTTGGAGTTTGGTTCAACTAGTTACCTTTTACAGAGGCGATGCGTTGTCACCAACAAATGTTTGATTGCGTTGCAATTCTTATCAAACCAATCGTTGTAATCTCTGGAGGAGGGCCCTGTGATTTATGTAGTATTGTAGACCAGCTATCTAAGAGTCTACCCATCTGACATTATTATCGGGGTGTCCAGAGGGATGGATTAAAAAAGTTTTTCTAGAGTGCAGGTAGGGAGGCTGAAGTCAGTGTTGGTGATGTACTGCGAAAGTGATAGAAGACCATTGGTATTTCAGCGGCAGACACAATACTTTCAAATGGATCCTTCTCAGGTGATGTTGTCAGAGGCAACTGTCCCATGGAGATCACCAAGTACGAGGAGCTTGTCAGAATGGGAAAAAAGGTTATGATACAATGAAATATATGCTTTACTATTTTAAGGTTGGGAGTGATTGGAAGGTAGGCGCTAATGATTATGACATGCCTTCTGTGCGGAAGGGGTGAGTTTCATGGTCATAAGCCTGTCGTTCACACCCTTTGGAAGTCCTGCTTACTTGCTAACAAACACCAACTTTACTGCAAAAGACGACTACGGCTCACGTCACTGCTTACGTCCTCTTTCGCTGTAAAACGAAGGTATATCCAGCTCCCCTTTCACAAAGTTCGCCAACTCCCGCAAGCCAGTTTCGCTCGAGGCTGCAATATCGATATTGTATTTGGACAGCTCTCTGCCTATCTAGGAAGTTCTCCTCTGAGGTCTGTTGGCATCATTTCTGTCCAAAAGTGTGCGCACGTTTAATGCCCTGAGGATAAGAGGAACGATACTCATCTTTGTCTTTGAAGAGTTTAAAACGCAGATATAGGGTGGTCTCCAACAGCCGCGCTTACCTGGCTAGGGAAAGATTTAACATGCACATTTTAGGACACCTTTTCTAGCCCCATCATCAAGCCATGGCGGTGAGCAGTTCTAATCCTAAAATATACTGATCAGTTCCTCAGGGGACTGACGAACGCCACTAGTGCTCTGCGTCATTGACGAACGACCACATGGTCCGAGCCGCCCGTGTGCAGGTTTTTGTCTACGGCTGTCAATGTACCCACACCTGCTGCCTCAGTTGCACTAAACACAGACATGTTTCATGACATATTTAAATCATCGCATAATGTGTACATCACGAGTTACTCATACAAAGCACAACATACTTCATTGAAATGTCATTTCTTCATGAAGAAGATAGACACTGAAAACTTCGAAAAACACGTCCATTCTAATAGATCTAAATGAAACTATATAAGTACGGGGAATAAAAGGCTGGTGCATCCTCAATAATTCAATATCAACATTTTCGTATTAACATCATCATACGGAGGAGAGGAATGTGCAATAGAAAGTGTAAACAAACTATTTACCCAATAAATAATTGCAGAAAGCGTAAATATCAGGAAAGTTACCGATTCCACCACCGACCCCATCCTCATTGAAGACCCCCCTCCCCCACCCCCGCCATATAATGTTATGAATCGAGTTACTATAACAGAACGTGATATAATTAACGCCAGATAATCATGCATGTGGAGCGTGAAATCAATATCCAGAATTGTGTGGGGTGTGTATGCGTGTGTGGAGGTGTTATATGGATTATTAACGTAACTTTAAAACAATTTCAGTCATATCGCTACGATGTCTGCAGTGTAGCAGTTCATAGTGATGTCTAGCACTAGGGTATCATGTGGCTGTCATGTAGCACCATGTCCAGCCCTGTAACTTTATCCTGACGCCAGGCCCACCAGAGGTACTAACCTCTTAATACCGATAGCCAAGCGAAGCAGCTACTTGTACAAGTCATTGATATGCCTCGGTCGGAGTTCAATCCCACGACATTCCGCATCTGGAGCGGTCTGCCAGGTTGATATGGCTCAAGCCGAAATGGAGTCAATTCCCCTTTATATTGTACACTACATAAGAAGCTGTTATTCGTATGCTATCAACCAATTTGCAAGTTAAGAAATCAACCTAACGCAATCTTTAAATTGATATCTCTCATTATATGGACCGGTCAATATCGTGACATTAAAGATAGCACGTATTGCAGAACCATATATATAATTCACCTTTAATCTACAAGGCGTCATTTGATATTTCTGATGTATACTATTAAGGTTGTATTACATACTCGTTGAATATTCTGTCTATATTTCTGTATCGTACACCCAGATTAGAAATTATCAAGATGCTTTCAATCATTTCTGAGTGTCGATGTTTTTAGAGGCATCAAAGTGATCTTTTATAAATTCCCGTTTTTCTGAATTTGTTACACACTTTGCAGCGTGAAATAGTATTTTGGAAAGCGCTAATTAAAGAGAGCTACATAATGAGCGCACAATTGCACCAATGTCTTGTTTCGAGTTGTTGGGGGATGTGGGAAACTTGTTGATATAAAGATTTTATGGTCGAACGGCCTCAAATATCCCTACGGCATATTCAATTCGTTATCAGTTTATGGGGACATTGAAAAAAGGAAAAGGACCACATGGCTTCAGTGGGAAATTATGGCAGATTCTGATTTGGAACGGTATGAAAACAAATGGAATTTAATGGTAAAAAAAAACAACCATAGGATCATTGTTTTTGAAACACACATTAGGTGCGGACAAACTATTACCACAAAACAACGATGCCTTGGAACAAAAAGAAATTTGTGTATATATGCAACGTTCATTCTTGAGTGAGAAATCGGGTGTCACAAAAATACTTCAACAAAATAAAGATCATATAAGTTTTACCTGTGTGGAAACTTGTGAAGATAATATCAAAGCCATCATCTTGTTTATGTGTGTCGCTGTTGAAGTGCACTGTAACGTGTCTACCGGAAGTGGTGTAAGACCCAGCTGGTTTCTTATGGCCGCATATTCTCCTCGCCAAACCTAGCATAAGTAGATTTTAGCTACTAAATTCCATCGAATACTAGTTGATTTAGAAACTAGACAACTTTGTGCTCAAGAGTAAATTTTACATCTTACTTGAAATCGAAAGATAAAAAGAATTATGAATTGGACTAATATATTAAACAAAAAATAATTCTTTGAGGAAAATACTGCAGTCAGTATATCTCGGTAGACTAGCAAGCGTTACCTCACTAGCACATTTCTACATTTCTTCGTGGTCTTTTCCGTTAAGTTTAGAAAGAAACATCGGATGTAATTTGTCGCAATTGAGAACAATAGTCTGAGCTACTTCATAGGAACAATATGGCGGCCGAAGGAAACTGAATGGTTTCACAATAATTATTTCTGGTTCAGTACAGACGAATGTAGCCCAGCTCTACATTTTAGAGAAGTTTTTCTTCTCTCTTTGTGGTGGTGAAACAATACTTAGATTTAGGCATTCACCGCATTTATTGAAAGGTAAACATTATTTTAGAACTTGAACATTATGGTGTGTTTTTCAGTTTGTATTTCTGCAGTACACAGTGAGTAATGAAGCATTAATGTTGATCCGGTAGTTATTCAAAGTTCTTTAGAATAAGATACGATTGTTTATCGTTTGGATACAATGGAAAGTTCACAAATATCTTGTAATATTAATTGACACAAAGTCACAATCGGAACATCATCGGCCTTTTCTGTTGTGACATATGTGGTGTGTTTGGCGTCATATCAAATCACCGTGTATTCCTACAACTACATTTATTGTTATTTCACGGCCTGACAGAAATAGCCGAGCGGTATTCCGATCATGGTCGATAATATCCATTTGAAGGGAGGCAACTTGTACAGTCCTCATGATTGTATTATGGGTTGTTCATCATTCATGCAATAGTTCAGCAGTTCTTGACATCTCTGGATTTTCCAATATATATATATATATATATATATATATATATATATATATATATATATATATATATATATATATATATATATATATATATATATATATATATATATATATATATATATATATATAACACCTTTTACGATACATAACTTGTAAACTTATATGAATACGTGGCAGGTGATATTAAGTTTAAATGAAAAAATGTAATTATTGAACATTCATGAAGGAAGTGGTTGCATTTACCAACCCGTTTTCCTGCAAAATCCAATTCCAACATACGGCTTTTTGGCCTGTTTCTAACAAGTTAATACATTCCATTTAATCAGACAATATCTTGCCTTTTGTTTTTGTAGTATGAAACTGAAGATTTGCCTAATGGTTCAGAATAAAATAAGAAGACAGAGGATATAAATGTTTTTTTTTTTTAGTTTGAATTAGAAATCAAATATTTTGAAGGAGAGAGTAAATGAGAAATACGAATAACGTTTTCTGAGTGACGGCTGCCTTTAAAATGGACGCATATGTTGATATTTCATATAAACTGCAGAGTTTTAATAATCTGGAGTTGTGCTTGAAATTGTATGCAATGTTACTTAGTTAATGAAATTTCTTTATGAACTTTATTGTTACTACTCTTTACTCCATGTTAAATCTATTCGAAAATTTTCAAAAGTTTCTGCAAAATCTAAACTAATAGCACAATATCACTTTAGGAGATCATGATTCCCTTGCATAGATGATGTTAACGCTGGACATAGATGAAGATAAATAGATGAAGACATAAACTCATTAGCATACAGTGAAAGGTGGGACTAATTTTATTTCTTTAAGATTCGGTAAATTTATTTTCCCTGTCGTCAAACTATTGTGTACTAATCAATTAACTAAATACCTTGTACAGTAGGTGCCGACGTATTCATTCCATCAAACATCTGAAGGTAATCATCGTCACACAGGGGTTCATATTCGATCTCAAGGGACCTGAATACCAATATAATTTTCTTGTCTTCAGGGACTTGAATAGTTAAGGAACACGAAAGCATTCCTTGGTAATGTTTCGTCCTGGTCAGTAGCAGTCTTCCCGCGACCGACAGCTCGCCCTCCATTTGGAGTACACTCCCACAATTGTCTTCTAAAAAGTCTGAAAGCACATAAAATTGGTGAGGGGATAAATGGGGTCTGCACATACCGTGCATACGATCAACGTTCCCTCTAAGCGAATGGTGAATATGCGCGCAATGCTCGCTGTATTGTGCAGGCATGACGGAGACGTGCAAACTTTAATGTTGGACTGGCAATTCAGCTGCGCAGGCAGGCCCGCACCTAGGGAGGGGGGGGGGGGCGACAACCATGGCACTTGTCAGGGGCCCGAGCTAGATAGGGGCCCGCCCTTTTTCGAGTTTTTTATACGCACATATTTGAAACACGAAAGGGGCCCGAACTCTGTCAGCTGCCTGGGGCTTAGAATTTCTTAGGTGCGGGCCTGACGCAGGGATGTCAGGGTAGCAGCTTAGAGGGAACGTTGCATACGATAACTATGAAAGATTGCATGCTGACCAAAAACCCGTATTTACATAAATTATATCGAAACAAGTACAATATGAGACCCGTATTTACATAAATTATATCGAAACAAGTACAATATGAGACCCGTATTTACATAAATTATATCGAAACAAGTACAATATGAGACCCGTATTGACATAAATTATATCGAAACAAGTACAATATGAGACCCGTATTTACATAAATTATATCGAAACAAGTACAATATGAGACCCGTATTGACATAAATTATATCGAAACAAGTACAATATGAGACCCGTATTGACATAAATTATATCGAACCAAGTACAATATGAGACCCGTATTGACATAAATTATATCGAAACAAGTACAATATGAGACCCGTATTTACATAAATTATATCGAAACAAGTACAATATGAGACCCGTATTGACATAAATTATATCGAAACAAGTACAATATGAGACCCGTATTTACATAAATTATATCGAAACAAGTACAATATGAAACCCGTATTTACATAAATTATATCGAAACAAGTACAATATGAGACCCGTATTTACATAAATTATATCGAAACAAGTACAATATGAGACCCGTATTGACATAAATTATATCGAACCAAGTACAATATGAGACCCGTATTGACATAAATTATATCGAACCAAGTACAATATGAGACTCGTATTGACATAAATTATATCGAACCAAGTACAATATGAGACCCGTATTGACATAAATTATATCGAACCAAGTACAATATGAGACTCGTATTGACATAAATTATATCGAACCAAGTACAATATGAGACCCGTATTGACATAAATTATATCGAAACAAGTACAATATGAGACCCGTATTGACATAAATTATATCGAACCAAGTACAATATGAGACTCGTATTGACATAAATTATATCGAACCAAGTACAATATGAGACTCGTATTGACATAAATTATATCGAAACAAGTACAATTTGAGACCCGTATTGACATTAATTATATTGAAACAAGTACAATATGAGACCCGTATTGACATTAATTATATTGAAACAAGTACAATATGAGACCCTTATTGACATAAACTATATCGCACGTAATACAATAACAGACCCATACTGACATAAATTATATCGAAACAAGTTCAATTCGAAATCCATATTGATATAAGATTAAACTATATTGAAACAGGTACAATATGACACCCACGTTGACATATACAATATGAGACCCGTATTGATCTATACTATATCGAAACAAGTACATTTTGAAACCAGTAATGCTTCCCTGAAAGAACAATTCTTAGTGCTAGTGGCAATGGCAGAGCGGTAAGGGGTCCAAAAGTGTAAAAGTGAGCTTGGGATTTTGTTGCAAAGCCCTGTTGGGGGTAGAGGAATCTTCACCTTCAGGTCAGCACACCTTTGCAACATAAATCAGTTTTATATTCCTCGTTAGTTGTTTAGAAAAACCGTATTTAATATTGTTGCTATTTAACCTAAAACGTAAGTAAATAGGCTGAAGAAACAAGCATACAAGTAATAACTATGGTTTTAAGACTTAACATGTTGACAAATTTACCAAATTTTGTTCGAAATGCGTTAGAAAATGTAAGGTTTGTGTTTGAGAATGATTTATGTCCGGAATGAGTGTCAACACGTAATGCATGAAACGTTATAGGTATGCAATATTCACTGGTTTGTACATAGATATATTTGCTGCCCAGGGGTCAAGTGGTCGACATTTTCAGGTAAACACAAATATGTACTTGGTTCAACCTCGGGTCATAGTCGCAAGTGCTAGGTATGTAGCGAGCATGGTTTTGATGTCATTATACATGTCTAACAACTGATTGGAATGAAATTATGAATTTATATGTCTCATTATGCGGGCTAGTTAAATTTGTTTTTTTTTCCCCGTTGGTTAAAGTTCAAGGACACTTGTGCATTTGTAGATATTTGACAATTAGGATGAAACATTTATCCTCAGATGAAGCTTAGCCTTCCGTCGTAGTTTGCACAAGAGCAAAGTTTGGTTTTTCCAGTTACTATATGTGTATCCTGATTATGTTTGGTAAACACGTTCGTACTTAAGCATTTCATCATTTACAGCACTGCTCTACAACCGATGTGTATATTATATTAAAATGAAAAGTTCAGTTTATTAATGGTTCCTTGATGGAATCTATATTTAGTTTAAACCTGCTACAGTTAATTGCACGTGATTATTTAATAAATTAAAGTATTTCGTTACAAGCAATGTACATGTACTATTAGAACTAAACCATATATATAATTAATTAATAATTAATTTGATCCTTTGTTTTTGTGATACAGTATAATCATTTATTGTGCAGTCTTTGTTCATACTTACCTTTGCACCATTTCGCTCAGTCATGAAGTTTTGGATCGATACTTTCTGGAATACACTTGTTTGTTGAATTAAGTTACAGCTTCCGTTAGGTCAGATACTCCCAATAATTTTAGAAAACACAATATTTTATTGGCATTATTTATGCATGATGTAAACATGCTTAATGTGATCGGTATTATCATATGTGCATATACAGTGAATGTGCTGACAAAGTATTAAGTTCACTGTGTGGTCTGAGCTAAAGATGTGATAATTATATTCCAGTTAAAATAAGTACACGTAAAGTATTAAATCAGAGTATGATTTCATCTTGGCAGTTACAGTATCGTGTCATGAGACATCACTGGCAATATATCTCTGTAGCAGTCCTTCTATCGTGTCATAAGGCGTTCATGAGAATGTCTCTGCATCAGTTCGACTATCGTGCCAACAGACATTAATGGGAATATGTCTCTGTAGCAGTTCGACTATCGTGTCATGAAACTTTAATGGGAACATGTTTATGTAGCTATTCGACTATCGTGTCATGAGGCATTAATGGGATTATGTCTCTGTCGCAGTTCGACTATCGTGTCATGAGACTTAAATGGGAACATGTTTATGTAGCAGTTCTAGTGTCGTGTCATGAGACTTTAATGGGAACATGTTTATATAGCAGTTCGACTATCGTGTCATGAGGCATTAATTGGAATATGTCTCTGTCGCAGTTCGACAAAATCGTGTCATGAGACTTTAATGGGAACATGTTTATTTAGCAGTTCGACTATCGTGTCATGAGACTTTAATGTGAACATGTTTATGTAGCAGTTCGACTATCGTGTCATGAGGCATTAATGGAAATATTTTCTTATAGCTATAGTGCCATTGAAGATTAATCGATATAAACGGATAATACTGATGTTAATTACTCGTATTGGAACGGTACACGATGATACAAAAATTTATGTGTACTGCTCTTGATTACGAATGCTTTACTATGATATATACCCTTGTTGGTGTGACGACATCATTCAGAAAGAACCTCTGACTAGAGAGCTTCAACAATATATTCTTTATATGACATTTATATCTTTAACTCTTGCGTTCTCTCTTTCCTCTATTCTCATTTATATGCTTGTAAATACGTAATATGTGCACTTTATGTAGGTCACAATCATTACACTTACTAGAGCTGTAGCATTGCAACCCAGTTAAGTTTTTAATCAGCTACTTACTATGTTCGATAAATAGGATAAACGTCTGTATCGTATTTATGTTAAAAAGTATCGGTGTACACGCAATAGTTTAGGAGTATGTGTTATAAGGACGGTAGACACGTATTAAGGATGTCTTGCTGATCATCATTAGGGATGGGAATGAGATGGTAAACACGTATTAACCATGTCACGTAGACATTCAGTAGGGTTGTGAATGAGATAGTAAACACGTATTAACCATGTCACGTAGACATTCTGTAGGATTGTGAATGACATGGTAAACACGTATTAACCATGTCACGTAGATCATCCGAAGGGTTGTGAATGATATGGTAAACACCTAATTATCATGTCAAGTAGATCATCAGTAGGATTGTGAATGAGATGGTAAACACGTATTAACCATGTAACGTAGACCATCCGTAAGGGTTGTGAATGAGATGATTAATACGTACTTACCATGTCACGTAGACCATCAGTAAGGGTGTGAATGCGATGGTAAAGACGTATTAACCATGTCACGGAGACCATCAGAAGGGTTTTGAATGCGATGGTAAACACGTATTAACTATGTCACGTAGACCATCAGTAGGGTGATGAATGAAATGGTAAACACGTATTAACGATTTTTTTTTTATTTTTTATGGTTTAACGCCATTTTTCAGCACAATATAGGCTATACATGGCGGCCAGTATTAATGGTGGAGGAAGAAACCGGACAAACCCCGGAAAGAACCACCAACCCACGAGAAGCTACTGGCAAGCTTTCTCACATAACTACATTTGCCGATTCTTAGACTCGAACACACGCAGACAGAGGTGAGATGGCAGTGGTCCGTAACGGACAGCGCTTTAGACCACTCGGCCACTCGGGGCCCCCGTATTAACGAACGATGTCACGTAGACTATCAGTAGGGTTATTAATGAGATGGTAAACACATATTAGCCATGTCACGTAGACTATCAGTAGAGATATGAATGAGATGGTAAACAAGTATTAACTATATCAGGTAGACTATCAGTAGGGTTGTGATTGAGATGATAAACACGTATTAACTATGTAACGTAGACTATCAGTAAAGGTGTGAATGATATGGTAAACATTTATTAATCTGTCACGTACGCCATCAGTAGGAGTGTGAATGAGATGGTTAACAAGTATTAACCATATCATGTATACCATCAGTAGGTTGTGATTGGAATGGTACACAAGTATTAAGTTATGTCACGTAGACCACCAGCAGGGGTGTGTTTGTTTGATTATCATTTTTTAACGTAGCGTTAACAATTCTTCAGTCAAATCGCTACGATGCATGCAGTGAGGCAGTTTATAGTGATGTATAGCACTGGGGCATCATGCCGCAGACATGTAGCATGATGTCTCACCCAGTCACATTATCCTGACACCAGGTCGACTAGTCCTAACACTAACCTCTTAATGCTGAGCGTTATGAGAGATAGCTGTTAGTACCATTGTTGTAAGTCTTTGGTATGACTCTGCCTGGGATCGAACATACGACCCCCCGGTTCCGCGGCGGACGCTCTAACCACTAGGCCACCGGAGCAGTTCAGTAGGGGTGTGATTGGAATGGTAAACAAGTATTAACTATGTCACGTAGACCATCAGCAGGGTTGTGATTGAAATGGTAAACATGTATTAACTATATCACTAGACCATCAGCAGGGGTGTGATTGAAGTGGTAAACATGTATTAGCTATGCCATGTAGACCATCAGCAGGGGTGTGATTGAAGTGGTAAACATGTATTAGCTATGCCATGTAGACCATCAGCAGGGGTGTGATTGAAGTGGTAAACATGTATTAGCTATGCCATGTAGACCATCAGCAGGGGTGTGATTGAAATGGTAAACATGTATTAGCTATGCCATGTAGACCATCAGCAGGGGTGTGATTGAAGTGGTAAACATGTATTAGCTATGCCATGTAGACCATCAGCAGGGGTGTGATTGAAGTGGTAAACATGTATTAGCTTTGCCATGTAGACCATCAGCAGGGGTGTGATTGAAGTGGTAAACATGTATTAGCTATGCCATGTAGACCATCAGCATGGGTGTGATTGAAATGGTAAACATGTATTAGCTATGCCATGTAGACCATCAGCATGGGTGTGATTGAAGTAGTAAACATGTATTAACTATATCACTAGACCATCAGTAATGGTGTGATTGGAATGGTAAGTAAGTATTAAGTAATGTCACGTAGACCATCAGGGTGAGCACATTTTCCTATATTACGCCCTTAATTTTCCTAACGTAACTGAGATTATCCCCAGTAACAGAAAATCGGTGAAGAAATTGGTAGAAAAGCTAATAATAAACAAATCACCACGTCTTCTACATTTTTGCACAGCCATTGTTCCGTAATTAATCCATCAACTTGCAAATTGTCAGTGCCATATATATTATTAAGAACGTATAAACTCTTAATCCTGGATCACGAAATAAAAATCAAGCATAATTTCGATTATGCCAAACATTTCTACACCATGATTATATGTTCTTTTATGAGTATAATATACATACCTACTCATAACACGATATTATCCAAATATGTGTTAAGCAGGGTACGAGAGAGAGAGAGAGAGAGAGAGAGAGAGAGAGAGAGAGAGAGAGAGAGAGAGAGAGAGAGAGCGTGAGAGAGAGAGAGAGAGAGAGAGAGCACACATTAATCATGGATCACGAAATAAAAATCAAGCATAATTTCGATTATGCCAAACATTTCTACACCATGATTATATGTTCTTATATGAGTATAATATACATACCTACTCATAACACGATATTATCCAAATATGTGTTCAGCAGGGTACGAGAGAGAGAGAGAGAGAGAGAGAGAGAGAGAGAGAGAGAGAGAGAGAGAGAGAGAGAGAGAGAGAGAGAGAGAGAGAGAGAGAGACTGACTTACATTTTTTTAAAGAATGTGCGTCTTTTAAACTTAAAATAAAAACCAAAATGAATCGAAATCCAGACGCCATTGCTGCGGAACGCTTTTTAGTTCTGGCTCTGTTGGTACGCTGTTAAAATACAGTGTATGTGCACTTCAGACGAAAAGCATGGCGTATTGACAAATTACAAATTAACGCAGTAAGAAACTGGACAATGTGACAAACGTGTGGTCATTCTACGCGAAAGACAGATACTAATCTTTGTCCATAAATATCAACACTTTAATATTTTTGTCCACTTCGTACGTGACTATTCTTCAGACGTTTGGGAATTTCAACAAAACAAAGAGACTACGTCATCCCATCACACACTCTGAGAATAACTTTATATGTGCTAATTTCTTTAATCAATTTATATTAGAATCAATTTTGAACAGTTTGTGTTTCATTTGAAGGGGTATTATCACTTAGAATAAAGTTCCACCAATTTATCTATGTTTTAATATAAAATATATTTTCCAAAAGAAGACGTGGTGATCTTTTTGAAAAATTAATTACTTATATATATCCATAATTAATCTTCATTTTGCCGGTTTTGTTTTTATTTTATATGCAAATATAAACATTTGTGTTCTTTTAAGTATCGTCCGATTTTAATAGTATTGTTCAACATCATACATTTTATTGTTTGCAATTTTTTGCCACATGCCAATGTAATTGAAAAATTACTTATACATTTACTGTGAATACTGGAATGTTATCAAAGAATTTTATTAATAATTTTAAATGTCCCAGTGCTATTCACAACACTACCTTGCATATAACATTCACATATTTAAAGCAAACTGAAAATATCGATACACTAAAAGTTCCTATATTTTAAGGTAATCATTAAAACATGACTGCTCTAAGTGGTTAGATCATCGTCTTGTATGCGGGACGCGGGTTCAAACCTTGAACGAATCATATCAAAGACATAAAAATGGGATTAGCAGTTGCTTCACTTGGCATTCAGCATTAACAGGTTAGTGTTAGGAGTGGTAGGCCAGGTGTCAGGATAATGTGACCGAGTGGGACGTGATGATATATGTCTGCGACATGTTGCCCTAATGCTAGACATCACTATAAACTGCAATACAGCAGGCATCATAGCAATATGACTAAAATTGTTAAAGCTATGTTAACACACACACACACACACACACACACACACACACACACACACATACACACAACAATAACAACAACAACAACAACAACAAATACCCACATTACCTTAAAACATGAAAATACATCTTGTAAAACAGACGGAGACGGAATTCAGTGAATGATTAGTAATTATTACATAATAATATAAACTTGTATATGGTGTCAGCGATACGTTGTATCTGAGTGAGCGCACGTGTGTGTATGCTATATTTATTAAGTAGAAATTAATTTTGAATCTGGCATGTAGCGAGTCCGTGTTGTTTGTTACAAGCGACATCACAGACACAAACTTGTTCGAACAGTTTTCACAAGTCAGACTTTCACATAGTCAGTCAGTTTTCACAAGTCAGACTTTCACATAGTCAGTCTGAGTGATCCAATATCTTGGATATGTTATTATCTGGAACTACACTATTTTGGCGTATGTTTAAGCAAGTAACCGAACGGTTTATTTGCCGTGTAAGTTATGAATATCATATATCGATCCATGTTTTAACATTCGCTTTATGTTTACTAACGTTTTTCTTTCTGTTTTCTAACCTTGATACTGAAACTGAAAATTACCTAATTATGTATGTCATTAAGGAAAAAAAAAACAACAACAACACAATTCAAGTTAAAGGTATATATAATAGACAGTTAACAACTTTGCATAATACAAATAATTGCTAGCTTTGCTGCAAGGCTTCACTCTCATAGATTCGTATACGTCATATCCGCCTACTTAAATGTGCTCAGCCATCGCACTCGATAAAAGCATACCCCGCGGGACCATTAGTTGAAATGAGAGTATTCGTTGCTGTTGCTTCATTGGTGATATATGAGGTAATATAAACTCATTCATGTATTTCGACAGCAATATCGATCCCATGTGATGACTGTATTTTACAGAGATTTGTGGTCTACGGGTTGACGCACTGGATTCCTAAAACGTACTTACGTGTTTGTTTGTATTGTTATTCGATTCCTAAAACGGTTTATTTTTAGATGCTTCAAAATGCTTACGTATCTTAGCAAAATGGTGCCATTAGCATATTATTTTGCAGCTGGTGTTGGTACAACTCAAATCAATATTAACAGACTCACAGTAGACAAATTAATATATAATAATTAGTATAATATATTTCTAAATAAATAAAAAAAAACTAGATAAATGAACACGAAATGTAGCCCTTGTAATGGTGTATGGCTAACAAATATTACATTTTCTATGTATGAATAGCACTAAATAATCAAGTTATACTGAGGTTTTGACGATCGATATCACAACTATATATGACAATTAACAATGAAAATAAAAAGACGTGGACTCCACTGGAAAATTCCTAACAAATGCTTCATTTCGAGTAAACCCGTGATCTCGGTGATACACGTTTATTTCCATATAGCAATATACCGAATTATTTTTTTTTATAAAAAAAAAATAAATTTAGAGACGTATCATCGTGTTCTTGTAAGTTGTGTTAAAAGATAATTTCCCATTTTTCTCGGGGCATGTTAATTTTGCAAAGAATACCACATTTGGAAGCGTCCCTAAAACTATATTTACATCTTTGTATAGTTTTTAAAATTTCAACATATAAGCGACGTGTGTTAAAAATTGTTATCCTTTTTGTAGAAGTGAAAATAAATTGTTTTACATATCCAATTTCACGTAAAATGAACATTTTGCTTGATCGATGAATCCTATAAATTATTAGACTTGTCATGTACATGTACTTCTTTCTTTATGAGCTTTAAGTAAATTATCGATAAATGTGCCAAGGAATTAGCATAAATTGCTATACTATTTATGTCTAAAAGATTGTCGTCAAATTTACCTGCAATATCTAAGGAACTAGTGTACTATTACTGACGCGACGATGACGTATTTTTCGTGAATATTTAAAATTATTGTTGTGTATTTATGACGTATTTTTCGTGAATATTTAAAATTATTGTTGTGTATTTAGGTTGTGGAAATGTTTGGCTTGAAGAGTACAAACTGCAGAAGCATAACTACAAGGCAGATATATTTCTGTGCAGTTTGTTGGAAGTAATCAAAAGGAAAAAAATATACCCTGATATGTTAGCGCATTTTACAACGTCATATCTTGGTCTATGTTGTGTGAAATCACGCTCGACTCATAACTGAGTATATAAAAATATATTTGCATAAATACGTTCGTTTTGGCAAGTCACTGTTTCCATGACAACTTGGTAAATAACATTGGCTCAGGAAAGGCTAACTATGTACTGTTCAAAAATACTTTTTCTTTGCCTAAAAAATGTCATAGCTATAGAGAATAACTGTATAAAAGCACGATAAAGATGAAACTCCGTTTAAAGCTGTTAGTGTAAACGCAAATATCGACTAACATTAATGCATTTTGCAGATGCATATGTTGACTTTAATATATTTTAATCTCAAGTGTTTAAAATATTGTTTCACCAGATATTGACATCATTAGGTGCAGTGCTAAAGATGTGTCTAAGTTCAGTCAGAAGATAAAACAAGGTTCTGCTGATTAAACAGTTTGAGTGTATACTATTTTTCCCCACTTGCCAAATGCTAAAAATAAAATATTATAGATTAACTTCATTTTATTATTGTGTTATTTGTCAACTTTCTTACAAGCATACGTCTTTATGTCATGTTTTTTTTTCTTTGTTGGTGGCAACATAATATATATATATATATATATATATATATATATACTTATATATATATATATATATATATATATATATATATATATATACTTATATATATATATATATATATATATATATATATATATATATATATATATATATATATATATACTTATATATATATATATATATATATATATATATATATATATATATATATATATATATATATATATATATATATATATATATATATATATATATATATATATATATATATATATATATATATATATATATATATATATATATATATATATATATATATGGCAAACGATCGCTCTCTCTTCCCTCGTCTTTTATCCAGGTGGTCTTAAGTGATGCCTTTCTGCTCCCAGTAATTTTCTTGGAATTTCTTTTGGATCTTCGGCAGTACGGCACCAGGAAGGATAGCCGTTGACGTCTGGCTTCCACGAAGTCTGCGAAAATGTTTTTCTGAGTCTCGTCGCCATTTTGTTGGTATCCCAGGTCCATATCGTTTAACAACTTCACGCTGACCCACGTTCCCGTCAAGGGGCGTTCTTCCTGGGTGCGTTGACAATGTCGATCTTGGTTGCACGTTTCGACACAAGTACGGCACAAGGGAAACATAAGTTTTCTTTGACAATGGTAAGGAAAAACGGGATGGTAGTACTTTGCACATAATCCGTGGAGGCAATACTTTATTTACACTTATTCAATCCTTCGTAGTGTCGAATGTTGTCCAGGTTGATGTGTTCCGTCAGCAATTGCAATATATATACTACATATCCACTCTTGTGATATTTTACAATATTGGTGTTCTCGCTGTGAGATAAAAACATGTCTTGGTTTTAAAATTTAGAGTTAACTATAGGCAGAGTTATGCAGTGCAATGTCACTCGCGCCATTCTTGAAAAAAGCCGTGTGCTTGTTTCCTTTCTGAGAAGAAAACAAACCCGGTATATCTGATGTTAGAATTTTTTCATATGGCAGCGGACAAATAGGATAAAGCTAATATACCTGAAATATTTCATACAACTATTTACTGATGGAAGAAAAAATCGATGTTAATCCTACTTTTAAAAACATCACGACTCTTACGTTTGTATGGTATATTTATTTTACCAAATTTCAAAAACACACCTCATTGAAATAATTACTCCTATACGAAAAAAAAACACTACTGAAAAAATATCACGAGTGAATTGGAGACAACTCTCACAGAATAGTACATCCAAACATGCCGTGGTGTATTTCGCAATAAGACTGAAAATTCTACGAGTCACCCATGGTGCAATTGTTTGTGCATTATTTTATTGTTTGTAAAGTGCTTCTTACTACTGACGCATTGTTTTGCTCTGCCATTTGCATTGTTACCATTGCAGTCCAGACAAACTGGAGTTTGAACTTACAATCCCTGTGTTGCATATTGGACTATTTCTTCTTGCCACTACAAACACTCAACTGTGCATAGGTAGAGAGAGAAATGATATAGTATTGAGAGGTAGATTTTTCGGACTAGTGAATTTGTGGTTTGTGTGAAGTAAATAAACAAAAGTACAGTGAGCCTCAAGGATGACAACACAAACTGTCTGTCCCTTGATGCATGACTACATATAAGTAGAAACATGATCTCTAAAACACAAATATACAAGGCAAGCATGATTAGAATGAACACAAAAAGAGAAAATCGTAGTAACAGGGTATGTTTTCCTTCACGTCCGCGTAACTTAAATTTTTAATCCTCTTGCAAGACAAACTTGGTACGTTTTGTAGAGCTTGAAATAAAACAAACTGAACGAACTTAAGCACTTTGCTATATATATATATATATATATATATATATATATATATATATATATATATATATATATATATATATATATATATATATATATATATATATATATATATATATATATATTCATTCATTCGCAGCAACAGACCAAACAACATAAATACCGTTAGAACAAAAAGCAATCTGACATATTCCATAAAACAGAAATACATCAAAATAAAATCAAAGATTAACGATGACTAATAAAACCTAATTTAACAAAGGCAATGTCATGAGTAGAAATGCCTCTTACTTTGAGACGTTTTTTGGATGTAAACTGATATGCACAAACACCTTGAAACAAATGTATAAATGTACAAATGTATAAACGTAGAGAAATCTTAATTCAAAATTTAATTTTGTTCCAAACCGTTTATGTCTTTAGAAAACAGACCTAACACTTGATATTTCTGAAACAATGAAGGGATATTCCGACAGTTCTAAGCCATCTCTGTATGCTGGCAAGAGTAGGTGGGATATCCACAAAAAAGTAGTGCAGATTCTGGTCACATTGCAAGTGTGTGAGTGTTTTGGAAAATGGTAAAAATAGGATAGATGTTTCTCTCGTGACTCTTACAAAGCGTAGAATCTGTGCACGTGTCAACAGTTATGGTCACATAACGTTTGTACGGTTTGTAACATTTCCACTTAAGAAAATGTGAAATATCGCAAGTTATTATCACAAATAGAACTAGAACATAGGGGCTTGATAGTTCTTGTTTAAACACCTCCGCTCAACTTCACAACTTACGTACTCTGTCTCATACGTAGGAAAGATCGCCGTTGTAGGCGCAGCAACATTAATAAGAACAGATGGAAACATCGTCGCTGCTGTCAAAATAGGAGGTAGTTATTTCAAAAATGGATTTGTTATTTTTCTAAATATCAAATGAATCAAAACGTGTGTTAATCAGGGTTGGTAGATATGGTGGTCAACGACAAAGTCAAAATTACAGAGAAACTGAGACTTCGTAGTCGAAAAGCGTTGTTTCCTGGAGTACGTATGTGTTATAACGGCACAGTACCGCCTCTTGTTCTCTTGATGACACCAACTGTCTGGGGATATTTTTCGCTCGTGTTAGGATTTGAATCGAAGGGTCTTTAAGATGCATGAGGTGTTTGAGACGCACCACTGTCAATTGCAAACCTGAACCAATACTTTCTACGTATGTGGCCAGATTGAGAGAGCATATTCCAAACCAATGTCCACCAGTATCACTCAAAACATAGTACCACATTCGAGAGACGAAATGAAGCTCCTCTAGACATTTTACAATTACATCCTACAGGTACATGGTAAAGTTTAAAAATTCTAAGTCAGACGTACCGTATGAGAAAACAGAAGAGTTCATCATGGATTTGTGGGATTCATTATTAAAAGCAATGAAACGACGATGCCAATGCAATAATTATCAACACGATTCAACACGTGTACCAATCCAAAGAAACGTTGTCATCACCCACGGTAAAGCAATACTACACATGAACTACGTTTCTCCTCCCCAAGGGACATGACGCAAAAGGATGTTATTGGCGGACGAACTTCGCCGCACCGAAAGGAGCCTTGTACGAATGAACAATCCTCAAGACAAGATGTGTTTAGCCCGTGTCATCGTCTTGGGACGAACGTATACCAGAAAGAACGACACAGCAGAATGGAAAAGAGCATGGAAAACTATTCAACGATCGGACCGAACCATACAACGTATAACCAATGTATCAAAGTCATGGCTAAATTTGATTTTAATGCGCAATGAATGTATCATTGAGTACGGATCGTTATGTTGATGGAGTTATTACCCATGGGCGTAACCCTAGCGGGTATTAAAATTACCCCAATCTAACATTGATCTGTTATTCGGGTCATGGATCAAATAAGTTCACAGACATGTCTGACAAACAAAGCTGGATTCATTCAACACGTATGTAAACTCACCCCTACGCGTAGCCCCACCCCAGTATTGGTATCATCCAAGGAACTTACCGTTGATGTAAGTTCATATGTATAGCGTAAACGATGCAGAAGCTTCAGCATATCATTGAGACACAAACGGAGAGATGGAGTGTATAATAGGATGAAGACATTAAAGGACGATAAATCCGCTATCTCTCGCTTAACAAATATATGTATGTGGTGAAACAAATCATCTTTGCAAAGACAATGTTTAGGATGTGTACGTGATTAGGTTGATAAGTATGTGTGAACCATGTCACGTAGGCCATCAAGGTGACCAGACATTTTCTGACGTTACTGCTTTTCTTAACACTGAAGGTCGAAGAAATGGACAGGACAAGTAGCAAAATCAAGGTAACTACAAAATTTACACATTAATTGTCTGTAATGTATTGCAAAATGTCTGTACGCAAGTATGAAACCTAGGTGTGTAGGATTTGGAAAAGAAATGTAAGAGGTCACTAAATTGCCATCGAGGGAAATATCCTATCATCCTATCATACAGGATATAACAATACAAACAATTGTGGAAAATCCATAGATTTATTTGGCCAGCAGAGCACGCTCGCACGTTTGTATGTACGAGAGAGAGAGAGAGAGAGAGAGAGAGAGAGAGAGAGAGAGAGAGAGAGAGTGAACGCATTTGAAAATAAAAATGAAAATCCTCAAAACAAATCTTAATCATGAAATCGCTACTACTCAATGAGTTTAGATTCGGAGTCATTTCATAGCTAAAGCAAAACACAAATATATACTACTATAAATATATGAAAGATATTAATGGTGACAAATTAGAGAACTGCATGGCTGGACAGGACTATAATTGGGACAAACGTGTGGTTTATTTATGACAGCTAGTTCTCTCTGTCCGTAGCTATCAACACTACGTCATGGTTTATCGTTTTATCGTTCAACCAAAGTCAAAAAATTAAATAATTCCTTTAAAAATTCTGAAAAAGACCATTACATATTTTGGGCGATATTTTGGAAATATTTTCAGCTTGAAAAAGAGCCATAACAGATCTCAATTTTGAAATAAAATGTATTACTAGAAGAAATTTGTGCAGATTTGTTTTGGAAATATAACTGCATGCAGATATCAACCACTGACTTTCACTTTGCCGACATAGCAATATATCATTCAGAACCATGAGGTATGGAACGTAATTTTCTTTTTCCGTACCTTCAGACTTTTCACATTCATTGTGTGGTATAATTTACCATACTACGTCTCCATAGAAAACTTACACGAATGTTTATTTTTAAAATTTCAATGCTATGATAGATTTTTTTTCATTAATAATTTTAAATACTTCCTTACTAAAGACTACCCATGAATCAATTCAGACACGTACTAAAGCAAATAGACAAATTAATACGCTAAAACTAATATGAATTGATCAGATGTAGTATATTTTAGATCGTAATCATTAGATATGAAAAAAGAAAAAGAAGGGCGATACAGATTGGAGTAAATCAGTAGTATTTATATGGTAAATGTTGTTGAACTCCGCATGTACGGAATCCATGTTGCTGATAGAAACGTCACATTGGAAGCAAGCTTGTACGATCATATTCGGTAAATGTATTTCTGACAAGTTTCATTACAGTTTCTCAGCAGTTTTAAAAAGTCATAACTAGGGTTTCACACGGTCGGTCAGGACCTCACAGAAAGAAACGCACTAAAATGACAGTTATAAAAAAAAAAGTGTGACAATCTGGACAACAAGATTTTTGCAGGTGCTTAGCTCGATAACATAACGATTTGTTTGTATATTAGGGTCATGGGAGACATACATTGATTCAGCAATCAAACGTGCACACGTAATTAGCATATTTATTGAACTTAACAGCGATCCTGTTGTTAACGACATATTGCAGTTTTATCACGGTTTTTCTGCCTTCTCATGTCTTTGTCTGTTTTCTTTGTTTTGTTTCACCAGGACAACGCAACTCAAATATATATATATATATATATATATATATATATATATATATATATATATATATATATATATATAAATCTTTATGCCAGTAAGAATATTGCAGAACATAATTCAGGTAAAACTAAACTTTTAAACTTACCGTAGAAAAATTTCAACAAAAAAAATATTAGCTTTTAGCCATGCGGTATTTTTAAGAACAAATTACGTGATTATCTGCTGTCATTTCCGTCTTGTAATCTGTCATCGATGAAGGAATTCACAAGGGTGACGATTGCTTGAAACGATTCGTTGTTGTTGCATCGTAGATGTCAAAAGTCGATATTTAGTCTGATTCGTATCTTTTAACAGTAATTTCCGTTACATCGGATGACTCTCATTTAAAATAATTTTAGGTATACGGTTCATATAGAGATGTTTGATTACTGAAATGTATTTACATGACGAAGCGAAATCGTTCTGGTGTGTTGTTGAAATCTAAACGAATCAATGTAAGTCAGATAGACACATAAACGAACAAGACCCGATTAAAGAGTGATAAATTTCTCTGTCATTAGACATATTTTCAATATATATGAGGAATACAAAAAATTAAGACATGCCTAGATTTAGATGGCTGCTAAAACAAATAACTCATAAATTTAATAATGAGGAGAAAGGCAAAACAAAATCAGATATCGCTGTTAATTCCGCTAGATAAAATCTTTTAAAAGTACGTAATACAGATTGCCAACGCAATCTGTAAGTCCAAATAGTGACGGAACATATTTTATTTCACTGTCTCCGTTTAAGTCGTTAGCTAAACATTGGCTTGTCATGTAGATTTGACGAAATGTAGTCGTGTTTATCTTGCCCATACTTTAAGACAATTGCTTGGTCTTATTGTTGTTGTAATCCCTTTGCAAAGAAAACCAAATTTAGAAGCATCACAAAGGTCCATGTCACATTCTTGCATATTTCCTATTTCAGCTATTAGAGTTAATGGTGTCACGCACCATCATTGGCCTTTCTGTGCCAGTAAAATATAACATTTTATAACACTTTTTTCATGCAAAATGAACAATTTTTCTTGCTCCATGAATTGTACAAATAATCATACTTGATCCATGAAGCGTAGAAATAATCATAATTGATATATGAAGCGTTCAAATGACCATATTTGATCTATGAAGCGTACAAATAACCATATTTGATCTAGAAATACACATTCTTGATCTATGAGGAGTAGAAATAACTGCTTGAACTATGAATCGTGGAAATAATCATAACGGATCTTTGAAGCGTAGAAATAATCATAACGGATCAAAGAAGCATATCAATAATCATACTTGATCTAGCATGCGTACAAATAATAATACTTGTCTTAAGATCTGCAATATGTCACTGCGGGGTATTGAACCCCGGACCATGATTAAATGGTCCAAGTCTGATGTGAATTGACACTTGGGGCATTGATCATAAACGTCAGATCATGTTCAACAAATAATTATAGAATTGTTTGCGATGTATTCAAGATGATTCCTGCATCCTACCACAATCCATGAAGTAGAACAGAATTTCAAAATCTGGCATCAAACCACATAACTTGTCTTGACCTTTAGGTTATTTCTAGCTATTACGATATAGGAGCGATACAGTCATATTACAGGCATACATACGGAAGGACGGACGGACTGCATGAGATATTTCTTCCGAATTTAAAAAAATACGATGGGACGATAACGTTATTTTATCCGATCTATGGAAGTGTAAGATTGGTCTGATAAATAACCTTAAACCATGTCACATAGTCCATCAAAGTGACCACAAATATTAAAATATACGTACTTCGTTTTAGCACGTTAGCAAAAAGACTGGATAAAGAAATGATTGGAAAAGCTATAAAACATAGACATTTAGAATTGTACAAAATATTATATATATATATATATATATATATATATATATATATATATATATATATATATATATATATATATATATATATATATATATATATATATATATATATAATTGTGCGCTCAATTTTGACCGAAAAGTCCTCGTAACCTAATTCCATACATGTCAGCAGGAGGTTTTCCTGAAAAGAGAGAGAGAGAGAGAGAGAGAGAGAGAGAGAGAGAGAGAGAGAGAGAGAGAGAGAGAGAGAGAAGACTTACATTTTCCAAGAGAATTAGAGTATTTAAAACTAAACATAAAAACCAAAATATATCCTAATCTATGAGCCATTATTACGGGATGTCTAGCTGTCAATTCCCTGCTGATACAGTGCGCCCAAATCCCGCAGCGTACGTATACTTGGGACAAACGACATGGACTATATTAATGGTGACAAATTAAAAGACTGCTCGTCTGTACATGAATGTCAAATACTTATATGAAAGAGTTAGTTGTCTCAAAAGACAGTTAATATCCTCTGTGCATAGGAGTCTGAATACTGTTGGTATAACGAACTTTGTAAGTGACGATTCATCAGAGGTTTGGGGTTACACCTTAAGAAAAAGATTAAATTAATCCATTACACATTGTGTGAAAGACGTTAAGTCTTAAATGTTTTTAATGAATTCAATTGAAAATTTAATTTAACTAGTCTCTGCTTCATTTTACAGATTTTATCAGTTGGAATAAAATATCATAATTTATCTGAATCTTAAAAGAAAAAAATTGTCTAGATCTGTTGGAGCCATGATATCATTACAGATTTGCTTAATCGACCTTCACCTTGTCGATATTCATATAAAAACATGAGGTTTTTTTTCTTCTTCAGTATATACAGTATTTCTTATAATTTTCCATTATAGAAAAGTAACATAATAGAGAAAATGTTTTCAAAGAATTTAATTTATAATTGTAAATGCCCAGAGTTCTAAATACATTCCATTAACTCCCATACAAAACAACAGCGTATTTAGAGCACATTAAAAACACGCAGAGACTCAACGTTGCAATAAATATTTCAGTGTTTAGATCGATATCATTAAAATACCAAACAAAGGATAAAAAACATGTAGAGAAATTTGGCAAAGCTTTCAGTATATCAGATGCAATTATTTTACGCGTTGCAAAACTTATTCGTTTTGTCAGCTGTACAGTGTGTGTGTGTGTGTGTGTGTGTGTGTGTGTTGCTTTATTCAAGTTAAGATTCTTCTTGAATCAAGTATTTATGAAATACATGTTGATGCTATTAAACAACCTTGGTCTCACACTTGTCAGGTCAAATTCTGTCAATTTCTTTATAACGAGTTGGAATAACGTTTCTAAACAGTTTGGAGAGATCTGAAGCAGGTTTTAATATGGTTATTCAAGACGCCACCACAGAACAAAACACACTAAACGAATTCAGTATTTCAAGTAATGTGTATTTGGCAACACATTTTTCTTCATTAGCTTGTTTCAGTGAAGGTTACGGTTTTCATATATTTATTCACGAATCAATAGTATGAAGGCAAGTAGCTTATTTATATAACTTAACGGCGATCATAATAATTACATACTGCAGTTTAAACATAGTATTAATCCTAACAAAGTCTTTCTTTTTATTTTTGCACCAGGACAATTAACATAGAAAACATCAAATTTCTTTCAAGCTGTACAAATATTGCCGAACATAATGCAAGTAAATTTTAACAAAAGAAACCATTGTAAATAGACCCGCAAAAATATAAATAATTCCTAAGTTATGGAAAGTTAGTAGCAGCCAAAGGATTTCCTACTACGTCATTTCCGTCTACTAATATGCCAACCAGCATCTGCCTCGGTGAAAGCATTCTCTACGGGACCATTGGTTGAACTGAGTGCTATTATCCCTGATTCTTTTGTTGGTGTCGTATGACGTGATATAGTCTCATTTATATGCATCGACAGCAATTTCTATTACAGTTGAAGCCATCTCAATGACGGACATGGTTGGTGTACATTTTATATTCATATGTTTGGTTACTAACAAGAACGTTCATGTCGGTTTATGTTAAGAAGTTTGGTTACTACAAAGTACTTACTTTTCGGTTTATATAAAAAGGTTTGTTTACCAAATGTACTTGCATGTCGGTTTATTTTAAGATGTTTGATTACTACAATGTACTTACATGTCGATATATAGTGAGATGTTTGATTACTACAATGTGCTTACATGTCGATTGATAATGAGATGTTTCATTACTGCAAAGAATTTACATGTCGATTGATAGTGAGATGTTTCATTACTACAATGTACTTACATGTCGATTGAAACTGAGATGCTTGATTACGACAAAGTTCTTACATGTCGATTGATAGTGAGATGTTTTATTACTGCAAAGAATTTACATGTCGATTGATAGTGAGATGTTTGATTACTACAATGTACTTACATGTCGATTGATATTGAGATGTTTCATTACTACAAAGTACTCGCATTCGTTTTACTCAGAAGTTTGATTGCTACAAAGTAGTCGCATTCGTTTTATACTCAGATGTTTGATTGATACAAAGAACTCGCATTCGTTTTATATTCAGATGTTTGATTGCCACAAAATGCTTGCATGTCAGTTAAGATGTTTGATTTCTAAAACGTACTTGCATGTCGGTTTATGTTAAGATCTTTACTTACTACAAAGTACTTACATGTCGACTGATACTGGGATCTTTGAATACTACAAAGTACTTAAATGTCGTTTAAGACTGAGATTATTGGATTTCTAAAAAGTACTTGCATGTCCGTTAATGTTAAGATCTTTGATTACTACAAAGTACGTGCATGTCGGTTAATAATGAGATGTTAGATTACTACAAATTACTTACATGTCTGTTTATATTAAGATGTTTGACTGGTACAGAGCACTTACAAGTCGGTTGATAATGGGTTGTTTGATTACTACAAAGTTATTAATGTCGACGCAAAACCGTGCTATGTGCAATGAGTTCCATAGGTAGGTGTTACGCAGGAATCAAATAGAATCAAATTTTGTCAGGCATACAGTATGCAAGACAGATAATAATTAAACAAGTGAATTGTGATGCATATTTATTTTATGTGGTATACCTTCGTCCGTGATTAAGGATACTGTTTTGCTGCGTATCTGCTTCTTTTCCTGGTTTGTAAGTTACAAATATGTAATTTACTGTTGTTTGAGTGCAAAGTCTCTTTTGGTTTAGAAATTAGATGGTTCTAGAAATTAATATTTGACCCATATTCTGGTCCTTTTATTGTTGTCTTGCATTTGTATATAAGACTCTAGTAACGTAGTTATTTAATTCCACCTTTAACTTCAGTCTCATTTATTCTTGTGTTCAGAGCAAATTTGAAAGGAATAACTTATTTGAAATTATACGTTGGAATTCAAAGGTACTCATTGACATTTTGGATAATTGTGAAGTCATTTAAATACATTCTGTTGTATAGCATTGTGATACATCAAGACTGTTAGTAACTATGAATTCATTTAAATACATTATGGATTATAGCATTGTGATACATCAAGACTGTTAGAAACTATGAATTCATTTAAATACATTATGGATTATAGCATTGTGATACATCAAGACTGTTAGTAACTATGAATTCATTTAAATACATTATGGATTATAGCATTGTGATACACCAAGACTGTTAGTAATTATGAATTAATTTAAATACATTCTGGATTATAGCATTGTGATACATCAAGACTGTTAGTAACTATGAATTCATTTAAATACATTCTGGATTATAGCATTGTGATACACCAAGACTGTTAGTAATTATGAATTAATTTAAATACATTCTGGATTATAGCATTGTGATACATCAAGACTGTTAGAAACTATGAATTCATTTAAATACATTCTGGATTATAGCATTGTGATACACCAAGACTGTTAGTAATTATGAATTAATTTAAATACATTCTGGATTATAGCATTGTGATACATCAAGACTGTTAGTAACTATGAATTCATTTAAATACATTCTGGATTATTAGCATTGTGATACACCAAGACTGTTAGTAATTATGAATTCATTTAAAAACATTCTGGATTATAGCATTGTGATACATCAAGACTATTAGAAATTATAAATTCATTTAAATAAATTCTGATTTAAAGCATTGTGATACATCAAGACTGTCAGTAATATAAATTCATTTAAATAAATTCCGATTTATAGCATTGTGATACATCAAGACTGTTAGTAATTATAAATTCATTTAAATACATTCTGATTTATAGCATTGTGATACATCAAGACTGTTAGTAATTATGAATTCATTTTAAAAAATTCTGATTGATAGCATTGTGATACATCAAGACTGTTAGTAATTATGAATTAATTTAAATAAATTCTGATTTATAGCATTGTGATACATCAAGACTGTTAGTAACTATAAATTAATTTAAATACATTCTGGATTATAGCATTGCGATACATCAAGACTGTCAGTAATTATAAATTCATTTAAATAAATTCTGATTTATAGCATTGTGATACAACAACACTGTTAGTAATTATGAATTCATTTAAATACATTCTTGATTATAGCATTGTGATACATCAAGACTGTTAGTAATTATAAATTCATTTAAATAAATTCTGATTTATAGCATTGTGATACATCAAGACTGTTAGTAATTATGAATTCATTTAAATACATTCTGATTTTTGTGATACATCAAGACTGTTAGTCGGGCTAATGATGGTGTGTGAATATATATATATATATATATATATATATATATATATATATATATATATATATATATATATATATATATATATATATATATATATATATCCCATTGTTCGAAGAGTCACATGTTGGTATTTATGTTTAATTCCATGCTTTGACATATATCATGGAATAACAATTCTGCCACATTTCCACTGGCGATATTATTGTGTTCATATGCAATCATTTACTCATGCAGTAGGTAAAATGAAAATAACTGAAAACAAATTTCCTGCAACTTTTCGACGTGTTGGAAACAAATGCATCTCATGCCTTGGACCCCAGAAGGAGGTTTACCATGCCTTGGGACCCACAAGGAGTATCTTAATTTATCAAAGGATCAATATTTTTTTAAAATTTGCTTGTTTTTGCTAACCTTGCAGGTAAAGATAACATTGCCTGAAATTAGAGAAAACCCCTGAAGTTTTTTTTTTCTACATAGTCAGTTACATGTTTTAAAAATGTGAAGTTAATAATAGAACAGTTACTAAAGATAAATCATAACAAATATACATTAACACATAGTCCTAAAGGATAAAAGTTAACGATGTTAAAAGTGTATGTAGTTAAATATAATTAGTAACTATGATTAGTAAATAAGATCACACTGGGAATGAATTCATTCAAACTTACTTCAGGAAACATTTATTTGTGTGTGTGTGTGTGTGTGTGTGTGTGTGTTTGTGTGTGTGAATGGAAAATTGGTAAACAAAAAATGAATCTTAGACCTTCAAACAGCCGCTGATCATCAACCCAATTGTCGAGGCTCACAGATAGTCTACATTATCAACTTTGTTATCATATAGATTGTTTAATAATGTTTTTCATGTGTATGTAATTTTCTTCCTGGCACGCCGTAGTATTTACTTCCTCCATTCTGGGCAAAAAGGCAACGCAAGCTTTATTTTTCTTGATAAAGTAATTCTTTTTAATGGACAGTCTAGACGACCTTCGTTGTGTCTTACTACTCGACTGCAATGAACACAGTGCGAGTGGTTTGGGGTCATATTTTGGCAGTTCTGTTTATAGTTTTAACCCTAGGTCGTAAGTCCAACGCGTCTTTTATCTTCGGACTCGAAAATAACCCCAGGTAATGCACGTACGCCATACGATTATTTGTAGAAAACATAATAACTCTATTAGTCCTGCTTCTCAGGAATAAATAATTGGTTTCCTTTCCGTAAAATGTTTACAGTTACAGTTACACTGGGTTTTAATCAAGTTTTAAAATATAAGAACTGGATATAATGTGTAATCGGGAGTATTTCGAATGGAAATTGTCATATCAAATACTTAGAAAAATGGTACTAACAACTGCCTAGCTTGGCGCTCAACATTAAGAGGTTAGTGTTATGACTGGTTGGCTTGGTGTGAGGACAATGTGACTGGGTGGGACATGATGCTACATGTCTGCGGCACGATTTCCCAGGCCGTATCTTATATGGCCTTAATGAATTTAAACATTACGGCCATCTATGAGAATTTAGCATATGAATAGAGCACTGTGGCAAATAATATTAAAACATGTTGGATGGTATGGGAATTTATCATTACGCTTGAAATTGTACATATAACACAATGGTTCCTTATTAAACCCTTAGAATTTATAACGACACCAAGAGGCTAATAGGAATTTAACATACAGTGCACTCAGTGGTTTAAGAAATTTTTATCAAAATGGTTCAGATACACCAAATAACCGAAAGACAAATACCAATTGTGGATGACCAACACCAACGTTAACTGACAGACATTTATTTTGACTGACCAATATCTATTGTGACTGACCAACACCTATTGTGACTGAGTACCTAATGTGACTTTCCAATACGTATTATGACTAGGCGATATCTGTTTTTACTTGTTATCACTATTGAAACTGATTAGTAAATAATAGGAGTTACGAACCTATATTCTGATTGACTAATGCTACTTTGACAGACCATCACTTATTCGGAGAATGCAACGCTTATACTGACCTCCTAATGCTATTTTGACAGACTAACACCTATTCTGACTGACCAATATTTATTCGAACTGAAGAACACTTATTCTGATTGACCAACACATATTACCAACGATCAATCTCTATTTTGATTAACTAACGAATCGTTGGTTTTATACTAAGTAACAGAGAAAACGCGATCACCCACAAGTTTAGTATAATTCAACAAATACTTTAATTGTCTTGAATTTAAAGTGAAAATGTAAAAGTAACTTATAGTATTGTAAATTGTCTTCCTAATAGTCCTAAAAGATCAAATGCAAGTCCAAGAAATGGTGTTACTAATGAATGACATTAGTGTTCCGGATAAATCTCAATCTTGAATGTGTTTATGTGACACTAATCTGAAATATGATGTCGTGCTATGACGTCTTGATGTATCACAATGATATAATCCAGAATATTTTAAATGAATTCAAACATATTGATTGGACCTAAAGGCAATAATCACTTTGTAATTCCAATTAATTGTTTAAATAAATCCTCTTACACTATAGCGTGAACAAAAGGCCGACTCCACCACGGATGTTATGATAGGAATGAATAATTCTGATGTTAATGTCCTTAGTCTGAAAACCTAAGATGTAAGACAAGGACAAGAATTCCGGTCAACCGGTCAATTCCTATATACTTTAAATTGCAGACAAGATACGGTTCTTTGTTAAGGATCCGGTAGACCATGTTGTTCCTATTTGAACTTACCATTACATTTCTGGCTGAAAAAAAACAAACAACCCTAATGTGACCAGTCGATGTTACTTTGATTTACTGGCAAATTATTTTCCGGCAAATAATGATGCCCTCTGCCAAACTTCATGCTCATAGTCCATAAATAGAAATTCCGATTTCGATTTCAATATAAAGAGCACAGGGAAGGTCCAGCCTGTTCAATAAATGTGGTTGTAACATTGTATAAACTACGAATGCTGACCATATTTCAAGAATGGATTGCAGTATTTTAAGAAACTTGTGAAAATCAAAATCTCGTATTCTAAATTCAACATAAGATTTTGTATACACTGAAGTCCAATGTTTTCAATCTTTACTTTTCTTTTTTTCTACTCTTTACTGGGGTTACAAACGAGACGAGAGTTAGCTGAGACCAGTGACGGTTGCTACTAATCGAATTTTAATTTTGGTGGCACGTGATTTTCTTAGTCGTAGTGCTCGTGCTAGTGATGCATACGGATCGATCATTTCATCTTGTCTCATTATAACATTAGCCCATAATGTACGACTTTATTCAAATTGTATTCTCTCACTATATGGAAATTCGACTTACAGGACACACTGTACAGTGCAGCTATTTTGCGAATAATTGTCTCCAAGTGCACGTACGTGTCTCTCTGTGTGTTTGTATGTGTATTGGTTGTGCGCGTTTGTGTTTGTGTGTGTGTGTGTGTGTGAGAGAGAGAGAGAGAGAGAGAGAGAGAGAGAGAGAGAGAGAGAGAGAGAGAGAGAGAGAGAGAGAGAGAGAGAGAGAGAGAATATTACCCTTATCTTCTTTGATTGTCTTTAGGAGCCAAACAATTTTTCCCATGTTTGCTGATTCATTCGTTCTTTTCTCGCATTCATTCATTGCATTTATATATGACAGAAATTGCGTGTTTGTTTCAGCTACGAACAAATAATTATTCATTTCTTTTTTTCTTCTTCAAGTTTTACTAAATTTTCAAAATGTACTTGTAACATTAAAGTACATTAAACTCCACATGTAATTTACAACTAATGACCTCACATTTCTCAAAGTTTTAAAGACGTCTCCCATTCTGTCAAGCCAGTCAGGAAAAACATAATATAAATATGAAACTATGGATGGCATCAAGTTTACAAGTTTGCTTTGATGTATCATAAATTTAATATATCAGATTTATTTTATATAGAACTAACGTTGAAGTGTAACAACGCATATCCTTTACTGATCCATGCTTTACAAGCCTGATTACGCCAGACTTCACTAAGATGTTTTTGTCATTGAATAGGGTATGTTCCTTATTTTTTTATCATTATAGCTTTGCTTGCTGATTTGTTCTTTATTCTTGGATCGCTCCTTTGGTCTAAGTAGTTAGAGAGTCTGCCTCGGATGCAGGAAATCGCGGTTCGAATCCCCGGCGGAGCCATACCAAAGATTTATAAAAATTGTACTAACAGTTGCCTTACTTGGTGTTCATCATTGAGAGGTTAGTGCTAAAATTTGTCATCCTGGTGTCAGGATTATGAAACTGGGTGGGACATGATGCTACATGTCTGTGGCGTGTTGCCGCTGTGCTAGACATCATTATAAACTGCCACATTTCAGACATCTTGACCGTATGACTAAAGTTGTTGAAGTGTCGTTAAAACACATACATACACACTTTATTTGTGCTTGTCTGTTATTCTAAGTTTTGTTAGAGGCTTGTTTTCTCTGTCCATTTTTTATATATCAAACATAGATTCAACTGGTTTGTTGTAACAGTATAATGTAAATAAGTTTTGATTATTTAGCAACAAGTTTAAATGAAAGTAAAAAACTAACTTGTCTGAAATACTTTTGCAAACTCGTGTAAAAATCATGGCATGTTTCACGTGATATTTTGAATGGAATATTTTAATTACCTCAGTTTAACAATAAGTTTTGCAATGGACATGCTTCCGTTAACTTTCTAAACATCGATAGATTATTCGGTTGTAGATCATGAAGTATTTCTATTCATCACAGTAATGACGAAGGTTTTTGAAAAAGATTTTAAATAAATAAATATTTACAATTGAAAATATTCACACACTCTTCTCCCTAAAAGCTTTCTCCTTTTGTATCGATATTATTTATGAGTAGTGCTGTTGGGGTGGTTGTGAAATCACGTGACAGGTTTTCTTCGAATTAGATCAGAAGGCGGTAGTCGAATAACGAGTTTGACTTTATTATTTAGTGCATACATAACTGAAGGAAATGTGATTCATTCGTGTGATTGCTCTACGATTGGAAATCGGGCACCATGAGGTCTCAGCAACAATTCTTGTGCGTATAGATATCCGTATAATAGTTTCACATGTGATGAATGAAATCGTTAAACAACAGTTAGATGACCGGCACCTCATGTTGTATTAACAAAGCATTTACATACCCGTTCAATGCCCATCGCAGCACTTTTTGATGTTGATCCCGCTGTTTCTTTGCATCTGTTGGTGGTGCATACTTGCGCGTGTGCAAATGACCCTGCTGATCACTTGGGGAGAAATAATCATCCTGAAGAATGTACTTAGATATTTGGACATCAAACCAATCAAATTTTTCTTGGCACTGATGCATACATTTGCTGCAGCACATGTTTGACCACCATTTTCTGGCAGCGGCATTTCCAACCTTTTGTCGAACCTACTATTTTTTCAACAAGAACTTCTCCTTTCCAATAACCGTGAGAACTGTGATATATTGTGGATATAATCTTCAGAGAACAGCGTTTGTTTGTATCTATATATTTTAAATGCATGTTTGACTACAACTACAAAGAGTAGATCATATTGGTCCCTTAAAATGACTACAACTACAAAGAGTAGATCATATTGGTCCCTTAAAACAATATTGGCCGTTGTGCCACCTTTGATGATTCATCGAGTGATTGGTTCTAACTGTTTAGGATTAATCGCATTTAAGTCGTGCATGAAATATATACCAGCACGTTGACGTGCATGGATATCGTTTGATGTTTTATTAACAAGGTCATGTCGGTAACATGCAACATTAGCACGATTTTATAGATGCTTCGCCAGGCTATGGTTAGTTAAATTAAGTCATACATCTAGTCCGTGTTCCAGGCACACAGCAGTCAGTAATAGTGAGCCTTTTTAAAAAGTAAACGTGAACATTTTTGCTCCACTTCGAACAAATAACAGTGTTGTCTTTTCGATTGTGACGTATTGGAACTTGAGTTGGATTTTCAATACGTGTTTTCATGTGGCATCGCACGCAATATGAAGACTTGAATTGTATACAACATCTGCATTAACATTTATCATTGTAATACTATGCTTTGAGAAAGATATTTCTGTCATTGATTTCAACGCCGAGTTTAGATGAAATCGGAGATGTGGCCCAAACTCAATTCACGCATTGATCATTGCTCTAGCTCAGGGGTCACCAACCTTTTTGATACTGAGAGCTACTTCATGGGTACTGAGTCACACGAAGGGCTACCAGTTTGATACACTCTTCTGAAATAAAAAAATTGCTTAGTTTGCCTTATATATTATTAATAATTTGAAGACTCATTTCTCACAATAATTACCAACAATGACAAGGTGGGAAACAGATATCAATATTCAGCACTTTATTTCTATTTATCTCAGTAATTGTTAAATTTTCAGATGATCACTTACATTACATTTCTTAGGAAAAATGTCCCATTTTCACTAGCCACTGAAAACCTTTTAAACAAATCATGAACTATGTTGCACCATGTTTCAAAAAGTTATCAATTATGTACATTGTAATGTATGTAATGTAGTGAAAAACTTAAATATTTTTAAATAAATCTTGTCACATTTTGAACTAATGACCAAATCTGTATTTTTAACAAACTAATAAATGTTACATGTCATGAACACACATTTTAAATTGAACAATTCTTCAATATTTTAATTAAACTTTGCCATGGCACTGACACGTTGCCACTGACATCTGGTATCATTTTCTTTGTTAGTGGGAAGACTGGCATTGCATGCTGTTTACCATTGTATTGTAATCTGGTGTGTAACTTGACACTGCAACAGTGAGTGACTCTTTCAGATGTGCATCAGTGAGGCGTGTTCTGTGTTTGTTCTTGATGAAGTTCATGTCAGAAAATGCTGATTCACATAGATAGGTAGAACCAAACAGGCTGGCAACCTTCATAGCTGCTGTACACACACCACTGTATTTCTCTGTGTCAACAAGGTACCAAACGTTTGGTGCAGCCTGGTAGGCTTTGAGGTGGAGGTCATTTTGCAATGTTATGATTTCAATCTCCACCTGTCCAGCATCCAAGTTGAACGTTGTACTTAGTTGCTCAGCAAAGCTTGTTGTGTCCACATTCATGAAAGAATTGGAAATGAATGATACACATGGCTCAAGCTGATCAAGGTCACAAAACCTATTTTCAAACTCTTGCCCAAGTCTGTTTATGACTTCCCAGTATTTGTCTGCATCTTTGTCAAATGTATCAGATGTAGAAGCATTGTCTTTCAGCACTGACTCCACAGAGGGAAAGTGCAGCACCTTATTTATCTGTATATCCACAGAGAAAATGTTAATTTTGGCTTTAAAGCACTTATCATATTAACAATAGTCTTGCCTTTACCTTGCAGCTCGCAGTTCAAGTGGTTTAGTTTCCCAGTAATGTCCGTCAAAAATGCAAGGTCATGAAAGGACTCTGTGTCCTCTAGCAGTGAGACGTCTTCGCCTTTGGACTGCATGAACTCTTTGATTTCAATTAAAAGTGACAAAAAACGAAGTAAAACTCGTCCTCTGCTGAACCATCTGATTTCTGTGTGTAGTAGCAGGTTACCATATTCAGCTGCCAGCTCCTCCAATAGCACTTTGAAAATCCTGTGCTGTTTGCTTTGGAGCGGATATTGTTATGATTTTCACAACGGGAGTCACCCCGTGCCCAAAGCCGATCAATTTGGCACACAATGCCTGCTGGTGAATGATGCGGTGGTAATGCAGAAATTTGAGAAGTCTGGGTCACCTTTACAGTGAGCGATGAAACCTGCATGTCGGCCAATCATAGCAGGAGCCCCATCTGTGGTCACCGCTACCAGCTTTTCCAATGGTACCTTTTTCTGCACGAAAAACTCCTTCACTGTGTTATAAATGTCAAGTACCATCGTAGTTGCCTTTATGGGCAGTAGTGTCAGGAGTTCTTCTCTTGTGGAGAAATCTTCAAACACCATCCAGATAAAAACCATCAGCTGCGCTGTACTACTGCTATCCACGGGCTCATCGCACTGGATGCTAAACCACCTGCACCTCGCCAGATCCTGGTCCAGCTGATCGACCAAGTTACTGGACAAAGCTGATACTCGTCTAGCCATCGTAGATGCCCCCAGTTGGACGTCGGAGAGAGTGGCGATTGCATCTGTTCCATATTTCTCGTCTTTAAGTACAGTGTTAGCAATTATCATCATTGCTTCTTTGACAACTCCGTCTGAAAATGCCTTCTTCTTCTTGATCAGGAAATGCGTAGCTCTAAAAGAGGCTTTGGTTGCTTTTTGTGACTTTTTCGCCGTCCTTGTGAAAAAAGCCTGTCGCTTACCCAAAGCTGTCTTTAGCTCAAGGGCTTTTTCTGCCCGTAGTGCGCTTCCCGGTGGGTAGTTAGCATTGTAGTTTTTGTGATTCGTAGTAAAGTGTCTCTCCACATTGTGCCGCTTTGCCGTTGCCACAGTCTCTCCGCATATAAGACACACGTAGGTTTCTTTCACAGTCGTAAAAAAGAACTCCGACTCCCATTCGTTGTGAAAGTGATAGGTTTTCTTTCTTTTTTCTGCCATGTTTTTGGGGTAATAAACTGCGTTCAGCGCCAATCTTCGCTGCGCCCGCTAGCTTACTCTCCACGAGCACTTTGTATTGTCACACGCACAATACTGACCTTTGAACTGGAGTACGTCAGAGTTCACCTAAACTTATCTAAACTCGTGTATAAGAAACATATTTTTAAGATATTGTCATTTTTTAAATCTATATAAATGCAAGTGTGATTAAAAAAAAGAATAGCAACAAAATAAAATACAATTTTAAACGCAGCTGAGTTGTGCTATTTTTAGAACAGGCCTGCGGGCGACTCATGTGGTCTTTGGGGGAGACCTGGTGCCCGCGGGCACCGTGTTGGTGACCCCTGCTCTTGCTGGATCTGGAAAACCTCATCTGTATACGAACATGATTTTGAGATGTTAATATTGGATCGTTTTTATGTGATTGTTTCGCTGGTTTATGTTCAACCGTGTTATGATGTTCTCGTAAATTTTAAGAAGTGTATCAATCGGCATTCAGAGGCAACTGGTCAACGACTGATTTCTGGTTATTCAGCCTGAAACAACATTGATGTGAATCTGATCTGAGCAGATTTACCACAAAAGCGAATTTGACACATTATACCAGTCGGGTTGTTGATGGTGTTGGCCCGGATAAGCTTATGATGTATAAAATTGAAATATGAAAGTACAAACATCTTACATTGATATATAAGATGTTGTTGCAAGGTTGCGAGATACTCTTGCAATGAACCTGACTGAAATTACACAAAATGGGAAAATAATAGATAGTAACGTGTAGATTTCGTTTACCAAAGTCTCATAATAAAATACAAACACGTCAATGTGGTCGAAGATGCGACTTGTGAGCAAGCAGCGACACCAACTGGTAGTCTGGACTAGGGAATCACGTTTACGACAACAATTATAGGTTAACCAATGAAATTATTGTTGACACTATATCGATAGTAACTGGTGGTGCAATCAAACTAATTTTAATACAGCTACATTCGTGAATACGCATTTATTCAAAACGTCTAGCTACGGCAGAAATGGTCTCAGTAGGATGGACAATCCAAGGACTGGGAATCCGGCTACCAAGCAAGAAGTCGTGCGTTCGAAACTAGTTCCGGCTTCCCAAATTTTTGTTGTTGTATTTTTAGGTTCAAACTTTCTTTTAAACTAGCTGATCCAAATTTTATATTTTTTGTATTTATTTTTATGTTGAAACTTTATTTTATCACTTTTAAGTAAGCTTTAAAAATGTTAATATCCATATTGTTTAATTTAACGATGAAAACAAACTGTATTATTCACGTATAAATTGTGTGATGCAACAAAGCTGTAGCGCCGGCGATAGAAACAAACGTAACAATATTTGAAAAATTGTTATTGAAAATGCGAACTCAAGTGTAAATTAACCTTTAATTGCACTTTTAAAAAAAATACGAAATGCAAATTCATAAATATCATCAGCTTATATTTAATAACTACCAATGAATAGTGGAGAAACTATGTAAAATATATACAGTACATAATTTAAAGATTTAAGAACCACATATTGATATACATTGATATTATAAGAAGTGGTTGCCTAACTTTATTGCTATAACTACTGGTTTAAATGGGTAAAAAGACCTTGCTCCGTGCATATATACTAAACTAGATCAAATGTCAACAAATTAAAATTGGTCAATCAACTTCGTCCATGAGAATAAACCCAGTTTATCAAGAAAAAAAAAGAAAAGAAGCCTCCACCTCCCTTCATCGGAAAAAAAACAAACAAATGAAACAAAAATGATCATGTCTTCTAGACTGTGAGACTTTTAAATGCACAATACGTTGTAGTATACATCCATACCATCCTAATCTGGAAGCTATACACGGATCGCAATGGTAAATGCTCACGCTTTCTATCGAGTCCGTGTCAGCGGGAATCGAGAATTAGCGGTTACTCTTCTTGCGTATTGGATACATTTTTTTTTTTTAATTTGCACAATTAAACATTGTTACATTTTCATCTTATCTGGCATTTATCATTATGAAACTACATCAATATGTATTTATGTATGTATGTATGTATGTATGTATGTATGTATGTATGTATGTATGTATGTATGTATGTATGTATGTATGTATGTATGTATGTATGTATGTATGTATGTACAGACAGACAGAGAATAACAGACGCAGTCTATAGGTATATAAATAAAACCAGGGACCATATCTGAATTTGCCTTTCATCTGTAAAATAAACGTGTCCCTGGATGTCAGTTCAGCATACCTGATTTTGTACAAATATATTTCATACAAATAAATAGTAGCAGTAACTGTACTTGTAAACCTTCTGGCATCTTGTCACTTTCATGCATTTATGTTTCCCGCTTTTTCCTCCACCAATAATACTGGCCGCCATGTATAGCCTATCGTGTGCTGAAAAATGGCGTTAAACCCTACAACAACAACATGCAAATCTTAAATCTAGAATTGAGATGAAAGCTACAAAGAACTAGTTGGGATATTAGAGTATTAATATGGGAAATATACAAACCAATAGCATCCATCATCATTATCATAACCACATTTACACACTTGGGAGTTAACTTCATTTTGTAAAGAGTAACGTAATCATACAAGATTGGTGTGTAGATACGTTGGTACAGAGTTGTGATATTTACAAGAATTTGTTTTCACCATAAAAAAAGAGGGTGGGGCAGAAAATGGCCCTTATTCAATATAGTCCTTTGAGATAGATCGCATGCTAACTAGCGGTTAGATGATGACCACTAATAAGCGAAGTTTTCAATGTACTTTTTATAAATTCCTATTTTGAAGGCTGTAATAAGCAGAAATTGCTGATCATCTGGAAAGCTGTAATCAATATCATCATCCCCACGATGTATCTGAAGACATTTTAGCGAATTCCTGATGTCCATCCGTTCGTGCGTCACTTGTCACATCTTCTAATCCGAATGGTGGAAATTCATGAAACTTTGTAGCTATATTGCTCATGGGGTAACCATGATTATAATGCTTAAAATTAAACTTCCTTTGTGACTTGACACTCACCTCCACCCCCCCCCCCCAATCTACTGGTGACGATTTGGTGCTGTTAATTCTTGTGAAGGAAAGCAGTATTTAATAGTATTAGCCATGTTGAAGCATTATACATACATACATACTTACACACACACACACACACACACACACACATACATACATACATACATACATACATACTATGAATTTCAAATCAGGATCATTAAAAAAATGTCAATTCTGGGAAAATAAATGTTTTGACTTCATTACAGATCTGATTTATACATAACTAAAAATTCCCTATCATAGTTTTCTTGTCATAGCATTATAGAATTTTAAAAGAGATTGTAATTGTAATGCAAATCTGAAGTCTAACTACCGATTTTAAATGGTGAAGGAATAGGAAAGGGAGGTAAATACAATCACACACTCATAGGCCAAAACCTCCTGAAACAAGCAGTTTGTATATTACCTGTTTTTTGCTTTGGTCTGGTCAGGTTTTCCTTATGTAAATGTTTTTCTGTTTGAAGTGGAATAAAAACAAAAACATTTTACATTCACTAGTAGGTTTTATTTTCATTTCAACTATATTTTCATTCAGTTTTCATACAACAACAGCATGATAAAACATTTTAACAGAATCAACAATGAAAAGCATGTATTTATATTAGTGTGTTGTTTATAGAACATGACACACACACACACACACAATAAAACATGTAAAACAAAACAAATCAATTAAATATATGTCACAATTTTTCATACCGATATCTGGCATGCAGACATGACTGAATGAACAGAAAAGGTCCCATTTTAACAAAAAAAAAAGTTTAGTTTGTCAGGGGAGTGGATTGGAATCAGATGCCATCAGACATTTGGTGGCATTCAAGCTAGAAGCAGTGTTTCTTGGTCAATCAGTTTCAAGAATAGGGCAGATTTTTTTTTTTTTACTGGGTATTTTGAAGGAATCTTTCATTTGGCTGTCACAAAAATTTCCTGAAGAAATCCACAAGGTTAAGACTATATTATGACTTACTGACTGTACCATGTGCTTAAAGGGACCATTCACATACTTTATTGAAGTTTGAAAAAAAGTTAAAAAATGCCTTTTTTATATATTTATGCACTTGCCATTATCAGTCCTTTTAATCTTTTTCCAGGTAAACTTTAATATCCATTATCAGTCCTTTTAATCTTTTTCCAGGTAAACTTTTATATCCATTATCAGTCCTTTTAATCTTTTTCCAGGTAAACTTTTATATCCATTATCAGTCCTTTTAATCTTTTTCCAGGTAAACTTTTATATCCATTTGTCAACATTTACTTTTGCTTTCGGTCTACAAAAGTACAGGCAACATGTTTGCTCTGTCATCCAGACTTCTCATCAATCAAAATGCCAGATTTTACCACAATGCATTTTGCAATTGTAGAAATAACTTAAAAGTTCATAACTTCATTGGAACAATTTTAAGCAAATGTTTACCACTAAATGCTGAAATTCTTTAATCCAAAATCATTTCCTGACAGTAATGTTCTTAAGATATTGCTGAAAATTTCTTGAAATAATTCAGCAAACTTGTATGTATTTATTTATATATAATATTTACATATGGTGACTTGATGTTACTTTAAAATGGTGTCTACCAGAAATTATTAATTTACTGCATTGAATGTGGGAGTCCCTATTGAGTGAGAAAACAAACATATGCCATTTACATCATGGAAAAGCCAATCACATCAGATGTATTAAGGTTCAATGAAATGAATTACTATTAATGCGTATTTTCTGTGTCTAACATCCATTTGAGATGAGTGTAAACCTATATTTTGCAGTTTATTAAAATAATTTAAGTTATAAACTATTCGCTTATTGTTTTTCACATACAATTTTTGCAAAAAGATACTTTTCTTAGAAGAAAAAATGTTCATCAACCAAGCATGCTTTGCCACATTAACCTGATTGAAGAAAATGTTCACAAATAGGATAGACAAATATATACAGATAGACAGAAAAGTGCATTGGTATATGGTTCTCTCACACTGTACCTGGGCAAAACAAAATGCTGATTTGGTAAGCAAATATTCTACAGTACTGCATACAGTGTTAAAGTCCAAAAAAGAGTATTTAAAGACTACACAGAGTATTTAAACTACACAGAGTGTTTCAAGTCTACACAGTGTGTTTAAAGTCTACACAGAAAAAAAAGGAATGTAAAAGCATGCTATAAATGTACAATAATAGCAACAGTTTTGTAACAAATTTTGCATTGACTAAGTCACAAATACAGTAAGAAAACATTATATTAAAAACATAAAGCAATCACTTATAAAGCATACAATTCAATTTAAAAGATAATGTAAAAGATATCACATGGAGCGAAAAAGTCTTTATTACAGGTTGCACAAAAGGCATAAGCAGATGACCGGTATCATGTAATTATACTCTGAAATTGAGTAAATTTCTGGTATCCCACTAAATTCAAGAGAAAAATTGCCTATGCATTAATAAATCACTTGCCAAAAGAAATCTCCAATTTTGTTTGTTCATTTGTTCAACAAATCTACCATATTGCTTTAGTATTTTACTTGTTTAAGAAATATCCCACCATTAGATTGAAACCATTTTTACTCTAAATTCATTTGTATTCATGGTTTACCAATCTTTTAGCTTTCTGGTTCCTTTTAACCAAAGGGTGATGCATCTGCATACCATTCTGGTTCCTTTTAACCATGGACTGATACATACAAGTATCATTCTGGTTCCTATTAAATGTGTGCTGATACATCTGAGTACCATTCTGGTTCCTATTAAATATGGACTCATACTGTACTTACAAGTACCATTCTGGTTCCTATCTATGTAGACTGATACATCTGAGTACCATTCTGGCTCCTATTAAATGTGGCCTGATACATTTGAGTACCATTCTGGTTCCTATTAAATGTGGACTGATACATACAAGTACCATTCTGGTTCCTATCTATGTAGATTGATACATCTGAATACCATTCTTGTTCCTATCTATGTAGATTGATACATCTGAATACCATTCTGGTTCCTATTAAATGTGGACTGATACATCTGAATATCATTCTGGTTCCTATCTATGTAGATTAATACATCAGAGTACCATTCTGGTTCCTATTAAATATGGACTGATACATCTGAGTACCATTCTAGTTCCTTTAACCAAGGACTGATCCATTAGACTACCAACTGAGATGACTCAGTGACAAATACAGTCTCCGAAAATGACCTAAACACAATCCTTAAAATAAAATAAAATAAACTGAGCTCAAAGCGGAGGTAAGTATAAGTCACAGAAATGTGAAGCACAGATCAAAGTGACCTGTGTTTTGTTTTTCTTCCACTAAGGGCTTTATATCTTTTCATCAGCCAATACATATTAAGTCACATGACTAAATAGGTAACAGTGCCTGAAAAATGAGCTAAACGAAAAGTTCACGAAAGTAGCATTCCACATGACACAACTTAATAATGCCCTATGTGACACTAACAGCAATAGTGTCTGAAAAATGACCTAAACACAAATCTTAAGTACTGACGTAAATATGGGCAAATGTTAACCAAAATCAATGAACCAAGAAATATAGGTCATGACCTAATTTTAACAATGACAATGATATACCAATTTATGGTATATTGCCTTAGAAATTTAGCAAAATGTAATAGTCAACCAAAATTGCTGGGTCTTAAAATATAGGTCCAACTGACCTATTTTCTTCAAAATGTATAGCACTCCATGTGTTAAAGTAAATATCAACTTATGTGACTTGAAATGTGTCTGTGAAAAGTGACCTAAAATGATAAAAACAAGTCTAGAGAAAGTAGTCTAAATACAATGTTAACCAAAATCACTGGAATGATAGATATGACAGTGACCTAGTTTTGAATGATCCCTGGAATTTAGTAAAACTTGTCCAAATCAAATGAATGAAATATAAACAATAATCTAGTGAGACTAAGCTAAACATGGGTTATTGCAACAGTTGCACCATGAAATAAGGTCACGGTGACCTATTTTTTTTACAATGGCTATATTGCTTCATATGACACAAATACATATAAAATGATGCGACTGCACTCAACAGTGTCTACGAAAATGAGCTAATGTAACTAAAAATCAGAATGCCATGACATATAGGTCACTGGCTGTAGTACTCAACATGGCAAATCTACTAACTTATGTGACCTATATGCAAACTACAACCAGAGTCTTGATGACAAACTTTGGTTAGGTTTGGTCATTTTATGGCACTACAACACAAGTTGATTATTTAGTCTGAGGCCACTGAAGTAGTGTTTTGATCTGAATCCAGATTCTCACAAAACTAACCACTGTGGCTTCTATGTCTATTAGCTGCCTCTTACAAAATACAAGCTAGCGAATTGCATCTGACCTATTTTAAACCCTTGAAACTGTACAAGGTACAGACAAATAGACAAACATCATCAGTTCAGCAACTGGAATTACTTTTCAACCTGACCATAATGTACAAGATAACAGGCAAGGTAATGCAGAGATAGAATCAGTTTTCAATACCAGTCTATTATTTGGTTTTATCTGCATTTTATTTCTGTGAAAATCAATGCAGGTATATATCAGATATTAACACAAGAATAAAAAATCCTGATATGAAAATAAATGAGTTAAATGCATATTACATATTTGTGTATCTTCATGAATAAAGACATTCACACCACACATACACACACACACTAAAATATTTTCTTTGGGCAAAGGTTTTATGCAAAGCAAATAAATAGGATATATATATATATATATATATATATATATATATATATATATATATATATATATATATATATATATATATGTATATATATAATATAGAGGAATAGGGTGAATGAGGAGGCATTTAAGTTTCTGGCTAGTCTTTGTACCCATAAACATACCACTGACTTCCTGAGAAAAGATTATTCCGATGGGGTGGACATCAATTAAGATAGGTAATCATAAAAATCTCAGAACACGTCAAAACTTGATTTGGGTAGTGGTGAGCTAAAACACAGTTAACATTCCAGCATTGTCACAAATGTCAATAACACCACAATTGACCTATAATAGTGAAGACAATAAATACTCGTCATCAAATATTAAATATCATTATCACAAAAGATAATCCCCCAAAAATAAATTATAAAGATAAAAGTATTTATGCTGGATAAACTGAGTATTGTAAGAAACAAAAAAAGTAAAATGGAATGATCATACAAAAGTGCCGTAGATGTGGTTGTATACTTAGGAAATATAATGTAATCTTTCCAAAAATGTATTCTCTAACCAAGAAAATAAATCTCAGGTTAATTCCCTTTGGAGATAGTTTTCCCAAATATGCAACAAATGTAAAAAGTTATTCAACAACTGAGTTTAGTGTGAGAATATTCAGACAGGATTTTATCAAATAAAATTTTAATTTTATCAAATAAAATTTTAATTCTTACATCAGAACCATGAGAATACTAAGTAATCTTAATGAATTTGCAGAGTATACATTTGAGAAAGGAAATATAATACATGTACAAAAAAACATGTACAATTATAGAAATTATTTACCAGAATCGGATAATATATTTTGGGAGGTACACATTCTACTTTTGTACCCACATTATCTTGTAATAGGAATATGAAACTACACTGGAGTCAATAAAAATCAAAGTAATTCCCTTGAAGAGATGAATTTCAGACATAGGGAATTTCAATCGTGCAAAAGTCATTAGCTGTGTCATTGAGTCTTTATGTGACTTCACATGCTACAGTGTCTGAGAAAATGAGATAAATGCGAAGGTTAACTAACATCAGTATGCCATGAAATATTAACTGTGTCACTGGTTATAGATAAAAGAAATTCTGGAATATGTGTAAATTTTACTCACAACCAGTTTATCTTTTCCTACAAATTGTGTATCATTTTCATTATATTGATACACTGTCAACTGTCATCAAAATGATTTTCATAACAGAATGTTTGGACTCTGACAGAATAACAAACATTCAGTAATCATTTTTGATCTTTTGAACTGAATATTTAGCTTCCAACTTCAACATCAAATAGCATTTTCTTCTTTGGCCAACAAATGTACATATTTCTGATGCAAGTTCTTTCCTTACCAGTAGAACAACTTAAGATATGAATTTTAACAAACTATGACATAGTAAAATCATTCACAATAATGACAATATTATCACTCACTGTATCTAGGCTGTCTGTCTGAAAGAACAATACAAAAAGAAGGAAAGACTTTTTATAGCTAACTCATTCCTCTCATTTAGTTATGCAGATCTGGCAAAATAACAACACCAGAAAGGTAACTTTAAAATGATAGGAATACTACTTGCCTGATTTGTTCTTAAAACACATAGTGCTGTCTATCCATCCATTGATGAATCTCAAATTTATGAAAATTTTCTGCCCATCTATCAACCCATTTATGTGCCTTTTCAGACCTGCCAACCCCGATGAGCTCAAATCAATAAGGCAAATTATATTTTTCCATAAAATTGATCAATTTTCAGTAAGGTGTAACAAAATATCAATAATTGTCATTGTATAGATGGAAAAAATAATTAAAAGTTTGATGCAGTGACGATAACATTATATTCAACTGAAAAGTTTGTAAAGTACAGATAGACATTATTTACTGCTGGTACAGTTACACAAACTTTAGTTCCAAACAATATGCAACTCAATGGCTTGTTGCTATCTCTCAACATGGCATAATTCTTGGAAATTCTTTTTCCATTTTATATGATGATGGCACTCGTATCTCTGCCACAAGACAAATTTAAATTGGCATGTGATATCCAATAAACATAATTTTGTCCTTTCCATCTTTAATTCACAAGAATCTGAATATTCCTTTTCATTCTTCTATGTTGATTTTTAACATGCATCACTTTCAGGATGCGATGTAAAAAATTCTATAATCAACAGTTTGATCATGCAGATGTTTTGCATGAACAAATAGGTGTAGTTTAAAGCATCTGGGGTGCTACTATAAAGTTAGTCTGTTTCCCTAACTAATTTTACTAATTCTAATATGAAACCCTGATTAAAAAAAAACACAGATGAATCAATTACCCGAATGATTCGGCAATGACCAATTTCCCACAATTTTTTCTTGGATGCCGTATTTTGAGTGTAATTCTCATAAGACTTATGGCAAAATCAAAAGAGTTGGCAGGTTTGCCTGTTACTAAATCCTCCCCCGCTATTTGCTTGGTGGAATTTGCAAAACTCGGTAATTATCTTGCCCACATGATAATCCTAAGTATAAAGGTTAAATTTTTAATTCCCTCCACCTTGAATGGGGAGAATATCAAGTCTTAAAAAAAAAAAAAAAAAAAAACGCACAAAAAACAACTCACAATTACACAAGTTAAATGTTAAAACCAAACTTTTGAACATGTAGTCACACACAATATATGTAACAGAATTTGGGTTATCTCCATTGGATCTACATCACGAAAAATTGTCTCCTGATACGAGATAGCAGTGAAATTGTTTTGGTATTAATAATGTGGAGATTTGGTATGGGGAAAAAAAACATTTTAGATTTGTTTTGGTTGAAAAATGGCTACACTTCAAATCATCTTGATGGATTATATTAAAACATCTGAAGTATATTTTGTATAAGTATATAAGTTTTAAGTATAATATATATATTTCAGGGTACACTTACAATGTACAATAAAAAGTTGAAGTCATCATAGTTTTCATTCTCGTATAAGGGAAAATGGGAAATAGATGTACTTTGTGAGAAATAACAAACTAAAAGACTAGATAATACAAGTTTTGAAAAGTGTCTTTATATTTTTTTTATCAACATTTTGTAATACAATGATATTGGCCCATTTCATGAGAAGGGAGGCTTCATGTTAGGCCTTAAATAGGGCTAATACTGGGCCTTCAACATGGCTTTATACTTATCCTTAAATAAGAGGTTATACAGTACCTCATACAGGAATTATACTGAGCTGTTTTTAAATACCACTTATACTGGGCCATGTATATAACTTTCTACTAGGCTTTATGGATCACTGCCATCTCACCTCTAAATTGTGCTGGTTCAAGTCTCAGATTTGGCCAATGTGGGTATGTGAGAAAGTTTGCCAGTAGCTTCTTGTGGGTCGGTGGTTCGTTCTGGGGGTTTTCCCGGGTTCTTCCTCCACCATTATTACTGGTCCCCATGTATAGCCTATATTGTGCTAAAAAATGGTGTTAAAACCTATAATAACAACAACAACAACAAGGCCTTAAATAGGGCTTTATCCTGTGCTTCATATAAGACTTAGGCCATATATATAAAGTGACATGATAAACAAGTCTGTTGATATTGTTACATGATCAACAAGCCTGTTGGTATTGTAACATGGATCAAAACAGCTGTTGGTATTGCAACATGATAAATATGGTTGTTGGTACTGTAACATGATAAACAATCCTGTCAGTACCGTAACATGGATAAAAACGGCTGTTGCTATTGTAACATGATAAAAACGGCTGTTGGTACTGTAACATGATAAATATGGTTGTTGGTATTAGAACATGATACTAAGTAGATGAATAAATTGCAAATAAATGTATGCTTTGAGATTCCCATACTATGACCAATAAGGCTGACCTTGGACTTCAAACTAGGCCATAGTAACATATATTTTAAAATATTTATATATCAGAACCAGATGTCAGGTTTTGAAAATAGAGATAAAAACATGTTCTGAGAAACCAATTTCTCATCAAAATGAGTCTACAACAGGCATGTGCAAGCATGTGGCCTGCATCTTTGATTTATCAAGTACAATTTACATCATGTGAGCATATTTAAAAGTCGTTTAGACCGGAGGAAGGACTTGTAATAACTGGGCTCTCACTGTTAAAAGAATGTTCTATAATATACATTTCAGAAATTCGGAATGTCCTGAACTAAAAATAAATATCTGAAAGTCTTATGTTTAACAAAATGTCTACAATACATATATATTAATAAAAACTTTTCTGTTATATTAGCGGGTCTTTATTAATTTTTTTTTCATTTTGCACTATGTACAGAAGAAACTATTAGGTAAATTTGTGAAAAACTTCAAACATCATGTTGAATCATTTTAACTGAAATTGATTTGAATCTACATCTAATGAAGTCTAATCAAAATAAATCAATTAAACAAAAAATAATTCAGAACAAATACTTGTAAATCAGCAAATTTCAATGTAGTTCAAATTTGGTACTCAAGTAAAGTGTGTGATATTTTGGGAGCTACAACTTTCAGGAGCTGTATCAAAGGTGGTTGGGTGCAGTTGTGCTGGTAGTAATGTAAACAAAACTTTAAGAATATTGACAATGAGAATATTGGCTTGATTCATTGTAAATATATTTGAATTTCTGTCTTGTAACATTCATTATTTCAGAACCAAGACAGCATGACAAATATCCAGTAATGGAGGCAAAGTTGTAATGTTTTTTAATTCCCAACAAAAGTGGACTCAAATTTTCAAAATATTTGAACATGTGGCATGACTTGTCTAATGAAGAGTTCATGCATAAATCACTGTAATCAAATATTTCTGAATCTGGATATATTTTTTTCAGACCCTTGGTGTTGTCATAAATACTGTGCATTTGGCATGCTAGCTAGATTTTATAATTAAATCATCAAAGGAGAGAATGTCATAGACTTTTATCTCAAATCAAATCAATCTGGCAGCTGTTCTCCATGTCTGTATCTCACACACATTTTGATAGCAAAGTGCATGGTAATTCAACAAAAACTGCACTACCATAGATTGTGCCATATACTGCCACAAGAAAAGGACAATAACTCAATAACTTGTCAATATGTGCCTCGTCAGATAATATCCAAAATATTATAAAGTTTCGTGGCAAATATTCAAAATCTGGGATTAGCTGTTCTGACAAGACTGTTAAACACTGTCACAAGATACAACAGGTGAAATTGCTAACAAAAAAAAAATCACCGAAACTGATTTGTCATTAACTATAATGTTTACCAAGTTTAAAGACAATCCATAAAATACAGTGGGACTAGCTGCATTAATGATATTGTGTCATACACTACTCATGAAAAGTAAAACAAAACAAAATTGCAGGAAATAGGAGGTTTATAAGTATGCACATCGTTAAGTTATAAGCATATATTAATTAAAGAAAATCGATTAAAAAAAATACATGAAAATTTGCATCATACACTGCTACAGATCAATAAGAATTACATGAATGGCACATTTAGACCTGCCAAACCTGACGAGTCTGTCTCAGTAAGATATTATATTTTTTCCGTAAGATTGACCAGTTTTCAGTAAGGTGTAACAAAATATCCGACACAGGGACGATAAACATTATGTTCAACTGAAAAGGTAATTTATGTGTAGACTTTACTTACCACTAGCACAGTTGCACAAAATTTAGTTCCAAACCCTACACCCTATGCAACTCAATGGCTTGTTGCTATCTCTCAACTTGACTTCTTTTTCTATTTCACATGACTGCAATTATATCTCCTGCCACAAGACATACACAAAGTGGCATGTGATGACCAATAAATGTAATTGTGTCCTTTCCAGCTTTTATTTACAAGAAAATGAATACTCCTTTTTATTCTTCTGTGTGGATTATTATCACTTTTCTAGACACTTTTCGTCCCTTTCGTCATTAACATTCTCTTTCAGGATGCCATTTAAAATAAAAACAACAGTTTGATCATGCAGACACTTTGCGAGAACAAATAGGTGCAGTTTAAAGCATCTGGGGTGCTGCTGTAAAGCTACTTTGTTTCCCTATTGTCATTAATTCTAATATGAAACCCAGATCCAAATCAAACATGGATGAACCAATTATCCGGATTTTTGGGCAACGATCATTTTTCTGTCGTTTTTGCTTGTATGCTGTTAAGTCGATATTTTAAGGGTAATTTTCCTAAGACTTAAGACAAAATCATGAGACTTGGCAGTCTGCACATTATACACACATGACATGCTACAAACCTCTGTGTTGACAACACTTCTATGCAGATACCATCTTTCTTCCTTCAGTCACTCAACCTTTGAAACTTTGTCCCCAACATAAACAGGTTTTTTTTATATATATCCTAAGTGCTAGTCATTCCAAAAATTTGATCCATGTCAGATAGAGTGCTAATATTATTTTGTGGAAAAGATTTACTACTTTCAGTGACCTTTACCTTTCATCTTTTGACTGTAAAATGAATAGGCCTCTACCTTGACCTCTAACCTTTTTGTACTGAAAGCTTAGAATGTTCTTCCTAACAAAGTGCAAGCCATTGATGTTATTTGGTGACTGTAAATATGGTTGTGCACTAAAGTTACTGTGTGGAAACCTTTTTTAAAATTCAGTTACAGTTATCTTGACTTTTGAGCTTTGGAGATAGAAAATGAAGAGTTCTTCCAAAGCCAAAGTTACAATCAATTCACAAAGTTTGGTAAACATAATGGTGGACTGCTTGTCAAGCAGAAATCAAAATTTGCAGCAAATGGATGGGTGGACAGAAAACATAATAAACACTCCACCTTATGACAGGTGTTTGAAATAACTCTAAAAAATATGGTAAGAGATATGTACATCTTCAGGTGATGATCATCATGTACATACATGTATAAAGTTTCAAGAGAATCTATCCAAAACTGTACAACTAGTTGCAGCAGGAAGATTGAGTGTCAGATGGAAGGATGGATTGCTCGATAGACATATGAACTGATGTGTACCTTTGCCTCTGCAGTGGGAGTTATTTCAAAAAATGAACATAAATGTATACTTTTCTTCTTATGAAAATTCTTTTTGCCTAATTATTAAAGGTTTTTGAACCATTTTATATCTATACGTCTCTTTACAGCCAGACTTTGCATCATTGATATATGTTTAGGATACATAACAATTTGTGAAGAAAATATTATGTTAAAATACATCATTAATTAGCACGAGGCATGAACAAAAAACAATTATCTCGCATGATAATTAATATTTTTAAATACTATGTATCAAGCACATGCAATCAATATATGTATTCTAATTAAAAATTAGTCAAATGTTTCCCAGTTGATTTTGACTGGTGCTTGCACTGATGTTGACCCTGACACTGTGGCCAGTTTTTCTGGTCTTGAAATTGGAGTCTGCTGTTCTGGTGTTGAAAATGGGGTCTGCTGGAACTGCCCTTTCAATGATGAAAGAGATGAAGAGGAGCTTTGCTTTGGTTTTGATATTAATGGACTTTTCTTTAGATCCACAAGATCAGCAAATGGATCCAGTTTTTCATTCTTACTAGACGTGTTCTGTGGCTGTAAAATCATATCACTGCTATCAATAAGTGTAGTCGTCCGCATGTCTGTTAATAAATCTGGATTTGACTGGGTGTGATGTGTAAATATCTCCGACTTTGGCTTATGTAGTACTAATGGAACTTTTGGTTTTAAATCTGGCAAACTTGGGCATGGTACACTTTGAGCAGAAAAATAACCAGAACTATTTTTTACTGCTGGCTGACTAGACTGTGGCATTGTTTGATATATATTTGGCGAACTACTCACATTTCCTTCATTTCCAGAAGTTAAACTTCTTAGGTCCCAACTCTTCATCAATGACTCAGTAAATGCAGATGAAACTTGTTCACTTTGTAAACTTTGTTCAGTGTTATCAACTAAAGGATCAAAATCATTTAAATTTGGGACATCCAACTTTTGTTCTGAAGTTTCAGATGATTGACCCTTTTTTAAAGTCGGTCTCTTATGGCCCGAATATTTTACAGCTGGAGACCGTCTGATACTCTGTCGATCTGTCTCATTTCTAAAAGAAGGTGCAGGTCTTTCTCTAAAGCCTACAATGTTTTTGATATTGTCTGTTTCTCCAGCCTTGGATGAGATAGATTCTGACTCAAATAAATCGAATCTAATCAGCGGTTCATTCATTTTAATAGAGTGAGTACGTAATGCAGGTCTAGGAGGGACTTTTGGAGGCTGTCGAATTATTCTATCCTGAATTTGGTTCTCTGAAAGTGTTCGTGGAGCAGGTAATGGTCGACTGGGTGGGGAGGTAACAGATGTTAAAATTGTTTCTGATAATGGAGGAACAGATGATTCTCTACTGCTAGAGTCTGTAGAATCGTTGTCAAGTGTAACATATGATATGAAGTCTTCTGGTTCCTGTCGCAACATCTGACCAGATAAATGATCATCTATGAAGGGCACTATGTTGTGATCACTTTCTGTGTCTGAACTTGATACACTAGACTGTGACAGCTGACCAGAACTATCGGCTCTCTGTAAATACAGAAAAAAAAGGGTCAAGGATTATTTCTTGGTGATAGGAAGTGGGAAGTGGGGTCCCAACTCATTACTTTGGGAAAGCAATCTGAAAATCTATTGTCTTTCCTGCAACAATCTCATTGCAGTACTAGAAATACAGTTTACTAAACAACCCCTGTGACCTTGACTTCCTATATATTAATCACCTGATTCTTCTGCTAATACATCACAAATCTGGTAACAATACATGTATAGAAACAAATGTTATAGCCCTGTCAGAAAAATCTTAACAATTTCCTCGAAATACTAAAAATATTCACCCCATTAGTGTTACCTTTTGAGCCTGTAACATGTAGATAAGCACTATTTGCATTAAGAATCAGCTAGACACCATTAGAAGTCTTACAATTAAAACCTCATTGTGTACAAGTACACATTGTAAGACGTATTCTTGTGAAAACCTTATGTAAATATGACCTTCATGACCTTCATGTAAATATGACCTTATGACCTTCATTCACAAGGAGTGGCTATTACACAATTTTCAAGAAAGCAACCATGGTAGCCTAACTGTCTGTCAGATATGCATCAATCAAATTCAGGCCCAACTTGACACTGCAATATGTTAATTGTTTGAAAACCCAATGCTGATATGACTTTCCATTAAATAGGAGTTTTGATAACACGATTTTCAAGGTGGTCATTCACTGCACAGCCATATCGTCTACAGGGTGCCATTTTCATTTGGGACAAGTTATACCATGGAATATATGTGCACATAAAGTTTCACAGCAACCCTCCAAAGAATTTGGAAGGAGTGAAAATAAGAAAAATTAATGGATGAATAGGCAATGGATAGGAAGCCATACCATAAGCTTTTCAAGTCTTTTACCACTCAAGTAAAAAAAATCTTTACTTGACAATTCCAATACTTTTTACAAATTATTTCTTGAATGCCCTAAACTGCAAATCAAATTTCAGATTAAATATTTCAAAGGAATAAATGTAACGCTGTCAGCACTAAATTGCTTTCCAACTCTATGGCTAAACAACCATAGTGAAGTCCAGTGGCGCAATTTTCATTTGGGTCAAGTAGATCATGTGATGAATGTGAATATGAAAATTCCATGGCATGGTAGTTCAGGTGGAGTAGTGATAATAAATTTGTGCTAACTGTGGGGTACAAGACTAAAGACAATTCCATAAGCTCTTCTGGTTGATGACCAGTGGAGCTAAAAATCATTGGTCTCTGAATTTATTATGAACTATGAACATCTAGGTATTTATAAACATGGAATTTATTAAAGAAAATCACATATCATGAATGAGAGTATCACAAGTTTATTAAAGTTTTGTTAGAACTGATAGCAAACCTGGTGAATAGATTAAGGCAAAACAATTCTTATGGCTATTTATGGAATCTTAAAGGAAGCAAAATTAAAACTACTTTTCCTCAGCTAATTTGGTGGTCTTGCCCAATTCTTTGAGAGGTTTAATTTTAGTCAGATACAAGATATTTATGTAAAAGAGAGAGAGCTGTATTATACTAAGCAGTCAACACTACTGGCATATATGTACTAAACAGTAATTACCAATGTTATACAAGATGTGTTTACTATGCAGTAATTACCAATGTTATACAAGATGTGTTCACTAAGCAGTAATTACCAATGTTATACAAGATGTGTTCACTAAGCAGTAATTACCAATGTTATACAAGATGTGTTCACTAAGCAGTAATTACCAATGTTATACAAGATGTGTTCACTAAGCAGTAATTGCCAATGTTATACAAGATGTGTTTACTATGCAGTAATTACCAATGTTATACAAGATGTGTTCACTAAGCAGTAATTGCCAATGTTATACAAGATGTGTTCACTAAGCAGTAATTACCAATGTTATACAAGATGTGTTCACTAAGCAGTAATTACCAATGTTATACAAGATGTGTTCACTAAGCAGTAATTGCCAATGTTATACAAGATGTGTTCACTAAGCAGTAATTACCAATGTTATACAAGATGTGTTCACTAAGCAGTAATTACCAATGTTATACAAGATGTGTTCACTAAGCAGTAATTACCAATGTTATACAAGATGTGTTCACTAAACAGTAATTACCAATGTTATACAAGATGTGTTCACTAAGCAGTAATTACCAATGTTATACAAGATGTGTTCACTAAGCAATAATTACCAATGTTCTAAAAAATGTGTTTACTAAGCAGTAATTACCAATGTTCTAAAAAATGTGTTTACTAAGCAGTAATTGCCAATGGTATAAGTGATGTGTTTACTATGCAGTAATTACCAATGTTATACAAGATGTGTTCACTAAGCAGTAATTACCAATGTTATACAAGATGTGTTCACTAAGCAGTAATTAGCAATGTTATACAAGATGTGTTCACTAAGCAGTAATTACCAATGTTCAAAAAAATGTGTTTACTAAGCAGTAATTGCCAATGGTATAAGTGATGTGTTTACTATGCAGTAATTACCAATGTTATACAAGATGTGTTCACTAAGCAGTAATTACCAATGTTCTAAAAAATGTGTTTACTAAGCAGTAATTGCCAATGGTATAAGTGATGTGTTTACTATGCAGTAATTACCAATGTTATACAAGATGTGTTCACTAAGCAGTAATTACCAATGTTCTAAAAAATGTGTTTACTAAGCAGTAATTGCCAATGGTATAAGTGATGTGTTTACTATGCAGTAATTACCAATGTTATACAAGATGTGTTCACTAAGCAGTAATTACCAATGTCATACAAGATGTGTTCACTAAGCAGTAATTACCAATGTTATAAAAGATGTGTTTACTAAGCAGTAATTGCCAATGGTATAAGTGATGTGTTTACTATGCAGTAATTACCAATGTTATACAAGATGTGTTCACTAAGCAGTAATTACCAATGTTATACAAGATGTGTTTACTAAGCAGTAATTGCCAATGGTATAAGTGATGTGTTTACTATGCAGTAATTACCAATGTTATACAAGATGTGTTCACTAAGCAGTAATTACCAATGTTATACAAGATGTGTTCACTAAGCAGTAATTACCAATGTTATACAAGATGTGTTCACTAAGCAGCAATTACCAATGTTATACAAGATGTGTTTACTATGCAGTAATTACCAATGTTATACAAGATGTGTTCACTAAGCAGTAATTACCAATGTTATACAAGATGTGTTCACTAAGCAGTAATTACCAATGTTATACAAGATGTGTTTACTATGCAGTAATTACGAATGGTATAAGTGATGTGTCTACTAAGTAGCAATTACTACTGGTCAATATGTATTTACTAAGCAGTAATTAGCACTGAAATACATGATGTATTTACTAAGCAGTAATTACCACTGGAATAGATGTATTAACTAAGCAGTAATTACCACTGGAATACAAGATGTATTTACTAAGCAGTAATTACCACTGGAATAGATGTATTTAATAAGCAGTAATTACCACTGGAATACAAGATGTATTTACTAAGCAGTAATTACCACTGGAATACAAGATGTATTTACTAAGCAGTAATTACCACTGGAATAGATGTATTTACTAAGCAGTGATTACCACTGGAATACAAGATGTATTTAATAAGCAGTAATTATCACTGGAATAGATGTATTTACTAAGCAGTAACTACCACTACCAGGAGAAAGAATGAACCTTCAGAATGGAAAGCCCTCAATATAAATGGAGACAACTCTTCTAGCATGTACTTACACTTGTTTGGGCACATGGTGTGCACTGACTATGATTCGCCTTGAAGTAGTGAAATTAAAAAAAAAAATAACTTACACAATGGAGTTATTATTATCAAATACAGTACTTATATAGAAGGCAGTATTTGCCTTGGTCTGAACTGAAGGTTTACTTAATGGGCCACATAAACATGGCCTATTCTTCGGGCAGTCCATACCCCTTGATACAGGCCTGTTTGATAATGGTTGTTACTTTTCTTGACTTATTAGTTTCCCTAATTTACCCATGATGCAATGATCTTCCAGTGAGCAAATCTATATGTTCAGAACATGCTTAGAGTACCATGATCAGAGCACATCTCCGCGCTGCTCTGTACCCTAGACTGGCTATCCATTCGATCCAGAATCAAATGCAAAATTTGTTCTCTGTGTTATGTTTCACTGATGGACTCCAGTCCAACATACCTATGTGACCTCACCCATGTGTATACACCAGCAAGATAGTTATGCTCCTCTTCTGACAATCATACATTCATTATTCCCACTATGAAAATGAAGTCATATGGACAACATTCATTTGCATACCAGGGCCCAGCAACATGAAATGAATTGTCCATTGAAATAAGACACAAAGACAGAGTGATCCTGTTAAAGAGTGCTCTTATAACTTCCCGTATTTCGATTGCAAGAACAAACTTAAAGAATTAATGTTTCTTAGCTGTAATATTTTCAGCATGTTTTATATTGTCTGATTTCATGGTGTGTTTTCATATCATTATATGTTTTTAACATTACAGGTATTTTCTAATGTTGTAAAGTACTTAGAGCTTCTAGAGATCAGACACAATACAAAGTCTTCATTATTATTATTATTATTATTATTTATATGTAGGCCGACAAAGCATAGAATAAAATCTATGAAATCCATTAGTATATAATGTATGTATGTATCTTCATTTGATATAAATTTATAAGGTTCTCATCAATCTAAATTAATCTATGCCAACTAAAATGTGTTAAAATGCAAAATAATTTTTTTATGTTTTAAGCAGTATTTCATGCAAATTTACAGATTTTCATATCTTTGCAACCTGTCTCTACCCATGACTTGTCTCTACCCATGACATGTCTCTACCCATGACTTGTCTCTACCCATGACATGTCTCTACCCATGACTTGTCTCTACCCATGACTTGTCTCTATCCATGACTTGTCTCTACCCATGACTTGTCTCTACCCATGCCGTTTTGTTATGGTTCCATATATTTTGATGCTAATGCAAATAGATGTGAACACAGAATTAAAGCTATACAAAAGTATATCATATTTGCAGATATGTTATAATTATTTCTTCATTTGTCTGTCCTTTCACTCAATGCCTTTTCTCTATGTTACCGATCTTCATATCCTTGCTGGGTTTTGCAATGGTGCCACATATTTCGATGCTAACACTATAGATGTGAAGCATCGAGTCCAAGCTATGCAACAGTATACAATATGTGTATATTCTTAAGTATGTCATCATTTGAGGGGCCCCGAGTGACAGAGTGGACTAAAGTGCTCTTCGTTACAGATCACTGCCATCTCACCTGTGTCTGCATGGGTTCGAGATTCGTTTAATGTAGTTATGTGAGAAAGTTTGCCAGTAGCTTCTCGTGGGTCGGTGGTTCTTTACGAGGTTTTTCCTGGTTTCTTTCTGCACCAATAATACTGGCCGCCATGTATAGCCTATCGTGTGCTGAAAATTGTGTTAAATCCTACAACAACAATAACAACAACATCATCATTTGTCTGTCCGTGTGCCTAATGCATTCATAAATAAACGTAATTTGTCTACTAGTCATACCAATCGTAAACAACCACTGATTTGGACAAATTTGATATCAATAAGTTTCATATCACTCTAAGGCTATCTACGCCAATAGAAATTTGAACAAAATAAAAAAGTTTAAGTTTGTATTCTGTATCGCTTGTGAATTTGGCGATGTTCATATCCAGGCTATGTGCCTCTACCCATGCCATTTTGAGATTGGTACCATATATTTTGATGCTAATACTATAGATGTGAACCGTAGAATTCAAGCTATACAACAGTTTATAAATATGTCATGGTATCTTATTAAGTATGTCTACATTTGTCTGTCTGTGTGCCTAATGCCTTCCCATATGAAAGCTACTTATCTTCATATCCTTTATATGTGCATCTACCGATGTCATTTTAGGATGGTGCCACATATCTTGATGCTAATACTATGGATGTGAATTATAAAATTCAAGCTATATACAACAGTATATAATTAGTGTATGTGTCTTATTAGGTATGTCTTCATTTGTCTGTCTGTGTGACTAATGCATTCCTATAGAAATGTTTTCCATATAGGCAAAATAGTCATTGTAAATAAATAACAGTTAAAAAGGTCAAACATTTTGGTAAAGTTTCATGCATATATTTAAGAGTATTTTGTTCAGACATTTTAAGCCATTAAGCCAGAAGTTCGTGCTAAGTAGTGCGTGTTTAGGTTTTAAAAGTAGTAAGCAATTTTTATATGCAGACTGATTCTTGCAATGATTATATGCAGACTGATTCTTGGAGATAAATATAATGAAAGACCAAGTACAACACATGTAAAATGAATAGAGTAAATGGACAGTAAATAAATGTGTATTTGCCAAACATGTATGACCCCACTGCAGATACACAGACCAAATTATAATAAATAATGATTAAAACAAGAGTCTCTTCAAAGGACTGACACTCTGCTGTCTGAACAGAATTTTGAGGAATTCAGATAAGACCATTCTTTCTTTTTTAATTGCTGGCCATGTCTATTTGATTTTAGAGTGATGAGTGGACATTTTGAATGGGTAGTAGCAAAACAATACGTACCCCTTTCTAATACTGCAGTGAAAGCATACAAATCCTCAATCAAATATTGACAGAAATGAATGGCTCGAAAACTACAGCAGATTATCATACAAGACATAGCAAATATTTTTAAAATAGAGCATCAATGAGGAGATAAAAAAAGAGCTCAAACTCACTTGTATGACCCTTTTAATTTGAAATATATTACCTAGTACGGCCAAACGTTGAAAGCAAAGAGCAGAAACAGTAATTAATTTCAAGCAGTTTTATAGGAATATAATATAATACCTTCAGACCAATAAAATGAAAATCAGTAATAAAAATGTGTCTGAAAAGTAATAAAAAAAAGAATTACAGAAACATTCAAATCCCCAAAGAAGGTAGTTTTTTTTAATATAACAAGAGCTCTGAAGAACCCAGTGTCTCACCTGTGATGTACTCCTCAACCTCTTACATCTAGGTTATATCTCAACTCAAAATATTAACACTGATGCCATTGCTACTTGAACTGATGCAACTCAAAATTCGAACTGATGACAAAGGCACTCTAGCTGACTCTACTCAAAATGTTAACTTTGATGCCAATACAATCTAGCTGACTCAACTCAATATGTTAAGCTGTTGTCAATGCCACTCAGATTCAACTCAAAATGTCAACATGGATGCCATTGATACCCTAGCTGACTCAATTCAAAATAGTAGCATTGATGCCAATGCCAATCTAGCTGACTCAACTAAAAATATCAACACTGATGGTAAAGCATTTCTAACTGGCTCAACCCAAAATGTTATCATTGTTGCCAATGTCATTCTAGGTGACTCAACTCAAAATGTTAACATTGTTGCCAATGTCACTCTGATTCAACTCAAAATGTTAACACTGATGCCAATGCCACTCCAACTCAATTCAAAATGCACTGTTGCCAATGTCACTCTAGTTGACTCAACTCAAAATGTTAACACTGATGCCAATGCCACTCTAACTCAACTCAAAATGTTAACATTGTTGCCAACGTCACTCTAGATAACAACTCAAATTTTTAACATTGTTGCCACTGCCACTCGGACTCAACTCAAAATGTTAACACCAATGCCAAAGCGCCTCTTGCTGATTGAAAAGAGAAACCTATGGCTCATAATATTTACACAGGTGAGATAATGAAGGTTACATGGGTGAGATAATGGAGGTTACACAGATGAGGTAATAAAAATTCTAAGATTTTGTTTTAAAAATCATCCTTACTGCAGTAAATCCCATGCAAACATAATGAGTTCTGATTGGTCATAAGTACCACCCCTTGAACAAAGAGTCCCTTTCTTGTAAAACAATTCCTGTTATTAGGTTGAGTGTGGTCTGGAATACAATTTCCTTAAGCAGTAATTATATGACACTGTAATATCTTCAATTTCCTTAAGCAGTAATTATATGACACTGTAATATCTACTTTATTTTAAAGGAGTCTCACTACATGATGGTATACTTTACCTTTCCTGGTTATTGTATATAAACTTGACTGAATTTTAACACCTTTACCTATTATGTTGCTGTAGCCAGTGTTTATATTAATTGGAAAGATTTATTTTTCTAAATTGCTGTTAAATTCATTTTCACTTTTTTGTACTTTACCTCAAGTTGGTAAAATACAACCAATATTGTGTTGAGGTGCAATAAAGCTCTGCAACAAAAAACATATTATAGCTCCCATTGACAACTTTATAATGACAACAACTTTATTCACAAGATACATAATGCATTTTTATACTAAATTAGTTCGTTTTTTAAGGCCAACAAGACATTCAGATTTTTCTTTATTATGTAGATTTTTGCCCCTTTTGGAGATATATTGATAAATTATGCGATTCTTTATAGGAAAAAAATTGATATTGTTGAATTCCTTCATGTATGGTTCTTCCTCAAGATAACACTGTCCATCTAAGAATATGCTATCTTATAGTGAGATCATCTTATAATGGAGATCACTAAATTAAATGAATCCATGATACTGCTCCAGTGGCCTAGTGGTTAAAGCATCCACCGCGAAAGCGGGAGGTCATGGGTTTGATCCCCCGCCAAATTATACCAAAGACTTACAAAAATGGTACTAACAGCTACCTCGCTTGATGCTCAGCATTAAGAGTTTAGTGTTGGACTGGTTGGCCTGGTGTCAGGATAATGTGACTGGGTGGGATATCATGCTACATGTCTGCTGCATGATGCTCCAGTGCTAGACATCACTATAAACTGCTTCACTGCAGACATCATAGCGATATGATTGAAAAATTGTTAAAGCAACGTTTTAAATCCTAATCAAACAAACAAAAATGAATCCATGACTGTATTTGCATTATAAAGGAACTGTGTTATAATGAATGAAATTATAGTGTGGTAGCATTATACATATTTTTTTCTTCTTTATTTCTCAAATTGTCTCTGGTACTGTATTTTGGTGTGTATAATGCCCATCCTTATTTTTGACCACACAAGAAGTGAAATGTTTAGTTGCAACATTTATAGTAAGAGTTTTATTCCACCTTTCAAAACCTTGATGATTTTTCTCATTCCATTATAAAAATACATTCTGCCATTTTGGATATTACACTGATCAGCATTTGTTAAATGACATTTGACTGGCTCAAAGAATAACTGCTTAACTAGTTCCCTGTTTTTTCCTGTCAGTGCTTAACACTCACATGTCAATGTTAAATTTGCTTTACTCAGTTTAGGAGTTTCTTATGTGACCCATGTTGATATTTTGTCTGATGATAGTTGCACAGATTCAAAATTAAGACTACATAGTTGCTACATTATGTTAGTTTCGGTGCCTTTATCAAGTCTTGTATACAAACAGCATTCTCCCTTTGATCTATCCAAGCTCCGAGGGACTAGAGCCCAATTCATAATGTAGAATTTTCATAACCACACCCTTAAGGTTCATAAACCTACTCTTACTTATAAAGGGTGTCAATATGTGCAATCAGCATGAATTTCTTTGAGTGTTCTTACCAACAAGGGACCTCACTCCTGATGTAAAAACTTGAACAATTGAGATTTATAACCGTGAGTGTTCCAGTGGCTCATTGGTTATGGTGTTGACTATGATCACAAGGTTGTGGGTTTGATTTCCACCATCAAACCAATCTGAATCCTCATTAACATGACAAGGCTGTGGGATCGATTCCACAATAAAACCACAAAATGTATCAAACAAAAAGATTTTATTATTTTCCAATAAATTGACATGTAAAGTCATTTCGGTGCAAAAGTAAAATTTCTAACTTTATTTTGCTGACCTGATCCTACAGAAAGTAAACATGGCTAATTACAGTATAAAAAAAAACAATGAAAGCAAATAATTAGAATCATGTCTTGTAACAAAGAGAGTTTAACCCTGAATTTATATGTGCCAATAAAATCCCAAGAAAGATTTTTCAAACAAATTAATCTTCTTAAGATGATCTGGTTAAAAATCCATTATTTAAAAACATTTTCAAAAGGGTTGATTTAAATTTTGACAAAACACCTTCAAACTTATATACTGTTGTATAAGCAATGACTGAATTTTCTTTAAAATCAACTTGTCTTGTAATTCATTAAACCAGTCCACAAACCTGTATTGATACAGGGGTCAAATCATTTTTTATATATAAAAGGGATGACAATTTCTCATTTGAGCTCTGAGATTCAACAATTTGGGCTACAAATATTGTTTAAAATGAATAGCAGCCTGTTTTCTAATCCAGGTTTGCTCCAAATATATCCCACCCCATTTTTCATATTTGGACATTTAGGTTGGAGTGTGTAATCACTGCAAATGCATTTAAAACAATTTAAATTTGCTGCCATTGTGTGTTAGCGACATATGGTACTTGTTTACCAACAGCCCACAAAATTCAAACTTCTGTTATATCGACTTTTACCTGCATGAAATCGATAGAAAATGATGTATTGTCTCAGAAATGGCAAGTATTATAATTGTTATGTCTTTAATCCAATCAACTGACAGACTAGACAAAATTATGACATTGATGAAACCTGACCTGGTACTTGCCATCTGCATTACCAGTTAACTTCACAAAACTCAAACAATGACATCAGAAGTCCTTTAGTCACGTGATATCAACAACAAACTCCATTTTAATGTTGTTGTAAAAAAATTCAATTATATTAAATGAAAATCAGATATCTTTTGTAAAAGCCAGCAATCTGGCTGCTCTTATTTATCAAGCAGAGAGCATATGACAATGTGGTAGCAACAGAAATCTATAAGTTGTTCTCAAAACATATAAATATGGAAAATTATGTGTTCTTTTGTTTTTGTATTTCTTTTACAACCAGTATATAACTTTCATTTAATACTTCTTTAATTTGTTCTCTACAATATTTGAAAACGCGGGTTGTTAGATTTGTGTACTCATGCGACTAGCAATGCAAATCACGAGTACCAGGTCAAATTTCATCAACGCTGTAGCCTTATCTTGTCTTTCAGCAGATTAAAGACAAAAATTTTAATACTCACATTTACTGAGAAAATAAGTAATTTTCATATGCATTTCATGCATGTATCACTCGATCTAACAATATTTAAAGTTTGCTAGGCCATCAGAAAGAGGCTACACCTTTGCCACCATGTTTGCTTTTTGTGATTCTCGAGCTGTTATCATACCTTCCACGTAAGGAAAGATATGGATATCAAGCTGACTTCGAAAATAAAAGTCTACTAGACAAATCTACTCCACTGAGTGTGTGGATTGACTCAGCATTTATGTTTATTGCAAGCACCCAAATGATCAATACTGCACCCACAGAATATTCTGGTTAGAACTCAATAAATTGAACTCACAACCAGTTTAGTCATGTCTCAATTATGTGAGTTATTTTTCAAGTGTCAAGTAAAGGTGTAAAATTCCTGGGGTTTTCCAGACTTTCATTTAAATTTGCAAAATTTCATGATTTTTCATGGCTGGGAAAAATATTATAATTTCTATAGACTATTACCAGATTTCATGCAGTCTGGGTCCACATTATTGTGACCACAAGGCTGTGGGATTGATTTGCACCTTCTGACCAGTTCTCTTTAACATGTATGGATCTTACTAAGAACTGAATTCCTCTGTGATCTTGATGAACTAGGCATACATTTCCAAGTCTGACCAAATCTGATCCAAAATGGAACTTCTAGATTGAACATGTCAATGGACAGACAATAGACAACAGACAAAAGGCCATACCTTCAATTCAATTGTTTTGTGCCTTGGCCAAGTGAGATAAAGAATGGCATTTGAATTGGGACATACAATTCTTGACATTCCCAAAAAATGGTGACTTCATGTTATCTATCACATGTCTCATGCTTGTTGCTCATTTTTGATGGACTATACTCTATCCACAACTTCAATAACAGCTGATACAACATATTTCAGACTACACATGTATTTCTCTTTAATAGCTTTTGGTAACTTAATAAATATGGATGAAAGAATTCTACTGTACCATCATCCCAGAGTCTGTGTGGGTATGAGGCAGATTTTCAACACTTGCCGACTTGAACATTGCATGCTGGATATCTGGATCATTCAACAGACTGATGCTGACTCTATTATACATGAGGTTTGTATCATCATGTGGTTCATTGACCATGAAGCGGGATACCCTGTACATGAGATATAATGTAACAATATTATATTGCAATTTAAAACGAAGAGATTATGCATTATGCTGAAACATAGTTTATTGAGCTACTGCTAATAAAAGACTAACGTATATACTGGTATAAAAGTTAAGTCTTAATGTAAATAAAACAGACCCTAATTTGCCGCTGTATTATGTGCTGGCAGATCAGAATCTATGTTGTTAGTTCTACTGATTACTCCGAGCAAACTGCACTGATCCAGATCTGCTAGCATTGTGTGATAGCAAACTTGTGTATGTGCTGTTTGCAGTTGAACAGAACTTATAAACGAGTTTGTTTTCAGTATTAATGAGATTGGAGGTTTTCATCCAGATGTGTGGGGTGTCTCATGAACCTCACAGGAAAGTCCCACCCAAGCAAATTTATTATCGAAAAATTATTTTTTTATTTTCTCCATGCCTTGCTTCTAGTGTAGTATAATATATTTACAGTACTAGTGCCTGTGATTACATGACTGAATTAACTTGAGCAGGATAAGATGATATAGTGGCTGATTTCAAGCACTATACAAAAATTAACACACCTTCAATACTGTTGGCAGGGTTGGATGGCTTCAGTCTTGTATTTTGTCAACAGGGATTATACTAAGTGTGACAAGATGTAATTCCAAAAGGATTACAGGCTAACTGATCATGAATGGATTACAAAAGAGCTCAATCAGCAAAAAAAAAGTTAAAAGTACATGACCTTGCATTCTGCCCTTCTTGTAATGCTGATTTTAACATCTGCTATAGTGGAACAAATGACATTTTGCATCATGCAGAATATTAAAACATTAAACACAACAACAAATATGTCATTACTGAATTCATGTTCATGGAGTCTGCATCAAACATGGACATATGTTCCGTCACACTTTTAGCCAACTTCATTGGTGAACATAATCTCCTGTTTATGGTAGCATATCATTTTTCAGATTTATTCAAAATAATGTTATCTGACTTGGAAATCTCACAAATGTTCTCCAAAAAATGGATGTAAACTGTTAACATAGTGACCCAAACTTGGGTCCTAACTAGGACTTGAAAGTCAAAGATGTGTTGGAATAAAACGTTTGGCATTCTTGTTGAAAATACTCCCTCTTTTAAAGTAAACACGTCCAACCAAATTTTTCAAATATCTTTATTTGTCCTAAGCATTATCTGTGTCAATAAAATCCCAACAAATTAATCTTTATAAGATGATCTGGTTAAAAATCCATTATTTAAAAACAGTTCTCAGTTGTTTCATGCATATGGAATAGCAAGTGAAAAGTTCTGGTGAATTTTCCAATCAACTGCCCAAATTGGACAAGTGCTGATTCTTTGACAAGTGTTTTTCTTGAAACAAAATGAATGCTATGTAGAGAATATTGATATGTTCTTACCAGAGTGAATGTAGACTGGTTTCAATTTTTGTAATTACTTAAAACTGGTTTGTTTGTTTGTTTGATTAGGATTTATAACGTAGATTTAACAATTTTTCCGTCATATTGCTACGATGTCTGCAGTGAGGCAGTTTATAGTGATGTCTAGCATGAGGGCATCATGCCTCAGACATGTAGCATGATATCCCACCTAGTCACATTATCCTGACACCAGGCCGACCAGTCTTAACACTAACACTTAAGCGAGGCAGCTGTTAGTACCATTCTTGTAAGTCTTTGGTATGACTCGGACGGAGATCGAACCCACGACCTCCCGCTTCCGCGGCATACTCTCTAGCCACTAGGTCACTGGAGCGGTTACTCTTAAAATTGTTATTAGAAAGATCATATAATAAGTCACATAATAAGTTCCAACAAACAAATATTTCACACCATCAATGATATATCCATTACATCCTTTCCCAGTTTAAATTTCTATAAAAGCTAAATGACTGACAGTTTATTCTGGGCCAGTATAAATATCTAGTAAATACCAGAGTGGGCAAGTGGATATTTTTAGACCCCTCCCCCCAATCTACCTGGCCCACCTTTTTTGGTTGACCATCATGAGACACAAGTGATTCTGTTTCAATGCCAACAACAGAAATCTATTAATAATGGACAACATACTTGTCATATTTTCAGTGTAACAATGAGATTTGACAAAATATACTGTGAGATTTCAGTAAATTTTACGTAAACATTCTATTATGATAAGTGAAAAAGTCTAGTGAAAAATACAATCCTAAATATCAATCTTAGTCAGGGTGTTGTGCTTCTATTTGCAGCCATTTGAGGGGAGGGGTATTTCTGCTGTCTTATCATCTCTGGCTATTTATGATTCATGTGTATGTCCTATGATGTCATAGAATCTTCCTGAAATATATTTTACTAGAGGCAGTATATCCATCAGGTGGCATTATGAAATGACCATGCATTGGTGGCTGTTTACCATAAGCATCTTGAAACACTTGAATGGAGACAAGGCAGGGATATCCAAACATATTTAGTTTGAAATGCATAGAGGCATCCAATGACACTTACAAAAAAATGAGAGATGGATATCCGGATTGTTTGCATGGAGATATAGCAGGGGTGTCCATATGTCGTTACTCTGAGATAAGTAAAGCCATTAAAAGGCAATTACACTGAAATAAATTAGGGGTGTCCCGATACATTTAGTACAGTCATATGGCTGGGGTCAAAATGTCCCTACTTTGCAATGTTGTAGAGGCATCAAAAAGGCACTGCATGAATTAGAGGAGTCTGATATGCTTGGGAAAGGGTTCAAGTAACAGACAGTCTGAAAGACAGACAAGCAGTAAAACTGACACACAGTTAAAATGACTTGTAGATTATGATTTACCTGTTTGCTGATCCAAGCTTATTAACAACGGCACCAGGCGGCCGGCTCACAACTCTGCTAGGATCTAAATGAGGTGGTGCTGGCCTTGGGGGCTGAAAAAATGGATACATCATTCCACATAAGTTTGGGTAATCATCAAATTTAGCCATGCAATATGTTTTTGAACAAATTCTAGAACACAAGCTTATGGAGAGTAAATTAATTACATTATTTGCAAACACTGAACTAAATTCATATAAAAGAAATACACTTAATATGTAGAAAAATATTTTGTAAAGCTTGCATGGTACAAAATGAAGCTATAACTACAATTTTTACAATTTAACCCAGCTATAATTAATTACTGAAATAAATATAAAATATCACATGACTGATATGTTATTTATAGATTAATGAACTAACACCATATTTGTACATATTTGTAAGAAGTGTAATAACTGATCTCAAAGTAAGCACATTCCAATAATTATGGTATTATGTCCATGGGATTTTGAAAGTACTTGAAAAACATGTCTCTACAGTTGGTGATCAGAACATTGCTCTGTCATTTCTAATGGGTCATGAAATAATCTTACTGGTGGAGTACACCATATGTTATGATAGCAAAGGACAAGGTTATTCCGATTGTGACTTTGTTTCCATCTGCCACTATGAATGATAGAAGTTCAGAATATAGTTCTCAATGACAACAAATTAAATCCAAGGGTTCTTTCACAACCTGATGGAAATGGGCATGCAGTGTTCTGAATGTACACTTGGTCGCAATATTACTGCATAGTCCATGTGATAAAAATTTAAAAGATCTCAAACCTGTATAAAATATAAATTTATGATTTTTTTAAATTCTAAATTTAGTGTTCTCACAAAAGATAAAAATTATTTCACTCATTTCAGAAATTTCATTTCAGGCAAGTACTCTTGTAAAATATGTGAAATAATCCAAGAGTAACATGCCGTAAATACTTGCTTATAAGTAAAGTCCAGCTACAAACTGCACAGACCCAGATCACATTCTGCATAATTGCAGTTTATTATAAGTAATCAGTAGATCAACATGGACCTTGATCAGTCAGTGCATTATGTGATGGCCTATCAGGGTCTAAGTTGCTTGCATCTGAACTCAACTTTTAAGCAAGCATAAATTGTATCTTTGTATGAAAAAATACATGAGATGTCATTTTTGTTTGGCAAGCCCTTGATTTTGCTAGTAAATACCTAGTAATACAACCACTATCTCAAAAATCCCTCCCTACCAGATACTACTTTTAGCACAAGGGAACTAAAAGTTGTCAGCCAACCCATTGGCAGTCAGGCAGAGTGATATCCCCTTACATATAATACTTGTGGCAAGGTGAAAGGATATGTTAGTTATTACTGGAGTGTCATGCTTGCTTGCTATCAATGTAAGTCTGGGGAGGCTCAGAAGGTGTTATGTGTATTTTATGAATGGGTATGTATTGTTGAAGAAACATATAAAAAATTGGTTTCTTCTTCAAATATTTTACCCAGTCATAATACCTAAGGTGAATAAGTAAAAGATGGAGGGAGGTAGATCCTATTACCCCCGAGATAAAATCTCTGATCCACAAAAATGAGAGGCAGCTAAATAGCCCAACTGGAGGAGACTCCATCTGTCAGGGCACTGTTTCAAAAGGGAAAAAAATTTCCCCATGCAAATCCAGCTGAAGTGAATCCGTGTCTTAAGAAGCTACTGAATTGGAAATAAGACCTGTTGAGCTGTGTATATAGGTCGTACCAGATCAAACTGGGCTCTTGGAGATAAAAGCTAGAAAAAGTGGACTCTGATCTCCATCCCACAACCTGAATGATGATGGCTAGAGAACATTTCTGCTTGAATGGTATGCTGGTGGCAACTGCCCAAACCTCACGAGCCAAAATGAGTCAAAAATGAGTAAAAAATGTCATTGAACTGGGCTTGTTTCCTGAGTGATTGACCCAGGATGAGATATCCTTAGCTGATATATCGTCTTGACCTGATTTAAGAGATAGAAAAGACGTGATTTCCCTGTATGCACTGGCACCATTTGATGAAGATACCACATCAAAGGTCCGATAAGGTCTTGTAAGTGGCCTTCAGTTAAAGTGACCAGATGGGACAGGTTTCATGAGAAAAGACTACCGTTAGCCACCCTTGGAAGGGTGACAGTTCATGGAGATGAAAGAGGATGCCATCATAAAAAACCTTTGCCATCTTGTCAAAACTGCAGATAATTGGGGTCAGAGGACAAAGCATGTATTTTGGCCAATGACAAGATGTAGAGTCATTTGTTGTTGAGACCATGAAAAAGGTATTAAATGAAAGAACCATCTCGGTGATATATCCACATGATATTTGATTGGTGGAGCTGTGATGGAATGGCCTTCAGAGGTTTGTTTCCTATGAGTGACCCTTGGGTCCTTTCGTTGAATCCCCATACTATCCCTGTATCAATGCTATGGTTGTTGAGCGAGTGAAACATGTCTCCTTGATGGCTTGTTAGCATACTCATCCATCAGGATGTTAATCAGAGTGGTAGAGGACTGAGGTAGTATTCTCAGCCTGGGATTGTATGCTTTAGGTGTTCTGAGTGGAGTTGTAAGAAAAGGCGTGTTACATTGGTTTGAAGATAATGCAGGAGAAAAAAAAAGTCCCACAGCGAATTACATTAACAATATTGTTCAATAAATCGGAAGTTTAAACAAAGGTCATCGGATTCATGCATATGTAGTGTGGCTATGTTAAATCCCTCCCCCGGTGAGATCACTGTCAATGCTAGAGTACTGAGTGATTAGATGGTAGGAATGTAAATGTACAACTGCTGACAAAATGATGATAAAGGTGGGCCAGAAAGTTCATAACTTTGCAAAGAGTGCAAGTAAGATCAACAAACGCTTGAGCTCTGGTTATGTTGATGATGGACTGGAATAGGACATAGCAGAAAAAGGTCCTCAATGGAGGTCAAAAGGTAGGACAGAATCGATGATAGAATGATCAACATCATCTGGTTGTGTTGATAGATATAGTCCATATAACAAATTAAGAATTACCTGGCAAAGAGTGATGTGGTCTATCACTCACTAAACACATAGAATGCCCTGAATTAGAAACAAAGACTTCAAGAAAGTCACTGAGTAAATGAGATCTTCTCATGGCAGAATGTAGAAAAATAGCAACATCTGTTAAAACATGAGGATCTAACCGTAGTATCATGCCCAATGAGTGTCATAAGGTGGTACAACTTAGACTGAACCCTGCAAATGTCTGTAAAAGTCATGTTCAACATACTGTAAATTCAGGCTGTTATTGATTGAGGCCAGCTGCAATGGAAACAGGCCAGCAGAGTGAGGAAGATGTTATTAGAATCATCATTTGGGATGGGTTATGATATATTTAATCCATGTAACCTGTCCCATTCTGTATGAGGAATCATGTCAGATCCCAAGAAGGCAAGGTGGAAGGAGTTCCAAAACAGACGAAGAACAGAATAAACGCACCGTAATTGAGAAATAACCGTTTACTGCGACAAAATCTACTATAAAGCAATACTTGCTGGGAAGAAAGGTCCCAAGACATCCTGAACAAGTAATTATATAATTATACTAAAATGGCATTCTGATGCTATGAAAGCCATGGATAATAATATATATCATTTAATAAGGAAATTAAACATATATTGGAGATATATGAGCACTAAAAACTTGCATGTAAAATTAAGGACTGTGAAGTCGCTTAGGATTCACATATATGTACCCAATGTGTGACAACAACAAAATGTAACTAATCTGTGAAGGCAGAACATAGTCGTCAGAGAAAGAGAGAAAAAGTTGGAAATATAGATGGAGTACTTTCCTTAAAAGTGAAAGAACTCCTCCAACTTGAAGTGATATATTCCATGTAGCTTAGGCTTTGCGAGGTCTCTCATGATGAAAGCATTGCTTCTTGGCATGAGCAGAAGTAATAACACATCTATATGCTTTGTCGTCCAAGTCTTATATGTAAGGGGAGATCACTCTGCCTGTCCGCATAGGTAAAGAAGACAACTATTATCTCCCTTGAGCTAAAAGTAGCATTTGGGAGGGGCTCAGTTTGAGAGGTAGTGGTAGTTCTCGTAAGGTATCATGGCTGAGTAATGTATTTGAAGAAGAAATTTAACAAATGTTAAAACTGAGATTAATCAAAGGTGTGGACTCACATAAAAATGAATATATAGATGTGAATGGACATATATAGATTTCACAATGATAACTATTTTATGCTTCCACGAAAGCAGGCTTTTAATACTAACAAGAATAGTACAATAAATATGGTGAAAAAATTACTGTACTAATATTGTTTGTTTGTTTTTTTATGGTTTAATGCCATTTTTAAGCACAATATAGGCTATACATGGCGGCCAGTATTAATGGTGGAGGATGAACCCGGAAAACCTCCAGAAAGAACCACCGACCCACGAGAAGCTACTGGCAAGCTTTCTCACATAACTACATTAGCCGAATCTTAGACTCAAACCCATGCAGACAGATTCGTAACAGACAGTGCTTTAGACCACTCGGCCACTTGGGGCCCCTTACTAATATTGGACATTACATTTTGGATTTTAAAAAAATCACAGTACAACACACCATTTCTCCATTAATTCAAAAACTACAATAATTCCTTTTATACATGTTACAATATAACCTAATGAATTCACGATTCGAACAAGTTTGAACTCTGATTTTGTTAACAGAAATTATTTATTCTGCTTTTACTGTAAAAAAAAATCAAATAGTTTTTTTTTATAATTTCCTATTTATTTTTTAACAATTGCAAAGGATTTTACAGTAAAATTTGCTCAATCTAAAGTAAAGATCACATTTCTAAGCAAGACTATTGGGTGTTCTACACAGCTACAAATGCATGCTATGTTGAAGATATGATCAAAGAAAGTATTCTGCAGAATGCACTGATCGGCATATAAATGAATGTAATTTATGAGATATGCAAGTGTTCTGCAGAATGCAGTCTTTCACCTACAAATGCATGCCATGCAAGATATGATTAACAGCAAGTTGTCTGCAAAACACATTTGAAGAAAATGTTCTGTAGAACACAGTCTCTCACCTAAAATCCATGCCATGCAAGATACTTAAATTATGTGTTCTGCAGAGCACATTTCCACAGGTGTTCAACAGAACAGTCAAAGCAGGTGTTCCATGGAAAACATTCAAACAGGTGTTCCACAGACCAACTTCAAACAGGTGTTCTACAGAACACATTCAAGCAGGTGTTCCACAGACCACCTTCAAACAAGTGTTCTGCAGACCATCTTCAAACAGGTGTTCCACACACCACCTTCAAACACTTGTTCCACAGACCACCTTCAAACAGGTTTTCTGCAGACCATCTTCAAACAGGTGTTCCATAGAAAACATTCAAACAGGTGTTCCACAGAACACATTCAAAACAGGTGTTCCACAGACCATATTCAAGCAGGTGTTCTGCAGAATGCAATTTCTTGCCTATGAATGATGTGAAGGTGCAGCTTTCTGTTGATGCAACCATGACACTTGAAATCCATATCAGGGCAAAAAATGCTATAAAAAGCAACAATTTATAAAGATCAACACATCCCTCTTTCTGGTCAATATCATGAAAAAGTTCCCTTCCATGTTTTTCTATACTGGTATGCCTCTTGGGAGGCAAGCAGGTTTGTAAAACCCATCTGCAACTTCATAATACTGTACAAGTTTGTTCTTTTTTTCAGCTCTAAACTTAATGGGTTATGGCTGGCGTGGACAACTCAAAAGATTACAAAGGCTAGAAATATTAACTGGATCTTATTGGGCTGCATTGTGAAGATTTTGTGCCTATAATAAAACATAAATGTGCTAAGTAGTACGCTGGCTGTATATTGTGCACCCTGCGCACATCAAGTCTTAAAACACGCCATATGCGTATGTTCATTAGGACCAAACTGAGAATGATAATTCATCTCAAATGTAAAGAGCACTCAACATCGACAAAGCTCTCAACATAAATAATGGGAGAAATTTCTTTTCTGATGTACACATGACAGCATCAATTTGCTCTCATCATGATTTTAAACCTCCAAAACAACTTTCCAAAATAATAATTTCTCAAGCACATAATGCTGATATTATGTCAAATATTGAATATGATTTTCAAAATGTCAACAAAGAAAAAAATCTTACCATTGTTGATAATAATGTTACCGTCACCCCCTGATGTGTGATACCATATATACTTGCCTGAAAATCAGCTCCAAGCTGCAAAATGAATACACCCTTGGTCTATGTGGTTTGTTAGAAATACCACAGACAATATAGTCCCTAAACTGCCAGTACATTATGCAAAGGCAGATCAGGGTCTTTGTTTTCTGCAGTTGGATTGGTTTATAAGTGAGTATATATAGAACATAACAAATAAATCTTTTTACTTAGCCACTGTAGAAGACTGCTACGATGGCTTAAGTAGCTACAGCGTACACCTCTGATGCGGGATGTCATGGGTTTGATCCCGGGCAGAGTCATGCCAAAGACATACAAATGGTACTAACAGCTGCCTCGCTTGATGCTCAACATTAACAGGTTAGTGTTAGGACTGGTTGGCATGGTGTCAGGATAATGTGACTGGGTGGGACATTGGGCTACATATCTGTGGCATGATGCCCCAGTGCTAAACATCACTATAAATTGCCACACTACAGACACTGTAGAAATATGACTGAATTTTTTTAATATATAAAGCTATGTTAAAAATTCCAAAATCACACACACACACACACACACACACACACACTGTAGAAGTACATTTATTTGTGTTATTTCTTTCTGTAGAATTGATGAGTAGAATCTATCATAAAAAACTACAGTTATTTGTATGTTAATTACTTTTGAAGAAATCATGAGGTAAATCTATGTTAAAAAACTATAGAAATGATGAGCAAGAGAAGTACATTAACAGAATTCTATGATGCACTGCATACAGGTCAAAGTAAAAAGGGCAATAACTCTTACAACAATCACAGCAGTAAAAGATTTGTCATTTTGTGCATCTTCAAATGGTGGCCATACGTAATTTAATGGTAAACCATTGAAAATGGTCAGACATATCATACTCTGAAAATACTGTCATACACTACTACAAACTCCATGTCGAAAAGGGCAATAACTCTCACACCAAGCTCCAAGTAAAAAAGAGCAGCAACTGTAATACAAATCCTATGATCAGAGCAGTGTAATGTTATGTACATCTACAGGTGACAGCAATAATATTTATCAAGTTTCATGGCCATTTTTCAGAACCTGGGGGACTGGCTGTAAAAACAATATTGTGTCATATGTTACAAGAAAAAAAGAAAAGATTATACTCACTCAAAAACAAAACCAAGTGCACGAGTAATATAATCGGTTGAAATGTGCATTTTCAGATAATGACCATAACAGTTAGAACCAAAAAGTGTTTTAAAAAACCAATAAAATGTGAGACTAGTTACACTGAATTACATATTTTTACATTGTATTTTGCTTAAGTTAATGCTGGCAATCACAAAAAAACTGTAGGAGCATGATAAATTGTCATTATAAATAAAGACAGAATCAGTATCAAATCCCTGTAACTTAATGGCCATAAAATAGTTGCACATTAGGGAATCAATCAATTTTATAGTCAAGAAGTAGTCTGACATTAGGAAATAAATAAATTTAATAGTCACAAAATAGTCTGACATAAGGGAAAAATGACAGTAAGAAATAAAATAAAAAGTTTGACATTGGGGAAGCATGAAGTTGAACAGTCACAAATAATCTGATAGTGGGGAATCATGACATTTAGTAGTCACAAAATAGTCTGAGACTGGAGACTCATCAATTTAAATGAAAAAAATAGTCTGACATTCGGGAATCATGAAATTTCATATCCATCAAATGAACTTATTTTGGTCGAATCGTGAAATTTCATAGGCACAAAATAGTCTGATATCAGTGTGAAATATCACAGCCACAGAATAATCTGACAATGGGGAATAATGAAATTTAGTAGTCATAAATTTGTCTGACATTGGGTGAATCATGTAATTTAATAGCATAAATAGTATGACAATGGGGAATGATAAAATTTAATACGTCACAAATGGTCGGACATTGGGGAATCATGAAATTTCATAGCCACAAAATAGTCTGACATTGGGGAATCAATCATGAACTTTCACAGCCACAAAATAATCTGACAATGGTGAATAATGAAATTTAGTAGTCATAAAATTGTCTGACATTGGGTGAATCATGAAATTTAATAGCACAAATAGTATGACAATGGGGAATGATAAAATTTAATATGTCACAAATAGTCGGACATTGGGGAATCATCAAATTTAATAGTCACAAATAGTCAGACATTGGGGAATCATGAAATTTAATAGTCACAAATAGTTAGACACTGGGGAATCATGAAATTTAAGTCACAAATAGTCCGACATTGGGGATGATGAAATTTAATATAGTCACAAATAGTCCAACATTGGGGAATCATGAAATTTAATAGTCTCAAATAGTCCGACATTGGGGAATCATGAAATTTAATAGTCACAAATAGTCAGACATTGGGTAATCATAAAATTAAATAGCAAAAATAGTATGACATTGGGGATCATGAAATTTAATATAGTCACAAATAGTCCGACATTGGGGAATCATGAAATTTAATAGTCACAAATAGTCCAACACTGGGGAATCATAAAATTTAATAGTCACATTCATATATTACTTTACACTACTACACAGTTTGCAGCCTACCTATAACATAAATGGAAAATCATGTACTCGGCATTTTGTTTGCAAGTGAATTAATTTGTATTATCTAACTAATCTTAAATTTAAATATTTTAACAAATTTGGTAAACTGTTAAGTTAAAGCAAGTGCTTAATGAAACTATTTTTAAAACAGATGTAGAAAAGCAAAATGTCTGATTCTCTATCCCACTTACTCTCCGTGTAACTAGCTCTTGACCGACAATAGTGGATGGGCGGTCTCTAACAAAAGTTTTGGTTTCAGTCCCATAGCGAACAGACTTACTGGCCTTAATGGAAATAGCTTCCTCCTGAAATGAGCAAGTTACGGGTAAAAGCAGGCAAAAACAAAAGCTTTGCTTAACAACATAAACTTTCAGCGTTCTTCTTACGTTCAATCATCTCTTACTGTAAAAAAAACATTGCTGATACTGCACAAACATATAAAAATGTCCATTTTTAATTAAAAAAAAGCAAGCCATTCCAAGAAATGTTTAATATCATAACGTTGCTTTATGATGCATTCAAAACAATGTATCTGCTATTAAGCTTTGCTGATTATAAGCAAATATCCATGTGAAAATATAAAGTTAACCATCAAGGGCCAAAACTCTATCCAAAATGGAGTTGATGAGACAAAACCAATAAAAGGCATAAGTAGGGAGAAGAGATATTTTGTACAAACTTGAACCATGATATGCTGAATGTTTCTTGAGCTTTGCCCATTCAAATCAACATTCCATGTAAAGATTACATTTACTGTCAGGAGTCACAGGTCTATTCCAAATACAGTTGATGAGTAAATCCGCATAGAAGGTACATCTAGGTCTATGGGAAAATATACATAAAACTGCCTCAGAATATGAATAGAGATTCTGGAGTTGTGCTTTTTACAGGATTCTGCTTTAAAGGAGATTCAACATTGATGGTAAATGGGCAATAACTCCACCAAAATTTGATATAAACTGATGATGCCTTTTAAAGGCACTTTTACGAGTAATAGGTGTTTCAGATACCAAATTATGCACAAGGGTTACAGAGCATGCTGAGTAGAAGAAATGTGAATTGGCAGACAGAAATAAGGATAGATGCCAATGTGAACACTTGGCTTTTGTGCCTCAATACAGGGCCCTAAATAAAAGATATATGAAAATAATGAGCAGGAATAATCTGTTGGTTTGACAACTATTTTGTTTGCTTTTTATAAATAAGTTATTAAAAAAATTGTATGCATTTTTTCACAATCAGCTTTGACAAAATGCAGATTAAAAGCAAACAGTGGCACGAACCAAGTGATGGAAAATCAGCTTTTCAACATAAAAAAAGAGAGAGAAAGAGTTAAAGTGAGATGTTTCTTCAAATGCTAACAAAGCATCACACAAAACATAGGTTTTCAATTATAGGTTGCAGATATGTGTGCCATGTACTTACTGCAGGTGATGCATGAGCCAGACAGAATGTCAAGGTTGGACCATGGGTGCAAACAGTTTGAAAACCATTCAGATAAAACTAAAGCCGATATATGCAAAAAAGTTAGTTATTTATATTTTAAGCAATGTCTTATTTTGTATCTTAAGATGATAAGGCATCTTGTGTGTAACATACAACAAGGCCATTGCCGGTGGCATAGCCTGTAACATGGAAGGACCACTGCAGGTGGTGTAGCCAATTTGTAACAAACAAAGGACCACTGCAGGTGGTGTAGCCAATTTGTAACAAACAACAATACCACTGCATGCAATATAACTTGAATGAAAATACAAGGCCACTGTTTGTGGAATAGTCAGAATGGTTGGCAAAATATAAAGAACATTATATGCAAAAAGTCTGCATTATCTATGTATATGCATAGAAGAAAAAAAGTAACATGTTTATAAATTGAAACACAGTTGATGCATGATATCAGTCGAGCTAATTTCATGCATTTCTGCTCACCCTCCATTTCTCAACAGAACTTGGAATGTCATGTGCATATTTTCCATGACCACCCTGTAAAAGTATGATTGTATAAATTTGTAATAAAAACTTATTAAGCAAAGACAATGGAAATTTTGGCTGCTTGATGTCATCAATCACATGAAAAATCGAGGACTACGTCTAATAAATAAAATTACTTGTTCATGCTAAAAGAAATAATAATTACAAAATATTCATACTGCTACAATTTATCAATAGCTCCATTCATGAATTTTAAGTTTTAAAAGATACAGCAGAGCTCTAGATAAGCAGCATATCAAAATATTCTAAACTGACAATTTGACAAAAATAGCATCAAAAAAATTATGAATGTGTTTAAATTATGCAAAACAATTTTAATGCATTTATTTCAATGTTTTCAGCTCCTGCCATAATTTATGAAGTATGATGATATGTTTGATTACTCAAACCATACTATCGGTTTTGAGTTTCAGTTCTTTCATGCATGTTTGAAACGAAAATACCCTTCTGAATTTCAAAACTGTAGTTAGTTCCAAACATGAGACTACAATATTCAATTTATTATTTTGTATCTAGAGCTCTTATAGTTTATAAACTGTTACAAATGCATGGCTGACATGTATAAACTTAAACAGAGCTAGAGATAATTCTTGGATGAACTCCAAACTTATTGACTAGCATAAGAATCAAATCATGCACCCTCCTCACCACATGCAATAAAAAAATGAATAGTACTCCTAACATAGGGTAAACTTATCATTAATACATTTAACATAGCTTTTAGGCTATCAAATGACATTAACATGATCACTTCTACTGTATATATTCTCTGGTAAGTTGGGTCCAACAAGAAACAATGAAGATATTGTTCTTCCTGTATGTGTCTGTGCTGGCATATCTGAGTAAATGTCATTTATACTGCTGATTACTCCTAGCAAACTGCATAGATTATGATCTGCCAGCATATTATCCAGGAGTAGATCTTGGTCTGTGTAGAGTTTGATGTTGCGCTTGACTTATAAGAATGTATATACGGTAAGCTGGATGAGACATACTTTCCAAATATGATCTTCATGAACCTGAATAATATCCAGGATTTGCCTTATATTTGGAAATGAATGAAATTCTGGTGATGAAATTCCGGTGAATTGATGGAATGCTTAACTTGCCCAGCAAAACTTTCAACATGCTATGCCGATTATTTTTCCTACACTGTCTGAATCTTTACTAACTAGTGAAATACCTGTGACATTTTCCAAAATAGTCATTCCTTTTGATTGGAGAGTCTGTTCCAAATCTGAAAAACCACTGAAGTACACATGCTACATATGATTTTTGACTTGTGCATGTTTTAAAATTGTTTCTTTAGAATTCCAGATTTGTATGTTTTGTTCCTCTTACCAAATTAGACATGACACATTTTATGTTCAACAGTGTAACTAGTAAAGTCTGAAACAGGCCACAAAAGTGATCTGTTTCAAGTTTAACTACAAGCAAGTTTTTCCACAGGAACCAAAAGTTTTCTTCCATGAGAGTTTGTAGAACATTCTTTTTAAATGTCATATAATCTTTAAAGGTTGTATTGCTTGACGGATGAATTTTTTGTTCTTTCTTTTTAATATAACCAATTTTAATAGTGAATTTGCATCTTACTGTACTTTGTTGGTGGTAATTCATGAAGTACATGACTTTTTTTAGTAAGTAGGAGATTGGTTTATCACCTGAAAATTTCAGTACTCTGTTTGGTTACCCTAAACAAGAGTCCATTGAGGGGACTGATGCTCTACTGGGTGGTGAAAATGACCACAAATTAAAGACATTTTAAACTGCGGAGTGTTGAAACCAGCTTAAAAAACATGATTTTCAAATTAGTTGCTGTGTTGGACATACTGGATGTCAGACTGGTACCATTTTCCTTTACAAAACCAAGAAGGGATCATTGCAAGTCTTTTGGGTAAAACACCATTCAATATTACCATCCATTCTGAGAGAGCAGTTACATCAAGCCATCATGGCTGCCTGATTGAATGTATGACTGACCACCATTTTCATTCAGGACCAACTATATATATATATATATATCTCCAAAGGTCAAATGGTCAAAAGCCCATGGTGATACAGCATCCATTTGGGAGTAACAATAACAATATTACAATATTTTCAAGACTGCCAACATGGTGGCCATACTGAGGGTCATTTTTATTTACAACCAACAAGATACTAAATAACTATATACCTACAAGATACCAAAAAACTCGTTTATATATATATATATATATATATATATATATATATATATATATATATATATATATATATATATTGTGCAGGTCTTTCTCGGAGATAAATATCATCTAATTTTGTTAGAAGTAAGACACATAAAGCATCCTGTAATGACATCATCATGGATAAAGGAAATGTAATGAAATTTGTCTGAATAGCTACAACCTTTTTTGTGTGAAGAATATGCAGATGTTAACCCTGCCCCACAATACACCAAAGTACTTGTACCTTCTTCAGGTCTCCAATTTTAGTTCTAAAGCCACTGTAGGCCTTCTTTCCTTGTGACTTCACCTGCAAAATAATAAAACCAAATGTATGAATAACAAGGAAGATATTATAATGAGATTACAATTTGTGCATACACAGTTAACTGACAATTTGTAGATCATGAGGCTGATATCATGGTGTAACAAATGTAACAGCACTTAAGCATTTGAGGAGGTAAATGGTGATTTGACTTTTTCCAAATGAACTGCACTGGTTGTATGTCAGTGGTACCAGCATTTGCAGCAGAAAAAACACCACTATTGTTAGACTATACCATAGTTCTGGGAAAAATGTTCTAGAGGCTGAAATATGTCATTCACCCTTGGCACTATGTCACACAGAAACTGAGTCATGACATCAGAAGTGTGTTAAACTTTCTGACAATATATCATCCATTTAAAATGCAGCAAAACGAGACAACTGAACCAACAGAAAAAATGTTGCTTTTTATAATGTGTCTGATTTTCATTTTTTTGTTCAAAATCAGGTCACAAAACTGTAAATGTTTTGCTTATTCACGTTCATATTTTACAATTTTTCATTATTTCTAAACCTGCTCATGTATATGTCAAAATCAATGTCTGTATCAATCAAAAGTACCAAAATTGTAACTAGAACTTTTTCTATATCTCAATGTAGCAAATCCCCATGCTTTTTATTACACCCTCCCCCCCCCCCCAGCAACTCTGAATTCCACCCCCAACCCTGATCCTGACATCTGACACTCTCCCAGGAACTCCCCTGAGCCCCAAGACTATCCTTTTCTTGTAGATGTTTATTACATGACAATCTATGTATAAATTGTATAGAATTTCCATTCAGCAGTTTACATGACAATCTATGTATAAATTGTATAGAATTTCCATTCAGCAGTTTACAAGACAATCTATATATAAATTATATAGAATTTCCATTCAGCAGTTTACATGACAATCTATGTATAAATTGTATAGAATTTCCATTCAGCAGTTTACATGACAATCTATGTATAAATTGTATAGAATTTCCATTCAGCAGTTTACATGACAATCTATGTATAAATTGTATAGAATTTCATTCAGCAGTCTAGGTAATGATAGTGTAATAAAACAATAAAGGGACTGATGGAGGTTACTTCAATATCCCAGAACTCAACTAAGGGGATAATGGCACTGTCATGCTCTGTATGTTTTTTTAATGATACTGTGAGGTTCTGTATATTATTTGTAATGATAATGTGAGGTTCCATGTATTATTTTGTAATGATACTGTGAGGTTCCATATATTATTTGTAATGATACTGTGAGGTTCTGTATATTATTTGTAATAATAATGTGAAGTTCTGTATAATATATTATTTGTAATGATACTGTGAGGTTCTGTATATTATTTGTAATGATAATGTGAAATTCTGTATATTATTTGTAATGATACTGATCGGTTTTATATATTATTTGTAATGATACTGTGAGATTCTGTATATTTTTTTTAATGATAATGTGAGGTTCTGTATATTATTTGTAATGATACTATGAGGTTCTATGTATTATTTGTAATGATACTGTGAGGTTCTGTGTATTATTTTGTAATGATACTGTGAGGTTCTGTATATTATTTGTAATAATACTGTGAGGTTCTGTATAATATTTGTAATGATACTATGAGGTTCTATATATTTTGTAATGATACTGTGAGATTCTGTATATTATTTGTAATGATACTGTGAGGTTCTGTATATTATTTGTAATGATACTGTGAGGTTCTATATATTTTTTTGTAATGATACTGTGAGATTCTGTATATTATTTGTAATGATACTGTGAGATTCTGTATATTATTTGTAATGATACTGATCGGTTTTATATATTATTTGTAATGATACTGTGAGGTTCTGTATATTATTTGTAATAATACTGTGAGGTTCTGTATATTTTTTGTAATGATAATGTGAGGTTCTGTATATTATTTGTAATGATACTATGAGGTTCTATATATTATTTTGTAATGATACTGTGAGATTCTGTATATCATTTGTAATGATACTGTGAGGTTCTGTATATTATTTGTAATGATACTGTGAGGTTCTGTATATTTTTTGTAATGATAATGTGAGGTTCTGTATATTATTTGTAATGATAATGTGAGGTTCTATGTATTATTTGTAATGATACTGTGAGGTTCTGTATATTATTTTGTAATGATACTGTGAGGTTCTATGTATTATTTGTAATGATACTGGGAGGTACTATGTATTACTTGTAATGAAACTGTGAGGTTCTGTATGTTATTATTGATAATGTGAGGTATATTATTTGTAATGATACTGTGAGGTTCTGTATATTATTTGTAATGATAATGTGAGGTTCCATGTATTATTTGTAATGATACTGTGAGGTTCTTGTATTATTTGTAATGATACTGTGAGGTTCTGTATATTATTTTGTAATGATACTGTGAGGTTCTATGTATTATTTGTAATGATACTGTGAGGTACTATGTATTACTTGTAATGAAACTGTGAGGTTCTGTATGTTATTATTGATAATGTGAGGTATATTATTTGTAATGATACTGTGAGGTTCTGTATATTATTTGTAATGATAATGTGAGGTTCCATGTATTATTTGTAATGATACTGTGAGGTTCTTGTATTATTTGTAATGATAATGTGAGGTTCCATGTATTATATGTAATGATACTGTGAGGTTCTATGTATTATTTGTAATGATTCTGGGAGGTTCTGTATATTATTTTGTAATGATGCTGTGATGTTCTATGCTCAATCAGTAGGATCACTGGAAATCACACAGAAATTGGTAATTTTATCAATGGCCAGAATATCAACGTCTTCTTCCTGACATAAACATGGTTACAATCGTCAGGTGATGAACATAAGTGTGCGGATTTAACACCTAGCAATTACTCCATCAAGTTGTTCCCCCACAACACTCGTGGAGGTGGAATTGCTGTAATTACAAAGAATTCCATGATCAAATGCCTTAAGTACAACACAACCTTCAATTTCTGCCACACATCGTTTGAACTAGTCCAAACAACGCTCACACTGGAACAAAGGTCAGTCCATTTTTTCTGTCTCTACCGCCCTCCTCCTAGTAGGAAACACAAGCTGACTGAATCTCTCTTTTTGTAGCAGTTTCCAAATCTTCTGGAGTATGGAAATTCGATAGGTGATAACCTAATTATTCTTGGAGATTTCAACTTTCACTTTGACTGTCCTGGAAAACCATACACATCAAAACTCCTAAATTCCATTCATGTTTTCAATCTTAAACAGTCAGTTAACCAACCCACCCATAAACTTGGTCACATTTTAGACTGGTTTCTTTATAGACCTGATGATAATATTCTGCAATCCACCCTTGTATCCCACGAACTTGCATCAGATCACATCTGCATTGTATGCCATCTCGATGTATCAGTCCCTAACCCTCCACTTCTATTTGCTACTAAGAGACAACCAAATTCATGCATGACATTCAAGAAAACCTAACAACTTTCTTACATCCAACAGTGGAACAACTTGATGACTGCCTGCGTTCATTGCTTGAAAAACATGCCCCAGCCACCAAATGCAGAGTATCAATAAAAAAAGTGTTCTCCATGGTATAGCAGTGATAGGGACCAGCTTCGCACTGCTAAACGACATCACCGAAAAGCAGAGAGGCTGTGGCTTTCCACCAGACTTACTATTCATAAACAAATCTATGAATCCGCTAAGAAGAACGTCACAAACATAGTCCATTTAGCCAAATTATTCCACTACAGTACAATGATCACGGAGAGTTCCAGCTGCAAAAAGCTCTTTGAGATAACTAACAAACTAATGTCAAGGAACAAATGTACACCACTTCCAACAATCTTCTCTCCACTAGACCTTCTGGACCAAGTTGCAAATTTCTTCTGTGACAAAGTACAAACCATTAGAGATTTGCTTGACAGCACAATTTCAACTGACTCGTCACCATACAGTTATGATGCAGAATTTCAGCGACAACCATTAGGAGCATTTGAACCTGTTTCTATTGATTTAGTACAGACAATTGTGATGAAAAGTGCACCAAAGTCTTGTGAACTTGATCCAATTCCGACATCACTGCTGCTTGAATGCTTAGACCCTATATTGCCTTCACTAACTGATGTTATTAATATCTCTCTCATCCAGGGAATTACCATAATTTTTAAAAACTGCCATCGTAAAGCCTCTGCTGAAGAAACCAATACTTGACCATAACAATTTAAAGAACTACAGCCCAGTTTCTAATCTCCCATTCATATCAGAAATCTTAGAAAAGGTTGTTCTAACTCAACTTGTATCTCATTTGAATTCAAACAGCCTTTTTAGCAATGTACAGTTTGCATATCGCCCTTGCCACAGTACGGAAACTACTCTTCTAAAAGTATTTAATGACATTCTCTCTGCTTTGGATAGTGTAAAGATTACAGTCCTCACTCTCCTGGATTTATCTGCAGCATTTGACACAAAAGACCATGATATATTACTTCACCGTCTCCAGCATGTATTTGGCATTCAGAATATAGTGGTTCAAGTCCTACTTAGTCAACAGGACACAAATTACCGTATTTTGGTGTGTATAACGCGCACCGATGTATAACGCGCACCCCGATTTTCGACCCAAATAAGTGGAAAAAACGTAGTTCTGCCATATAACGCGCATGTGATATAATGCATTTTAAAATTGTGACTACCGGTATTTCGCTCCGTGTGTGCGTCGCCGAATTGACAAATCGTTTCGTCGTAAAAATGCGTAAGCCCAGCTCACAGACCCCTTAAAGTCGTCTATTTTTTTCTGTTTGGCAATCAATATTGCCTGAAAGCGAATCTCTGTCGTAGATATCGCAATTCCCCGTTTTCTTCTATCCATGACCCATTCAAGGACTCCACTCTCCACTTCCGGATACTTTGCACTTGTCCCTCTCTCTGCCTGTTTTGTTCGTGGCATTTTCTTCAGTCTTTCTTTCATTCTTCTCCACTCCCTAATAGAAGACTCTCCAATATTAAACTCCCTCCCAGCGGCACTGTTACCATGTGCTTCTGCATAGGCAATGATGATTAGCTTGTCTTTCGAAGTATACGAATTTCTTATACGACCCATGTTCGTTTAGATTCAAGATCGAATACAATATGATATGTGAAAGTTTAGGTCCAGTATTTATACTTATTTGGATTATCATGACACCTCTAAAATATAAACATATGTTCAGGCTAGAATTTACCAAGACAATGCATTGTAATTATGTATTGTAACAAAGAAGTACTGCATCAAATACTGTTATTTAAAATGAGAAATAAAACAAAGAAAGAGTTTAGCACATCAAAGCTTTAGTCGGTACCAAGTACCTTGAAAAGACCACGCCGAGCCAATGAAGCACTGATCACCATTAAAAACACCGAGCTGAATCAATTAAAATACTGCTCACCGAGACAAAGCATTGTAACTATGTTGAGCGCATTAAAGTTTACCTGGCGCCGATTACCGTGAAAAGACCACACCGAGTCAATGAAGCATTGAAGCCATTGATCACTGTATAATCGCAAAGATATCTCAAATACTATGATTTAAGATGAGAAATAAAACTAAGTAACAAGCTTATTTTCCAAAGAGGAAAAAAATGTTTTCCGACTTCATACATTGATTATTTTGTTCCACAACGTATTAGTGTTCCCGTAAGAAAGAACCTGTAGTCGCAAAAAATATGTCCCCAACAGATGCTCTGATGAGAACATTAACACTAGTTGAATTCTACACATATTATATTTCAATTCAACCATAAATGAAGAAAAATTCGATTAGATCAACAGTTATGGAATACGGTACTGAACATTTACGGAGCAAATACGGTAATCCACACAGTGGTATTTGTTCCGCTCCAATGCGGCACTTTGCACAGCTTTTGAACAAATGGCCAGTCGTTATGTACATGTATTTCCGGCCGTGGCACAGAAGAAAACTTGACACAGTGACGTGAAATGAAACTAGTTTATTAACATAAGCAATCAAAGAACAAGACTATTTGTAAGCATTATTTATTTCTTTAATACGGCTAGTACCGGTAAACATTTTAGTTACAATGCAATATACAATGGATTTAATATTTCACAAGTAGTGAGTGCCTTCATCCTCTTCAGATCGACCTGGAAAAAATCTTTTTTTTTAGTTCTTGTATACAACGCGCACCCCCGACTTAAGATAAGAAAATTAGGTAAAAAAAGTGCGCGTTATACACAACAAAATACGGTATATCTGCAAATGGAATACACTCCAGCCCAGTTGACGTATGTTGTGGTGTTCTACAGGGATCTGTTCTTGGACATGTTTTCTTCATTCTGTACACTCAGCTGCTCTGAAGTGTCATAGATCATCATCCAGTGTCGCACCAACTTTATGCTGATGACACCCAAATATACAAGTCTAGCCACCCAACTGAAGTTGATGCTACCATCTATGGAGTAGAGAGGTGCATTTCTGATGTGAAATCATGGATGACATGTAACAAGCTGCAGATGAATGTTGATAAAACTGAGGCTATTCTGATCACAACACAAAGACATTCTCATTCACATTCTTTACCTCAGACAATAAATATCAGCAAAACCAACATTAAATTCTTACAGTCAGTACGAAACCACGGCGTTACTCTAGACAGTACTCTCACATTGCACCAACATGTCATGAACATATGCAAGGCTGCATATCTTGAATTGAGACGCATCAGTTCCATTCGTAAATATCTTTCAGTTGATGCCACTAAAACACTTGTGTGTTCATTAGTACTTTCAAGACTGAACTATTGTAACTCAATTCTGTCTGGTTCGTCACAATATTTACTCCAGAAACTTCAAAAAGTTCAAAACACAGCTGCACGGATCATCTTTAGAGTACCTAGATCAGAGCACACCTGACCACTGCTCTGTAACCTACACCGGCTATCAATTTGATACAGAATCAAACACAAAATTTGTTCTCTGTGCTATGTTTCAATGACAGACTCCAGACCAACATACATATCCAGCTTGACCAATGTATATACACCAGCTAGATACTTATGCTCTTCTTCTGATAATCGTATACTCACAGGGAAAACAAAGTCATATGGACAGCGTTCATTTGCATACCAGGGCCTGGCGACGTGGAACGAATTGCCCATTGAAATTAGACACAAAGACACAGTGGTCCCTTTTAAGAGTGCTCTTAAAACTCACCTGTTTTGACTGCAGGGACAAACTTAAGAGACCTAACTGTGATTTGTATCTTGTTTTCAGCATGTTTTTATGTTTTCCAATTTCATTGTTTTTGTCATTTGTTTTTCTGTAGTGTAGTCATATCATTATTGATGGTGTAAAGTGTTTAGAGCTTCGAAAGATTAGGCGCTATACAAAGTCCTCATTATTATTATTATTATTTGTAATGATAATGTGATTTTCTTTATATTATTTGTAATGATAATATGAGGTTCTGTATATTATTATAAATAATAATAATGTTTGGTTTTATGTATTATTTGTTGTTGCTGTAGGGTTTAACACCATTTTTCAGCACACGATATACATGGTGGCCAGTATTATTGGTGGAGGAAGAGCCTGGGAAAACCCACATAAAAAACCACCAACCACCGAGAAGCTACTGGCAAGCTTTCTCACATAACAATATTAGCTGAATCTTAGACTCGAACCCACGCAGACAGAGGTGATATGGAAGTGATCCATAATAGAGAGCACTTTAGACCACTTGGCCACTCTGGGCCCCTCAGTATTATTTGTAATGATAACCACCATCGAAACAAGAAAGCTACAATTATGTAATGTACTTATTTATAAATCTCTCTCTCACCCTCTCTCTTGTTCAAACCCACCTAGATAAAAAGACCGTCCACTTTTATTTGTGACCTTTGATGGTTAGGGAGTATGAAAAGCTTTTTGGGGCTATTATTAGCGGTATCACAATATCTTCAAGCATGCCAGTAAAGCATGGGGATATATGGTAATGGATAGACAAACTGAGGACAGCAAATCATCCCCAAGCATGAAACTGAAGTATGGGGGTATACAGTAATGGATAGACAGACTGAGGACATCACATCATCCCCAAGCATGAAACTGAAGTATGGGGGTATACAGTAATGGATATACACACTGAGGACATCACATCATCCCCAAGCATGAAACTGAAGCATGGGGATATATGCTAATGGATAAACATTTGAGAACATAACATTATCCCCAGGCATGATATAAACTAATGCTGAATATTTGCCATACAACACATATAGAAATCCAGATCTGTCAAATAATGTGCCAACACATCTGCTTTTATACTGTTCCTCTGGTCATACCTTGATCATACATGTATTTTGGTTCATACACTTTTTCTCTCAACAAAACGGACATAATAGACTTTTTTGTTTAAAAAATAAGACAGAATCCAATAAATATGTAAAGAAAACTTTACATAGAATGTTGTGCAGATTGTGATATTGGTGGGAAATTTAAGGTTTCAAGGTGTGTTTAACATCTAAGCAATCAAATACAGACAATGTGCTTAAGAAGTTTTACAAAGCATAAAGTAGGTATGTGTGACCTATACTATAGAATCCATCATCTGGCATGTAGCCAGGTTTTATCCACTTATTTACATCATAGGTGTGGATTTAAAAATTGCTTATCTATCATGAACCCAGAAGGAAGCTGCACATGCCTGGCATACAGGTTGAATTTGTACAAGAAGACATTCAATAACAAATACATCTTGAAAAATCAAACAATTTTGTTTGGGATCATCAGGTGCTAGGCAACATTCAAAACAGGAGTAGGGTGCTTAAACATTCATGATAATGCTGACTGAGATGAGACAGGAGGTACAATTAAGGATGTGTATAACTGGGTTAGTTAATAAGCATGGTTTGATTGCACTAACATCAGGATTTATATTCTGTTTGAATACAGCTACTTTTGAAACTTTTAATTTCTTTTTCACAGTTATTTAGTTTATAATTTATGCAATGATTATTAATTGATCATAAAATAATCCAAGTGTTGCCTAATCTACAATAATCCTTTTGCTAAGTCTGGTAAGTATAAAACAATTTTACTTGCCCAAAATTAACATTACCTATGAAACTATTACTGAAATATAAAATTAGGTCATTTAAGTTGTTAAATTTGCTCGAGTGAAAGGTTGGTTTTTTTGAATTTATTTCGTCTTTCAAACACATCTTGAAGTAAGTTTCAAACTGAGACCAATCTGCTCTCCTTCTCGTATGTGATTATTACTGATAAATAGTGACATTAAAGCACTGGGATGAGCTTGATCAAATCAAACGGACAACAAACTTCCATAAAAATGTATGGAGTTTCACTGAACAAAGTAAGGAATTTTCTTGACAGAACATACTTTACATAAAGATAAGAACTGGTCAATCCTGAATCAGCACTAACCTGACCAGGCAAGTGGCAGGAAATTTTCACTTGCCTGTCACAGATGGGCAAGTGAATTTTCAAGCCTTGAGAATAATGACTATGTATGTGTGTTTTTTTCTGTGCATAACACATCCCTTATACTTTCACCAACATTGGCACTTGGCAAAGTATGTTATTATCCCTATGAAATGCTACAAAAGGACAATATTTTCTTAAATGAATTATTTTCAAAGAGGTCTTTACCCAAGTGTTGAAACCTGATCAGTGCAACACATATCACAGTATTATTTTTCCAGCCATAGCAAATTAAAATACCTGATTAATTTCAAATAGAAAACCTTGTAACAAAGCTTAATCATTAGCAAGGAATATGCTTTCAAGAGGCAAACTTTAGGTTCTCTACCATAATATGTTCTTTTATCTGTATAACAGTGAAGAAATCTAGTGGAATTTAAGGTACGCTATATCTATCTGATGATAAGCCCACCTCCTATTTGGGCAAAATCTGTTAAACATTTGCTCAAGATATATAGAATCTATGTTAGGGTTACATTATTTGTTTATGTAATGTAACCACGTGACTGGGATTTCCTTGCCTCGGTCTAATCCCAAACATAGATCATTTTTCTCACCCAATACTTTCAATTAAAGTAAAAAGAACTTTTCACTAGTGTAATATAGTTCACATGCAAACGTTTACATGCAGCTCATTAATACAAAAATGTTATTGAGGGCTATGGTGTGACTGTTGTGACCATTTGTATTACAGTTTATATGTGTAAGCAAACAAAAATAACAAAATAAAATGTTGCATAGTAATGAGGTATTATCACATTCATAATATGGATGTTATATGAAATTGACAATAAATAATCAATATTTATTACGATAAACTGTTTCATTTTCATCAATTCTAATTTTGAAAAGTTAAATTGTAAATCATGAAACGATACTGGCTACTCAGCTCAACTATAGTTATACTTATTACAAGCTGTAATAAAGAATAACATGTTGCATTAGATTTTTCATGAGTAATTAGTGACCTGTGTCACTATCATACACAGTTCTCCTTTTCTTTTGGAGGAGGTGAAACTGTTTGTGACATACTTGTGTTGTCCTTAATATTGATTGTAAAATTAGCAGATAACCATTTGTTAAACTTTAAAGTTCACAGATTCTTTGAAAATTTATTTTTGTTTTGGAAATATGGCAAGTGCTGCAGTTAAATTTGTTTATGGATTAATGTGTTGATGGATAAATGATTTCTTCTGGCTGGTAAGTGCATTATTTGTCATTCAATATTGTAGGTATATTTTTGATTTAACTGGGGAACAATGTAGCTTTAAAAAAATATTAGAAAGCATGTTTAACATAACACATTTCTGGCTGGTACTTAGTTTTCTTTAGTTGTTGAGAGCGCTGGGAGGCTATGAAGTGTATAGGTCTATAGTCTTTTTTTGATGATAATTATATTTTTTATTTTATGGTTTAACGCCATTTTTCAGCACAATATGGGCTATACATGGCGACCAGTATTAATGATGGATGAAGAACCTGGAAACCACCCGGTAAGAACCACCGATTCACAAGAAGCTACTGGCAAGCTTTCTCACATACTCACCTTGGCTGAATCTGAGACTCGAACCCACGTAGACAGAGGTGAGATGGCAGTGATCCGTAACAGATAGTGCTTTAGACCACTTGACCACTCGGGGCCCCATCTATAGTCTCTGTGCATGGATCGATGTTTTGTCGTAGTTCATTTCACAAAGCATTGAGAATTTTATCCTATCTGTAGCAGTCAATTTTCAGTTCAGCGTTATTAATGTAGCTAACAGTATATATTTTTAAAACTAGTGACACTGACCTGAAAATGTACTGAGCTAGGCCTGCATATAGGATAAAAATGATCATGCAGTGTAGAACGAACTAGACTAATACCAAAGAGCTCTACATCGTATGCATGTGTGTCTTTGTCTCTCTCTAAATGTTTTTATAATTTGTGTTCTCAAAAATTGACTGACCTTAAGTTACTATGTTTTGGTGATATATTTGTTGTTGTTTAATTTGAGAACAACTACGTCAGGCACAGTAGAAGACGATAAGGATTTTCATTTTAAAAAGTAGTTCTGAGTGTGTGGCTACCTTGACTGAAACGGCTGGTCTGAGATGACTAGACTGAGATAAGAAAACTAAGGTTAACAAAACAGATAGATTTCTCTGTTGCATGGGTGAGAAATCTTGTCTAATGATTAGGCAACTGATTACAGTTTAGGCCAGAGTCTTATAATGGATGAAATATGGTATTTTACAGCAATAATTTCACTCGGTAAATACCAATTTCTGATTGTTTAATTTGATTGTTATGTTAATAGCTACATCTCTTTTAACATGACATGCTGTATGGCATTTTACCAATGATGGTACAAGCTTGTGTCAAAATGGAGTCATGAATTAAACAATGATCAGTCAATGATGATATTAGCCATGCCAAAATGAAGTCATGGAACTGGCTATGTCAAAATGAAGTCATGGAACTATGTCAGAATGGAGTCATGAATTAAACAATGATCAGTCAATGATGATATTAGCCATGCCAAAATGAAGTCATGGAACTGGCTATGACAAAATAGAGTTACAGATTAAACAATGAGCAGTCAATAATGATGCTGGCTATGACAAAATGGAGTCCTAGATTAAACAATAAATGATCAGTCCAATGCCGCATTGTTGGAAAAATATGATACTCTGTTAATACAAATTATAAATTGGAGACCAGAAGTATAGTAAAAGTGGCCAAAAAAGTGGGGTTGTTATGATCTAATGTAGGTAGTGACCATAATATTTTTACAAATTTCATTGCAATATATCAAAAACTGCAGGCATGGTTCATTCAATAAACTATACATGTAGGTGTACTAAGTAACAAGGCAAAAAGGGCAATAACTCTAGAAGAATTTGTCAATGTGAGGCAGATGATGACTAATTAGGTACCAACTTTCATGGCAAGCCATCACAAACTGCAGGACAATTAGTACTACTGAAATTGTGTCACAATGCATAAAGTTTCAAGACAAAAGGAGCAATTATTTTAAACAAAATAAATTTGTGAACTAAGTGACTTCCCAAAATATACACCTCCATGAAAGGATCATATCAGCCAAGTTTCATAGCAATCAGTCAAATACTCTGGGACCAGGCCCACACCTGGGGGGGGGGACAACCATGGCACTTGTCAGGGGCCCGAGCTAGATAGGGGCCCGCCTATTTTCGAGTACGCACATATTTGAAACACGAAAGGGGCCTGAACTCTGTCAGCTGCCTGGGGCCCAGAATTTCCTAGGTGCGGGCCTGCTGGGACTAAGATTTTGTCTCTACCCTGCTATAATCCAAAATGTTTAATAGATGAAAAGCAAACCAATATGCAATTGATGTGATACCCATAATATTTACAAAGATTCACGGTGGTAAATATATAAACTGCAACACAAGTCACATGACGGAAACTGAGTGCCAGATAGAAGAACAGATTAATGAACACAAGGATTATTAAAGATGCTGGGGTTATAAAACTATGACATCAAGTGCAAGTACAGTCAATTTACATATTTATGCCCTCTGTTAAAATACGCCACTGAACTGCTGTTTGATCAACAGATAGTCAACAACAAGTCAATGTGAATGAACTGCTAACATCTCAGTCAAATGCAATGATCACTAATTGGTATTATGGGTAAAAATGTCAAGCAAATGCTAACATCCAAGTCATATGTAATGATCACTAATTGGTATTTATGGTATAAATGTGAAGAAATTGCTAACTTTTCAGTCAAATGTAATAACCACTAATTGTTATTTACAGAATAAAAATGTGAAGTAACTGCTAACACATCAGTCATACGTAACTTGGCATTTAAGGTATGAATGTAGATTTGACACTATAAAAATATTTTTCCAAGCAAAAATCCATCATGCACGATTCCCAATTTTAGCAATTAACTCATGAAAATTTATTTCCCTTTTAGTCAAACTTCATTTAAAAAAATGATAGGCCATGAGCCAAAGCACCAGTTCCAATCCCACTGGAAAAATTTCTGTATGTAGAATGGTTTACAAGCTCATTATGCACACATGCCTGAATGCTTGCACATATATCATCAAATTCTACATAAGCCACATGCTGAATGTATATTTAATATCATACTTTTTTTTATATAAATCTATATAAGAAAAAGAATATGCAACATTTTGTTAAATGAAAAATGACAAAACAGTTAAAGTGAAAGTGATCAGTTTAAACATTTTGTTTAACACCTCCATTGTAAACAAAACACAAACCTTCACCTAGTTGCAGACAGGCCAATGAACAAATTCCAGTCTGGTACTGTAGCTTTTGTAAGACTAAAAATAAGACTAAATTATATTTGAAAACTTTAAAAAATTCACAATATATAAAATGCATCAGAAATGGTTAAACAGGAATAAATAAATTTACCTCTCTCATGAAGAAAATGTCACCAAGCGCTGGTCTCCCTCCTGACAAGAAATTATTCAATTACAGTGCCAAAAGAATTTAATCCAAAAACTGAATGACCACTGTATTCCTCAAAATCAAATCATGTAAATATCTGGTCACAAAAACATCCAATCAGTTAATAACTACAGCCAAATAAATGCAAATCAGCACTGACATATATCTTCTCAATTGTCAGTAATACATCTACATTCAACACAGTTTCTGCTGCCAGTAATACTCACTTCAGAGAAATATAAAACAATTGGAATTATATTTCTTCTGCCAGATCCAATACAGAATATGGTAAATGTTTATGGTGGAATAAACACACTTTTTAGAAGAAATGTTAAGAACAGCCACACACAAATTCATGTCAAAGGTGATTCCGCTAACTCAGAAAATGTAACAACAACTTGGAAGTTCTAGCAGCTGTCCGGTCTTGAAAAATTATCCTGTCCGTGATAAATGGTCCATTTGATTAGAAAGACAGTAGTTCTTTTAGTTATTTGTTAAAAAATACACTTTTTGATAAAATTGTTGAACACAAGCTATAATTCTTGACTGGGACTATTTTTTTGCATGCCACGTCTCGCAAAAGCTAAACATTTATCAACTCATTTCAAAAATTCAATATTAAATAATGATCCATTTGAGATCCTATATGTGTTAACCACATGTGTCCAGGTGCAGTTTTTAATCTTATTCACAATGGAGCTATCACACAACTTTGAGAGATAAAGGCTTTCACTATAATGCCTTTCTCTTTTAATAAAGGGTGACATGGTCTTCTAACGGCTTTGCAACTGAGATTTCTTTTATCTCCTGGTATGTAAAAAAGCTTTCAAAAATTTTTATTTATTATATAAATGTCAGCAAGCTAATAGTTAATGAACATGGTTTTCCAAATTTTGGAAAATTCTGATCGCTCTACATAAATTGTCGAGGCCTTTTAGATTAACAGCATGCTAATCCCCAACTTTTTGAAAGTGGTATTCATCTATCATGTCTTCTCACTTCATTGCTTTTGTCTCCAAAAATAGAAATTTTGTAAATTATGTTTCTCCCAGAAAACTTGTCCAATTATATCAAGGTCAAGATTATAAGCCCTACAAACTCCTGAATCCAGCACACCTGAGGACAAAAATCTGTTTTTCTGTTCAAAACATATACAAAAATGGCAACATCTCTTGCCCATTATCTACCCTTGCCACCTGCAGGTGGCACTAGTTTAAGCTAAGCAGAACATTGGAATTTTCACATGGTGAGGATGATAGGAGGGTATTCAAGTAGTGTGACTGGGTAAGTATTCTGATTTGTCTAGCTTTCCAAAACACATGGCCTCTTGTCTAGTTTTTAAGGCATCAAGAACAATCATAGAAAAATATCTGTAGAATTACGTAACTGATTTTTAAGAACAAATAAAAAGACACGTACCTCTACAGAACTACAGACCTGAATAACATTGTTATGTGATCATAACATTTAATCATTAATCATGGTTTATTTAATATTAAACACACAAGATTTATTTGAAATAAGACAGACAAAAGAACAAACAAGTTTGATACAGACCACTGAAAGAGAACGATACAATTTTTAATAGAATGTGTTGTGCTTATTCATAACAAATATTTATACTAAACTGAAAATTTGAAGTTTAAACTCAAAAGAACTAAATTATAGATGAACATTGACATTCCAATCTTGCGCATGTAGACATGATATGATCTAAACTTGCTATCATATATACTCACTCATAAGTCAAATCCAAATGCAAACTGGAAAGACCCAAATCTGCCATTGCATAATGTGCCGAAAGATCTGGGTCTGTGCAGTTTGTTAGGAGTCATGTGTAGATCAAACAACATGAACCCCTGGCCTGCAGGTGCACTATGCTAAGGCACATCAGGACCTTTGTTGTTTGCATTTGGCTTGATTATTATTTAGTTAGTATAGATGGTTTTTAAAAGACAGCTGAACAGTAGGCAAACCAGATTTTAAGCTTTGCATTTAATCAATATTTACAAGATTGTGAATGGAAGGAAACATCAATGTATATGACAATTTTTCTATGCAGGTATAATCTATTTTTTCTCCGAATCATCTGTGGTATTTGTTTGCAGTAACAGGACCATATCAAGACCAAGACACATGATTTAAACAGAGGTAAGGTATGTGATAAGCAAATTACCATAGCAACCAATTTAACAATGTTGAATCTCATCTCTTGCAGCACAGAAAACAAACATGCTTGCCCACTTTTACAATGGGGCACTCAAGGAACTGAGTCAGTAATGGGATATGTTAACCTTATTGCACAGGTAAACAATTAGTTGAGAAGCCATTAATTAGGTACCGTTGTATTAGGCATATTAGCAGCATAAAGAGATTTAGAGGTATATATGATCTAAGGTTTATGTTCCTCAATCAATTCATGACAGGTTTAATGAAACACAGTTGTATTAATTTTTGGAAGCTACTTTCAGTAATAAATTCCCATATCACATATGGAAAGACTATTAGTAGATATGAAATTAACAACTATATACTTGTTGTGGTTTTTGTAGACATGCAATTGTTATTGTTTCTAATCCACATACTACATGTATTTTTATACATGAAAAATGTTATCACTTCTGATCAACAGGTAAACAGTACAAATATCCAAAAGTAAAATGTCTGACTTGTATAACCTGAACATAATATTAACATCATACAAAGAAAAATTTTATTTCTTGAGCTGCATAGATTTATTATTATGTAACAGGTTTAAACACACATGCATGAGTCAGCTAACCAAAAGGAACTATCAGAATGGAAAGAATAATTTAAGTGATATCAATTAATTCAAAATTCAATTAAAAATAATAACAATTTGATTGTAAAACATGATGTAAAATTAGTATGATCTGCTTTCTTTTGTTAACTAATGGATATATATATATATATATATATATATATATATATATATATATATATATAAAGAGAACTTTTAAGTTTCCAAAGATTGTGAAACATAACAATGAATGTGCCAGAGATATAAGGGTTAATACATGGAAGATGCATTATATGTATACACATAAAAAGATAACCAAAAATATATTTATGAAACAACAATGCTCTGCAAATGTGACTGAAACAGTCCTTTTTACTTAAGTAAAGGACAATAATTTTTGTCATCCAAGTCTGCATGTCAGTACAACCAATGATAGCTGACCCCAAATCAACTGTACTGTATGTAGCAACACCAAAAGTAGAACTGAGAGCTGACCCCAAATCTAGTGTATTGATTACTTCCAAGAAGAGCCAGCAAAAGTTTCTGCAAATAATGTACAAAAATGCATGCTGGACTTTTGAAAATTTGTGAACCTTTGCTTTTTTTCTGTGCCATGTAGAATTGATTATAAAACAAAAAAAAAATTCATATTTGGATATTTGTGGAAGGTATTAGGACAGCTGTTAATAAATTTACATGAATGTACAGAATTATCTTTTTTTTCCCTTCACTCTTTTGGTGAAAATTAGTATTTCCTGACACCACCCATCCCCACCCTGCACCCCCATGAAAACAGTGAACTCCATCACGACTATATCTTATTCTATTGTAAAAATTATTGGCAAAAAGTTACAAAATATTTTATTTCTTAAATGGAACAAATACATTCTATAGAAGTCATTCTTTTTTTAAATAAATAAAACTGCACAAATGGACCTCTGCTACAACTTGACCAGAGTGCAAACCCCAACCCCAAAAATACAAAACAAACATTTTTGCACACAGCTGATACTTAATTGTTATCAAATTTAACATGCAACTTAGACTGAAATTGCCTAAATATAGGTAATTGATCAATTACAGAAGTATAAGTAACTGATCCAAGAGTGCTAAAAGTATGAACTAAGCTACTCTACTTTAAGAATTAGTTGGCTATCATACGACACCTGCTCAATATCCTTGTGTTGTTATGTCATGCAGATGAACACACCAATTCCAGTTCTGACTGGTTGTAAGTGTTGATACTAATATCACCAATCAGAACTAAATGCTGCCTGTTCACTGAGTGATGTATCGGCAGTGGACACCATCAAAGCAGGATCCAAATAGACAAGACACAAAACAGAAGTTTCACTCAAAAAATCCTCATTAAATGGTCAGGAAAGTATATAAAATATTTTTGATGAAGTGTTTGGAATATCTGCTATTTGTTGATATTATTTAGGAGTGGCTGAACATGCTGACATTATGAGAAAAATAGTACAGAGTAAATGAGGTGTCAGATTTGGAATGTGGGGTGGGATTTATCAGTAGGTTCCGCTTTCTTCATTGACAGAAAGAAATGCCTTTTGATCAAAAGTCAACTGGAGTTTGATTTTTTTAAAATTGATACGGAATAGGTACACAAATGAATATTTGAATTTTGGTCTTCTATATGAACATTCGATAAAATGTTTTCTGATTTGAATGTTTCATTTATTTGTTTTAGTTCCCCATTAAAGTAGCATAGCTGCAAATCTGTCAAATCCAAGAAACGGCTCTGTTCAAGCAAAGTCATAATTCGTGGAATAAATCTTCATTAGTTTACAACTATCTTGTCTTTCAAACACAATCATCAAAATGTAATTTAAATTTCATTTATTCATTTCTCATCATAATCAAAACTCACGAGTGGGATATAATCAACATATATGTTGTCCAAATCACTATGCCACTTAGATTTTGGGCCTTATAATAAGATAAAGCACATCAGTGTTAAACCTGATTAACCTAATAAATTGATAGAATTCTGATATAAAACACCAATGAGGTAAATGTCTCAGCAAGAAAATGACGGAAATAGCTCTGCACATGAAAAGCTAAAATGACTACAAGTACAAACAGATGGATGGACTGAGAGATAAACGTAAACAGCCTAAGCCCCCTTTCACATGTGTGGTGTCACTTACAAACAGATCATTGTCAGATGCAGATTTTTCCATCTTCAGGTTAATATCTGCTGACACCAGCTTAATCACTTTATATGTCAACATATATGAAAATCTTCCAATTTCTCTCATCCATTATTCTTTTGCTGGCTTACTAAACATTCTAAATTAGTTTTTGTAAAGTGAAATGCTAAACACCAGTGCCTGAGAACTGACCTCAACACAAAAATTACAGCGGCTGGACATCTGCATGGACATAGGTAGCATTGTGCCAATGACATAACCGAGTATACAAATGGATGCACATGCATAGCATACCAAACTCACAATACCATGTTTTATAGTTACAAGACAAACAACTGTCCAGCCCAGTTATAATTGCATACATCAGATGATTTTGTGACTCTGCTGCTGTTTACATCCCTACCACATCATAAATATTGTTGGGCTATTTATTCATTTATTCCTTGACTTGCATACAGTACTGACATACTTGTAAGTTCAGTTTAACTTCAAACAAGACAGACTCCAATCTGCCATTGCATAATGTACCGGTAGAACAGTCTACTTTGGATGTTCTATGTTCTATTGATTACTACCAACCATCTGCATAGACCAAGATTTGCTGGCACATTATTTGATGGCAGATGTAGGTCCCTGCAGTTGGACTCAACTTATGAGTATATATACATTATCTACTATTGATATATTTGCTGTGATTTTCTTCATACGCATAAGAAACAGTATATCAATTACTTATCTAATATGAATTACTGTATCTAATATCAATTACTTATCTAATATGAATTACTGTATCTAATATCAATTACTTATCTAATATGAATTACTGTATCTAATATCAATTACTTATCTAATATGAATTACTGTATCTAATATCAATTACTGTATCTAATATCAATTATTGTATCTAAGTTTAAATAATCAGTTTTATCATACATATGAATTTCCAACATGCTGTGCATAATGGGAACAATAAGCTACACAAATAACATAAAAAGGACCTGTTTCAAGTGAAAATTATAATAAACATTTTTTCCTGTTAAAACAAGGACTGCTTGCAAGCCATTTGGGTAGCCAATGTTATGAAAAGCAAGGCACATCTGGTTCGGTAAAAGAATGTGTAAACAGAGACAGGTGTATCACATAACAAATTATGACCGACATTGAAAGCATGCTGGATTCTGACTAAACTTACAGACTCAACAGCATTGGTCATTACTGGTCCTGCCTAAAGAAATAAGCAAATTATATATGGATATATTTCTGACTGCAAATTATTTTCTGCTCCGAGTGCAAAATATGCAAAATAACTTATCTATATGCAGATCTAAAACGTATACCTCATAACAGCTACTGACTTGAGATGTACACTCTGAAAAAATAATTTGCTAAGCAAGGCAGAATTGTTGGCTCTTCATAATCTATGCTCTATCCAAATATGGTTAAAAAAAGCATCTGCCTATACCTGTACTGCTGACTGTGCAAAATTATCAAAGCAAGCTACAGAGTGTGCACAAATTGTCAGTTTAAAAATAAAACCTGAACTTTTGACTAGACATAAAGAGATATAAAAGTGCATACAAACTTGATAAAACAGAATAAGCAGAATTTTTTTTCAACCTTTCTTTGATTTTTATTACTTTTTTTAAACGAATTTTTTAAAATTATTACAAGGCAAAGGAATAAAATGTCTTTTCTTTTGAATACATCTTTCTGTAGGGTCTCTTTGTGTATCTGCTTTAATTGTCAGGAATAAAAGTCGAAATATCGATATAAATCTGTGAGATTTGTCAAATGAGAAAAGAGGGCACCTAATACGATGTAATGAAAAGAGCATGAAGGCCAACTATTAAAACATTTAGCGAATGAAAAGGTACTGCAATGAAGAAAAGATCATTAGGTAAACATTCGATGTGATTCAATACATTCTGATTTAAATATACATAACTAATTGAGTCAAATAAATACAACAATTTTAAATGCGCTTGATGGAAAATTCAGTACAGTTTAGGAGTGCTTATATATAAATATTTTTCAAAATCATGGAAACTGTGTGTGCTACTCTGCACAAAAGAAATACATATCGTCATCTGCTACTGAAGAATTGTTGAGTAATTATGAAATTAAAACTGCCAAAATGTACTCTTAAACATTGCAGAACTAAAAAAATGTATGCTAGTGTCAAATTCTTCTCAGTCCATGTGAAATTTTGTAATTCAGTCAGACATTTAATTTGGGGCTAGTTTTCAACTACAGAAAGGCATTGAAAGAAAACATACTTTCGTCATGCATGTATGTCAAAATATCTAAGCAAAGCTTTCTGTCAGAGCCAACCACGCTACTATATTGATGAAGTGAGAGATATTTGAAATCAAAATGAAACAGTAACAGTCTGAACCTATTTCATGTAGTGCATAAATATTTTTTTACCTTTTCCTTGAAATCAGCCCAAATATCTTTGCTACCTTTCTGTACTTTCTTCCCTTGTTTCTAAAAGTAAAATACAGATGATGATGAAAACAAAGATGATGATGATGATGATGATGTTAATATGGAGGTATTTTCTAATACTGATGCAAAAAAATGGATTTCTGGTTATAAAATCAAAATCATTATATAAAATTTAGGAATACTTCACACTTTTATCTGCTTCCAAGTGATCATTGATTGAAACATTCTTCTTAAAATTATCTTTCCTGCAATGTCACATGATTAAGTACATCAGGAGAAGATTGCAAAGGTGCAGTATTCATTTAATGTCAATGCTTTGCATGTCCCACTTGAATATCCAAGGAACTGTATTGATCCAATGTTGATGTCTTGCATGTTACACTTGGATATCCAAGGAACTGTATTGATCCAATGTTGATGCCTTGCATGTTACACTTGGAATATCCAAGGAACAGTATTGATCCAATGTTGATGGCTTGCTTGTTGCAATTGGAATATCCAAGGAACAGTATTGATCCAATGTTGATGCCTTGCATGTTACACTTGAATATCCAAGGAACTGTATTGATCCAATGTTGATGCCTTTCATGTCCCACTTGGACTATCCAAGGAACTGTATTGATCCAATGTTGATGCCTTGCATGTTACACTTGGAATATCCAAGGAACAGTATTGATCCAATGTTGATGGCTTGCTTGTTGCAATTGGAATATCCAAGGAACTGTATTGATCCAATGTTGATACCTTGCATGTTACACTTGAATATCCAAGGAACTGTAATGATCCAATGTTGATGCCTTGCATATCACACTTGGAATATCCAAGGAACAGTATTGATCCAATGTTGATGGCTTGCTTGTTACAATTGGAATATCCAAGGAACTGTATTGATCCAATGTTGATGCCTTTCATGTCCCACTTGGACTATCCAAGGAACTGTATTGATCCAATGTTGATGCCTTGCATGTTACACTTGAATATCCAAGGAACTGTATTGATCCAATGTTGATGCCTTTCATGTCCCACTTGGACTATCCAAGGAACTGTATTGATCCAATGTTGATGCCTTGCATGTTACACTTGGAATATCCAAGGAACAGTATTGATCCAATGTTGATGGCTTGCTTGTTACAATTGGAATATCCAAGGCAATGTATTGATCCAATGTTGATGCCTTGCATGTTACACTTAGAATATCCAAGGCACTGTATTGATCCAATGCAGTGTAATGATCCAATGTTGATACCTTGCAGGTTACACTTGGATCATCCATGCCACTGTATTTATCCAATGTTGATACCGTGCATGTCCCACTTGGAATTTCTAAAACATGATATTCATCCAATGTCGATGCAGTGCATGTCTCATTTGCAATTTCTAAGGCATGGTACTCATCCAATGTCGATATCCTGAATGACCTATTTGGAATTTTTAAGGCATAATATTCATTCGATACAGATGCCTTGCAGGTCATATATTTATAAGTATGGTATTTATCCAGTGTTGATGCCTTGCTAATTCCACTGGAATTCCAAAGCATGGATTTTGTCCAGTGTTGATGCCTTACATGTCCCAAATATAGACCTCCTTACCCTTTCTCCATTCCATCAGTAGACAAAAAGCAGTCTGTAGTTTTCAAAAGCAGTCAGTAGCATAGCTAAAAAGCTAACAATGATAAAAACCTCCCACTTCATCTAGAAATACATTTAATGACATTACAAAAATACATAATTATCTGTTTCTTTTACCAAGAAAAGAAACACCTTTTCCTAAAACCAGTATCACTCTACCTTTTCTAACTACATGTATATTCATATATGAATATAAGGAAATTTCCAAGCATATATGTTTTTTTTATATTGTACATATATAACTGTCATCAGCATCAGTATATGTGGGTCTTTTTTCTACAATATAACTGTCATCGACATAAGTATATGTGGGTCTTTTTTCTACAATATAACTGTCATCGACATAAGTATATGTGGGTCTTTTTTCTACAATATAACTGTCATCGACATAAGTATATGTGGGTCTTTTTTCTACAGATATAAATGTCATCAGCATATGTATATGTGTTTTTTTTGTACAGATATAACTGTCATCAGCATGAGTGTACGTGTTGTTTTTTTGTACAGATATTTTTGTCTTCAGCAAAAGAATGTTTTTTTTTGTACAGATATAAGTGTCATCAGCTTAAGTATATGTGGATTTTTTTGTACACTTTTATGCTGTTTTTATGGCAGATAATAGACTGTAGCAGAAATGGGGTGAAAAAAACTTGTGTCGGATCTCACCTTCATATTATTAAGCCATTCCTTGTATCTAGACTGGGCATTGAGTTTGTCCGCATGAGTGATAGCCTCTCGTTCAAACAAGTCAGAAAAGCCCTTTCCAGCATTCAGCATATCCAGCCGCTCATTAATGAACTGAAAGAACAAATACACTATATACTAACTTATAAGATAACTCCAACAGCAAAATGTACAGACCCAGATCTGCCATAACATAATGCACAAGCCGCTCAGGGTCTGTACAGTTTGTTATGAGTACTCAGTAGAACAAACAACATACAACATGATCTGCAGGCATATTATACTATGGCAGATCTGGATCTTTGTTGCTTGTACACTGATTCAACTTAGAAGCAAGTGCATGTGTTGCTAGTGGTATGGTGGTGCGTGTATCAAGGTTACACTCACAACAATTTCCTCTAGAGGTCCTTCAACAGGTAGACTTTGGTGTAAAAGCAAAGTTCAAATAAGATGGACATTCAGGGGGCTTTACTCTCACAAATGATTACTTGGAATGCTTCAAATACAACTCCTTCAAAGTCTCATTAATACAAGCAGCATTCGTCTAAAACTAAAGATATGCAGTTGATTGACAAGGGCAATAACTCTGTTCAAAATAGAGAAGACATGACACATAAAATTCTATGAAATAGCATTCATATCAAACTGGATCAGAATATTCTGAATGGTCTTGGAGCTATGCTGATTACAGGCATCATGCCGTGTAAAAATATTAAGTCAATTAACAAAATAATTATAATTCTGTCCAAAATGGTTTAGATAAGATAAAAGCAAATAAACACACATTTACCTCTTAGTGACAATGTTATTCTGAATACCACCAGGATATGTTCAAAGGTTCTTAAAGCTATAATGATTAATGATTCATTAAAAATTCCATATGACAATAATATATAATACAAGAGGCATAACTCTGTCCAAATGGAGCAGACAACTCTAAAATCATTAAGGATTCATTCAAGTCTTTTTTGAGAATGTTTACACCATATAGCATAAAAATATGTTGGTTCTAGAGCTATTCTGCTTTCAAGCAATATCCATTGGGAAGATATCAATTTTAATTACCAAGGGCCATTACTACCGTATATATTCACTTAAAAGTTGACCATTTCAACTGAAAATTTGATATATGCAGAGTAGTGGTCATGTTGTAAGCACAACATACAATTAAAAAACATTGTTTAGGGGTAATGTTCAAATCTTGATGTTTACAGAATAATAAAGATACTGTCAATTCAAATATTTGTACATGCCGCTATACCCCTTCAAAAATGCACATATGGTATGCTCCATGTATTTTCCATTTCATGAGACACACACTACCTGTATCTAGAGTTATTTGGATTTTAATAATATGAAAATATTACTGGGAAATTAAACAGTATCCACTACCACTGTTGTCTATCAATATTGTTTACCTTAGGTATTCACTAGCATGTGCTTTCATTTTTGTGCAAGTATGAACGACTATATTTATAATAATATTTGTGTTTTGCTGTTTTCAGATGGATTGTTGGGCTTTGAAATTACAGCCAGGAGCTGCAAAGCAAGGGAAGTCAATGGACGACTTTGTGTCTGCAGCTGAAAGACATTTGGATGCCCACCAAACTCGGGGTCTGTAAAGATGTCATCACTATCCTGCTCTATGGCTGTGAAGCAGCTAAAGCAATTACACATGTACTCACTATGGTCAATCATGCACATGTGATGGCAAGACAGGGTGTCCACCTTTGAAGTCCTCAATATGGCATGTGTTCCTAGCTTTGTGGCACTTCTAATGAAAGCCTAGCTTAAATGGTCTGGCCATGTCATTAAGATGAGACCAGAATACAGAGACAGCTCTTCTATGGTGAGTAGTGTAAGTGCAAATGAGGGTAACAAGGAAAATGAAAATTGTTTCAGCCTGATCTCATGTATTTTTCTAGAGTTGTGTCCCTTTGTGGCATTAAATGTATACTTTTTTTTCATATGATAATCCTTGTGTATGGAAGTATTCCTCCATCTAGCTTTGCATAAACTGACTGACACTCAGCAGACAGTACTGTCATTATTCTAACATATTTTAACCGTTCCATCCTGATATAATATAATTTTCTAGAGTTTTGTCCCTCTTGCCAAACAGAAAATAAGGATACCAAGTTAGCATGTGCATATAATTTTGTCAACACATTGTCATTACATTTGTATATTTCCCCCACCCCCATACAAATTTATGCCCTATTGGTGTTTAATATGTACTGAATATACCCATTTCTAGATAGAGTCCTAATGAAAATGACACAGACCCTTATTAGCTGTTGCATAATGGACCAGATCAGGATTTATGTTACTTGTTCAAATGATTATTCCTAACAAATCACATGAACCCAGATATATCAGCGCATTATGCAATGGCAGATTTGGGTCTTTGCAATTTGTAACTGGACTAACTTACAAGCAACTCATGATAAAAAGACCTGAAGACTGAAAAGCAATTTGATATTAAAATCATCAGGTCCTTATAGTTATGCCTCTCTTTTGTGGAACAAGTTGCCCATTGAATTTAGACACAAAGACACAGTGGTCCCTTTTTAAGAGTGCTCTTAAAACTCACCTTTTACCACTGCAAGAACAAACTTAAAGACTTAATAATGTTTCGTACCTTAAATATTTTCAGCATTTTTTGTTTTCCAATTTTATGTTGTTTTTTTTTTTCTGTAGTCATATCATTATAGATGTTGTAAAGTGCTTAGAGCTTCTAAAGATTAGGCGCTATACAAAGACATCATCATCATTATTATTATTATTATTATTATTATATAATGTGGGTCATAATATCAATGCTGACATGTATAGTAAAAGTCACATGGGTCATGTATGGGTGTAACACTATCTCAGTAATAATGGTGCTTTTTTTTACTTTGATTCTACATACCTTTGGTAAGAATTCACTTCATTTAGGTTTGTATGCATCCACATTCCTTTCGAAAGTCATTATTTAGATGCCCTGAGAGGTGCATACAACAAAATCAATGATAAAGATGAAGACATTTTTGGACGAAACCTAACCCTAACCCTAAAGGTGTGATCCATTACAATCCAGATTGAATATCAAGTGATGTGATGCCACAAAGAAAGCTAAGCATACTGATAAACAAATTCAAATTACCATCAATTGAGACAATTCCACTTTATGCACTTATTTTGACCCAAGTTTAGTACATGGCCGTCTTTGTAAAAGTCTGTATCGATAGATAATTTTCATCTGAAAGTTTCTTGGTGACAGTTAAGGTGCAGAGCATTCAATAATTAGGATTTAATAGGATTTGATTTAAGAAAATTAGTGTTATATTTTAAAAGAACAATTTATATTAAATTCAAAATGAGTAAATGCGCATGCATGATCCACGTGACTTGTACAATTCTGTTTTATAAGTTACCAAGCAATACATGATACAGAATATCAGGAAGAATCAACATGCTTCCGCTGTTGTGTGCTGTGACATTACAATGACAAAATGATACTATTATCCTGTTACTGTCATGGATGATTGGAAATAATTTAAAAATACATCTGAAAACAACATTATATTCTAATTTCAGATAACATATGAATCTATATACCTGCTGAAAGATCTGCAAGTGAAACATGTTTTCAAGGAAGGGCTGCATTGAAAGTGGTCTAGACTGTATAAAAGCCTCAGGATTGAAGGTGATAGTTTCACCTTCCTGAAACTTCAGTGCGTCTCGATAACCACCTGCAAAGAAAAGAACTTTTCATAAGATCTGAAACTGTAAAGACTGCTGATGAACACAGCATTTTTAAAATAATAAGACACTACTTAAAGCTTAGTCACTCATAAACATCAGTATCAGCAGAGAAAGAGCCATAAACCTTTATGCACATCATTGTCAATAAGAAATTCCACCTATGAGTCAGAATTCCAGCAGCAGAGAGGGTGAACCCTACAACGTTTTTAGACAAAATTTGATTGAAATCCTAAAACGAGCCGTCCTATAATCTCATTTCAACCAAAAGATGGCGAATCCTACAACGTTTTCAGACAAAAAAAATTGATTGAATCCTTAAAACGATCCGTAGGATTTCGTTGAAATCTCCCTACGAAATCATTTTAACTAAAAAAATGAAAACGATTTTTTAATCAATTTTGGTCGCAACTTGTTGTCATCCACCCTCTCTGCTGCTTAGTGATTTCATCACTGGGTTAACAAAAAATAATAAATGATTTTAACCGAATATTTGATCCAGTCCGATACGATATCGTGTCCGAGGATCATGTAGATTTATTGTTGCGAATCCGTGCGGAGTCGACTGAGCATGACTAAAGAAATCTCGAAATTGATTGAAGTCCATATCAGAACACCATGTCTGCCATATATTTCTAAGAGTATGTGTATCAACGCCGTTGAATACAGAAAGAATATTGCAGTTATCTCTGATGACTTTTGGAACCTGAGTGTAGCGTTGAGTGACATATATCACGTCAGTGTTTTTGTGACGCCCCCGGGAAAAGATCCTAGCAGGATTTTTTTGTTTATCCAACATTATATCGTCGTATACGACTAAATTGTTAATATCTCCATCAATATCATCAATGCTCGGTGCTTCATCGATATCGGTTATAAACTCAATAATACCCTCTCCGGATTTTTCTACCGCGCTGTCGTTAAAATCTTTTAGCACTTCATAACATCGTTGATCATCTACGCTAGGGGCAATTAAATACAACTTATCCCATTTCATCCATCTCATTATTAAATTGAGCAACAATTGCGTTTTACCGGATCCAGATGGCCCGATTATAATCATCCGGATAGAGTTTGGTAGCGCTGCATGATGCTTAACCGGTTCTCTTCTTTTAGTCGCTGAAAAATCAATTATATCCATATCTCTATACATAAATTATGGATCTATATTGTGTGAAGTGCAAAACGCGTACTGGCACAGAAGATGTGACGACGGTTACAACTAAAAATAACCGATCAGCGCTTTCTGGTAAATGCATGCAATGTGGTACAAAGAAATTTAGATTTGTGTCAATGAAATCTGATTTAAAAAAAAACGAGGAGGTGATATCGCAGCCAAATTGGCAAAGCTCCCTGGAACCCCATGGGCAAAGTACCCCGGAGAAAAGCACCTCCCAGGATATAGCTACTGTGGACCGGGAACCAGACTTGATATCAGACTCAATAATCAAAATCAACCCAACCCCGGTGAAGAACCAATAAACGCCATTGATAAGGCCTGTCACCTTCATGATGTTGCTTATAAAAGCAGCAATCTGCAACACAGACATCTAGCAGATGTGAAATTAATTCATGCGTTAAATGCTATTCCTGATAAATCCTTCAAAGAAAAATTGGCTTCATTTTTGATAAAATCGGCTATGAAAAGTAAATTGATGTTAGGTGCCGGTAATTAATAATATGGAATCAATTTATTATTCCCCAAGAGGATACTGGAGGGGTAAATCAGCAGTCCATAAACTCGCTAGCGCTGCAAAAGTGAAAAAAACCACTGCGGCTAATTGGTTATCCAAACAGGCACTATGGCAAATTTATCTACCACCGCCTAAACAAATTCAATTCTCGCATTTTGATGTGACCGCTCCTAATGAAGTTCATCAGGCTGATATATTATTTCTGCCACATGATCGTGGTTACAAATACGCATTAACCGTAGTTGATATTGCAAGTCGATACAAAGAAGCAGAACCGTTAAAAACAAAATCAGCCACTGAAGTCGCTTCTGCATTTGAAAGGATTTATCGACGAGGTCCTCTGCACTGGCCAAATCTATTGCAGGTTGATCCTGGCAAGGAATTTCAGGGTGCAGTGTTATCTACAATGAAACATCATAATGTCACCATACGACGAGGGCATACTGCGCTACATCGCGATCAGGCCATTGTAGAACGATTTAATCGGACTCTTGCTGAACGGTTATTTGGATATCAATATGCAAAAGAATTCATTCAAGAAAAGCGATCGCGTGAATGGGTTAAAAGATTACCATCTGTGATTACTGCACTGAATAACGAGATTGCTAGAACAATCAACATGAAACCTATCAACGCGATTAAAAAGAAGTCAATACTTGAAAAACCACAAAAAGATTTCAAAGAACCAATTCTTGGTAGTAATATCACTGTGAGGTACTTATATGAACCAGGAGAGCTTGAAGGGGGTAGAAAAAGGGCTACTGATCCTATTTGGAGCGTCACTACGCACAAGATATCTAGTATAACACGATCAACTGGTAGACCAGCAATCTATAAACTGGATTCAACTGCCCCTCAGCGGGGTTTTACTCGACAACAACTACAGGTAATTCCCGAGGATACTCAATTGCCACCGCATGGTCTTAACTAGCACCGTTGCGTCTATTGCACTCAAGACAAGTTAACATCACATTGTTTCTGACATGACCGAGATTGTTATTTTTTCTGTCTACGGTGAATTGGCGAGGATCCTTATCCGAATACTGCCAACGCATTATACAATTGCAACTCGCGCAGTGATTATTCTGTTGTTGTTTCAGCGTAATTATTAATTCAGCATCAATATCAAATTCTCGTTGTTTTTTTTTGTCCTGTTGTTTGTAACCGGAGAGTTTTTTATCAATAATTTTAACATCAATATCATTTATTGTGGTGTCATTATCATCGAAAACAATTCTTCGAAGTTGATTTATTCCTCGTACTCTGGATACTGCGAGATAGACTAAATTCGACCATTCGATGTGATTATCCACCATCCAAACAGTTGTATCCGATATAGTTAATCCCTGTGAAGAGTGTATTGTTGCTGCGTATCCTAGAGTCCACGGGGATTTATTAGCACGCAATGCATCTTCAACGACATTGATATCAACCAGCACAATATCATTTAATACCAGAATTTGTTTTTCATTCTGTCCTGGAATATCAACTTCAATATTCTGTTTTCGTGTATCCGATGGCCTATAACAAAGGGGTACTGGAAGCGTTGCAAATTTTTCTTTATGCAATTCAAATAACTTCATCTGAAGTGTGTCCCTGACTATTTTTCTACTTGCAATTATCAAATCATTTGGTTTCCATGTTTCCCAGAAATCGTTTATTTGAGTTTCTGAAATCACTTCACGCGCTATTTCGCACTGGATTCTATCCGGTTGTAGTCTAATTAGCGCTTTGAACTCGCGTAATCGTTCATCAAGTGATCTATAATCAGTGGTGATTTCTTCATAGTAGTCTACAAAACCCTTTAGCCATTCATGTGGGGATGCACCGACAAATGGTGGTGGTTGGCCTTGATCCCCGCACATGACGACTTTTGTGTTTTTGGTTAACAACCACTCAAGAAATGTTTTTAATACATCTAATGACACTGTGCATATTTCATCCCAAATGATGATTTTAGGAATGAATTTATCACCCATACGCTCAGGAGTCCATTTGTCACCTTTCCATCGAAAAAAACTGTGATAAGTGCAAGCATTTACCCCTCGCTGTATCATCTCTCTGGCGAGTCTGTGAGTCGGTGTTAGCACAATCATGTTTGTGAAATCCGTATGATTTTTCCCACGGAATAATTCAATTGCACGAGTTGTCTTTCCTGACCCACCACAACCGTTTAAATAAACTGTCTTGTATCGACATATTGGATCAGATACCGGTGGTGCATTAGAAAATTCTGATTGATTTTCAATACGGTTACAACAAAGATATTTATCATCCATGGCAACGTCTGCGGATTCACAATACTCATGTAGCATCTCCTTTTTAAATCGCCAACGCCCCCACGCTTCCTCGGGATCTGTGAATTTAGCTACAGCTGATTTGTATTTATTGTGTATATACATCGAATCAGTGGCCACTCTAACCGCGGTATTAGGAAATCTATTTATCATCGAAAATAGATTAATAGAAGCATAGGCTAGCATTGAACTTCTCAAATGTGTGTACTGGGAATTATATCCATCACAGTAGGTAACAACCGTACCCATTTTCTCACCGTTGGATAGAAAAGCATCCTTACGGGATACAAGTTTTCCCTGCTTCATTAAATCCGCTACAAGAAAATCGTATTCAGCGACATCTATGATCAACCGCGAAGAATATTTTGCGTTGTCGTACCGTCCACCTTGAGTGAATTTACCGATTATTCTTCGTCCGAGATCCTTTGCTTGTTCTTTTTTAATTTCAAATAACTTCTTAGACCAATTTATGATTTCTTCTTCACTGAAATCTGGAAACTGTTTTCGTAGTTCGCTGATTATTCTATCTAGATCGGGTTGTGGTAGCCAAACTTCCTTCTGAGCTCGATAGCATATAATAGCCTCGGAAACAATTAACGATATTAGCATACCACAATCAATCATATATCTCAATAGCACTATTGGCATCCAGGCCTTTTCAGATAGGTGTCTACCGAGCCAAACATAACTACACGGATGTAACCCTGTAGCTAATTCGAATGATATCACACGAGCGAATCCGGTTAAATCAAAATCAGGTAATGGTCCATTAATCGCAACACGAGTCATTTCATGTGTTGGGTGTCCAAATCGTTTGAAGTACTCAGCGCATTCCCCATACCCGAGAAAACTTCCGGGATAACACGCGGCTATATCAATTGAAATCATACCATCACGTGAGTATTTCGTATTCCACAATCCTCCATGACCAAATTCGACGCAACTCGATTTAACATCCTCAAGAAAATCACTTCGTGTTGGACGCCATGAGTTTTTTTCTCTTGCGAAGTGAGCTACCACTGATGGAATAGTAAAACTATCCGTGAGTAGTTTTTCATGGAAACTCTCCGGTGAAAAATCATTAGCGATTTTTCTCATTCTGTTATCTAATTCTTCAACGCGATATAATTCACCATTTGGTTTTACAAATTGATCGAATCCTTCATCACTTCTAAGTAACCACACTGACACAGGATCATCCTTACACAACGCATTAATAGCATCAAATAATCTCTCTTCATAGAAAACATCCCCGACGAACTCCTTAGGGATATATTTCACGGTTCGTTCTCGTGGAAATACTGTTACCGCAGGTGTCCACGCGTGTTTGTTATGATCAATAATCTGTATTGGTGCTCCATTTTTGTTATATTTCGGTTCGTATAAAACCTCTCCGGTTATCGTCATAACTGTTATTGGAAATCTTAATGATGTTTCTAACTTAGCTATATCAGAAATCTTTGCACCGTTCTGTTTCACTGTCAGTTCCCACTCGGTTATTTTTTTTCGTCTTAGATCAGTTAGTTTATTTCCTCGGGATGCATTTGTGAAGTGCTCCATTACCCGTGTTGCTACACAATTAAGCCCTGACGAATATTTCATAGGAGCTAGTTTTGCGATATCGGGTTTATCATTTAACGGATATAGCCCATAAACCATTGCTGTTACGGGATAAGATCTTTCGTAGTATGGTTTGTCAATGCCGGTTAGAATCCCTGGTTTGGAATCTCTACTCACAATGACAGCTTTTTTATTCTTGAGGATTGGTTCAAATTTATCCCTAATAATCCATTTGCCATCGACTTCAATAATGAATTTGATTCGGAAAAAATACCGTTTTTCCCCAACATGTGAAATTATCACTGCTGCTTTTTCATCATTCATTGTAGCGTCAACAACACCATCAATTCGAAATGTTGACCAACAATAGGATGCTCCATCACGCTTGAATTCATTGAAACAATCTCTGATTTTACTAATCATGGCTTTATCAAGAATTGTATTCTTTGGTGTATTAGAAACTATATCGAGATTGAATTGAGCATCTTTCCAGGATAATTTCTTGGACGCTTTTGAAATCCGAAGGATTTTGGGTTTATCGAGATTAAATTTGTTACGTTTTTTTGGTCTATCGAGATTAAATCTAGGATTGATTTTCAATAATCTCTTAAACTCTTTCATGTTTCCGTCTCTTGGACGTTTGATACGTTTTTTTGGTCTATCGAGATTAAATCTAGGACTGATTTTCAATAATCTCTTAAACTCTTTCATGTTTCCGTCTCTTGGACGTTTGTTACGTTTTTTTGGTCTATCGAGATTAAATCTAGGACTGATTTTCAATAATCTCTTAAACTCTTTCATGTTTCCGTCTCTTGGACGTTTGATACGTTTTTTGGGTCTATCGAGATTAAATCTAGGATTGATTTTCAATAATCTCTTAAACTCTTTATCAGCATTGAATTCAGCATTTTTCGAAGGCGTTTTCCTTAACTCCTTCATTCTATAATTAAAACAAGCATTTAAATGAAAGATTTTTATATAATGAATCACTGCAAGTGGCTTATGATTGGATCAGTAATCCCGTGTAACAAATCATGCAGAAATGAGTTTTGTGGGTATCATATGCAAAGCTATCGTCGTGGAAGCCTTGGTCCGTTACCCTGTATTCTATGTGGAGTTGGGGTTAGGGGGAAATCTCAGTTGTGTTTGAATTGCGGTGGTAAGCGATACAGGGAGTTGAAGCGATATTATGATAAAAGAATAAAAAATGGACAATCAATCAGAAATTATGACCCTGACGCTGACAAAGTCAGTATTCTTGACGCTGACAAAGTCAGTATTCTTGACGCTGACAAAGTCAGTATTCTTGACGCTGACAAAGTCAGTATCAAGGATAAAATCATAAGAACCCCTCAAGACTACATCGAAAGATTTATCATTAAACCAAACAATGAATTAGACAAACAATAGTATTATATATACGAATGAACCAAGAATTCAGACAACACCCTGTGATCATAAATTATGAAGCATCCAGTGATGGTACTGTCAGAAACCGTAGACTTAAGAAAACGGTTGGTTTTGTGACTAATCAAGGGTATTTGATGTTTGGTGTTGGAAAGAAAAAATATCACAATCATCGTTTCGTGTATGAGTGTTTCCATGGATTGATCGAGGATGGTTTTGTTATCGATCATAAGGATTCTAATCCAAAGAATAATTCTTTATCAAATCTAGAAGTTGTTACACAGAGTGAGAATTTGAAACGAGGAAAGACTGGCATTTGTTCAAAAAAAGCGAGACCTGTGAAATCTTTGAATACGATAACTAACGAAGAAAAAATATTTCAATCAATGAATGAAGCCGGTAGACACTTCGATATTTGTCGATCTTCAGTACGATTTGTTGCAGAGGGGATTTATCGATCTGCGATTTCTAAAAAGACGGGACAAAAAGTTCAATTTAGTTATGTCTAATGCGTCATATTTTTCATTTAGAAATATATCATTGCTATAGAATAATGAATTCTGAAAACATGAATAGCATCATATCCGAGATTTCAAAATTGAAAACTTGGGATATTGAACTATCGGATGGTTTAAATCCTGATCAAATCATGTCTGATTACCAGGATATAGAATACGGAGTTAGCACTAACAAGTATATGCTACCAAAGAAATATGCACTCATCAAAAGAATTCAGAATTCTATTAAGGACTCTCTCGCATTCTCCAGTGACGTAAGTGTGTTCGCTCCGTTATATACCATCGTAGAACGAATACGAAAAGAATTGGGGTACGAATACGAATTGAAAAAGGAGGTTAATTCTAAAGTTAGAAACCTACGAGCGTTAATTCAAGAAAATGAACAATTTTGATTGACCATTTATCATTATTTGATTGCCCGACCATTAATCATTTTTTTTTTTAGCCTACCCTCAAGAGATATCAAAAATCGATGGATTGATCAAATAGAAAAGTGGCGAAACTATCAGTATTAATTATTTTTATATACAATTATGATACTTTCGCCATCAATGATAGGATGAAATAACGCTTCCATGGTGATGTTAAAAAAATCATCTATGACATGTCGGATTGATCAAATAGAAAAGTGGCGAAACTATCAGTATTAATTATTTTTATATACAATTATGATACTTTCGCCATCAATGATAGAGCCGTTAAAACACTTCCACAGTGACTTTGTCACTGGTGTTAGGTCGGGATTGAAAAATTGTTTTACAATTGAAAAATTGTTTCTGATTTCAAATAATGGTCAATGAAGCATTAACAACCCGATTGGCTCGTGAACGACTGGATGCAATCAGGAGATTTGTACCAATTCGTGACTCTGTACGGAATAAACTACAACAACGACAACAAGCGCAGACTGACTTTTCTGTGTCAAGTGAACAACTGTTTTCTCCGATAACAAGTGCGACCAAAGATGTGAAAAAGCTAACTGAAGCAGCGATATATGGAGATATTCCTGAGCGAGAACGAGTAAAGAAGGCGCCGCTGCTTGATACGCTTGAAAAGATAGCAGCAGAGACCGGACAAACACGCGCAGGGATACAACAGTTATCCAGTGATATAAAAACTCAACGCGAGTATGAACGACTAGCTGATATTGATGATTCTGCGCCTGAAACTCAAAGAGTTTCTACACCTGAACCACAACCTGTTGATGTCGTCACCCCAAGAGGTATCCCCTTTATAGACAAATTCACTGAAGAAGCTATAACAGAAATAAAAAAACCTCAATTGGAGAAACTCAAGGATTATACGACCTTTGGTGATTTCGCCGCCAAAAGCTTTGATTCTAGAAATGACTTTTTAAAAGACGAGTATAAAAACAGTAGAATAAGCCGAGACGACTGGGTTAATTGGTTGTATAAAACGAATAAGGAGATTACTGGTAATTTGAAAAAGGATACAGTTGAGTACAGAACTTTTAAAATAGGAGTTGATAGTTATGGTATACAAAAACAACAAAGTCGAGGCCGACAAAGGCAATTACTTGATGATAGTCAGGGCGCAACTGGTACAACTGAGGAAAGAAGCGGAAAAGGATATTCGATTGGAAATCCAAATGATGTCTTTGACTCTACCACGACATGTCCTGGTAGTGTTCTCAGTGATATATCACGATTAGAAGTTCTTGTAGGAGGTTTCCGAGCTGGAAATAACTCACCGGAAATAATTAATGAAGCAGCTGATATCTGTAGACGGTTATTTCAGGGTGGTATCATAGATATCAGCACATATCGAGATTTCATTGGCGAGTTAGTGGAAAGTGGGTATCATAGTAACTAAATCGATTAGATAAATAACAATTGAAAAATTGTTTCTGATTTAAAATAATGATCATACACTACAATCATGATAAACCAACCCCCGTCTACGTAGTTAATTCACGGTTTCCGGTTTATAGAGCATACTACGGAGATGGTTTAGGCAATACCATTGCAGGGTTATTTGCGAGAATGGCTCCAAAAGTGATGCCGTTGGCTAAACAACTAGGAATGAAAGCCATTGATGTTATTCGTGATAAGGGTATTGGTGCTGTTGGAGATCTTCTTGCCGGAAAAGCGTTTTCAACTGCGAAGAATAAATTAACATCATTAGTGAGACGAAAAAAGAAACCGGTACCGTTACCGTCTACAGCAGAAATGCCTGCAAGTGTTAGTAGAATTATAAATAACGCAGTAGATGAAAAATTAGCATCATTGGTAAATCAAGGGGACCAAAATAACATGATAGCAAACATGATAGCAGGAAGTGGCTTTAAAAAAACACGACGATGAAATGGGAAATCGCGATTTAGACTCTGATAAATAGAATAAAATGTTCAAACAGTCACCTGATCCAGCATTTGATATGGATGCCCCAGTGAGTAAGGATGATTCTGTACGCGATTTTCAATTTTATTCTTATCACGCAGTACAACCAGATCTCCGATCGCGAATTGAACTTCAAGTTCATGATACCAGTAAATACTTCCTACCGTGTGAGGCATTTATTGAAGTAGAAGGAGAACTTGTAACAAATGTTGCAGCTGATACCCCATATGACAATAACGCAAATGTCCGAGTTGGTTTTGTTAATAACGGCATAATGGCGTTATTTGAAAGCGCTAGATATCTCATTGATGGAAAAGAAATTGAATCCATTGACCGTGATGTTGATGTTGCAACAACAATCATAGGGTTAGCGAGATATTCTGATGATTATACAAGATCAGCTGGTCCATCTATGATGTTTGCAAAGGATACCTCTGATAACGCTGACCACCTTCAATTCATTAAAGTGTTAACAGCAAGAGATAATGCAGAAGCCGATCAACAGGAAGCAGCTAATCCAGAACGTCGAACTAGACCCGGAGCTGCTTTTGATATTCTCGGAGGCGTTAATGGTAATCTCAATTTAGGATTTGCAACACGTGTAGCAACGTTGCATGGGCAGCATCGACGATTTTCATGTGCGATTCCACTGCATCATATATTTGGATTCTGTAGAAACGTCCGAAAAGTTATTTATGGAGCTAAACACACAGTAGCGCTTGTACGAAAGGGTACTGATGATGATGCAATCTGGCGTAATACTGGGGTTGCTGCCGGTAAAGTTATTTTAACAAAACTATCATTATGGATGCCAGTGTTAACTCCATCAATCATAGCAGAAGAAAAATTGTTATCATTTATGGACCAAGGAGGAAAGTCGTTGTTAAGTTGGTTATCAGTGACTACGGATATCAAACAGGACAGTGTTGATGGTACATTCACATGGCACCTGGCATCAAAACAAGGGGTTTCAGCTCCACGTCATATATTCGTAGCGTTACAGAATAATGCGCGAGTTGGTAATCAAGAACGAAGCCATATGATATTTGATCAGTTAGGTGTTAGTGAAGTCTCGCTGAGAATAAACGGACAGCAGGAACCATCCGAGGATATACAACTTGATTACGGTCAGAATCATATTGCACGCGTGTATCATAACCTATTGTCGTTTATGGCACGTGATCTAAATGTGGATACTGGTTTGCAAATATCACAATTGGATTTTAAAAGCCTCTATCCGATCTATTACTTCTCACTGGAACATCTCGATTTGATGAGACAATCTGTCGTTGATATACACTTTAGAGCCCGTGTAACCCGTCCGACTGGTCCAGCAGTTGGTGGGGTACCTCTTATCCTTATCCCGAATTATAGAGCGGTTGCTGTCATTCTCAGTGATAAATCAATGCTACTTGAAGGTGTTGGTGGAAGAATGAGAGTGGTAGATGCACCAGTGGAAAACATGTAAACGATTTAGAATCAATCAATTATGTATAATGTCATATAGTGTTATTAGTGTTGCGTTAACTCCCGGTCAATTAAAAAAATTGCAATCAGAATCGGCTAAAAAATGTGGAACCACAATCACGTTGAAACCCAACCAAATGACTGGTGGTGCAAATAAACTATCGCTGACAACTCGTCAGGTGAAACATTTCAATGATGCACTTGTAGCAAAAAAAGGTGTTCAGATTACTCTTTCTGCGGCTGCTATAAAAAATATGATTAAAACAGGCGGTATATTTCCGTTGTTAGCTGCGATTCCAGCATTGATTGCAGCAGCAGCCCCAGCGGTGGCTAAAGCAGCGGCGTTAGGAGCCGTTGGTACTGCAGCAGGAATGGCACTAAAGAAGGCAACTGGGAAAGGATATAAAAAAAAGGGAAAGGGTCTAAGACTACCAGGAACCCCGTATTCGTGGTACAGCGGAAAGGGTCTAAGACTACCAGGAACGATTTATTAATTCGGGAATCGAAGATTCCTATGTCCAATTTTGATTTACTCGATGCTGCTAAAAAACTCGCGATTAAAAACTTCAGAGGTGTCTTTATGAAAGATCAATTACCACATCAACCAAACAGCGTTGAAACAGGTATTATTAATCTCGATAACAGCACCGGACCCGGAACTCACTGGGTTGCATACGCTATTGATCCACGTGGGATTGTCTATTTCGATTCATATGGATTAGCCCCACCAAAAGAGTTTTTGCGTTATATAAAAACCCTTCCAATGAAGACTTGGTATTCTACGCTACCAACACAACAAATGAATGACCCACCAATATGTGGCAGCGAAGTATTAAATGTCCTTGACGCTATTTCTAACTCCTTGATTAACCCAAACGGAAAACCACCACATGTTGTCGTTAATGAATACACTAGTAATCGCTTTTTAGAGAGAGAAAGAGTTTTACAATAACATGATTGATATTTGGGGGAGATCTTTGAAACCCAAACCCGATGGCACTGCACCACCTGATTCTGTCAAGGATGTAAAAAAACTAATCAAAGATGAAATAGCTGAGACGTTGAACTTAACAAATGTTGATCCTAATGAAATAGTTGTATTTCAAGACAAACAGGGTAAATTGAAAAGCAGTGATGTGTCCTTGGATGATATTTTAGTTAAACAACAAAACGCAATCGAGAACACCGTTGCGTTATTTTCCGATCAGGGTAAACTCAAACCGGGTGTACTCATTTCGACGATTACAGATCGATTAAAAACTATCAACGATGAGTTAAACAATTCTATAGTTGTACTAAAAACACTTGAATCTAAAATTGAAGAAAACGGAAAACAGTTTATATCATTTCGTAGAAATATCATTGATAAATTTATTGGAACCCAGTTGGATAAAATAGAAATAAAACTCCCTGATATTAAAAAATCCATCGATGAGACAAAAAACTTCATCGAAGCCGTCAAAGGTGATTTTTCGAGGATGATAACAATCATTGAAAAAACAAAAATTCCTCATGAGAAAACCAACAACGTGGTATACACAATCCAACACGGATCATTTGAGTGGACACCTACAAACAACAAATTAAATATCACTGCAACCGTTAAGGGTATTTATCGATTAACACTAGTAACACCATTAACTCAATTTAATATATCATCGTCGAGTTCATCCGGGGTCAACAATACGATTTCAACGATCATCGACAAGGATACAACTGAAAAGTTCACAATCACATATGCTGATAAAAGTTTGGTTAGAGTCTCAACAACGTGGTATGTGGAATTCGTAGCGGATTTAAGTAAATAACTAAATTGAAAGGATTTCACAATTGAAAACGCTAGCTTTTTTAAAATAACAACAATGACTTTGTCATCGACGCAATGTCGCTATGATCAGGTCAGAGAATTTCAAAATAGACTCAAAACCCTCACTGAAGAGTATCAAATAAAAATAAAAAAATACCGACGAAGAATCACCGCAATTGATATTATTATGTACTCGGTGTCAAGCGTTCTCACTGGCGCAGGAATAATACTTGCATCGGTTACAATGATTGCCCCGGTCGTAGTTCCAATTTGCATTTCTACGGTGGCTACAATCGGGGGTATATCAACCGGGATAGCAAAAAGGATATCATCATGCAGCCAGAGTAAACTGCAGAATTACCTACTTCAATTTCATATTGCATCAACCGCATACTCGCAATTATCATTGATGATATCATCGTCACTCGATAATACAATTATATCAGATAGTGAATTCTCAGCGATGGTCAGTATTTTTGATTCCGCGATATCGAAATTAGAGCAACAACATGAGTATAATAACAATGACAACATCGATGGAATTAGAAAACACGAACCCAAAAAACAAAATGATCTCAATAATATCAACATTACCAGATTGTGAGTTCTCGGTGATGGTCAGTATTTATGATTCCTCGATACCAAAATTAGAAATAAATCATGAGTATAATAACAATGACAACACCGCAGGAATTACTTCAACGAGTAGTGGAGAACACGAACCCAGTACAAACAAGTATGATATCAATTACATCAACGAAACCCGAGTTTAGTGTGAATTTCCCTAGCCCAGTCCCCGTGAAGGAGATAGCGCTAGCAAAACTACGAGTATATCACAGTTGGCCTAATATCAGATCAAAATCATTTGGTGGTCAACAACCCAATAATTCTTTAGTGTTTGCAAATAAGAATAAAGATGACGGGACTCCAGACTGGAAAGTTGTTTCGATACCAACAGGGTCATACCAAATCGAACAAATCAATAATGAATTCGCGCGTAGAATAAAATCGATTACTGGAGTAGAGTCAAAAATAGCTATAACAGTTCATGAACCGACGCTATCATCTGCCATTGAAATAAACTCAGAAGAATATGTCGTAGATATCTATCAAAGCTCAATAAGAACCGTACTAGGATGGCCTGAAATCCCACCCCGGGAAAAAACCGTTAAATTACCAGAACCACAAAAAAATGATTATATCACCGACAAAATAAACCCCGATAATCCAATAAAAAGTTATAAAGATTACCAAACCAGTGATTTTCTTTATTTCTTCTACACCCCAATTGAAGAAGAGGATGTGGGGAATCAAGAAGGATATTATGTTGCTGACGATCTTAAAGTTATGGATAATTTTAGATCGATGGAATATGATTTTTTACTATTGTTAATATCCATTAAATCCGGCTCTCTCACCCGAGATGAATTTATCAGCGTTATAAAAATATGTAACAAAATCATCAATGACATGGAAACATTTAATTCACAAATTATTCGAGTTATACTAGATGATAATCACCCCAAGTCGAGAACAGAATTTGCACTGATCTATAATATCCGCGTTGAAGATATTCCAACATTCAAACTACAAGGATATAACGTACCGGAACTAAAAAAACTACTCAGTGATGCCATCGATGTTGGTTTCAAAATAATTCATGATACGTGGAAAAAAACAGCATCACCGGAAATAAAAATCCTCAAACACAATAATGACCCAGACGGTGGCGGCAGGCATATCGCTCCGTTCAACGTGAATATTTCATCGGTGATTGCGCTCAATTTAGTGTGTGATGTTATTGAAGGAAGCTATCAAATTAATCTCGAACGATCAAATCAAGCTCAGCAAGGGTATATTCTTTATTCATTTGCACCAACAGCTCCTCCAGGATTTTTAATAATTGAGTCTCCGGTTAATCCAGTCTATATGCGATGCCATAATAATTCATTAACCAGAATTAATTTCAAACTCACCGACCAGTCCAATAATCTGATTGATTTACAAGAAGAGGTGTTAGTGATTAGTTTGTTTGTGAAATCCTAAATTGCTTTGCAATTTCAAAGGATTTTCGTACTAAGGACTTTCATCATAAAGACTGGTTAAAATCATTTATTATTTTTTGTTAACCCAGTGATGAAATCACTAAGCAGCAGAGAGGGTGGATGACAACAAGTTGCGACCAAAATTGATTAAAAAATCGTTTTCATTTTTTTAGTTAAAATGATTTCGTAGGGAGATTTCAACGAAATCCTACGGATCGTTTTAAGGATTCAATCAATTTTTTTTGTCTGAAAACGTTGTAGGATTCGCCATCTTTTGGTTGAAATGAGATTATAGGACGGCTCGTTTTAGGATTTCAATCAAATTTTGTCTAAAAACGTTGTAGGGTTCACCCTCTCTGCTGCTATTCCTTATACATATCAGTGATGGTAGAAAATGCCACTTACAAATCAAAATCCTTTATACATATAAGGCGTTGGCAGAAAATGTCACTTACAAATCAGAATCCTTTATATATATATCAGTGTTGGTAGAAAATTCAACTGGAGATTCAGAAAGCTTTATACACATCAGTGTTTGTAAAAAAGTTCCACTTACAAGTCAGAATCCTTTATGTTTATCAGTGTTTGTAAAAAAGTTCCACTTACAAGTCAGAATCCTTTATGTTTATCAGTGTTTGTAAAAAAGTTCCACTTACAAGTCAGAATCCTTTATGTTTATCAGTGTTTGTAAAAAAGTTCCACTTACAAGTCAGAATCCTTTATGTTTATCAGTGTTTGTAAAAAAGTTCCACTTACAAGTCAGAATCCTTTATACACATCAGCGTTGGTAAAAAATTCCACTTACAAGTCAGAATCCTTTATACATATCAGTGTTGGTAGAAAATTCCACTTACAAGTCAGAATCCTTTATACATATCAGTGTTGGTAGAAAATTCCACTTACAAGTCAGAATCCTTTATACATATCAGTGTTGGTAGAAAATTTCACTTACAAGTCAGAATCCTTTATGCATATCAGTGTTGGTAGAAAATTTCACTTACAAGTCAGAATCCTTTATACACATCAGTGTTGGTAGAAAATTCCACTTACAAGTCAGAATCCTTTATACATATCAGTGTTGGTAGAAAATTTCACTTACAAGTCAGAATCCTTTATACACATCAGTGTTGGTAGAAAATTTCACTTACAAGTCAGAATCCTTTATACACATCAGTGTTGGTAGAAAATTTCACTCGAGAGTCAGAATCCCTTATACATGAGTGTTGGTAGAAATTTCCAATTACACGTCAGAATCCTTTATGTTTATCAGTGTTGGTAAAAAAATGTCACTTACAAATCAGATTCCTTTATGCTTATCAGTGGTGGTAGAAAATTCCACTTACAAGTCAGAATCCTACATATCTATGTGTTTGTAGAGAGTCAGAATCCTTTATACATTTAAGGCGTTGACAGAAAATGACACTTATAAGTCAGAATCCTTTATACATTTAAGGCGTTGACAGAAAATGACACTTATAAGTCAGAATCCTTTATACATTTAAGGCGTTGACAGAAAATGACACTTATAAGTCAGAATCCTTTATACATTTAAGGCGTTGACAGAAAATGACACTTATAAGTCAGAATCCTTTATACATTTAAGGCGTTGACAGAAAATGACACTTATAAGTCAGAATCCTTTATACATTTAAGGCGTTGACAGAAAATGACACTTATAAGTCAGAATCCTTTATACATTTAAGGCGTTGACAGAAAATGACACTTATAAGTCAGAATCCTTTATACATTTAAGGCGTTGACAGAAAATGACACTTTTAAGTCAGAATCCTTTATACATTTAAGGGGTTGACAGAAAATGACACTTATAAGTCAGAATCCTTTATACATTTAAGGCGTTGACAGAAAATGACACTTATAAGTCAGAATCCTTTATACATTTAAGGCGTTGACAGAAAATGACACTTATAAGTCAGAATCCTTTATACATTTAAGGAGTTGACAGAAAATGACACTTATAAGTCAGAATCCTTTATACATTTAAGGCGTTGACAGAAAATGACACTTATAAGTCAGAATCCTTTATACATTTAAGGCGTTGACAGAAAATGACACTTATAAGTCAGAATCCTTTATACATTTAAGGCGTTGACAGAAAATGACACTTTTAAGTCAGAATCCTTTATACATTTAAGGCGTTGACAGAAAATGACACTTATAAGTCAGAATCCTTTATACATTTAAGGCGTTGACAGAAAATGACACTTATAAGTCAGAATCCTTTATACATTTAAGGCGTTGACAGAAAATGACACTTATAAGTCAGAATCCTTTATACATTTAAGGCGTTGACAGAAAATGACACTTATAAGTCAGAATCCTTTATACATTTAAGGCGTTGACAGAAAATGACACTTATAAGTCAGAATCCTTTATACATTTAAGGCGTTGACAGAAAATGACACTTATAAGTCAGAATCCTTTATACATTTAAGGCGTTGACAGAAAATGACACTTATAAGTCAGAATCCTTTATACATTTAAGGCGTTGACAGAAAATGACACTTATAAGTCAGAATCCTTTATACATTTAAGGCGTTGACAGAAAATGACACTTATAAGTCAGAATCCTTTATGTTTATCAGTGTTGGTAGCAAATTCCACTTACAAGTCAGAACTCCTTATACACATGAGTGTTGGTAGAAAAATTCCACCTGTGAGTCTGAATCCCTTATATACAAGAGTGTTGGTAGAAAATTCCACCTGTGAGTCTGAATCCCTTATATACAAGAGTGTTGGTAGAAAAATTCCACCTGTGAGTCTGAATCCCTTATATACAAGAGTGTTGGTAGAAAAATTCCACCTGTGAGTCAGAAACCTTTATGCATATCAGTGTTGGTAGAAAATTCAACTGGAGATTCAGAAAACTTTATACACATCAGTGTTGGTAGAAAATTCCACTTACAAGTCAGAACCCCTTATACACATGAATGTTGGTAGAAAAAGTCCACCTGTGAGTCAGAAACCTTTATGCATATCAGTGCCTTGAAAATAAATTCCACCTGAGACTCAAAATACTTTATTCACATACAAAACCAACATGATAGCCATGCTCAGCAGTTACCAAGGCAGACTAAACAATAAATTGTATTTGTACCATCTGTTACTCCATGTAATTGGCAAGACCAGGTAAATGACCCACAGATTAATCCTGCTTTATTGTAACAATGTTAAGAAAAAAATCTGAAGAAAATAAAGAATAACAAGACTGTAGCCTGAGATTAATTCTGTACATGACAACTTGATGAAAGAAAAACATACCAATGAGCTTGACAAGTGCCATCATGAATGCTTTGGATATGGCATCCCCAGTACCCTGCATGGAATTCTTCACCTTCTCACTCTTCAAATACTTCTTCAAATGCGACTCCTAAAGATACAAAGCATAAGATATGTGAATTAAAAATTCTCATAATAGTGTCAGTCAGACAGACAGACAGACAGACAGATAGATAGATAGATAGATAGATAGATAGATAGATAGATAGATAGATAGATAGATAGATAGATAGACAGATAGATAGAACAGGAACATTATTTAAAATCGGTTTAAATTTTGTTCCTTGGAGAATGCTATCAATGCTTAACCCTTTCTGAACAGAAACATTAGATTATCATTTTACTTAAAGTCTATATCATCTGTAACCATACAAATATACAAACAGTATGAAAAATTAAGGAACTGTCAAACACTTGCTTTGGACCTCTGCAGTCCAATGTTCAATGCTCAATTCCAACAAAAGTGAGCATGAGTGGCCACCACGTTAGCTCAACTCCAATAGATTATTCAATTTTTTATTTGCATAACAAATTCTGCCAGCTGAAAGAATGCACTCTTGGGCCACATAGTAGCCTTGGAAATGAAGAAATCCATGGAAACCAGAGAAAGTCACCCATCCAAGGTAAGTGACCATGTCTTACTGCTGTTCTAATTAATCAATCTGGTTGAGCATTTCTCTTTTAGTTAGTATGTGTGTGTGATATTTGGATTTTTAATGTAGCTTTAACAATATTTTTAATGTGATGTCTAGCACTGGGGCATCATGCCACAGACATGTAGCATGATGTCCGACTCAGTCACATTATCCTGACACTATTCCAACCAGTCCTAACACTAACCTATTAATGCTGAGCGCCAAGCGAGGCAGCTGTCAGTACCATTTTTATAAGTCTTTGGTATCACTCAGCTGAGGATCGAACACATGACCTCTTGCATCCGGAACAGACACTTTAACCACTAGGCCATCAGAGAAGTCTTTAATTTAGTAAATTAATCAATTACAATATCTTTGATTTGTGTTAATTGAAATTCTGTTTTGTGCCACTGATTTTTTTTTAAAAACAGTATTTATTCTGAAATAATGGAATGTATATGAAACTGAACAAAAGCTACAGACTTAGCAACAACAAGCTTATTTTGAACATTCTCCTCACTGATAATATTTACTACACATGGATTGCAAACATTGAAAAATGCAACAAAAATAATTTAAGGACTGTAATTAACAGATGTATTAAGGCTTTGAATAGAAAAAATGAAATATTTTCTTAAGTGAAGTGGAAACAATGTATTATGATGAGTGGCAAAAGCTCAAGTTTACACTTTACAAAATGTTTCCACTTCACATGTGAAATATTTCCCTACATCATCTCCAAAAGTTGAGTCTTTCTTTTAATTATTTTTTTTTTTAAGGCAACACCTTCATTTCGCCAGGATATGTTCTCCACTCTGTGTCACTGCAATTAAGGGTGGCACTACTATGTCAGCCAAAATGAAGTCCCAAACTTTTTAATAAAATTTTTAGCACAACTTTTTGAAAATTGAAATTGTGCATATAATATTTCAGTTTGAATATTCTGTCAAATTAATGACTGTTTACATCCAATATTGAGGAGAATTTTTAACACATTTTTGTCATAGATTGATAGTCAACATTATTGAGGTAGTTGTTGTTGTTGTTTTTAGGGTTTAATGCCATTTTCAGCACATGATAGGCTATACATGGCGGCCAGTATTATTGGTGGAGGAAGAACCCGGAAGAAAACCCGGAAAGAACCACCGACCCACGAGAAGCTACTGGCAAGCTTTCTCACATGACTACATTAGCCGAATCTTAGACTCGAACCCATGCAGACAGAGGTGAGACGATAGTGATCCGTAACGGAAAGCGCTTTAGACCACTCGGGACCCCTATTGAGGTAGGGGTACCAGTAGAGATATGACAGAACAGACCAACATAAATCAGTGCATAACATCATCAAAAAACAAAATTTTAATGATTGTCAGTTTACTTGCAAGGATTTGGGTTTCAGCTTTGTTCACTTCTGCATTTTGAGGTGAATTTATATGTGTTGGCAGCCTGTGGTCTATTTTAGCAACAGATACTGCTGTACCCAAATTTAGGTTTTAACTTAATTTCAGTTTGCAATTTGATCCAATCAATGCATAATTTCTCCATCATTTTCATATATATGACTGTCATGAGTTAAAATCACTACTAAAACAATTTCTTTGATATACATAATCAAGAGATTTTTTATAAAATTGTGCACAGGTTATCATTCAGAAAAAAAATGAAAAGGGACTAAATATGGAAATACAGGTATGAAAAACACACATAAGGGCAGATATACTTCCTAAATGGGGACCCCGAGTGGTCTCTAGCGCTCACCATTATGGATCACTGCCATCTCACCTCTGTCTGTGTGGGTTTGAGTCTCAGGTTCAGTCAATGTGGGTATGTGGGAAAGCTTGCCAGTAGTTTCTCAAAGATAGGTGGTTCTTTTTGGAGTTTTCTCCGGTTCTTCCTCCACCATTTATACTGGCCACCATGTATAGCCTATCTTGTACTGAAAGTGGTGTTAAACACTATAACAACAACTTCCTGAATGGAAAAAGTACTATGCCGCTATGGTGATATCCTTTTACTCTCACTGCTATACTTCAACAACTCATCATGCAATATATAATAAATCAGTAATATCAAACAGTAATGTACAGCATAAACCTCATTACAGAATACTTCAACAACAAAAAGGAGAAGAATAAAAGATGATATAAATATGTTGTATTGATGGAAGGGTAGGTGAATGAAGTAAAGGACTTTTAGCATGTGGCAGGTATGTTGTAACTCAATAATAATAATGAGGACTTTGTGTAGTACCTAATCTTTAGAAGCTTTACAACATCTATAATGATAAAACAAAAAAACAATAACAAAGACATAGGAAAACAAAAAATGCTGAAAATATTTAAGGTAGGAAACATTACTAGGTCTTTAAGTTTGTTCTTGCAGTCGAAAAAGGTGAGTTTTAAGAGCACCCCTTATACTGGAGTCCATAAGTGAAATGTAGCACAGAGAACAAATTTTGTGTTTGATTCTGGATCGAATGGATAGTCAGTGTAGGGTTCAGAGCACTGGGGAGGTGTGGTCTGATCATGGTACTCTAACGATGATTTGAGCAGCTGTGTTTTTTGAAGTTTTTGGAGTAGATATTGAGATGAACCAGACAGAATTGAGTTACAATAGTCCAGTCTTGAAAGTACTAATGAACACAAGTGTTTTAGTGGCATCAACTGAAAGATATTTGCGAAAGGTGCTGATGCATCTCAGCTCAAGATATGCAGCCTTGCATATCTTCATGATATGTTGGTGCAATGTGAGAATACATATACAATACATATAACAATTCAGTTTAAAGATGCAGGTAGTGATAAAACAAATGTTTTGGGTGCTATTATGTACTTTTGGACTGTTTTAAAGATCTTCTTGTTGATCTTAAATGATTGCAATGTGTTACATATTAATTCTAAAGTTGTTACTTTGATGCAAAAACTGCTGTTGTTCAGTTTCTGATGGTATGATATTCTGTAGATTATAAAGAAAATTCTATGTGGTTTTTGTTTGACCAAAAGAACATTTATTGCTACATGACACATTGCTCTTGAAATGTTTAATAAATTATAACAGAGTTGAAGTCTTGTGTTCATTATTTATGCTAATCTTTTGCCAAGATTGTAATAAATTGGACCCGTTTCTAGATTCCTATTTAAATGCAAGTTTAAAAAGTATAACAAGGGTTTTTAAACATTTCCAAAGAAAGATTTAATTCTGCAATAGAATTTGGCAAAAATGAGTTCTGATACAAACTTATTTTGGCAAAATGAATTTGAATGTTATTTCTAGCACTATATTGCCAATCATTACCCACTGGACAACCTGTGGAACCAAAGCCAGAACTTATCTAGAAACCATGCCATAATACCTTTTTAAAAAATGTTTTCATTCTATGCTTTTGTGTGTTTGTGTGTGTGTGTGTGTATCCGATGTGCACATGTGCATGAAATGTGATTTGGATGTTTTTGTAGTTTAACAATTTTAGTCAGATTACTACAATGTCTGCAGTGGGGCAGTTTATAGTGACATCTATAACTGGCATGGCATGTAGCATCATGTCCAGCCCAGTCACATTATCCTGACTGCATATGATGTAGACTTTGTCTGCCCCACAAATGATTTTACCTGCTTCAGCTGGTATTTCTTTCCATTACAGCGTTTTCATACTCTCTGCAGTTGTCCTAGATGATATATCCATACTCCAAAAGAGGTCTTATCCACATCAAATAATGAAGCCATTCCGGCATAGCTCCAGTTGAGATTATTATGATGTGTGGACAAAATAATGGATAATTTTTTAATGGTTTGCTCAAGCAAGTCGCTAATGAAATTTTATCTGATTCCCTAAACCATTATATATCCTGACACATCTGGGAATGCAACATCCTACCTTAGTTCAGAATAGAACATACCGTTTGGTTTATTTATTTTCATGAAGATTATTTGCTAAACATTTTACATGTATGTTGATCCATGCTTTGTGTGTGTGGGTAATATTGTCCCCCAAATAAATCATTGTGCATTGGGTCTCTGAATTTGTGATTTGTAGTAACCATAATATTCACATTTACATGTACACTGACAGTTCCTTAACTTGAAAAAAAACTTACAATTTCCTCTGGTAAATCATCCACATCATCATAATCTGTAATGACTGTGTTGCTATCAGCATCCACCACAACCGCATCACCTAGGTCAGCATTCTTTATTTTCTGTAAACAATACCCAATCCATTCTTAATTAACTGACACAAACCTTAGCCCCTTTTTTCTCTACCAAAATCATATACAATATAAAATTAGACAAGAAAAAAAAATGCGAGTATGGCAGGGATGTTAGACTATTATCTTTGTAAAGCATTTATATGTCAAGTTGAACTGATCTGCGGGCAACAGAGTCCAAGACACTGAGCTAAATACCAATGTTAATACACTGAGCTAAATACCAATGTTAATACACTGAGCTAAATACCAATGTTAATGCAGTTTAATTTGCAGATATGCAGTTTTGATTGAAGGGTGTAGTATTCCTCTTGATGCAACTACAAATACTTTTGAATGCCTTTGCATGCAATAATGTGAGATCTCACACATTAATGAAGATTACTAGAGAATGAAATATTGATAACATCGACTAAGTTTTCACTAAAAGATACAGTGATCTTTATGATGTATTTAATTGCAGTTACAAAATTTTGCTGGCAACTGTATCTAAAAAACAGCTAGATGCAAACGCAGTGTCCATAACCAGCATACATGTATACAAATGAATGGACAGAAATCGTCAATTCATAAACTTTGAGTTGCTTTGCAATATGTCCAAAAATGGGATTAGTTCCTTATAGATTTCAATGCATCATTATGTCATATTAAAGCAATTATTGGATCTGGAATTATTTAAAATCCTTTCCCCATTTTGCATAAAGAATTTTGATTTTAGTAACAATCTACCATCTTGTAGTAACAAAGCAGAAATACTGCCCAGTTAATGATTACGGCTCTTATTATGATATCTGCAAACTATTTAAATTGTATTCACTATGTTATTAACTGGCTATTAATTCTTCTTACTGAACTATCATATTTTATTTCATGTATTCATAGTACAATGTGTGATATTTGTGAAAAATTGAAACTGGAAGTTTTCTAAGACAGATTGACCTTAAATAACTATGTTTTGGTTATATATTGTTTGTTGTTGTTGCTGTTGCTGTTTTATTTGAAAACAACTATGGCACAGCAGAAGACAAGAAGGGTTTCTTTTGTTAAAAGTAGTTCTGAGCGCGTACACGCCATGACTGAGACGATTGGTCTGAGATGACTAGACTGAGATAAGAAAAGTAAGGTTAGCAAAACAGCTAGATTTCTCTGTCGCTTGGGTGAGAAAATCGTGTCCCAGTTATATGATCATAACCAAATACCAAGATCTCTCTAAATATATGAGATAATAATTACTAATGTCTCTTCTACATACTGACACTTCACGATCAAAAAGCAAGAAGAGCTAAATATAAACAATGCCTTATTATTAAAAACTACCAATAGTCACATTACATCAAGCCAAAATGAACCGAAATGCTTACTGGCCCGTTGATCATTTGGATGTGACCTGCAATGCAATAGCTTATTTCAGTTGCTTACAGTGTAGATACACAATTCATTACGATCTAATTTTAATACTTAGAGTTAATAAATAAATTCCATTGTTTTGAAAGTTTTGGCAAGCCTATATCCAATATCGCTGAAGCTGAATATATGTATTATATACACTCAGTGAATATATGTATTTTATACTCAGTGAATATATGTATTTTATACTCAGTGAATATATGTATTATATACTCAGTGAATATATGTATTATATACTCAGTGAATATATGTATTATATACTCAGTGAATATATGTATTTTATACTCAGTGAATATATGTATTATATACACTCAGTGAATATATGTATTATATACTCAGTGAATATATGTATTATATACACTCAATGAATATATGTATTATATACACTCAGTGAATATATGTATTATATACACTCAATGAATATATGTATTATATACACTCAATGAATATATGTATTATATACACTCAGTGAATATATGTATTATATACACTCAATGAATATATGTATTATATACACTCAGTGAATATATGTATTATATACACTCAATGAATATATGTATTATATACACTCAGTGAATATATGTATTATATACACTCAATGAATATATGTATTATATACACACAGTGAATATATGTATTATATACACTCAGTGAATATATGTATTATATACACTCAGTGAATATATGTATTATATACACTCAATGAATATATGTATTATATACACTCAATGAATGTATTATATACTCCTATCAAACTGGACAGACCTGATCTACCGATTACTCCTATCAAAGTGGACAGACCTGATCTACTGATTACTCCTATCAAACTGGACAGACCTGATCTACTGATTACTCCTATCAAACTGGACAGACCTGATCTACTGATTACTCCTATCAAACTGGACAAACCTGATCTACTGATTACTCCTATCAAACTGGACAGACCTGATCTACTGATTACTCCTATCAAACTGGACAGACCTGATCTACTGATTACTCCTATCAAACTGGACAGACCTGATCTACTGATTACTCCTATCAAACTGGACAGACCTGATCTACTGATTACTCCTATCAAACTGGACAGACCTGATCTACTGATTACTCCTATCAAACTGGACAGACCTGATCTACTGATTACTCCTATCAAACTGGACAGACCTGATCTACTGATTACTCCTATCAAACTGGACAGACCTGATCTACTGATTACTCCTATCAAACTGGACAGACCTGATCTACTGATTACTCCTATCAAAGTGGACAGACCTGATCTACCGATTACTCCTATCAAACTGGACAGACCTGATCTACCGATTACTCCTATCAAACTGGACAGACCTGATCTACTGATTACTCCTATCAAACTGGACAGACCTGATCTACTGATTACTCCTATCAAAGTGGACAGACCTGATCTACTGATTACTCCTATCAAAGTGGACAGACCTGATCTACTGATTACTCCTATCAAACTGGACAGACCTGATCTACTGATTACTCCTATCAAACTGGACAGACCTGATCTACTGATTACTCCTATCAAACTGGACAGACCTGATCTACTGATTACTCCTATCAAACTGGACAGACCTGATCTACTGATTACTCCTATCAAACTGGACAGACCTGATCTACTGATTACTCCTATCAAACTGGACAGACCTGATCTACTGATTACTCCTATCAAACTGGACAGACCTGATCTACTGATTACTCCTATCAAACTGGACAGACCTGATCTACTGATTACTCCTATCAAACTGGACAGACCTGATCTACCGATTACTCCTATCAAACTGGACAGACCTGATCTACCGATTACTCCTATCAAACTGGACAGACCTGAACTACCGATTACTCCTATCAAACTGGACAGACCTGAACTACCGATTACTCCTATCAAACTGGACAGACCTGAACTACCGATTACTCCTATCAAACTGGACAGACCTGATCTACCGATTACTCCTATCAAACTGGACAGACCTGATCTACCGATTACTCCTATCAAACTGGACAGACCTGATCTACCGATTACTCCTATCAAACTGGACAGACCTGATCTACCGATTACTCCTATCAAACTGGACAGACCTGATCTACCGATTACTCCTATCAAACTGGACAGACCTGATCTACTGATTACTCCTATCAAACTGGACAGACCTGATCTACTGATTACTCCTATCAAACTGGACAGACCTGATCTACTGATTACTCCTATCAAAGTGGACAGACCTGATCTACCGATTACTCCTATCAAACTGGACAGACCTGATCTACCGATTACTCCTATCAAACTGGACAGACCTGATCTACCGATTACTCCTATCAAACTGGACAGACCTGATCTACCGATTACTCCTATCAAACTGGACAGACCTGATCTACCGATTACTCCTATCAAACTGGACAGACCTGAACTACCGATTACTCCTATCAAACTGGACAGACCTGATCTACCGATTACTCCTATCAAACTGGACAGACCTGATCTACCGATTACTCCTATCAAACTGGACAGACCTGATCTACTGATTACTCCTATCAAACTGGACAGACCTGATCTACTGATTACTCCTATCAAACTGGACAGACCTGATCTACTGATTACTCCTATCAAACTGGACAGACCTGATCTACTGATTACTCCTATCAAACTGGACAGACCTGATCTACTGATTACTCCTATCAAACTGGACAGACCTGATCTACTGATTACTCCTATCAAACTGGACAGACCTGATCTACTGATTACTCCTATCAAACTGGACAGACCTTAACTACTGTTTACTCCTATCAAAGTGGACAGACCTGATCTACTGATTACTCCTATCAAAGTGGACAGACCTGATCTACTGATTACTCCTATCAAAGTGGACAGACCTGATCTACTGATTACTCCTATCAAAGTGGACAGACCTGATCTACTGATTACTCCTATCAAACTGGACAGACCTGATCTACTGATTACTCCTATCAAACTGGACCGACCTGATCTACTGATTACTCCTATTAAACTGGACAGACCTGATCTACTGATTACTCCTATCAAAGTGGACAGACCTGATCTACTGATTACTCCTATCAAACTGGACCGACCTGATCTACTGATTACTCCTATTAAACTGGACAGACCTGATCTACTGATTACTCCTATCAAAGTGGACAGACCTGATCTACTGATTACTCCTATCAAACTGGACAGACCCGATCTACTGATTACTCCTATCAAACTGGACAGACCTGATCTTCCAGTACATCATGTAAAGGCAGATCTGGGTCTGTGTAGTTAGCAGTTGGAATTGAGTTGTAATCAAGTATTGAATATGGTCTATTAATTAAGATCTGTACAATAATGATTAAATGAAAGTTTTTTAAAACAAGTATATTGATGTCTTAATTAATAAAAAGAAGGTTAAAACTGAAAAAAACTAGGCATGGATGGCATCACCAATATGTACACTTTGTTTTCACCCCCAATCCTACTGTATCTCCCTAACTCAACCAGTTGCATATGAACTTCAAGTATATATATATATATATATATATATATATATAAAACAAGTTTTGGAGTAAAATATTAATCAATAATACTTACCCATCATAATACATTTAGAGTAAATCCAGCCTTCCCAAACTTATTTTAACAACAGGTTGTCTGGTTTGAAAGGATGCTTTATACAAACATGCCAGAGTCACACAAAATAAGATTTCAATTAAGAATTAAAGAACCAAAGTCTCTGGACATGACAAATTAAAGTTTGCAAAAAAGGTTGGAGGATTTTTGCTCTGACCTCAATCCTCCCATCCATGTGTGAAAATATGTCTAAGCTTGTGGAACAGATTAAATTAACACTAATGGGAGCCACATCTCCTTAGGGGGCACAATGGAGTTGGTTATTCTGTGGTACAAAGGCATTTCAGGATAGATTTTTCTAATATCTTTCATGACTATGAGATCAAGTTATGCATGAATCAGTAAGAGGCCAGAAAACTTAGGAGTAGAGAGCTATGTAGGCATAAACAAGAAAGCCCTCTCTGACCAATGGATGGATAGTTTAATTTTCTGCGCACAGCATTGACTGTATTAATGGAGGTAATTGTGAGTGTGAAGTTTCCTAATTGGAAGGGGAAGGTGATATGACAACCTCAAGTGAGGGCTGAAATGATTCAGCTGGTGACAACCTCAAGTGAGGGCTGAAATGATTCAACTAGTGAAACAATCAGAACATGAGAGTGAACAATGGCTAACAGTCTGTTCATGTAGGGTCAAACTTTCACTCGGCATTCATTATAGGTATAACTGATAATCTGGGGCTGGTACCAGGGATCTAGAATTGGGATGTAGCTGTAGCCTCTACTGTGTCATGATGGAGACAGGAACCACTGCTGGCACACCATACTTCAATGGGTTCATTACTGGGTAGAGCTGTACCGATTAATCGACCGTACGCGTAATCGGGCCGATCATTAGCACAATCGGTATAATCGGGTATCGGCAAAAATAATCGGTGCCGATGCAAATAATTTGTTTAAATAACCAATTTTTCCTGATAAAAGTTGTATATACAGTCGCGTTTATAACTTAATCCTTTGTAACACTAGAGCTCGGGATACATGCAGTATGCAAACAAGTTGCTCATTAACTAACACTACTGTATAGTCGAATAACCATATATCGAGATAAACACATCGAACCATCAATTAATCTTTTGTAACAAAGAGATTGCTCTAATAAAGTATTTAAAAAGAATTTATCTTGCTGCCAGTTGTGCGAAATTTTCAACTCCAGCGTCCAGTAACATTTGTAAACTGCAGTAAACCAGACTAAAGTACATGTCGCTAACCGCCATTGTAGTGCCAAAGTCATGTGAATAGCCAGTAAGATTAACATCAAAGGGAGTAATGATGGATATATACACAGTCAATTTTGAGGTTTGTGTTTTTTCTTTATCTTTATGAAAACTCACAAAACACCGATAGTCCTTATGTCCCAGTGAGAAATTGTTTGAAAGGGCTTCAGTGTAGGTTTGAGTACGTCGTCTGTCTTTCAGTTAATCCGTAATGCCTGGAGGGTGAACGAACTCATTGTCTTTAATACTAGTAAGTGAGAATCATTTCCGGATTTTTTAAAATTATTTTTTATTTCTTTTGTTAGTGTTTCACCAAGTCACTATCTGGCAGAAGGGGCTGTCTCTCATAAGTCATAACTAGTTTTACTGTACCTCTGAAGCACCGACATATACTAAACAAATAAAACAATTCTATATCAATGTTTTACAATTATCTGATGTTGCCGCAGCAATAACGAGTATTTGTTGTCGTCAAAGCAAGCCGATGACCTTTGCTCATAGAAAGTCGGCAATAAACTCAAAAGCATTGCCTCAATTTACATAGTGATTAGAACATATTAATTGTGCCGCAAAACTTTCCTGTTTGCAAAAAAAAAAAATCAAATAATCGGTCTCATAATCGGTATCGGCAATTTTGATAATCGGCTATACGTGGTATCGGCATAATCGGCAAAAAGTGACATCGGTACAGCTCTATTACTGGGTATCATAAGATAGTTCAGAAGTTACATCAAAAGTCGTAACTGATGAATTGATGGGATCTGGCACCAATCCCAAGAGAAGTTCATCACTATTTTCCAACTTCACTTTTGGCAAACATATGACTTATTAGCTTTTTGTTTCTAAAACAAGGCTGTGAGGGCTGGATTTGCAAGGTAATGGACGTACCCCTAATGTATCATGACTTGTTAATACATCTGAAGAAATGTGCCCTTTGACCCCTACCCTCTATTACTTGGGGCTGCATTCATGATTGGAAATTTTTGTTGTTAACTATTCATCCTCCTACAGCATCATGCCAAATATGAGATAACCACTCATTATCGCCATAAGGATAATAGTGACAGATGCATGGATACAAGGGGACATCATCATGACTGACTTGCTTGTATTGTTTATAATATGTACTTGCATATTAGTCAAGCCCAACCTTAACAACAGAGACTGATCTGATGTGACAGCAGATCTGGGTCTACGATGTCTGCAGCTGGACCAGTCTTACACATAACCATATATGATAATTATTGTATGGAAACAGATGGTGGCAACAAAGTAGTGTGTTCTCTTTTTCTTAGCATAACTAGATCGGGGAAAGAGGGGTATACTTACCATCTTAACAGTGTGATGAACACCTATTATATATGGCATAGGAGCACTGAAAAATAGGAAAATGAAATTACTTAATGTAATTGTCCATAAAGTCAACTAATTGTACTTGTCCAAAAAGTCAACTAAATGTACTTGTCCAAAAAGTCAACTAATTGTACTTGTCCAAAAGTCAACTAATTGTCCTTGTTAAAAAGTCAACTAAATGTAGTTGTCCATACAATCAACTAAATGTAGTTGTCCATAAAGTCAACTAAATGTACTTGTCCATGTAGTCAACTAAATGTCATTATTATATTTGAATTACAATATGCCATTTTGAATTAAACTGATTTCAAGTCAAATATACCTGCCTTTATCCTGTAAAATGATGGTGGCAGCTTTGAATAGTATTTGTTAATATTTAAAGAAAGGCAAAGAAAAGAAAGAATCAAACAAACATCTCAACAAACTTAAACACAGTGAATGAAGCAATTATATAATTGATTAAAGAAGTAATTATCATGAGTAATTAGTATTCATATTGACCAGGCAGTGTTGTAACTGCATGCAGCATTGAGTGATCTCAATGACCTGGCAGTATAGTAACTGCATACAGCATCAAATGATCATACTGACCTGACATTATTGTAATTACCTGCAACATTGAGTGATCACATTGACCTGGTATTTAGTAATCAAATTAACCTGACATTATAGTAATTACCTGCAACATTGAGTGATCACACTGACCTGGTATTTAGTAATCAAATTAACCTGACATTATAGTAATTACCTGCAACACTGAGTGATCACACTGACCTGGTATTTAGTAATCAAATTAACCTGACATTATAGTAATTACCTGCAACATTGAGTGATCACACTGACCTGGTATTTAGTAATCAAATTAACCTGAAATTATAGTAATTACCTGCAACATTGAGTGATCACACAGACCTTGCAAAGTAGTAATCACATACAGCATTTAGTAATCAAACTGACCTGGCAGTGTAGTAATTATATGCATCAATGAGTGATTATTTTGTCATGGCATTGTAGTAATTACATGCATCAATTAGTGATCATATTGACATGGCTGCATAGTAATTAAATACAGCAATGAGTGATCATACTGACATCACCAAGTGACATCACATACAGCTTGTGGTAATTAAACTGCCCTGTCAATGTTGCATGCTGCAGAAGTGTAGTAATTGCATACAGCAGCAGTGTAGTAATTGAATGCAGCATTGAATAATCATGCTCACTTGACAATGGAGTAATCACATGCAACACTGAGTAATCATACTGACCCTGGTAGTCTCCTATTCACATGCAGTATTTAAGTAATCACTTTGATCTGACAATGTAGTAATCATATGCAGCATTGAGTAATCACATGTCAAGAAATCACACTGACCTGACAATGTAGTTATTACATGCAGCATTGAGTAATCACATATAATGTCAAGTAATCACACTGACCTGACCTCACAATTCCTAACCTCAGGTATAAACTTAAATTCATTTTTTGCATCAATGAAGAGGGAATAATCTGATCCATCTTCTGTAGAGTTAAAAGCTTTGGTTTATTCAACTGGGAAAAGATAAATAGGGATGGAAACTTTCTGATTAAACTTGGAGTTTTAGTGTGCTCTAAAGTTGAAGAGTTCTGTTAATACACAACATAAATGCTTTCACTATGAATCAAGGTAATCATGTCAGAAATGTGATGCAGTGTTGGAGGCAAGCAGAAGTGGTGTATGGTTTTGTAGCTGTAAAGAATGGTTCCATTTTAAGTAACGGAAAGGAAATGGAGAAACAGAAGGTAAATTGTTCTTTGATTGATACTGCAGTCACAGATGGGACTAGAAAAAAGTTAAAAATGAAATATTTTGAAAATGTAAAAAATGCTTAAAAACAGCCCAAGAAAGAAAAGAAAATGTTTTTAAATACTGAAGAAAAAAGTATGAGAAATATTTATAAAATTATCTATCCAAAATGTACATCAATTAAAAGTATTATAAACTGAAATTTATCCTATGCAAATATCGTTACGATAACTTCTCAGGATTCATTTGAAATCCAATTCTAGTTAGTCTGCCCAAAATGGTGCATATATTTTTTATACATGGCAATTATGCCCTTTCAAACCACTGTCTCATTAATCATTATATGTGATGAACTTCCTTTAAAAATAAATGGACTATTGTGATGAAAAAAATATCTGAAGATTCCGAGACATTCAATTTATTTATTTTAGTGGGTGTGAAATTTTGTTGCTCAGTAAAAAAAAAAATGACATTTTTTATGAGATTGAAATCCATGGATCAGGAAAGGACTCCTACTGTTTAAAAAGAGCAGTTAACTTTTTATCACATTTTAAAATTCCTGGTGACTTTCAACCAAGAAATCAATGATAATTGATATCTCATAAAAATGAGTGAATTCACAATATTTCCTTCTTCCAAACATAACTATTTTTACTGTCTTAACCAAGATGTATTACTTGAATGCTTATTAATGTTCTGATGCATTAAAATATTATGTAGTAGTGACAGAACAGCTTTGATGACTGCTGTCATGGCGGCCATATTAGGTATCATAAGGAAACCTACTGTTGAAATTCCTAGACTGCAAAACCCTACAACAACTATAGCAATAGGGATAAAGTACCTTGTATAAAGACACACCATTGTAGCTGACTCAGGATGATCTGACGGTAGGATCTGTACTAACATCATTTTAGGCATAAGTCAAATATGCTAACCACATCACTTACTTTTCATTTAAACTCAACAGTAAGAGGTCTTCTGATGAAAATCCATCCATTCAGAAGGAGTAATGATAACAAGATTTTAAGGATGGCTGCTCTGTTGATTATATAAGATGTCTGAGCAGCACCATTTTCATTTAGTACCAACTAGTGTATGGGATGAAAGTATATATCAAATTCCATGGCAATATTTTAACTAGATTAAAAGGAGTAGCAGCAACAAAATTGTGGTAACAAATGGACACAGGAAGATGTACAATGGACAAAATATTATCCACAAACTTTTCTGTTCAATGACCAATACAGCAAAAACCATTTTCCAATGGCAGATGAGCAATGCTATGATAAATTAGCACATACTTTACATATATTTATCTTTGTGGTTGTCAATTACTGTTAATCAGAAAAAATAATATAAAACTTTTATTGGCAATTTCCACAAAAGAATCAATCCAATAGGATGAAAATTTGTCAATACAACTGTTGATCTTAAACAATTTATGTTTGTCTTTCAAATCAATTGTGCTCTTACAACCTGGCACAAAAACCAACATGAATTGAAAACTCACCTGATATAATCAATTAGGCTGTCAGGTAGAACAGGAATGTATAAATGTTGCCTGCAAATATGAAATAAAATGAAAATAAAATAATTCCTGAATTCTGACTTAATATGATGGCTCTTTCTCATTTTAACATGACTCAGTATAACGATATGAAAACAGATCATTTAAATTTAATCTCTCATTAACACAAAATACTTTGTATTTGATTTTGGTTCCTGACTGACAAGGACAAGTATTTCAAGGATATAACATCAAATTAATGTGACAGAAGCCTTAATATGTATAATATGCAATTATGTGTGGGCAGCCATTTGCAATACTTACCAGTAATAACCAATCAGATCTCATGTAAGTTGGTCCTTGTAAATAAGATGCTAGACAATCAGTTTTGTGTGCAAAAGTCAAACAGCTTAATAACCAGGAACATGATATATCCTGCAAGTCAATTTTTTTTCCGTTTCTTGATGTGACTAGACCGATATTAAGGTGTTCATTTCCTTTTTATTTTTTGTCTTTCATGTGTCTAACAGATTATCTACAAGCATGAATCCACTAGTCCCCCTGCAGTATTACTGATGGGCAACTCAACCAGAACAAATGTCTAATCCCGCTCTATTTGCAAGATCATTATAAGAATACAAAGTTCTTAGGACAAAAAGAAAGTAAAAGAAAAGAATAAATTATGACTTTTATGGTCTACCAAACATGAGAAAGCATGAAAATTTAAAGGCTATACAGAATAATGAATTTTTGACTGTAAATAATGTTCTTGCTGTGAAAAAATTCTGGAGATTTCCTTAAATTAATGGAAATACTGTTTCCTACAAAGTTAAATGGTAATTGACAGATAATTCAACTCTCTGATGATTTTTATCATTACCTTTTACAAGTTCAATATCTGGACAAACCATTTTTCGGGACTGAGAGCCTCAAAAGATAATCATCTCCTTCTAAAGAGACAGTCTGAGAACGGAGTGAAACTGGGACCTGACTTGTGATTCAATGTCACTGTTCGTTCTTACAACAAAAGGAGAAACTCACCAATGCATGGGGTAAAGCATAGCCTCCGCAGCATGCACACAAGCTGTCAGTCGACTCAACTTTTTGGATGAGACTAGAATTCTCCTTTCTTTCAACATACTGAAAATCATAGAATTTTTGAAAGCATAGATTACCAAATGGAAGAGATTTCTATGCTAAATCTTTAGAAAACTAACAATATCAATTCTTTTCTAACTTCAATTGTTTTGGCAGTTGGTGGCACAAATTTGTTAATTTTCTAATTTTCAGGATTTTCAAATTACCTGTAAAAAGTTAAAAACTTTCTTTAATGATAGCATTCATTTTTCTTCAGTTTTAAAGTGTCATTATAATTACAGTAAACAATCCATACAGCTATGGACCTTCGTTTGAAAGTGTCATAGTTTCAAAGTGTCATTATAATTACAGTAAACAATCCATACAGCTATGGACCTTCATTTGAAAGTGTCATAATACTTACAGTAAACAATCCATACAGCTATGGACCTTCGTTTGACAGTGTCATAGTTTCAAAGTGTCATTATAATTACAGTAAACAATCCATACAGCTATGGACCTTCATTTGAAAGTGTCATAATACTTACAGTAAACAATCCATACAGCTATGGACCTTCATTTGAAAGTGTCATAATACTTACAGTAAACAATCCATACAGCTATGGACCTTCATTTGAAAGTGTCAGTAGTTTCAACGTGTCATTATAATTACAATGTACAATCTATCTTACTCAAGAAATTATCAAGAAAAGTCTCTAGAATATTCAGAATTAAGCAATTAAAACTTAAAGATTCATAATTATATAACATTATTCAATGTGTAGTTTTCAGAACCATAAGACAACAATATGTTCAGGATAAGCAAATACCAGATAATGTCTGAAATAATTCAGTTCATATGGTAATGTTTAGGTAATTAACAAGACATACAGCTATCGAACTGTTAAAATTTTTCTATACATGAAGTAAAAGGATGTAGATAAGTTTTGTGCTTTTAAAATAGCATTTGTCTTAACACGGTTCTACAATGGCAATCTGTTGCCAATTTTACTGTTGTTGTTGTTCTGGATTTAATGACATTTTCAGCACATGATAGGCTATACATGGTTCTGCAATGGCAATCTGTTGCCAATTTTACTGTTGTTGTTGTTCTGGATTTAATGACATTTTCAGCACATGATAGGCTATACACGGTGGCCAGTATATTTGTAGGAAGGTTCTGAAAAAAAACCAAAGACCCTCGGGAGGCTACTGGCAAGCTTTCTCATACATATTTCCACATTGGCAGAGCCTGACACTTTAACCCACAGGGACTGAGGTGAAATGTCAGTGATCTGTAATGGCGAGTGCCATCCGCTACTCGGCCAAATGGAGCCCAACTACTTTTGTAGTCGCATTATTTTAAATTTGGTTCCAGACATATTGATAAACAGAAAATCAGTTTAAAGTTTTATTATGGAGTGAATAAGGATAAAAGATCTACTCTGTGACACAGCAAAAAATGGTGCCTGATTATCAACATCAACCTCAGAGAGAGTGAAAATAGTTTTAGAAGTAAGAAACTTAGTATTGAATCATACTAGCTAATCGCAAATGTAAATACATTTTAGCGCATGTATATATTCGGGCTGATCCATTTGAACATACATGGTACACAGGGAAGGAACTTTTATTTAAAAAAATATGACAGTATGCTTTGATTTCACAGGGTTCATATAAAGACGATAAGAAATTGCATGTATGGGTGAGTACTCTACACTAAAAGAGCTTTCCCTGGGTTTCATGTATGTTTTACTTGAACAGTTCTACACTATATCACAAGATTAAAAGAAAGCTGTAAGTAGTGACTAGAAAAATGTTAACCTTATAAGCAAGGCTAGGTCAAATGAAAATATCTCATTTGCCCAGTAATGAAAGTCAAATTTAATTCAGCAAACTTCTGAGATAAAATAGATTAAATGTTTTTCCATCTGTAATAATCATACCAATAACACCATATCAGGGGCCGGATCACTGCTATTTCACCTCCGTCTGCGTGGGTTCGAGTCTCAGATTGGGCCAATGTGGGTATGCAAGAAAGCTTGTCAGTAGCTTCTCGTGGGTACGTGGTTCTTCCTGGGCGTTTTCCCTGGTTTCTTCCTCCACCATTAATACTGGCCGCCATGTATAGCCTATTGTGTGCTGAAAAATGGCATTAAACCCTACAACAACAACAACAACATACCCATATCTGATAGAAGACCATCATTTGTAGTGATGGGAATCGGTCAGAAATTCATAATCGATAATCGGTTCCCCTTAACCAACTGATCATCGGTTATAATCGGTTACTAAGAGCAAATTTTAATTTTTGTTAAACAGTTTTATCTTTGATCAAGAGTTCAATAACTTTATAAATGTACAGGAGTAATCTCTTTTAATGACACATATACTTTAACCTGACAATATTACATTGTGTGTTACTTTTGTTCTACACCTTGGTTAAATTAACGCAACTTTTTATGGCTGATCAGTCATATGTAATTGAAATACTGCTAAATCCTGAAAAATTCTTTAGTTCACATGTGATGTGTCTATAATTTAAAGTATAGAAGGACATGTTTTTCTTGTTTGTCATTGTTTATAAATACTACTGAAGATGTTGCAATTTGACTGAGACGAATCGTCAAAATGTGTTTAAATGTATTAACTCAACAATTTAAGAACTTGACCATGTAAAATGACTATATGTTCCTAATTATGAATCATAAGGTTTCATATTTGTAGTTGTGAAGGGAATTAATAAATTTCAGATCAACTTTAGTGGCTGGGAGTTTTACTAACCTTTGTGCTTTGCATACACCTAAAAAGTGGTCTCCCTTTACACACAATCGATTATAGAGTTCACAATCGAGTATCTGCTCAACTAACTGATGATCGATTATAATCGATAATCAGAACAACACTAATCATTTGTATACATCTTAAAGGCCTTCAAACAATGATACCTTCCAAATGTTGCTAAAAGCATTCTATTGTTAGTAACAGATGCCAAAAGCAGTGATGGATTGATACTATTTGTATAAATCGAAAGCCCTCAGATAACTTGGTTAAATTCTGTTCAGCAATTAGTTTAGGAAGTTATTTAACATTTTATTTATCAAAAGGGGCCCTATTTTATCGCAGATCGGCATCATCTGAAAAAAAATCGGATGACACATCAGTATAAAATTTGTACAAATATTGAAACATTGATAGTATGCTTTTCTTTAACTTTTTAGTCAAATTCAGTAAATCAGTTGAGAACAAGTCATTACACATTTTTAATAACATATCTGATGTGAGATTGACATCATGTATATTTGAAAGGCCAGAACGTTTTCTGGCTGGACTTTTAAAAGTTGAAAATAGCAATCTCAATACTGTAAAATCATTCGGAGTTGATGGACACATGGCCACACTGTAAACTCATTCAAAGTTGATGGACACAAGTTACATGTACAGCCATACTGTTAACTCAATCAGATTTGAGGGACACAAGTTACATGTACAGCCATACTGTAAACTCAATCAGAGTTGATGGACACAAGTTACATGTACAGCCATACTGTAAACTCAATCAGAGTTGATGGACACAAGTTACATGTACAGCCATACTGTAAACTCAATCAGAGTTGATGGACACAAGTTACATGTACAGCCATACTGTAAACTCAATCAGAGTTGATGGACACAATTTACATGTACAGCCATACTGTAAACTCAATCAGAGTTGATGGACACAATTTACATGTACAGCCATACTGTAAACTCAATCAGAGTTATTGCTAAGTGTCCTAATAATCAATATACTACATGAAGTGTGAAATTTCCCATCTGAATTTGTATCTATTAAGTAGCTTACCTTGCAAAAATGATCAGCATATTGTTGGTATCAAGAGCATTATAATACTCAGTTAAATTCCTCTGAAAAAAGAAAAGCATTCACATAAATCATATGCTTAATCTGACACAATCTACTTAACGAAGCTTCAACCATTTAATTTTATTCAGACACACTAATTGCAGCTCATATTTTGTCAGAATATAGTGCTGCCATAAGACTGTTTTGACTTCAGGGTCATGAAATCTTAGTCCAATATCTACATATCTAAGTACATGAGCATGCTGACAGGAACCAACAGACCCTGGAATACGGCAGTTTAACATATATACAATTATTTGACATTTCATGTGTATTCCATTCATGTTTCATTCACTTTCCATTTCCATTTCATCTATCATCTGCTTATATGTAATGACGTCGCGGAAGTGTATGCAGATTTGTGCATTTTTACTGTTGTACATCATTTCCTTTTGTGTTTGTTCCACTGAAACAGGATGGAATGCATTTATGGAAGTTGGGTTTCCCATTTTTGAGATTACTACTGTAAAGGGAAATAACAATAGCTTTTGTATCACACCTTGTTAAAAGTATATTCAATTAAATGTCAAATGTATAAAGAACAAATGACAGCATTGAATTTATGATAAAATATGACTGCAACTGCAGTAGGTGTAAGAACAGTTAAATTTGTCAGAAGAAGCCATCATTGGAAAATGGCATAACAATAAAAAGCCTGTTAACATTTACATTTCAAACATGGATGGCTTTTTAATGATAATCTGATATGTGTTTTCCTGGACCACGATGCATTTTGCACATACATATGTATGTTGACTTTCCATACTATTGTAATACTGTTTTTATATGTTTTCATTATTGTGTTATTACTTGCAATAATTACTGTATATGCTCACTTATAAGATGAGTCCAACCATAAACTGCACAGACCCAGATCTGCCATAACATAATGCTCAGACAGATCAAATTCTGTACAGCTTATCAGAAGTAATCAGTAGTACAAACAACACAGACCCTAATTGGCAGGCACAGTATGATCTAGCAAATCAGTATCTTTGTTGTTTGAAATCAGATGCAACTTATAAGCAAGTAAAGATCAGTCCGTGACGTTTTGGCGCCGGATGGTTTGGTGCGACCGTTTTGGCGCTAGGATGTTTTGGCGTGGGCCATTTAGCCGCTGGAAGTTTTGGCACCAACAAATGGATTAACATCAAAAGATTACACATTATCCTTAAGATAATTAGTGGCCATGTCGGGATTTACAAAAGGATTAAGAAATAACAATATATGCAGGACGCTTATGATAATTGACTCTATTGGTATATTGTCCTGTGAGTCATGACCACTTAAAGAGTAACAATTTAATATTTTTATGTCTAACGTGTTATTCATATTTAAAAACGAAAGCAATGAAAAGGTAAAAGAAGTCCATGCATAGGATTAACGATTTATCCATTTATGCTTAAACACACTTCTATATAGTTGTTTGGTTATGTAAGTGTGCTGTCAAATGTATTAACGTAAAAGTTTTTGTCGGAAATAGGCGTTATGAAATTGAAGCGTGGTCAAGAAAAGTACGCGCATGATGGATATCAATATGTGTTTGATAAATACAGTGCCGATAAGCTTAAAAAATTTTGGCAATGCGAGTTGAACAACGAATGTTAAGCCCGTCTTCACACAGCTGCAGATGAAGGCCAATTCATTCACTTACACACTACATCTCTGATCGCTGAGGTAATCAATGTTGTCCTTACTTGCTCCACTAATGTAAGGTTACCTCTCAACAGGAATAACAACTGCTCTGTGCCAAACCGGCCCGTGCCAAAATGGCCAGCGCCAAACCGGTCGTGCCAAACCAGCCGGTTCCAAAACGTCCTGCTTTGAGTAAAGATGGTATCCCACTGAAATACACTGCAAGTTTAATTTCTGAAACATAATCAGAATGTAGAAGGAGTGTACCACAATCTTAGTTTCCCAGATACAGTTATGCTCGCTTGTTTGTCGGTTTGTTTCATTAGGATTTTTAACGTAGCTTTAACAATTTTTCAGTCATATCACTACAATGTCTTCAGTGAGGCAGTTTATAGTGATGTCTAGCACTGGGGCATTATGCCCCAGACATGTAACATGATGTCCCACCCAGTCACATTATCCTGACACCAGGCCAACCAGTACTTACAATAACCTCCTAATGCTGAGCGCCAAGCGAGTCAGATGTTAGTACCAGTTTTGTAAGTCTTTGGTATGACTCGGCTGGGGATCGAACCCACAACCTCCAGCTTCTGCAGCGGACGGTCTAACCACTAGGACACCGAAGCGGTTGAGATACAATTATGCAATAAATGAAAATTGTTGAATATGCAAAATTTGATTAACTAAAAGAAATTCTGATTAAAATTAGTTCTCTAAGGCATGATGAATGAAAATGTATTTAACTTACCCCAACAAGAAATCTCTAACTAGTGTTGTGATTTTTTTTAATTCTTGAAAAAAATGCAATAGGGAGATTAGCCAGTTTCACTATACACTGACAGACTGGCTCAACAAGAGTGAATAGGAACAAAATCAGGAATGTTCACACATCAATTTATCGGGGAAAACAATTGCATCATGTGCATGGATATGTTACATTGACCAATTTAAACAGCAAGAAAACAGAGGATGTTTTACAAAAAACTGTCTTGTATACCAGGTCACTGCTATATTAAGGTCACTAAAAGAGGATGTTGAAATGCAGAGGTGTTTGTCAGCAATTTTCTGCAAGAACAGATTATGCATGTGATTATACATAGATAAGGTAAATATTTACTTTTCAAAAATGGGAACTCGTTAAATCATTTAATATTAACATATTTTAAACTATTTACTCAGAACTTAATTGTGTTTAATTTAAATTACTAAATAAGATTATTATTTAGTAATATTATTTTAATAAATAAAATTAATTTTAAGTGATACTATCTGTTTTAATACAATAATTTAAAAAAATTGTTTTACCTCTGAAACCAAGAGTTTCTTTAAGAAACTGGTGCTTCAACAGGCATAAAGAATTTCCAAGAACTCAAGATAATAATAATAATAATAATAATAATAATAATAATAATAACAACAATAATAATAATATTAATAATAATAATAACAACAATAATAATAATAACAATAATAATAATAATAATAATAATAATCATCATCATCATAATAATAATAATACTACTACTAATAATAATAATAATACTCATAATAATAATAATAATAATAATAATAATAATAATAACAATACTACTTCTACTACTACTACTACTACTAATAATAATGAGGACTTTGTATAGCACCTTATCTTTAGAAGCTTTAAGTGCTTTACAACATATATAATGATATGACTACAAACAAACAAAATAATCACCATGAAATTGGAAAACATAAAAAAAAATGTTGAAAATAGTTAAGGTAGGAAATATTAAATCTGTAAGTTTGTTCTTGCAGTCGAAAAAGATGAGTGAGTTCTAAAAGATAAGACCATTTTATGTTCTTATATTTCTGAGTGCTGACAACATTTATGATATTCTTCGGTGACGATTTTCAAATTAGCTGCTATGGTCGACATACTGGATGTCAGACTGGCACCATTTTTATTTTGGACCAAGCAGACAGTAGATGAAAAGCCAATGTCATAATAGTCAACCATTATCATTTTGGACCAAGCAGACAGTAGATGAAAAGCCAATGTCATAATAGTCAACCATTATTATTTTGGACCAAGCAGACAGTAGATGAAAAGCCAATGCCATAATAGTCAACCATTTTCATTTTGGACCAAGCAGACAGTAGATGAAAAGCCAATGTCATAATAGTCAACCATTTTCATTTTGGACCAAGCAGACAGTAGATGAAAAGCCAATGTCATAATAGTCAACCATTTTCATTTTGGACCAAGCAGACAGTAGATGAAAAGCCAATGTCATAATAGTCAACCATTTTCATTTTGGACCAAGTAGACAGTAGATGAAAAGCCAATGTCATAAAAGTCAACCATTTTCATTTTGGACCAAGCAGACAGTAGATGAAAAGCCAATGTCATAAAAGTCAACCATTTTCATTTTGGACCAAGTAGACAGTAGATGAAAAGCCAATGTCATAAAAGTCAACCATTTTCATTTTGGACCAAGTAGACAGTAGATGAAAAGCCAATGTCATAAAAGTCAACCATTTTGGGGAGTAGACAAGACATAGACCAGTATACCTTATGTGATGGTATATCATTTGTCATCCAATCATCTGTCATCCATTCACTATTCATCCATAATTCATCCATTATACTGGTCTATGACCAGTATAGGTATAATGACTAAATAAAGTATTTACATCTTTTACTTGGCACCAATTAATGTAGGAACATAGGAACAACCAGATATCAGGACAAGTCTCTTAATGAAAACCTCATCTTGTTAGCACCATCCATTCAGGAGGAAAAGAGAAAACAAAAAGCAATTTCAAGATGGCTGAAGTATCAGAGTTGAATTGGACATCACATCGGCACCATTTTCAGGTAGGACTACCAAGGTGTCTTTTATTGAAAATACCTTGTTGATATGACCATCCAGTCAGGTGAAGAAGTGATAACAAGATTTTCGCTGTTGCGTTCATACTGGATATCTGAACAACACTGTTTTCATTCACGACCAAGCAGACCATGGGACGAATATGGGCAAGGTTTCATAGCAATTCTCCATGTAGTTTAAGAGGAGCAGTAATAACAAACTTGTGCTAATGGATAAATTTACACTGGATAACAAACAAAAGACCAGTCTATAAGCTCTTCTGATCTAAGGACAGTAGTGCTAAGTAAAATATTTACAAGAATTTTACCGGCCATTACTTACAACAACTAGCAATTACTCATCTGTTTGACAAACATATTTTCTATCTTTTTATTTTCAGTAATGAAGTAGAACTTTTAGTTTGAGTACCAGTTTCACCAAAATCTCGCAAGTGAAAATCTTTTCATATTACTTCATTGACAAGGATGAATTTTTCATGGAACATTCAGCAGTCACGAAAGAGTAATATAAAATAATAAAATCCAAAAGAGTAATATAAAATAATAAAATCCAAAATTCTCCTAAAATCTTCAGTGTTGTACAATTTTCATCCTTTTTTCTATCTCTGATAAATAACCTGATATTATTGCAATTAAAATATTATAAAAACTTAATGTGAGGAAATATTTTGAAGATTTTCATGCAAATGGAGCCAGTTCCTTATTTGTTCTATTGGTAATCATATAACTTTATACTTACACTGGCTGGGATGCTGGGCATTTTGCTGGGGTCTGGAGCTGTAAAACTGAACATCTGAAAACAGCAAAAATAGAATCTTTGAATCTTTTGCACTAATAATGTAAACAATTAGTAACAATACTAACATGCAAATTTCTTTTGAATACCATAATTATTTTTCTTGTAGTTTGAATAAACAAATGAACTCATGAGACAACATTAACCAAAATATACTCCTGAAGTAATGTATTTTATGTCATCTGAGTCAGATGTGAATAGAGAATATAACTTAAGTAAGAACCTTGTTTTCTCTAGTACAAGTCACAGCTAGCTGTTGAATAACATTAACAAAATATTATTGTCAGGAAGAATGTGTTAGCCTTTGGTAGATGTTTTCCTGAGGTGGAATGACAATGGGAGAAAAAGAAGTGATGGTGAAACAAAGGCCCAGAGGTGAAATAAATACAGCACAAGGAAAACCAATAAAATATCGTTTGTACAATATAAGTTGGATGAACAAGATGAAACTTATTCAGCCATCCAACAACTTAACGAGCCCAAAAATACCTCAACCAGCACATGTAGTTCTGTGATTTCTCAACTGAATAAACATATAACCATATCCAAACACAAGAGTGGTTTAATGATGTCTCTACTGATTCTTCCTGTGCTGTTCATTACAGGGGCCCCAATTAACCGAGTGGCCTAAAGCACTCTTTGTTACGGATCACTGCCATCTCACCTGTCTGCATGGGTTTGAGTCTCAGATTCAGCCAATGTGGTTATGTAAGAAAGCTTGCCAGTAGCTTCTCATGGGTCGGTGGTTATTTCTGCATAAATCAGTAATGCCTTCAATGTAGGATGGAGAATTGGCATTATTTGTATAAATTTCAAATGCCTTAAATACAGGATGGAGAACTGGCATTATTTGTACAAATTTCAAATGCCTTCAATATAGAATGGATAATTGGCATTATTTGTATAAAATTCAAATGCCTTCAATGTAGGATGGAGAACTGGCATTGTATAAATTTCAAATGCCTTCAATGTAGGATGGATAACTAGCATTGTATAAATTTTGAATGCCTTCAATATAGAATGGATAATTGGCATTATTTTTATAAATTTAAAATGCCTTCAATGTAGGATGGTGAACTGGCATTGTATAAATTTCAAATGCCTGCAATGTAGGATGAAGAACTGGCATTATTTTTATAAATTTAAAATGCCTTCAATGGAGAATTGGCATTATTTGTATAAATTTCAAAGGCCTTCAATACAGGATGGAGAACTGGCATTATCTGAATAAATTTCAAATGCCTTTATAGTACAGGTCTTAATGTCAAATTTGGTAAAGTTTTCAAAAGCAATTATTCAGATAAAGTTCTTAAAATGTCTTCATAATTTAAGCACAGGTAGTCATGTTTACTGGTGGATATCAATCAAATGTCCAAATCTGAAAGCTCTTTATGTTTCTGTTCATTTTGACAAAATTTGGCTATATTCTCTTGAGTGGTTTTTGAGAAGAGTCAATCAAAAAATTTGCATTTTTAGTAATGAGATACATTTTGTATGGCATCATTTGTAAAAAATAAATCCTTCTTGCCAGATGGCTTTCTGTCAAATTTAGTCAATGTCTGCACCAATCAGTACTTATTAAGTTATTGAAAGATTATTTTAAGAAATGGCAGCCATATATGACTGTGGATAGGCATTATTTATACAAACTCGGAACCCCTTCAAGACAGGATGCTTTGTGTAAAATCTGTTTACATTCTGTTGAGGGGCTTGTGAGAAGTTGCATAAATGTTTTAGTTTTTTCAGTAATAGTGTCATATTTGATGTTGGATTAGAAGCTGTTTGCCATAATGTGCAAATGACTTGGGTGGAATCTAAGAAGGTGAAAATAGTAACTGTTGCTCTCAAACTTGGACAGGGTGTATAATGTTTGCAGTTGGTGAGTATAACTGATAAGAACAAACCAAACCCGAGAGAAACTGAGTCAAAAGTCAAGTTTAAACCAAAAAACTGGAATGAGAGAATTAGGTTATTGTGACCTTATCTTTACTGAAACGTGAAGTACTGCACACAGTGCATCTAAATATTTAGAATATGGGTCTTAGAAAACTACCTAAAACCTAAAAGGAAATACAAAGATGAGTGTCAAGGCTTTATAGACATCAATAAATAAACCAATGTTGTTTTGCAATTGGTATAAAACAGTACATAAAAGAAGACACTCCTCAAAGTTCTGAATAAGTTGAAACTTAGCTTAATTTGAAGACATGATATGTCGCACTCCTTGACACATTGGGATGTTTTCTATTTTTCAGGTCAATGTAACTTTGTTCTCTTTAACACACTGAGACATTTACTATTTTTCAATTCACTGTAACTTTGTTCTCTTTAAGACACTGAGACAATTACTATTTTTCAAGTCAATGTAACTTTGTTCTCTTTGACACACTGGGGCATTTACTATTTTTTCAGGCCATGGTGACTTTTACCTGTTTGATATTTTGACCCTCAGATCAACTGGTTTGGCTTTTCATACTATCAGCAAATATCTAATTATGAAATTTTCTCAAGGTAAACAATGCAAGACCAATAACTGACCCCGAGCTTCAGCTTTCAATCCAAACAGCAAAATACTTTTTTCTAGTATCTTGTACAAACCTTCCATCACATCTAGTGAATAAAACTGCGGTAAAAGAAATATAACTCAGAGGAAAATATTTTTCCGTTTTCGTTGCTGTGGTCTTGAGGTTTGACTGATTTAACTCTGTCTCTGTCTCTCTCTACACACATCTTTCTTGCCAAAATTGCAAGCACTGTATGATGCTTGCTTAACATATGTGATGTAAACCTTAAAATTATTGTGAGGAAACACTTTTTCAAAAGCTGATTGAAGTAATATGGATCTTTCACTATAATTAAATACAGTATGTGTTATTTTGTACCTCCTGTTGACCAACAAAAGTGACTGGTTGGTTGGGTAAAGGAACGTGATCAGCCAATGCTGTCCGCAACAAAACTGTCAGATCCGTTCCATCAGTACGGTTCATTATCTCGGCAAGATGGTTTAGAAGACTGTAGAAAATCTCAAACCATGGCAAGAAACTGTAAATGAATATAAAATAAAAAAATAATTTAAGAAATTAAGACATAAAATGTATTTTCATGTTCTACAGACTTGAGTAATAAAGAGAATAAAATTTGATGCAATGGTTTAAATAATGACGCTTGATGAAACTGACCAAGTACCATTATTGGGTAAAAGAAATCTGAAGATTGCTTATTTATCTGGACATATAACAATGACATAATAGAGCAAACTGAATGGAGTGGACAAAATTAATATAATTCCAAAATTTTGGTTAAATTGATGGCTTTTTCATGTGCCTGGGGATTTAAGAAGAGGACCAAAGCCTTCATGCCTATACCAATTATCAAACCATTGTTGTAAAAAAAAATCTGACCTTGACTCCAAGGTGAAAAGGTGATGTAAGCATGTTGGAGAAAGACTTTTATTAGCTTCATAATGATTAAAGAAAATCCATTATGATGAAGCGTCAGAAATTGAAGCAAATGAACAACAAAATTTGGACCAAACCTTTAACATACACTTGCTATCACTGTAACATTTTTAAAAAAAAGGGTGAGTGAGCATGTCATATAACGAATCTTCTCAGATGCATATGTATTCAGCCCAAGTAAGAAGAAAATCTATCAATAGGTTTAGGAAATATAAAACCTTGATGAAATTTTTCTTTCAATCTTTTGTGAATTCACTTTTATTTCCTATGTATCACTTTTGCATTTATGGTTTTCATGGTTACTACTAATGACTGATTATAGATGATAAATATAAAAGTGTAAGAAAAAAAATCATGCTTCAATGGCAGCAAGACCATCTTCCAGAAGAACATATTTTGCACATACAATATAAATAAATTCAGTTTTTAAAGAGGATGGGAAGTTGAATTTAAAGACAATCAATATAACAGCATACATTTGTAAGAACACATAACATAATTTCGTGAATTTGTTTCTTTCAATAGATAACAATTTTCATGTTCATATTAAATCTCCATTTGATTGACACGTAAAATTCATCCATATTACTCTCTTATAAGTCAAACGAAACCATAACAGCATAGACTCTGATCTGCTTTTGCATCATGCATGTTCAGATCAGGGTCAATGTTGTTTGTTCTACTTATTAGTCTCAACAAACTGCATAGACCCAGATCTACCAGTTCATTTTGTGATGGCACATCTGTGTTGATGACTCAACTAACAAGCCGGTATAAATTGTATGAGCCGGTTAGTCTGTTTCCTTCCCAAGCATAATAACTTCCACTGGGTCTAATAACTTGTGGGCTGAACCAAATGTCAAAACCCACAAAATAAATACACAATGAATAAAAGTGATTTCAAATTACATGTATTAAGTGAGAAAACTTAAATTTCCTAAAAATGTAATTCATGTAAATAACAGCAATAATGTCACTTGTAACAAGTTTAAGTACAAACAATAGTAAATAGCAACAAGACTGTCAAGTATAAGTACAAACAATAGTAAATAGCAACAAGACTGTCAAGTATAAGTACAAACAATAGTAAATAGCAACAAGACTGTCAATTATAAGTACAAACAATAGTAAATAGCAACAAGACTGTCAATTATAAGTACAAACAATAGTAAATAGCAACAAGACTGTCAATTATATGACAACTCTGATGTCACTACTGTAAATAACAACATTCAATATTGTCAATGGGAACAATAATCAAAAAAACAATGATACTGTAAATTCTGCTGATACTGTGGTAATTACTGAATCACAAACATCTGACACCACTTTTTAGAGCTCTATATAAGTGGCAGATTTGCAATTTTACTCAAAATAAAAAAAAAAATTCATTGAAATTAGGGAAACACATTTAAGTATTTAGTTTACTGTATCAGTATACCTGTACTTGCTTTAAGCACAGTCAACAAACATACCTGATCACAGTGAGAAAACTCACTTGGAGTGATTATGACAAAACATAACAATGACTGATAGCATGAAGCCAGGACTAGTACAATTAAAAGTGACTTGTAACCAGGACTAGTACAATTCAAAATGACTTGTAACCAGGACTAGGTCATTTAAAATGGCTTGTAGCCATGACTAGTACAATTCAAAATGACTTGTAACCAGGACTAGGTCATTTAAAATGACTTGTAACCAGGACTAGTACAATTCAAAATGGCTTGTAGCCAGAACTAGGTCATTTAAAATGACTTGTAACCAGGACTAGTACAATTCAAAATGACTTGTAACCAGGACTAGGTCATTTAAAATGGCTTGTAGCCAAGACTAGTACAATTCAAAATGACTTGTAACCAGGACTAGGTCATTTAAAATGGCTTGTAGCCAGGACTAGTACAATTCAAAATGGCTTGTAGCCAGAACTAGCTCATTTAAAATGGCTTGTAGCCAAGACTACTACAATTCAAAATGGCTTGTAGCCAAGACTAGGTCATTTAAAATGACTTGTAACCAGGACTAGTACAATTCAAAATGGCTTGTAGCCAGAACTAGGTCATTTAAAATGGCTTGTAGCCAAGACTAGTACAATTCAAAATGGCTTGTAGCCAAGACTAGGTCATTTAAAATGACTTGTAACCAGGACTAGTACAATTCAAAATGGCTTGTAGCCAGAACTAGGTCATTTAAAATGGCTTGTAGCCAAGACTAGTACAATTCAAAATGGCTTGTAGCCAGGACTAGGTCATTTAAAATGGCTTGTAGCCAGGACTAGTACAATTCAAAATGGCTTGTAGCCAGGACTAGGTCATTTAAAATGGCTTGTAGCCAAGACTAGTACAATTCAAAATGGCTTGTAGCCAGGACTAGGTCATTTAAAATGGCTTGTAGCCAGGACTAGTACAATTCAAAATGGCTTGTAGCCAGGACTAGGTCATTTAAAATGGCATGTAGCCAGGACTAGGTCATTTAAAATGGCTTGTAGCCAGGACTAGATCATTTAAAATGGCTTGTAGCCAAGACTAGTACAATTCAAAATGGCTTGTAGCCAAGACTAGGTCATTTAAAATGACTTGTAACCAGGACTAGTACAATTCAAAATGGCTTGTAGACAGAACTAGGTCATTTAAAATGGCTTGTAGCCAAGACTAGTACAATTCAAAATGGCTTGTAGCCAAGACTAGGTCATTTAAAATGACTTGTAACCAGGACTAGTACAATTCAAAATGGCTTGTAGCCAGAACTAGATCATTTAAAATGGCTTGTAGCCAAGACTAGTACAATTCAAAATGGCTTGTAGCCAGGACTAGGTCATTTAAAATGGCTTGTAGCCAGGACTAGTACAATTCAAAATGGCTTGTAGCCAGGACTAGGTCATTTAAAATGGCTTGTAGCCAAGACTAGTACAATTCAAAATGGCTTGTAGCCAGGACTAGGTCATTTAAAATGGCTTGTAGCCAGGACTAGTACAATTCAAAATGGCTTGTAGCCAGGACTAGGTCATTTAAAATGGCATGTAGCCAGGACTAGGTCATTTAAAATGGCTTGTAGCCAGGACTAGATCATTTAAAATGGCTTGTAGCCAAGACTAGTACAATTCAAAATGGCTTGTAGCCAGGACTAGGTCATTTAAAATGGCATGTTGCCAAGACTAGTACAATTCAAAATGGCTTGTAGCCAGGACTAGGTCATTTAAAATGGCATGTAGCCAAGACTAGTACAATTCAAAATGGCTTGTAGTCAGGACTAGGTCATTTAAAATGGCTTGTAGCCAGGACTAGTACCATTAAAAATGTATGCTGGACTAGTACCATTCATATTGACAAATGTAGTCAGGACGAGTCTCTTTTGAAATGGTAGGATTAAGACCCAGTGCTGTAGCTTAAGATATGTGTTTGGCAATGTTTGCATATGACACCAATAAATATTTAGAAAATTATATTTATTCAAAACCCATGAAATACTTGTGGCAATGTATTAAATTCTAATCTAGAGCTTTGGTTCTCCACAAATTCAATGACCCTGAAAAAAAAATCAGATTTTAAGTATCCTACCTGATAATACAAAGACATGTTTGAGCCCCTGTGGAATGCCGACAAAACCCAAATTTGTACTTGCTCTCAAAGTCTGTCATGGTGAAGGTGAAATGATCAACTGTTGTCCTGGCAATGAAAAATTAAAATTGGTAAGTACCAAAGCATCAAATCTAACCAAGCTAGAAGTTGGTCATGGCATACAAATGTTGAGACTGTTCCAGCACTTTTGCTAAATTTAGTATTCTATAAATAAAGATGTATTCCTCATACCAAGTAGCATGACTCTGTGGCTAACTGTACAAAATCACAATGTATTCCCATACCATGTAACATGAATGTGGCTAACTGTATGTATCACAATGAATCCCCATACCAAGTAACATGAATGTGGCCAACTGCACATATCAAATGTATTCCTATCTCAAGTAACATGAATGTGGCCAATGGCACATAACACAATATATTCCCATACTAAATAACATAAATGTGGCCAACTTTGCATATCAAATGTATCCCCATACCAAATAACATAAATATGGCCAACTTTACATATCAAATGTATCCCCATACCAAGTAACATGACTATCTAACTGTACAAATCAAACTGTATCGCCATACCAAGTAACATGACTTTTTGGCTAACTGTACATGTCAAAATGTATCCTCATATCAAGTAACATGACTTTTTGGCTAACTGTACACATCAAAATGTATCCCCATACCAAGTAACATGACTGTTGCTAACTGTCACATTAAAATGAAAACCATACCAAGAAATCTGGCTCTGTGGCTAAGTGTACTTTAGAAACTGACCACATATAAATTACAACAAAAAAAGGTAATCTTTTGGTGCAGACTGATGTATTGGCAGGTGTACAGACAGGTAAACAGATAAAGAAGTGATTCCTATGTGGAGTTTTAACCATGGTCAATCATTGGGTAGGTGGTTTTCAACAATACTTTCAACATTTACTTTATTTCATGTATTTGTTTCACTGACAAAATTTGTTTTTCTTTCTGAGTATGTAAAATTATATGTAAAATAAATAATTATTATTTTGTGATCCTGAATATGTGTGAAAAATAAAGGGATCATATCTAACAAGGTTACATGACTCATGATACATCTATTAAGATCACATTCATTTTCTGCAATAGAAAGTCTGCACAGATTCTCTGACTGGTTTTCCATAATAGAAAGTCTGCACAGATTCCCCGATGTCCCCTATAGTTTTAGTTGACTTTATTATTTTCTTTCACAGGAATGGTATTGAAATTATTAAATTTTGTATTTGCATTTTTCTTTTACAGTATTTAATGAGAACCTGCTAAGATAGGAAAAATTGGTCACAGTGATACACTTTTTGGTTGGTGAAAAGAACATTCCATGATGATTTTACACATCACATTTCATGACAGTGCACAAGTGTCAGAGACATGGAGCTGTTTGATGTAAAACTTAATGTTAACACCTATGTCCATGACAAGAACATATTAATCCAAGTATGTCTTTATTACCTCATGTCTGTCTGTATCAATCAACATAGTACGATACATGACTTTATTAGCTGACATACTACTCCATGTATGTTTTATTAGTCAACATATTACCATACATATATTTATTAGAAGACATATTACCACATAATAATAATAATAATAATAATAATAATAATAATAATAATAATAATAATAATAATAATAATAATTATAATACTAATAATTTTAATAATAATAATAATAATAATAATAATAATAATAATAATAATAATAATAATAATAAGAGGATTTTGTATAGTGCCTAATCTTTAGAAGCTCTAAGCACTTTACAATATAATGGTATGACTACAAACAAACAAACAAAAAAAAAAACACCATAAAATTAGAAAACAAAAAAACATGCTGAAAATATTTATGGAAGGAAACATTATTAGGTCTTTAAGTTCATTTCTGCAGACGAAAAGGTGAGTTTTAAGAGCACTCTTGAAAGGGATCACTGTGTCTTCGTGTCTTATTTCAATGGACAATTCATTCCATGTTGCTGGGCCCTGGTATGCAAATGAATGTTGTCTATATGACTTCATTTTCATAGTGGGAATAATGAGTATATGATTGTCAGAAGAGGAGCATAATTATCTTGCTGGTGTGTACAGATGGGAGAGGCCAGTTAAGTATGTAGGACTGGAGTCCATCAGAGTGAAACATAACACAGAGAACAAATTTTGCATTTGATTCTGGATCGAATGGGTAGACAGTGTAGGGTACAGAGCAGCGGGGAGGTGTGCTCTGATCTGGTATTCTAAGGATGATCCGAGCAGCAATGTTTTGAACTTTTTGAAGTTTTTGGAGTAGATATTGAGATGAACCAGACAAAATTGTAGTTACACAAGCGTTTTATTGGCATCAACTGAAAGATATTCGTCAATGGAGCTGATGCGTCTCAGTTAAGATATGCAGCTTTGCATATGTTCATGACCTGCTGGTGCAATGTGAGAGTACTGTCCAGAGAAACACCTAGGTTTCATACTGACTGTGAATTTAATGTTGGTGTTGCAGATATTTATTGTTTGAGGTAAGGATGTGAATGAGAAAGTCTTTGTGTTGTGATCAGAATGGCCTCAGTTTTATAATCATTCATCTGCAGCATATTACATGTCATCCATGATTTCAAACCAAAAATGCACCTCTCTACTCCTTGGATGGTCGCATCAACTTCAGCTGGGTGGCTAGATTTCTATATTTGGGTGTCATCAGTATACAATTGGCAAGACACTGGATAATTATCTATGACACTTGAGAGTGGCTAAGTGCATATAATGAAGAGAGCAGATCCAAGAAAACACCCTTGTGGAACACCACAACAGAGATTAACTGGGCAGGACTGTATTCCATTTGCGGTTACAATTTGTTTCCTCTTGACTAAGTAGGATTTGTACCACAGAAAGGCTGTATTGTGAATGCTGAATACATGCTGGAGATGGTGAAGTAATATATCATGGTCTATTGTGTTAAATGCTGCAGACCAATCAGGAAGGGTGTGGACTGTAATTTTTCCTCTATCCAAAGCTGAGATAATGTCATTAACTACTTTCAAAAGGGTAGTTTCAGTACTATGGCATGGGCGATACACAGACTGCACTTTGCTAAAAAGACTGTTTGAATTCAGATGAGATACAACTTGGGTCAGAGGAACTTTTTCTAAGAATTTTTATATGAATGTGAGATTATAAACTGGGTGGTAGTTCTTTTAAATGTTATGGTCGAGTGTTGGTTTCTTCAGCAGAGGCTTTACAATGGATGTTTTGAAAAATGATGAGATATTAATACACCAGTTAGTGAAGGCAATATTGGATCTAAGCACTAAAGCAGCAGTGATGTTGGTATTGGAACAAGTTCACATGACTTTGGTTCACATGACCTCATATCTGTCTTTATAAGTCAACATATTACCATACATGTCTTTACTAGCAGACATAATACCACATGTCTGTCTTTATTACTCAACATATTTCCTCATGTCTGTCTTTATTAGTCAACATATTACCATACATGTCTTTACTAACATATTACCACATGTCTCTTTATTACTCAACATATTTCCTCATATCTGTCTTTATTAGTCAACATATTACCATACATGTCTTTACTAACAGACATATTACCACATGTCTGTCTTTATTACTCAACATATTTCCTCATGTCTGTCTTTATTAGTCAACATATTACCATACATGACTTTACTAACAGACATATTACCACATGTCTGTCTTTATTACTCAACATATTTCCTTATGTCTGTCTAGAACTTCCAATTCCAAATCCTGGACTCACAATTTGAGTTTTCCAAATTTGATCAACAATTTTCTATATATGTTGCTTTACTTTCATTTGTAAAATGATCTCTAAGGGTGACTTTACCGGTATGGTGTACAGTATGCACAAAATGGATTGACCATATTCCACCTGGGCTAGTAGCTGAGTAATGTTGAGTGTAGTTCAGTGAACATTGCCAAAGAAATCATTTTCAATAATGTAGTTGTTTCATCTGGTCTGACCTTCACCTGATGTGAAGAATGAACTCCAACGAACTAGTTTGTGAAATACCTCTATTTTCCTAAATGATTTGATCTAAGATAGAAAATCATGAGTCAATAATCAATTAAATTTATTTCCCTATAGCAATGCATTGCAGGACTGACTCAATATGTCAAGTCCTGAATATTGCACAGTGGGATATATTTAAATGGATACTGCTGAGCTGTAAATGGTCCATACACTTTGCATATACTGTATGGTTTTGCAAGTATATAAATTTATGCAATGCTTTTGACATAGCCTATATCCACCAGTTATAGAAACCGAGTATTCCTAGTAAAATACGTTTCTTTCAGAATAATTATCCATGGCACCTGCAAAAACACTTTTTGCTTAATTCATTTATATTAAGATATCTCAAGAGTAAAATTTGACTGTTAAAGGAAATATAAATGATTGGTTAATTGGTTATACATGTATTTAATGTGGCAGGACAGAGGGAGGAAGGACACATTATTTAAGCTGAATATGGGATATATCTTTAGCGAAGGTTGATTATTAATCTATCTATAGCATGGGGTAAACATACCAATATTAAAAAATAATCTGCTGTAACAAATATTTGCAAAATGAATACAAAAAATTGGGGGGGGGGGAAATGTTTCAAGTAGGAGTAAAGTAAAACCTGACTGCTCCAGTGGCCTAGTGGTTAGAGTGTCTGCCGCGGAAGCGGGAGGTTATGGGTTCGATCCCCAGCCAAGTCATACCAAAGACTTACAAAAATGGTACTAACTGCTGCCTCGCTTGGTGCTCAGCATAAGAGGTTAGTGTTAGGACTAGTCAACCTGGTGTTAGGATAATGTGACTGGGTGGGACATCATGCTACATGTCTGCAGTGTGATCCCCAGTGCTAGACATCGCTATAAACTGCCTCACTGCAGACATTGTAGTGATATGACTAAAAATGTGTTAAAGCTACGTTAAAAATCCTAATCACACAGTAAAACCTGTATTAAAAGACCACTGCTATTGCTGACTACCTGTCTTAAAAGGCCAAGTTTGCAAAGCACAGATATATTGATTACAGTGTTATGACTTGTTATGTGAGACCACCCGTCTCGAGGGAACAAAATATTTGGAAGAGGGAGTGGCTTTTCAAGATGAATTCTTGTGTAACTGCTATCTTGTAAATGACAATTCTGTCAACTGTCTGTGGTACAGGGCAAACGGAAACTAGATTTGTTGTTAACCTTAAGGGATCTTAACTACATATTTTTAATTTTACTTATTAATTATTTATTTTTTATACCGGCTGCAATCTCTTAGTTAGTTCTGAAGAAAGTATTTTGGAGAACTGTGTACATCTAAATCAGTTAAAATCTGATGAAATTTCAATGTTGAAAGTCTGCATCAGAAAGTCCAAAGTTATTCCTGAATGATAAATATTATCTCACATATTCTTTAAATTTTCAACAATTGTCTTATTTTATAAAAAAAGATAAATTGCTAAATTTAGCTGCATTCTTAATTAAAATCCACATGTATCACCAATGTATTGAAGTCTGGCTATAACTGGTCATGTAATCATGTAAAACTGGGTAGGACCTATACAGCTGTTTTTGTTTAAAATATACATAATCACAATTCTAAAATCCAAAAGCAGACTCTTAGGTATCTGTACAAGTCAGAAGAAAATTATTAAAGAAGATAAACAGTTTTACAAGATCAAAAGATCATGTGAAGCATCATGTTCACCGTGATCAAAATATCAGCAATGCAGGTTGACTTTTATAACACTGATGTTTCTGTTAAGGAGTTATCTGCTAAATAGAAAGAACAATATTAATAACTGAAAGAAGTTTAAGAAAAATGCAAAATCCTAAAATTGTTTTTTTCTGATGTAGATTTTAAGATTAATGTTAAAATTAGTTTACATATTGACAGGGTCAAATGCATACGATTCTACTTTACACTTTTAAATCTGCAAAAACTCTACAAATTCTAAAATCCAATATTTGTTTTAAGTAGCTATATTGTTTAATTAATTCAAAGCGTCAGAAGCATGACAAGAACGATTACTGTCCTATGTTAAAAGTTCAAATCTGCATCAAAATATGCTAATCCAGAATAATACTGAAATTTGAAGATGCAACGATGATACTGAATTATCTCTAATGCCAAGTTTCATGACCTTCAAACAATTAGCGTTGGACAAGAAATAATAACAAAAACAGCTGGCAGACATAGGTGGATGCTAGAAATTGATCCTTTGCACAACCCAATCTTATGTTCAACCTGTAGAGCTAAACATTAAACTTGAATAATGATTGTTGACATTTGTTATTTGGTTTAAACAATTTTCTAAAAAAAAAGAAAACAATGAAATACAAGAATGAACAACAAAATGTATTAATCTAATATTACAATTTTCATGGGTAAACCAAGGCTTGTGGATTCTGTTACTGCCCCTAAAACAACAAATTTAGTGTAAAATTAGATGGACATTATACAGAAGCCCCAGTTCTTTCTTAGTTTTATTCCTAGATATCAACAAAGCTGTTTGATAAATCAACATTAGTACCATTTTTGTAAGTCTTTGGTATGACTCGGCCGGGGATAGAACCGACGACCCCCCGCTTCCGGGACAGACGCTCTAACCACTAGGCTACCGGAGCGGTCTTCTGTGATCTGGTAATAAAATGTTAGCTTGCACAAGCTCAACATTTTCTGTTATGTCAGATCTATCACACATTTTTCCAAAAGCCACAATGATTCCTTCTGCATTTTCTGGCTTGATTGGTTTTAAGTATCCATGTAGTGGTTGAAGTTGGTTCGTACATAAGGCAGGTTCAAATGATGAGTTATTCTGTATTTCTTTTTTAATTAATTAGCATCTTTGCACTTTGATGGGCTCTGATCCTATAAAATGTTGACACTGCTTGCGAAATGTATTAAACAAGGTGCAGTTGGTCATGTGTTTGGCACAAACATGGAATGATGACATACTCCAGAATCAAGGGGGTCTTTAACCCTTTGAACCCTAATCTCCCCCATATTTCGGCACCCTAACCAGAGCCTCCCCGGAGAATTTTGACACTTTTATAGGGAATCTAGTGAATAACATAACACAGGCCGGTATACCGGCCTGTCAGGTTATGACGGTAGATAGTGAGGCCGGTATACCGGCCTTTTGGGTATATACACCGTTACAACAGGCCGGTAAACTGGCCTGTCGGGTTCAAAGGGTTAAGTTGAATATTGCCTTATATGAACCACTGTATTAAGTACAAATGAAAATTACAAAATTAAGAAAACTGAAACCTAAGAAAGAAAATGATACTAAAATAATTACCATTTAATTATGAAAATTAAGTAATGATACTGAAATCTGCATATACAATCGCAAAACCAAAAACAACAAATTGTCAGTAAAAGAAAATCCTAAAACAGAAATGAAAAAGAAAAAATACAAAAGCAACAAATAAAAGCCGATACATGACATATATTGGGCTGCTATGCTTGACTTATTGCTGATATGTGTACAGGAAAACAATTAGGAAATTAGTACCACATTCGTTGTAGAATAACACATAAACCAGCATTTACTTACCTGAATTCTTACAATCTTGCTAGGTCTGGTAAAACTCAAAATCTAAGTAATTCTTATGTCTTATCTTCACACATGTCTACCATTTTATTCACATATTATCCCACTATCATCAGTCCCCCACCCCCAAGTATTAACCCTGGGGATAAAAAGCAAAATCTGTCATACTTGTACAGTATATGTGTCTTTTAAATGCATATATTAAGTTTGGTCACAAGAATGTTTGAAAATATCATTATAATTTAAATGTTTTTACTTTTCACCTTTGACTCTCCAACCCCCACTGACAGAATGGAAATGGAGTCAAAACCAATGCCTTTTCAATAAGGCTGCCACATGGACAAAACAATAACTAAGATTAGTCTTAAATGGATGGACAGAAAGACAATACATTTCATAATGACCACTTGGTAAATGCTAAATCACTATGGAACAATGGTACTTACATTTATGTCTAAGGTAATTTCCATCTGAATGTACAGAAATGATGGTACCAAAGGAAAGAAACTATGAATGATCAAGGTAATGAACTTTCCAAATTAATGCTAATGTCAAAATCACAAGCATCCATTTCGACTGCAAAAAGGACTGCATACACAAAATAGTGTTAGTACCACAGCAGGAGACAGGTTAATGAAGCACACATCTGGGTATGGATGTCCATGGAAGCCACAGAGCATACTACCATAATGAAACCACCTTATAATGAAGTACATGTTACATCTAATATTTCTACAACTTTATGAAATGAGACCCATGACCATACATTATAACAGGATGGGCCTTATAACAGAAACAGTGTTATAATGATGGGCCTTATAAACAGTGTTATAATGATGGGCCTTATAACAGAAACAGTGCTATAATGATGGGCCTTATAACATAAACTGTGTTATAATGATGGGCCTTTTAACAGAAACTGTTGTAATGATGGGCCTCATAACAGAAACTGTTATATTGATGGGCCTCATAACAGAAACTGTGTTATAATGATGGATCTTATAAATAAAGAAACTGTGTTATAATGATGGGCCTTATAACAGAAACTGTTATAATGATGGGTCTTATAACAGAAACTGTGTTATAATGATGGGCCTTATAACAGAAACAGTGTTATAATGATGGATCTTATAAAAAAACTGTGTTATAATAATGGGCCTTATAACAGAAACTGTGTTATAATGATGGGCTTTACAACAGAAACTGTTATAATGATGGGCTTTATAGCATACAGTTTTATGATGATGGATCTTATAACAGAAACAGTGTTATAATGATGGATCTTATAATGAATGACTGTTATAACTAATTGTTAGCACTGTTTATACATGATAGAATATATGCACAGAACAGCAAAACCAACATTTTCTGAATCGTACATGTACATTTTAAAATAGTATATTGTTTTTGTTAAGCTGTGAGCATTAGAAAAGCATTATTAGGAAGCATGAAAGGTAAATGTAAATATGAGAATTGCAAATGCCGATTTCTAAATGCTCAAAGTAAACAGACACAAATTCAAACTATCTCCAAAGAATGATAAATAAAATTCAAAATTTTAGAAACATTAGAATTTAAGATTAATGATCAAGTCATGTGACTCAGAAGTATACTCTATCTGTACATTGTACATGTAAGATATCAGAGAATATTAGTTGCATTAATTGGTTAATACACAGGCACCATCTGCCATTGATATGTAAACTTACGTATACCTTTCTGTGTTGCATGGAAATGCAAATTTGGGTGCACTTTTAAGAACTTCCTGGAAAACACAAAAGCACAGTAAAATTCACATGAAAATGAATTAAGAATCAAAGAGCAGTTGCCGACTGAATGTGCAAAGTTTACCAGACATCTAGACACACAGTGTATGTGTGTATTTTATGCAAACAACAGACCTCTGGAAATGCACTGTATATGTGTTATTTATGCAAACACCAGACCTCTGAAAATGCACTGTATATGTTATTTATGCAAACACCAGACCTCTGAAAATGCACTGTATATGTGTTATTTATGCAAACACCAGACCTCTGGAAATGCACTATATATGTGCTATTTATGCAAGCACCAGACCTCTGGAAATGCACTGTATATGTGTTATTTATGCAAGCACCAGACCTCTGGAAATGCACTGTATATGTGTTATTTGTGCAAGCACCAGACCTCTGGAAATGCACTGTATATGTGTTATTTATGCAAGCACCAGACCTCTGGAAATGCACTGTATATGTGTAATTTATGCAAGCACCAGACCTCTGGAAATGCACTGTATATGTGTTATTTATGCAAACACCAGACCTCTGGAAATGCACTGTATATGTGTTATTTATGTAAACACCAGACCTCTGGAAATGCACTGTATATGTGTTATTTATGCAAGCACCAGACCTCTGGAAATGCACTGTATATGTGTTATTTGTGCAAGCACCAGACCTCTGGAAATGCACTGTATATGTGTTATTTATGCAAGCACCAGACCTCTGGAAATGCACTGTATATGTGTTATTTATGCAAGCACCAGACCTCTGGAAATGCACTGTATATGTGTTATTTATGCAAACACCAGACCTCTGGAAATGCACTGTATATGTGTTATTTATGTAAACACCAGACCTCTGGAAATGCACTGTATATGTGTTATTTATGCAAGCACCAGACCTCTGGAAATGCACTGTATACGTGTTATTTATGCAAACACCAGACCTCTGGAAATGCACTGTATATGTGTTATTTATGCAAACACCAGACCTCTGGAAATGCACTGTACATGTTATTTATGCAAACACCAGAGATCTAGATATTCATGTGTATATCAACAATGTTATACAGGCAAGGTACAAAAGTTCTTACACATCTGAATGAAAACACAGGATTGCTTTGAAAATAAAATCAGTTAATTAAAGCCAAATAATAAGCATACAACCCTAAAATCATTTATAGCATGCATACAAACCTAGAATAGTGTACAGAATCTGTAGGCATAATAGACACTGTATTGATTATAGTGTCACATCCAATTCTTTTCCCCCTGTTGAAAGTTTCCCCAGGGAAAGAATTGGCAACCTGATTCTTTCCTCGTCCAGTTATTTCTTTCCCCCACCCCATGCCCAACTACCAATTAGTTTCTGTTCATTAATGAATTCTTTGGTAATACAAGGGAAACACACAGAAAAGTTCATATGCAGCAAATAATGTTAACTAGCATGTAACAATATCTGATAATCAGCTAGAATGGAAATGCACACTTTCAGTATTCAACATAATACCAAATTGTGCACTTAAAGGGCAGTTTGGGTAAATCCTTCATGAATAGAACTCATCATAATAATAATAGCAATTACTTATACCATCTGTACTTGCTTATAAGTCCACTCAAACTGAAAATAACAAAGATCATAATCTGCCATAGCATATTGCACTTGTAGATCAAGGCCTTTGCTATTTGTTTGAATGATTACTCCTAACACACTGCACAGTCCCTTCTCTGCTGGCTCATTATGTGATGGCAGACATGTGTCTGTGCATTTGTAGTTTGACTGGTCTTATAAGCCAGTATGTGCGTCTTAGAGCAATATGCTTTTTCTATACTGCAAGCTCTTCAATTTGGAGGTGCATGTTTTTCCAAATGTTGGCTGTGCTGAGAGAAAAAAACATATTTTTACCAACTTTTTAGATTCATTTAGTAGTAAAACTTAAACATTCGCTAGCAATGATTCACGATAGTATGTTTTGAGAAAATTATTATGTTGGCTGGCATGCTAGACTTGTGCATTCTTGATAACTATTTTGTATAAACTTGCTTAGATAAAGGGGAAGAAAGGTGGGTGGGGAGATATGTATGTGCTAATTAATTTAAACATCAGGTGGCATTAATGTTGAATTCAGAATACCTCAACTTTCATTGCACATTTTTTAAGTCTCTTTCATTTAAAGGACACGTAACTAGAAGGGAACATATTACTGTTCTTTTGAGACAGGTTTCACTCAATTAAAATTTAGTAGTTCATTTACTCCTATACATCACAATGTCTGATTTTTGTATTAGAAAATCCATCCCACCTCATCACTATAATCTGGAGGGTACTTCTGCAGGATGAATGGTTCTGAAAAACAAGAATAAACATGGCTCAGAATTTGATATAAAACAAATCTTGATAGATCTCAACGTTTTCCAAAATATTTCTTTGCTACTGTAAGATGATTATCACTTAATTTTGAAAACCTCAATTAGGGGCAATTTCCTCATACATTTTTGTGTAAAAAGCAACTTTTGGAACTGAAGTAAAACATGTACATAACATATACCAATAGGATTTTTATCCTAACATTTTAGTAATACATGTATCATTAAATATATTTAACTGACACTTTGATTGTATAGACCAGTCTTATTTATCATAATGAATATGTAAGATCGATGTATGAAAACTAGTTATTAACTGGTTGGAAATGTAACAGGATACTGTGTGTGCTTTGTCGTTAAGGATTATAAACTACATTAACTGACACTGGCAATGAATATCCTATTTGTAACATGCAAGTTGACATAATTTGATGTGCAGTTTTATTGTTTTACTATACATAATCTAGGTAAATTAAATTTGTGTCCTTCATTACATCCGTGTGATATATATCCTATTTGTAACATGCAAGTTGACATAATTTGTTGTGCAGTTTTATTGTTTTACTATACATAATCTAGGTAAATTAAATTTGTGTCCTTCATTACATCCGTGTGAAGGACTTTTATTTACCAGTTAGGCGTTAGAAGTGCCCATATATATATATATATATATATATATATATATATATGCTCATGTATAAGTTCAGTGAAACTACAAACAACAAAGATCCTGATCTACCATAGCATAATGTGCCTGCAGACCAGGGTATACATTATTTGATTATTCAATACAAACTGCACAGTGTGCCAATGGCAGATCTTGGTCGGTACAGTTTGCAGTTGGGCTCGACCTATAAGTGAGTACATACGGTGTATGTCTACTTTCTGTTCTTACAGATAAATCAGTACCCTTCAACTTATTTTATTAGATGAAATGTGATGTCAAACACTGACATTTTATCACCATTGAATTGTACAGATTTATGTTCGATATACAGTATTATCATAGTTTTAAGCTTGCATTATAACAATGGCTAAATGACATTTGTGTATACCAGTGATTGAAGGAACAAACATATTAGGCTGAATGTTCCGTTAGCCAGAATACCATGTTGACAATCCCTGATAAAGTGGATCAAGTGAACCCAATTTTTTTGCCATAATCAGCAAAAATCAAATATACACTCTTCAGACATTCATATAAATATTACATTTTGTTTCATCTCTGAGCAAGTTTTATCATAAAACACCAGAACACTACATAAAGACATGGAGATTTTCCCCATTTCCATCCAAATAAAGTAACAAATACCACTACACAGAGGTATATGTACTATGGTACATGTACATGGTTGCCCCAAAAAACTGAATATGAAATCAACAGGAAGTTGCTTGTTAAAGTGATTAAATGGGACAGCCAACTTTTGACTTTCCTGCAATAACTACTTGTATGAATGAATGTATCCCACAAATCAATAGCTAAAAATTTCTATTTACATTTAAAAATACAACGATGATTTGCAGCAAATGTTACTTCAAGGCTATCTTGCCTGCACAGGAAGTTTTATTGATAGCATGTGATAGCTATCTTTTTTTTCCTGAGAGAATTACTGTTATGAAAGCATCCTGAATACAGTATCAAAAGGCATTAACACTTTAAATCAAGTGAGTATATGTAACAATTGACACAAATGAAAACTTCTTATCTGCAAGAACAGCAACTTGAAACTCTAGTTGTTAGGAATAAGTGTAACACTCAAACCATTTCTACATGGATTTTCAAGCAAAATACAAATTATACTGTTAACAGTATGTAATTATTTCATCATTACTGAGCATATGTCATACAGAATGAGTTCAGGGTTCCTGCAATATTTGTAAAAAAATCTAATTCTGTGACTCTTCCAAAATATTTATATCAATGTCAAGAGTACCTAATATGTAAATGTATGACCCTTAATTCTTACCTAATATGTAAATGTATGACCCTTAATTCTTACCTAATACGTAACTGTATGACCCTTAATTCTTACCTAATATATAAATGTATGACCCTTAATTCTTACCTAATATGTATATGTATGACCCTTAATTCTTACCTAATACGTAACTGTATGACCCTTAATTCTTACCTAATATATAAATGTATGACCTTAATTCTTACCTAATACATAAATGTATGACCCCTAAATCTAACCTAATATGTATATGTATGACCCTTAATTCTTACCTAATATGTAACTGTATGACCCTTAATTCTTACCTAATATGTAAATGTATGACCCTCAATTCTTACCTAATACATAAATGTATGACCCCTAAATCTAACCTAATATGTATATGTATGACCCTTAATTCTTATCTAATACGAAAATGTATGACCCCTAAATTTAACCTAATATGTAAATGTATGACCCCTAATTCTTACCTAATATATAAATGTATGACCCCTAATTCTTACCTAATACATAAATGACCCCTAATTTTTACCTATGGGAAAAACTGATTCATCAAGCGCATAGATGATGTAGGGCTACATTGTATGTGTATAAATGCCTCACAAAAGGATGAAATCTTTATGGAATGTCTTATCAGTGAGTAGTCTACTTAAGGATCTGCTAATCTTCAGATGTAGAGGTATGTGAGATTTTTATTAATTTCTTATGTATATTATAAGTTTTAACAATTATACTACCACGTTTATTTTTGTATATTTTCTAAGCAACTCTGACTTGCATAGTATAATGCAAAATATTTTCTATTTTTGTATGTGACTTAACTGGATATCTATATTGGATATCTATATTGGCAATAAAGTTGCATTTTATTTAGAAACATTTAGTACCACCGGATTCTTATCAGACACAGGTAGGTTCGCTTCTGAACCTGATTATTGTTTTGTAATGTCTAGCACTGGAGCATCATGCCACAGACATGTAGCATCATGCCCTACCCGGTCACATTATCCTGAAACCAGGTCGCCCCGAGTCCTAACACTAACCTTTTAATGCTGATCGCCAAGTGTGGGAATATTTTTACTTTTATTTTCATAAGTCATTGGCGTGACTCAGCCAGGGTTCGAACACATGACTTCCCGCATCTGAGGTGGAGCCTCTAATCACTAGGCCACCAGGGGTCTTTTGTTTGTGTGTGTGTGGGTGGAGGGTGTGGATGAATGTCCACTTGGCAGGAAGTGGGCAGGCAAGATATTATCCAAAAGATTTATTCAAAGCAAAATCAGTCTTATGATGTACAAAATATTTACACAATAGGCATTCTTAGCAAAAAATTCTTTCTTTACTGTGATGGAGTAAATTTCTTCTGCTCTATTTCTGCATCCTCAAGTCTCTAACATATAAAACAGGCAATTGCTGGACAGGTCTCACTACGGTTGAGCTATAAAAGCAAACAGCATGAAAAATTTCACTGTCATAAATAAGTTATTCATAAACAACATCAAATTTTCTGATCAATGTAACTCACATGATGTTTTCGGTACTATTATATAGGGAAATTTTTGTGTGTGTGGGGGGGCTCCCAATGCATTATAGGGGTTTTGTCCTTGCAGTGACTGAACTCTTGGTCACTTCTAGATGATTGACCCCTTGCTGAATAGGTCATTCATGGCAGCATGCAATGCTGATAAAGCCAGGATTGGATGGACTCTAATGCTTGGATTGACTCTAAGAAGGTAGCTGTTAGAGGTACTGTATGCTGCATAACTGTATCTATTAATCGGCAGCCTTTGCAGCTAGCTGAGCCATGATGTCAGATGGCATTTGGAGAGATTTTTGTTAGATGAAAAAAATCTATGTATTCACTGTTCTCAGGGTCCAAAGCATTTCAGCATTTAATTTGAATACATCAAGAAATGCAGATGTGGTCGATCCTTCATTTTTGAGTGCCACATCTAATATGATTTCAAATGGCATTAAGATCAAAGAACCCTGATAAAAATCAAGAGCTTATTTCAAGACAGTATATGAGCTTGCTGCAACTTCGCATGTGCAAGCCCACGACTTCGCTGTATTGCACGTAGAGGTTGGATTTGGAATGATTACGAAGTCATGGCAGGTTTGTACAATCATTAAATGCACTTATGGCGTGCATATAGCAAGCTCGCTGACATTTTGATTGTGCCAGCTAGCAATAAGCACAAAATGCGTACACTGTTATTTTCTATGAAAATGATGAATCAAGAAAATTTGGCCATGTTGAGAAATATATTGAAGTTTATACACAATGTCACAGAAATTGTACCATTGATTGTTTGTGTCAAGCACAATATTATGCAGTCATAAAGGAACTGAGAAATAATACTGAAATTTCAATTGAAAATGGCGTGATTGATGAAAATCCTGTTAATATAGTCCCTTTGCCCCCAATTCAAATATACATTCATGTAGTAAATCTGGACCATGCAGACATGTACATCAAAATAGAAGATATAAACCATATATATATATATATATATATATATATATATATATATATATATATATATATATATATATATATATATATATATATATATATATATATAATATTTTACACATTCTCACTACTCTTCTTTGTATGAATCCTGTATGTACTTATCCTTAAAGCTTTGTACATATTTTATTGTTGCAATAGATCAATTATCTAGTTTTAATAGCATTTGTTGTCTAAAGACACCTCATCTTGTAAAAAGCTTTGCATCATATATATATCTATACATGTACAAATGTAACTGTAGAAGGAAGGCCTGACCAAATGAGCTTCTTTTAATAAAGTCATTATTATTATTATTTTACCAGGGGTGGCCAACTAGACAACCTAGAAAATAACTATTAGAAGTGGAATTTCAATACCTTTTTCAAAACAAGTAAAGATTATTGTTTTGATATGCAAATTAATGATTTTATACACAAAACGTTACATTTTCTAGTAATTTAATTTCCCACCATATCCATTTTATTGATAATTAATTTATCTGCAGGGTTTGCTAGCAAGATCGTACGAGCAGCTTTACTTGAATGTGGCCAAATTACTTCTACGATCTCAGTGCGAGCTCCCATGTAGTCTGTGAGCTACAGTTAAGATCGTAAGAAGCGTGCTATGAGCTATCACAAGCTCGCGCAAGCTTGATTTAGGATTGCATTTTTATAACTGTAAAGTTTAAAGCAAACCTACAATAACTGATCATTGTCTAAGTTAGGTAGGTCAGTAAAGTGTTTATGTCAGTGAATGAAAATGTGACCAAACAATGTAATATAAACAAATTCCATTAATTTTGCAAAACTTTGAAAAAATGATGAAAATTTCAAATCTTTAAAATCCTTTTATATGCCTCTGTGTAATTTATAAATGTTTAAAGTATTTTTATTACCCCAAGAACCTTAAGAATTGTTGATACATATGTAACTGTGGCAAAAATAGACTGATTTTGTCTGCAAATTATACTTAACTGTGTGCTCAGAATAACCCAAATTTCATCAAAAATGGGTCACGTACATAGGTTAGGGCATCCACCTCGGATGTAGGAGGTTTGGGGTTTGACACCACCCCTGGAGTCATACAAAAGATATAAAAATGGTACTAGCAGCTGCCTCACTAGACATTCGGCATTAAGAGGTTAGTGTTAGTAGGTCTGATCAGCCTGGTGTCAGGATAATGTGACTGGGTGGGACATCATGCTACATGTCTGCAGCAGGATGTTCCAAGGCTAAACATCACTATAAACTGTCACACTGGTAACATCAAAGTGATTTAACTGAAAAATTGTTTGTTTTTTATGGTTTAGCGCCATTTTTCAGCACAATATAGGCTATACATGGTGGCCAGTATTAATGGTAGAGAAACAACCCGGAAAACCCCTGGAAAGAACCACCAACCCACGAGAAGCTACTGGCAAGCTTTGTCACATAACTATATTAGCTGAATCTTAGGCTCGGACCCACGCATACTGAGGTGAGATGGCAGTTATCTATAATGGACAGTGCTTTAGACCACTCTGCCACTCGGGGCCACTTGAAAAATTGTTAAAGCTATACTAAAAATCTAAATCACATACACAAAAATACACAGGTTAAAAAATAAATACTGCATGATGCAAAGAAGGTAAACTATTTCTTTAGTATCTGCCATTATTGAAAAAAAATATGTACAAGATGTAATATTCAAATAAGAAAGTGTTTTACAAAATTCTGAGACATATGCTGTCAATTTCTTTTACAACTTGTCTCATGAATTATGTCAACAATTGCATTCTCAATGCATGGCCGAACAATTGCATTCTCAATGCATGGCCAAACAATTGCATTCGCAATGCATGGCCAAACAACTGCATTCTCAATGCATGGCTTGAATGTATGATACTGGCATAACATTTCTTCTGATTTTGTGATGCTGAGTAGCATTTACGATGTACCTGTTTCATTCCCAAAAAATCTGATAATTAATCTTTTATTTTTGTATTTTCTGAGGATTTTTGCATGATGTATTATTATTATGCTTTCTCAGTGACTTTAATGGTGCTCTCCTAATGAAAAATTAAACATTAAGATGGCAACTGATCCTGACACCCTCATTGCAGATACAATAAAACTTGGGAATATCCTAAACACATTGGTTAAAATGCCAGCTTTCAACAGTTGTTTTTTTTAATACTAAAGATCAATTAGCAGTACTAAAGAAATCAGTAATAAGAAATTACTATATACATCTCTCCTATGTTAACTGTAAATGAAAAAAAAAACAACTTTAGAGTTTTCCTTCTTGCATTTTGATATAGTATCAAATTTTGTATCATTATAGAGTAAAATAATGATAGCTTAAATGTTAATCACGCAAAGTGGGAGAAATCTCACAATCAAATTTTGTGCCTACAGTGTTTATATAGCTTCCTCTAGGATCCTGATTGCTTGTTAAACCTTTCTAAATCTGACTAAACACAAGCACAATAAAAACATGATGAGAACAATTAAGATTCTTGTAAAGATTAATACTTTAAAACAAATCATATTGAAAGGACTATCAAAGTTGTTTCCACTCAGCATGACTGGCTTTTATATCTGCTGTTTCCATTTAAATGTGATTGACTGTATTGAAAAATTCATCAGTGACACATAAACATATATAGAATATACTGTATTGAAAAATTCATCTGTGAAAGAGATGTATACATAGAGAAAAGCATGAGGTATTTATATTATTATAAAAAAACACATCTAGGTCACCATGACTTATATGATGCAGGATTAAGCTTACAATCCACTTTGAGTCTTGGTCCCTTGAGATAGAATGATAATTTAAAATTCCAAAATTTAGTGAGCTTTTATTTACAAATTTCAGATCCAGATAGGGATGCAGGCTAAGAAGGGTCCAGAAAAAAACTACATTTTGTTAATTTTCCTGTCCTTACATTATCTCATACTTAGCAATAAAACAAAAATATATATTTAATAGCCAGGGATGCATTAAATAATTTTACTGGGCAAGGAAGATTTAAAACTACATGGGCTTGCCTTGAATTTTAGATAAAATTTGTAAGATATTCTTGATTTTTGTAGTTCCAGGTAATTAACAAATTTGTCCAGGATATATGCAAGAACTGAAAAGTACACAATAACAATTGTTTTTCAACCATATGACATAAGTAATATTTTTTTCAACAACTTTCTAAAAGAAAAACCAATGGTTCCACTGATCACAACCTTCCAACACAGCCTAGCATCTTTCTCTTATTGCCTTTATCTGATTAACCTGTTTTCTGTTAACTTACTGCCTACTGACTTTTAGGGTGGAGCTACCGGTATACAATTTCCATATCAAGATGCAAAGGGGTAATGAGAGCCATGGGAAATGATGCTAGCTCTATAAATGACTTAGTTTTTGAATGCAATGAAATTGTACAAGTGGTAAAATGGTGGGCATCTCAAATACTGAATAAGTTATGACCCAATGTGCTGAGCTCTGATGTGTTAGAAACAACTCCAAAAGTCTTAGAATAAATTCTGACTGCAAAATTGAATTTCAATTACAAACTAAAAAAGGTGTACTTTATCTGCATAATAGCTTTAAAAATCTTTATACAACCAGTAACCACAACAATCCCCATTTCTTCACATTTTTTATGACAAAATGTAGTGTAAATATGTTATCTGAAGTGGGATATCTGACAAATCTAAGCTGTTGTTTCATCGTTACACAATAATTACTTTCAGTCCATTCATATAAAGACTTGTTTACAATATAATATCTACATGTACTCACAAGTTGAATCAAACTGCAAACAAGAATGAACCTGATCACATAATGCATCTGCAGATCAGGGTCTATTTTGTTTTTTCTAGTGAATATCCTTAACATTGCTGTACAGACCTATATCTACCTGCATTTCAAGATGTAGGCAGATCTGGGTTGGTGCACATTGCAGTTGGACTTGTCTTATAACATGCAAGTATATATGGTAGCGGTAAAGATCATTCAGAAAGTATTAATTAAGTCTATTAGGATCCTCTAACGAAGCTATCAGACCCATCCCCATGAACTATGAACATTATCAGTACTGAAAGCTTTGTTAAACGGTGCTACTAACTGCATACACTTCAAAAAGTAAATTCCTGTCCCATCAGGAATACAAATCTTTGCAGATACATGTACGAGTTGAAGTGTATACTATGTACAACTTCCTTATCAGATATAGGTTCATTTAGAATATACTTATATCACAATAAGTATGATGTATACCCAAACGAGCAGACTGGTTGCTGTCCTGAACAACAACTTCTGAATACGGCAGGTTCATAAAGTAATGACACAACTAGGAATCAGACAAAATTGATTTGCTAAAGCCTTATTACCACAAATGAAAGAATTCTCTAAAATATTTGTGAACCATCTCTAACAAAAACAAGAAAACTCTGTTTCTTTTGCTATCATTCTTTCTTTACTTTAAAACATATCTAACATTGTTTACATTTTTGTAAAATTCAAGATTCACAGGAGAACTGACAGCCCCTAAAAATACACAGTAATGTTTCTCCCATAATTTTTGTCATCTTCACACTCTGTATCCCACCAAAAAGGTAGAGATGGTCTCTTTTAGAAGAGACTGTATGAAATTTTGAATAATCTACAGAAGACACTGTTTGAAATTTTGAATAATCTGCAGATATATAAAACAAATTTAATACACACTTACAAATTCATCTATATTTTGGTTAATTAATATACATATATCTACATATACCAGCAATCTAAAATCTGATTAAAAAAAACTTGAAATCATCTATTAAAATATACTGTAACTATTCAGAAAAATATACCCTCTTTAAAATCATTTATATGCTTTGGCATTCAGAAGTATGACGAGGAAACATTCAAGTGCATTTAAAAAAAAAAAGTCTTCACTTTCATCTCATTCATCAAAACTGAAGTATGATATAAACTGGAAAAGTTGTGAAGAATTGACCATGTAGTTAGTCTACAATATGCTCACACTCTGCTCCTTAACTACAGTGCTTACACTTTCCTTAGCTACAATGCTCATACCTTCCTGAGTTATAATGCTCACATCTTGCTTGCTACAGTACACACATCTTCCTTAGCTGCAATGCTCACACCTTCCTTATCTACAATATGCTCACACTCTGCTCCTTAACTACAGTGCTTATACCTTTCTTAGCCACAATGCTCATACCTTTCTGAGCTATAATGCTCACATCTTTCTTTGCTACAGTACTTGTACCTTTGTTAGTTGCAATGCTCACACCTTCCTTAGCTACAATGCTCACACTTTCCTTAACTGCAATGCTCAATATCCCTAGCTACAATGTTCACACCTTCCTTAGTTACAGTATTCACACCTTCCTTAGCTACAATGATCACACACCTTCTTTAGTGACAAAGGTATAATTGCTATCAAAATCATCATGCAAACCTGAAATTTTAAACATTTCAAATGAAAAATATGTGTCCAAAAGAAAACATTTCCAAATTAGCTGCACTGATGCCAGAATGTAATAGTTTTGATTCTGAACCAACAAGAAATCAGTTTTCAACAAAAAGACATCATATGAAGTATTCTTGTGAAAATATTGTTCTTGATATGACTTTCTGTTTTGGATAAGTAACAAGAATACTTTCAAGATGGCTACTAAGGTGGCCATATTGGAAATCAGACTGGCACAATTTTCATTTGACCAACTTGACATGATAAGAAGTTTTTGTTAGTGAAAATGCATGTTGATATGAAAATCCTTTCACGAAGAGTAGTCATACAAGATTTTCAAGATGGCCACTGTGGTAGATAGTTAGTCCTTATATAAAATCCAGATCCCAGCTTCATTCATCACCCCACCCATAAGGTTGGAACAAGACAGGGACTTGAATGGAAGAGAATGCCCTGATGAAACTGGTTCTTCAGGAAACTTATGTGTCAACCAGCATTGAAGGTCATCATCATGCTGTCTGAGCTCTTAAGGCAAGTCAGAACTATCCTGTCTGATCTTCCCATCCACATCTTAAAGAGGAGGTGGGGTGTGGCAATGGGACTACCTCTTATATTAGATCTTCTGCTCTTGGAGAACAGGATTGATGATCATTTCTTGATGATTTGGGGTGGAAGGATGACTCACTAATGGGTAAAGGAGATCCCCAAATACTGTTTGTTTGATTAGGATTTTTAACGTAGCTTTAAAAAAAATTCAGTCATATCGCTACAATGTCTGCAGTGCAGCAGTTTATAGTGATGTCTAGCACTGGGGCATCATGCCGAAGACTTGTAGCATGATGTCCCACCCAGTCACATTATCCTGACACTAGGCCGACCAGTCCTAACACTAACCACTATGACTCTGCTGGGGATTGAACCCATGACCTCCAGCTTCTGCAGCGGACACTCTAACCACTAGGCCACCGGAGCGGTTAGCCCAAATACTGTAAGGATTAACAAGGAACACTGAGAATGGAGGCACTGTGTCACACAGCGTTCAAATCCCTTTCCCTCAGTAGGTGAGCAAAACCTGAATCACCCTAATCCTCATATAGATTACATAAAGAAAGTGGCATGTTCAACAATTCTCTCTTCCAAATCTGGTAGTCAAGACCCTGTAATTGCTAGTTGTTTATTTCAGAGACAAAACAAGCAAACTGTCAATATTTCATAAAATGGTAAGCAGTGTCAGGATGTCAAGATCATGTTGAAAAGAAATATTTTGACAAAAACATAAACAAAATGTTTCATGATTAATGTCACAGATTCATCACATGTTCCCACTAAACTGGACTAGACAATACAAGTACATTGATACATCTACCAGCATAATGAATTCATATTCAACTAATGGGAACGAATTGAAGTAATGTTCAACCAATGGGAAATGAATTAATGTTCAACCAATGGGAAATTAATTAAAGCAATGTTCAACCAATGGAAAACAAATTCAAGTCATGTTCAACCAATTGGAAATTAATTGAAGTAATGTTCAACCAATGGGAAATTAATTAAAGTAATGTTTGACCAATGGGAAATTAATTAAAGCAATCACCACACCACAACAGAAGATTTATACTCAACTTAAAACTTGAAACTGAACAAAAGATGTAAAAGGAAATCAGGAAATCTGGATCCAGATTAAAACTTGAAGCTGAACAAAAGATGTAAAAGTGACTAGTATAGCATATATATATATATATATATATATATATATATATATATATATATATATATATATATATATATATATATATATATATATATATATATATAGAGGTATTTCAATATGATCACAACACTGATCTATTAGCATAATGTACATTTACATACCACTTTTTTCATCAGCAGGCTTGCCAACTTCCAGAAAAACTTCAAATAACTTCTCAGGATTCTCTCTACAATACAAAAAAAAAAAAAAGCATCATTGGAATATTCAGACTGCAGCTCAACCCAAATTCAGCACTTCATGTGCATTGATTAAGGATAGCACAATCTTGACCATGAAGAAATGTTAATGAGAAGGATTTTTTTAAATATATACACTCACCCCTTCCAACACACAACCCCCTGGTTATGCTTTCTTTATCTACCTTTTTTATATACACAATGGGTTACATTATAGGTACATGTATCCTGGTAAAATATTCAATGTGATCACTAATATACATATTGATTTAGATATACAGATTATAGCCTTTGGAATTCCCTTGGTCAATTGTCTGTCTAAAGTCAATTATGACACAAGCATGCAAGCATTCAGATGCAGGCTGACACACAGAATCAGGAACCAAAACAAGATTTGTTATATACCTTTTGGTTTTGTTTTGTACAGCATGAATTATACAAGTCCAAAAAAGTATTATTCTGATCAGGGAAGGAGGGGGTTATGGTTGAACCAACATAAGAACACGGTAGCAAACACCCACAAATGCAATTACTGAATAAAAACTAAAAAATATTTTCCCACTTTCCATGAGAAATTATTATTTATTTTGACCATTCTTGAAGAACTAAATGTATGATACTTCTCAATACCTGACATCGTTAAGAAAACTAGCAAACAAGATGCAATGCAAATTTTAAAATGGCACTTGTTTGTGACACCAGTGGTCACTCTCAAATGGCATCTTGGTAAATTTACCCCCCCCCCACCCAACATAATATTTGTATATGATATGTATTGTACACAACCTGTCCTGATGCAGTGATCAATATTGATCATTGCTAGTACATGTATTGTAATCTGAATTTAGAAAAGAACAAATTACTGCTTTTACTCTTTCATGGAAGATCATTTAACGAAGTCTATTTATTCATTAAGTCATTTGTGTCTAAAAAAATTCAAAATTGCTCCTTTTTAGTTATTCTTTTTTTTAATTTTGTGGAAATGATGGTTGAGAAATATGTTAAGCATTAGGCAAGGATAGAAATATTGTGGAATGACTTTATACTGACACTGTTTTCATTTGTAAACGAGGCCCAGAGTAGCAGAGTGATCTAAAGAGCTCTCCGTTAACAGATCACTGCTATCTCACCTCTGTGTGGGTTTGAGTCTCAGATTCGGACAATGTGGGTATGTGAGAAAGCTTTCCATTAGCTTATCATGGGTAGGTGGTTATTTCTGGGGGTTTTCCTGGGTTCATCCTCCACCATTAATACTGGCTGCCATGTATAGCCTATTGTGTGCAGAAAAATGGCGTTAAACCCTACAACAAAAACAATAACAACAACATCGTTGGTAAACTGTTCTTTAGTGTATTAAAGAAAATCTCATGATCATGTAATGTTTTTTTTGAATGTGGATATTTATGATGTTGGTGTTATTCTTGTTGCTGAGGAGCCCTGGCGAGCCGACTGGTCTAAAGCACTCTTCTTTACCAATCACTTACATCTCACCTCTGTCCACGTAAGTTCGAGTCTTGGGCTCAGCAAGTTTGGGTATGTGAGAAAGCTTTCGATTAGCTTCCTGTGGGTTGTGGTTCTTACCGGATCTTTCACCAGGGTCTACCTCCACCATTTATACAATCAACCAAGTATATAGTCTATTGTGTGCTGAAAAAAGCCATGGTAGCTCAGTGGTTAGCCTTCCAGACTCACAATCAAAGGGTGCAAGTTAAAATCCGTGGGTCAGCTAACATGGTTTGTCTTTGGATAAAGCATTTATTTCATTGGCACTTAATGACCTACTTGTATTGTTCATTCATAAAACAATGAAGCCAAACCAAACTTTGACAAAAAAACTTGTGCTAAAAAACAAAAGCAACACATACGGTATTTAGTCTAACATAGTGTATTTAGTGTAACATACTAGATTTAGTGTAACAATGTATATGTTGTGTAACAAAATCACTGTTCAGTTGTATAATTTTTTTTAACCTGACAATTAACAAACATTTGTTATATTAGCACAAAATGAATTTACAACACTGATTATATTAGCACAAAATGAATTTACAACCTATATTTGACTTTCTTACAAACTCTTTTCCCCCATAGATGTATGTTGTCTTATTACACTGGATATGAAACTGTGCAATACTTTATGCAATAAACTTTTTAAATGTTAGAATTTTGCTATAGAAATCTAAACAAAAGACTCTTTGAAAACAATATATAGCTAATCAATCTACCTCAAATCAGTTTCCAGTCCGAAAATTATTGTTGGGTCCCAGATAGATGAGTGGTCTAAAGTAAGGTGCTCACCTTAACAGCTCACTCTCGAATCTCACCTGTCTGTGCAAGTTCGAGTCTTGACTAGACCAGTGTGGGTATGTGAGAAAGCCTGCAAGTAGCTTCCCATGGGTCAGTGGTTATTCCTGGATTTTTCTTCCACTGCTTATAATGGCTGCAATGTATAGCCTGTAATGTACTAACCCCACAAAAATTAAACTGGTAACTATTGCAAGATGTCCCGTTTTCTATCATTTCATATTTCACCATATCTGTGTAAATCTTGGACCCAAATATATGTTTATATCTAGCAGTGCTTTACAGCACCTCATAGCACAATCATGGCTATATACTGTCAGCTAAAGGTATAAAGTTCAAGAAATTGAAAACATATCTGCACAAAACTGTAGGAAGATCAACCATATAATAAAAAAACGTAAACATGAAGTATTATGAGATAAAATACATCTAGCTGGTCAAATTCTGTAAAATTTACATAGAACCAAACAAAGCGAGTGGCATATGTGCAGATGTGCTGTCACATTATCAAATACTGTACAGTGTTGTTAGCTTAAACAAAAAGTACAATAAACACAGAAACTGTCACATTATCAAATAATGTACAGTGTTGTTAGCTTAAACAAAAAGTACAATAAACACAGAAACTGTCACATTATGTGCTGAAAGTGATCATCCACACAGTTTTTGGCTTGAACTAAATGTACAATAAACACACACCTTACTTTACCAACACACAGAGAAATTGAGAATGTTGTGAACAATGGGGAAATAATACATCAACAAAGAATGTGCCCTATTATAAATTGCATGGTACTAAGTGAACCCACTGGGGTTCTCTATAGGATTTTGAATGTGCTGTTTATATACTCGTTTATAATTCGATTAAAACCGCAATAATGATAATGATCTGTAGACCAGGATATAATGTATTTGTTCTACTGATTACTCCTAACAAACTGCACACCCATATCTCCTGGTGCATTATGCGATGGCAGATATGAGTCTGTGCAGTTTGCAGTTTGGCTTAACTTATAAGCTAGTATATACCATAACAGCCCAGGACTCGTTCCTTGACGGAACCTCAACAATACTTTTTTCTTGCATTATGATTCAGACCATTTTCTATTGTTACTGGAGTGCTACTGTATTACTTATTAATTGTGAAATAATATTATAATTAATGAATAAATATCCAAGACAATTGAGACCAGTGATAATTATAACTACATGTATAACAATTCTCAATGACTTTATCTTGCCTATCTTTAATTTTATGTTTAACTGTAAGGAATCAATGAATGGATTAGTTTTTTTTTTTAAAATGCCAATTTACTCAATAATCTAAATTCTATTGCAAATCGATACATTTTCTACGACAATACACGGAAGAAGAAAGAAATTACCATTATCAAACTGAAATCTCTTTCATCTTTAAGCAACACAGCATATTACATGAACTTTTTTCTGGGGTCCAGAGTGGCCGAGTCATCTAATGTGCTCCTTGTTTTTACGGATCAATGCCATATCACCTCTGTCTATGTGGGTTCGAGTCTCGAGTTTGGCCAATGTGGGTATGTGAGAAAGTTTGTCAGTAGCTTCTCATTGGGTCACTGTGCTTCTTTCCAGGGTTCTTTTTCCACAATTAATAATGGTCACCATGTCTTGTGTTGAAAAAGGTGTTAAACCCTATAACAACAACTTTTTTCTTAATTTTCTTAAATAAGCTTCACCACTGGTTTTGGGATCCAAATCCTTAAGTTTTGACCCTTCCTTCATCACCTTCATCATTTTCATTTTTTTTTTTTTAATGTTCATGGGCCTTTGTAATGGTATGATTATCTGACCAAAAAAAAATATCACAAGTCACTAACAGGGGCCCTGAATGGCAGAGTTGTTTAAAGCGCTTACTGTTATTGATCACTGCCATCTCACCTCTGTCTACGTGGGTTCGAGTCTCAGATTCAGCCAATGTGGGTATGTGATTAGGCTTGCCAGTAGCTTCTCGTGGGTCGGTGGTTCTTTCCAGGGTTCTTCCTCCACCATTAATACTGGCTGCCATGTATAGCCTATCTTGTGCTGAAAAATGGTGTTAAACCCAACAACAACAAGCCACTAACATTAGTGTGAAACTTCACTCACAAGCTATGATGCCATCGGTAAAACCACACTCACATGCAAGTGACATCACAGGTGAAACTAGCAACAGTTCAGCTAAAACAGGCTTATCAGCAGCTTTTTACCTGGCACCAAACAATTAAAGCTGGCATAGGAAAAGAATGCATATGACCCCTTTCAAATTTAAAGATATGACACCCCAATATAGCTAACAGTTTATGATGAATAATATAGGATTACCATGGGAGTTCCTGTTTCCTGTTCCTGTACAATATTATCAAGTCCCAAAGTATCTGCAATATTTTTCTAAATACAGTACATGTTGAAATGCAAGTGTTCAAACATAGCAGAAGGAGTTTAAATATGATCGACTGAAAGTGCATGAGCTGAGAAGTTGTTTTTGTACTTTAAACACAGTTTTTTAACACACAATAGGCCATAAATGGCAGGCAGTTTTAATGATGGAGGAAGAACCCGGGAAAACCCCTGGAAAGAACAAGTGACCCATGAGAAGCTACTGGCAAGCTTTCTCACATACCCACATTGGCCAATCTGAGACTTGAACCCACGCAGACATAAGTTAGATGACAGTGATCGGTAACGGAGAATGCTTTAGTTCACTTGGCTACTCAGGGCTGAGAGGTACTTGCCAAAGTAAGGTATTAGAGCATATTCATGTTGTTGTTATTGATGTTGAAGGATTTAATCCATCTTTCAGCACAAGATAGGTCATACATGGCAGCCAGTATAAATGGTGTTGGATGAACGCCCTGTTTTCCAACTTTTTCGGTTTTTATTATTAATTTAGTTTCCTTCCAAGTTTTAGGGTTCTTTTCTAAGGTTTCTAAGTTCAAAATAAAATTTCAAGTTGATCAAGGTTTTTGAGGCCCACTTCTAACCCTGCCTTTTACAATCACTTGACCTTCATTAGACAGAATGCATACTATATGACTAATTATAACTCCCTTTGTTGAAACAGATAAAATAGAGATGTTTGCCTTTAAACATAGACACCAAAGTCTTAGGTAATGGAGTTCTCATGTGTCCAAAGTTTAAAGTATGCATATTTTTGCACAGTTCTCAGCATCATGGATGACACCATAAATAAACAGTACTGACCCTGATCTGGCACCATATAATTTAATGGCCTGGCATATCTAGGTCTATATAACTCGTTAGAATTAAGCAGACCCAGATATGTACTCACAATGCACCAGCAGATCTGGGTCTCTGTGATCTGGTATGACTATACCATAGACCAGAGACCCTGTCCTGTCTCTGTGGTCTGGTATGACTATACAATAGGACAGAGACCCTGTCCTGTCTCTGTGGTCTGGTATGAATATACAATAGGCCAGAGACCCTGTCCTGTCTCTGTGGTCTGGTATGACTATACAATAGGCCAGAGACCCTGTCCTGTCTCTGCGGTCTGGTATGAATATACAATAGGACAGAGACCCTGTCCTGTCTCTGCGGTCTGGTGTGATTATACAATAGGACAGAGACCCTGTCCTGTCTCTGCGGTCTGGTATGACTATACAATAGGACAGAGACCCTGTCCTGTCTCTGTGGTCTGGTGTGACTATAAAATGGGACAGAGACCCTGTCCTGTCTCTGTGGTCTGGTATGACTATACAATAGGACAGAGACCCTGTCCTGTCTCTGTGGTCTGGTATGACTATACAATAGGACAGAGACCCTGTCCTGTCTCTGTGGTCTGGTGTGACTATACAATAGGACAGAGACCCTATCCTGTCATGATGTAATGACTTTGCTGATCTGGATTTATATGATTTGTGAAGGTCAGAAGAACAAGGAACATGGACCCGATCTGCTGATGCATTAAATGATGACAGACCTGGGTCTTATGTTATTTGCAGTCTAGTGCACACTTGTACAAGAGTAGATATAATATAGATATTATAGCCAAATAAAAAGGGATGTGTTGTAGGAATCAAACAGCTGCTGAAAATAGATTGGGAAACTGTATTCAGTAGAATGCAACATCATGTAACTGACACATTTCCCTAGTGAAAACAAACAACAAGGGTATCATATTCTACATCAAACACTACACAGTGTATGATGCAAGGTGTTCCATGATGATAACTTGAGGTGGTAGGGTTGGTTTAATTTTCTTTTGTATTGGCATAAAAACAGTTTCATGCCTCAGGCTGATGTGTTGGCATGACTAACGATAATGGAACAGGATGATCTGAACTTGGAGTGGGTCACAAATGTGGTCAGAAGTGAGATAAAACTGTACAGCGCACTGTAAATGAAGCCTGCACTTTAACATTTTTGGACAAAAAGATCACACATACAGGATGTAATACAAAAACATGTTATTTTTCTACCAACAAGGTTAATTGCCCATCCTAGGATGGGAATACAAAGTAAAGTAAAAAAAAAAACAACAAAACACTGGGATGAGCAAGTTTAAAAGAAAATATAAAAATACATTATAAAACAATATGGGATGCCACTGCGAGTTTTAATATTGCAATCTGAATAAAATCGAATTTCCACTGTCATACATGAAGATCTGACCACTTCATACGACACACAGTACTAATTACAGAACTGTGAACCAGTCTAGAAATTGGTGAACAAATAATAGAGTATAATTGGGCTTGGTGGATTATAAACTGGTTAATAATGAAAAGTAACACTGTTGTAAAAATATCTTTTGAGAGCTAATTATATCTGTAATTTTTTTTAAATATAGACATTATTCCATTGATGCATTTTTAGTATTTTTACAGACCTGACTTCGTAGTTATCAATAATACAAGTAGCACTTGATTCATTTGGTGAAGAATCAATAACATGTGTTTCATGCACATGTAGATAAAAATAAATGACATGACTCATATGGTGTTCTCCACACAAGCTTGCACCAAAGATATTTGTGAATTGAGAAATATAGGTCTGATCATTAGCACCTTGAAAGTTTAAGTAATGAATTTTGAATATGAAGGTGTTTTCCATATGTTTATTATGGGAGTTGAATTGGTACAATGAATCCTTAAGGGTCATGTTCTGGTGACATTTGAATTAGCCAATGCAAATGCAGCTTTCAAAAATCTGAAAAATGAAACAAATCATTAGGTACAGATGCTAGCTCTTCATCCAGTGCTCTGTCTCCAAATGCAAAGAAATAAGACTTCATCTGATTGGTTGATAAACTTACTGATTAATAGTGATTATGATAATAACACGGGTTGTAAGATCATAACCCATAAATGGTCGCTGTCAGATCTTCATGAACAACAGTGGAGATCTGATTTTAATCTCATTGTTCAAAACCTTTTGTTTGGCATGTGCACCACACAGAAAGAAACGAGAAACATGTGTTTTTTTGTTTTTTTTTTACTGCATTGCATCAAACTGTACAACACAAGCTGATATACGTGCATGTGCCTATTAATTATATTTTTGTTTGTGGCAAGTTTGCACACAGCTGCTTTTTTTTCTCCGGAAATTTACAGAAATAAATTACAGATACCATCTTTAATGTACATATTTGCACACACAAAAATCAGTATACTTTTATATGTGTCCAGGTCATTTGTGAACAAAAGAAAATGTTTAATATTTTTCTTGAGTATTTTGTAGGAAAAGAAGGAATACCTTTATTGTCATGACTGTGTACTGCATGTGGCACAGTTACGGCCAGAAGTGGTCTACATCTAGGATGGAAAACTAGGTTACATGATATTGTTGCATCCCCCCAAAAAACCCACTTGCATGGCAATGTTTTAGTATTCTTTTACAAGTAAATATTTCTGAAGGTTCTTTTTCCTCTTGTATTATAGTACAAAACTCTGTATGTACTGCTGTCTGTGACAAGTTTCACTTCATTTTTTGCATACAAAAACAGCCGAGTTTTAATACTGATATGTTTTAATAATGTAAAACAAATTGAATAAAGAATATATCACCAAAATAAAATGTCTACATTATTCATCTAACCTACAAAAATCTTAAAGATAATCCTTACCTACCTTCATCTACATTTGAAATGATCTCAACATTGAAACTCCAAATATGACAGCCATCGTCCTAAATATTTAATACAGTTACCCTCTGATATACTTGACAGTTGTGTTCCCATGAGCAGTTGCATAACTTTCAATTTATGGTTTCAATGCCTTTAATTTTCATTTAAAAATATTTATTTCAAATAACATATGTCCATTATTAAGCATTTAAGAATCCCAATTATTTGTTTCATTAAAAAAATCTCATTACTTTTAATCTTCACTACAATGAATTTCAAGAAAAAAAATCTTATGATTCAACAAATAATTTATTTCTGTTGAACACAAAGTGAAAATGTTAAAAAGAACATGTAGTATTTTGAATTAAATCTCATAATAGCTCCAAAATATTTTATCACCATTCATAATGAATAAGTTCTAATTAAATTTCAGTGGTATTACAAATAAAATCTAATGCTGAAGGTGTTGATATGCCCGTAGTTTCAAATACCAATGGTCCGAAGTGTGATGATATGCCAACAGTCTTTTGTTGAATAACAATGATACAGTCCAAGCATATTTCCATATTTGTATTTCAAGTTAAGTCCAAATATCTATTTTTCAGAATGTCATCTTTGAGCACTTTGTATTTCTAGAGATTATTAACTTGAGTTAAAAACTTTGAATAAATAAATTCCAACCCAAAAAAAGGTAAAGTAGAGGGCTTTATAATCTTGTTTGTTTAGAAATTATTCCTTGACGCTTTTTTTAAGATCGATATACAGAATCAGTCCTACTGCTGTGTCCAGTATTTGATTTGGGCTAGAAATATTTATTCAAATCATTGCTGTAAGATCTTGCAGATCACTACACCAGAGGCCATCACTGACAGATCACTACACCAGAGGCCATCACTGACAGATCACTACACCAGAGGCCATCACTGGCACATCAAGACTTCCAGCAATGGATTTATTCTGGAATATCACCAAAGTTTATTCCGAACTTGAAACACTAGGTTTTGTGTCTGTTATTCTATTACTCAGTTTCAGACCATAGAGTTGAATACATTCTAGTATAATCTGTTACTAATATTATAGTGCAGAATGTGGGAAACATCAGGTAGAGCTGGTAATTCATGGAGAATTTTTTATGCCCTGGAGACTGAGATAAACATGTTTACAAAAAAACAAAAATCAACGATTCAGGTCAGGTAGAAAATGAACTTGAATTTAGATATCATTTATTTTGCTTGTTTGTTTGTTTGATTAGGATTTTTAAAGTAGCTTTAACAATTTTTCAGTCATATCGTTACAATGTCTGCAGTGAGGCAGTTTATAGTGATGTCTAGCACTGGGGAATCATGCCCCAGACACGTAGCATGATGTCCCACCCAGTTACATTATCCTGACACCAGACCAACCTGAGTCCTAACACCAACCCTTTAATGCTGATTGCCAAACAAGGCAGATATGTTAGTACCATTTTTGTAAGTCTTTGGTATGACTTGGCCGGGGATCAAACCCACAACCTACTGCTTCCGCAGTGGACGCATTAACTACTAGGCCACTGGAGCAGTTCAACCCAGTCATCTATAAAATAAAATGGCACATAGTGGCATAGAAACTTTAAAGTGAGTTTCAGAAATGAGAAACATCACACGTCACTGAATTTTTTAGGGCATGATTTGCCATAGAAAAGATTATAGTCCTGGAAATCAAAAAACTTTACCATCAGTTTGAACTGAGCAGTTTATTTTTGACAAATCATAAATCAAAATACTTTTGAAAGCTTTTTGGGCTGATGGTAGAAATGCAATCTCAGGCTCAAGCTCAGAGTTGTACAATCTCTAGGCCATATCGATAATTTCTTCAATAATCAACATTATTGTATTTATTGTCTAAAATAACAGCCAGAAGGATTAATAGTTGTAAACATTACCACTCTTGTAGCTTAACCCTTTGAACCCTAATCTCCCCCATATTTCGGCACAATAACCCGAGCCTCCCCGGCAATTTTTGACAATTTTATAAAAAGTAAAATTTTGCAAAATAAAAGTAATATTATACCTTAGAATGATAATCCACTATGATATAACAGCATCAAATTGTCTCTTTTCAAACATGCTTATAAAATGCTTTTTATTACTATGACTATGTAACAAACTGACTCAAAATTTCTTCATATTTCATATTTTTCATATTTTTTTATATTTCACTGACCATCTAGCGAATAACATAACACAGGCCGGTATACCGGCCTTTCGGGTTATGACGGTAGATAGCTAGGCTGGTATACCAGCCTTTCGGGTTATGACGGTAGATAGCTAGGCTGGTATACCGGCCTTTCGGGTAAATACACCGTTACAACCGGCCGGTAAACCGCCCTGTCGGGTTCAAAGGGTTAAGTGATAAGATCACTGCCTTGAATGCAGGAGGTCATGGGCTCGAACCTCAACTGAGTCATATCAAAGAGTTATAAAAATGGCAGCATCAGCTGCCTTGCTAGGCTCTAAGCTCTAAGTGGTTAGTGGTAAGATTGGTTGGCCCTGTGTCATGTGACTGAGTGTGATACCAGTGTACATGTCTTTGGCAAGTGTTAGACATCACAATAAACTGCCATACTGTAGACACCGTAGCGATATGACTATAAAATAGTTCAAATTAAGTTAAAAACCCAAATAACACGCACATCAACATTATCATGATATACTATGAAAATGCACGTGAAAAAACTAAATGTTCAAGTGGCGAATGACATTAACTATAGAGCCAACTTAATGTTGTGACAGATCTGGTCAACTGTCTTTGGGTTGAATCTGTCTTTCTGGACACAGGATTGGTTGGGGTCAACAAGAAAATATTTAAGATGGTTCAAGCGTTTATGGCAACTGATAAGATTTAACTGTCTAGTCAATGTTTATTTTTCTTACATTTACACAACATAATTCTGGTAGGTATCTGAGTACATGTACTTCATATACACAGCCTTTAAGTACAAGTCCTTTACCCTTTCAGAGCCCCACCCGCAAATAAAAGCCAGCATATGAGTTTTTATATTGTGTCCTTTATTATCCAGCAACATGTTGTTGCTGCTTATACCTGTTAATCACTGTGTGACAGTATGTATTAAATTACTGCAGGTACGATTAACAAAGTACAATTAGTCCAAGCAAAATATGTTTCCTATTGTAAAGTTTTAAAATTTAGGTACGCTGGTTGTTTTATTTTCAAACATTATACATATATTTTATGATTTGTATGAAGGGGCAAAATTTCAGGCGATCTATTAATAAAACATTAAGTGAGGCCAGAGAACCATTAGTTAAATTTATGGAGACACGCCGTGTCAAAAGGAGGTTCTGTATAGTGTAGTCTAGTATTCAGTTAGAGTGCGATCGTTGTTACTAATTAAACCTTGTTTATTCAGCTATCAGGAAAATACATTTGATTCTGATTGGTCACGGTTAAATAAGGGGTGTGTTTTCACATTAAGTTCCGTCGGACTTAACATCGCCTTATTGAAAACTATAGTTAGAGAGAGAGAGAGAAACCAGAGATAGAATTATTTACTAAGACTCCGGATGTTATTTGAGAGAAATACGTCCGTTAAGGAATCGTGGTCCAGAAAAAAATGCCAAACCATCTAACGGTTAAATGACCTAAAACATAATGGTACGGTCACAATTCAATGTATATTGTTGATGCAATTTACATAATGTTTGCTTTAGTTTACAGGTCTTGCATGATTTCATTTGATACATTTGTATAATAATGTGTTTTGTATTATGAATTGGAAGTTCTTGCATGATTTCATTTGATACATTTGTATAATAATGTGTTTTATATTATGAATTGGAAGTTCTTGCATGATTTCATTTGATACATTTGTATAATAATGTCTTTTGTATTATGAATTGGAAGTTCTTGCATGATTTCATTTGATACATTTGTATAATAATGTGTTTTGTATTATGAATTGGAAGTTCTTGCATGATTTCATTTGATACATTTGTATAATAATGTGTTTTGTATTATGAATTGGAAGTTCTTGCATGATTTCATTTGATACATTTGTATAATAATGTGCTTTCGAATAATGAATCAGAATTCTTACCTTAGTTCTTAGTTAAGAATGATGTACTGTTAATTTATGTCATAAAACACTATGCTGAGTTATGAATAGGAAGTGTTACGTTAATTCTGAATTTATCATCCTGTTTGCATAATGATTAGGTTTTAAGAATTTTATGTATTACGTTAGTTAATGATTTATGAGAATATACGTGAATTCACTGAATTTTGATTTCATAGATGATTTAGCGACAGTGTATTCAATTTATGTGCTGTGTAAATTAAGGTGGGGCCAGAATTCAAAGCCTTGATGTAGAATTAGCAATTTGTTTAACTACAGTCATTTAAGGATGTGTAGTTAATTACTAGCCATAAAGTTGTTATCACTGATAGAAATATCTGATTTTTCGAACCAGGAATAATGAAAAGTCTCAACTGTAATGAAAGACTTAGGATTGTTTTAATATCTTTTGAAAGGGAGAAAATAGCTTTTTAGGAAGATCATGAAGTTATGTAAATTGCGATGCAGACTTGGGAAAAGGAATTGGGAAACGGGAATTGCAGTGAGCGCATGATACAGTGGAAAGTCTGGAATTGAGAGGAAACATCCACGGGTGCAGATTATCTAGAGACAGACAAGAAAGTGTCTTCTAGAACCACATTGAACGGAACTGTGAACGGGATCGAGGAATAGCAGGTTATGAAAATCGAACAAGTCAATGACTTCGATTGTACCACTCGATCCTATGATGATTTAATGCTATCAGTAATAGATCAGCGAATTTGTTTAAATTTCACATATTATTGCAATTCAGTGAAAGTTTTATTTCTAAACAGCATGTATTCCTAATGAAAGGAAGTTCTCACAATTGTGTATGTATATTGATTAAATTGTTTCTTTATGTTTATTGGTGCTCGTAGTTGTTTGTTCAATATACCTGCTCAGTTTACTCTATTCTCATACTCGAACCAGGCAATTATATTGAGGGCGGTCATCTCTTAGATAACAAGTACCAAAATGGAGTGGGTTATAGTTATTATTATTATGTTATTAATATTATATATTGTACAATACCCCTTGACACAGTGGGACTTAGCACTTACCCTTTGACAAGTGGGGCTTATACAATACCGTAAACGAATAATGCACCAACCCGCATCCCTGCCAATTTTTTTTTGCAATCATCTTTTTTTTAACCATGGGGAAAACAGTGCTAGGGTTGGTAAAGAGAAACAGGGATGGTAGACTGATCCGAAACACAGCAGTTTTTGTTGGGCCTTAACAATGTTTGCATTCCTTTACCTATGTGCAACGTTTTGGGGTGGCAGGTGGGACAACTGCCCCAGGCCCTGCTATTGAGGGGACCCCAATGTTCAGTGTTTGCAGCAGCATACCAGACGAGATACCGATACTTTGGCCCTGCACAGTCTCCGAGTCAGCCCTAGGCTCTGCATAATCCAAATGCTGCCTCTGCTTCTGACAACTTTTGAGGCATAACTCATAGAAAATCTAACAATGGACTATTATTATTGAGAAGACAGCTGGACATAAACTTATGAATACTGATCAATTATTTTTAATAAATATTGCTACAACCTGACTTGTTTATAAGTACAATCTATGAAGATTTCTGTATATAAATATTGAACAAAAATGATCTGTGTGTATGTGTGTGTGATTTGGAATTTTAACATAGCTCTGACAATAATCAGTCATATCTGTAATATGTCTTCAGTGTTGCAGTTTATAGTGATGCTTTACACTGGGGCATCATACCGCAGACATGTAACAATTCATGCCCCACCTCAGAAGACATATTATTCTGAAACTAAGCTGAAAAGTCCTAAATTTAACCTCTTAATTCTGAGCCCATAGTGAGGTCACAGCTGCCAGTACCATTATTATAAATCTTTGGTATGACTCAGTTGGGATTTGAACTCATGACCTCCTGCATCCATGGTGGAGGCTCTAACCACTAGGTCAATGAAGTGGTCCAAATAATACTAAGGAAAAAAAACTTTTTGAAAACAACTTTAAAAACCCACAAATTAAAGTGAACCAGGTGATGTTAAAACATGGACCCTTTCAAGACAAATTTAATTGTCTTTTGCTTCACTCAGTTTTTCAAACAATTTCATTACATATCACAAAACAATAATTTTGTTTCAATAATTCCATAAATTGTTTTTGGTTTAATTCTATTAATTTGAAAAGATTTCAATTCAACATGTATATAGCTTTCAATGAACCTGCCACTTACTAAAGCATTTGACAGTATTATCAGGGTATTTTGTAAGATTTGAAAAAAAAACGTTATATTTAAAAATAAGCATAATGAGATTTCAAACAATGTAAGCCAACCAACATCTCCTAAGTAAAACCTTGACATATTTGGAAAATTCCCACCTATTCAGTTTCCCAAAAAAAATCAGTTCCTGAAGACACCTTATATTAATGTACATATAACATGTCATATTTTTAGTACTGTTCATTCTATGTTTATGTTTCATCTTGTCATTTAAGGTGTTGTACTTTTAAAAGAATTCACTTGTATCAATTTCCATGGTAACATATAAAACTGGTATGCAATCTATGTTCATTCCACATTCTATCTATGTTTATCCTCCTCATGCATAGCGTAAGGCGGAAAGACTTCACTGCATAGGTCTAATTAAAAAACGAGGAAGTCATTATGAAACAGGAATGCAAGATTTGGCCTGATATTTATCAAATATAATTCCCTGCTTCATACTGCAGTTTCAAATCCAATGACAAATAAATTATGTCAGTGACATTTGTGAAATTTTTAATAATTAATATACCCACCCATCCACCATCAAAAAAATATTCCATATGTTACATGTCTTCTTTACCCACCTTTTTACTTGCTCATTAGACTTGACCAATAATTGCCAACTGCACAGACCCATATCTACCATAGCATAATGTGCCACCAGATATGAGCCTGTGCAGTTTGTTTGGAGTAATCAGTAGAACAAACAATACAGACCCTAATGATATTCACACTATGCAACGACAGATTTTCAGAATTTGATTAGTTTTATAACAGATCAGAAGTTGATTAGTTTTATAACAGATCAGAATTTTATTAGTTTTATAACAACAGATCAGAATTTGATTCGTTTTATAACAACAGATCAGAATTTGATTCATTTTATACGCAAGTATTTACAGTACACTAAAAGCAGCAAAAATTTGTTGATCTCAATAGCTATCCGAGAAAATGTAAACTTTGTACGACTCTTAATAAGATCATTAGACTAAATTGTTGCTGTTGTTGTTGTTGTTGCTGTTGTAGGGTTTAACGCCATTTTTCAGCACAAGATAGGCAATACATGGAGGCCAGTATTATTGGTGGAGGAAGAACCCAGGAAAACCCCGGAAAGAACCACTGACCCGCAAGAAGCTACCGGCAACCTTTCTCACATACCCACATTAGCAGAGCCCGAGACTTGAACCCACGCAGACAGAGGTGAGATGGCAGTGATCCATAACTGTGAGTGCTTAAAACCACTTGGCCACTAGATTAAATTGAAGCCCACAACTCTTATTTTCTGCTAAGTGAAATAAATAACAACTGTATGAAATACGTCAGACATTTCCATGGATACATCACCTAATCTCCCATGCATATATGTATGTGTGTGTATGTATGTGTGTGTGTGTGTGTGCGTGTGTGTGTATGTATGTAATGTATGCATGTATGTATGTATGTATGTATGTATGTATGTATGTATGTATGTATGTATGTATGTATGTACATGTATGTATGTATGTATGCTAGCAGTTTTATAGATATAATTGGAGCTACAAACTTTACAATGAACACAATTGCAGACTGTGCTAAAGTGTGAGCAGCATAAACTTTAGAACTGCATAAGAATTTCTATTGATCAAGCTCATAAACCCAAGCAACATCTCCTGTAACGTGTGCCACAAATAGTACAGAGCAAATCATGGCCTTATCAGCTATTCATGTTCACACAGAAACTAAAACATTTAGTGATGTCATAGTCATCTTCAAACTCCAATGACAAACAACCATAACAGCTGTGAAAGAAAAGTCTGCTCTTACAGCTATGTGCCTATGGTTTATGATATTCTTAAAATAACACAAAAATAGGTGTCAGCATCAGATGAAATCGTTGTCTGTGTATGTGTCATTCCACCTTTATACTCAGATAAAAGCAAAAGTCAACTTAGACAAAAGCATGTTTGTGGTTCAGATGAACGGTGACCAGTAGTATCACACCCATTTAGTGCTGATATTCCCATCTCCAGCATTTTTTTTCCATAGATGTCCCTTTGTATTGGGCATAATATTATAGGGCTAAATATAGCTTTTTTTTGAAGATATGATATTTGTATAACTTTACATTAAATGTTAAATAGATAACCCTCTCACTTGTGACTAATTCCCCTTAGCACAAATACATCTGATAGTAGCTACCTATACAAAATATTTTTATTTGTTTTAAAATGAATTCTGTTCAAACTGCAATGTAAAAACAGTTTAAATATAATAGATATACAGTATTTTCATCCATATGATCAATCATATCTTTAATTATGTTTCAGCTGACTGGATTTCCAACACAAGATTCATGCCAAGCTTAAAAAATTTATCTGTCTCCCATGCATGTAGCCAAACCAAAAGTAATCTGGAATTATTACTGTGTTGGTCTACAGACATAGGTTTAGCCATTAAGGTCTATCTTATATATTTCAGCTTGTAAAAGTAGAATGAGTAGGGTTCTACCTCCATATGTCACATCTATTCTCAAGTAAACTATTTTTGAGGTAAGTCTATTGCAACAAAGGCGTATAACAAATCGGCTGCATCAAACTAGGAGAGAAAGATTTTTTAAAAGTTTCATGAGGATTATTTTCTGGGGGTTTTTTATGGCCCAAATTTTTAATAAACCAGTTGCTTTATGCTCAATTTTAAATATTTTTCAATGATGTGTATCAATTTTTAATATTCCTCAATGATGTGTATCACTTTTAAATATTTCTCAATGATGTGTATCACTTTTAAATATTTCTCAATGATGTGTATCACTTTTAAATATTTCTCAATGATGTGTATCACTTTTAAATATTTTGCAATGATATGTATCACTTTTAAATATTTCTCAATGATGTGTATCAATTTTAAATATTTCTAAATGATGTTTATCAATTTTAATATTTTTCAATGATGTGTATCACTTTTAAATATTTCTCGATGTTTATCAATTTTAAATATTTCTCAATGTTGTGTATTAATTATCTACCATTTGTCAATTGCTTTTTTCTTCTTCATGTTTTTGGATGGGAGATGCAGAAAACAGACAACTTTGGCTAAACAATACACACAACATTTTGAAAAGCTGTGATGTAGTATATTTCTACATTAATTTCCTTAGAGTACTGACTTGCCAGTTAAATAAGTTGTATTTAGAGTCTGTAATGAAATTAAATTAAAAAAAAAACTGAACTGCCTCATCACAGATTATAATTACAAATATTACAAAAATAGATTGACTTGAATGGAAATAAAGACTTGCTTAGTTCATCATGCTAAAATTACAGAACTCAGGAATTTCTTTATTATTGACTTCATGGAATTGACATTCTCTTTAAAGGAAACAGCCTCAAAAATTTCCCCTGCAAATAATGAATTTGTGATATTTATTTGTAGTCATTTGATAACGAGATGCACACCTCATCCCATTATCTTCTACCTTAAAGTTCTTTCATTTTCGGTAGCATTGTGTGATCTATTTTATTTGAACATCAATGAGTTATATCTCGTGTTTCTATTGATCATGATCTTTCAATTATACCATCGAAACAACCTGTTATTTTACCTTTTGTTCTGTTGCCCCCTTAAATCTAGAATCACAAAAAGGCTTTATAGTTTATCCTGGATTTAATCACTGTGTCTTCAGAAATCAAGACAAGAATTTGTGTGTCTGTGATTTGGATCTTTAATGCAGATTTAACAATCTTTCAGTCATATCGCTATGTCTGCTGTGTGACAATTTCTAATGATGTCTAGCACTGGGGCATCATGCCGCAGACATGTAGCATAATTTCCCACCGAGTCACATTATCCTGACACCAGGTCCTAGCAATAACCTTTTTGTACTGAGCACCAAGCAGGGCAGCTGTTAGCACCATTTTTGTAAGTCTTTAGTATCACTCAGCCAGGGATCGAACCCACGACCTTCCGCATCTGAGGCAGACACTAGACCACTGGAGCAGTCAGCAAAAAAGAATTTAATTAATTAGGTCATTTACTACTTGTAACTTAGTAGTTTGGAACAAATTAATTTTTTAAAAAATCTGGCAGGTTTTATGTGAACTAAGAAAAACAAATTATGGGAACAACAATTTAATGCCTTAGTGGGGGGAAGTCAAAATATTTATTTTAAAATTAAAATAAATTTTGTCAACTTTATATTTCTGCAATGAACCAGAGCAAGAATGTTTGCTGAAAAAATACTAGAGAGCTGTCAATTTATTTTTCAATAATAAAAATGTCCAGGTCCCCTTCCACCCCACACCAAAAAGTTACAGACCTAAACTACAGTTAGTTTCAATAATATCAAATACTCAATATGGCCATTTATGCAATTTGACAATTTTCAAGAAAATCACGCCATTTATTAAGAAGATTTTTACCCATAACTTTTGAACCAGATGAGGTAGACGTATAATCTTTTTTTTTGTTCTTTTAGTTTCATAAAAATCTATCTATTGGTTATAAAATCCACACAGAATTTCTAAGTTAAAATTTTGGCTGCCAATACATAACAATGTTTACTCAGTTATCAAGTACTGCACACAATCCACATGAAGTGGCACATCACATCTTTAAAAGCATACACAGTTGATGGTGTTCAGGTGTAACTACAAGAGAAACACATAACTTTGGACAAAATGCTTAAAACTAAGTTGATTTTGGTCTTAATTTTGATATACAGAATAAATTTCCTTTCTGATTTTAGCTGACTCTTTTGTGTAAAATACACAAATACATATACACGTAGTTTATCTTCAGTTCTGAGGTTTTGTTTTACTTCTGTAATATGTATCTCTTTCATACAAAGGGATAGTATGTTAGTATGTATTATTCTATATATATATATATATATATCTTAAAGTTTACTTATGCAGTGTGTACTATCTTTACATGTTCACTTCAAAAAGTTCCAATACAATGTTGTCAAGTAGAGCCATGATGAGGTCAGAAAAAAAAATGGAGGTAAAATAAAACAAGATTAAATCTGAACTTGAAATTATAATGTATACTATACCACCTATAGAATAATCTTTAATACTAATAAAAGAAAAAAAAAAGTCTTAAATGGCTGGAATGAAAAATAGCACAAATATCAAATATCTACTAGGTTTTGGGAGGCAAAGTGAATGACAGTATCAGTGAAAGTTTAAACAAGTGTCTGTAGGTGGCATGATAATGGGCAAGAGTTATTGCCCTTTGTCTACATATTATGGACAGAAAAGACATTGGTGTCTTTCGGAAAGGCTGGATTTGGGAGGTATATTTGTAATGTATATGTGATCAGGGAAAATACTAAAAGCAGAAACACTGACCCTGAGTTTTAACACAATCTCACAGGACCATTCCACCTAGCACAATCTCACACAAGATCATTCCATCTAGCACAACTCTCATCCATTTTGGAGCAATGTACTCACAGAAACCGAATCAGTTAATGATGACATGGTCATCTTCAAACTCATGGACAACAAACTAAACCAGCTGTGCAAATAGGTTTGCACTTCCTGTATAACAGTTCCAACACAGTACATGTATTTTCATGCCTCTGATCAAGTTTTGTGTCAATATAATGACAATTATTATTTATGTATGAAACTGAGTTTCAATTTATGACATTTCCACAAATAAATCACATGCAAAGCTGGAAAAAAACCTGTTTGAAACGCATGCAGCCAAATCAATTAGAATTCATTACTCTGGTGAAGTACTGGATAATTGCTAGCAAAGGTAAACCAGTCTATTACATATTTTACCCTGTAAAAGTAGTGCAGAAAGAGAGGAGATTTACCTTCATATGACACCCCTTTTCACTAGAAACCTGTTGTGTGATTTCTCTACCGGTACTTCAAAAACAAAATCAAAAAGTGTCATGTGGTACGTAAGAAACAATGGCCAGATTGCAAAATATATATATATATACCCTGAGGCTAATTATTCTGCTTCATAATGTTACGATTGTCAGCCTTGTGAACAATGTGTCAAAGCCAGTTTTCTATAACAAGGTCATAGGAACCTGTTACTGGCGCCTGATTTTGCTGCGTGCAATTCACAGGTTGTTGTTGTTGTACGGTTTAACACCAGTTTTCAGCACAAGATAGGCTATACATGGCGGCCGAATATTAATGGAGGGACAAACCTGGGAAAACACCAAAAAGAACCACCGATCCACAAGAAGCTACTGGCAAGCTGTCTTACATACCCATATTGGCCGAATCCAAGACTTTAATCCATGTGCGATTCACAGGTAAGTGAAAAAATTGCTGGTGTTGTGTTCAAAGGAACTTCAAGTGGGCGTGGTAAATCCACCCTTGACAGACTGCCGAGGAGGGGGCAATGCCTGCTAATTATGTGGACCATGAGTGAATCGACATCCACTTGGAGTAGAGAATGGCATGGCCACCATTGGAATCACAAACCTAACCTAGTATCTTGAAAACTAAATATCAGTAGTCGCTAAACAATAAGAAGGAGAACGACAAGTGATAGGGTTTTAAATATTGAATTTCATTTGAGAAATATGACTATCTGTTATTGAATGGTATTAAAATGTTGTTTATTTTAGTTACCTTTTGTATATGCAGTAATTTAACTGTCAGCATTGCTGACTGGGGGCTCGGAGCTTTGCATCTCTCTATCACTAATTCAATTTCTAACAATAAACAAGGAAAAACACAAATATATTCAGATTATTTTCTTTTCATTTTTTACTATCTACCATTTGTCAAGTGGTTTTTTTCCATGAATTTGGAGAGTTCGTACAGAAACAGTCAACTTGGGCTAAACAATGTACACAACATTGAGAACAAATGTGATGCAGTATATTTCTATATTAATTTCCTCAGAGTATTGATTTCACTGTATTATTATAATACCCATCAACATGTTTCAATTCGTTCTTTTGAGGGTCAACAATGAATCCTGTACAACCTTTTATCACAATGTAATTAACCATGTAATTGCCTGACCACAGCTCATTACAAGTATTACCAACACATACTGATTCATACGGAAATAAAGTCTTACTTAGATGATAATGCTGATATTACAGAATTGAGAAATTTTTCTATTACTAACTTCATTCAGAGAATTGCCATTCTCCAAAAAGGAAATGCAACCAAGAGTTTTTCCCATGCAAATAATAAATCTATTTTTTTTTCTCATGAGAAACTGCTTTCCACATCCCATCCCATTATTTTCCACAAGCTTGTGGTTCTTTCGTTTTCAGTTGAATTGTGTGACAGTTTGATTTAACTGTCATTGAATAATATATATATATATATATATATATATATATATATATATATATATATATATAAGTGTGTGTGTGTGTGTGTGTGTGTGTGTGTGCATATTATTTATAATCGTTCAATTGTAGAATCACTGCTCTGGTGGTCAAGTGGTTTGAGTGTCCATTGTGGAAGCAGGAGGTCATGGGTTCGATCCCCGGCTGAGTCATACCAAAGATGTACAAAAATGGTACTAAAAGGTGCCTTGCTTGACGCTCAGCATTAAGAAGTTAGTGTTAGGACTGGTCGGCCTGGTGTCAGGATAATATGACTGGGTGGGACATCATGCTACATGTCTGGGACATGAAGCCCCCGTGCTAGACATCACTATAAACTGCCTCACTGTAGACATCATAGCGATATGACTGAAAAATTGTTAAAGCTATGTTAAATATCCTAAACAAACTAACAATCAATTGTAGAATCAGGGGCCCAGAGTGGCAGAGCAGTCTAAAGCGCTAAACATTATGGGACATTGCCATCTTACATCTCTCTGTGTCGGTTTGAGTCTCGGTTTTGGCCAATGTGAATATGTGAGAAAGCTTGCCAGTAGCTTCTCGAGGGTCGGAGTTTTTTTCCCCAGGGTTTTCCTACACTATTTATACTGGCCACCCTGTATAGCCTATCAAATGCTGAAAAATGGCGATAAACCCGACAACAACAACAATTGTAGGATTATAACAAGCTATTGACTTTGACTTTCATATGTGCTGAACTTTTGGTCCTCTGGGCCTCCGTCGAAAATAACTCTGATAACGACTTTATAGTTTATTCTGGGTTTAATCAACATGTCTTCACAAATCAAAATATTATTTTAATTAATGGGGAATTTTACTATTTGTACCTGGTTTGGAAGTTCTGAACTACTTTTATAAAATCTGGTGGGCTTTATGTTAACCATACAAATCACTAGGGAACAAGCATTTAAATTTAGGGAGGGGTTAGCTGCTCGATTCTTGTTATCAGGATAATTTTTTATATTTCATTTTACCTCAAGATATTTGTTTTCTAATATACTGCATAAAATAGGAGCTTTACTTGCTGTTATAAACCAGAGCAAGAATGTTTTTCAAGCCATTTGCGAGTTGTAGATTTTCTTATTCCAAAAACAAATCTCACCCTAAAATTAAATTGTCAGTTCTTTGCAATCACTGAGTGCGTCTTAATCTTGAAGACATGATCATGCATTTTTGGAATGCACCAAGTAGCTTAATGACCAAGACTAATACAAAGCGCATTCAACTGTATGGCAATTAAGTCTACTCACAGTTATCAAATACTATCATTTTAATGTTACACAACATATCTGGCACTTCACATCAACAAAAGCATATGTGTAGTTTATAATGTTCAAATGCACCATTATAAAATGCAAATTGCTACTTCAGCAATTACATTTTTGGTCTAACACAATCTTTCAGCTCATATGATACACCTGGTGGACAGCATACTGTATATGGTAAAACTCAGGAAAACCAGCGAAAGAAGTGAACCACTTCAAGCTTTTGAGGGGGGGCCCCAAGTAGCTGAGTTGACTAAAGCGCTATCCGTTATGGATCACTGCCATCTCACCACTGTCTGCGTGGGTATGAGTCTCAGATTCGGCCACTGTGGGTATGTGATAAAGCTTACCAGTAGCTTTTCGTGGGTTGGTGGTTCTATCGGGGGGGGGGGAGAGAGGGTCCTCGGCTTCTTCCTCCCCCATTAATACTGGCCACCATGCAAGCCTATCATGTGTTCAAAAATGACCTTAAACCCCACAACAGCAACAACAACAAGCTTTTGATATGATTTTTCACATAATTTTTCAGCACATATGATATACCTGGTGGCCAGCACACTGTAGATGGTAAAACCAGTGAAAGAAGAAGTGAGCCACTTCAAGATTTTGACATGATTTTTCACATACCCATAAGCCCAGACTCAAAGCCATGCAGACAGGTGAGATGCTAAGTGATCAGTGAAGGCAAGTGCCTTAGACCAATGAGCCATCCAGGGCCCTTTAACAATAAGCAGGTGACATTCGATTATATGTTTGTTTGTTTAGGATTTTTAACGTAGATTTAACAATTTTTCAGACATATCGCTACAATGTCTGCTGTGAGGCAGTTTATAGTGATGTCTTGCACTGGGGCATCATGCCGCAGACATGTAGTATGATGGAGCACCCAGTCACATTATCCTGACACCAGGCTGACCAGTCCTAACACTAACCTCTAAATGCTGAGCGTCAAGCAAGTTAGCTGTTAGTACCATTTTTGTAAGTCTTTGGTATGACTCAGCCGGGGATCGAACCCATGACCTCCCACTTCTGCGGCGGACACTCTAACCACTATGCCACCGGGGCGGTCACATTTATATGTATGAACCATACTCTGATATAATACATTACATATCAACAGACATTTACATAAATGAGGAAAATCAGTGATAATTATTCCTACCGGTTGTCCATCTTGCATATTAATGTATGCATCACCCTTTGTACTGACATTTGTATAATATCTGCAAAATAATCCATGTATTGGTGAACCAGATTTGTTGCATTGCTCTGCAAGTTTCTGTGCAACCACCCAATATGGCTTTCCAAAAATTAGGAAAAGTGATTTCACTGGCTGATGAAATGAAGTGACATAATACATCAGCTGAGTCATACCAAAGACTTATCACTGGCTCTATCAGACAACAAAATTATCACCGATATATTTATACAAAAACGTGTATAAAATTTAGAAAACTGATCAAGAGTACGTGTACATCAGTGAAATCACATGACAAACTTGAGTATTCACATGACAAACTTGACTATCCCAAGAAAACATCTTTACTAATGAGAATTATTATGCCAAGTTAAAAGTTCACTGATACTGTCAGCTGTTCCTGGCTATGCTGAAATCTCCACTACAGCATCACTTTTAGTAACCAGTGATACATGCAAACCAATGCAACCACATTAACCAGGCATTCCCAGCATTCCTGTCACATTATACTATCTCAAATCAACCACATGTATCTGCTTTAATTGGTGCCATGCACATTGCTTTACCCTAAACTAAGATTGACAGCAACAGGTGGCAGCTGTATTAGTCCACAATATATCAATCTAACTAATTGATGCTATTCAGCTGCAAATGATTATAATGGTCAGGTATAAAGACTTTGATTGGTAGCTCACCACAGATATTACCCTTTTCTCATTTGTCTGTTTGGTCTCTAATGGCACACCAACACATGAAAGGTTATAATTTTCCAGAGGTAACTGTTGTAAAGTACCTTATTTAGGGACACACACCCTGGCAGATGACCTAGCATGGTCCAAATCACCCATCTGTTTGCCAGTCAAACACAGAAAGACCACATAACCAATGTTCCATATTACTGTTTACATAGCATACACAATTTCAAACAATTCAGCTAAAAATCAGTTTTTGTTTTCATGTACATTCCAAACTTTGGTACTGAGACAAAATATGCTTTGCACAACCAATTGCATCCTTGTGAATTTTAAATGTGACTTTTCACCTTGTCAACGTATATATTTTTTTGAAGGACATATTATCAATTTCCTTATTGCTCTGCATATTTAAAGTAAAAGATATACAAGTTATCAACACATACTAACTCAAATACATATTGTTGTCTTCAAATACAATTAGTACTCATTGCTTAACAAAAGTCTTATTCAGTCATGATTATTGAATGATCTGCACTGTAACTGTTATTTAGAAACTTTCCAATTAAAACCATTGATCGCTGTGGAATTGTACAATGGTGTCCATGTAAATTAAGTGAGGTGCAGAGCACATCAAATCTGATCAGCACATTAAAAGAGAGAATTTGTTGATCAAGATGCATAGCTTTCATTGTGACATCACAGTGAGTGACATTCAATCCAGATTATACTGAATTGCAACTATAAAACATTTCCATGTACTTAAGCAGCAATTTTGCCATAAGTACTTTTTGGGGCATGTAAATAATAACCTTCAAATGGTATATGGATGTATTAAGATCCAAATAAAGTGAATAATTAAGCCAGGGTATCATACAATCCTGGTAGGATTATGAGATTGTATACAAGAGTAATAAAACAGATGAATTGTAATGTCATCAACAAGGTCTTTGTATATGCTAGTCCTATGTATAAGACCTGACACTGATATTTATGTTTAGGGCGTCAGGGTCTTAATGCCTAACAAACAGCACTGTGTAGTGTGTTTTGAACTCTAGTGACAAGAGACAATAAGAGGTGAAATTTTCATGATTATCACATACTTGGCAATAAATATCAACATTTATTGGTATACTTAATTTGTTGTCTTGATTGTAATCGACTCAAAATCTGACACTAGCAAATGAACGCATTTTTATGTTCCTTTGACACGCATTTCAGTTGGTTGCGATGCAATGGTGGCTGAGGAATGCCGAAGTAGGATTCAACAAGGCCGTTTTATTTTAACGAAATAAAAGTATCAAGTATTTGAACAGCAAGCAACATTTCGTTTCATTCAAGAAATATTTTCCGATTGGAACCTACTTGAAAATACTTTGACATACCTCGACTACTGTCCCATTTCAACAAATTCAAATGTATGTCAACTGAACAAGAAAATGCGTCTGTTTGCATGTGTCAGATATTGATTCCACCAGGATAAAAATAGCACAGTAAGTATATTAATTAAACATAAATTAGTGGAAGACTGTCGATATAGGTTGCCAAGTATGTGCGATATTCCTGAAACTTTTGACTACTTGCCAGACTATACAAGGCCGTTATTCGGATTGTAAGACATAGCACTTCAACAAAATCAACATGTGCTATGTCTTACAGGTAGGACTATGTATATGCGAATATAACATAGATATAGATAGACCAGATTATTTAAGTTTGTTGGCTCTGCTCTGACTGCTTCAAAATTCATGTTAGTCATACTACCAGCCCTTCTTATAAGGCACAGCATATTATATTATTACTCTCTGTTACTAGGTGGTTACAGGACTACAGCACTCACCTTTACTGACATCTTGGCTCTGTCAAAATGGGCTTGAGTCATGACTCAACCAACATGGGAAGGGGCCAAAGCTTACTAATGCCTTCACATGAACTGGTAGTTATTTCCAGGTTTTTAGCTTCGCCTATATGCTGGATGCCATGTATAGTATATCATGTAATATCAGCTATTTTATCTCCAACCCCCACCCCCCGAAACAAACCACATACCAAGCTTGGATTTACTCATAACAGGTATACTGAACGATGTAAAAGTCAAATGCAAATAGGGGTAGGCAGGGGCAATGATATACAGTGGGGCCAAAATGAAAAATATATTTAAAACTGAAACCCAAACCAACCAAATAGAATAAATGGTGTTGGATTATACGTTTGGTGTGACTTAGGTGAATATAGAAGCCCAAGTTCCATTTGATCGGACACGTTCTCCGGGATCCAGGAAACAAGAACAAAAACAATATTCATCTCCTACTATGATAATGTGATCTTGGCTGAAAATTCTTTCGATCATTACTTTCTGAAATACAGCAATAATTTGTACAGTATGCCATTTCGACTAAAGTCATCATCAGTTCTTTATCTCACAAGTTTAATAACATGCACTTCGAACAAAACACACTCACCTAAGTCTTGACATCCTTGCTGTTTGATTTATTACCAATATTCCATGATTCTGTCGGTATGCACACTGATTTGTCTGTAAGATTAACGATGAATACGAATCATTGTTGAAGGGGGAAGTGTCTTCGGTCCAACCATCCACAGACTGGTTACTCAATGTTGTTGCCATCCATTATCATTAAAAAAATATTATCACGATACCGACTCCTATAATAGAATAAATGTTGCAGAAAATTCCCCACGGAAATGTTATAGCCCACTGCGTAATTAACTAAATTCGCGTTTATTCTTTTTTAATTCTAAAAATTGTTTATTGGAATATTATTTATGTCATTTTGTATCATTTGACAATTTTAGGCGAAATCCCAATGCATTAACTCTTGTTCAATAAAATTGAACATGTTTCAGGAATTGTAATATGTTCATTAAAAAGCATTTGAAGGAGGTAGTACAAAATTACTACAACAGACAGAAAAAAACAACCATAATAATAAACAATAATAATAAACAATAATAATAATAATAATAATAATAATAATAATAATAATAATAATAATAATAATAATATTGATGATAATAATAAAATTAATAATAATAAAAAGAAGAAGAAGAAGAAGAAGAAGAAGAAGAAGAAGAAGAAGAAGAAGAAGAAAAAAAAATGAAGAAGAAGAAGAAGAAATTATATATTCTGATAAATTAAGTCATTTATTTGCATTAAATCTTGTCATCTTAAGTCTGCATGCTAACTTTCATATGGAAAAAGTTTTGTATTAGCACGCTTAGTCTAACATATCAAGCCTCCAATCTGTGTTGACACTGATAGACAATATGTGGGTATGATGTGACCTATTTATTCAAATGTGCAATTTTACTGAATAAAAAAAAAAACTTTCCAGAACACACATGTGTACAGTTTAAATACTTACCAGTATTGCTAACAGTAGCATGAAATTCAAAATGGCCACAGGACAGAGGGTTGGGCTAAGGGGTATCTAATGTTGACAAGATTATTTGTATTTCAACACAAATGGAATTCTCTGATGTAAATAGACAAACAGATTGCTCGCTGTACATTTCCAGTTTCTAGAATAGTTTATTTTGCTAAAAACTGTGTCATCTGCTATGTCTTGTTTTAATATTTTGAAAACAAGCTGAACCTCAGTAAGACAGGAGGAATTCTTGTATATGTGTTCAGAGAGAGCTGTAAATCCACCATTTACGGAATTTGAGATTGTCAAAGATGGTGAACTACATAACACATATTGCTTGAAAACATATACTGGCCCAAGTAAATATGGCAACAGCGTTACTAAAGAAACTCCCATTTGTTTCAAAATGCCAATAAATTGACAGTGTTCAGGACACACGACAATCAGGTTAGATTTTAAATCAATAAATGAAATGACTAATTTTGAATATTTTTTAAAATTCTTGATGCATTATGTTTAAGCAATCCATATGTATGTTCAAACAAACAGGATGTTGTGAGAATACTTTCTGAGCCTATAGTTACAACCTTGCTTGAGATCAAATGTATGATGTTAAAAATCACACATTCACGACTATGCTGAAAAATAGTTTCTGGCCTGACAGTGAGATTTCAGCTTCTAATACCATTTATTATTTTTAATTTGTTTTTATCTATTTATTTTAATTGACAAGACCTTTAAAATCTATCCAATTGTGGAACAGACACACAGAATAGTCCGGACAACAACTCTGCTCTGGGATTTGATATAGTCATTTTCAATTAATATGGAACCAGTCTGGTTTTCTTCTGCTGCGTGAAGGCCAATTGTATGGGTCGAAGCGTTGTGATGGAGGTCAGAAAAATGTTATAACTCTGAGTGTTAGTTTCAGACATTTGAGAAGTGGTCAGATTATTTAAATTATTTGTGGTTCAATTGGAAAAAAACTTCACTTTTTATTTCAAGGATGTTGAGGGGAAGTAAGTCATCAAGGAAATAAATTGCAGCCAGAAATAAGTACCATGTCCTTGGGCTTGACTTGATCTTGATTATATATAATAATGAATGATAATTTTACATCAGCCTTTAGATTTTAAAAAAAAAGAGATAAAATACTTATCATGTGAGTTTCTGAAAATTTCAATTTAAAAATGTGAAAACGTAATGTACACCATACAAAATATGCAACTGTTGGATAGATTACCGTATGTACGCGTATATAAGATACTCCGCACCCGGGGTAGAGCTGTACCGATTAATCGCCCGTACGCGTAATCGGGCCAATTATTAGCACAATCGGTATAATCGAGTATCGGCAAAAATAATCGGTGCCGATGCAAATAATTTTTTTAAATAACCAATTTTTCCTGATAAAAGTTGTATATACAGTCGCGTTTTGACTGACCATAACTTAATCCTTTGTAACACTAGAGCTCGGGATGTATGCAGTATGCAAACAAGTTGCTCATTAACTAACACTACTGTATAGTCGAATAACCATATATCGAGATAATCACATCGAACCATCAATTAATCTTTTGTAACAAAGAGATTGCTCTAATAAAGTATTTAAAAAGAATTTATCATGCTGCCAGTTGTGCGAAATTTTCAACTCCAGCGTCCGGTAACATTTGTAAACTGCAGTAAACCAGACTAAAGTACATGTCGCTAACCGCCATTGTAGTGCCAAAGTCATGTGAATAGCCAGTAAGATTAACATCAAAGGGAGTAATGATGGATATATACACAGTCAATTTTGAGGTTTGTGTTTTTTCTTTATCTTTATGAAAACTCACAAAACACCGATAGTCCTTATGTCCCAGTGAGAAATTGTTTGAAAGAGCTTCAGTGTAGGTTTGAGTACGTCGTCTGTCTTTCAGTTAATCCGTAATGCCTGGAGGGTGAACGAACTCATTGTCTTTAATACTAGTAAGTGAGAATCATTTCCGAATTTTTTAAAATTATTTTTTATTTTTTCTGTTAGTGTTTCACCAAGCCACCATCTGGCAGAAGGGGCGGTCTCTCATAAGTCATAACAGGTTTTACTGTACCTTTGAAGCACCGACATATACTAAACAAATAAAACAATTCTATATCAATGTTTTACAATTATATGATGTTGCCTCAGCAATAACGAGTATTTGTTGTTGTCAAAGCAAGCCGACGACCTTTGCTCATAGAAAGTCGGCGATAAACTCAAAAGCATTGCCTCAATTTACATAGTGATTAGAACATATTTATTGTGCCGCGAAACTTTCCTGTTTGCACCCCCCCTTTCCAGGCCTTTATTGTTTTATAAATTTGTCGGCTTATACCTGAGTACATAATATGATAATCAAATAATCGGTCTCATAATCGGTATCGGCAATTTTGATAATCGGCTATACGCGGTATCGGCATAATCGGCAAAAAGTGACATCGGTACAGCTCTAACCCGGGGTGCGTCTTATCTAATTATTTTTTAACACAAACGAACGGTACAGTATGTGATAATGAAGGACGATTATTGCGGTCGATATTCACGTTTCGCGATTTTCATTCCTAGTTGTAAAAACAATTGGGTAAGTTTTCACAATATAATAAACTGTAAATAGTGTTTGACTTGATCAGAAATCAATGTACTGTATTGTTCTATTCATCTTCATTTTCATCGTCATCAGTTTCGGCTTCAAATCCATCAAAACTTGAATCAAATTCACTGTCATCACGGAATAACTCCATAACTGATGCTAATTGATCCTCATTGGCGTCAGTGCTATTGGATGCAGCTGAGTCGTCGTCCGAAGAACTGACATAACTAGCCGGTTAGGGAATTATCCCACACTTTCTGAAGCCATTGATGATTGTCGTATTTTTCACTTTCTCCCATGCAGTATATGATTTTCGCTTCAGCATCGTGACAATTTTATAAATTTTAAAAATGCTAAGCAAATTGATCACTCATATATATATATATATATATATATATATATATATATATATATATATATAACAAGAGACTGTTCTCACATTTATATATTCTAACCACATACATCGGGCGTTTATTGGTCTATGTACTAATCCCACCCGCTGAAGACTTGGCCTAGCGGATCAATGAAGCCGCTTTTACATCCGGCATTTATTGTTCTAGAATCTAGATACCAGGTACTAAACCGATCCGCTATTGGCCTTTGATCTCAACTAAAAATGGTAATGAAGCCTTGTTTACATCCGACGGGTGATGGAACATTTGACAAATTTTCATTTATGATAAAGGAAAGGTAACCACTGGAGATAAATTGCTCAGTTCGGCAGATGGCTAGGCTGTGTGCATCTTATATTTGTGGGCATCTTATTTAAAACATTTTTTACACAAATCGTCAAAACCCGTGTCATATATGGGTGCATCTTAAAATTAGGTGCGTCTTAAATACGTGAAAATATGGTAGGTTAGTTAATCCGATAGGTGCTGCAGACATTTCATGAATACCCATCACTATAGTCTGAGTCTGTATTCCCGTTTGTTTGTACCACCCTGCAGAAGTTTTCATACTAACACGACACCGTACTACATACAATTTGAGCAAGTCTGTTTTCTGCAAATAGAGTGACGTCATTGTTCCTGTTTGGTTACTCCCAGATACTTCCATCAATTATGGTAAGGTTAAGAGTTATATCCATTTGCCACCTATAAAATCTACCTTCTGTGTACATACATGCGTATTTATGCATCCGCCCCTTCTGAGGATGGCCATGGTTGTAATGAAAACTTCCATTAAGCATCAGACGCGGAGATGATAAAGGTGTTATGGACACCCTGGTCGCAGTCGGGTTAGAAATTATAAATCAATGAATGAACTATCTTGTTTATGCTTTTCGTTACTGAAATCGGCAGGGGAGTACAAACAAACGGGGATATAGAATCAGATTAAAATCATGTTGATGCAGCAATACTGTTTCATATAAATTATGTACACATTGGCCTGGCCTTTGTTGAATGGTTGCCGAGACAGCTTGTTCAGTATAGAGGTCATACTTCCTGGAATACAGTCATATATGGATGTACATTATAGTATACACATAATGGATTACAGAAAATACTCACAGGGAAAGTCAGTACTTTTATACTGTGAATCTGTTGTAGACAAGATATAGTGGTCTTCTTGGTTTGTAAGGATTGATTAAGTTTTATTGCCCCAGATTTGGAACCATTTACCAACACATATTGTTCTTGAAAACATAGTCTACCCATTTGACAGCAATACTAGTATAATGAAAAAAACAATTTGTGGAGACAGCTGTTTTAATGTAGAAGTATATATGGTAGAACCTGACTTGAAAGACCACTCATTCTGCCATATAATTATGGTCTCTCAAGACAGGTGATCTCTCATAAGATCACAATGCTATATAATCATTAAATTCATGTGTTGAGAATGTGGTCTTTCAAGACAAGTGGTCTCACATAGCAGTGGTCTTTAAAAATGGGTTTCATTGTACTTTAAACTAATTTTGTTATTGTCCCAGTCATCAGTTGTGCAACATGGTCTGTTTTTTAACTGTTTAATTTACGGAAGGCATGTTGATTCTGATCTTTGATAGAAAGTTCTCAAAGTGATTTATATGGTTAGAACAAACAATAACATTGAAAACAGAAAAGTAATTAATCCATTAAAAGAATACATTTTATGTCAGAAAATTTTACTTGTATGTGCTAGTGCTAGAAATTTTTGTAGTAACAAATATATGATCTTAATTCTTGTAAATTTTGATATGGACTTGTATTTTAATCGTAACTTTTTTCGCATTTGATTTAATCAAGAAGCTATTTTACTGTGTATGTCCGGTTTTGTTAATGAGATAATCATAATCAGAAATTTTAAATGAGGATAAATTGATGATATCATTCATTGCAGGCATGTACAACATAAGGAAACCTAGATTTTTTATTACATTTATGATTTACATCATATGGGACAATTTCAAAATTGCTATCTGGCTATTGCCTGGAAGACCTGTCAAACAGTCAAAAAAACATAATTCAGATAAGAATAATATAGCATGACATTTCAGGACAAATGTTAATTGGGCTAATGTGTCTTTTCATGCCCAGTAAATATGTACATTGAAACCCAGCTATATCATTTTTAATTATAATACTAATTCAGGTATTAAATGGTCATGGAATGGTTCCAGAAATTTTTTGAAGTAATAATTATGAGTTAAAGAAGACTTTAATTTAATGGCTTGCAAGATGTGTTGAATTATTGTAGACAAATTTCTACCAGTGAACATTCATTTTGGTTATTTATATAGCTTTACCATATCGACATACACTATAGGCGTACATGTACCAACGCATGGTTCTCTGGATAAAGTTTAAAAAAATTATATCCAGTCTCGGTTTTCACTTACATTTATATTTCTTTTTTAGTATGCACTGATTTAAGATGGTTTCCATGCCAAGAAAGTGCAATGGCCTGTGAACCACAACCATTTTGGTTAGCAGGGTTTCACTGTACATGGTTTAATGGTGGAAATCTTGATAGTTTCAGAGTTTTGACACATGGTCAAAATCCTTGGGTAAGGATAAATCCTGGGGTCAGTGTCAAAAAATTATTTTAAAAAATCTATGTCCTGTGTGTGGTAAATTTCTCAGACATTTGGGACATGCATGTACAACCCTTGGTTTATTTTAAATATAGGTAATCTCGATCCTGGCCTCACCCTCTGGGCCTTGATCAACATAGCAAAAATGTTCTTGCAATCTACACTAATAGAACTATTATTGACCCATTTCATTTGTGAATCTTTAATGGTGTGGGAAGAGTTAAGAGAATCTACATATATATTTCCATACTGTATTACAACAGGGTTATAACATATTACAGACAGACAGACAGACAGATAGATAGATAGATAGATAGATAGATAGATAGATAGATAGATAGATACTGATATAATAATAGTACAGTTGCTTATTGATATATATTTTCTTTTACAGAATATGTCAGAAAACTAGGAAAATAATATGTTTTGGGGCAAGTGCAGCTATGTGATCTCCAGGCTTCAGGTATGGGACTTTAAAATTCCAACCAATGAACTCCAGGACTTTTACAGAAATTAAAAATTATTGAAATCTTTGTTACAGTATCTCCATGCTTGTTTGAAAGCTACTCAAACTGAAAAATGATTTCGCTTTAGCTTTGTTTTATTTTCTGATGCATGTTTTACTGCCCATGGCAGAGAACAACATTACAGGCAGTAATTTTATTTTGGTTGCTCAGCACATTTTGAATAAAAATGTGACTGCCATTAGATTAAAATGGGGTAAATTCAGAGATAATGCAAGGAAATATGTGAGTGTTTACAAAGATTTATTCAAAGGATCATAGGGGCTAGATTTGCAGTCAGGGTACAGATATTAGTCCACATCATATAACTTGCTGGTTGTGAGCTACCAACATACCTAATTTGTTTGGTGGGGATCTTCAGCATTGAATTTGTTGCTATATTATTGTTCCCAGCCTTAGCCATTATTTTAAGAAAATATAAATGATTGAGGATTTTGTTATCAAAATTTATATTAGAATGAAATTATATTGTTCATTCTATCCCTTAGGTCACTTCATCTGCATTCATTGCTACAGTTGAGCTCACTTGATTTTATTTTATTCCCCAAACTTTGTGTTTGTGGATTTAATCCTTTTCACTTACAATTCATGATAATGCTCCACTATAATGATGCAGGGTGGAGGGATAAATACTGACAAGCACCAGGCATGCGGATGGCAACTCCACTGTGAAAGACATGGTCAACATTACTTATTGATATTTGAACAGCCAATAAATGAAGAACATCCTTCAAAAGGATGAGACATTAAGAGTATTTTACAGTGAGGAATCAGTAATCTAAATTTTGATCTTATATTTGAACACAAAAAATTAGTTAAAAGTCTAGTATATTCAAAGAAATTGGAACAAACATGATGAAAGGCTTTGGAGCTTTTCTTGAAAAAGTATAAAGTATATACTACTATTGCAAAGGAAAAGTAATCCTTGGATATAGTCCAGATGTCAAGAGCTTCTGTTTACAAACAAACCTAACACCAAATTTACACTGAAATATGAATCACTTCCTTGCTCAGTCCTTTAGCAGTAATGGTCACTTGATCAAATATAACTTTGAACTAGTTCAATTCTGACTGCACATGCCCTGAAAAGAACTGGTGATTTAATTGATAAGGTTAGAATGTTTTTTATGAGTGAGAGATTTTTTTTCTTTCACAAGTTAAATTTGTTTTATTGTAAAATAAGGAATGGAATAATGTCTTTTTTTATTCTTCAAATCAGAGCAAGGCAATTGTTTTCAAGCATTTAACCACCATTTAGAAAATGAAATGGCATATCCATAAAAAGACATCCCTTAAGTGGATATTCTACAAAAATCAAGTCAGTGACCATTATCGGCACCATTATAAAATATTGATATGTGTAAGCAACAAAGATGATGTCAGTTTAGCTTAGGAAATGTGTTTTTATCGTGCAAAGCTATCTAACTCACCACACTTTAATGGCAGCTCCAGATATTATCATGCCATTAAGAAAGTAAATTTAATGATTCAGGTTTTGTTGAACTGGGCTGTTTAATGACTGAATCCTCATTTTACAATCATGTTGCTAATATTTTTTAATAACAAGCTTTTTCTAATGCAGTTATTCATTATTCTGTTTAAATAACATTTATTTTAAAAATGTCAAACATGTTAACAATAGTTTGGACTGGTTTCAACAACCGTTGTGTGTAGGCAAAAAATCTGTGTATTATGTCACTGTATTTTGTTTTCTTGATGAGTCCACAGAGCAGGGAACTAGACTAACTGTTGATATACCACCATAGAAGATTCCATTTAAAAAAAATTAACATTACATTTATTTCATGAGACAATCATCTGTCAAAACTCCATTATTGTATTGTTCAATTAGTACAATATTGGTGTTGTTATTTCATTGGAAGTAATAATGAAAGTTCTTATCATCCTTGAGGATATCTCTAAGTGCTAGTTCAAAAATTCTCTCAATTCTCCTGCCCACAATGGTCCATGGTGATATTAATTCAAAGGTATATAATTGAGGTACAACAACGGGGAATACATTTATCCCAGTTATGTTTGGAAATTTTTTATAGATGTGTTACTTATAATTGTACATGATTTAATTTTGATACGGTGTAAGTCTACTGAAAAAGATCAGAATTTTGGAATAATGTACATCTTGTTGTTAATAAAAAAAATAGTGTGAACTTCACCTTTGTAAATAGTTTGGAGCAAGACCTTTTTAAACAGTCTTATTTTGAGCTGTCTGTCTTAATTTACAAGTAATTTTTACTTAGATGATATGACTTACACAAGCAATAGAAGGCAATTAACAGACAAATGCAGTTTGTTTAATATTAATCGACTAGTTCACAAGTTTTTATTGCCATCACTGATTTTTCATTTACAAAACCAAAACAAAACAATAAACTGGTTATACACTGATTTACTAATCCCTGAGTAAGTTTATTGTCATCATAATGGCAAATAAACAAGTCTGCAATAATGTATGAAGTTTTCACATGAAATTAACACAGTGGCAAAGATCACAAACTGTTGATTGCTTTTGTTGTGCTTAGTTATTAGTTTGCATGTATCTTTGAAATGTTTGTGTATGTATCTGGGATGACATTTTATACCAATTGTGATTTGACAAGAAAAACGAATTCTGCTTTGATAAACAGTACATAATAGTACAGTTTAAACTAAAGTAAAGATACAAAATGTTAATAATGCATTTTAGCAATATTTTTTGTGTGCATGTCTGTGCAGCAGCTAGTAGAAGTTTGCATTCTCTAGTGTCAGTTATGCCTCTATATTGATTTGATTGGATGTCAGAAGTTATTGTTAATGAGAACTTGTGCATGGGTATAACCATCAGAACTTGTATGATTTTATTTAACTTTAGCCCACCCTGGATTTGTAATTGTTATTAATTTGTTCATCATTTTTATTAACTGCTTGGGCAACGAAATCAGATAATTCATCTGATCAGTAAAAACGTATGTTGCACAAGCAATAACAGAAATAAGGAAATGAATACATTTGTAGATCATGCTCTAATCATTTTGAAGAAGATAGTTAGATTCATTGTGTAAAATGTAATATTAATGCATTTAGACATTGTTGCTATGCTAATATTATGCTTATATTATATGCTTATATTATGATTTGGGGTTACATTTCATATATTAGCTTTTATTTAAAATGTTTCTAATTTACTGAATGATTTTATTTTTCCAAGTATCAAAAAGTAAGCAAGTTGTTATCAAAAGAGATAACTAAGTATATGAATTAGTGTCCGCCTCTCTCTCTCTCTCTCTCTCTCTCTCTCTCTCTCTCTCTCTCTCTCTCATGCTTGCAGGTGTCATAAGCAAGTAAGCCATGCCCATTATATTGAGATTAAATCCACTCTGTGGTAGTCATTGACATGACTTTGCTAGAATGTGGTGTGGTGTGCAGAGCTTTTCTCACTGAGATGCCATCACAACTACATCAGGACATGTGGAGAGCTGATGGCTGGTTTTTTTTCTTCTCAATCCTCTCTACTGTCTTGTCACTCCCACCTCAAAACTTAAAGAATTGAGCTATACAGTACATTTGATTGAATAGAGGTGGAACACTGGGACTTGAATTATTCAAAGCCATGTCAGAACAAAAGGTCTAGTGATGGATCTCTATGTAAGCAGTATATTTTGCACAGACAAATAAATTATAAATGTTTTAAGAATCTTTCCAGAACTATTTATTTTTAGGCATTTAGACGAAAGTTGTCAGCATGTTACTCCTGTCATAAGAAAGTTCATGTTAAAAGGTGGTGCATTCTGTATCTATATATTGCGTGTCAGTTCAAGTTCTGGATCTGGTGGCTCTATGGTTAGAGTGTCTGCCTTGGATGTGGGAGGTTGTGGGTTTGAATCCCTGCTGAGTCATACCAAAGACTTCTTAAAATGGTCCTAGCAACTTCCTCATTAGGCACTCAGCATTATGAGGTTAGTGTTAGGACTGGTTGACCTGGTGTCATTATAATGTGCATGGGTGGGACATCATGCTACATGTGTGCGGCATGACGACCCAGTGCTAGGCATCACTATTAACTGCTACACTGTGATATGAGAATTTGTTTTAAGCAGCATTAAAAATCAAAATCACACATAAGTTCTGGATGTTCTATACATAATTGTTAAAATAGTTATGGATCACTGTGAGGACACAAACAGGGCCATGTGATCAAGTTTAATCTTGATCACTAAGCCATTTGATGTACTCTGAAATGCATGAATAATATCTTGATTAAGAGAAAGATTAAAAACATAACTTGGTGTTTTGCAATTTTCATTGATAGTTTTTAAATATGGAATTGATTAAAAATGAGGGGTAGAATACAAACACTGCTTATATTTAAGAATATTTAAAAATAAAATATATTTGCTTTATTTCACTGTGGATGTCTTATATCAAACATAGTGGGAATGAGTTAAGCTTCATTTGAGAACGAATTAGACTTATGTTCTTTTTCTGCAAGTTATAAGAATTGTAATGATAGCAAATTTAAAGTTGGTCTTTGTTGAGAATGTCAGTTTGTTTTTGCTTTTTGATGATTATGTCAGATTGGCTGTCTAAATTTATGTTTAAAATCTTTTTTCTATGTTTTATTTCAGTCACCTTCCAGAAAAGTGATGATAATCAATGCGTTATCAGCATGGCAGCAATGTGATCGCCTGCACAGATTACTACTGTCAAAGAGTGGTTATTTACCTATGTGTGTCAGCATTACCTTGGCCAGGCAAAGTCCAAATACACTGGATGAATTTTCAAGTCATGTTTTGTGGAATTCAAGAACTTTGCAGTTTGATACTTCCAATTTAAGCCTCTCTGTTGAATGTAATAAATCGAAAAACAGCATAAATCCTATACCTTATTCTAAAACTACTTTTCAAGGATATTTCAACTTTCTGAAACAAGTTCCTTTTCAGTCTTTCAGTCAAATGTATATATTAGCAAAACATTTTAACATAAAAGCATATGTGCCCTTTTCAGTACTGTTGTCAAAAAATAGAACTCGAGGACTTCACATGCATGGGAGACAACTCTGGCAATCTGCTGTAGACGATACAGATTCATGGGAGGCGCTTGTACAGTATAAGAAATTATCTCCCTTGGAAAGGATAATTCATGAAAAGCATTTAGCAGCTGTAAAGGTATTATGTATATGTATATATCTATATATATACATACATATATATATATATATATTTAGTTTTCGTCAAATTAATATACACATTTTTTGAAGGTACATCTTTCAGATAGCCTAAAAGATCTGCACTTGCCAGATATGATTGATATATGAACTCCTACTACCATTTGCGTAACTTTGCGTACAGTTGGTAATGGATATATGTTACCTCAGGTTACCCCATGCAGTTGTTTGGTTATTATGTTTTCCAGTAATTTTAATTATTGTACTTAAAGACAAAAGAAAACTTCTTGTCTGTACTTGTAAAAACCACATAATATATGATTGCCCCAGTGTCTGTACTTCAGACACCAACTACTACAGGGGTCCACCAGGGGTCAGACCAGACTTGAAATTTGGGACTTCTGACATCTCTTTTTGGGTAAAATAGGGATACAGGGGAGCAGGGTCCAAAGCCAGAAACACAATAAGAAAGTCACTAACCAGCATTTCAGATTTCAGTCTTGGGGTTTATCGTTCATATAACAATATTCTCAATATTTTGCACCCTGTATACATAATGCCATTCATAGAATCAAGATCATCAATGAATAAGTCTTCTATCTTTTGCTGCAGAAATTGATGCATATCTTGTCGTAAATAGTTGAAGCAAAGATAAACTAGAACATTGTAAGATTATATTAGAAGATAAGGTGTTTCATTTCATATTGTGGAGTGCCAAATATAACCATTTTAAAGAAAAATGAAAATTACTTTTCAAGAGTTATTATCAGTAATTTTGGCGAAATATAGAGGTCTAATCTAAGTTTCTCAATAATATGGCTTATACAAGTTAGAAAACACTCGGTAATCAGACTTTGTATTTGAATACACATTGTTTTTGTAATTCTGTCCAAAAATTATCATTTGTGTTAACTTTTCATAGTCATTCAATTTCCATTTTGTTTATAAGTGTAGCATCAGTAATTTTACTTTCTTAAATTTCCTCAGCAACTTGCCACAAATATTTTCCTACACTGTAATCTTTACTTTACTCAGTTGTTCCAATGATACATCACTTCCATATGTTAAATACTAGGGTCAATTTTACATGCAACAACTTTTGTTAAGGTCATACCTTTAAATGCAAAAGATGTCACTGAAATTTAAAATAACAATGGCTATAGGATTTTCAGGTATGGAAACTGTGATCACCACAACTGGAAGGAGGAATAACTATGCTTATTTATTGATGAATTTTCCATACTAATGACTATGTATGTTGTGATAAGTTACACTCCACAGCTTATCAGGGCCTTGAGTGGCCAAGTGGTCTAAAGCGCTCTCTGTTATGGATCACTGCAATCTCACCTCTTTCTGCATGGATTCGGTCTCAGTAGCTTCTCGTGGGTTGGTGGCTCTTTCCAGGGGTTTTCCCTGGTTCTTTCTCCACCATTAATATTGGCTGTCATGTATAGCCTATTGTGTGCTGAAAAATGGCGTTAAACACTACAACAACGACAACTTATCTGTTTACATGAGAATACACTGCCTTCTTGCAATTTGCTGCCTTCATCCATATAGCTGGAATAGTTAGACCATATGAAAACCCCAGAATATTCTTTTGTGCACACGAGGTCCATCACTCTCAGCAACAAACATGTTTACTGCATGATCAACAGCCAAACAGTAATTCTTTATCATAAATCTGGAATAAAAACTCAGGAAAAGAAACCTGGCAGTTTGGGAAAAAAAAAGTTGAAACATCAAGTCCACCATGATGGAAAGAAGAAATGGATTCTTTGAATAAATTAGAAGAAAGCCTATCCATTTTTAGGTCAAAAAGTCATTTGTCAAGGTCACTGAAAGGATAATAATTGTTCTTGCATAATACCTTATGTTCCAGAGCATGCACTTTAAAAAAAATATTTGTGGATGTCTTTAACTTAATGACTGGAAAAAGATTGTTGATTTGGGGATCAAAGTGACAAATGTCAAATGATTGTTGATGCTAGGAGAAAAGTGATTTTCAGAAACATTTTGTTCTGGAGAAAGTTCTTTGACCACATTTTGTGGATGACTTGTGCTTAGGGTAATAAAGAAACCTGTAGATTCTGGGGTCTAGAGATTGGAAGTTATGGTAAATCTAATCAGAAAATATTGGTTTATACAAGTCAAGTTTCCTTTTAGACCACATGCCTAACTAGTAGTTACACAGAGGAATATTATACCTAAAGAATCCCTTTAATGTGCCATATATGGTACTCTTGTTAAATTTTGTTTGATCATTGCAACTTTATTTCTCTTGACTAATGAGAACTAATTGTAATATGGTTTCGCATTTGTGTACCTTGATCACCGCTCTGGTGGCCTAGTGGTTAGAGTGTCCGCAGCAGAAGTGGAAGGTCGTGGGTTCGATCCCTGGCCGAGTCATACCAAAGACTTACAAAAATGGTATTAACAGCTACCTCGCTTGGCGCTCAGCATTAAGAGGTTAGTGTTAGGACTGGTCTGCCTGGTGTTAGAATAATGTGACTGGGTGCTCCATCATGCTACATGTCTGCGGCATGATGCCCCAGTACTAGACATCACTATAAACTGCCTCACAGCAGACATCGTAGCGATATGACTGAAAAATTGTTAAAGCTACATTAAAATCCCAAACAAACAAACAAAAAGATCCTTGATCACAATCAAGCTGCCGACAAGATGGACATTGTTCAAATGACACCATTATGAAGGCTGGATCAGCATGATTTAACACAAGAAAGAAGTATTTATTTTTTAATATTGCTATGGGCATCTCTTAAGAACAAGTTTTTTTTTTTTTAAATTTAGGTTAAATTGCATCATTTATGTTTTGGAACCACCATGTACAGTGAGAAATAATTTAGTAAAAACCTTATTATTAGCAGTTTTGACAGGATTTGTGAGGCAGGCCTGCTCATTGTGTGATTAGCACCAGTTTTACTTCAGACAAACTAGCAGTATCTTTTGCTAAAAGTCCAGTGTGTATGTGACCATCTCTTTATCAGAAGTAAAAGACCCCAAGTGGCCAAGTGTTCACCATACCAGATTATTAACACATCTCACCAATCTGTGCAAATCAGATCTCAGCTCACCCAGTGATAGTATGAGAAAGCTTGCCAGTAGTTTTCTGTGGACAGTTGGTCTTTTTGCTCAGCAAATATACTGGCTGTCATGTATAACCTATCATGTATCGAGAAATGGCATTAAACCCCAAAAAGACAACCACTCATCAGAAGCGGCTCAAGCAGATATTTACACGAAATTTAGTTTAGGCAAACTGGATGAAAGAAGTCTATTGTTGAAAGCCCCATGTCACTGAGATATATCGTATAAGACTAAATAACTCAACAAGATTTTACAGATAACAATTGAATTGACCAGCAGTTTTCTTTTAGGACCAACTGTATATCTTGATGGTCTTTTTGGTGAAAACCCCATGTCAGCTGGCCATCTGTTTAGTTGGATTGGCAAAAAAAGATTTCCAAAATGCTTGCATTATATGTACAAATTTTACCATTCATAATTTGGCCCCGTTACAGTTTATAGGAAGTCTTTTAGCCATACTTTCAGGAGGAGTGGTGATAACAAGATTTTTAAACTGGTCACCATGGCAGTCATTGGATGTCCAAAGGCATATCCAGGAATCGCCATTTTGAGTAATAATTAAAATAATTTTTAAAAAATTAAAAGTTGTGCTGGGTCATTCTGTGTCACCAAAAAAGAATGTATTATATTTGTATAGCCATACCAAACATCTTTAAAGAAGTTGACTCCTTTGTTAGGACAAGTTTGATACAATATTGTGAAGTCTTAGTCCTGCAGCTCAGTTCATGTTTCTGTTCGGGTGGCCTAAGTGGTTAGAGTATCTGCCTCAGGTGCTGGCTGTCATGAGTTTGAACCTGGCTAAGTCATACCAAAGACATAAAAATGGCACTAGCATCTGTCTCACATTGTGCTCAGGATTATGAGCATAGTGTTAGGAGTGATCAGCCTGGTGTCTGAATAATTTATCTGGGTGGGAAATGATGCCCCAGTGCTTGACATAACTATAAACTGCTACACTGCAGACATTGTTGTGATTTTACTAAAATTGTTCAAGCTATGGTTAAAATCTAAATTACACATATTTCATGTTATGTTTATTGGCATTGCAAACAAGTTTCTCGATTAACATTAGTATGCTTAAGTGAATGTTTGTATCACTCATCTAGGTTTTACATTCTTGTTTTCTTTTTTGTGTTGAAGGATGGGAAACTGTTCTATACAGACCCAACTACAGGTTACCAAGTTATGACCAGACTTGTACATATGAACAGGGGTAGATGCTGTGGAAATGCCTGTCGACATGTAGGTAAACCAAGAAAACACCACAATTATTTTCTTCTTCTCTCTTGTAAATGTTTTTTTCTTGCCCAAGAATTGTTAAAATTCTACCTTGTATTTAACAATATATGCACTTTTATTTTAATATACATGTACAGTGGAACCGCCATAACGCGAATTCGGATATAACGCGGTCGCGGCGTGGCTCCTTAAATTTCGTATATTTATTTGCACATGATTTTTTTTTTTTTTTGATTTTTTTTAAGTGTTATGCCAAAATAAACATGATGTGGTCTTTGTGGTTTTCTTCGAATAATTCTGTATACAATCGTTGCTCTAACAATAGCCGACGTATGTTTCTTCTTTAGCTACACATTCAACCAAGCAACAGACAATGCGGTGCTTGATAAAATCTTCTCAGTTTAATAAACATCAAAAAACGAAAACCGCCAACATGTTTTTCTGGGCTTGGCGGTGTTATTAGACGCAATCAGTTGACCAGTAAATAATGTTTGCTTCACTAGCTGGAAATTTAGAGGGTATGAAATTGACATGCGTTCAACTTTAAAAACAATTATAAAATTGACTTGTGACCATTGTAGACCTACTGCAGTTAGTTCTCGAGTTTTACATGTGTATTGGGTTTGCTTATGAAATGGTTATTAGTTTCCCCCCGTCTTTCTCTTCATAAATATTTTACCATTACGGAAAAGCAATACAAACGTAAGTCGTTCAATGCACTTTATGCAAGAAACATTTATTATGATTTTGGGGAAGAGATCGCGGATGAATTCTAATATAATATAATATATAATACGATAAAGTACGAGAAATAGTGTGTAAAACGCGGCTTCTGAAATGTATTAATTTCACCAGGTCCTTGAATTATTATGCCTAAATAAACATCGGAAATAAACTTATTATTAATCCAAGAGTAAAGACACGTGTTCTTGAACTGCATAAACAATGCAGCCGACAATGTAGTGGTTGATACAAGATTCTCACAATTTAACAAACATCAAAAAGCGAAAGCCGCCAATATGTTTTCTGGGCTTGGCTGCGTTATTAGAGGAAATCATTTGACTAGTAAACAGTGTCGGCTTTGTTAGCTGGAAATTGTACATGTGTACAGCTGGGGGGGGGGACCTTTATATCAGTGGCGCGTGACCATTACAGACGCGCGTGTTATGATTTAGCTCTCTGAGTTTATGTGAATGGTGTTTGTTAATGAACTCGTCATTACTTTCCTATTTTTGTATATAAAAAAAGAATATTTTACCGTTACTGAAAATCAAGTTTACAATTTGTATAGACACCGTTCATAGACCCTGGAACGAAATGAACGTACACTTGCTTCGTCATTCGTAACCTAATTTTCTGTTAATTTTTCTCATCGAATTCAGACATAATGATTTGTGACAAAAATATTGAATACCGTACTTTCCGGCCTATAGGTCGATGCGGAGTATAAGTCGAATTGACGAATTTTGTAAATTTTCCATCCTTCGTCCATATATAAGTCGATTCGGAGTATAAGACGAGGCCAGGTCAATAACTTGGCTATGTATTTTATACTACCGGTAGTAACTTCCGGTTGCATGAATATTGATGGTATCGTCATATAATATTCCATATTACCGGCAATATCCATTGCAACAAGAGCTATGATCATTCCTTCCAGTTGAAAGTTTAAACCTACGGTAATTTATTTGAGAAATTTTGTCAAATACAATTACGGTACTTTATTCAGAGAACCATGCATTGGTACATACACGTGTCTAATTTATATATACATGTATAATCTATTGCATGAAAAGAGTATCAACACTGTGTACTCACCAGCGAATCTTGTAACATACATTGAATCCATAATACAAATATTTCCATCGAAAATATCCACACACGGATGTAAAATATTCAATAATTTTGTCACAGATCATTATGTGACTGAATTCAATGAAAAGAAAATAACAACAATTACGTAACGGGTGTACGTAATGAATGATGAAATAGTACATGTCCGTAGATTAAATAATGGAAGCTAAAGCACATTTTCCCACACAAGCTGCTAGTCAAAGTTCTTTGAACTTGCCGCCCAGCTATTGCGTCATGTTCTTTTGATGTACTCTAATACACGGCACGTTGTGTCAAAACATAGTCTTCTAATTTATCCTCAATATTACTCCATCTTGCTTTGCAGCCACGATTTGCTTTCTTTGTTTTTTTTTTGTAGTGCATAATGCAACCTTAGCTTTACGCCAATCCCGGACACATTTTTCACTTACACCATATTTCCTGTGAGCAGCCATATTCCCACCATTCTCTTCAGCGAACTTTACAACTTCCAGCTTAAAAGCCGCCGTGTAAGACTTGCGTGATTTTACGGGAGGCATTGTGAGAGAAGTTGTATGATTTGTAAGGGGATATTTATATGAATGATTGTGACTGAAAAGATTGATCAAAATATACCGAACTCATTAAAATGTGCCCGTACTAAAGCAATGAAAACAATGCCCATGGCTAAATTCATTATTTACATCGAGAGAAGGGAGTGGGCATCATTTCCTGTTGTACTTAATCCCATTGATATTAAACACGAGTAGCGTAATTGATGCGGATTAATGATAAAGAACAATGGGGTACCGGCAATATGGTAACTAGTATCGGTAGCTAAAGCCAATATCAAGATCGAAACAATTGAGGCAACTGGCTTTGATTGTTGTTGGAAACCAAATACCAATTTATCAACAACTGATATAATCAAAGAGAGACACCGAAATGTCAGCTGGTTAAAAATGAATATAGGTGAAGTGTTGACATTACAATTAGCTTTAAACTGAATTGCGAAACTAAAAATCATGGATCACTGATGATCTATGAGTACTGGTAGTCCATCCATATATCTGATTTTAGTGTAGTTTAAACCTACGGTAATTTATTTGAGAAACTTTGTCAAATACAATTAGAAACATATGATTTGGGGGATTCAGTAGAATGCATGATCTACATTATTTTATAAATACTCATAGAACACTCGAGTTAATATGGATTACATCCCTTTGTAGGATCAATTGGATCAATAAAAAAAGATATGCCGGTAATTGCTCACGTGTGTCCAACATTATACTGGAAAATCAAATATTAATGGACCAGTTATTTCATATCTTTTTTTTTAAGGAACAAACAATATGCTTTGAATTAGTACAGTAAACTATAGAGTATAGACCATAAGTGTGCTATGCGGCCCGGTGAAGTTTTTACCGGTAATTGTTTTCTTTTATTTTATGTTTGAGAAATAAGAAAAAACACGCAGAATGCAAAATAAATAATGACAAAACTTACAAATATAAATGCAGTCATATTATTTTATGACAATTTATTGACATATTAATTTAACATGAATTTGTACTTCTATGTGACCTGTTTTCGATTATGCCGATTATAGAGCAATATCAATAAAATACCGGATACTGTAATCCATATATAAGTCGATGCAATTCCAATGACAAAATCCATATATAAGTCGATTCGGAGTATAAGACGAAGACCGAACTTTCAAGTCAAAAAGTCTCGACTTATAGGCCGGAAAATACGGTAGTTTAAATACGTTTGCGATTTTTGCAATGGAATTAGGTACAGGTATTATGGATTAGCTGCATGCTATGACGGTACTATATCAGACGGTAAGTAAACGATGTTAATACTCTGTACATGCTATATATTGGACATTAAATTCAGACACAACGAGCTTGGACAAAATTATTGAATATTTTAAATCTGTGCCATCTTCCAATGGAATTGCATGCATTATGGACGAACGGCGTGGCACGATAGTAAACGATGTTAATACCCTCCCTATTCGTTATATAACGTCAGTTGGGGTGTTATCGATCAACGTGTATTTTCTGGGGGAAAAACAATGAAAATTAGTAAAACTATCAAACGCAAAGTAATAACCAATAAATATATAATCTGTCCACATTTTTAAAATAAATCTTAATACTGCATTCCATTTAATGTTCGTCTGATAATACTCAGATTTGTTACATTAGACACGAGTACACGTATATACGCCAATTCGGTGTTTGTTGGAATTTTTAAAAAAAATACTATAACCCCGCGATAACGCGACCCCGATATTAACGCGATCCAATTTCATGGACCCCGATTATCGCGTTATAGCGGGGTTCCACTGTATTCCAGATTTTGTCTACTGTATTTATGGGTAACTACATGAAATGTATGGAGACCCTTCCACATAATTTTAATTGTCTGACTGTTGCAGTCTAGTAGGCATTATGAAATTTTAACTCTGCAGATATCAAAACTTTATTTCTACTAGTGTCAACATTTCAAAAATCAGATATGTGGGTTTATTCAGAGTTAGAATTATACAAAATTTAAAACTGAAAAATGTTGTTGCTTGAGAGGGGTTGGTATAATAACAGTACCATGACAAATATTTTTGAAATTGTTTGGTTTTTTTTAATAGAAAAAAATGCTAACCTAGCATATTGTTACACTGTATAACAGGCCTATTTTTCAATGCAAATACATGGTACATTAGGGACTTGCTTGATGAAGTTGGCACAAGGGTTGATGTAATCACAGCAGCTCATCATTCCATCACTTTGGTAACTTTAATGGAACTTTACCAAATATGATTGGATTTTAGCTAAATTTGCTGTGCAGTGTTTTTGCCTAACTCACTGTTTTTGCACATTGAACAGCATCTGGATATTTCTACTGTATAAAGTTCAACATTTTTTTTTCTTCTTCATTTTAGTGTCCATATGGTCATGCTAACGTAGATCCTGCAAGAAAAGTACAGATGAAATTTAATTCTGCTTTCTATACATAAGAAGATCTTATTTATTTAATGTATTTATTGTTTATTTTGTCCTGACAGACAACTATATTCATTTATGGAATGTTCTTGTAAACTGAATACAAGATTGTTATTTATAGTTTTATAATTGGGCAGAATTTATTTTAACTGAATTGAAGACAAATACCAGAGCTTTGACATCATAAAACATTTCACATAATATGGTCTGCCATCTGCAAATCAATTCATGGACAATTATCCTGAATCCACTCTTGTCCATGAAGTGTGAGTTGCATATTAAGTTGTAGTGATAAATTATATACTGATGATTGTAAAAATCGAAGCCATGTTATTTTGAATATATAAAGCAAGGGAATTATGTACAGTGTATGCCACATAATGAGTTGTGAAACAGAAAATAAGTTTTACTTAAACTCTCTCTGCTGCAGTAAGTATCCCATATCTTTTTTGTAATGACTTAATTCTCTTTAGTGCAGTAACTATCCCATAATATATTATTTGTAATGACTTAATTCTCTTTAGTGCAGTAAGTATCCCATATCTTTTTTGTAATGAATTTAATTCTCTTTAGTGCAGTAAGTATCCCATGATATCTTATTTGTAATGAATTTAATTCTCTTTACTGCACTGACTATCCCATAATATCTTATTTGTAATGAATTTAATTCTCTTTAGTGCAGTAAATATCCCATAATATATTATTTGTAATGAATTTAATTCTCTTTAGTGCAGTAAGTATCCCATATCTTTTTTGTAATGAATTTAATTCTCTTTAGTGCAGTAACTATCCCATAATATCTTATTTGTAATGAATTTAATTCTCTTTAATGCAGTAACTATCCCATAATATCTTATTTGTAATGAATTTAATTATCTTTAGTGCAGTAAGTATCCCATATCTTATTTGTAATGAATTTAATTCTCTTTAGTGCAGTAAATATCCCATAATATCTTATTTGTAATGAATTTAATTCTCTTTAGTGCAGTAAATATCCCATAATATCTTATTTGTAATGAATTTAATTCTCTTTAGTGCAGTAACTATCCCATAATATCTTTTTTGTAATGACTTTAACTGTCTACTGCAGTAAGTATCCCATATCTTTTTTGTAATGAATTTAATTCTCTTTAGTGCAGTATGTATCCCATAATATCTTATTTGTAATGTCTTTAATTCTCATTAGTGCAGTAAGTATCCCATAATATATTATTTGTAATGATTTTAATTCTCTTTAGTGCAGTATGTTTCCCATAATATCTTATTTGTAATGAATTTAACTTTCTTTATTGCAGTAGCTGGGATTTATATCTTATTTGTATGTTGCATCAGTGAAATAAACATTATGGTCTTGGCATTATCTATTAGTCAATAAGATTCAGTTGATATATCAAACTATTTTTGATCATATTTTCTTTTTTGTTGTAATTATTGGTTACTATAATTGTTGTTCAGAACAAAAAATGCAAAACTGATCCCAACATGTAAGGTTGTGTAAGATTGTGATTATGTTTGGTCAGAAATGATCAGCTGTCTTGTTGGGTTTTGTTTTTCAGATGTTATTTTTTTATTTTTTTATTTCTGTATTACAGCAGCTGTAATGATTACAGATCAAATGATCAGTTTAATTCTGAGGATATTTTTAATTTGCTATGTTTTACTAATTTATATTCAGAGGTTATAACTTTATGCAGCAGACATGAAAAGTAAGCCTTACATATCCACTTGTGATACTGGTCTTTGTTATTGGTCCCTGAGTTTGGTAATATATGTGGCTATCACATTTGTGATACTGGGCTTTGTTATTGGTCCCTGAGTTTGGTAATATATCACATGATGTGATACTGAGCTATGTCATTAGTCATATAGTTTAGTAAAACATATGGCTGCCATTTTCTATAATGGATGAGCTTTGACCTTGGTTCATGAATTTGGTAAAACTTGCAGCTATGATTGAGTTTGCAATTTTGAAAAATCCCACAGACAAATTTACTACCAGGGTATATGGCATCTTCTGGACAGCTGTATCATTATGCAAAAGTGTAATTAATATGTGCTTTTATACATCTGCTTTTTTAGCAGAATATATTATGCAGTTACATTAAATTTTCCTTTTCTGCATGGAAGTTATTTTTATGGCAGGTACCTTCAAAAACTTGCCTTTGATGAAGAAGCCTATTGATTTTGAGGTTAAAGATCAAGGTTCACTGAGACTGTTGGAAAGAAAATGGTTAATCAACATCACATACTTTGAATTAACTTTTTGGATAGCTTACACTTGGAGTAAAAAAGATGCCTTGTGATTTTGGGATCAAGAGTCAAAATCATTGTCACTGTAACTGATGCAAGAAAGTTGGCTTTTAGCATAATAATATTGGTTCTATATCAGAGACATGTACCAAACTTTTTTGAACAGCATATGCTTTGAATAATGCCTATTCATACTTGTGACAAAAAAATAAAAAAATTAAGATAAATATGGCTGAAAGAAGGATATGGTTATGTTCACAGTAACATCAAGTTAATAGGTAAAAATTGTTTGCGTTCTTTCTGTATGATCTTTTCACATCAGATATTTACGGGTTCTTACTGACTCCAAGTGCATGCCATACACAAAGTTTTGTAACTCTAGTCATCTATGGAAGTCATTTTTTTTCTTTCAATCACAGGGACATTTGTAAACTTTGTGGAGTGCTTGTACTTGGAGTAATGAAAAAGGCTATTGATTTTGGGATCAAAATGTCAAGGTCACTGACAATGTGAAGAAGCTTAATTTCTGTATAAGAGAGGTTAGTTCAAGACCATTAATTTATTTCAACCAGGATATTATGGCTGGCTTGCATTTAAGGTACAGAACAGGTCTATTGATTTTGGGTTAGCATATTTTATGAATAATTTTACTTCCATCAAATTACAATTAAGACAAATATTACATTGGCCTTAGCAGGTCAATACAACAAGAAAAAATAAGAGGTCAAGTGCTTAAAACTGTTTTGTTAGAGCATTTAGATAAAATGATTGTCAAGTAGGTTGGTAAAAGGTATATTATAAAAAATGTTTTAGTGAATTGCAGACATACATAATTATTCAGTATTAGTGATGTAGAATAGAGCCCTTTGCTGTTGAGGGATAAAGGCAATTTCCTGATGGGTGGTGGCTACTAATACCAAACATTATGTCTAATAGTTTTAAAAGTTTCCTTGGATAGTACAAAATCATACCATTTTTGATGCAATAGTTCTATGAAAAGGCATTAATTATGCATGTTAATTTTATTGTTGTGCAAAGAAAAAATCTCAAAAGTAAAAAAAAATTATTGTATTGAACATGACAACAAAATGGTTTCCTCCACTTGTTGTGGTAAATGTATATTGCAAAACTTGAAAATTGTCTCTGATTTTTTTAAAAATAAAAACTCCTGCAAAACATTAATGCTAGAAGTGTTGCATTTGAGCAAAGGATCCCGAATCTTGTCTTTGTTTAAACATGTTCAAGGCACCTTCCTTTTTTAAATATGTATTGGAGAACAGGTTTCAAAAATTGTAAAAATTGCCTCAGATTACTTCTTGAATCTCTTCTTCAAAGTCTTGCAAAACATTAATGCTAGAAGAGTGCACGTCAACAAAGGATTCCAAAACCTAAATCTTTTTACCTCCCTTTTTAAATGTCTGTTGGAGAGTAGGTTTCGAACATTTTCAAACCTCTTTGCAGACATGAATGAGATTTTGTTGAATAGTTATATACAGAATAAAAGTTCTTTGGAAAAAAATTAGGAATTCATATTACTCTCAAGTTAAGAATGAAATTTAACTTTATTACCCTCACCCCCTTTGTATTTTTACACAATTATGATACACATGCAATTATAAATCAATTTCTTTCCACCAGTAATTCCCAAGCCCCCCATTAAAAGAAATTAATTGTACTTTTGTAAAACTTTGTGCCAACATTGAGATTTTATATTGTTTTGCTTATTATATTTCTTGGATCTTTTACAGATATGTATTGTAGAAATGAGAATAACCTGACTAATATATATATTTTTATTCTTCAAAAATATGGTTAGCCTGCTGTACACGAGACTAAAAGGGTTCAGATTCAAATCCTACATTTGGATGAACCTGGGCTGGCTGAGGTACGCAAATGGACAAGACATTTGGCTCAATTCTGTAGATACCCAAACCTAATTGGCAAGCCAATATCATAGTTTGGTAATTGGCAGATCTGCATTTTCTAATTAGCCATGCAGTGGAGTGAGTAGAAGATAGCATAAAAAAAATTGGGAACCAGACTAATTGATGCTGTGCATCATGAAGATTCTATATCCAAGATAGATGATGCTAGTTAGCTGTGGTCTTACAAGCAAGTGAAGTATGACTCCATTGGAATAAAATAACTCCAGCTCCTTGGGTACTAAGTAATATACTTATTTTGCCATACAGTGAACAACCAAATCTAACCCCCAACTCCCATATTCTTCAAGAAAGGTTCAAGAAAAGAAACTTTGATGCGATATAAAACAAGCCTTTCACCAAAAATTAGAATAGTACGCCTCATTTTTGTTCGTGACATATCCAAAATATTTACTGTAAATTTGTGGGAATAAAGCATTGAGAGAATATTTGAAGAATCTCGAATTGTGGAGAAAATGTAGAGAAACTAGAGCCTGGTCATTTAACATAAGATGTCATGATGCTATGCATTCTTGGATGCATAGCAGATATTAATATTGGTCTCTAAATAGAAATGTTTTTCCAGTTTTTGAGCAAATTTTAAAGCCCCTAAAATATAGATAATACTGACAAGCCTTTTCGGAAGGAAGTTTCACTGTCTATAATGTTTGTCAATGTGGCCATGAAGGCCCATTTAGTCAAATATTAAAGGTTGTTCTATTGAACGGTGATGCTTTTTGTATGGGGGTGGGCACCAAACAGATGCCTCCCTCTCCCCATTATTTCCCAAAAACTGAAAAAAGTGTTGATGTAGTGATGTTCTCCCCCTGATGTTTAGTTATCTTTTCTTTAAATAATTTTTCCCATTTAATTAATTTTTTCCCCATAGAGGTTAAGAGTAGGTTTTATTCACCTATAGTCGGGTTCTCTACCCTAGTTTTTATTATCTACCTTGGCTAAAGCTCACATGTATCCCATGTATGCTATTTGTGTTGGTGCTATATGTCTGTATATTGTAATATCTATATACATTATTTATTTGTAGGGATGGCCATACAGTATATCAAATTTCCCCCCCCCCCCAGTTGTCTTATTTGGTGATTTTGAACCTATAAATCGGATCATCACCTCCTATAATGTTCAATTTTTTCCCAATTTATTTATTGAAATTTTGAATTTATAGGAAAGTTTGGTGTAATATATTTATTTAAATAAAAAGAAACTTATTGTTTTAATGATTTTATTTTTCTGTATCTTTCTTTGCCTTTCAAAAATCGTTTATTGTACCTTTAAAACATGGTTATGTGTGCATTATGGGAGCTACGCAGAGAAAGGATTTGTAGTTTGAAATATAGTCCTTAATTATTCCAATCTCCTATATTCCCTATTCTAATTGTTCAATTCTTGGGCATGCGTGTTGGGAAACACTTGTTAACCTAATTATCCTATTTTATTTTCCTATTTTGCGGGGTTGTATTTTAGTTTTGTTTGTTCTGTGTCTCTCTAAGTGTTTATTTTCCCGACTCTTTCACAGGCCTGTCCACTTCGCGTAGTGCCCTGTGACGTAGGCCCATGACGCCCTAATCCCGTACTTCCCGCTTTAGAGTCCCTGCCCCTCTTCTTAAAAAAAATTCTTCCTATTCTAGTAGTGTTTCCTAATTACTATAATTTGACCGCATGCCCTCATTGTGTCTACTATGTAATTTTGTAATTTTGTTTAGTAATGTTTTTGTCGTTGTTTCGATCTATGTAGAGTATGCTTTGGTGTTTTGTATTGTCCTGATGAACATGGGGTCTGCCAAACCATAGGCATATTATTGTTTTATTTTGACCAACATAGAGAATTTCAATAATCATTCTCACTCTTCTTTTGTTAAAACTTGTGAGCTTCAGATAAGTAAATTGCTTCAAATATAGATTTCATAGTTTCCCAAAAGCAATAGTTGGGTGTTATTTATGCTGGAAAAAAGGTCAAAACATTTTAATACAGTGATTTATTTTCATTTATTTGTTATCAAATTATGAATCAATCTTTGGATGTTTTACTCACTGGAGGCATCAAAGATTACAATGTGTTTTAACTCTTCAGGTATGTCAAAATGGTTAAACATCAGTAGGAAAAGCTTGAATCCCCTCTGACTTCAATCCTGCCAGTGTTGTAACCACTTCTCTTCATGGAAGTTTCTTGACAGTGCAATTACTGTCATGGTAGTAGGGGCCCCGAGTGGTCTAAAGCGCTCTCCGTTACGGATCACTACCATCTCACCTCTGTGGGTTCGAGTCTAAGATTCGGCTAATGTAGTTATGTGAGAAAGCTTGCCAGTAGCTTCTCGTGGGTCGGTGGTTCTTTCCGGGGTTTTCCCGGGTTCTTCCTCAACCAATAATACTGGCCGCCATGTATAGCCTATCGTGTGCTGAAAAATGTCATTCAATCACAACAACAACTGTCATGGTAGCCTTTTTAAACACATATGCGCATTATAACGGACTGTACCGCAATACGCAAGTTACCATCTACTTGATATGTATCACAAACTACAGGTGCATGTTTCTAAAGCAGACCTTTGGTTTTCTATTCTTCCTTATCCTTTTTGAAACTATCGTGGAACAGGAAAATGTGGTCTGACTTCATAGGTGGAAGGTATGGAATTTTTTTCTGTTCAAGCTCTTAGTAAGGTTTCCCACCACCTATTGTTGTCCTTCGATACTGGAATGAAGCTCAAATCTTTCAAAGCCGGAATAATTGTACAATTGATCAGCTGTAGTGTGATGATGCTTTGCTTTGCTACCTGGTTCTCGTAAGGCATTTGCATCGTATTTACACCAATAACTCTATTTATTCCTTGGTCAAGCATGATAAAAATCAACACAACGACAGCTAACTGTAGTAATAACGGCGTATTTTCCTTCACGTCCGTGTAACTTAGTTTCATTCCTCTTTCAAGACGAACTTGGTATCCTTTTGTATGGCTTGAAATATATATTTTAAAAACTGCACAAACTTAAGCACTTTGCTATTGGTAATTTCATCAAGAGACTAAACAACATAAATACAGTTACAACAATATAAAGACTTCAATTTTCTATCAAAAAGAAACGCTTCAAAAAATAAAATTAAAGATTGACGATGATTTACAAATGAAAGAGAATTTAAGAAAGGCAATGCTATGTGTAGACATGCCTCTCACTTTGAGAAGGTATGCGGAAATAATATGCCATGTACTAAAAGCTTGAAAAAATGATAAGCATTCATAATTAATTGTTTTCAAAGGTGTTTCAGTCTCTTTTTTTTTTTCCTTCTCTTTTTTTTTTTCTTTTCTGGAACATACCTAAACACTAAACAAGAGTGTAACACATACAACCTTGATATTTCTGAAACAAGGAAGTGATATTCCTAACGTTCTTAGCCAGCTCCGTATGCTATGACAGGTCTGTGGGATATTCGCAATAAAAGAAAAAAAAAATGATTTATATTAAAGCTGCAAGAGTATGCGTGTGTTGGAAAATGGTATAACATTGGATACATTTTTTTTTCTCGTGACACTCGTTAGCGAAGAGTCTGTGGACGTGTCGAAAGATAAAGTCCTGTAACTTTTGTACGGTTTGTAAACTTCCAGTTTGAAAAATGTGAAGTATCATAAGTTATTGTCACAAACAGAACTGGAACATGTGGGGCATGGCAGTTGTTGTTTAGATACATCCACTAAACGTAAGAACTTACTGCATTTATCTGGAAAATCAAACATTGTGAGCATGACCAGCTAAAATAAATTTCCATCCTGTCCAATAGTGTATTTCATGATCAGATGTTTGGTCATCTAATGGTCAGATTTCATATTCTCGTTTTGGACATAAAAACCGTCATATTACTGAGCAACATGCCCACTAGAAGCTTCACAATTTGTACATGCTGCTTTTAATCGGCATGTACAGTTTTCACAAATTCCCCAAAGTTGATGGTAAAAATTGGCACCTCCAACTTCGTAGGTTCCTGTACGATAAAAGGCCACGATGCACAACACTTGGCATTTGTCCTACTTGAACCCAGGGGCGTATGGCCTTCAGTTAAGCTTTTGGATTTTTAATAATTGTAAATGTTTATAGGGGACTCGAATCAAGCCAGATGATTATTGATCTTCTCAAGTTCTTGGTTTAGGGGCTTCATCCTCAAAAGTCATACCCCATCCCATCCCATCCCTCCAGTATATTCCCATTAATTTGGGTGTAAGAAAAATGTGGTGGGGGGTGGGACAGTAATTTTGCGGCACTTGTTTAGGTGCTCTCCCCCCCAAAAAAAACAACAAAAAAACAAACAAAACCAAACCATAGTTGACTTACCTGAACTGGTGTCGTACATTTACATTACAAAAATCAATTTCATTTCTGTAATCAGAAATTGATTCCGATTTTTGAATTTGGATCTATTTTTTTAACGAAGCTTGAACAATTTTTCAGTCATATAGCTACGATGTCAGCAGTGTGACATTTTATACTGATATCTAGCACTGGGGCATCATGCCGCAGACATGTAGCAGCATGATGTTCCACCCAGTCACATTATCCTGACACCAGTCCAACCAGTTCTAATACTAACCTCTTGATGCTGAACGCCAAGCGAGGCAACTGTTATTACCATTTTTGTAAGTCTTTTATTTGACTCTGCCTGGGATCGAATTATTTCGATTGATGTATATAAAATGAAAAATTGCAAATAATCAGTAATGCACATATAATGTCTTTTGACATAAACACGTTATAAAAATATGGTCGATGTGAAGCATTAGCTTTAAGAAATAAAAAAAAGGAAAAAAGAATCTATACGCATACAGATAAAAAAAAGTCACTTATCAAGAGATCGAGAATTTATGGTGTAAAAATGTTCAATTGAAATTCATACTGATTCATATGAAAAAGTCATAGAGATCAAGAAAGAAACAATACCAAGAAGAAAGCTAAACCGCTTTTGAGGATCGAACCCAAATACCTAACCTAACATGAAGGGGCACACGTGACAAAGCTTTTTGGTCCAACCCTGAAAGAGGTAGAATAAAAAGTTTGTTAATATATCCTTAATCTCTATAAAAGAGAAAAAAAAGAGTTGTACATAAATGAAAGAAGAAATAATGTAATGTAACATGTGTATGACAAGGTGCTGCAAGGTTTCTTTCACGTGTATTTTATTATAAAGCTGAGAAAACGGTAGAAAGTCTTCAGACAAATACATCTCCCTACATAGATACCCACCTATACAGTCTTAGCCATACAGATTATATAGCCATTCCACACCGAGATCCATACGCAGCTTTTACAGCAAAAAGCTTTTTTATAAAAGGATTATCCTTTTTCTGCATTATTATATACCTCATCCCCCAATTTTCTCATTGAATTTATTCCTTAAATGTAAACACGAAACAGGTCCCCACTATTAACACTAATTTATGCTAATATCAAAGATCATATTGAATAGTTCATTTGATAATTTAGGCATGCAAAAATTTACCAATCCAGTTTTAACTGTTCGGATTAAAATTTTTTGTATGCTTGTATGTTTTGTTTAATCGCGGTAAATTTTAGACTGCATTCGCAGGTAAACACTAAGAAGAACACATGCACGAGGCCAACTTCCTTGGCAATCTATAACTGTCCTCTCTTTCGAAGTCGCTTTGAAGACGATAAACTGGAACTTACACTTAACGGCCAGAATGATGGAACGTACAGTATTGTCATTCCGCTCTCAAAAGGAATTTTTTTACAAATTACACATTGGTGTTTATGTTCTCTGCAAAAGATAATTATTTTCGGTAAGCAGGTGGGAAGAACATTAGAATCTGAAGAAAATCGATACGGAAATTACAGAAAAGGAAAGCGCGATAGTTTTTTTTTCTTTCATCTTAGTATTTATTCGTAATTCATATTTTTATGTATCAATAGTTTCATTTGCTCATATCATGAGAGAGAGAGAGAGAGAGAGAGAGAGAGAGAGAGAGAGAGAGAGAGAGAGTTGCACTGGTTATGGGACCTCGAATGAAATCCTCAATTGAACGATTTAATCTCGTTCATGACAAATAAAATCGCAATTTCTGGCCTTATTAATTATCACCAGAGCTATGAAGACCACTAGAATTGTAGCGTGACAAAATGGCTTTAAAAGTCCCATGTTTAACAGGGTCAAATGCGTAGTATCTCAGAAAATGAACATGACACCACAGTTTGAAATTTATGTTTGTAACAGTAGAAGCATTATGCGTCGGTCTGCACTAATGCGAAAAAAATCAATGCATCATACTGGTAACAATCAATGCCTTTTGGCTCAGTTTAGGCGGGCGGGGGGAGGGGGGGGGGGGGGCGAGTTCGTCTGCACTTGAGAAATGTAATCGTAAAAATTGACGGGTTTTCGCAAGATTAGTCCGGCTGGTTGTTTAACGATGGCATTCATATTCTATGAGAAGATTTCTTTAGCAAGTTTTTGTTCGGGTCATTGATAAGTGTATCACCCTTCTTGGTGGAAAGGTGTTGCGCGCAACAAGTCACATTAATACAGTAATTGGCATGATTCAGAGTCTTACAGTACATGCAGAAACTGACTAAAACGCCAAATTTAACCAAAGTGATTTAAGTTTTTAGTGGAAGGGCTTTGCACTTACCCAGATACATTCTCTTAAAACAGCGTGACTCTACATCCTATAGTGCACGAAATATTAATCAAGGTGTCGATGACATAAAAATAGACCAACTGACATGGGTAAAACTATATGTCCTTCCATTAGTAAGACATAGGAAACGACAAACCCAATACACAGATGGAAAACTGTTGCTGTTGTAGGGTTTAACGCCATTTTTGAGCACACGATAGGCTATACATGGTGGCCAGTATTATTGGTTGAAGAAGAACCCAGGTAAACCCCTGGAAAGAACCACCAACCCACGAGAAGCTACTGGCAAGCTTTGTCACATAACTACATTAACCGAATCTTAGACTCGAACCCACGCAGACGTGAGATGGCAGTAATCCATAACGGAGAACGCTTTAGACCACTCGGCCACTCTGGGCCCTCAGATAGAAAACGATAATCTGTTAAACACGCAGTCGAATGAAGCCATATATGTATGAGCTTTAATACACATAAATCATCTCTATCTTTAAACAACGAGCTATGAATAATGAAAGTTACAACAGTAACAATTAACTTTTGATGAGTTAAAGTTAAAAGAGGTGGGTGAGTGGTTGAAACAAATTGGTAAGGACGAAAAGTAATGATTTTGTTGACACTTATTAACTGTCTGTCACTTCAAAAGTAGATTTATGAGCCTCAGTGGCTCATTTCAAATCCTACGATCGGATACAACTGGGTTAGTTACTGTGGATTGTCCTTGTGGAAGGCACTTTGCTTCCATTTCCTCAGCATTAAGTAACCTATTTGTGTTGCTGTGCCATAAAGCACCAAACAAATAAAAACTATGTTTCCCATTTACTAGAATTTCTTCCTTTAAAAGTGGTTTGTTATTCTTGCTGGACAAAATACACGCACGCCAAACTTTCTGATGTACTGATTTAATTCCGTTGATTGATTTCAGTAAATTAGCAATAAATCTAGGGAGGAGAATGTTTTGCTCGCGGGTAACATCAAAGATGACGATCTCCTGCATCTCTTTAGACATGTTGAAATAGCCAAACATCAGCGGGAAACGTAGGACATGTCAACAATCAAAGTGGCATGTTAAAGTGTCTAACAGTACATGCAAAACCTGACTAAAACGCTATATTTAACCATAGTGACTGAATTGTGGTGCAAAGGTTTCGCACTTGCCAAGATGCATCCTCTTAAAGCTCCATGACTTTGTAGCATATACTACACGAAATATTAACCAAGGTGTTAAATACATAAAAAACGGACGAACTGAAATGGGTAAAACTATATGCCCTGCCACATTTTCTGGATGGACACACACACACGTATCTATCTATCTATCTATCTATCTGTCTGTCTGTCTGTCTGTATATATATATATATATATATATATATATATATATATATATATATATATATATATATACAAACACGAACAGATAAAATGAGAAAGAGATGCATAGGTTTTTTGAGTTTGTAAGACTTAGATGACCTCTCTATCTTAGACGAACGAATTCTGAATATTGTATGTGACAATATTAAAAACATGTTTGTTGAATTAAAGTTAAAAGAAGGTGGGTGAGTGATTAAAACAAACTGGTTCACTATTTCCAACGTAGGGTTGAAAGCTGCTCAGTGGTTAGCATGCTAACTCGTGCGTGAAAGCGTGCGGACTCAAATCTTACCATCGGACCAGCCTGGTTCAGTTACAGTTAGCATTAAACAATCTACTAGTTTCGCTGAGCCATATAGCACGCAAACTAACCAAAGATATCGTTTTCACAAACATTCCTCCGTAACAATTACTTTTTTGTCTTGCTGGACCAAATACCTCTACGAAAAGAAAGAAAACAAACAACCTTTCTGATGTAGTGATTATTTCCGTTTATTCATTGCATCAAATTATCAATCAGTCTAGGGAGCCAACTGTTTTGCTCGCGTGTGGCATCAAAAGTGACGATTTCCTGCAACTCTTTAGGCAGATCAAACTGGTCGAACATCAACGGGAAAAGCTTGAATCCTTTACCCCTTAATTCCTGCCAGTGCTGTAACCACTTTTCTGTAGGGAAGTCCTTTGTTAGTGCAAATACCGTTGTGGTGGCTTTAGCTACACACATATGCACATTATCTTTTACAGTATTGCCGTACACAAAATCCCGTCCACTTGATATACATCGAAAACTACAGGCACACGTTTCTAAAGCAGTCCTTAGATTTTCGGTTCTTTCCACGTCTTTTTCGGAAGTTCCATGGAACAGGAAAATGTGGTCCGATTTCGTAGGGGGAAGGTAGGGAATTTTCCCGTTTAAAGACCTTAGTAAGGTTTCCCACCACTTATTATTGTCCTTCGATACTGGAATGAAGCTCAAATCTTTCAACGACTGAGGTATTCTACAATTGTTCAACTGCAGTGGAATTATACAAGCTTTGCAACCTGGCTCTCGTATGACATTTGCTTCATATTTACACCAATAACTCTTGATGTATTCCTCAGTCAACACGACTGCAACCCGTACTGATTGTTTGACTGCCATTTCAATATTGCTAATGACAGTTTCTCCAGGAATAAAATCTCTATCTGCGAAGCAACACGAATAAGAGTGAGGTGGAGACTCTAACCTTTCGATGATGTCCCTAACCCAGTCCCTGTCATTTTGGGAGTTTCGAAAAGAGAAGAACACATGATAGGTTTTTCCTCGTGGAAGTGGAGGCGCTTCAGTAATGCTTCTCCTTGCTACGCGATTGGGACTCTCACTGACATTGAGCATGTGGAACGAAAGGGAAGGGTCAGGATCTGCAAAAAATGCAAGAAGACGTAAGATGGGATTTTTAAAAAAAAATACTGTAAGACTCGGGTGTTTAGGTATAATTTTACTTACAAAGATGAGAACAGTTTATTGAATGTTTTACGACATACATAGCAGAACGTTGCGACCTGAAAGTTATCAACAAAAGTTAGTTATCGACCAAAACAAATAAATCAAGAATTATCACTAATAGGGTCTTTGATAAAAGTAAAGTTGATCAAGATTTGTTGTGGCGTAAAAAAAATGCTCTGGGGTTAGTGATACATTCGAACTAACATCATATTGATACAAACAAATCCGTTCAGTATGATCACTTTGAGGCGATTTTCTCTTAGTGTACTTAGCTCACTCATTTTTTGTTGTTGCAAAAATAAGAACAAGATAAGAACTGTGTCATGGTAATATGTTCCATATGTTTTGCATCACGTTTTAAATATAACAATTTGCTAAAGGCTTATTTTAAGCAAAGGGACCTGAGAAGTTTCCTTCTTTTCCCAAAATATACTCAAACTATAACACCAGAGTATTGTTAAAATTCGGAATTGCGAAATAGATAAAAATACTGTAAACGCACTACATCCAGGACAAACCTCGGTTGAAAACTATATCAAGTTCGATGCAAGTGGTCCTATTACAATGTTACCAAAATATGGTTGAATCAGAATTCACTTAATTTTGCTTTGGCACAGTTACTACAGACCATTCTTGAAATTAATACAAAGTTTGAGTGGTCATTTACTACTAAATATTAGTAATAAAGTCAAAAACCTAATATGGGGCGGATTTTATCATGATGTTGTAAACATATATTGGCCTGGTTTAACTGTATGACATAATATTGAAATGTATTTCATAAAATGCGAGCCAGTACACACCCAAAATTATAGTGGAGACCATAAATTATAGACTATGACCTTAATTAAAAGAAGGGGCACTCATTATAATTTATATAACCCTTAAGTGGTTTTGCCTAACTGGGAACAAGCAAAGCATTCGCCAAGCATATGTTTATGTTGCATTCACATTCATGCAAACATAAAATGAGAAGTATATTCTTGACGTCTTAATCATCTCGGATGATAACCGTTTGAACATACGTAAACAGTCCATTCAAATTTTAAGGCTGTAGTATGTATGACGTCCATATATTCAAATTGATCCAATAAAAGAAAATGTCATACAAATTAGTTTAACAATGGCATGTCTTACATGAATATTTTCATATGCACAATGATTACCTTCTCTCGGCTTTTCTTGAGAAATAGTGGCCTCTGTAGCAGAAATGGATTGTTCAGACTTTTTTCTTTTTTTCTTCTTCTTCCTCGACATTCCTGTTGCATAAATGTATGAGAATTTTATATTTTACAGACCATAACGAAGCACAATTAAATGCAAACACATCCCTAAAAGACGGCAACAAGTAACTTTAAACACTAAACATAAAAACACTTTTATTATCAAGAATTTAATTGAAGTCTCATTTTTCATTTTGTGACTGGAAGTGAGAGTTTCATGCTCCAATTTTCATGTTATATAGGTCTGGAGTAGAAACAACAATAAAAGACCTTTCCAGCTCTAAAGTCGTTTATAGAATTAAACAAAAAACAAATTGCACAAAGAAAATTGAGCAAAGAGAAGCAGCATAAAATGGCAAATGATGAAACAAATGAAAACAGGATGAACAATATTAGAAATTAATCACACAAGAATGTAATTCTTTCAAATTATCAACAAAGAAAACTACAAGAAAGGAGATGCATGGAGTTATATTGGTCACTAGACCACAAATGCAATAAAGTGGAATGGGTTGAAAGCTGGATTTTATCTCTTAGCACTGATTGACAACTGTCCTTAGCAAGGAATTCTTCTTGGACTTATTAGATAACATTTTAAAGATAAACTAACTTTGTTGCTGTGGAATATACCGGTAATTTGTACGTTTAGCAAGAAAAATGTGTAATGGCATCACATGTGCATGAGTGTTGTGTTGATGAGAGGATTGGGTGGGGTGACAGACAGAAATATGTACAGAAAGATGTACAGACAGACCCATTCCCACTTGTTTCATTCCACAGCTGGTCATTACTGAATCCGATGAACTTTCCGATAATCTTCTATTCTTTTTCTTCATTCGTCGAATTTCTTGCCATTTAGGCCCGACTGTTGAATACAACACAACGTAAATTGCTAACTAAAACTAACTCTTCGGATCAAAGTTATTTCTTTAATTTTAGAATTTTTAGGATGCGTTTTAGATTAAATGATAATTGTTTCGTGAAGAAAGATTATGTTGCTATACATTATGCTGCATTTTAATTTCCAGTAGCACTTCGTTCTTGATTGCAAGTAAACGACCAGAAACAATATCAAAATATTGATACATAACGAATACATGCATATATCAATAACTAAGAAGTTTACATTATTTTCATCAATAATACATATCAATATGTCTGAACATGAAACACACTAATAAGTGCTAGTCATTGTAATACTGATATTTATTTTCCAATTATCAACATTTTTGGAAATATTAAGCTATGTCTGATAGATCATATTGATATATTCGACTCAGAAGTTGAATGTTTACATACAAGATTTACATATGAGAGAGAGAGAGAGAGAGAGAGAGAGAGAGAGAGAGAGATATAGAGAGAGAGAGAGCGGCGTCCATCAAGCCCAACTAAGAAAAACAACTGCCATATAATGTTCTACCTTCGTCTGATGGCCGAGTTGTTTGGCAGCAAGCCTGTCCTGTGTTAACAATGTATTAAAACATCAAATTATGCTAAATAATGACATGCTGCTAATTTAAGCGACTCATGAGGAGATATTTAATGATTCAGAGTTTGCTTCAAAATAATTCCTTGTATCCAATAATGAAATTAAAATATGGCCACTAATGCTGATAACTATTGTATTTTCTTAATGATTTGGAATGTCCTATTTGGTGTGGAATTTATAACATTTCTTTGTTTATTTGGTGTCCACATGCATACAGTACTGCATGAATCTGTATGTCTCATTCATTATTTTTCGATTCCATTTAATTCTAATCTTTGTGTTAGAATTCCTACATATTAAATACTTAAACATAACTAATAACATTGAAAATATGACATAGATCTTAGCAATATATATAAATGTATCTTGATTTATTGTTGTTTTTCTTGTGCCTGTACAATCAGTAAATGTTAAGAAGAACACGCGTTGTCTATGAAGCATTCGGGTGCATTTACCGCCAACAAATTCAGTCTTAGAAAGGACTTACTTGTCGATATGGAAAGTTCATTTGGACTAATCTTATCCCAATGTTTGTCCACATCTCTCCCATTTTTGGTGAAATATAGAAACTTGTGCTTTTTAATAGCAAATTAAATAAGCTTCCTAAATCCACAACCATACCTTGAAAAAAAATGCATAAGACTGGCATCTTACCGAGGTTTGAATCTTCTAACAACACAGGCCTGATTGTTTCGACTGTAGTCGTCGGCAGCAGGGTTGAATTCTTCAAAACAGAAGCTGCAGTATGAAAAGACGATGCTAAATTATATCGTATTAAATGAAACTGATTTTTACAAAAGACGATGCTAAATAATATCGTATTAATTGAAACTGATTTTTACAAAAGACGATGCTAAATAATATCGTATTAATTGAAACTGATATTTACAGCAGAAAATTAAAAACTTAGTCTTTAATTTAACATAGAAAGAAATTTCATATTACAATGCAAATGGCAATAAAAGATTCAACATTGTTCTGAGATTTTACAGCAATTACAAAAATGATGAACTGTGGAACTGTTGAATCCAATACAGTAACATAATCGTACATAGCTTAGCGTGTTTTGGTTCAGGTCAATCAATGTCTTCGTTTTGGTGCAAAGAAAAATATGTTATGAAAAAGCAAGTTGGCAAATACTTTAAAGGAATAGATTCAAATAGAAAGAAATACTAATTTTCCGAATATAGTTTAGGTGAGTTTCTCAAACTCTCGCCTTAAGAAATGATTCTAAATACATTTTCATTCAATCCAAATGCTTTCTCATAATATTAGTTAATTTATACACCCATGCTCTCAAACCAGCTTTATAACGGACGGCACAAAAAGTATGCAAACAAATATCCAGAGTAGATCTAGGACATCATTTATAAAGATTTTTTTAAAAAATGAACAAATGTGTTTAACCTTGATGACATAATCCATAAATTCTTGCAAGGTCACAAAAAGCAATAAGAAATGTTTGATATATTTTCTTTTACCAATGACTCGTCGTGATTTATGGTACATACAACAGCATCATAGAAACTGAGATTAATGCCAAATTTAATGTCGAAACCTAACTTAACAAGACAACAAAAATATTTGGAAAAACATAACTATGCTTTGTAGGGGAGACAAATAAATATGCTTTGTAAGAGAGACAAATAAATATGCTTGTATTATTATTTTAGAGCTTTAATCATATTTGATACGGAAGGTTGGCTTGACAAAATTAGAGTGATATTAGAGAAGTATGATATATGCGAAGGGTCGATAACCCATTTAAAATGTCACGGGTATTTCTTGATTTATAGCCAGATTTAGTCAAATTGCACTTATTTCAAGAGACTGAATGTTTATCTCCCAAAATTTGTTCTTATCAAATTTCAACAAAAATGTTCGTGCACAGGGCATATCACCAGAAATACAATGTATCTTCATTGTCACCCTTGTTTACAAATTCTACAAATCAGATCCACTTTACTACTAATATTTATATCCATTGTAATATAAAATCGACGACACAATGGTTTTAAACATATAAAATAATTTCGATGGTTATTTTAAACATTAAATAAAATACAAAATCAAAGTCATCTCTGACGGTAAAATAGAAAACTAATTTCTCTTAAAGATAATTTCATAGTTTGATAACACTGACTTTATGTCACTGATATGGGTCTTTGTAGGAGATCGATGTTCTATGGTTCAGAATACTTTCACCTAACCTTAGAAATCGTTGACTTTTCTTATTGAAATATGCCATGTAAGGAATATTAGTGAAAATTTAAGTTTCGAAATATAAATCTTGTATGTCAATCTTCAAATTCATCAAAAATGTTTAGCTCTACTGGTCATATGACATCACAGGAGTCACCATGGAAACCGTCTTATCACTGGAAATTCTTTGTGGCCAGAACAGCATTAGTCTCTTCCAAGGACTCTCGTATTAAATGGATTGCTATACCCATTCAATTTATTTCTTCTAGGGTCTCTCGTACTAAATGGATTGCTATACCCATTCAATTTATTTCTTTTAGGGAATCTCGTATTAAATGGATTGCTATATCCATTCAATTTATTTCTTCTAGGGTCTCTCGTATTAAATGGATTGCTATATCCATTCAATTTATTTCTTCTAGGGTCTCTCGTATTAAATGGATTGCTATACCCATTCAATTTATTTCTTTTAGGGAATCTCGTATTAAATGGATTGCTATACCCATTCAACTTATTTCTTCTAGGGTCTCTCGTATTAAATGGATTGCTATACCCATTCAATTTATTTCTTTTAGGGAATCTCGTATCAAATGGATTGCTATATCCATTCAATTTATTTCTTCTAGGGAATCTCGTATTAAATGGTTTCTATATCCATTCAATTTATTTCTTCTAGGGACTCTCGTATTAAATTGATTGCTATACCCATTCAATTTATTTCTTCTACAGAATCTCGTATTAAATGGATTGCTATACCCATTCAATTTATTTCTTCTAGGGACTCTCGTATTAAATGGATTGCTATACCCATTCAATTTATTTCTTCTAGGGACTCTCGTATTAAATGGATTGCTATACCCATTCAATTTATTTCTTCAACGGACTCTCGTATTAAATGGATTGCTATACCCATTCAATTTATTTCTTCAACGGACTCTCGTATTAAATGGATTGCTATACCCATTCAACTTATTTCTTCTAGGGTCTCTCGTATTAAATGGATTGCTATACCCATTCAATTTATTTATTCGAGGGACTCTCGTTTTAAATGGATTGCTATACCCGTTCAACTTATTTCTTCTAGGGTCTCTCGTATTAAATGGATTGCTATACCCATTCAATTTATTTATTCGAGGGACTCGTTTTAAATGGATTGCTATACCCGTTCAACTTATTTCTTCTAGGGTCTCTCGTATTAAATGGATTGCTATACCCATTCAATTTATTTCTTCTAGGGAATCTCGTATTAAATGGATTGCTATATCCATTCAATTTATTTCTTCTAGGGAATCTCGTATTAAATGGATTGCTACATCCATTTAACTTATTTCTTCTAGGGACTCTCGTATTAAATGGATTGCTATACCTATTCAATTTATTTCTTCTAGGGACTCTCGTATGAAACGAATTGCTATACCCATTCAATTTATTTCTTCTAGGGAATCTCGTATTAAATGGATTGCTATACCCATTCAATTTATTTCTTCTAGGGTCTGTCGTATTAAATGGATTGCTATGCCCATTTAATTTATTTCTTCTAGGGACTCTCGTTTTAAATGGATTGCTATACCCATTCAATTTATTTCTTCAAAGGACTCTATCAAATGGATTCATTGAAGAAATACATTCAATGTATTTCATCGAGGGACATCAACTGGATTGCTATACTTATTCAATTTATTTTTTCGAGGGACTCTCGCATGAAATGTATTGCATTACCCATTCGATTTATTTCTTCGAGGAACTCTCTTCTAAAATAGATTGATATACCCATTCTATTTATGTCTTCAGTGCATTCTTTCATATGGCATAGCTTGGCCTGAACTTTTAAACACAACATGCAACAAAAATGTACATTTGGTCTTTTTTGGTGTTGGTTTTGTTGTTGTAGAGTTTAACGCCATTTTTCAGCACACGTAATACCAAAGATAGTGGCCAATATTAATGGTGGTGAAAGAACCCAGGACAAAAACCGGAAACAACCACCCACCCACGAGAAGCTACTGGCAAGCTTTCTCACATACCCACATTGGCCGAATCTTAGACTGGAACCCACGCAAACAGAGGTGAGATGGCAGTGATCCGTAACGGAGAGCGCTTTAGACCATTCAATCACTCGATGCCCCTTGTCTTTTGTAAATATTTTTTAAAAAACTTTATACTGTATACCCTAAAGTAACTGCATACCACTTTCATTTAACAGTTTAGTTTTACATGGTTAGTATGGTTAATGGCTAATATTGCGTTGATATTTAAGTATCACAAATTCTAGACTATTCTCATAAGTCCACGTGCTGAAATTCTTTAATGCACTGAACTGAACATTTTGTAAATTCCAACTTGTACTGAATTCCGCTTATCCAATTAATCTCCACCATATCTTAAAAATACCAAACGGATCTATTTACCAAGTGCAAAACTACATTCATATTTCGCTCAAAGGCTGAGGAAAGAACTCGTTTTATATGGAATTCATCTTGGTCTGATAGCCTCCATGTGTCAGTACACCATGTCATGCTTGCCCTTCCTTCCGACTGAAAGTTCACTGTTCGCGAAGTGTACCTTCGTGATTAAACTCTACCGTGCCATCCCGTTACCGCCCAACTTCCCCAATCTCTGTCTCATATTTTACCTGCACCTTGCTCCGTTTGTTTTTTTTTAGTTGGACATGTGTCATTTTCAACAGCATTTTCTTCTTTTGGACTATCGCTGGCTATATCTTCTTCTGCTGGTATAGCTAAATATCCAGCCCAAGCGATGGCCTCGGAAGCTGACATGCAATATAAATAAAACACATACTTTTAATCCTCATGCACGTGCTTTAGATTTTTGGGAGACTGCTGCTATGATCCATTAGGTCAGGGTTACTTTGCTTTTCATGTATTTTCAGAAACCAGAGAACACATTACAGATCGTTTGCTGAAATATGTTTCGTGTTCTATTTTGTCACGTTTAAATATTAGTATCTATATTGGATATGAAGGGTTCACTATTGTAAACAAATCCCAACCTAGACAGTCACTAGATGCTATAAATAAATAGCACTAGCATTCTTTTGATATTAAATTGATGAGATGATTTCATTTAGAGAATATGATTTCAGCATGTGGCATAGTGTATTATCTACGTATTTTATACAGTTTGTGTTCAATGGACAATAATTACCGATCATCTTTATCAACAATACATTACATTTTTTGTTCATTTTTCTAGAACGTTATTTGCGGAGACGAAGAATGTTCTCTCAAAGTGTCAAAAGATTTTGACAGCGTGAAGTTTTATTACAAATCAAGTTGAAAATTACATGAAGAATACAAAAATGTTTACCTAGATAAATGCATCTCTTCTTGCAGTACAAGGACATGTTATTAGAGATGCTCCTGAAAGGAAACGAAAATGATTCCGGATGAATCAACCTCACTTGATTCTATTTAGTAAAAGTGTGAAACAGATAAAATGATTCCGGATGAATCAACCTCAATTGATTCTATTAGTAAAAACGTGAAACAGATAAAATGATTCCGGATAAATCAACCTCAATTGATTCTATTAGTAAAAACGTGAAACAGATAAAATGATTCCGGATGAATCAACCTCAATTGATTCTATTAGTAAAAGCGTGAAACAGATGGTAACACCTTTCTCTAATCTCAGTTAACACAGCATAGTTGGTTGTTATCACGAGACACCCCCCCTCCTCCTTTTGTACTTTAAGAATCGATTGCTTGTGATAAATCGGTACTCTCAATTAATCTAATACAGAATGTTATGTGACTTTATTTACGTTTCCGCTTATAGCTTGGTTGAACTCGAGTTATTGATTGTTTTATTGGTAGCGAGTCAGTTGGAGGTAGATATTTTTCAAACGGAGTAATTAACCAATTGTTCGATTTAGAGGTCGCAACGTACAGCAGTCGGAACAACCTCGGGTACATCTGTGTGACAGAATTTTGCATCTGATGTATGTCGTCGCGGTAATTTACAGAGAAGAAAACATACATTATTTCTCCACGCAAATAGTAAGCACAAAGTTTTCGGATCACCTCAAGTACTTCTGACATTGATGGTAAGACTGACTGAGATGTTACAATTGAAAAAACCTCATTTCAAATGAAATCTTCCGGCATACATCTGGAGTATGATACTCATGTTTGACCTTGAATTTTTACATAATTATAGATCGTGCATGAAACTTTTTTGCTAAGAATTTCTTTCGTAAATTAGACCCTTCCTACTTTCTTTAGCATAATGAGTTCTCGGTACTGTTTTATTGTATGTGGTATAAAATACCTATCTACGAATGAATGGTCAGTAGTTGATTCTAGGAATATCATTTTGGTGTTAGCATGTTTAAGAACATTTCAGTTGACAATGTTGTTTTGAGGTCCTAGAAAATAGAACAAAAATCAACATCAAGCCATCTTCTCGCAAAGTGTTTTATTTTTAATTTTCTCGCTCGGTAATTAGGGGCAGGCAGTTAGACCCCCTTTATCCCCGGTTTTCTTTAACTGCATACTCTCATCATTCAACCGGAGGGTCAAAATAAGTTAAAACTACTAGGAAAAAGTGTGTTTGAATTATTACCCGATTCGTGTATACGGTCCGCTGCCCTCTCCTCGTTTTCCTTGTGATGCTGTGGAGGGACATATCATTAAACAGTCTATTACCCATTCATATCCACATAGTTTCATCCATCGTAGATACAGATGTCTGTCTTCTAGAACATCTTCACCTTAATGAAATGCACGCATAATAATCAGATTAAAATAATAGAATCATAGTTCTTAGTAAAGACCTTTGTGACACTAATTATTTATTTAATATGGACAATGTTTATACCAAACAAGTGATTCATGTTGATAGAGTTAATCATGCAATAATATTTTCACTCCATCCAGCACGTCAGATCATATGTGGGCTTAATCTAAGGCCATTAAGCGTTATGGCACAAGTCCTGTTTGATCTAAGGTCAGTAAAGCGTTAAGGCAATAGGTCTCTTTGAGCTAAGTCCATTAAGTGTCATGGTAATAGTGCTATTTGATCTAAGCCCATTAAGTGTCATGGCAATAGTGCTATTTGATCTAAGTCCATTAAGCGTCATGGCAATAGTGCTATTTTATCTAAGCCCATTAGGCGTCATGCAATAGTGCTATTTGATCTAAGTCCATTAAGCGTCATGGTAATAGTGCTATTTGATCTAAGCCAATTAAGCGTCATGGTAATAGTGCTATTTGATCTAAGCCCATTAAGCGTCATATTTATAGTGCTATTTGATTTAAGCACATTAAGCGTCATGGTAATAGTGCTATTTGATCTAAGCCCATTAAATGTCTTGGTAATAGTGCTATTTGATCTAACCCCATTAAGTGTCTTGGTAATAGTGCTATTTGATCTAACCCCATTAAGCGTCATGGTACTAGTGCTATTTGATCTAAGCCCATTAAGCGTCATGGTAATAGTACTATTTGATCTAAGCGTCATGGCATTAGTGCTATTTGATCTAAGCCCATTAAGCGTCATAGTTATGGTGCTATTTGATCTAAGCCCATTAAGCGTCATGGTAATAGTGCTGTTTGATCTAAGCCCATTAAGCGTCATGGTAATAGTGCTATTTGATCTAAGCCCATTAAGCGCCATAGTTATATTGTTATTTGATCTAAACCCATTAAGCGTCATGGTAATAGTGCTATTTGATCTAAGCCCATTAAGCGCCATAGTTATATTGTTATTTGATCTAAACCCATTAAGCGTCATGGTAATAGTGCTATTTGATCTAAGCCCATTAAGCGTCATGGTAATAGTGCTATTTGATATACGGCATTAAACATCAAGGCAGTAGTGCTATTTGTGATTTGCAGTGTTTGTGCATGTCAGTGTTTTATAACATTTTTCAGTTACTAAAATCCTCTTTTTTAAATAGCCTGACAAATTCTCTTTCATGAGGCATATTGATGAATGCAAACGTTTTAAATATTTCATGTTCAAATGGGTTGGTTGAAGTATGAGTGACCAGTCTCTCGTCTGAAGTAATCAGTCAATATAATGACTTAATTCAGAGTAAGTAACATGTAACGGATCTAGCCACCATGAATCTTACAAAACAAGATCATGACATAGCAACTGGTTTGTCAAGGTATACAATAGGATCAGAATACTAAAAACAACGTGTTACCTCCTTTAAGAAGGATATCACAACTGCTAAACGGATTTAAATTTGGTGGTAAACTGCCACCTGGAGAAAACCGTACACCACTATTACTACATCACATTTAATTCATACTGTATTTTCTGCGATGTTTCTCTTCGATGGCATAAGTGCAGAATTTAAAGATTTCATCCAATTAAATGAAGGGGAAAATGTCAGAAATTGTTATTTACAGATGGTGTAGCAATGTACGTCGCCGTGACCTTTCACACAGTATGATCGTATATGAACTTGTCTATTTCAGATGAAGTACATGACGCTCGTAGTCTTTTCCATTTAAAGTGTACGGTAGCCGTGCGAATAGTGTCAGTCCTTGTTTATAATATTTAAATCAAGCTTTTCAAGTTCCGGTCTTTTCTCAAAACCGATCACTTCTATAGTTTACGTGCTACCCGAAATTGAAGATTTTGACGATACGAAAATCTACGCACGGAAAGTAAATATTTGACAGGGGATCTGTTCCAAATAGCATGAACGATAAAAAAAAAAAAATTGCAAAACACATGCTCGCACATTTTGTCAACAAATTTTAATTAGTTTAAATTATAATCAAGGCACACAGTAGGATGATCATAGCATGTCATGAAAATAAACAAGGTGGTTGCACCAAGTGTTTTAAACCATTTTGTTACTCTTAGGCGTGTCCTCCGGTGTAGAGATACTTTCCGAAATTGGACAGTAAATCGCCAGATAGCAGAGTCGCTTATTTTGCGACTATATCGTCGGGTGAATTTCAGACTGCAACTGTAGGTACAATATAGTTTCCAGTCAAAATACTTGTGTACTAATGCACAAAGACAATGACCCCATGATCAAAATAATCTTCACGTAGCGATATTGTTTGAGAGGTTTGAGTTGTGTGGAACGTTTGGATTGGATACTTACACGCATGGACAAAGAAATACATACCGGTATCACGTGTTCTGGACAGGAGTGTATATTCTTGTGAAACTGGAGCGTTCTCGAAAGTGCTCAGTATCTTAAGTTCGGTCAGTACGATTTCATCCTAAGAAAGGCAAAGAAAACTGCACATAAAAATAAATCTATGGCATTCAAATACATATGGCAAAAACGAGTTCCAAGTTACAGAGGGTAACATATGAGCTTAAATGAAGGAAAACCAATCCCCCAATATAGACAGTCATCAGATAAATCAAATCTTATCAAAGTATTGTATGTATTGGGTCAAGTTCATCCGCTTTATGTATTGACCTACGTTAATTGTGTTATAAATGACAACATTTATCAAATGTTCTTGGTCGGCGGCAAGTCCATGTGTTGAATAGAATCATTTTTTGAACAGCAGGACTTTGGCAATTTATGAAAGTTGTTTTTGTGCCTTTAACGTTTCATTCGATTTCGGAAGATGGCGAAACTAATATAACCTAAATAATCTCTGCTGCCTATATGGAGCAGTTGTTATATGACCCATTTTACTCGAAAGTGTTGGTTTTAACTTTTAATTAAACGTTGAAAAACTTTGCCTGTGCTGCATCAATATCAGTATAGCTTTATTTTCCTTAAAAGAAACACAAACGCATCACAAAACATCAAAACAAAATGTCAAAGTCACCAGTTCTTCTAATCCGTAGGCTATACAGATGAAACGTTTTTTGCCTGAACGACCCTTCTGACTGCTTTTGATTTCAAAACCGGTTTCTTTCTCTGCAGTGTCCTTTAAACTTTGTTTTGTAGGTATCTGGTGAGAAAATAATGGCATTCATTAGGTAATGATTATGTTATCTATCAGCCTTTTTAGGTATGTATGTAGGTAGGTAGGTAGATAGATAGGTAGGTAGGTGTGTCACTTTACCAGTGGGACCCGAAATATTCCGCTTACCTACAACATGCCCGATGATCCTCGCACTGTTACTGACTACCCTTAGTGGAACGACCTCTGTAATCTCTTGATGGATACTTTATATGAGAGTTTTTTTTTCCTGACAGAACGCATTTACCGAGAGTTTGTCAAAATACCAGTCAAACCGAAAGAACAATCGCATATGTTATGTCACAGATGTTGAAACCACTGGTACCTGAATGACATAAAACTTCTGAATTGTTTCAAAGTCGCAGGAATTGATGAATCATACGAGATTCAGAAAGCTTTGGATGCTACTTATTGTACTTTTACGCGGCGACTATAGTACACCGAATTCTCGAGGAAGAGTTAGAGAGTTATCAAAATCTTTTTCAAGAACAAATCCTGGTTTAAGAGAAAACGTTTCGGAGGCGTGTGGTGTGTGAACTAGTTGCTGAACAATTCAGCTCTGAAATAAAATCGGCTCTGTTCGAAAAGTACATTTCTTACCTTCAACAAAAGAGATTATAAAACTTATAACCATGCCACGGACTTTATCATTAGTGATACAACAATTGTCGTGATGGCGAATGTCAAAGAGTAGAAAGCCAGACACTACGTGCGACATGTGATTGTGTTACATAAAGTGGGAAGCGACATCAGTCACACTTTGAGCAGAACGACCGCCAAGTGTCTTATACGACACGTGGAAGTGAACAGCTTCACCTTTGCTTCTGGACTCCGATCTAAGATCGAAGATTATCCGTTCCAAGGACAGTGAGTAAAACGTTTAATCATTGGTATCGTCAGAAACGAAGTCCTCAATGGAGTCATGGAATAGGAGGTTATCTTGGAAGCAGAAACAAGCGCCAAAAAGAGACGAACAGGTGGTGGTGATATCCAGATGACCAAAACAAGAACACCATTTAGTCTCATATTGTACCAAACACCCGGCAGAAACTATTCTAGGGTTCACCACGAAAGAGTCATATGTCTGTCACAACGATTATCTCAGTCAACTGCAACACGATCAATGTCTGATGAAGAGTCAAGAAGAAAAACTGGACGCGTCTGGATGACGCTTGGGGCAGGCCCGCACCTAGGAAATTCTGGCTCCAGGCAGCTGACAGAGTTCGGGCCCCTTTCGTGTTTCAAATATGTGCGTATATGTGCCTATCTAGCTCGGGCCCCTGACAAGTGCCATGGTTGCCCCCCACCCCCAAGTCTAGTCAACATCTACCCGGTCTGAAAAATATTACTCGACAGCAGGACGTGGAAATTACAAACGGAGATCGACACCACAGAGCCCACGGACGAAGATGGAATAGACACAAGTTCGGAAATACAACCCTCACCAGAACAACAAGAAGTGGAAGGAAACAAACTTATCGAACGCTACACCCAACTTGGAATAATGGAAACCCTAACCAGTACCAAAGAGGCTGAAAACTACGTAAGTGCAGTCAAATACATTGCCTGGAGACATTTAAGGAGTAAGTAACCCACACCAGGACAATGGCGATTTACACTACGCATCCTAATGGATTACTACGACAATGCTTTCACGAAACGCTGCTTCATAAGCTTATCGACACCGCTATTGAACTAACACAAATGTATGGGTTCGAAGCAATAACATAAGTTACATCTAAGTGTACAAGTAATGCGTCAGAAATACAGGAAGAAGGACACCGCAGGGAAACCTTTAGGTTGCCAATGTAATAGTCTTTTTAAGGGCTACAATATTTGCCTCTATTAAAGTGAACCATGTTGGCTCGGTTTTTCAATTCGGTCAAACCACTAAAACTGACTCGATCATTTAGAACACCGCTTCAAAGTATTAAACCCATTTTACCTGATAGTGACTAAGTTCTTTTATGTCGCTTAAACATTTAGTACATTGAAACTGTTAGAGCCCTACACATATGTACACTATGTAACAGCAATATTGGTCTTGTTAGGCGATAAGAAATTCGAATGACTTATTAAGATTTGAGTCAACTGCACAGGTGGCTTACACATTATAGGTGTATTAATGTCCATTAGATTAACTGGACTAAAATTTGATTAAACGTACGGGCTTGCGTTTTGGAACACTTTGCAATGTCGCCTGCCTTTTCGTATTTCTCTCCTCCTTTGCCACTCCCGGACATCGTACATGGGCGGAGATGTAAAACAATTTTCACCCGCCATACTACAGCTGACCCAATGTGACGTCATAGTCGTTGACCAATCACGACTAGTGCCACATATTGCATTTGTTGTCACCTAGCAGTTTGATATCGTGACTAAAGAAAATAACATTAGTGTGTGCTGGCTACTAATTCCACTCGTTTAAATAGCCAACCAATCAGATCCCTCGGGCCGACTTTGGCCCAACATATGACGCCTAATTGAATAGTGCGTTTATCGCACTTTAATGCGTGGGGACGTGACATCATTCCGTCCCTGCGACCAATTAAATAGCCTGTTTGTAGTATTAAACAGACGAATATGTCCGTATGGGAGAAAGAGTCTATAATATAAATTCGTCGTCGTCATTGTTAGTTTTTGTGTAAGGGATGTTTTCCTTCACGTTCGCGTTTCAGGTAATATAATGTGTAACGTTCGTCAGTCTGGCTACCGCAGCTTTCACTCGTAAACTACAAAGAAGATGAGCAGAATCACAAAACTGTTGGAGATCCAGATGCATCTGGATTATGCTAGTCGGCTCCTGTACGAGTTAGCTATGAAGGCAATCCAGGAAAGAAGTTAGAATTGAAGAGGAGGAAAAGGAATAGAAGAAAGAAGAAGAGAAGAACAATTTTGTCTTCTCTTATCACGAGACAGGCGTTTAAGGTCAAACGCACAGTGAGGGCAATGACACCACCAGCATCACGTCAGCCACAGTCACAACCACTACCAAGAGTCGCTGTTGTCGCCAAGAAAGAAAACTGGGAGGAGGAGTTGGAGAAACAGAGACAAGAGTTGAAGTGGGCATAGGAGAACACAAAGGAAACCATTTTTGACTATCCCTCAATTTGAGGAAAGGGATAGTGAGCCAAATCAAGAGCCCTCTGTACCCCCAAGAACAACACTGAATTGGGAGCAATATTAGAGTAGGAGATGCGTGTGTGGTGACGACCTGGATGGTGTCAGCTTTAGCCAGCTGCATTTGGAGCGAAAACAAACAATGCTTATCAAGGCTAATCAGATCTTTAGAAAAGAGAGACTGACCATTTGCTCAAAAATATGATTGTGTGTGTGTATGTTAATATGTGTGCGAGTACGTTTGTGTGTGTGTGTGTATGTTAATGTGTGTGCGCGTACGTTTGTGTGTGTATGTGTTGGCGCCTACGTTTGTGTGTGAGTATGTCTGTTTATTCTTTTCCCCTAATAAAAAGCACTTATCGCTAAACAAACAAAAGTTTGGTATTAGTGTGTTGATTTGAACAACATTAATTTAGGTTAGCCCACTTCACGATGGAAATGATTGGTAGGTGATATGCGTAGTTGTCGAGAGGGGATGTTTTCATTCGCGTGCGTGGTAAAGGTACATAAAGTGTAGCGTTCGTCAATCTTGATATTCAACATTGAATAACAAAAGAAATAATAAGATATCACGTCAAAAAATGCAGAAGTTGCAAGAAGTGGACGATCTTGGGATGGTGGGGGAAATGATGGTTACATTGGAAGATGGTTGTTATGGCCGTCACCGAGTAACGATGGAGATCAATAATTTAAAAAAGGCCAAGGAACGATAAAGAGACATGATAAAGGACGTAAAAATAGAAAAAGGAGGACAAAGAGGAAAAATAATATATATGAACTTATAACAAAAGTTTGATGAAAGAGGAAGAAAACGAAAAGAGGAAGCATGAGGAAAAAAAGAAAAAGCAAGAGGAGGAGAATGAGATTAAAAAGAAGAAAATGTAATGGAGAAGATGGGAAGTTAGTGGAGAAGAAGAGAGGAGAGGAAATAGAAAAACAAGAAGAAAACACCCAAAGGCCCTTTTAAAGGCCCCTCCGGTGCCTTGAAAATATATATATATTATCTCTTACCTAAAACATTTTAATTGATTTTGTATATGATAGATTTATATTTATAACTTTATGTTTGCGTACTATGTATATGTCTCTGTCTATTTCTTTAATCCTGTATTTAATCAAATCTATTTATCTATGTCTCTATTTGTCTCTAGAGTAGTGCGCATTCAGGTCCACCCCTTGCCACAGTGTTTCGCCCAATTGAAATTAGCCTGTTGCAACATTGTTGCTAGTGTTCAGTACCGTGACGTCACCCGTCTCCAATTTCCCTTGTCGCTTTATAGTCCCACACATATTAAATTTCACTATGTTAAATTCCACTGGTCGCCAGGGTACAACCCCACTATTTTAACACAGAAGTCCCATTGTCGCTAGGATGTCCCATTTCACTACTTCTATATGTTCCATTGTTTGCACATGTTTGCTGCTTGGTAAATATGTCATATATTGTTTCTTTCTGACGGAATTGTACGCAACTTGGTAAATATACTTTCCCATGTTTGGTATAATCTTTGAGGAAAAATACTTTTGGGCTTCATATCGGATGTCCCAATTATTCAGATCTTCAATGTGTTAGATACTGAGATAGTTGGGTCTTTATTCAAAAGTCTCATTGCATGCGTGTCTCCTGCCACTTTTCAGTGACTATCTGTACGTAGTGTAAACATGCAACAGCTGGATGTAAGAATGCATTGGTGTCTTTCTGAAGGTTCTGAATAGATGTCTGTGCGGAGTTAGTTCTCCACAAGGTTCATTTATATGTCCAAACTCACATAGTGTTACAAATTTAGGCCGCCAGCTCGACAGTGTTACAACCATAGTTAGCTGCAGTTATTAATAGAGATGAGGATTTGACTCAGTTTCTGTTTACCATTAAATACATCAACATAGAAGGAAGACCACCTTGTCCTTTTATACATCTCGCTGTTTAAGAGATAGTTCAATCTGTTCAATTCATATATAGCGAGTTTCAGAACCAGCTCATGAAGTCCGAACTAGAATTGTGTTGATGAAGTCTTGTTAACAAGTCTCGTTACTCAGGACTCTTTGCATACCGTATTCCTAAATTCTCCAGCAAGCATTGTTTCCGGAGGTGTTTCTTCCGCATTTAAATTGAACGATATATTCAGTTCTATTTTAAAGAATGAATCTAATGAGTAGACATGGTTTCTCAAACCGTGGTTTCAGTACCTAAAATTTCTTGCGAATTGTGTGGGGATTCAATGTTATTAAAGGTTCCTACGAACGCTACATATTTAAAGCGAACCAGTCTAAACTACACTCTACTAATACTATTAGATGATTTGACACAGCCATTGAAGCAGACTATTTATGACATAAAAATTATACCAAATATTAATGAATGCGATGAGCGTAACGAAACAAATACTTATATTTCATATTTGCTTCATGTAGCTTACAAGTGGGGAGATTAATATAAACCATTTATATTAATCTAGGTCTATCTTTTAAGTACATGCAAAGGGTTTATAACCAATCAGCTTGTTTTGTAACCTGAAAGTTGTATTCGTATGCCTGGGAAAGTATATGAGTATACCGCATGTATCTTAACCTTTTTATGATAACGTAATAGATAACACCGTCTGATTAACATCGTTATCATATTTACCGCAACTATATGTATATTAATTTGACGGCTGGTTGTTTTATAACCACATCTTTAACACATTATTAACTATATAATGTTGAGGAAATGGGTGATAAATATATTACCAAACTAAACACCGAGGCACTATACCTGGAAACGCCTTTGCTGGTATTAAAACTTTGAGCCTTGAATTAAGAGTTAATTGTTAGACAATCTGTTGCCAGCATATATATATATATATATATATATATATATATATATATATATATATATATATATATATATATATATATATATATATATATATATATATATATATATGTATGTATGTATGCATATATATATATATATATATATGTATGTATGTATGCATATATATATATATATGTATGTATGTATGCATATATATATATATATATATATATATATATATATATATATATATATATATATATATATATATATATATATATATAGACAGGTAGACCGACAGACAGACAGACAGACAGATAGATAGATAGATAGATAGATAGATAGATAGATAGATAGATAGATAGATAGATAGATATACCACGATATATCCTTTCGGGCAATCTGTTTTATCAGCTACCACTACCAAATCAGTTATCACTCTCCTGGCAATCACTGCATCCATCTCAATGCTGGGTTCCTCATCTAGCTGTCTATCTTCCTCCAGAAAGTGTCATTAGAATTCATTTCTTCCTTGTCCCAGCTACCTAGCACGGAACTGCATTTATCTGGAAAATCAGAACATCGTGAATATGGAGGGAAAACAATTAAAAGTAAAGTCGATTATCAGATGTTCCGTCCGAATCGAGTTTTGCATGTAGTCCTATTTTTAGGCAAACATGTCCGCTTTTCGTTAGGAACAGGCCAGCAAGCAGCTTAACTCGTATATAAAATGTGCGCGTTTAGATTGGCAATTACGGTCATCAAAATCCCATATATTGAGGTACTTAGTTACTAAAATTTGTATTCTACATTAACTCAGAGCTTGAAGGCGATCAGTTCAAGATTAAGCTTCATAAAAATTGCAAAATGTATATCGCTGGACACGAATCACCCCAAAATGATTATTGATAATGCAAAGTTCCTGGTTGAGAAACTGCAACACCTGAGCTCACACCTCACCCAATCCCTTCAGTATATCCGCATTAGTATGTGTGTCAGAAGGAAACAACTAAGGAAGGAAAGAGAGCAATATTTTCAGCACATGGTAAGCAGATTTATCAAGGAAGTTCTTCGTTATAAAATTACGAGATTTTATTCTTTCGAATGTAGAGACCATTTGAGATCTTTAAAAAAACAAACCCGACCTTCATTCACTGGGAGAGAGAAACTGACATTTTCCACGCACTTAATAATATTATATAATTAAAGAAAATATAATCTTCACTGCCAAAAAACAAGATAGTTCGGCCCGTAAAAACAATAAAAACATAACGACTCACACTCCGACTCTGTCAACTCACCTGAAATATGTTTTGGTGAGATAGATTCCTTAATTGTTTTGTGTTGTAGGAAATCAGGATCGGCTCAGACAAGGTAAGCAGGGCGGTTACCCCGAGCACCCCGCCTTCGGGGTTCTGAGCTTATGTTGGCAGAGAAATTAAGCATCATAATATATGTACATGAACTTTACCGGCCCGGCTCAGCTGCCAGCGTGGCGCATTGGGCCTCGCAAACTTTCGGGCCTGATCATGTTGGAATAAAATATCATTTTAATTAACTTTTTAAATTTGAATTCACAACTCGAGATGATGTTAACTCATTAAACAGTGACAGCATGCACTAAGTAATGCACTGTATACATTATGACATGAATACGTCATGAAAAAATGGGTCACATGAAACAGACATGTTGGAAGATTATAAACAAGACGTTGTGCTCAAAGAATTATTTAAAGGCACACAACTTACCTTCTATTTATTTGATTCGAGGGTGGTGTACTCAGCTAATTTCGTTCCGAAATCGTCCACAAAAGCTCAAGAAAAGCTTCGTATTTAAACCTTATACACCTACAGGTGGAAAACGGGAAAACCCGTATGTTTTTACTTCCGTAAATACACATATTGGCTAGTGACTGTCTATACGTGGGGTACAAATGGGGAAATTATTCTAACATTATTCTGATCGCTGATTTAATTTCATCTTTTATTTCTAATATATGTCTTTAACTGAATCCTTAAAATGGTGTGCAAGATAAATCTAAGCACAATGGTCAGGAAATGTTAGTTTGAGTCATTCGGATCGAAAAATGTTTAAGCATAACAAAGAAAGAAGGCTAATTCAACAGGAACGAAGCACAACTGTCATACGGATTGAACACATACTTTGCTTAACAGGAAGGCGTACATGAGACACGGCCAAATGATCCAGACCTGAGAGAGACTAGTTGGATTTTGTATTTTGTTTCAAAATGTAGCTTTAACAATTTTACAGTCTTATCACTAAGATGTATGCAGTGTGGCAGTTGATAGTGATGTCTAGCAATGGGGCATCATGCCGCAGACATGTAGCATAATGTCCCACTCTGTCACATTATCCTGACATGCCAACCAGTTCTAACACTAATCTCTTAATGCTTAGCACCTAGCAAGGCAGCTGTTAGTACCATTATTATAAGTATTTGGCATGACTCGGCCAGGGTTCGAACCTGCGACCTCCCGCATCTGAGACGGACACTCTAATAGAATAGTATATTAGACTAATAACTTTACTTGATCATGTCCTAATACCCATGTGAGTAGTAATATGGCCATATTACTACTCATGTATGTCTCTAAATTTAAACTTTGTTTGCTGAATATCATTTGATAGTTATTTACAATCTCTATTTATTGGTTAACAACTTTACTACTAATACTGATGACCGCTCCGGTGGCCCAGTGGTTAGAGCGTTTGCCGCGGAAGCAGGAAATCGTGGGTTCGATCCCCGGCCGAGTCATACCAAAGACTTACAAAAATTTGTACAAACAGCTGCCTCGCTTGTCGCTCAGCATTAATTAAGAGATTGATGTTAGGACTGGTCGGCCTGGTGTCAGGATAATGTGACTGGGTGGGACATCGTGCTACACGTCTGCGGCATGATGCCCCAGTGCTAGGTATCACTATAAACTGCCCCACTACAAACATCGTAGCTATATGACTGAAACTTTGTTAAAGCTACGTTAAAAATCATAATCACACACACACACACACACACACACACACACACACACACCCTAAATTGGTCCCATTGAAATCACACGTATTCAGTAGTGTGATATGGATGCTAGTCAGGCCATGGCTTCTTATCTAAATCAAGCGCAGGTCGAAAACGGAGTTAACTAGTCTAAATATGTAATTCCGGTCTAAATTAGAGGAAAAGTCTACATATATACTTACATATTGCCCCACCTATCTACCTAACGTACTAACATATGTACATTTATAAAGTGCGCAAAGTACAAACATGTATTGATCATGGCCGTCTTATCAAACAAGAGAGGAAGCGATCGTATATCACACTTTTGTTCAACGACAGCCCCTATTGAATAAAAACAAGGCTGTTGGAGGTTAAAGTTTGTTTTAAATTTAAAAAAAATGTGATTCAGGTGCATACTGTGACGGTGAAACGGAGTCCATGACATACTAAACAAGGATAGAAAGCTACTAAAAGGGAATTGTCCTTTTTCTGTGTTGTGAATATTTCCCGCTTGATTTGGAACAATAGCTTACCCCCCTCTCCTATTTTTTTTTTAATCTCATACAAAATCGTTTGTAAGCAATGGTGAGGTTAAACTTCATATGGAAAAGTGTTTTTTTTTTCGAATTAAAGGTATACTTAGATTGTCTGATCCAGATTTTACTGTTAGGATGAAAAATTTGGTTACTTATATGTAATATTGATCGCAATGTGTTGGAAAAAGAAACAAAAAGATAGCCAAATATTATACTAGCTGTGTTAACTAGTAATCACGCAGTTCACGCGTCAATTTCCCAACAAATTCACATGGTTGATTTCTCTGCATAATCTACAATCTTGACACATATCCCTGATATAATAGTACCCTCTCAAATCGCTTAATAATGATAAAGCAAAATGTAGCCAAAACTAAAATTACAGTTTGATATAATGCTTTCAGTCCCGTCTGCCAGTATTCAAAGAAACGAAAAGCGGTACAAACAAGTTGTTGACCCGGATGCATATTTTCTAACTGTTTACACCTATTTAGAGGGTCATTTATGTTTGCCGAATGGTATTATTATTATTATTATTATTATTATTATTATTATTATTATTATTATTATTATTATTATTTTATTATTATTATTGTCATTATTATTATATTATTGCCAAAGTCGTTCATGTGCGAATTTACATAATTTCTCAGAACAATAGGGACATTCGTCGTTTCATATTTATATAATTAGTAAATAATTAAAGAACTATTTTTGAATTAGAACCATACAAGATTCGTCATAAAGACCCCAAATGACCGACTTTGCAAAAGAAATTTTTATTTGTCTGCGTGCGGGCAGAATATAAATAAACCTTCGGCTGTTTACCATGATCTGTTTATAATTGTTTTCTTTTAATTAAAATATCCAGTATTCTAAGGAAATGTATTGATAGGTTACCTCGAGCTTGGCTGAAAATGTTATATGTTGGTGAAGGGAGGTTTAGTCTACTGTTGTTATGCTTAAAATGCATGTTAGGTTCCATATAATAACAACTAGTACACTATAAGTACTTTTGTGGTCGGTCTTGATGGAGATGTCCACTTGACCTTGACCTTGACATCTTAAGTTGAAATTTTGCCGAGATCGGTTTATTAAGAAAAGCGGGAAAGGATGAAATTCTCTGGATGTTCGTTTCTTAATTTTGGCGATTAAATAAACATAAAATCGCCATTGGCTAAGTTAACTATTAGGAATGTATTTCCATGCGCAGTTTCGTGTTTTATAAATGTCTTACGCTGTAAAATTAGTCAGTCTATGTTTCTTGTTCGTGGCAAGAAGTCTTGACTCCGGGGAATAAAAAGAAAACTTTGCTCTTCTTACAATGTCCAAGGTACATCTATGGAACGTCTGGAGAGACGAATCTGTAAAACGGGACAAGAGGGAAGGTACCATATCTCACTTTCATACAAGTTTTCTTTGATCATTATTTGAATGCCTGAAACTAAGTTTCATACAATTTTTCTTTGATATGGGTCTGAAGATAATTAGTTAAATTAAATTGTTATTGTTTCATACCATGTTTCTTTGATCTGGGTCTGACGATCATTGATTTGTTTTATTTGTCTTTAATGTTATATGATTCACGCATTCTAAGCATTTCGTAAAGTGCTGTAATAAATTTGGAGTATGTGTATTTGACAGCATCCTGTTTTTAAGCAATTCTTAAATTTATTTGTGTGAGTGTTTAGTCTTAGGTGCCATGGAAATATTACTAGCCTGAAATAGCCAATTGGTAGAAGCAAACGTCACAGAGACGAGTGTTGGTGAATTTGAACCATGCTGGGGTCGTTAGTAGTGAATTTAGGTACAAGCCGAATGACTGTCCCTGGCATGGAGTAACATAGTCCATATTAAAATTCAGCGGTGTATAAAAGTATTGTGATTGAAAAGGCAGTATTTATGGTTGGAAATCAGTAAATTATAGAATGGAATCAATAAGTTGGAACTTGGTAGGTACCGTTTATGTGTCCATAGTGGAACATGGGCGTATGTATATGAGCGTGATACGCCGGAAATTATGAGGATTGACTGGCCTAGGGTCGCGCAGTTAAATATTTCCCAGTTAGTAAGAGAATACTAGTGTAATTTCTATGGCATGACAAGCTATCGGTACGGAAATCGGATGATAATGAAGAAAAACCATGCAAAGGTGCAGTTAATGGACTTTTGGGCAAGTTGTTTCATCTGGGTCGCCAATTGATTAGAGCAAAAGTTATTAAATATAGCAGACACGTCTCTCTTTCCATTTTACAACTCAAGTTGTATGGAAGTCTTTGGAAATTTGGGGAAAACATATGACTTCCAGCGTGACTTGCGCCAGGGTTTGACACCGCTCGGTCAGGTGAATACCCCTGTGCGTGTAACAGTACTGTATGCTCATACATCTTAAGATAATTTTGTTTTAAAAATTATTAATTTATATGTCATACGAATCATTTATGCTAGGTATTGTTATTATTAGGTTTGTTTTTGTAACTTTGTCTCTTTGTGTATTAGTGCTAATTTCGTAGGAGGACGTATGTATAGCTCCATGCCACCAGTCAGCCATGCCGACTGTCTAGGTAGATAATATACAAAAAATAAAATGTAAGGGTAAACAATTTAAAACAGATCTAAATATTCAAACAACACAAGTAAATTTACAAAATTTCTCTACTCGCTCGACCTATTGAATTTGCCAATTACATTAGCTGATGCGCAACGTGAGAGTGTTTCTACCTGTACATGTTTCTTTACTCATCTGTATTATTTCCATTTCTTTAATTGTTACTCCAGTAACCCTTCCGTCTCTCGACTACGTCCTTCAGCCTTCCACTTTCGTTATCCGGTCTGCATTTAAACGTCTGCCTCCATTATTATATCCTATCCGGTGACCTCTTTAATAACTTCACCCTACTTCGATCACTTATGGGTGGCTCTCAGTCCAACCCGAACAACTCTAAACAGCACCAAAAGCTTCTCTTTAAAAACCCTTTCAAGTCTGAATTTCCATTCTCCCTTTTACGAATGACGTGCATTCGGAGTACGCGTTTGAGAATTCACTCCCTAACTAACGAGCTTTCGTCGTTGGTCACAATCCTGGCGAGTACTGAAGTGATCGTAAAATGACCTGTATAATTAGGGTTAGCTTCAGAAAAGTGCCCCCGTCCATATTTCCATAACTCAGTCCTGATTTGGGTCTCTTTGAATAGTAGCGTGCCTAGTTTCTCACGCAAATGTCAATTCCTTTTTCATGCGGCTAGGGTGCAGCTTTGGTGTGAATAATAAAAAACTCTTCCTGTTTTACCAGTTACTTCGTGCCTTTGAAGATAACCGCCCATTTGTTTCTGCCAGTGTCGACATTTTAAACTGGATTCTTTATAGACCTGATTCCACCATTGTATCTCACGAAATTGAATCAGATCACCTCTGTATTATATGCCACCTGGACGTATCAGTCCCTAACCATCCACCTTTATTTGCTATTAAGAGAAACCTTCGTATGATAAATATAACCAAACTAATGCATGACATAAAAGCAAACCCAACAACTTAACGTTCTTTCTTACAGCAAAACAACTCGATAACTGCCTGCGTTCATTGCTTCAAAAAACATGTCCCAGCCACCAATTGAAGAGTACCAATTCAAAAGAGTTCTCCGTGGTATTGCAGTGTTAAGTATCAGCTTTGCACAGCGAAAAGAGACCGCCGGAAAGCAGAGATGCTTTGTCGTTCCACCAGACTCACTAATCTCAAACAAATCTTTAAAGCCGCTACGAAGAATGTCCCAAACATAGTCCATTTAGCAAAATCATCCCAATACAATACTAAGAGTACGGAGAGTTCCAGCTGCAAAACGCCAGTTTTTGTCTCTCGATTTTTAGTGTTATGACTGACTTGTAAAATGGTACATCTTTGATACACACGCGATAACCCTTGGCATCAATATGTTTTTATTTTTACAAACCTTAGAGACCACTTTTCAAATTCTGAACCATTCCATCTGCGAAAAGGTATGAATATTTCTCCTTAAAAACTGTCTAAATAATCAGAATAGTATTTGCAGTTACTGTGTTTATTGTTGACATTGCAGATATCAGGTTCATTCATTTGAATGTTTTATTTGTGACTCAGTGGACTCGTTCACATTTCTCACTTTATCATTTATGCTTTCAAATGGATGAAACAGCTTGATTAGATTATCCACAGATAAATCTGAGACATTAAAAAAATGCTAAAAAAGTACTAAATGAGCTACAATTGTTGGTTTACAAAGTAGTTACTAACACACTATATTATTTATTTATACACTTGGCCAGCGATATGAAGCCGTGTAGAACGAAAAAATACCCAACGATTCTGACAGTGTAAAGCTAACATAGAAAAATGAGCTTATAATATTATTATTTATCAGTGTCTATACATTTTGCCTATAGTATGTGCAGTTTAAATTTTCTTATATTACAACATGTTAACATCACTTGATGTGATTTTGATTTGTCCAATAAATATCTGCAATATTCACTTTACTGCTTGACTTCTATCGTAGGTTAATTGTTCCTAAACTTGCCTTCTGAACGTTTTTGTCTTTCATATTACCCTCATCATTTTGGCTGCCATTATCCGTATCGATGTCTACAATGGAATGGGCATATAATGGTCACTTCTGTTGAATATGGCCAATTTATCCCATAGAGTTATAGCATAGCATGTGATGCAAAATGACGAACAAATCCAAGACGAAAACATCAACAACAAATAAAGCAAAGGATAAAGATAAGATGATTGTGTGTTTGTGGGATGGGTGAGACGCATACATGGAATCCGCCATATATACAAGAGTGGTTTCAATGTTAACTTAGATAAGTACATAAACTGACCTCTGTTCAAAGCAGAATGTGGATATAAAATGGACTGCCACCTGACAGAATGTAATCTAACCAGTTCATTTTTACGCGGTATAAATGCTCAAACGAGCTAATATTTGGTATGTAATGCAGTTCCGACTCTAAATAAATTTTCTCTCTTCTGTAGTTTAATGTTCGAAATCAAATAATGCAAATATCCAGTCAGAAATAAATTACAGAAAATGAGATAATGTTTGCATTTAGTAATCAATCTTTCTCGTTAATTTCCCAAGAATATAGTATTTAATAGTGAAACTGATATACTTTAGTGTTAACATAGATTGTCTACCCTAACGGGTAGCAAACTATGTGGCATCACTTGCCTTCGACATCTGTGTTAAAGAATGATTAGTCTGAAAAAATGTTCTCTCATTTTGATTGACGCTTGCTCTTTGATTTCATCATCATCATCATCATCATCATCATCATCATCATCATCATCATCATCATCAGTCTTTTGACTTAGTGTGGTCGTTGAGGCACTGTGTTGCTAAACATCTAACCAGTTTTCTCCACTTATCTCGATCATGTGCTAATGCCTGTATCTCCGCAAAACGTTTCCTGGTCCATTCTGTGATGTTGTTAGTCTTTCTCTGTCTACCTCTCCTTCTTCAACCCTGGACGCTGCCCTGTGGATAGAGTGTTGGCTCTAGTGACATAGCCATACCATTCAGCTTTCTCTTTTTGACAGTGGCGATGAGTTCTTCATAATGGCCTACTTTGTGTCTAATGGTGTTACGCACTTTTTCATTTGTGACGTGATCCATGTATGAGATGCCAAGGATGGTTCTGTAGCATCTCATTGAATGTGCCTGGATTCTTCGTTGTAATTCAGATGTCAGGGTTCAGGCATCATATGAACACAGAAAGATTGAGATGACTAGTGCTCTCAATAGTCTGATTTTAGTTTTCAGACATATATGCTTGTCTCTCAGATGGGTCTTAGCTTTGATATAGCTGCCGTTGTTTTTGCTGCTCGTGCCAAAATGTCTGCTTTTGATCCCGCTTCGGGTATTATGGAACCAAGATATTTGAACTGGTCCACTGTTTCCAGTTCCTGTCTTCTGACTTTAATCTTGTCTGATATTTGTTTGCCACTATTTTTCATCAGCTTTGTCTTCTCGGAACTTATCTCCATGTCAAATATGGAAGATGTTTCATCCAGATTTCTTCACTAAAGTGGCAAGTTCGTTTTCATTGACTGCCAGCCCATCAATGTCGTCTGCAAAGCGGAGGTTCGTGATATTACGCCCTCCACTGCTGACTGTCCCACAATGGTTTTCCAGGGTTTTGCTCATGATGCGCTCCAAGTAGATGTGGAAAAGCGTGGGTGACAGAAGCCAACCTTGCCGTACTCTGACTGTTGTCTGAAACCAGTCTCACACAGAACCATGACCAATTACTGCACTTGTAGCCTTTGCGTACAGCTGCTTTATCATTGCACTAAGGCTAAACATTGCAAGGTTCCTGATTAGCGGATGGAATGACCATTTTGTAATGGAACAAGATCGATACAGAAATTTTGAAGAAAACGCCCCAAGAAAGAACGTTTTTCACTAATTTTACACCAGTAAATATATAATTTAAAGTTGACATAAAATGTATTTATATCATGAGGACACGATTTGTACAGTTGTTGTATAGAGTATGTTTGTAAGCATAGTTTTTTTTCCAAGATTATAATTGTTAGACTGTGTGCTTTCGTAAATTCGTTCATAAGAAATGATATTTTCTGTAACAAGTCTGTATTTGCTTCATTCAGTTGGTTAAATAATATTTATTTCCGTTTTGATTGATTGCATCGATATTTGTTCTGTTTTTGTCCATGTTTACTTTTTGTATATCCTATATTCTAATACGCTTCATCTTTTCACTGTTGACATGAAGATGTTACGTGTACTATACAAATTAGTAGAGTGGCGACAAAATATTATTTGCGGTTTATTCCATTACCTATTGCGTTTTAAAACGTATTAAAAACATTATGAAATAAGTTTCTATACTTGGGGAAGTGTTCATTGTAATCACATGTGTTGGGTTGAATGGGGAGAAATCGTTTTTTATTGTAGTAATATTGATATATTCTGCTGATATACCATTTGAATGCAAGCTGTATTATATACTGTTACATAATGTATTGGTTTTTTTAAAATTGTGTTTGAATATATTGTTTGAAAAAGTATGTCTGTGGAGGACTTAAACTGTTCACTGAAGGTACGATGAAAGATTCACACCAGAATTGAGAAATCTGGTCAACGATTTTAAAGTTGTTTGAGGGCTTAGTATGGTCCGAAGATGAGTGTGAAATTGACCATTAGGGATCAAAGCTGGTTGTGCGTTAAGCCAATGTGGTCTAAAGGTGGGTGAGAGTTTAGCCAATGATTCCACGTTAGTTGAGAGTGTTGAGGGTTTCGCGATTAGGGTTCAATGCTCGTTGTGGTCTCAATGGTATTGACAGTTTAGCGAATGGTGTACAAAGCTTTTAGAGTGTTTAGAAAATAGGGTCTGAGTTGGCATTGGTTTCTGGATGACATATAACGTATCTTGAGGCTAATAGCAGAGTCAGCGTATTTGTATTGTAAAATATATGCAGTGTAATAAACTTTATATTATTAATAATCTTAAGAATGCTATATAAACAATTCGATACACATTATAAATGAGTCTACATACATGCTACAAACTCAATATTATCTCAACTTCATTTTGTTTCGCTTAAAATTGCTCAAGTTGAACTCTATACAAATTCATTTGGGTTCAAATGGCTTTCTTTGAAGCAGTCTAAAACATGACCTGTTAAAATGACTCGGTCAAAATGCACCCAAGATTAAATATCTTGGAAATAACATAGTTTAAAATATGTTTAAGGTGGGATGGCCTTGGTAAAAGCAAGAGGTTATCGCATTTCAAAGCTCTATCAATTCAGTTTGAAAATGTACTGCTGCCATTCGATGTTCTATTTAATTACCTTGGAACTAATGAAAACACAATACTGCAATAAACCATTTTAACTTTTCCGTGGTGAGGTCATGAATTTCTAGAATGAAAATGCTATAAAGTACAATAATGACAAAAGCATTAAATGGATCACTGACAACATTATATAGTGCCCAGGTCTTTTACCAGTTGGCATGTATTTTACAACGATTTCAAAATGGTTTCTAAGACGTAAAATAATAAAAACGAATAAAACAACGTAAGTATTTGAGAAGAGATTTGTTCTACGTCCAAAGTAACTGAATCGTGGTGAACATTAGTTGCAGTCATCTGCAGGCATACACGTACAACATGTATATAACCGCTCCGGTGGCCTAGTGGTTAGAGCGTCCACCGCGAAAGCGGATGGTTGTGGGTTTTATCTCCGGTTGAGCCATACCAAAAATTTACACCAATGGTACTAACAGATACCTCCCTTGGCGCTCAGCATTAGCAGGTTAGTGTTAGGAGTTGTCGGCCTGGTGCCAGGATAATGTGGCTGGGTGGGACATCATGCTACATGTCTGCGGCATGATGTCCCAGTGCTGGACATTACTTTAAACTGCCTCACTGCAGACATTGTAGCGATATGACTAATTGTTTTAAAAACTACATTAAAAATCATAACCACACACACACACACACACACACAGCGTTTATAACAAAGCAGCCAAGAGTTCATGCAGTGGCGTAGCGAGGATATTTGGCGCCCAGGGCAAAACACACAAATTTGCGCCCTTGACTGCCCCTGTTGCGCAGTTATGTACATTGTACCCGATTTGGGCGCCCATTTGGCGCCCCCTAGCCACCGGCGCCTAAGGCGAATGCCACTGAGTTCATGATAAAATGACTTACCCCAAACGTAACCAGTCACTGATGCGTGAAAATAGTTATTTAGACGTTTTCTTGAAATAAGAGTTTTTCACGCACCAGAAGGAATCCACAAACAACATTATGTAACTATATGGCAAGAACGACATTAAATATTGCCTTAAAGGAGTCGTGTTACTAATTTAGTTCCCACAGTATACCTATCATGATATTAAAAATTGTAAATCTTAAAAGAAATTCTGAGTGCTCACAATCAAACCTATATTTGTTAGGATAACCAAATCCGTGTTGACATCACCTGTTAGAGAAAACCAAAATGAGCCGCGGCATTTTCGGGATCAATACATCTTGAAAACATGTGTTTTCAATTCCGCACCAAAGAGTCAAGTGTTACTTTCAGCTATAGTTTTCCCCCCAACTCACGTCTGTAAAATGACTAAAATTCAGTCAATAAAACAATGTCTCTTTCTTCAGCTAGAACAAGGATACGCTCTCAAAAGATTCTTTTTTTTTGGTTGCAAGTTATGTTCATAATCAACCAATATGGATTATCGCACACACACACACACACACACACACACACACACACATATATATATATATATATATATATATATATATATATATATATATATATATATATATATATATATATATATATATATATAAGAGAAATGCACAAATCCAAGCGAGTTCTGCCTTTGCTCATAAGGGCGCAACTTTCTTAAAATAGTATATACTTGTGATATAGAAATAAATAAAATAAAACTTAATATATTTAAGTAGAAAATTACTTCAATACATATTAGTGAGAAATTACTTGCATACAATTTAGAGAAAATGTTAATCTTATTACTTTTACTAAAAATTCTGTCCTAAAATTTGTATTCCATTTTAATGCTTCGTGTACGAACGGTAATGGATTTTATTTTCATCCAAGTGGGTCCATTCGCCCGTCATATCTTCTCAAAGTTTATCTTGATTTACTTGGTTACAGGACCGATAATTGGAACCAATCTAGGAATGGGTGAACATAAAATAGAATATATATATATATATATATATATATATATATATATATATATATATATATATGTATATGTATATAATATTATTAAAGTAATTTCTCAATAATATATATTGAAGTAATTTTCTACTAAATTATATTAAGATTAATTGTATTTATTTCTATATCACAACTATATTTCATTTTAATAAAGTTGCGCCCTTATGAGCAAAGGTAGAACTCGCTTGGATTTGTATTGCAAAGAAAGCAAGACAAATACTCTCGGGAAGCTACATAGGTTACAGACTACACATTCGTAGAATTCCAATTGAGTGACTACATTGGTAATTCAGCAAACGTTCTGTCGAATGACGTAAAACACTGTGGCCGACTTCGTATATTGTAGAAGAGAGCCTCTTTCTGGCTAGAATGAGAGGACACTAGTATAGCCATGAGTACCCATATTTGGTCATAAGGTTACGTCCGGATTACACATAAAAAGAGGTGAAGCCCGCTCACCATCAGTTCCTTCATGCTAAGTCTCTGATTACAGGTCCCGTACCTCATTCCCCAGATGTAACTGTGCTTTGTCATCGTAGTGACACCTCTTTTAAGGAGCTTCTTCTTCTTCTTCTTCTTCTTCTTCTTTTCTCTCTCTCTCTCTCTCTCTCTCTCTCTCTCTCTCTCTCTCTCTCTCTCTCTCTCTCATATTCTGGCATTCGGAAATTAGCACGACCAAGAGTTTATGAAAAATATTCTCATAAAACATATTAGTTTAAACGTGTCATCTTGGGCTCGTGATTTTTAATATATTTTAATATTTAAGTAGATAATTTCCCTATACCTAAAGAAAATATTTTATGATTGAAAGAACAGCAAATCAGAAATTCATGTAGGAATTATAAATGCACCAATACCAGTGCCTGAGAAATTGCATAATATCAAGACTTGACAGTACGAACGGAGAAATCAAATTATTCATGCCCCTACCGCACTAGCAGTAAGGCATACAAGAAAATGAATAGTAAAACATTCTGACGTATGATTTTATATATTGTTTATTTAGTTCAACAATTTACTGACCAGTATAGGGAGCCAGCTGGTTGGCTCGCGAGTAACATCGAAGGTGGTCATATCTTTAAATTCGTGTGGCAGTTCCAACCGATCAAGCGTTAGCGGGAAAAGTTTTAATCCTTTCTGACTTAAATCGTGCCAGTGATTTAGCCACTTTTCTTCTGCGAAGTTCCTAGATAATACAAATATTGTTGTAACAGCCTTTTTTGCACACTCATGCACATTTTCCTTGACTGATCTGCCGACAGCAAAATCACGATCCCTTGATATGCATCGAAAACTACAGGCAGACGATTCCAAACCAGACCTTACATTTTGGACTAGTAACCTATCTTCTTCAGAAATATCATCGTGAAACAGGAAAACGTGTTCTGATTTCGATGATGGGAGGTAGGGAATGTTTCCTTTTAATGCCTTCAGAAACAGCTCCCACCATTCATCGTTGTTTTCTGACACGGTAATACAAGTTAAATCTTTCAAAGATTGAGGGATCGAGCATTCTTTCAGTATCAATGGAATGATACAGGCTTTTAATCCCGGTTCCCGCACAATAGTTGCCTCATAGCTGCACCAAGAACTTTCGATGTATTCGTTAGTTAGTACTACTGCAACACGCAGTGATGTCTTGATTGCTTCTGCAATGTTATCAATGATAGTATGTCCTGGCATGAAATCTCTATCATGAATACAACATTTATAATTGTAAACAGGCGATTCCAATGTCTTAATGATCCGTCTCACCCATTGTCGGTCATTATCACAGTGTCGATATGAGAAAAATACGTGAGACGTCTTTCCTGTTGGAAGTGGAGGGGCCTTGATAATAGAACTCCTTGTTACCCGTTTTGGATTGTCACTAACACTGAGCATATCCAAGGCTATGGAAGAACATGGATCTGCAAAAGTGAGTGGTTATAAAAAATAAAATCTAAATGTCAGCTTATTTTTCTTCCAAAGACGATTTCTAATGCCAGTAAAAGAAATACTACAAGAACAGTAACTTTGTTCGTTGAGGATGGTTATCAATTCTTACAAACATGATGCACGATGCTTACAAATTTTATAACATTTGATAAAGAAAACACTAGTTACATACCACACTTATAAAAGTAGAGTGTGTCTTTGATTAGGCCGATCAATGTAATTTACTAAAATTTGATTTTATTTCCTTGACAAGAACAATGCGTGATTGTTGTGTGATTATCATTATAGGAGTATGCAGCAATAACACACAAATTGGTAATACAAATCAACTGCGAATGTGACGTGAACTTTTCTGGTGAAGTGAACTTAAGGGTAAAACTCGGATGCAGTCTCGGCTGACAATAGATTAAACATACATGAGTAATGGTCATGAAATGACTTCTTTTAAAAATTCAAATGCAATAATACAATTTATACGACGAGTACATAAATTTCTTGAATGAGAAGGATGTATTATAATCATAATCGCATAGGCGTTAGTCTTACCTTCTGCAAGATCGTGTTCAGGACAATTGTCTTTTTCATCAGATCTAACTTTTTCAGTTTTCAGTTTCGTTTCCTTTTCCTTCTTCTCTCTGAGTTTTCCTATTCATATATATATATATATATATATATATATATATATATATATATATATATATATATATATATATATGATCAGTTCTAAATTCATGTGTGTGGTAATGGCAAATACTAAAGTAGAAGAATAAAGGTTTGCATATTTAAAATTGGAACATAGGGTTTGAGTAACAGAAGTCAACATAGATCAATGAAATAAATTATTGAATGAGACAACAAAGCAATAAACTTCAGAGATGTGTGCCGCCTACCAATCGGACGAAAATGTAAAACTGAGTAGGGATTGACATCTTGCTGACCTCATCGGATTAACATATATATATATATATATATATATATATATATATATATATATATATATATATATATATATATATATTTGCTAGAATGTATGCAATATACGCTACCATACAACATTTCAATGGACACTAAAGCTGGTATCCTTGACATACCTTAATTAACACTTTTTTTTATCATTTATTATCTAGAACGAATTAATATATATATATATATATATATATATATATATATATATATATATATATATATATATATATATATATATATATATATATATTACTCTAATAGATAATAGGTGCATACTGTTGTAATTACTATGTTTTAGCGGATAGTGGAGGTACAGAACAGATACATATTGACCAACAGACATATCCGCTGTTTGGTGCTCTGACTCACCGCTGGTAATATCTGGATTAGATTTTCTGTCCATTCTTGTCTTTCGTCCTACCTCTGTCGGAATACTTGCAGCTGAAGAAGTAAACACCGTGAAGTGTCTTTGCTTCTCTTCAGATAGTATAATGTACGTTAGGATTTTCAAGATAGTTTTCAGGTGTATTTATATATTTATATTGGTACTTGCTAACGAGAATAGCATTTACGTATAAATACTATATTTATAAATCAAGAACGAAACCATATCAGTAATGTAGTGAAAGCAACTATAATTTTAAAAAAAAAATCAATTAACTGACTCCCATTACTAAAACACATTGCAATACCGATACCAAAGTTTTATACCAACTAATTTACTCCCATTACTAAAACACATTGCAATACCGATACCAAAGTTTTATACCAACTAATTTACTCCCATTACTAAAACACATTGCAATACCGATACCAAAGTTTTATACCAACTAATTTACTCCCATTACTAAAACACATTGCAATACCGATACCAAAGTTTTATACCAACTAATTTACTCCCATTACTAAAACACATTGCAATACCGATACCAAAGTTTTATACCAACTAATTTACTCCCATTACTAAAACATTGCAATACCGATACCAAAGTTTTATACCAACTAATTTACTCCCATTACTAAAACACATTGCAATACCGATACCAAAGTTTTATACCAACTATTACTCCCATTATTAAAACACATTGCAATACCGATACCAAAGTTTTATACCAACTAATTTACTCCCATTACTAAAACAGTAATACTGATACTACATTTTTACACCAATTAACTGACTCCCATTAATAAAACACATACTAATATCGATTCTAAAATTTTTAATCAAGTAATTGACTCCCATTACTGAAATACATAGAAATACCGATATTAAATTTCCAAATATTATATTTTTCACTATTGTGACTTCAAAAGCGTCTATATTTACATGTACGTAATGTAAAAATATTCATCTATGTGTGTGTGTGTGAGAGAGAGAGAGAGAGAGAGAGAGAGAGAGAGAGAGAGAGAGAGAGAGAGAGAGAGAGACCGTTTGGGGCATGTTTATCAACTTCTTTATCCATGGAAGGATTACAACTTGTGCTGGTTAATTTGCGACGTTTTCCTTTGGGTCTAACTATTTGCCAGCCAGTCTCCTCTGTGTAGGAAAATATCAAAAATCTATATTAAATTATTTTATAAACAAAAACATTTGAGATGTTGAGTTTGCTGTCTCATAAATATAGTATGTTAGTAAAGACAGCTGAAAATCGAAACTGCACGATCGCCTGTTGTCTATATTTTATAGATTTATTTGCGCCACACATTGTACAAAAAGTGTGTAGATTATACGCTAGTAGTGAGAGCTAATATATATAGTTATAGGTCCAATAACTGAACACATTTTAGCTAGGATATATATATATATATATATATATATATATATATATATATATATATATATATATATATATATATATATATATAAGATTAGACGTGCTTAGAAGTTTAAAACTATTAGTTCACACAATTCAAATATGGACTGGAATTTAAACATCAACGATCCTTCAATACACATTCTAAACACATTTCAAATGTTTTATATAAAATAGCCTTAATTTTGTTCTGATGAGTCAATATTATGATCTGCTCTGGAATCATACACATACATATTAAATCTATTAAGAGCGTCGTTAGCTGATATTTTAATCGCTAAACACTTAACAAGATTTAATTTCAATAGTATTAACAGAATAAAATAAGTAAAAAAGATATTTAACGATTATCTACAACAAAGATATTTAACGATTAGCTACATCAAAAATATTTAACGATTAATTACATCAAAGATATTTAACGATTAACTACATCAAAGATATTTAACGATTAGCTACATCAAAGATATTTAACGATTAATTTAACGATTATCTACATCAAAAATATTTAACGATTAGCTACATCAATAATATTTAACGATTAGATACATCAAAGATATTTAACGATTAGCTACATCAAAGATATTTAACGATTAGCTACATCAAAGATATTTATCGATTAGCTACATCAAAGATATTTAACGATTAGCTACATCAAAGATATTTAACGATTAGCTACATCAAAGATATTTAACGATTAGCTACATCAAAGATATTTAACGATTAGCTACATCAAAAATATTTAACGATTAGCTACATCAAAGATATTTAACGATTAGCTACATCAATAATATTTAACGATTAGCTACATCAAAGATATTTAACGATTAGCTACATCATAGATATTTAACGATTAGCTACATCAAAGATATTTAACGATTAGCTACATCAAAGATATTTAACGATTAGCTACATCAATAATATTTAACGATTAGCTACATCAAATATATTTAACGATTAGCTACATCAAAGATATTTAACGATTAGCTACATCAAAGATATTTAACAATTAGCTACATCAAAGATATTTAACGATTAGCTACATCAAATATATTTAACGATTAGCTACATCAAAAATATTTAACGATTAGCTACATCAATAATATTTAACGATTAGCTACATCAAAGATATTTAACGATTAGCTACATCAAAGATATTTAACGATTAGCTACATCAAAGATATTTAACGATTAGCTACATCAAAGATATTTGCTGCATATACATGATTTATCCGTTGGAATGCGATTGGCTACATGCATATTATAAATATTTCAAAATGCGTTCGTAAATAAAGCACTAATATTTTATGATACTACCTTCGATAACAATAAAAGACATTCTGCATTTATTGAATAATTCCATCATTACAATCCTTCGTTCGTTCATTTATAATGTCTGGAATCGATTAATCTGAAATATTTTAGTGGGTGATTTACCCATGCTGCATACATGGAGAGTAGTTCAAAAATGTTAATTGTTTTTAAGGTCTCTTGATTGTTTGAAAATTCCAAAAGACTAATATATGTCAGCTATCTAAGACAAATATGAAACTTCCTTTTTGAGACAAATCAAATGTAATACACGGAAGGCAGACATTTCAACTCCGATGTGAGAAGAAAGCTTGTAAATTTTAAAGGTAAGATGTTTGAATTATAAGTAAGTTAAGTGAAATAGCATTGCAGAGAAAAAGGAGAAGAAATGTAACCTGGATATGAAATGAATTATGAAAAGACTTCAACATTTAAGGAACTTAAAAGAAAGGAAACAAAATTGTACGAGTTGTATCCCTAAGATAAATGCAATGCAAGAAGTTGTTTCTAGATATTATACAATAGACTGTAATACATTTGCATGTGTGAATCCGATTTAAGATTTTTGCATGTTATTATGAATTGTATTTGTTACTCTTAGGGCGAAAGGTATTTAGCTGGAGAGGAACTAACAGAGAGATAGGAAACAAAGCAAAAATAAAACCTGTTGATTCCTGCTTCACTCCTCTGCTGGCAATTTCTGAATTAGCAGACTCGTCTAATGACAAGTTCTGCTTTGTGTGTGCTCCTCGAACTTCTAGCCGTTTAGAATCAACTAAATAATTAAAACAATATATTTCATATTATAATAACGATAAACAAGATCTGATCAATACAGACAACAATAGTCTGATTTACGAAAAACACATGTCATTGTGTATATGTTACGCAGGTTTCGTGTACTAATGTTTTAAAACACATCTATTTCCTATTTTAAACTAAAGAATCGTCCTTAAATTCCTAGCAGTTGATAATAAAGATAAATTTAAAAACTGAAGGTCTGAGTTGTTTTTTATACGATGTTTGATAATGTTTCTCCTAGCTTATTTGGTCTGGAAGTTGTTTTATTTATCGTTTTATTTGTATTGGTACAGGAACCACAGTATGCGTCCATACCTTAATCTTTAATACCTCTATATATAATTTACGTTCCAAATTCGTTTTATATAAAATAGGATTAAAATGGTACAATGGTATAGATAATATGTGACACGTCTTAATAATAATTCAAATTTGACATTCATATTCCTTTTCAGGTTTCAGCATTATATTCAATGCATGTTAACATGAATACTCATTGATTGTGACACATTAGGAGCCCAATATCTTGATAACCGAAATATGATTTTATCCTGTGCTAGATATGAAGCAGTTTTGTCACATTTGTTATGTGAAAAATAGTTTTCAGCCCATTATATGAAATCATAAACTATTCTGTAAACGTTTCGCAACTCTACCCTCGAAAAAGGTATGTACATGGCGAATGCTTAACCACGGTTTGAATTATAGAATAACAAGGTATGCTTTAGGCAACTTTAGTCGTCGGATGATGCAGTATGAAACATATGGTGTAGTGACCTAGTTGTATATAAAATTAATTTAAAGGATCCATTTCACTAAACACACAAAACGCTCGTATATTACATTGCAAATGATAAAATAAACGAAAGTGTTATGTTCCAAATTTTTAAAAGAAAAATATAAACAAATACAAATCGGCGAATCGACATAGAACTGACTGTTGTTTCATGCTATGTCTTTATTGATATGGAAAGGTCGGTTCTGCAAATATAAGACATTTAACACTTTAAAGTAATGTATTTTAATATATGAAAGAGGGATTTTATATTATATGTCTTCAAAAACATTTAAATCAAAGTTTTCTTTATATACAAAAGGACAAACAAATCTTCACAATATACACTCATTGATTGTTTGTTTGATTGATTGATTCATTGATTGACTGATTGATTGATTAATTGATTCATTGATTGATTCATTCATTCTTTCTAAATACCTCATCATTACTCTGAATCTCGGTGGTACTCATGTATAATCACAATCTCGATTAACCTTGAGAGACTCGTACCAAAATTTCAAACTTCAGTCTGATTTCTAAATGTTAAATACAGCCATCCGATATATTTCTCTAGTTTTGGTACCTTCTGTCCTTCAGTTGTAGGTAGTTATTGTAATTTCTATCCCCGGAATACCTCCGGATTCTTTGTATCTTAGAATAAAAGTCCCTCAACATATATATTTATTAAATTCAAACACTATTCATGAAATACTCCTTCGTGGCAAGACTATACCATATCATCCCGTCAAGTAAACAGTAAAATATCTTCAATGTACGTCCCTCTCTGTCTGTCTGTACCTATCATATTCTACCTGGGCTGTGCTCTGTTTTGATTTCTTTCTTCCGATCTGTATCACGTTTCGCAGAGTTTTGGCCTTTTAGACAATCGCTGTCACTTTGTTTGTTTGTTGGCATGCCATGAGCCTCATTCAGTGACGTTGTCTCGGAAGCTGATATCGACGATAAATCAAACACCAATTAGTTATTTAGAAGTATAAAAGAAATTTAAGACTCAAATCACGAAATGATAAACCATATACTAGGAAATTAATTTAAAGGCTGATTTATCAGTGTGTCTGAACTTTGTAGTTGTTTGTACTGGGAGTAATACTGCAAAATCGTTCTTTGATTTACTATGCTATCTCTGTATTAGATTTCCCATTATTGTGTATGAGGTATATTGAATAACAACACATATTGTTTCCTTTATGTAGAAGAATCATCATTTTAATCATTATTTGTGGATTATGCTTTAGATAAACTATTTATGATTAAGAACACCTATTCACGAAAATTATGTTTCTAAAAAGACTTATTATTTAGAACAATTGGTCGAAGGAGTTCTATCTATCGATCTATATATCTATCTGTTTGTCCGTCCGTCCATCCCTCCCTCCCTCCCCTCTCTCTCTCTCTCTCTCTCTCTCTCTCTCTCTCTCTCTCTCTCTCTACCTAATTTGCTGATATCTGCTTCGTTCTTTTAATAGTTTCGTCTAGTATCTACATCGTTTAATTGTATTATTCTTGCATTTTATTGATGCATGGGAAGAATATCGAAAGCAATATCAATATTTTCGATGAAAACCACAAGACGTCTAACGGTGTATTCATTTAATATGAAGTGAAAAGAATCCATTAAATATACTAGTATCATAGTCATGGGATAGGTGATTAATTCCACTTCAAAGTTTAAAATAAAAATTTAAAATTCCGTACCTGGACCGTTTTTATTTAAAAAGAAAATACTCCAAGCTCAGTGTAATACAGTGATAATTTGTTTTGTACTGAAACAAAGTGATCTTTAAGAAATGAACGATTTCAAATGTTTGATAGAATATTTAAAATCTTTTTGTTTACGAGGATGTTCCAATTGAACAGCTCTTGTTTCAAAGTTACGGATACATTTATAGAGCACACATGTCTGAAACAAAGTACCCTAAATTCATTGGATCAAAATGATACTTATCGGTGCTATGACATGAGGATATTTCAGAGCTTGGTCAATTTAAACACAAAAATATTAAAATTCGTTATCCTTTCACCAAAATCGTTGAGAAAGAGCAAGATTATTTCTGGACCAATCTCACCTTCTTATCAGAAAATACCACAAGTTCGTTTCTGTCAATCATATTTCTCTCAAGCAAAATACATTACGTTTTCTACACAGCATTTTTAATAATATCTATGTCTTATTTGTTTACGTTTATAAATGTTTATCGGTCTGAAATATTGTTTTTGTCCAAAAATAAAATAATCATAACTTGGACTAATGAGTCTGAGTCATTTTTGCTTTTAAAAAAAGAGTGGTGGAGAAATGTTTAAGTTCTTTCTTGGAAACAAGATTTATTCATTCAGAACATCCTTGCGTAAGGACACAGAATTTACATTTCCATTTCAAAATTATTAAGAGGCCCGGATCTCTTAATTTTCAACTACATGCTATGTGTGACAAACCCTTATTGATCTGTATAATACTATATTATTGAAAGCGTTTCCTAAGGTTTGTGTCGAGTTCACAAGAGAATAAGATTGTATTTAACATCCAATGTTTTTAGATTCGGTATGACTCTTTATTATTGTTTATTGTGTTAGCAATGCTCAAGAATATGGAAGTGCAGTTCGACTCTAACATAAAATTCCCCAGGTGGAACTATAATAAATCGGATTAGGCAAAACTTAAAACTCAATTAATAAATATCAACCCAAATACAATTGAAAATGAAGACATTGATATATACTATGAAAACCTAATTAAGATCATTACATAGGCGGCCACCACTAGCATACCCAAAACAAATAGCATACCAAAAACAAATAGCATACCCAAAACAAATAGCATACCAAACAAACTAGAAGTACCATGGTGGAGGTGTCAAATAAAACAAACTCGGAAAGGAAAACAAAAAGCCCTTAATAAATTCAAAAGATCAGGTAACACAATTAACCTATTAGAATATACAAAATAACAAGGCAAACAACTAAAAATCCTGATCAAGCACTCCAGAAAAAACTTGGCGAAAATGCTGCACCAGTATAAATATAAGAACCAATTCAAAATACGTGTGGGATAAAATTTGAGCAATTATGGGCAAAAATACCAACAAAACCCCCACTATAAGTAATGCTAACAACAACAAAGAAAAAGCTGACATATTATCCCAACACTTTGCAAATATGAGCAGCGATTGCAACAACACCAATGAATTGTAACAATATAGGAAAAAAAAGCTCAAGACGAGTGTAAGACATTATTTCAAGACCATGGACCCAAAAATTCTAATCCAAATAAAGACATAACACTAAATAAATGGGATCAGGCACTAAAAACAAAAAAGAAAACTTCACCTGGGCAAGACAAAATAGGGTACACTATATACAAAAAATTACCCCATAACATCATTAAGTCTAGCATAAAACTATTAAATAAAATATGGGACACAGGAAAGCTACCAAAATAATAGAAAACTGCGATAGTAATACCCATCTTAAAACCAAACAAAGATCGCAATGACATCAACTCATATCAACCCATTTCACTAGCCAACAATATATGCAATATTATGGAAACCATATTTTCCAAAAGACTAAAACACTACCTTGAATGTAACAAACTAATATCTGAAAACCAATATGGATTTAGGAACCAAAGGTCTACTACGAACCAACTCATAAGATAAGAAACCGCTATAAAATTGGCATTTAACTCCAAAAGAAAAGCGGACAGAAATTTAATGGCGGTGTTTATAGATCTGGAAAAAGCATTCGATTTCGTATCGACCAAAGGCCTAATAGCAAGATTAAATCACTATGGCATTACGGGAAGTAAGTATAACTTCATTGAAAATTTCCTCATTGACCGCAAAATAATAACTAGAGTAGGATACACTTATTCAGAAGGACAAACCCTTGAAAATGGAACCCCACAAGGGAGTGTACTCAGTCCCACTCTTTTCAATCTAATGATAAACGACCTTGACAGAGCTCACTAGAAGTTGAATTATCGCAATTTGCACATGATAGTGGACTATGGAGTGCAGGAAACCCATCCAACCACAAAATTATAACAGATATTCAAGATAGTTTGAATAATATAGAAGAATGGACACATAAATGGGGATTCAAACTATCGAACCAAAAAACGGTACCAGTACTATTTACCCCACATTACAGAAATAAAAAACAATATATATATATATAAAATTCAGAGAAAAGCCCTTCTGATTGGAACTGGCACACTGCCATTAGCCTCACTAGCTGAGTTGCAAATCCTAACTCGAGAACTGCCGTTACATCTAAGAAGACAGGAACATATCGCATAATATGATGTCAGACTTTTATCACCCCCCAAAAACTCACCCAACTTACCAGGCAATACATAATTGTAATATACCCTTCAGGGCAACTATGAAAATCCACCACACACCCCTGGGAAAACTAGTTCATGAAGTAAAACATCAACTCCAGGCCGAAAATACTATCTCATATGGCAAGGAGCCGTGGAATAACATAACACCAATAGTCAATATTGCAGACCGTAAGATTACATATGATAAAGAACCTTGGAGTAATGTAACACCTATAGTAAATATCTCCCTTTCAACTAAAGGAAAGAAGGAAAACCAAGCAAACTATCTAAAAACATTAGCTTTAGAAGCAATTAACAACAAATATAAAAAATTACCTCAAAATATACACAGATGGATCCAAACTAATAAATCCTTGCAAACAGCTGCAGCAATGGTAATACCTGAGCTGAATATACAAATGGGGTGGCGTCTATCTGACTACTGCTCCATATACACAGCTGAATGCTATGCCATCTTAGAAGCACTCAAATGGATTGATAAAAACAAACCAAAGAAGACAGTTATAAGTGACTCGCTAAGTGACTCGCTTAGAGTCATAACCTCAGTCCAAAATAACAACACTAAATCAAGAGAGAATTTCCTAAACCAAACCAACACAATAATGAAACAAATAAATATAAACAAATTAAGCATAAAATACATGTGGATTCCATCCCACATCAATATCCAAGGATATGACTTAGCAGACCAGATAGCAAAAGAAAAACTCAATGAACCAAATTGCATTCCACTCGAATATAGTCAACATGAACTATACAGCCTAATCAACACATTAATTATAAATGGTAAACCGATTGGAATCAAAATCGCAAAGGGACAAAATTATATAATACCATCAAGGAAGTAAATAGAAATAGAAAACCACCTAGGTGCACAGGCTATGAACAAAAAATAATCAATCGAATTCTCTTAAGAAAAACTGAAAACTGACAAACCGCTTTGGAAAATACATAGGACCCTTCCCACATAACATAAATTGCTACAATTGTAACACCCCAGAAGATTTACACATCATCTTCAATGATTGTTTAATAACCAAGAAGGGACAAATTCAGATCCGAACAACAAATCATAGCCGCCCCATAGACATACACAGAAATAATACAATCAACAAATAGCAACCTCCAAACAACATTAAAAACGATAATTTAATTTTTAAAAACAACAGGGCTACTAGAGAAAATTAAGAAAATAGGAAAATAAAGAACATAATAGGAAGAAAAAAACTAAGGAAAGGGATGGAATCACCACCAGGAATGAGCAGCTAGATCTCAACCATCCTTGGAACCCACATACACTACGGTGGGCATGAAATGATCAAGGCTCGTATACTGAGCAACCAGACCAGAAATTAAAGATGCGAGTAACCGTATAAACAAAATATGGAGACCAAAAGGATTACATAAAAACTAGTTCTAGAGTATTCCCGGGGTAGGCAACCAAAAAGAAAGCCTATTTAAGGAAAAGAAGCACCAACAGGAATGAGCAGGTAGATCTTAACCGTCCTTGGAACCCACGTACAGTATGGTGGGCATGAGATCACAAAGGCTCATACACTGAGCAACCAAACCGAAAAAAAAGACGCGAGTAACCCTAGAAACAAACAAGGAACCTGAACAAATTACTCAAAGCCCTTTGAGTAATCAAATCACTCCGCAAATAATAACAAATCAACAAAATAGATGAAAGATAAAGTAATAGGGGTATACAAATCACAACGAACAGATAATGAAGATAATCAGGGAATAAAAAACATGTAAAGGCAGAAAATAAACAAACAAATAATAATAAATAGGTTAAAAACAGCCCATAAAATAAGTATAGACCAAAAGCAACACAGAAAAAAATTTGATTGCCTGGTTAACAGGGTCCTCATGTGGTACGAGAACGCTTTTCGAACAATCTATTCCACGAAAGTTGACTTGATCATTTTCGCACACCGTTCAAAATTAACTAGCTATTTTTACCAAACAGTGACTATACTTATTTCTGTCGCATAGACATCTTAGCATTCAAACTTGTTAGGGACATGTACACTTTGTACTAGAAATATTGGAAAGTTAAGATAGTTAAACAAATTTTACGACTTCATGGATTTGATTTAATTGCATAGGTGGCTCACACATTATTGGTATTTTCTTGTCCATTAGTAATAACTGGACCAGATTTGAATTAAGCACAGAACCACGACGTTGTGGGCTGTATAACATCCTTGGACTTAATGGTACCTCTCTTTTGCTTGTCACAACTCGGATAGCTCCAAGCGGCGGAGATGTGAAACTAATTTTCACTACCTCCACTTGTGCCATTGCACACCATTAACACATCTAATTGGCTGTTAGGGTTGAGTGTGTGTTGGGTCTATTCCCACTCACCCAGGGTCCTCAATTCAGGTCAATGGTTACTTAATAGCATCCCCGACCTGACGACCAAATTAAATAATACTCCTTGAGTAGATAAATACCTGGGGGAAGCGGCACCATTCCTCCCCCAGGAGGAATTGAATATCCATCTTTGCTGGAAACTTAAGACAGTGCTACATGCCCTAACTGGGCGATGCAACACTATAATTCATCATCATCATCATCATCATCATCATCATCATCTAATAGAAAAAACAGCTGTGAATCGTTATGTCAAAGAAAGCATACGCTACCTAAGTAAATGCATCTCTTCTTGCCGTATAACGTCATGCTGTCGGAAATGTTTCTGAAATGAATGGGAAAGAAACATGTGCAACTCAGAACTCTCAGCACACATTGTATTATATGCGAACTATTCCACTGTACACCTTTCACTAAAATTGCCTTTCTTCATTTCTCGGAATGCATCTGATATGAAATTACTTATGTAACTGATATCCATAATCGATAATACGAAACTTCTTTGAAACACACACATGCACACACACGTCTACAAGTATATTTCTCAGGGGCAAGATGCAAAAATGTACAATTAAGCAAACGAGATAAGAATTAAACACATGCACACAGACACATAAGGAATTTACCTGATGGTTTGCTGGTATATATTTACAGATAACGATACAACTAGAACAAAGGAATCTAACTGATGACGTAAGGACGGGCGTCAGCATAGCGATATTTGCATAATCTAAAGGGTGTCGACGACTGTCCAATATAATTGTTTTATCAAGAATATAACATTGTGTTGAAGGCAATTAGTAAAATGTATTATAAGTTTGTTTTAGAGTAGTATAACTTAGTTGTTTTGTGACCAATAAAAAAACTGTAAATTAAAAAATCTTATATGCCTTTTTTATGATTTTCTTTTACAGAGGAGTAGTTGCTAAGAACAGTGGTTTGGAAAACGTGACTTAATGACATGACAATGTGTTCTTGCCAACTCTGAATTTAATTGCTACCTATGCAAAGAACTTGCCCATTTCGATTTTTCATAAATTTTAAGCCGTGTTCATCTTCATTTCCTTCTCTTTTTAAAATAAAAAATAATCTCTTCTTTCAGTTAGAGGACGGGAAAATAGGTAAATCTAACTAAGAACAAATCTTGTGTTACCCTATTGGTATATCCGATCCACTGTCTTCTCTCCTTCGTTTTCCTTTTGATACTGTAGAGGTACATATCACTAAGCTCTCTATTATCCACTCAAATCCAGATGGTTTTCCCTTTCGAAGATACATCTGTTTGCCATGGAGAGCTACTTCACCTTATTTGAATGTATGCACATGAAATTTACTAGTAACAAATCACAAGACGTACTATTTTGGAGTAAAGTCCGTGATGCATATTTTAGCAGAACGGGATACATTATGTAATATCATCAATTAACATCATATCATGCTACGTTAACAGTATCAATATACAAAATATGACGGAAAAAACAAGAAAACAATTTGTTGAGACAAATATAATTTCATCAGATCCAAGAAACAAAGTATCAAGTTAATCGACGAGCGTTAAACAATAGGCCAAAAATGCGTTTTTCCAGTCAGTCTTTAGTTTCTGATCAGAAAAAGATAAACGCATACGTGGCAAATACAACACGATTTATTTTAATATATAATTTTTTTTATAGGTAATCGAGTTTGAAAATGATTATTGTACATGTTGAAAAAAAAAAAACGAAACGGACAAAAGGGCATTCTGTGATTTCACAATGTTTGGAGATCAAATTTTCAGCTTTTAGTTATTCTTTTTATAGTTTCACAAATTCGTTCTGTCGTGGGCATATATTAATATAATCTTAATTTGGAGCCGTCTCATTTTCAAACGGATAAGCGCCAAGTGGAGTTGATCTCCCGTCGTCTCTATTTCTCTCTTGAGCTATTCAATTTGTGTCTTCGTTCAAAGTAAGCTGATTGAATGAGTATCGAATACTAAACAACAAACATGCACATGCACATATTGACCGCAAAAGGTCTACCCTAATAAAACTGACCTTTATGAATATTACAAAACACACCCACGACATAGCAGATTTATCTGGCCATGCAGTCTTACTGGAGTTATTGGAAGACTGTATGCAATAAAACGAAAATACATACCCGTATCGCGTGTTTTAGGAAGGTGTGTATATTGGGGTGGTGCTTTCTTGCAAGTGTCCATTATCTTAATATCTGTCAATACTTCTTCATCCTATAAACGGAAAAGAAAATGGCATGAAAGAGTATTACGAATGCATTCATATCCATGTGACAAACTAGTCGTAGGTAAAACGGAATCAACTTTGAGCCCGAGAAAAAGGAGTAATTCACAAATCGTGACGGTGGTCATCGAGATCAAAGGTTACTCACAGATTGCGCACTTATGTCACCATTGTCCATTTTCTATATTGGACAAGCATAACTACGTTATTGTTCAGCAGTAATTTAGGGAATGGACTGCAATCATTATTTTACAGCATGATTTGCCGAATTTTAAAATCCTTATCAGGCATCGTGTACTTTTATAACATCGAGAAACTCCTTCGACTTAAAGACTCCTCACACATGTGATGAAATGGTAATGGACCCATTTGTGTTAAAACTATCGCTCATAACTTCAAACTTAACGCTGGGAAAACTTGCTTCTGCTATACCGATATTAGAATATATCCACTTTTCCTAAAATCGATACATGTTTTATTAACAAAACAAATAAAAGAACATCATACAACTTCAAAACAGGAGTTTAAACTCACCAGTCCTTCTAATCCGTAGGCTATACAGATAAAGCGTTTTCTTGGGCGACCTTTGGGACCGCCCTCGATTTCAAATCCGGTTTCAGTCTCTGCAGGATCATTCAAACTCTTTTTTGTGGGTACCTGGTGAAAAATATAGAAATTCTGCGTAAAAGCTATTTCGTTATATTTGTTATCTTATAGCAATATTTTTCTATCAGTCTATTCACCCATCACGCTACTTAATTATCGATCTATAAAACATAGATTGTGTGGCAAATTTGAAAATTGTCCTAACGTTTTCGGACATGGGGGGGGGGGGTGTCCTTTCTTAAACACAAACATGGACGACACAAACACAATGAAAACAATGAATATAAAACACGGTTTCAGATTAGACGAAAAAATAGACCATAAAGCCATGCCCTGCCCTAGGATGTGCGGGTCCATAGGCAGGAAGCGACGAGCGCGGGGCCCCAAGGAAACGACTTACATTGCCTGACAGCACGGAACCCAAGGCTCTTGTCACGTTCGCCTTGTTGTAGTGCCGGGCCTGCATACAACTCTTGATTTCGAAAAGTTTAAATCATCAGTGTGGAAGTAAAAGACAAAATGGTGTACCTTTTCAAACCAACAACAAGTAAACTACTTAGACAAGTTAACGAAAATCGGAACAAACCATTTAAAATAAAATCGCAAAATATTTAAAGACACAGCTTACATCCTTACAATCACCCCTCCCCAACACAACAAACTATAACCCACATTCTCAGTAACCTTCTGATTTAGTTTTGTTTGTTGTTTTATGGTAAAGAAACAGAAGTAGAGTATGTGAGCAACAATAATTACATGTACAGAAAACGACAAAACGTATGAAAACATCAAACTGAGACAATGGTCATCCACGCCTGACCTAAGTAAATCTGTATAGTTCTAATGAACGAAATTAATTTTAACAAGTCCAAGTTTCTAATCCCGACTGCAAAATTAGTTTCACTTATGTTTTTGTCGCTATATGCAGTTTATGATCATATACATTTCGATTTTTACCATTTAAACGTGGTTTTTGTTGTTCCGTTTTTTTTTTGTTGATGTTGTTGTGTCTGCTTCCCTTGTGGTGGGTCGTTTTTAAAGGAATTTTAGGAATATAAATCATTCGTAACATTATGTTCAAATACATGGTGACTTTTGATAATGAGACTATATTCTACTAAGACGTGAACATTAATTGGGTTCTCATGATTGTTTTGAGTTTTGGTTGGTTCCAGTATATATCTATATATAGACAAGGTTTAAAGTCGGGCATTTACATGTCTGCCGGCGATTGCTGTCTTTTTGACCCCCACTTTGTTCTCGAGTCTGGTTAACTCTTCTTCGAAACATTTTTTGTCATTAATTATTGAGAGAGTTTCAAGCTCATGGCAGTGCCATTTCATTTTCTCACATATCGAGTTTTTGCTACGAAAAATTGCAAGATACATACCGATAAAACGCTACCATTAAACTCAAGGGAACAAAGTTACAGTGAAACAGTTCTCTGAATCGTAGAATGAAGACCGTTAATCCTTTTTAATTATATGCCAAACATTCGCTACCGTCTGAATACAAGTGGGTTAGCTCGAAGCATTTAATAGATAACTTTATTCTACGTATATGACAGGTTTATGATACAATGAATTTTTCCACTGTATTTTTTTTTCTTTTTTTTTCTTGCTGTAGACGATAACACGGTAGGTATCTTATATGTTATACAGGGTATAAATGTGCTGACCATTTCATAACAGTGAAACTGCATCACACCACTGTATTATACAGTGTACGATAGGCGGCTCCTTCTACTAAAAGCAGCATGCTTTAACATTTCATTCGACATGGACGACTTTTAATTCCAGATTGCAATGTCTGCGTTGATAGAGAATTATATGATTTGAAATTTGTAAAGCATGAGTGGATTAAATAATTATCAGCCAGAGTGGAATAATTGCAGAGAAATACTTTAAAGGATAACAGGTTATCGTAATGTATAATTATATGTATAATTCGTAATGGATTGGAAGCTGACCACAGTACATAATAATGTTTATCTTTTTAGGACCCCGGACGAGACGTCTACATCTAAAGTTAAGTTAATGTTGGAATACCACGTAATATCCTTTGGGGCAATCCGCTTTTTCAGCGACCACTACTACATCAGTTATTACTCTCTTGGCGATCACTTCGTCCATTTCAAAGGAGGGTTCGTTATCCGGCCACAACCTTCTTGGAAGAAGTGTCAATAGTGCTCAGCCCTGATTTAACCCTTCCTTATCTTTTAAACAATGGCCAATTTATCTGAAAATAAAATAAAATACAGCGTAAGTATGAATCATACTGACGATGTTCTGTTCTATCGGAGAGTATATTTTGTTGATCAGATTTATTGTCCTAGTTATTTTACGATCAGATTTGCTGTAAACTGGGTTAATTTACACATGTCTCAGACACAAATACCGTCTTCTTCATGTCCACAAGAAGCTGAATAGCTGGCACATAGTGTATGCACCTATGGATCAGTATATATTCAATGTAAATTAGAAAATTACAAAGTACACAAAGTATAGGACAGTAAATACTTTGCTACCTAGAATTATAGCAAATTAAAAGTCTGCAGACAAGTATAATTTAATTCTGAAGATCTGTTTATTCACGGTGAAGACGTGTCTTCACACTAAGCTAGCACAACGTCGTTTAATATGGCTGAAATAGCAACATTAGCAACGTAACAACATCATTTTGTATTGAGCCAAGATCACATACACTCGTCTAAATGTACGCCTCCAACCCCCATATGAAACGTAACTGGGTTGATTTATTTTGTGTAGAATGTCCACAATAAGAAAGGCATTAAAGTATGTTGTAATAATTTTGAAAATAAATTATTCGAGATTTTCAATAAAATCATTTGGTCAAACTATGATAATTTTAATACGGTGCAGGTGTGAGTTTTGTACAACAGCAGGTCGTCAGGAAGCTTTGATAGGGTTTTAAAATACAATGTCCCCCACATGAGCACTCCGGGCAAGGTTTCGGTGTCCTCATCAACATCTGTTTCATCAGATCCTCTGTTGAAATATTCATCTCTCAAAAGGACGATGTCCCCCACATGAGCACTCCTGGCAAAGTTTCGGTCTCCTCATCAACATCTGTTTCATCATATACTCTGTTGAAATATTTATCTCTCGTATGTCAACACTATCATAGATCGACTATAGCCTTATGGAATTGTGTTTTGTTTATCAAGTGATACATTTAAATTAAAAGTGTAAGACAAAGAATGGCAACATCAGAAAAGATATATTCGGTAAAGCTAGACAAATTGAGGTCACGTGAACTAAAAGTCCATGGATCATCTGCCATTGGGAAGATTGCCAGATGGGCCAGTCCGTTAGTGGCTATAGGTTTAAAGTGGTGTATGTAAAAACAAAATCCGTATCATATCCTTTCTAGAATTTTTTGATGTACATACGAAAAAACTTTTTGGCTAGATTATTTATGAAAAAAATCCAATAGAAGCCCCCCCTCCCACCTCATCGAGTTTTTGTCAAATGACTTGGATTGAGTAGGTATCGTACATTCAATTGATTTTGCAATAAATATAATTTATTTATGTTTAATTGATTGATTGACAAATTGGTTAGAAAAGGTATTATTTTCGATTTTGGTGTTAAACATTAATAGCTGACAATAAATAATGCGTATAACATCTCGTTGACATAAAAATGGGTCAAGTGAAATGAACGCTCTAGATTATGTAAAAGGAGGTGGTACTCACACAGTTAAGAAACAAACAACACCCGCACGTTCTACGTAAGTTGCTTGAACTATTTGACGCTTGTAGAGTCCTCCAATTTACTTTAAAAAGATCTTCATGATGCACGTAAAGTTGAATAACTCAGACTGTTACTTCCGTATGTACTTTATCCTGACTATATTCGCAACGTAAAGGTCAAGGACGAAACTACTACTTGGGGTGCAATTGAGGGCAGGTATGCACAATTTGGTTGTGGTCACAAATATACATGTAACTTCATCATTCTTTAGTAAATATTATAAATATACACATATACAACTAAGTATAAAAATTAAATGTATGGCGTTCAAAATCACAAAAGTTAAATTTTAAGTCACTCATAACGAATGAAGCGTAAGCGATCTAAAAAAAATTAACATAATCGAAAACGGTATAACCGCCTTTGAGGATCAAACTAATGTATCTAGCTTAAGGTGTATGTCCCGATTTTCCTCATTGCACAATTTATTCTGGTCATATGATTTCATATGAGCCACCAGAAACTAAAATGTTGAAAATATTTCTGTATAATAGACATAGTTAGCCTGCACTAATATAATTAGAAAAAAGCATTTTATGTAATTTCCAGTAGAACAAGCAATTTAAGAGTTGCTATAGCGTCCGAAACATTAACCAAAATTAACAGACTCCAAACCACTCACATTTAATTATAAATTAAATAATTATACATGTTTTAACGATGGAGTTGGCCACTACTTATGCTGTGTTTAATTCACCTCAACTTAGCAAAAGCTCTAGTTTGAACAGATTACCACCAAAGTGTCAAGCCATCTGTTTCTAATGACCACTTTAATGTGGATTTTAAATGGTTTGGACTTATCTTTAATTATTTTTAGAAACTAACAAACAAACTAAAATGCTTGTTCTAGTGGCAACCGATTATATAATTATATATATTTGTGAGTATAATAATGACACATGGGCACTTCTATCAGTCTCTGTTGTACCCATTTGAAGTCATATCGCTCTAGTACAAGATACAATGACCAGAACGGGCCCTTAAACATTGCCAAAAGGCAACATACGACACTTAAACATTGCCAAAAGGCAACATACGACACGTCTAAAATGTTCCCTGTTGATCGAGGATGCTTAGATAGTTACACCTGTGAGCTATGTACCAGAAATAAAGAAAGAAAGAAAGAAAGAGAAAGAAAGATTCAAAAGAAGAAGGAATGCAGTGATTTAATATATGTAGAGCAAAGTGATGAATTCATTACAAAGCTATTGGAAATAACTAGAAAAGGGAACATATAGAAAAATAGGATATTCCACTAATTGCTACTTTTGTTCATAATCGAACACACATCCGTCAAAAGCTACGAATTGTATGCTGATTATAACTGAATGCATAATACTAATACTAATCAAAAAGTTATTGACAGATAAACCTCTCTTACATCGCCCGTACTCAAAGGTTTTATTGATTGTTATGGCATGCAAATAACTAGGTCGATAATTGACTGTCTGGCTGCTACTGAATTAGTATCAAAGACAGTTGCGTTATATTCATAGTACACTCCAGCTCGAAAATAAACAGTTTAGTCTAAATTAGAAAAAAAAACAAGATGGTCTGTACCTACTTACCGTCTCTAAGTCTTCTTGCTAACCTACTTAACTACGTTGCGCGCTAACTTACCTACATATCTACCAACAAACACGTATCACATCAGTCCTGTGCAGCTAGCATCGCAGGGACACCCGCCGCACTTAAAAAAAAAGAAAGATAAGAAAAAAAGACAGTCTAAAGTAACACATGAATTCAAATAGTTAATGCAACATCTGTCGGTGTAAAAATGAACAATCCATAATTTAAAAAATGTGTATTGTGCATTCTCTCATTCGACAGAAAATATATAGTGAGGGTTAAAGTCCACATGGATGAATCCATTTTATAAATGGGGGTATATTGGGAAGTTCATATTTTTCGACTTTAGTTGTTGCGGTTCTGATTCGAAATTTTGTTATTTATTTCGTAAGTACACCCAGTAATGCTCAAACGGTGAGCTGACTGCGACAGTAGGTTTTTGCTGTCATGTAATCTATCAAACGGACAAATGAACGAGGCAGACCTCTCTGCGTACGGTATAACCTTGTCAAATGTCTGTGGTTGAAAGGTACCGTTTCGATATCGCTTATTAATGACAAAACAAACTGGAACCGAAAATAAAACTATAGTGTGATCGAATGCATTGCATCATATTTCGCATACATTTGAAAACAATATAGTCATCAAGATGTTATAACCTTGCTATACAATTTCTGAAAGAATGAGAGTAATCCAAGGGTCGAACATGTTTACCGAATCTGTTCCCTGGTGTTGTCGTCGTCGTTTGTTTTTCTAATTGTCAAATTAATTAATTGGTTATGTACAGCAATTGTCAAAATCTCACGGCTGTTCATATAAAGTGAATAATTCACTAATTAGTTTTGACGAGGACCATAAGATTAGACGCGTTCACAGTATTGTGTCGTATTGTGTCATCCAGCTCCAACTCAAAACCAGAAAAAAAAAACCCAGCACAAAATAAAGGAGTTCTTTGATTTGTCATAATGTTCATTTAAATATGATATTCACAGTATGTACCAAGTTGCGTTCAAAATATTATATCTTCCATTCATTCAGCTGCAGAAAAAGTGGCCATCAACTCTAAAACAAATCGAGGGGAGGACAGTACTTTGTTTACTTTTCATCTTTAAGTGTTGAATAGCACACGCGCCAAATTTCACTGCGATCCAATGAAATACGTGAAGCCAGCTGCGTCCAAAAGATTATGTTCTATACATCATCCGTCTTAACGTAGAAAGGGCAATAACTCTATGAAGCATCCTATGATCAGAGCATTTTTGTGGAAGCATGCGTTTTCACAAGATAATCGTAACATTGCCCACGTTTCGTGGCGTTGCAGTGAAATATGTGAGACTGGTTTAGTTCACAATATACTTTAGTAAACTACATCCAACTGTAAAATGAAAAAGAGCAGTAAGGCGGCGACCAAATAGCGAGAAGAAAGCGATTTGTCAATATGTTCTTATACAGATGATGACCGTAAGATCACCTACGTGTGTGGTAACCCAATGAAAGCTGGGACGTGATGCGGTTTATAAAATTTTGTCATGTACTGCATTGAACTGAAAATCAGACTGGACTGTTACTCTTAGAAACAATTGCGTGAACAAAGTTAATTTTCGATTTGCGCATCTCCATTTCACAAGAATGTTATTTACCATGATTCGTTCTAATCAACCTAAAACTGCACGATTGGGTTGCGCTAAAACAATTATTTGTCAGACGAACAGGCGCGAGGATTCATATATATGGTAACAGAGATATCACTTTTGGATCAGATATCAATGGTTAAAAACACCCCAAAAAATATCCATGTCATAGTGGATGCAAATATCTCTTTTCATAAACAATACAGTTGCCAATCTCACTAACGTAAAACCTTCCTTGTCCTGTTAATAAAAAGCTACCAAACACTATGCAGTGTCAAAAATTGAACGGAATCTTCTCATCTTGTGGAGTCAGTTCTGTTAAACGTTTGTCTGGTTGATCCTGCCAGTAGTCATATGCTTGTCTCAGACCGCTCCGGTGGCCTAGTGGTTAGAGCGTCCGCCGCGTAAGCGGGAGGTCGTGGTTTCGATCCCTGTCCGAGTCATACCAAAGACTTACAAAAATGGTAATAACAGTTTCCTCACTTGACGCTCAGCATTAAGAATCTAGTGTTAGGACTGGTCGGCCTGGTGTCAGGATAATGCGACTGGGTGGGACATCATGCTACATGTATGCGGCATGATGCCCCAGTACTAGACATTACTATAAACTGCCTCACTGCAGACATCGTAGCGACATGACTAAAAAAATGTTAAAGCTACGTTACAAATCCTAATCAAACAAACAAACAAACAATGTTGTTGTTGTGGTAGGGTTTAACGCCATTTTCAGCACTCGATAGGCTATACATGGCGGCCAGTATTAATGGTGAAGGAAGAATAGAACCACCGACCCACGAGAAGCTACTGGCAAGCTTTCTCACATAACTACATTAGCCGAATCTGAGACTCGAACACATGCAGACAGAGGTGAGATGGCAGTGATCCGAGAGCGCTTTAGACCACTCGGGGCCCCAACAAACAAACAAGCAAATATGCTTGTCTCAAAGATTAAGCCATGCATGTCCAGGTGCATACTTTCACATTATGAAAGTGCGAATGGCCCAATAAATCCGTGATGGTTCCTTAGATCGTATAATCCTATTTGGATAACTTTGGTAAATCTAGAGCTTATTCATGGAACACAGCTCCAACCTCCGGGGAAGGGCGCTTTTATTAGTCCAAACCTATTCGTCCGTGAAGCCAGTTCCGCTGGTGAATCTGAATAACTTTGCGCCGATCGCATGGCCCCGAGCCAGCGACGTATCTTTCAAATGTATGCCCTATCAACTTTCGATTGTACGTGAGATGCCCACCATGGTTGTAACGGGTAACGGGAAATCCGGGTTCGATTCTGGAGAGTAGAGAGGGAGCATGAGAAACTGCTACCACATCCACGGTAGGCATCAGGCAAATTACCCAGTCCTAACACGGATAGGTAGTGACGAAAAATAGTAATGGGGAACTCATTTGATGCCTCCCGGTGGTCACTGCCTGTCTTGACCTACCTTCTGCTTTTCTCCTGATGCTCTTGACCTAGAGTCGCGAGTGACCAGAGCGTTTACTTCGAAAAAATTAGTGTTCAAAGCAGGCGTGTACCCTGGATTATAGTGTCAAAAGCGAGATCATTTCGGATTGAACGGAGCAGCTGTAGTACTGACCAGAGTGACCACCGTGATCAGAGTCGACGTGGTCTATGCTGCAGAGCTAACTATAATGTCGACCCTATCAGCTGTAAAGCAGAACCATAGCAGCCGTACGGCTGAATAGTGTTGCCAGTCGAGTAACAAGTGATCGGGAGTTGCTGACCCAGATTGGTGGGCCCTGATTGCTTGATTGACCAACCTAGAATACTGACAACTTGATTGGCCAGTGTGACTGGCAGCCGAGTGAATTGGTGACGGAGTGTACAGTTATGTAATTCTTTAGCCATGGGCTAATGAATAGGCTCGTAAAACCCAGTGTGTTTTGGGGACTAGATATGCTATTTGAGTGAATACATTTTACATTTTTACTATATGAGTAAAATACTACATTGTTAACTGTTTGAGTGAAACGCATCGTTTTTGGTGTTGAAATCACCGTGAATCATTTACCTTTTGTCCTTGTACCGTGTAATGTCATTTATTTTTATTTTCATTATTTAAGTCCGTGTGTTTTATGTCAATTGATCCAATATTTTGGGTTGTATACACACATATTAATCATAGTTACTCTTTCATTCAAGATCATTTGGCATTAAACGTTGTAATTGTATGACCATCAATTTTAAATCCGAAATACCACTCGGTTATTTAGTTATAAATGTGTTAAATATATATAGTTAACATCCTATTTGACGAAGCGCCACATAACACTTTCTGAAGTGTACAGATCGAGCGCCATAAAAGTGCTTGTCGTCTTAAAATGTATTAAACACAAAGTATACAATTCCATCCACCCACCTCACCCCATCTCCCCGTTTGTTTTCTATTCGGGGCGGAAAAAGTACATAGTACAGCAGTCAAAAGACATTCACGACGACGAACGATGCTACAGAATATTTTCGTAACATTATCGAACAGAATGATGCTCTAAATTTAATGTTTATGTAGTTTTGATGTCGTTGATTACATCTTCGTAAAAAAACAGCTTGTCCGTTGCTGAGAGTCATTCCTTTCAAAGTGGATTGGTAACAGCTGCTTACGCGGAAGGTGGAAACACGTAACACGTTCCCAGAGAATTTATACATCGTCAATATCTTTTGGTCATTAAATGTTATTTTTTACAGTGTCAGTATTATTACATACAGAAGAGCTTGGGTTGTGTAGTATATTCTTCAAAAATGAAAAGTCTCCGTAAATCGACATTTTCGTAAATGATTCTCCAATGATATTAACAGCTTTATCCTGTGTACAAAGAAATCGCTCGACAACGAGGACGTAGTTTATGGCATATGTTAAATCAGCTTTTAAAAAGCTGTGGCTTCTTGAGGGATATATGAGCAAGGAAAAGAATGTCTCCAAAACAACCTCATCAACCAACAGAGTTCTACAGAATGTTCGACAAAAACATGAAAAATGTGTTTATACAAACTGGAAAATACATGTTGGGTGGGTCTTTGGGACACCAATAAATTTTCTTCACAGTCCTGATAAAGGCATTACTTCCTTCATCACGCCCGACAAACCTCAACCATGGCAGCAGAAGTCATTTAGTGATACCAGGAGGCGGCTCTTTCTGGCCCTTTTCCTATTTGTTTCTTTTCCGGACACCTATATTAAAAAAGTATGCGGTACTTACATTAAAGTTCCGAGAAGATGTTCAAAAGTTTTAATTGGACGAGAAATTAAGTGGTAATCAGTGCGCACACTAATCAATAGAATATGGCGGAATGGCTGCACGCGACTGAACTCCAAGACAGAGAGAAAGACAGCCATGCTATTTACTGTTGATCGAATGGAGGAAAGAAGAATGACAACCACGCAGCATTGCAATGTCGGAAAATTAGCGGAAGTAATATCTTTAGTGGAGACAGTGGATCTCCTCGCATAGAGGAAGTTACCGCATATGCGTTATCTAAAGAGGGAAACGACCTCTTTGAAAATAACAAATGCTGAATGAGCTGAAGAGAGTAAATAAAGCGAGCGGAAGAAGACAAAAGGGGTCTTTAAAAGCCTGAATGAAAACTAGATGAGGGTTCAGGAGAGGATGTGAACGTGATTGAGGGTGGGGGTGGGGCGATTAGGCACTGGATCTGGATGAGGAGGTGAGAAAAGAGGATTGGGAGAATGGGGCCAACGAGCATCAATTTAAACTTATTGTCTCCATCAAAACTAGCTAAATGTGATAACTACGGACAACGCCGAAAAGGTGCGACCACTATGGAAGAGTGGTGTCAGTGGTGTCAGAAGAGTGGTGTCAGAAACAGCTCGGCCCTTTCTAGGGCCACCCATAGCTCGATAAAGAGAGATATTACTGAAACTATTGCTGATATATGCGTTTGTGTGTTTGTGAATATTTATATTTACACTCAAACTAAAATTTAAAATCCCTGACCCCTATTGAGTTTGATAGTATGTTTAGATTGAAAGTATGTTTGTGTGGATATAGTGTGTCAATAATTAATATTACCCTTGTGTAATAATAGTATGCATGTATGTTAAGAATACAGTCTGCATAAACGCTCCTACCCTTTTCGATGGATAGTCGCCCGCATGTGTGTGTGTGTGTGTGTGTGTGTGTGTGTGTGTTATGTGTGTAATCAAAAGGTATGTGTTCTTCCGTTTGTGGCCATAATGTTTACCCAATTTAGATGAACCACTTCTAATAATATTACCATTTTGTCAATATTGATTTTCCGCTTGGCCTATAAATGTATGAAACTGTTTAACATGGGAAACCTACATAGGTCACTATCCCCCCATGTTGTTTCTGATAATTGTACAAATTAGAAAACATTTAACCGTGATAACAAAGTTTCTAAAGAAAAAGTCCGAAAATGTGAAACAGGTGTAAAAGAAACAGATTATATTCACATATTTCTATGAATCGGAATTTGTCACCGTTGAATTCTTTGCTAACAATGTTTTCTGAACGGAGAGACGGACGCGACCAAAATTAATTTCATTCCACCTCACTCTTCCTCCGCAAGCAGTGGTGGTGGCAAACCAATCTTTCCTTTTGTTTATTGAAGAGTGGATTGCATTACGAATCGGTGTGTTTTGCGAATAAGCCATGGCGTTGTAACACCCTTTTGAAAATTACTGAAACGCATCAACGGATTGTATGAATATAGGGTATTTTTGAATCGATTTCAGTTTAGTCTGAAATATTTGGAGGGACCTTACAGGCATTGTGAGTAATTTACAGGAAGTCAAATGCGTGCATGTATGTATGTATGTATGTATGTATGTATGTATGTATGTATGTATGTATGTATGTATGTATGTATGTATGTATGTATGTATGTATGTATGTATGTATGTATGTGTGCGTATTTATGTATGTATATATATATATATATATATATATATATATATATATATATATATATATATATATATATATATATATATATATATGTGTGTGTGTGTGTGTGTATGATGTGTGTGTGTGTGTGTGTGTGTGTGTGTGATAGAGTTAGCAGAGAAATAAGGTTATTTCTTCGTCTCCTATATATATATATATATATATATATATATATATATATATATATATATATATATATATATATGTGTGTGTGTGTGTGTGTGTGTGTGAGATAGAGTTAGCAGAGAAATAAGAAGGTTATTTCTTCGTCTCCTATGTAAGTCCTTTACCATTATAAAGAATCAAAATCGAAATGAGAACACGAGGTACGCTTGTCTATATATTATCCGAGACACTTGTTTACGACAGACATGCAACCGAAGAGAATGTTTCGGTATAGGATATAATAGAGTGATGGGTCAGTCAAAATCACCGAATTATCCTCTTTTTCTTCAGAAACGAACTTGCTTATCTTCTAACCAGAGATTTTATTAATTTGGTACTCAAGTTTATCTGCAAGTATCATAATGTTAAGACTGCATATTTGTGTGTTCATATATATATATATATATATATATATATATATATATATATATATATATATATATATATATATATATATATATATATATATATATATATATATATATATATGAACATGTCATTTAATTTGTGATCTGCCCATGGCGCAATAATGCGCATTAGCGACCGTCTGAAGTTGATTCAAGATCAATGATGAATTTCTACAATATTACGGTTCATCGTAACGACACGTGTGCCCTTTCCTTGGGATTTATCTAGTGTTTATCAATGATACAAAGTTGCAAATCATGTCAGCATTATACAGTCAATTCCTCGGTTACGTGGTACACATGCTGTAATGTATTGAATGTTTGGTTTTTGTTGTTGCTTCTTAAACATTCTACAATGTTAAAAAATCGATTACTATTAATTAAATATAAAAATATCACACTTGTATTGTTAGATCAACTGTAAATATATTAAATTGTTTTAATCACCTCTTCTTGATTCGTCATTTAGTATATATTCCACATTAATTTCCATGAGCCTGTAGGTTAATGGCGTTACTTTCATGTGAATGGCGTAGCTAAGCAAGTAACTACCTTTTTAAAATTAAAATAATATATTTAAATCAAAAGTGTTTATTATATTGATGTTGTCACTCTGAAGAAAAGAAAAAAAAAAAAAAAAAACTAAAAAAGAAAACAGCCGACTTATCAAAGTATGCAAAGGTGATTGTAAATAGTCACAAAAGGCATTGAACTACATTTTGTACCGGAAACACTCGGTGATGTGAGTTCATTCACTTGGTCAATACGCAGCTTCCTGTCGTAAATTTGAACTCCGTTCAAATGGGCAACTATATGTATTTGTATGTGATATAAATAAAATATATGTATAGTATGTACGCTTGTATCAGTGATATACCACTCGTTGCATACATTTTTCATTAAAAGGAAACTCAGGCAAACTTAGTTTTCTATTAATGACAAATATATACATGCTACAAGTCCCCCCCCCCCGAACCAACACGTTGAAGCAGGACCCCCCCCCCCAATAAAAACAAAATCCACCCCAACACCCCACAGACACTTACAATTAGCATAGACTATTTAATATTGACTTTTCCTTTAATATACTGTTTTCTCTAAAGAATGTTTAATAATCTCTCTAGTTTTTCTTTTCTTCTCTTTAAAGACTAAAGAGTTTTTGATTTAGGATTTTGAAAAATTATAGATTTAATAGAATTTGTTGTCGTTATTTCTGATAACATCTAAAATGTCCGACTGTTTAACAGGTAAGACAGCAAAACGCCTTAAGACGAAGGTGTGTGTGTGTGTGTGTGTGTGTGTGTGTGTAAATTATTGTGCCACCTATGTCACCTTATTCCTTCATTAAGTAATCTTTAGGTGTAGGTGTAACTTTATAAAACATCATGACTTAATAATAATAATAATAATAATAATAATAATAATAATAATAACAATAATAATAATAATAATAATAATAATAATAATAACACTTTTAATAATAATAATAATAATAATAATAATAATAATAATAATAATAATAATAATTAAATAAAATACTAATTTGTGTATAGAAATAGTACAACACAAACAAAACTGTCCGACACATCTCTCTAAATAAATTGACCGGTGACCATTTTGTTTTGTCATAGGTAATCGGCCGTGTTGTCTAAGATGTCAAGCAATGAACGATGGCCCGTGACGGATGTGCTCTTTGTGCAGTCCCTGACAAGATGTCCAAAAGGATATACTATAGTAAGTAGATCTACTAATTTAGGTAAGTGTTTGGTATTGACTTTTCCAACACGGTAATCGACATTAAAACATGTCATATGCCGTCACTGTCCTTAGATGCTCACGTTGAAATAGTTATTCCAAGCCAGTCAAAATGTGATGCCTTAATTAGTCTGATGTATAATCGGAAAAGAGGGAAACTATATTGATGACATGGTGAGTTGAGTAGTGTCAATTTCTTTGTTAAACAAAAACCATTTCGGATAAGTTAGTCGCGTCACTGAAATACTGTTTTATTTTTTGTTGTTAGTTTATTCGCCATGATTACCGTATTCATACACTGGGAAGTTCTTGCCAATTCCTAATAGAAAAGGTAATAGAACATCATGTGTAACACGGAATTCGGTTTATATTTCTGTTTTTTTCTTTCTTCTCCTACACAAATTGCACCAAGAGTCTTAACATGATGGCATAACATTATTCGTTGTGATTTTTGCGTTGTGTTTTTTGCCTCGCCTATTCTGGCAATAGTAAGACGTATGCGTCTCTTATATCGACATGCGGGGAGCTCATTGTTAAGCATTTTAACACAGCTACCTACACGGTCATATGTTTTAAACCTTAAATTGAATTTTTTTCATACCTGAAGTGTAGAAGAAGCGACGATTGCTATTTCTTTTCTTATTATCCATATACCTCTCCCCGATGGACTTCGCATTTGTAGACTTAGATCCACTCGTACCAAATCCGCACAAGGTCGTCCAGTTTAAACAGGTAGTCTTGTTTGCAACTAGATCTGGGATTTTGTCCCTCTTCTCTTCACATCTTTTATCACTGTAATCAGGCTATGCCTGGTTTGCCCGATTTTGTTTCCCATTGGGCTTCTTTGGCCATCAAATTCTCATCCATCATAATCAGATGTATATTGCTTCACAAGAATCACAAGCTTTGCTCATCGACGGTATTTTCCAGCATGGCTAGTAAAGTCAGATCTTTGATCTGTTCGTTTTCTACCGTGTCTTTCCATGAGATTTGCAGAATTTTTCTGAGCCATCCGTGATGCACTGACTAAAAATTTTATTGCGCAAGTCATTTTATTTGGCCATTTCTCAGCGCATTACAGAAGAGTTGAGAAGACCATGGATTTGTTAGGACAGATTGATGGAAGCCATCTTGTTTTATGTCGTTTAGAAGTTTCTTATAGAAAGGTTACTCCACTTTTATTAACCGAATTGGACTTCCGCCAATGCCTAGGTTACAGAATATATATATTTTTACTAATGGAACCAAGAGATTGTAGCTGAGTCTGCAAAATGCATGTATTATTTTTTTTCGTTATATGTTTCTACACAACACTGTACATTAGCAAAGCTCTAGTTATTTTTACTGGTCTTATGGCTATATACATTGCCTTTTTTCACTTTCTCAGCAACCATTTATAGTCTATATAGTTGTGCTACAAATGAAATTACCTTTATATATTTTAGAAACTTACTTAAATATAAATAAATAAAACATTACTTTAACACAATTCAAAGAAAAATATATTTTAGAAACTTACTTAAATATAAATAAATAAAACATTACTTTAACACAATTCAAAGAAAATGACAATCTTATTAATTTTACTAAAAATTCTGTCCTAACAGGTTCATAGACCCTCGTTTTCACTTTGGTAGTTGTGGTCTTGCTTGCACAGAATTTCATCACTTTCCCAAAAGCGGTGTTTGCTTTGCCTATGCACATTGTACTGTTTATGTCACATTGTAATGTCTATGTCACATTGTAATATCTATGTCACATCCTCTACGGAAGGTCAAAATTATTTTAACATTTCTTTTTTTTTTCAAGAAGCTGTTGTCAAAATGACCAGAAGTCGTATACCTTTGGATGGATTGTTATCAAATGCCGATTGTAGAATTGGAATATAAAAGTCGCCTTTTATTGCCGTGAACTCGTTTCTTCTTCCATACTTAGCCTAAGAACAGTATCATTTAAAAATCGTTGTACATTTGTGGTAGGTCTTTCTGTATGGTCTTAAACCCATACAAGCATTTGAATGGGTTTGCATAAGTCTTGAACAGCATAATGGACACATGCAAGCACTTTCACTGTATGATAATTTAGGACAAAAATGCTTATGGAACATACATGCAATTTAAAAAAAAATAATTTCATAATAGTTACTTCATTTGCCGTAAATTTACCTTGTCTTCCTTGTGATAGCCACTGCAACGTTTCTATCTCTACTCTCAATCCCGTAGTCGATCTTCATGTTGAAGATTCGAAGGATTTTCTCCATACTGATCTGCACATTTTCCTCTGCTCTATGTTGCACCACATACAGTATCACGGTACCAATTGTTTTTTCATAGACCTCAATGCTAATATTTTGTGAAATAAATATATTTTCTATTCTACTTCAGCATACATGTCACACACTGTCACAGAGAACAATCTTAGGTTGTCAATTTGACAGGGACAAAACCAGGTACTCCATTGCATTTAAGAGAGATAACTCTGCTAGAACTAGACAGGGCTAAGAGTTATCTAGTCACAACAGACCCAGTTTCACCCAGGTGTCCCACATTTAAAAACAAATCACAAAAATACAAAATATGATTTAGATATAAACTAACTTAATTTCACATGTTGCCAATAGGCTTAACTTGTTTTTATAGCCTAACATAAAATAACACTTTTACATAATGCATCAATCACAGCTAAGTGTTGTTGTTTATTTCTGAATGTTTATTTCTGAATGCAAAGTTTCCTACACTTTAAGATCCGCCTACATGTGGCTGTACAGTTGATACTGTTATACCATATGCACTTTATTGTATGTCTTATTTTCCTGAAACAATCTCTAGTGTGTCCCTACTTGATGTTTGTTTATTGCGTCATAGTTTGTTTACACTCTGTAAGCATGCTACGCACACACTAATTGAGCACATTATCTGCTATCAACATTTTCTTAACAACTTCCTGAGAACGGCTACGGCAGGAGACTGACTCTCTCTCTCTCTCTCTCTCTCTCTCTCTCTCTCTCTCTCTCTCTCTCTCTCTCTCAATATCATACTTGTGATTATTATTATTATCATTATCATTTTCATCATCATTAATATTATTATTATCATCATCATCATATTATTATTATTATTATTATTATTATTATTATTATTATTATTATTCAGGTAGGTATCACTTATGTAAGAGAAGAAGCCGTTAGAGCAGGGATATACAGAACACCCTCTAAAAGAGACAGACGTGTCATGTGCATGCAAAAGACGCATCCAAAAGAGGTTTGTAATCATCAGCAACATTATTGATCATTAACTAATTGAAGTATAAACAATACGTTACTATATATATATATATATATATATATATATATATATATATATATATATATATATAGTGTGTATATATATATATATATATATATATATAGTGTGTATATATATATATATATAGTGTGTATATATATATAGATATATTTATATATATATATATATATATATATATATATATATATATATATATATATATATATATATATATATATATATATATATATATATATATATATATATATATATATATATGGAGTTTTACCTTTCAAAGGTTATATTTCTGTATATAAATGCAATACAGGTTCCCAATATTGCCCTATTACCAATAATAATACTGAGGATAAACGCGCAAAAATTCGTTCTGGAAGAGGATGCACTGTTTAGTACTGCACACAAAACTCTTTGTGCAGATGCAATGCCTTTGTGGAAGAATATTATGAAAGTAAGCGACTTTCTCTTGAATGTATGCCTTTAATATTTCCTGTGCACTTCGTTACAAATCAGTGGATTTAGAGGGATATAACATTTAACGTGTTCAAAGTGAAAGAACATTTAACGTGGGTTCAAAACAATAGGACAGCTAACCTGGTTTTAAAGTAACGGTGTGTATGTAAGTCTTGCACTGTAAGAGTCGCAAACAACGATAAAGAACGTGCATCAGAGAAGTCGTGAATTTCACCCAATCGACAAGCATATAGTGCCAGAGGCGTAGCTATGATATTTTGCGCCCGGGGACGAACTATACAATTGGCGCCCCAGCCCCCTCCCCGTTTAATCACATTTTTCTATTAACATTGAATAAGGAAAACAATTTAAATTTTAATAAAACATTGTATTTAAAGAAGAAAATTTATAGAAATTATAGTACATGACCCACTCAGTCACTGTCGTAGACTGGTTTACATAGTCTACAAAAGATTTATTTTTCTTGATTTCACTGTCGCAAACTGGTCAATTACGCAATCAAAATCTGTCTTTTCCAATGTTTCTCTTTCAACGCTAAGAAGAGCAAGATCGCTGAGACGATCCTGTCCCATTGACGCACGCAAATGCGACAAAATAAGTTTCAATTTGCTGAACGACCGCTCACAGCTTGCAATTGAAACTGCTATTGTTAATAAAATTTGCAGTGAAATTCGCAGATTCGGAAATATGTCGTCTCCATAAAACACAATAAAACCAAGAAGATCCAAAGGAGTTTCTGGTAGAACTTCATTCCGGTTACTGAGCAGCATTCTGCAATCTCCAATTTCTGTGAAAAGTTCGTGGCCATTGATGTCCGTGTCGATTTATTACCCTTGTTTACTTATTATAATGTAACGTTGTAAGCCTCATTTTGGCGCCCCTGTACCTTGGCGCCCGGGGACATATGTACCCCCTTGCCCCCCGCCCCCCAGCTACGCCTCTGTATAGTACGCTCTGCTGCTACTCTATTCGATATTCTTCATAAGGTCCCATTTCATCTTGTCTTTACTTTCTGTTGATTTGTATCAGATTTGTCTGACATACGTCCCACCAGCCATCTGTAACAGGTGCCGAATGGTAGCGGATAACGTTGGCCAAGTTTACCAACTAACCCGTATGTGAGAAAAAAATGCTATATGGCTTCTTAAGAGAAATGGGTGGACACCCCTGTTTTGTCCTGCTTATTGAGCTTTCGATATAGATAAGTCTTTAGTTTGTCGATTTCAACGTAGACTACAACAGTGAAAAAACTCTTAATATTATTTTACTCGCTTTTTAAAAAACAACATGCGGAATAATATGCATATTTTATGAGTATTTAATTAGTATTTTATGATTGATTATTTCCGTAATTGAGGGTAGGAGTTTGGGGCTACCTGACTAGTATCATTTTTCTTAGAAACTTGTTTACTTGGATTTAAGTTGAGAAATTTGGATTTACCTTTTACAGCATATTGTTTACTTAATGTTTAACATATTATTAACTAAAATTTCAGAAATGACACACCACCTGGTGATCTTATTGTGTCTTAGTTTTTATATAAGAGGCACGTAAACAGAAAGTAAATACAATAAATACAGCTCTAAATTCTTTGTTTATTGCGTTCAGATATATTTTGAGAAGACATACTTAAATCATTCTTTGGAATCACTAAAGTGCTGAACGCTGCTTTGAGATTATTGAGGACTCATTCAACGACATTCTCGATTATATCATTGTGATACATCAAGACAATTGGTTTCTTGGCACATTCAATGATATTTGTACATCAGCACATTCGAGATTGGAATTCATTCGGAACACTACAACAATTAATTTGGAACACCAATATTTGGTCATGTGATATAACTTTTAGGATTATTTGGAACTTAATTCGCAATACTGTAAGTTCCTCTTAAATTAACATTTTATTACTTTGAGAATTAAATGAGGTGCTGAATGTTACTAAATTTGTTGGTTTTGCTTTAAGAGTCGTGGAACACAGTAAATGCATAAGTTATTAGTACAACGAGAACTACTCGGTTTGATTGTATTGGCAGAAGCACAGATAAAAATAAATTAAGAGACAGTGACTGCTCACTTCTGTGAAAGTATTTATGTTGGGGAAAACATTGATTTTGCAGTAAACATTTCATCCCTATTTCATTTTAACTACAAAATCGGATGGATACATTCCGGATATAAATTTATTCCGGTCATCAACTGGTCTAACGCATATTTAAAAAATGTGCTAGCACAAAACAGGGATATTTTTAAAACTTAAAATGCAATCGGTTCCTCTTCATTGGTCAATGTCCCACACGTCTGCTTCAAATAGTACAAAACTGAAACAAAAATATGGACCACGTGAATTGGTTAGTTATCATCAGAAGAACATTCGCGAGCAGAATAACGCAATATTGATTTCTGAATAAAACAATCTTGTCATACAGGGGTTCCATTCATAAAGTACAATTTGGGATGTATAAAGTGTCTTGGGAGGGGTAACACTTTTAGCTGGCTAATCAGTCGTACACCTTCGGGGGTAGCTCGCCCACATTTGGTACCCACTTATCACACAGCTCTCACCTATCGCTCAAAGAAGCTGTGGCATGGACAGCACCCACATCTCGGAAACTGTCTTCGACTGGCTGGCTAAACCAGGCTGAAGTAACCGATGGGTCTTAAACTATCGGTGAGTTAGACTTTGTATACCTAGCATGTGACGACTGGATTTGGCAGCCTGCGCAGAGGAAATCACCACCTGGTCAACGGGCAGAAAAGCGATTACCAGCTAAGAGCCGTGGAGCGCTAAGAGCATGACGAGACACGTAGGAAGTCCTGGTCATTAAATTGCACTAAAATCTGTCTCCGGAAGTCTGATCATTGTCATGCTGCTGCACCCAGATGGGTTTGGGAGTGATAGTGCGGTCGATGAACTGTGTAGTTCTTCCTCATTTTTAAAAAAGTCACAGCGCAAGTCATTCTTGTCATCCATACACAAAAGTCCTGTGGCGACAGGCAAACAGCGAAGTAGCAGGCGTGGCTACATTAGCAGCCGTAGCCGCAAACCTGCACTCTGGTGGCTCAGGGCATTAGGATTGTTCACCACTGACAAGAGACAGCAGTTGAGTATGTCAAACCCCTGAGAGACTGAGCATCCCTCTTCAGGAATTCACTCCACACCTCACTGGCATGACGAAGTGGCTAGACAAGGTGCCCTAAACATTGCCTGCTCTAAAATTCCTTAGCCAGCATTCAGCGGTTGAAGGGGACCCTACTCCAGCGGTCATAATATAAAGAAAAAGAGAATTGTTAGTCTCACATTTGGCACATGGAATGTACATACCTTAATGGACAGAGACGATGCGGAAAGACTCTAGAGGAGAACCACTCTTGTAGGAAAGGAAGTCGCCATATACACCGTGGATATTGCTGCCTTGAACGAGAATCGGCTTGCAGAAGAAGGCGAACTCTGCGAAAGGGGCTCCGGATACACGTTCTTTTGAAGCGGCCGGGGAAGTGAAGAGCGCAGTGAGGCTGTGAGGCACTGATTGGCAAATTGGCTTGACCTCTCAAGGGAGTAAAACGACAGACCCATGACAATAAAACTCCCTCTCTTGTCTGTAAGAAAGCACCTGATCATCATCAGTTCCTATGGTTCAACTATGACCAACCCAGATGAAATGAAGGTCAAGTGCTATGGGGATCTTCACTCCATTATTGTAGACGTTCCAATGGCAGATAAGCTCGTCATTCTTGGCGATTTCAATGCAAGAGTAGGCTGTGATCCCGTTGTCTGGGATGGAGTGCTAGGAAAGCACAGAGTGGATCACAGTAACAGCAACTGTCTCCGTTTGTCCCAGACTGGAGCCGATCGTAAACTGCTGATCACCAACACAGTCTTCCACTTCCTTATCCACAACCGGACATCATGGATGCAACCACGCTCTAAGCACTGGCACATCATCGACTACATCATTGACAGGAAGAGGGACAGACAGGATGTGCGTGTGAGCAAGTCCTTGTGCGACGTCTACTGCTGTACAGACCGCCGCCTCATCACTAAGCTTAACAACTGCATTCTGCCCAAAAGACTCCCAAGGGAAAGAAGGCTTTTAAACGACTGAACATCTTCAAGCTGAAATGCATCAGTACCAAACAGTCTCTTGTGGATGCCCTGGAAGAACGTCTGAAATCCACCCCTCTCGGCAATCAAAATGTGGACTGATCTACAGCACAACAAGACTGGTATAATGAGAACTGCGACGCGATCAAGCAGTTCGTGCATGAATAACACCACCTCCTTAAATCTACCTCGACAATACCAAGTCCAACTCTAGGAAAGTTGCGTAGAACAACATACGCAGAACTGTTCAGCAGAAGTTCCGTTAGATGCGAGACACATGGCTGAGCAACAAAGCTGATGAGATCCAGTGCTACACAGACCAACCTGATATGAAGAACTTCTACAATGCCCTGAAAGAAGTGCATGGACCTACATCCTCTGGATCACCCCTTCCCCCTTCTCCGCGCAGACGAGAACACATTAATTATTAACAAAGAGAGGATTCTTCAACGATCGGTTGAACACTGTGATAGCATACTGAATCGCCCTTCATCCATCAATGATGAAGGAATCTGTCGTCTCCCATAATTACCCATCAACGAAGCACTGATGACCCTCCAACCTTGCTGGAGACACGGAAAGCGATACGTCTGCTCTAAAGTGGCAAAGCACCTGGTTTATACTCCATCCCAGCTGAAGTCTACAAGAAAGGGGGTACAGCCCTGATAAAAATGCTCCACCAGCTGTTTTTACTTATGTGGCAGCAAGAGACGATCCCCCAGGAATTAAAACATGCTTCCATATTCCACATCTATAAGCGCAAAGGGAACCACCAGGCCTGCGACAACCACCGGGGTATATTCTTAATCTCAATTGCAGGAAAGATACTAACAAGAAACCTACTGAACCGTCTCACCACACACCTTGACCAGGGACTATTGCCAGAAAGCCAGTGTGGATTTCTAAAGGAACGTGAGGCCATCGAAATAGTGTTTGCTGAGAGGCAGCTACAAGATAAATGTCAATAGAAAAAAAACGGACTTTTTCTTCATATACGTTGGCTTGAAAATGTCAGCAGAGAAGGATTGTGGAAAGTAAATAGCCAAGTACGGATGTAAAAAGACAAATTATATCCATGGTGCAGCATTTCCATAATGGCATGCAGACACAAGTCCAGGACAATTGAGAGACATCTGAGCCATTCTCAGTAACAAATGGCGTCAAGCAGGGTTGTGTTCTGGCACCGACAATGTTCAGTTTATTGTTCTCCGGCATCCTGACTAAAGCGGTCAGAGACGCATAGGTTGGAGTCGGCATCAGGTACCGTACATATTAAAAACTATTCAATCCCCTTAAGCGAAAACCAAGGTCATCACAGACATTATCAGAGATTTCTTTTTCAAATCATAACTGCGCTCTCAATGCTGGCTCCAAAGATAACCTGCAATGCAGCGTGGGCAAGTTCTCCAGCTCCAGCACAAGCTTTGGTCTCATCATCAGTATCAAGAAGACTGAAATCCTGCATCAGCCGCCCCCCCTGGAAAGCCCTATGTTGAACTCATCATCACCGTTAACGGCCAAACATTCAACGTAGTGAACTGCTTCACCTATCTTGGCAGCACTCTGTCACAGACTGTCACTATTGACCACTAGATGAACCTTCGCATTGTCAGAGCCAGTGAAATTTTGGCAGATTGTATGACAACGTCTGGAATAAAAGAGGCATCAGCATCCAGACCAAACTTATGGTATACATGGCAGTGCTCCCTACTCTACTTTACGCATGCGAAACGTGGATAGAATACCAACGCCATGCCAGGAAGCTGAACCACTTTCTCACCACAAGTCGCATGAAAATCTTCAACATCAAGTGGCAGGACAAGGTTTCAGAAACTTAGGTACTCGCCCAAGCAGATCTTTCCAGCATTCACACCATCCTGATGCAGAGCCAGCTACGCTACGCGGGACATGTACGCATGTCAGACAACCGGCTGCCTAAGAGACTTTTCTATGGCGAGATACAGCAAGGACAGCGATCCCACGAGGTCAGGAGAAAACAACAAGTGATCGAGTCATTTGGTGTTCCTCTATACAGGAGGCTCCAAGATGTGCGAATCTAGCAGAACAGCAGCTGCAGTGCCATCAACCATCCTGGCGATGTCCCACTCATCCCCTGTCCCTTATACAAACGACCATTCCGTGCAAGGGTTGGTCTCATCAGCTACATGCACACGCACAGAACAGAACCATCCCTTCCATCACTCGGATGACTAGAGATGTTCTCGTTGAATCTACGGACGAACAACAGCAACACAATTAAGTGTTTGTCATTTCCCTTTGCCTGAACCGTTCCTGCAAGAGATGGAAAAAGATAAAGGAGGAAAATTGGATAGCCCTCAGCTCAGCCCCTGACAAGATATACCGATTGCTGGGATACATTAATGTCACTGAATGACACTGATAGATCATGTCAGTACATAGTGTAGTTAAAGTTCAGACATTAGGAGACTGCTTTCGATGTGTTTTTATGTCTGTGGAATACTTCGTTTAATTCCAAAACTTACGCAGAAACAAAATATGTTCAAAATTGTATGCGGCTGTGGAATAAAAGGAACTCAGAACTTCCTTTAATCTAGCCCCAAAATTTCGTTCAGCTTGGTGACATCTATGGTTTCCATGAACGTGACTTACAGTCCAGTCTCGTTAATCAATACGAAACATTTATCTACAAAATATGGATAAACCAGATAGATTAACCTCATTGTCTAGAATTACTTATCAATGCATCATTGTTAATGTGAATACAAGGCTTAAAATCAGAAACGTTTTCGGTGGAGTTAACACGAGCAGGATATACATTAACCTTTCTACGTATTGCTATCATCAGTATAGAAACTGTGGATGGTGGAGGTAATCGTACAACAATGTTTCGCGACAGTAGCACAACTCTGTTGGTGTATATAATGGGTGGCACTTAGTACCTCAGTTTAAAATAACGCAGTCCTGATTACTTTTCATGTTAAATGAGAGAACTTAATATAAAAGACATTTTACCACGGTGGATCCCGCTTTATTTCGGTACAACCTTGATAACAATGTCTGAAGCTTGTATGCGTTTTACATTTACGACAGCAGACTGTATTTTTCATAAATCGTCGAAAATAACAACAGTTTACAGATTTTATTTTGGTTATTTACCATTCTTAGTGTTCTAAAAGACATTGTCGAATATTAAAATTTAAAAAAAAAATGAACTGCGTTTTCATATTTAAGTATTAAAAAAAGAACATGCTCAACGACATCTGTTTTCATGTGTTGATACAAATACCGCTTCAGAGAGCATTATGTTCCGGAATAAAATGTTGCGTTTTTATAAATGAAGGTTCCACACTGTATACAAACTACATTCAACCTGATCTACTTCTACTATATATTTGGTTTAATAAGTATAGCATCAACGAATGCATAGTTTGAAATGTGTGAAGCAAAAATGTCCATAAGTGGATCTCAAATATTTGTACAACTATACAACTAGTATAAATATCACTCTTTCGTCGGTATGTAAATCGGTGTATTAGAGATGTGGTCCAATTGTTTTCACAGAAGACTCAGATTCCTTGGGTCTTCAAATACGATGTTTGAGGAAGCCACAAAACCCACGAAAATTGTACCTAACTCTAAGTAGTAAATTCACAGTATTCATGCATTTAAACGCTGGAATCACATGCAACGAAAGTGATGTTTAATTCCCGTTGTTATTTAAATTATGAATATAAATACTACAATGCATATTCCTTTCTTCGATGTATTTTTGGTTACAACTTTTAAGCAGGACTAAAATGTACCCGCAGAAATAACCAGTACAAAACTCGCGCAACACCCTCAGCTTCATTTAACGATGCACATTTTACGGAAAGTGAGTTCACCTATTTTCTAGTTACTGAATGTCATCTTCATATATGCATTTTGGTTTGAGGAAAAATGACGAATATCCAGAATAGCCAGAAATTTTAATTTAAAACGTTTCAAAAGCTATAGAACAAAAATGCAGCATCTCGTGCGACCATAGATCCGGTAAATATTTTACAGTTAATTCTTTGCTGGCCTAAACTTTGACGAGATCTTTATACAGTGGAACATTCTTAAACCAGCCTTTCTGGAATCCGGACTGATCTACGAACTTATTACATACTTTATTTCTAATAAGACCGTTTAAATTGTAATGAAAAATTATAACAGAACATCTTTATAAATGGCCAAAATATTCGATTCAATCAGAGTTTGATTTAGAAACGTTTTTCTATACACATTTTTAATGCATAGTGCAAGGCAAAGTTCTTCAGATGTTCTACTGTAATCATGTATAAAAATAATTGGATTTGTATGCACAGATGTAGAAAATCCATTGGCTGCGGATGAATAGGTAGATTTGAAATCAGTTGCATTTGTATGTAAAGATAGAAGTTTAACGATTATTTGAAATTCTTTAAGCTTTTCTTATAACTCAGTAATGTCGCAAATTAGAGAAGAGTACAAATTACTAATCATATTTATCAATTATTTTTTATACAGTATCAACGATTTGACTTTCTGATACACATGTTCTGCTTTGTTCATTAAGAAATACACCGTTTGATGGATGTCTGTTATTAATTTAGACCAATACAAGTGTAAACTAGTATATAGATTGATAAACAAGTGTCATGAAATTACCATCAAGTGCGGGGTTGCACAATCCGTGGACCGAGGGCCGGACCCGGCCTGCGAACGTGTTCTGTGCGGCCTAAGGGCAAAATAAACAAAAACGCAGAGTTCTGACCAGGGGCATCAAGCTTTTGCCCAATTGACGTCTTGTGTAATATGAAGTGGTGACAAGTGTGCTACTGGTACTTTGCATAAACTCAGAGCGAGAGACAACGTTGCCATCGCCACCTGGAACATTAGAACTCTGGCGCAAACTGGAAGACTCCAAGCGTTGACACATGAGATGGAACACTACACATGGCACATACTGAGACTCTGTGAAGTAAGATGGAAAGCCCTAGGAGAACGCCAAACTGAAGATGGGCATATATTATACTATAGTGGAGAGTTGGACAATTCCATAAATAGAGTAGGCTTCCTTGTAAAACAAAGCCATCAAGGGATATGTGCTTGAATGTCGCCACATATCTAGCAGAATAATCTCCATTCGTCTGAAAGCATCCCCCTTTAACATCACAATTATCCAAGTCTATGCTACAACTACTGATCATGATGATGAAGAAATAGAGGAGTTCTACAACAAACTTCAGGGTATAATAAACATGGTAAGCAAAAAAGACATCCTTATTATCCAAGGAGACTGGAATGCCAAAGTTGGCAAAGATGCTCTAAAGGAATGGGATGATCATTGTAGACCTTCTTGCAATGAGCTTACCAATGAAAGAGGGAGACTGCTGCTAGAGTTCGCAAGCTACAACAACTTGGTACTGGCCAACACCCTGGGCCAACATAAAGCTTCACGATGCTGGACATGGCACGCTCCAAATGGAACCCATCATAACCAGATCGACTACATACTGGTTCAGAACCGGTACCGATCTGGCATAAATAGAGATAAAACAAGAACGTTCCTAGGTGCTGATGTTGGGTGTGATCACGACCTCGTCATTATGAACTTCCGAGCGAGGTTAAAGACAATTAACAAACCATCGACAATCAGGCTCAAATTCAACCTTGAAAAACTGAAGGACCCTAACATCTGCAAGTCATTCCAAACCACAATTGGAGGAAAATGTGCTCCACTCCTTGTAATGGATGTTGATGTTAAAGTGATGACAGACACTTTCAACACAGTCATGACAACAGTTGCCAAGGACATCATTGGCCTCCATAGCCCAAAGAAACAAACCTGGGTTACAGAAGAGATTCTGAATCTGTGTGATGCCCGAAGAGAGCCAAAAAACACCAGACACACAACAGGGGCAGTGGAATATCGAGAAATAAACAAGAATGTCAGAAAAAAATTGAAGAAAGCAAAGGAAGATTGGATTGGACAACAGTACACAGAAATGGAGAGCAGTCTGATAAGGAATAACAGCAAAAGGCATTCCAAATTGTGAAAGACCTTACCAGACAGAAGCAACCAAGAGTCAGTACCATTCAAGACAAAAATGGAAAATGCCACACAGAAGCAAGTGACATTGCAGAAAGATGGACTGCGTATTGTAAAGAACTCCACAACCATCCGTCCACAGAAGACCCAGAGGTGCTTGAAGTTCCAAACTCCACAAATAATGTTGTTTTCCCCATTCTCAAAGAAGAGTTGGAGTCAGCAATAAGAGCACTGAATAATGGAAAGGCAGCTGGAGTAGACAACATCCCAGCTGACCTTATCAATAATGGTGGGGAATCAGTGATATAACTACTAACAAAAATCTGCTACAAGATCTGGCAGACAGGCAAATGGCCAACACAGTGGGCCCAGTCACTGATTATAACACTCCCGAAAAAAGGCAATCTCCAACTGTGCCAAAATTACAGTACTATCAGTTTGATCAGTCATGCCAGTAAGGTGATGCTGAAGATCATCTTGAACAGACTGAAACCACAAACGGAAGAAATAATTGCTGAAGAATATGCAGGGTTCCGGAGAGGAAGAAGCACAACAGAACAAATTTTCAATCTTGGGGTTCTGTGTGAAAAGTACTCACAACATCAACAAGCCATCTATCATGTGTTCATAGATTTCAAAACAGCTTTTGATAGAGTGTGGCATGAGGCATTGTGCGCCACAATGAAGAAGTACAACATGGGTCAAAAGTTGACCAACACCAAGCAGCTGTACGCCGAGTCTACCAGTGCAGTAATTGCTTAAGGTTCTTTGGGGGACTGGTTCAAGACAACAGTTGGAGTACGGCAAGGCTGTCTCCTGTCACCCACGCTTTTCAACATCTACTTAGAGCACATCATGAGCTAAGCCATGGAAAACCACTGTGAGACAGTCAGCATTGAAGGGCGTAACATCACCAACCCCCGCTTTGCAGACGACATTGATGGGCTTGCAGGCAGTGAGGATGAGCTTGCCACCTTAGTGAAGAACCTGGATGAAACATCTTCCAGATTTGACATGGAGATAAGTGCCGAGAAGACAAAGCTGATGACAATAGTGGCAAACAAATCTCAACCAAGATTAAAGTCGGAGGACAGGAAATGGAAACAATGGACAAATTCAAATATCTTGGTTCCATAATCATGGAAGAGGAATCAAGAGCAGAAATGTTGTCACGAGCAGCACAAACAACGGCAGCTATATCAAAGCTAAGACCCATCTGGAGAGACAAGAACATCTGTCTGTAAACTAAAATCAGACTATTGAGAGCACAAGTCATCTCAGTCTTTCTGTATTCATGTGAGGCCTGGACCCTGACAGCAGAATTACAACGAAACATTCAGGTACTTGAGATGACATGCTACAGGACCATCCTGGGCATCTCTTACATGAACCACATCACAAATGAAGAAGTGCGCATCACCATCAGGCACAAAGTAGGTTATTATGAAGACCTCCTCACCACTGTCAAAAAGAGAAAGCTGAAATGGTATGGCCATGTCACTAGAGCCAACAGTCTATCCACAACAGTACTGCAGGGTAGTGTCCAAGGTGGTAGAATGAGAGGTAGACAGAGAAAAAGTGTAGTGACAACATCACAGAATGGACCAGGAAAATATTTGCAGAGACACAGGCATTGGCACATGATCGAATCAAGTGAAGGGGACTGGTCAGATGTTTAGCAGCACAGTGCCTCAACGACCACACTAGGTCAAGAGACTGATGATGATGATGATGATGATGATGATGATGGTGTAATATGAAGAATGGTTGATACACGTGTACAATATGGAACTATACGATATCGATTTATTAGTTTGTTTATTTTCGAAAATCATAGGATAAATTAGAGTTTTATTATTTAAGGCCCGACGACTTTTGCTTGATGTGAGGGTGAATATCAGTCAAGGACTGGTACCAACGGGATACTTTCAGACAAGTCTTACCGTTGACACAAGTAAATCTCTCTCTCTCTCTCTCTCTCTCTCTCTCTCTCTCTCTCTCTCTCTCTCTCTCTCTGGAAACATGTAAATAAACATAATCTCCCAATATATACACGTCAGTGAAAGTGACTTTTTTCAAGCCGTAATATTAATAGACATAGGAAAGAAATAATAATTATGTTCTATTTGAAGGCATGTGTTAATATACATCATGTTGATGATGTTGCCAGCAAAAAAACATATTTTGATCTCTTTTCATTGTAATTCCATACATCCAGTTAATAGAAGAATACTAGTAGGTAGGAGAAGTCTGATAAAGAATAGCAGCAAAAAAGGAATTCCAAATTGTGAAAGACCTGACCAAACATAAGCAACCAAGAGTTACTACATTGAAGACGAAAATGGAAATTGTCACACAGAAGCAAGTGACATTGCAAAAAGATGAACTGAGTATTGTAAAGAACTTTACAACCATCAGTCCACAGGAGACTTAGAAGTGCTTGAAGTTCCAAATTGAACAATTGATGATGATTTTCCATTCTCAAAGAAGAGGTAGAGTCAGCAATAAGAGCACTGAATAATGGGAAGGCAGTTGGAGTAGACAACATCCCAGTTGAACTTATCAAGAATGGGGTAGGGGAATCAGTGATAGAGCTACTAACAAAAATCTGTGACAAGATCTGGCGGACAGGTGAATGGCCAACACAGTGTACCCAGTCACTGATTATAACACTCCCCAAAATGGCTCGCAGTACCAAAATTACAGAACTATCAGTTTGATCAGCCATACTAGTAAGGTAATGCTTAAGATCATCTTGAACAGACTGAAATCACAAGCAGATGAAATAGTCGCTGATGAACAAGCATGGTTCCAGAGTGGAAGAAGCACAACAGAACAAATATTCAACCTAAGGGTTCTGTGTGAAAAGTACTCGCAACATCAACAAGACATGTATCATGTGTTCATATATTTCAAAAGGCGTTTGACAGAGTGTGACATAAGGCATTGTGGGCCATAATGAAGAAGTACAACATGCGTCAAAAGTTGACCACTATCATCAATCAGCTGTATGCCGAGGCTACTAGTGCAGTAATTGCTCAAGGTTCTGTGTTGGACCTGGTTCCAGACAACAATCGGAGTACGTCTCCTGTCACCCACGCTTTTAAACATCTACTTAGAACGCACCATGAGCTAAGCCCTGGAAAACTAATATGGGACAGTCAGCATTAGACGGCGTATCATCACCAACCTCCGCTTTGCAGACGACATTGATGGGCTGGCATGCAGTGAAGACGGGATTGTCATTTTAGTGAAGAACCTGGATGAAACATCTTCCAGACTTGACATGGAGATAAGCGCTGAGAAGGGAAATCTGGTGACTAATAGTGCCAAACATATCTCAGTCAAGATTAAAGTCAGAGGTCATGAAATGGAAACAGTGAGCCAGTTGAAATATCTTGGTTCCACAATCATCGAAGAGGGTTCAAGAGCAGAAACTGTGTCACGAGCGACACAAACAACGGCAGCTATGTTAAAACTAAGACCCATCTGGAGAGACAAAAATATCTGTCTGAAAACTAAAATCAGACTTTTGAGAGCACTCGTCATCTCAACCTTTGTGTATTCATGTGAGGCCTGGACCCTGACAGTAGAATTACAACGAAGAATCCAGGCACCTTAAATGAGATAGATGCTACAGAACCATCCTTGGCTACCATTACATGGACCACATCACAAATCAAGAAATATGTAACACCATCAGACACAAAATAGACCATTATTAATACCTCTTCACCACTGTCAAAAAGAGAAAGCTGAAATGGTATGGCCATGTCACTAGAGCCAACAGTCTATCCACAACAGTACTGCAGGGCAGCGTCCAGGCTGGCGGAATCAGAAGTAGACACGATAAAGAGTGGACTGGCAACATCACAGAATGGACCAGGAAACGTTTTGCGGAGACCAGGCATTGGCACATAAACGAGACAAGTGGAGGGAACTGGTCAGATGTTCAGAAGCACAGGGCCTCGATGACCACACTAGGTCAAAAGACTGTTCATGCTGCTGCTGATATATATATATATATATATATATATATATATATATATATATATATATATATATATATATATATATATATCCAGAAAAAACAAAAAACAAGGAAACATGAACGAACTTAAGAAAGAGAAAATGTGTATGTGTGTGTGTGTGTGTGTCTGTGTCTGTGATCACACACGTGTTTTGCGAGTTATGGAACGGCAAATATTTTAGAATATCTCTTCTAAATTACTGTTCTAACTTTAACGAAACTTCACATTTTTGCATACAAAATCGTTTATTTGAGATCTTACATTTTCCTTTAAAAACAGAGTCTTCTGTGTTTTGTAATATAAGTCGAGAAGACATCTAATGTTCTGTAACTCTTTTTGTATTGATTCATTGACTTTATAATTTGTATGAGCCCATTGACATACTTTGTGTCTTTTCCAAAAAATTATTCAAAGCATATTCATACAATCACTGTTAAACTGTTATGTTACAAGGAAAAAAGTCCCACATGTTTTAAATACGAATTTTTAATTAAGAATTTTTAAATACGAATTTTAAAACAGTCAGCCTGCTCTAGGGCTGAGCTTCAATTAAAACTTCCATGATCTAATTAGCTTAAACAGATTAAATTAAATTCATTCATTGAAGAGCCTTCACGGACTTTTCGATCAATAGCATGTACGCATTTTCTTTTGAAAACGTATCATTGGCTTTATCGACAATGTCCATGCATAGTGAACTATTTTCATAAGAGTTTATTTTCTTGATATTTGTAATCTATCGGTTTCCTTTTTAAAAAAATTCGAAATATATTTAACTGCATAAAGTTTTTTTTATTATTATAAATTTAAATCCAGAAAATCATGTTTGAAGAAAAATGTACCGTAATATTATAAAACCGCAAAGACTTCTGTACCGCAAAAATAATATGCTATTAAGAAACTTGTTATATTTCTTGTAGGACAAAATGTGTCCAATATGGAGGATATCTGTTTCCGTTGGGTTGGCATAAATAGTCACTTCGTAGGACACGTAGTTACCGGAGTGATTCTTCTGGATAAATACGTTCCGAATCCACCTTTAGATTATATCTTGGTTGAGTATGTGAGCGATATCAACTACATATTCAATTATTTCTTTTCTTTTCATGGTTTAAAATACTAGTTTAGCAGTAAATATTTGTTTGACTTTCTTTCTGTGGTAAAACTTCATCCTAATGATGTTGACATATCCTACTTATTACTTCGCAAACACTTATGAAAATGAAACGATAAGTACCTGATGGCTCAAAGAGAAAAGAGTCTGCAATTGATTCATACCACAATACATTGATCTAAGAACCGCATCAGAAGTATATCTTGCATTACGATGTATGCGCGTTTATATTTCACTTTCAAATAGTATTGTTTTTAAACTATTGCAGATGAGAAACGTAAAGTTAACACAGTAACTATCATCCTTTTTAACTCGTCAATCTTTAAACTTATACCAAATTAAAACGTTCCTTGCTTAAATGTGCAGACGGAAATGCACGCAAAGAAATATATGTGAAGAAGGATTGCATTTTGTATATGTCACAATTAAAATTTACATTGACTTTGAAGCTCCTTTCTGTTTCACATATTTCGGTTTTGATAGAAGCGGTTTTGTAGTAAATACACAATAATTCACATTTAACTCTTGGATTGGTTGTCGATTGATATATGTAGACAATCGATAATCAGTAAACGATAAACTGCTTTCTTAGCATTAATATAGTGGTCAGTTATCTTTCACAGTACGATAAATGGGATGAGACTTTTCCAAAGAAAGCACATCGTAAAAGCTGGACCTGACTTCATTTCTTGGAAGGATGCCCTTGAAAGTAAGTAACTGCAATGCAACAATTTCTAAGTAAGTTAAGACTTTATTTAACGATTCAATTCACTCATAAAGAAGGTATGAATGTATTGGTTGAATTGCATTAGCTAATGATGTAGCATGGAACGATACTCCTTTAGAGGCTACTTATTTCATTTTACTCCAAGGCTAGCGATATGTCTGAGAAAGGAAACAAACCCTGAATTTTGTTCTCATATTGCAAAACTAGATCGTGTTTTGTTTCCAGCCTTAGCCACATTTAACCGATTTAATTGAGAACGTTTGTTCCACAGTATTTGTCTTACATGTTAATATGCTTAAGTGAATAAGGGCCGATTTCTATATTTTTCGTGAAAATTGACGAGATTATTGTCTTATAGTTGAAGATAATATTTCAAGGCTTCATTTATTATTCAAATATAATAATATTCTGTTCAAAATTTATATTGAAGGAAAATTGCCTCAGTCTGCTTTTGCGTTGGAGAAAGAAAACGTTATATTCAACATGCGAGCCCCACCATTACCGAGAAGAAAGAAGTACCACGTGGTATTCCTATATGGCCATGAAACAAAGGAGAAGACATTTGTAGATAGTCTAATTGGTGAATTACAGGGATCAATACACAAATATATATGTCATAGACTTCAGGAAGAAATTCATCCCTCAAAAGTCTATCTCCAGGGGAGGCTGGAAGCGATAAAAGAGTCAGCTTATACAGTCATTGTGTTAACTAATAGTATATTGAAGGGAAGCTTTTATCACAGTGAGCTTCTCACAGCAATTGAGAGCACGCGAGTTGTTCCACTAAAGATTGAGAATTGCTCCATTTCTAGTGAGCTTCAGGAAGTAGTGATCATCGATATACACTCAAAGAAATATGATTGGAGGAAACAACTTACTGCATCATTGCGTGGGCATGCGCCATACTTGCCATTTAGGAAAAAAGAGCACATTTTCTTATTCCATAATGACGCTGATAGGAAGACGGTAGATGCCATGGTACAGGGTCTTGAGTACCCCAAATTTGATCTCAGAGTTTTATCCAGTGGTAGGGACTTCATGAGTGGTGTCTCTCCAAGAGACAGCCTCAAGATGTGCGTGGAAGCATCTGCAATCACGGTACCTGTACTGTCCAGAGCCTTTGTGAATAAAGAGTGGCCAGCACATGAAACAGAGCTGGCAGAATATTCGCCAGTGATATTCCCCCTCATTCTGGAAAAATGCGAGATTCCTGACTCGCTCAAAGGCTTTAAGGTATTTGACTCAACCAGGCAAACGGAAACATGGTTCAATACATGGAAAGAGACGCTCATAAATTGCTTAAAATCAGAAAAAAATAAGTTTTCATACTGATGATAAGCGTTCACACAAAGAATATAAGAGTTATTACTTAGCCATTGTAGAGGAAAAAGCGAGAGTTCTGCCTAATCCCACGCACGTGCGTATTCATATTAGTGTGTGTGTGTGTGATTAGGATTTTTGATTTAGCTTTAACAACCTTTCGGTCATATCGCTACGATGTCTGCAGTGTGGCAGTTAAGAAGTAATGTCTGGCGCTGGGGTATCATGATCATGTATCATGGGGTATAGCACTATGTCCAACCCAGTCACATTATCCTGACACCAGGCCGACCAGTCATAACACTAAGCTATTAATGCTGAGAGTCTAGCGAAACATGCTGTTAGTACCATTTTTGTAATTCTTTGGTATGACTCGGCCTGGATTCAAACCCTTCTGAGGCGCGCGCTCTAACCACTAGGCCACCGGAGCGGTCCGTATTAACATTAGTAATATTGGAAGTACTCTACAGACGTAAATAATGATTTTAGAATGTCATTAAACCTCTTTCAGCAGTAATGAGTTAAAAGGTTGCTTTTATCTATGTTGGAAAAAGTCATAAATTATAGACCATCTTTACGACGATTGGAGCATGTTGGGGCATCCGTTACGTTGTATACATACCTTGCATATATCCATTACATTTCACTACATACTGTGTATGTATCCACTTTTGTACATATTATGTATGTATCCATTTTTTCTATATATTTTGTATGTATCCACCTTTTGTACATATTATGTATGTATCCATTTTTCTATATATTTTGTATGTATCCACTTTTTGTACATATTATGTATGTATCCATTTTTCTATATATTTTGTATGTATCCACTTTTTGTACATATTTTGTATGTATCCACTTTTTCTATATATTTTGTATGTATCCAATTTTTCTACATATTATGTATGTATCCATTTTTCTATATATTTTGTATGTATCCACTTTTTGTACATATTTTGTATGTATCCACTTTTTCTACATATTATGTATGTATCCACTGTTTGTACATATTTTGCATGTATCCACTTTTTCTATATATTTTGTATATATCAAATTCTTGTGCATATTTTGTATGTATCCACGTTTTCTATATATTATGTATGTATCCACGTTTTCTATATATTATATATGTATCCATTGTTTTTACATATTAATCATGCATCATTTTCTACATAGTATGTACGTATCCATTACCTTTTTCTGCATATTATGTATGTATCCATTACCTTTTTCTGCATATTATGTATGTATCCATTACCTTTTTCTGCATATTATATATAAATCCATTATCTTTTTCTGCATATTATGTACGTATCCATTACGTTTGTCTGCATAGTATGTATGAATCCATTATCTTTTTCTGCATAGTATGTATCCATTATCTTTCTCTGCATAGTATGTATGTATCCATTACTTTATCTACATATTGTCATCGTCAGTTCCCTTGCACACCATGTATAAGGAAATTAATAGTCTCCTTCCGCGAACCAACATCAGCAACTACAGTGGCAGCAACAGTTACATCAATTTATGAAAGCCATTGCAAAGTTCTTGCAGGAAGACATTGGCCTTTCTGCGTAATGTTAATTTATGATGGGGTCCTTATATATACTGTTCAATCCATTTAAGGGTAACCCATTCTTGGGACTGCACAAAACTATTATTGGAACTGTAGAAAAGCCATTCCGGGGACTGTATGACATGGGTCATCACTATGAGAAGGAAATACATTTTATATTAAATGTATTATGTATGATTTTGAAAATATGGATGTCTCATTAAAATGATATGGACTGAAAATTTAACTTCAATTTAATTCAAAATAGATTTGTTTTGCAAACTTGTACGGAAAGTGTCGAATTTTGGTAATGTAATATACTCGCTGTGACTTCATGAGTTAAACTGCTGTTCCATTGATATGGTACACACAGTTTGACTCTGTGAAATCATTATAGCAATAAAAATATACGACAAGGTGAATTGCAGGCATCAGTATGAATGGTTATTGTTTATTATATATTTATGAAATGTGACATTACAAGAGTTCCCTTGTCGCATACAAGGATTTATAGGTATTTCATATCTCTTGATATGAATTATAATGACAACATAGTAACATAATGTGACAGAGCATCGAATTGAAACTGCCTTAGATGGAACTCGTATTTTGCAGAGTATAAATTCTCTAATGTTTGTTTTCTTTACGAAGTTATGTCCATGTACAGTATTTTGAACAATGTGAGAACACGCTACTGTTTTTCGCCTGTTGAACTGCAATTATGGTTAGATAAGGTGAATTTATTAAAAAATAAAAGTGGACCATACCTCAAGGGATAAGGCACCACGTGCACCCACAATCCTCGGGTTAAGTAGGAATCGCTGGTGTTGAGTCAGACTAACGAGTCTTCCGATCGGTGGAGTCCATACTCAAGTATAAGTTCAGCGTAAGGTACATTGGTGGAACTGTACCAATATAAGTTTTACGGTTAACTATATACTTAAGAAATTTGATTGGTCAGTGTTAACGCAGACTTAAACTTGAGCTAATCATATCACAGGAGTCTATACGTAAAATGAAGATCAGACTTAAGTTCTGTTGGGGAAAGCCAGATCAGGTCAACCCAAACCCGCTATTCATTTTAATCGCCCTTCATTGAATGATTAGCCTTATGATATAAGTCCAAACGCAACGAATAGTATGATGGGGTGTGGTGGAGTAGGCTGGTGATGTGTCTGTATTTGTCCCTGTACAGTATTTTCAACAATATGACAACGCGGTACTGTTTTTGACCAATTGAAATGCATTCTTCGTCCACTGGTTATATTGGCCGCCATGGATATCCTACAATGTGCTATAACAATGGTTTTCAATTCAACACAACAGTCCTAATGGTATGCTGATCATACAAATGTCAGTGATTAATATATAATATATTAATTATTAATTAATATATTACTTTACGTTAGACGACATTGTGCATAATATTTTACCCTCTCTGACCACAAAGGAAGTACCATTCAGTAAATAACATTCATTAGACCTTTTGATCCTCTATGACCTCAAAGGATATTGGATTCAGTAAATGACATTGTACCATCTCTGACCACAAAGGAAGTACGATTTAGTAAATGATACTGTACCCTCTCTGACCACAAAGGAAGTACGATACTGTAAAAGACATTGTGTAGACTTTTGTATCCTCTCTGACCACAAGGGAAGTACGATTCTGTAAATGACACTGTGCAGACTTTTGTATCCTCTCTGACCACAAAGGAAGTACGATTCTGTAAATGACACTGTGCAGATTTTTGTATTCGCTCTGACCACAAAGGAAGTACGATTCTGTAAATGACATTGTGCAGACTTTTGTATCCTCTCTGACCACAAGGGAAGTACAATTCTGTAAATGACTCTGTGCAGACTTTTGTATCCTCTCTGACCACAAAGGAAGTACGATTCTGTAAATGACACTGTGCAGACTTTTGTATCCTCTCTGACCACAAAGGAAGTACAATTCTGTAAATGACACTGTGCAGATTTTTGTATTCTCTCTGACCACAAAGGAAGTACGATTCAGTGAATGACATTGTGCAGACATTTTGATCCTCTCTGACCACAAAGGAAGTACGATTCAGTAAATATATCAGATTTCAAGACGTTGTTGTCAAGATGAAACGAAAAATATCACCTAGTAGAATTTCTTCTGCAAGAAATAATTTACATGTCTGAATGGTAATACAGCTTCGCTTTATTTATTCCAGACACTGAGTGGCACTTTATCATGCCGTACCAACAATCGTTTGTTAATTTGCAGTAAACTATAGCACACTTTAGATGTTTGGACGGTTGGTTGTCGTCTAGGAATGAAGTCACTTATGATGATCTGCATAGACTTGAAGAGTTCTAATTGATCAACCAGTGAATTAGGTATGTCTGGATCAAATCGTGTACATGTAATGTGAATTAGGTATGTTTAGACTAAATGTTGTACATGTCTAATGAATTAGGCATCTTTAGACCAAATCATGTATATGTAGTGTCAATTAGGTATGTTTAGAGATAATCATGTACATGCAGTATGGAGTAGGTATGCGTAGTCCACATCATGTACAAGTAGTGTAAATTATGCATTTTGTCGACAAAATAATGCGAACTAGGTACGTTTAAACCAATTCGTGTTTATGCGATTCATTAGTTTCTTGAATAATTAGTTTCTTTTGTGTCACTTTGCGAATTTCTTTCGTTTTAACTGTTCTTTTCCAAATTTCCAGTAATTGTTAGTTAGTCCTCTTCAGACTGCCTGCGTAATAAGGCTGCAACTATCATTCGCTATCTAGGTCGGTCTTTAGGAATGGCATGTGCCTCGCCCCATGAAAGTCCCATCTCTTTCAGCTTTCATCACTGTCCTTCGCCAAGTTATCATGGGCCGTCCACATTTACGCTTACTAAATGGTATCCATCTACGGGTTAATTTGGGTATCCATTCTTGGAGTATTTACATTTCCTGTTCAAGCTATTTGATCATGCGTATTTTGTCTCCAAGGAAATGCAGCATCCCCTCTTTTCATATAGGTTGACAGTGGAAATCCTATTGAGCCAATAGATGCTGCAGATTGTACAGAGGCAGCTATTGTGAAATGAATTTACTCTGCTAAAGTCTGTCTTCACTATTCTCCAACATTCGGAGTCCTATAAGAGTACGTCGTTACGTTAAAGGTGTAACGTCGGATCAATGTCTTGAGGCTATGTTATATTTGATGTCCATATTGTGCTGAGTATGCAAAAAGTACGCCTGGCTTTATCTGACCTGACCTTGATGATTTCTTTGGTACCGTTGTCGTTGCTGATTAGGCTACCGAACTAGGTCAAGTCCTTTATAAACTCAAGCGCCTATCCATCAATACTAATTGGAGGAGAAACTGCTGTGTTTGTGCACATGACTTTGGTTTTCATTATATCGATATGCAGGTCAGTCTGTTTAGCGTATTTGCTGAGTCTGTCAGATTACTCTTGAATATTTGAATGCCTTGATGAATGAAGGACGGAGCATCAGTAAAATTCAGATCTTCAAGGTGTTAGAAGAATCTCACGGGATAACTCTGGCAAGGTCATATGTTTGTTTCGTTTTGGCCCATTATCCGGTGGATTGTGACGAGGAATAGAATAGGAGAAAAGATGCAATCTTATCGTACACAAGACTGTACTGTGAACGGCTCGGTAAGTAAGTTTTTTAAAGATAGCGATGCATTCGAAGTTCTCTTAAAACTTCCCAATACATTTGACTACCCTGGGTCTTATTCCATTAGCTCCAAAAATCTTCCACAGACTTTGTGGTGTACACCGACAAATGCATTCTTGAAGTCTATGAAGTTAATGTAAAGCGAAACATTCTACTCAATTCACCGTTCAATAACGTTGCGAATAGCAAATATATACCTGATCTATGCATCCTCTTCCATTGCGGAATCCTGCTTGTTCCTATCTGAGTTTGATGTCATCTATGGCTGTATCAATCATTCAGAGAATAATTCTGCAGAACAGATTGATGGAGAACGAAGAGAGTGTTATCCCACTCCAGTTGTCACAATTGCTAAGATCATCATTATTGTAGCTTAAGCATAAATCCTTTACACCAGTCCTAAGAGATGACATAATTTCTCATATCTTTCTGAAGAAGTCAGCACATTTTCAGCTATGTTCATATCAGCTTATAGCAACCGAGCTTGTAAGGAATCAATGCGGCATAATAATACCGTGCCTTTCTTCGTGGCTTTGAGGCTGATTTGACCATTGCTTAGGTAGGTGGGCTGATATCGATGCCATTAATGTCATCTGATGGTGACTGGTCTTCTGACACATCAGGCTTTGGCTAGTTTAGTAGGCCCATCTCGCAGCATGTTAATTTTGCGTTGTTATCACTAGTTCGTGTTAATCGTTAAATGGCATGGAGTGGTTGTATTGCATCATTGTCCACTCAGATGTTTTGTAATCTTGCATACCTTGTTCAGATTACTCTTTGCTACTGCTTGATCTGCCTCAGTTGCCAATTCCTCAACTAAAGGTTCTTTTATCATTCCGAGCGTTCGTTTCCACTTCTTTGGGAGCCCCGAGTGGTCTAAAGCGCTCACTGTTACGGATAGATGCCATCTGACCTCTCTCTCTTCGTGGGTTCGAGTCTCGGGTTCAGAGAATGTGGGTATGTGAGAAAGCTTATTTTGGGGGAACTGTCGGCGCCACCCCCAGCCCCCGACATGGATGACCAGATCAAGCTGTGTGAATTCCAATACTTTATGAAAACATTGACGAACTGATTCCCTGTAACGTTTTTTCTTCGTATTTGGGTAGTAGCTGCTTTGCGACTTCAAAAGGAATCTGGTTTAGATTAGCCGTCAACTAACATAGCACCCATTTTGCGAAAACATTTCGGAACTTCAAATGATCGATGAACATATTAATAACAGCTGAAATGTATTGCCGGTGATATTTGAACTATTTTGATGGAGAACGTTTAGAATGAGTTCATATCAGCATTTGAAGTTTTGTCAGGTACAACATTTGGCGTTCATATTAAAGGTCAAGGCCACAAGCAAAATTTTAAGATCTACTGGAGTTAAGGAATAAAGCTTCATGTACTTGGATATTAATTTTACAAGCCAAGTGTATGTACTTAACCGATCCGTTGTCAAACCCTGGCGTGATTGCCGCTAGAAGTCACATGTTTACCCCATACTTCTAAAGACATCCATACAACTTCAATTGTAAATGAGAAAGCCCGACTTGTCCGTTTTATACCTACAATTTACTCTAATCAATGCAAGATATATAAAAGCCGCACATCTGAATGGTTTCTCGTCTTCAGGCTTCCGTACCGCCAGCAGCTTACGCGGTTGAAACTATTCATCTCGTCCCTACAGGGAACTAGTTTAACTCCGCAATCTTAGGCCACTCAATTTATGGCTTCCAATGACATTCCGCCAATATAACTGCAGCACATGTGCCACCATGGCGGCATAAACGGTATCTGCCGAGTCCCTTCTTACGTATTCCTTTGTGTAATTTACCGATTGCTACAATTAATACTGTTGCAGAATATAAACGAGTGGGTGTTTTGATTAAATGAACAACACAAGCACAACGTTTAAAAGATGAGAATTTATAAAATGAATTGAGAAATAAAAATATATGGCGTATTGATTCTCTCACGCTATCAACATACGATTGATCCAATGACTCTACACAAACATATCACACATTGAAAATCAACCAAACATATGAATTCAATATGAAATACAGATTCAAGAAACTGCATGGACTGCAGATACGTTTTAAATAATATTTCGTACTGTAAGCGAGATTCACATAATCTCACGTATATACAACGATTATCTTAAGGTATTCAAATGTGTTTCAAATAAAGTTATACACTGTAAGTGAGATTAACATAATCTCCTTGAATACGACTAAGATTCAAACTAATCACAAGTAAATGAAAATGTACGCAATTGAAACAACAATTGGAACAAACATATGCTTCTTGACCGTCGTACAGTCGTACGATTCATAAACTGATGAACTGCACAGTTTCACCGAGTCCTTGGGTCGGTCCACCCTATTATTGACCACTCGCATTCTTCATGTATCCATCACATGTGCAATCATACGTATACACACACACAGACAGCATACAGCACCCTTGAATTTGCCAAGTCTGTATTCATGGCTCTACCGCATGTACATACATACGTATCGACAGCACGCAGCACTAAATACTCTGGAAACTCCAGACAGGTCTAAGCAGCTTCCAACCACCCTAAACAGCTACATTCAGCACTAAACAGCTCTAGCCAACTATAGACAGCTTCAGACAGCTCTAGAATAATAATGTGTTGTAATAAATTCATCTTTACACGATATAACATTACAAACTGAAAAAAATTCGCATATCAAATGAAATATAAATTTAACACTTACCCCTATGCATGGAGAACAATTTCATTTCGCTTAAATCCATATGAGAGTGAGTAATAGTCAGGGTAAAATACCCGGGCATATCATGCTTTTAATGTCCCTCGTCGCAAGTAATTTCCGGCGAGATACATGTTAGTACCATCGCTTACCTGGAGAAACACTTATTCACCCTAGATAACGTCGTTCGCATCTACAATGAAAAATAGTCAAATAGTTCAAAGGCATAACCAAATTATTGTGTTGCCTAATTCTGTGACAAATACTGCAAATACAATCACACTACCAATGTGCACCACTAGATTTTCATATGGACTATGTTACGACAGGGACATTCATTATTTTCTGGCTTGAATTCACTACTAATGAACCATGGCATAATGGAAACTCACCAACACTTGACTCGGTGACGTTTGATCCTAGTAACTGGCTAATTATTTTTGCGCATAATTTCAATAATCGCACATATAATCACACAAATTAAAGAATTCCTTAAAATGGGGCGCTATCAAACGCGCATGCTATAAATGTATTACATTCTCATTACACGAGTGTAATGTAGCGTACCACAAGAGCGATAGATTCAATGTCAAGGTCACGTCGATTTTACTCGTAAAGTTTGTGGCATGAAACGTTGTACTCTTGTCAACAGTGACAGAGTGTGGGTCATATCTTCAAGACTAATATTTTCGGTTATCGATACATCTGTTTCCTTTCTATAACATTCAAGTCATTTGAAATCGAGAGAAAGAAAATCCGTACATTAATTTTTCTATGGATCCTACATTTTAATTCAATATAATCTCAATAGTTTAACAATGCCATAACACATTTCTCTAGGATTTATAACCGTTTGTGATTAAGGGACGACACTTTTAATATAAATGCATTAATTATTCGTGTATTGTGTATCGTGTACCGCATCATAGTTCATATCATTAAATGCAATGTTTATGGTTAAAATATGAGGATTTATATAATCTATTGTGTAACTTAGCAGCTTAAAGGATGAAATTTACTGTAATGGTATATTTTTTACAAGCATATGTGTTGCACTACACATGTTTTATCATGTTTTCAAGTTCATTATCTTAGTCTCCTGTTTTAAGTAACTTTTTTTTGTACATGACATGAGCAAGAATATTTTTACTTATGGTCTTCCATATTAGCTCTGAAATTGTCAAATATAATACGATTACTATCTTTGGCCTTATCTTAATATATGTATTTTTCTTATTCTCGAACTGAGAAAAAAAAATCGAAATGACGTGGTTCCTTACGCAAATGATCGGAAATGCACAGTAGATTAGCCGCCATTTCATAGTCATGTAAATTTGTTGTAAATGAAGTATTGTGACCGTACGCATAACTGAAACACTCACTCATCGATTCAAAATATGCTATCTTAGCCGGAACATGAAAACGTTTGTTTTCAGCGTTTAGATTATTAGACAATTTCTTTTACAAAAATATTGACATTCAACTGACTTGGTTGTGGTACAGGATATCTGATAACAATTTGATAGTAACACTTGGCACATATTTTGTATAATGATTTTGCTAGGATATTTAATTTTAGTTCGGTAGTTTTTTAGATTCGCCGTACGTAAGCATTTCTGAAGTGATTGCTATTTTACTTGGAAATCCTCCTACTCACCCCTTATATTTCTACTTTGTATCAATATTTCGACATGTGTCCAACTGTTTAGCATTCCTCATATAGGTCATTGAAACATTTTGATATTGAAGAGGATATAAAGGAAAGAGCAGAGTTAACCACTTTCCTGCAGACATGACCATGCCTCTTGATACACTCGACCTATACGTCAGAGATATGAGCGATAATCAAGCATTATTCAAGTTTAAATGCACCATATAATAATTACAGCAAAACATAAAGTAGTCATCATAGCTGTGAAATCGTACAAGTAACACGTCAAGTAGACATTAACTGTACAAAGTTTTGTGCCAGTATGATATATATAATATTCAGATAATACCACTGTAGTCCTTAAGAGACATATCAACATAGTATCGTCACATCGTTGAGTATCGTGCCGCCGACACTAAACAAATTTCAACATGCAGTATTTTCCGCCTATGGCTGTATTTATATGCTTGATATCTTTCTTTAAGAATGGGCATTTAATAGAGAATAATGTTCAGATGCAAGTGTATCGGATAATGGAGGAACTGCTTGATCTGAAAGAAGATTTCGCGGAGTTACAGAAGGACATCGCAAACGTGCGTAGAGGTTTGAACCAAAACTTTTTAGAGATACAAAAATTAATTGGAAACGGGAATACAACTATTTGCCATTGTTCAAGAACAGGTGGCGCTGGGCATCAATATGAAATCTCCACTCCAATTGCCAATGAAAAGTATGGATCATCATTGTCAAACTACGAAGTCCTTAAGAAACTCGACATGATTTTGAAAGGATTGGCGAAAGAAAAAGCCACTCGAATTAACTTCGTGAAAGCAAATGAAGCGATGGAAGAGACATTTAGGCAAAACCTATCATATTTAGCAACAAAAATCGAAAATGTTAGAAACAATATTGACAATAAAATCAGTGAAACCAATGCCAATGCAGCAACTTTCGGAATTAAACTCGAGGACAAAGTCAGTACGATTGAGCGGAAGTTTAATGAAACTATGTCAAAACTTAACCAAACCTGGGAGGATCTTTACGAGCATGTCGAGAAGTGGCATCATGACCAAGAAGGTATGTAAGACATGTTTGTCCTTTACATTTAAAAAGACTTTATAACATACTTGCATTTGTAGTCTTCAAATTTAAATAAAAAATAACTAGACATTATTTATGAAAGATTACAAGTTAGAAATGTAAACTGTGTGTCCGATATCAAGAGTATTTTTCACTGAATCATTTAAAAGTATTCATATTGAGTTCACTCTTATCATACTAATATTAATAATGGACAACATTATTTATAAACTGAAATATGATTTACGTTCTAAAATCCCTTTTGCGATTGCATGTACATTAGACGCCGTATATCAATAGCCAGACAATATATAGGAGATGTATTACTTAATGTATATAGTTTCGTTCAACTAGACACTCGTGTAGCTTTCAGAGATGTATGACGAGTAAGAAGCTATATGGTTAGGTTTCATACGTCTCTTTGTATTACACTTGCGCAGTTTCTTGTATAATTATTACGAATCAAACGTCAAACCATATGAGCTAACCATCAAAAGATTATTAATTAAACCTTAATCCTCTCGAACGGTGTATGATGTTGTACGTGCACACTAAGCACTATTGGATAATACTATTTATTGCGTTCATTACAAACATGAATTATGCATGCACACAAACTATTCGTTTCTTTGAAATGACCTAAACTCCATCTGTTGTTATAATCACAGGTGTATGTCATAGAATTTACCAGATTTTTGGACAACATAATTTTGAGTGTTACACGTACAATGATTTGCATAAACCGCTGCTGATTCTTACTTGATGTCTGTCTCTCGGAGTCACGCAAGTGTCTGATTGAACCGAGTGGGTTTTGGATTAAATGAATAACTCAAACACAATGTGTGAAAGACAAAAATGTATTAACTTAATTAGTAAAGAAAAATGTATGATGTAAAACTACAATGATTCTCGCACGCTCTCAACGTACAATTGATCTAATCACTCTATACTAACATTCACACATTGAAAACAAACCAATAATATTATATCTATATGATATACAGCTTAAGGAAACCTCAGTTTCAAATAATAGTACACACTAAGATATTCACATAATTTCACGCATAGACTAGGATTGAGATTCAAACAATCTCAAGTTTTCAATTACGTTTCAAATGTTCTGTACTGTCATTAAGATTCACAAATCTTCTGGAATTCAACTAAGATTCAAAATAATCTCATGTAAAATACAAATATACCAATTTAAACAACAATTGGAACAAACATATGCTTCTTGACCTTTGTACAGTCGTACGATTAATACACCGATAAACCACACAGTTTCACCACGTCCCTCGGGTTGGCCCACTCTCTTGTATCGGCCGCTCGCACACTTCATGTATCCACTACATGTACAGTCAGTCATACGTATACACGTACAGACAGCATACAGCACCCTTGTATTAGCTACGTCTACAGTCGTGGCTCCACCACATGTATAGACATACGTACATACATTTAGACATCTAGATAGCTCTACTCGTTAGCTAAACTCATCAGTCTCGTTATTTTCGTTTGACTCGTTAGATTGTTAGCCTCGTTAGCTTCCTTAGCCTTATGGCTTATAGAAATACCACGTCTGCTCTCCTCAACAGATCCAAAGTGACCAGTCTCGGTTATACATTAATCTTTCTTAAATGTATAGGACCGTGAGTAATATTCAGGGTAAAATATCCGTGCATATCGTGATTATAATGTCAGTAGCCGCAATTAGTTTACGGCGAGACATGTATTGGTTCCATCGCTTGTCTGGAAAAACACCCTTTCACCCTAAATAGCGTTGTACGCATGCACAACACAATTAGTCAATTATTTCTTAGGCAAAACACAAGTTTTTTTTTAAAAACTTTTTAATTCTGTGACAAATACAACCGATTGCATGTAACATGAAAATAATGAAGCCATGTATTCTAGTCCGATTGTTCCTGCTATATATTCCTAGTGTATTGTAACAGTGTACGTGAAAATGCGAATCATGAATACTTAATTATGCTTTATGTTTCAAGTTTATATATTTGTTTTATTGATTTCTTGGAGATTTAATGTTACTGAGTTAAAGATCACATTCATTCTAGGTTAGGAAGTCATTTAGTAAGCAGAGATAACTTTGCTTGTCAGCTATCACACACAAAATCTCTCTCTCTCTCTCTCTCTCTCTCTCTCTCTCTCTCTCTCTCTCTCTCTCTCTCTCTCTCTATATATATATATATATATATATATATATATATACATACATACATGCATACATACTCAAAACTGAAGATCTGCCTTAAACATGTTTTGGGTGTTGGGATGTTTCTGTTATAGTGCGGTTTTCACATTTTGGTATAAAGGTTACTTTACAAAGCGCTTAATTAACAGTATGGAACTGGCTTATAATTATGAGACAATATATGTGTTAGTGTGTATAACAGAGCACAGTTAGGAAAGATGTTATTGTTTTTATATACGTGTATTTAATAAAAATTAGTTGAACACCATAAATTATACATTATACATTCCTCTTGATACACTGTCGGTGGGTCATGAACCTTGTAAATAATTGTAATTGTAATTAATTCTCATCTATGCACACGCGCTACCCCTATATATATATATATATATATATATATATATATATATATATATATATATATATATAAATATATATATATATATATATATATATATATATATATATATATATATATATATATATATATATATATATATATATATATATATATATATATATATATATATATAAATATATAAACATTATCAGTTATGGGGTTTTAAATTCGTAATCCATTGAGATGCTATTTGTATAGGATTTATAACAAATGTTATTAGTATTAAGAAGCATGCTTTTGCAGAATTTAGATCTTCCTGTTCCGCCTGCTATTCCGTTTAATGTATGTATGTATGTATGTATGTATGTATGTATGTATGTATGTATGTATGTATGTATGTATGTATGTATGTATGTATGTATGTATGTGTGTGTGTGTGTGTGTGTGTGTGTGTGTGTGTGTGTGTGTGTGTGTGTGTGTATGTATGTATCTATGTATGGATGCATGCATGCATGCATGCATGCATGTCTGTCTGTCTGTCTGTCTGACGACCTAGAAACGGCTTCGTTCATTTAGTCCATTCGTTATATTTTATCTGTTTTCATATGGACATTAATCAGCACCACACTGTGGGGATGGATGGAGAAAATTTCAATCCTCGTGCTACGCATTCATTCACATTAACATGTCATGGTTTGCTGCTGAGGTTAGTAAACATGCATCACAATATTACACGTAGAATAAATAAATCTTTAGGGGATTAAGCACAATGATTTTTTTGGTAGAAGAAATATGTTGATCATTATTTAAAACTATGACATTTTAAAATGCATATTTCTAGTACAAAGAAATTCAACTAAGTTGTAGAGTATGTTCTTAACATGCAATGGTTATGGAGAATATAACTAGAAATTATTAAATAAGATAGACAGATATAAATATTTAGCAGCAGAGAAGGCGAACAGACCTTTTGCTGAAACGTCATTTTTGGAAAATAAAGCTTCCTACAAAATTATAAACAAATTAAATGAATAACACCAAACAGAAACCTCTAACTGACCGAGATTTACTCTAATTGGTTTAGTTTATGTTATTATTATATCCTGTCGTTTTTGTTTTCAAAGTTTGTGTGCGCGTTCGTTTACCCATATTACATTTCATTGAGGTCGAGCCTTCTCTGCTGCTGTAATAAAATCATTATTATATCAATAATGGTAGCTGAATCTTACATAGACAGCTTAGCTCGAGAAAGATTAGAAACAATTAAGAAATATCTTCAACTTCGTGATTCTGGCAGACAAAAATGACAAGAACGTCATGAATCTTAAGTGGATTTTGCGGAAAAGTTTAATCAATTATTTAAACCCCTGTTATTGAGATGACTCAACCTCTTCTTGATCAACGTGAAGAATATTGCTAAAATACTGAAGACAAATCAAGACTTTTACAAGATCTTCGAATGCCTCAACCAGGAAAACCTATTACCAAAGAGAAGAAGAAAAAAAAAAAAAACGATGAGGAAATAGTCAAAAATTTACGTAATATATTTACTGAAGAGTCTTTAAAATTAATCGACAAAACTGATGCTGATGAATTTCCAGCTTTTGTTTTTACTCGTTATGAAATGAGAAAGAAATGTTGAAACCAACGCATGGAAATATATTTTTAATTTTCAACATTGGGGTAATGTTTTGTTTCTAAAATTAGGACTGAAACAGATCGAATCGACTCAACAAGTGCATTGTATAGAAAATGCATCAATGCGGTAAACGAAGTGTAATCATTATGAAGGCCTAAAACAGAAAGATATGAAAGAACATAAATAAAAGCAACGAAGGAAAGAACAAAAACATCAGAAAAAACAAGAGAATGAAATTATTCTACCTGGAACTTATGAAAAAAATTAAAAATATGAATGATGATAAATAAGCTGAATATACAGACAACTATTCTAATTATTCGTCTGTTATGTGAACAGATTATCAAGTTTTGTCTGATATTGATTACCGTAAGATGACCTTATAATTCGTTATGACAAGGGTGGTACATCGAAGGAACACAGTTGCTTAGTATTTAAATAGACTAAAGCAGAAAGATAATAATCATAATCCATAGGACCAGAGCGGTTTGAAAATTGATAACATAGAAGGAATGTCTGCGATTTAAATAAATTGAAACTACTTGATCTCAATTCCGAAAAAGCAGAATCAGAATACTTAGCTATTATCATTAAATACTTTTGATATTTTGCAAGTCATGTTTGTTAGTTTGCATGCGACACACTGAATAGTCTAGTCTAAGTATTGAAATCGTCTTTATTTTTAAAGAAGCTGGATGATTCTGCAAAATGACACAATACATATAGTCTGTATCATGAACGGAAATGATCAAATATAAAAAAGTCTTTGAATCTGACGTGGAATTGATTTGCTGTCACTTTTATTTCTCCTTACATAGCAATACTGTCAGTTGTTTGGTTCCCACCTGATCCGTATAGACGATCACACCGAATTCCAATTCATTCAAGGAGTACTCAATGAGTTGCACAGGACAAGTAAGTAGGAAGAAAACTAACTCTAATGTTTAAAATATCACTCACCGAAATCATACCAAAATGTTCACGATTCATTGAGAACATTTCTTCCATGGATACTGAATTTTGTGAAATAATGTCTATGCAACTACTTAATGAATTTAACAAACGTAAACATTTCTGATGTTCGCCTTGTTGAATGTTTATTAGAAGCAAAATTATAACATAAATAAATATCACATCCTATTACTATTATTATTATTATTATTATTATTATTATTATTATTATTATTATTATTATTATTATTATAACAAAACAGAGCTTTTTATCTCATATGTAATATACACATATTCGAATACTATTTTTAAAAAAAATCAATATATGAATATATCACCGTAATGGTATTATATAAGAATCTATTTAATAGTAAAAACTAACAATCAGTTTATAAGAATGGATTATTATATGCTACATACACATTATATTAGATGGTAATATATTATAATATGCTATAATAATACAAATATATAGCAATTGATATGTATTTATGCATGAAGGGCTGAAAGAGGGTACTCAAACTCACTCATGGTATTGGACGGCTGGAAATGACATTATGAATGAGGGCCATTGGGTGTGGACCCCATTGAATGTGCCTATAAGATACTCGGCCTGGTATGAGATGGAACCTAACAACGCCTACGGTGATGAAAATTGTGCTGATCTAGGGTCTAATAGGAACTTCAAATCGAACGACATTAATTGCAAATCTGAATTTTATTTCGTATGTGAGATCGACAGAAAAAATGGATAGACATTTGCCATAGATATATAGATAGATTATATTAGAAGATATCCTGTCCTCTCTTATTATCCGATTCTACTATGCAAATGTTTGCAAATCTTACATCTTTATATTATTATTTATATTCTTTTATGTCAAAAGTGAATAATTGAAATCTGACAGAAAAATATATGTGAATATTTTATTAAAGTCACCCGCGCACAGTTCTCAAAAAAATGTCAAGTTTTATCTACATATTGAAAATCATTTGTGTCCTAAAAAATAAATGATTTAAAAAAAATATATATAATGTTTTTTATGGGTTTAAACTTGCTCAGTTGAAAAGAATAAAATACTAACTACATATACCAAATAAATGGCATTGGTCGTTAACTAATCAGCTATCAATGAATATATAAATGAAAACTGTTAACAGATAATTCTAACAAATAGGAAATTAATACCGTTAACTAGTGCAGATGTTACTTTCCAGTTAGTTAGCCTATTCCGTGAAAAAGAAATGTCGAGCCATGCCTCCGATAGAGCTAATTCATACATCTATATGGTTTAGATTTGACAGTCTATATATATGCAGATGATTCACAGCCTTATGCAAAGGAAGTGATAACAGCAAAGAGAACGGTAATCGTCTTCATTACTTATTTTCCAGCTAATCTTGATATATCGGGCGTGGTATTAACAAACAATCATTTGATATGCATCATTTTATAACAAAGTTTTCATCCAAATATTGATGCAGAAACTTAAAATATTGATATGAGCAATTTTAGTATTTGATATAAAAATCACTTTTTAATCTGAAGCAATTATTGTTTACTTTTTAAAAAGAAAGAAATGTCGAAAACTACTAAAGGAATACACGTGCATGCATTTAAGACCAATAACGTATATTTTCGAATGTAAATATAGTTCACTATTATGAGAAGTTCTTAATGAGCTAGGCAAAGAAACCACACACGGTCTCATTTATCAGAGACAAAGAACTGAGTTTTATGATTTGAAAAAGAGGTCGCTTCGCAGCCACTTCTAATTGAGTCTCATCGTGCTATAAGAACGGGGGAGTTGTCTGCACCTGATTAAACTCACTCACAAAGGACCATAATATATCTTCTCAATAAGGACGTTAAATACAGGATTTCCAAATAAAGGTTAATATTTTATTTTTATTAAATATAATACATAGAATGAAGTTTCTGAACTTCATAATGAAAAAAACTGAACACATTTAATATCGAACGGCTGTTTCTCGAAAGATATAGTACACTACCTTTTGTTTCCCACTAGTAACGTGGTTTTCTGGCTGTAAATTAATTATCGGTAAGATACAATAATAGGTGGAAATCTGTACAGAGAGAGAGAGAGAGAGAGAGAGAGAGAGAGAGAGAGAGAGAGAGAGAGAGAGAGAGAAAAAACATTTTGTAGATGTAAACCTTGAACTTGAAGTTAGACAAACTTACCTAGAAGAACCAGAATGCACATAATTGCACGTGTACACTTTCCATTGGATTTTTGTACTATGCTGCCCGATAAAATGATATAAAATGAGATATAACCTTTGGAGGCGGTTGACCGAATGGTATAAAATTTGAAATACGAGATTATCATTCCGACCCGTCAACAGATCGTATTTAAATATCATCATTTTTTAATGTTTCTCATCAACACTCTTTCTGTCATTCTGTTCTGGTAGCTCATTAAGCATGTCTCGTAAACTCAATTGTACTCTCTCTCTCTCTCTCTCTCTCTCTCTCTCTCTCTCTCTCTCTCTCTCTCTGCATCTATGATGTTACAAATGACTGACTAATCTACAAATGTATAAACAATATTTGAGTCCGTCCCCATCTCTCCACATTAGAACCATCTCTCATTAAGGTTTTCAAAGTTGGATTTTTGCAATTGAAGGTCGAGATGTACATACCGTCGATGATATACGTGTCAAAATATGGTCATGATGAAGTTGAAAAGTCAAAATATACGGCCGATGCGGAGACCATTCTCATCAGGAATCTGATTGGAAAGCAACTCCGTATTGTGTCAACTGCGGCAAGGAACATCACGCAAATTCCAAGTATTGTGATACATGGAAACAAGAGAAGGATATTCAGATGGTAAAGCTTACAACAAACATTTGCTATCCAGAGGCCATAAAACTTGTTCCGGCCAAAGCATCTCTTCCTGGCCCAATCGTCTCCACAGTCGTGAAAAACAATGTCAAAACTACGAAGGACGCTCAAACACAGACCGATGTAGCCGATTCAACATCAAGGACTCCTATCCCCCATTACCAACCAGACAAAGCATGGCATCTACACAAACAACTTTCAATAACAACCTGGAAAAATCACAAAATAATAAAAATAAATTGTAAGCCAATAAGCAGAAAAAGGGGTCAGATGATCCAATCAAACTCTATAACAGGTTTGAAGACGTTGAGAGTTTGGATGCAGAAGAAACTGCTCCATGTACTCAAGGTGGCTGAAAACCTACTAACAAGAAATACCCCCCCCCCCGTACTTCCACCAGAAAAATAAAAACACAGATTGCCTCCACGATAGGTCTAACCTAGTTCGACGATCTCCAGATTAAAGTTATAAAGAAGAACACCATCAAGCAATGGAACTGTCGAGGACTTAAAGCTAACTATAATGATATTCTTCTGCTTTTAAATGATCACGATCCTGCAAAACTATGCTTACAGGAAACATTCCTGAAAGAGACGGTTAAAATTACATTTAAAAACTATTCCCAGTTTAACACTTACTTTCAAAGCGCTGACAGGGCCTCATGAGGAGTCTCTGTTGTTGTGAACAATAGAGCCCCTCACAGAGTCACCCGGTTAAATACAAACTTACAAGCCATTGATATAAGCGTCACTCTACATCGAAAGATTATCGTTTCCCTCTATTTACATACCACCTAACAGCAACCTCTTAAAAACGAATTAGACAATCATGTTCAACAACTTCCCGCTCACTTTCTGTCGAAGATAATACCCAAAAACTTTGTTTCCTCAACAACTGGAATAAGTGTTCCATCCAGCGTGAGTTTAGGGTCATCATGATGTCTTCTCAACTGATAGAAATGCATGCATACTGTTTTAAATTTAGAAAATTTGAAACCGATATTACTGGCCCAACTTTGGATCTTATTGATATTTTGCTGGAGTTGCCTTTCAATTGTATGCATGTGCTTTGATCGATAACAAATTAAAAAATCGTCTACATATAATGAGCAATCCACACCGGGAGCTAAGCACTTGGTGATGCTATTGATTTTGATATTAAATAGCGTCACAGATAAAATACTGCCCTGGGGCACACACATCTATTGCTGGTGCATATCGGAGAGGGTAGAGCCCACTCGTACTTTGAACTCTCTATCGGAAGGAAAATTAGAGATGAAAGAGGGCAGACGGCCTTTTAGACCTAGATCGTGCAGGTCATTTAGTATCCCGTACTTCCATGTTGTGTCATAGGCTTTTTCTAAATCAAAGAAGACTGCTACTAAATGTTCCTTCTTGATAAATGCATCGCGAATAAATGTTTCCAGTCTAACCAGATGATCGTTAGTACTACGACCAGAACGGAAGCCACTTTGGAAAGGAGATATTAAATTGTTACTTTCCAAGTACCATGCAAGTCGAGAATTAATCATTCGTTCCACTGTTTGGCACACGCAGCTTGTTAGTGCGATGGGCCGATAGCTGTTAGGATCTTCGATATCTTTGCCTGGTCTGGGAATCGGTATTACTATTGCTTCTTTCCAGATCTTAGGTACATTACCATCAATCCAGTTGAGCATACTGACTGTGGTGCTGAGAAAAAAAAATCATCTTCAAATTGTATAGAACAGGTATACGTTCCAAACTATACTATGGTTGCATTGTTTATGGTTAAGCTAGGAAGTCATATTTTAAGATCCTTGATCTAAGTCATCATGAGGGACTAAGACTCGCTCTGTGAGCATTTAACACAGATCCATGTGACATCCTTCTTGCTGAAGCAAATCAGCGACCTTTTTCACATCATAGAGAAATGCTTTATGCACAGTACGCTCTCAAATTACGATCAAACCCTCTAAACCCTGCATTTTCGAAAACAAACCAAATGCCATACCTTCATTTGGGATCAGACTATCATCCAGCCTTGACAGTAACAAAATTGATCTTTCTACAATTCAGAAAACGTTTGTCTCGGAAACACCACCCTGGCTCCTTAAACATAAAAATCTGAGACAAATCATTTTATCTTCCAGATCTCTTATCATAAACTCCTCACCGAATTTACAAACTACGGTAGAAGTTATACTGATGAATCAATGGACGAGGAAAAGGCTTCTGCAGCCTTTGTTGGCAAACACATAATAAAGGATCGTTTGCCAAATGACGCGTCTATTGTTTCAGCCGAATTTAGAGCAATGGACCTTGCTCTGAAATGTATTGAAAAGAAACGTATATTAAACAGCATTATCTTCAGTGACTCACTATCAGTGTTCCAGTCACTACACAACAGAACACTGGAGAACCCATTATTAATTAATCTTCGTAAAAAATACTGAGATGAGTACCGCCTACAATATAGCATACTGTTTGTTACCTAGCCATATTGGTATTAATGGTAATGAAGAAGCAGATCTCGCTGCTATCATGGTTAGATCCCAAGAACCATCTGATTTTAAAATACCGTTAATTGATTTTAAACCTCTAATCAAAGAGTACCAATGGCAGAAGTTGCAGGCATCGTGGAATGATACAGTGAATAAAAGACGTCACACCATAAAACCAACCCTGTGTGAATGATTTCCTTCCTACAGCTAAGATGGCTCTATTCCAAGAACCATTGGATTTTAAATTACCGTTTACTATTTTAAACCTTGTATCAAAAAGTACCTACGTCATAAGTGGTAGGCGTCATGGGATGATGCAGTCAGTAACAAACTTCATGCCATCAAACCAACCTTGGGAGAATGGACTCCTTCCTACAGAACTATCTGTAGGGAGGAGGTTGTCATTTCAAGAATCCGAATTGGTTATATGTACATAACCCACTTCTACATACTAAAATTTGAAGATCACCAGAGTGCGTTAATTGCAATGAACCATTCGCTGTTAAGCACTTCTTGACAAAGTGTTTCGACCTGCAACCTACTCGTGTTAAATATTATATTGTACATGACATGAAGTAAGTTTTTATACTATAAATATCACTTGTATTTTAGATTTAATGAAGGAAGTAAACATTTATTTTAAATTATAAATTATACGCCCATTTTTATGTAATGTAAATACCGCCCTTTTTTCAACATCTTTTCATCTGTCCTCATTGACACACACCATTGACATGTCCCGTTGATTGGGAAGCTTCATATTTTACTGTTACTAACATATTATCTTTTTTACTGTGAACTATTTGGTTTTTTAAATGGCTGGTCGATATTAAAACTTTTAGTATTTTCAAATATGTAAACATACAACCTATTGTATGGCGCTAAATAGGTCTAAAAGTGCTGGTGCGCCGTTCAAACAAACAAACAAGCAAAAAGACAGAACCATATCTCTCTGTCTGTCTGTCTGTCTCTCTCTCTCTCTCTCTCTCTCTCTCTCGCAAACCTCATGCTACAATATCTTTGGATCCATATTGGTAAAACTTACAAACTAACGTACCATTACTAAGAGAGAGAGAGAGAGAGAGAGAGAGAGAGAGAGAGAGAGAGAGAGAGAGAGAGAGAGAGAGAGAGAGAGAGAGAGAGTTACAACAGAAAGTATGCATAATAATCACGTGTGATTAACTGTAAAAAAAAAGAATGATTGAATTATTTTTGTTGGTTTGACAGTGTAGGCGTCTTATTCACTCTTAGAATGTGAACTAATTTCGTCATTTAAATCGTTTTATATTGAAGTCCCAGTTTTCCCTTATTTAGTCAAGTTGAATGAAAATGGAAGCTCAAAATAGAATAAAATGTATAATTTCCAAAAGAAATGTGTATTACAAACATAGATGCAAAACTACATGTGACTTACTAACTTCAACCTTTGACTAATCCAATCAGACAGGATAGACAATGCATCCTATCTCAAATATGACATCAGAAAACCTCTTGATGGATCATTGTATGTCTTAATATGTTTTGCTAGTTCGCTTTATTGTTCGTCCTAGGACGACAGTCAAGGAAGACATTTTCAACATAAAATCAAGGAAGTAAAAACAAATCTGGAATGTTATTTTAAATGAAGTTGTGGAGATAAAAATTATAATTGCAGTTATGTCACCCTATTAATGCGCTGTGACCTAATGTTGGTTATGTACACGTGAGTGAGTATGTGTGTGTGCATTTTTCTTCCCATTAATATTTAACAGCTTCCAATTATGAAAGCCGTCATTATTGAACGAAGTGCTCTTATCCTTTATGAAGTACCACTCTTTACACCGTTATTTTCCATATTCTGTCGAATACAGAATTATCGGTCTCATCGCTAGTTCACCTTTGTGACTATTTTCAAGGCGTATTCAAGATTTCATTAAAAATGTTACAGATGCAAGTTAATCTCTTCTAAAAGCAGAAAACCGACTATCATAATAAATAATAGATATATATGTGCAGAAATGTAATTTATATTTTAATAATATTGCTTATGAAGATCTGTATGAACTGTATTCGGTTGTTCTAATTTTTTTTGTTATTTATTTACCCTAAATAACATTTCTAAGGAGAGGAATATGTAGAAGACACATTCAAAAAGTATCTTCTTTGGAATGGTGTAGTTTTCGTCTGAAATATGAATAAAGAAGGAGTGGGAATAGTGCTTGATTTCCTTTATCAGTACAATTTTGTTCTCTTACAGACCCTTAAAGGATCGTGCAATATCATTTTCATCAAGTCTTTGCATAATACTATTTGCTTATACAATGATGAATGTTGCTTGGTTGTTGTTGGGTTGTTGTTTTTGTTTGATAGGTGTCCAACGGTAAGCACACACACGAAAAGTCACAGCGGCCCAACAGTCCTATTATTTCAAGATTTTAAATTTCTGTACAAGCTTCGAGGAAAACTGTTTGGAGAGTAATCTATAGTTACCATATTACAGTTTATAACGTCCAAGTCGTTATAATATGTGCATCAATGGCTGCCGTATGTACGTATGTATGTATGTATGTATGTATGTATGTATGTATGTATGTATGTATGTATGTATGTATGTATGTATGTATGTATGGATGGATGGATGGATGGATGGATGGATGGATGTGTGTGTGTGTGTGTAGGTACGTACGTACGTGTGTGTGTGTGTGTGTGTTTGTATGTATGTATTATTATTATATAGCGAATGTACCGAGGAGTTTTCTGAGGAGTTCGAGCAAAATAGATACAAATGAATATGGAGTTGTTATAAATATTGAAAACTATCATCGACTGCTAATGATATTTCACAACTAAAATGCGTGTGCCTGTGTATGTGTGTAGGAATGGTGTTTTATATTATTATTGACGTTGTTGCTGTTTTCCATTGCACTGATACGTTATGTTATAATAAGTGTGGTGAGCATACTATATCTACTAAAATGAACGACCAAAACCCATACTAAGAGTAATGTAATGTATATTTAATTTCCATTGTTAGGTAGTTAGTTTTTTATTTATGTATTTTATTTCATTGTTTGCTTTTTATATTCTGGCATTATATGTTGGCCTTAACCTTTTCCAAACTTAACTTGTTTGTGTATCTGGCCTGAATTATTGATTTTGAGTTTCTAGTAAACATATTTATCTGAATCTGTCTGTTGAATTTCGGAAATTCCTTCTAAATAGCCTTTATAATTGTTTTTAAAACATATATTGCATTTTAAGTTTAGTTACCAACTGCTAATTACTACTAAGAGTTTTTTTTATAATAAACATTATGAACCTTTCTGAATGTTTATTTCAATTAGATCAGAGATGGGCAAACTTTCTAGTGCAAGGGCCGCATACACAAATTTACAACTTGAGCGGGCCGCATAGTTCATTAAGTAAAATAATTAATATTTGAAATAGCAAAAAGCAAAAGATTTTTCCAACTAACAACATATCTAATTTTCAGTTGTTAATATGTTGTTAATATTTAAAAAATTACACTTCAAAAGAAGCATATTTATTCAAAAAACTGAGCAACATACAATTCTACAACCACGAACCAGCAGGGGGAAACATAAACAGAGTCAGAGCGAATGATGATTTGGTGACAAGTTGCTCGTGTTGATCTTTAAAGATGAGTGAAGATTTGAATCTGTGAGAAGCGATCTGTTCTTTGTCTTGTTGACTTTCATAGCAGAGAAAGTCTGCTCACAAATTTAGGTTGATGCAAGCAACAAAAACATCTTTCTGGCAAATTCTTTCAGATTTTGAAACTTTCCTGGGTGTAGAAAAGCATACAACGGAATCAGGGGTTTGGTTTCAAAAGTTCTTCTTAAGGAGTTGTCGACCTGCAAATTAATCAGTTCCATCTGCAGGTTTTCATTGGCTGTTTCAATGTCACAAGCAATGGGTGAGCTGAGCAGGTCGTACTGTTTGTTCCATTGCCTTGAAATCAGCAAACCTCCAGATAAATTCTTCTTTAAAGCCGTGATCTGACAACTGTACTTGTTAAATAATGGTTTTGAAACAGTCTGCGTCTTCACAAGCGGAAAATGAGTAACGCTCTGCTCATTAAGCTGCTTGGCAAAACGTTTAAGCCCCATTTGAAAGGATTTCACTTCCACGTACAATTCATGAGTAAATAACCTTTTTCTTGAAGTTTAGTGTTCAGCATATTTAATGTTTGCATTTTGTCCACAGCAAATGCAAAATCACAAATCCATTCTTTTTCATTTGTTTTGAAAATTCAAAAGATATCTTTTATAGTTAAAAACATGAGAATCTCTGCTTTGAGGTCACATTTTCCCATGGTCAACCAGCGGACATTTGTGTGGTACAGCTCATCAGTGAAATCATCTTCCATATCTTTCAATCGGCTTCGGAACTGTCTGTGTTTCAGTCCCCTTGCTCTTATTACTTTCACTGCATACATGACTGCATCTACAACATGCTTAAGATTCAAAAAAAGATATACAGAGACATTCTTGATGTATGATGCAGTGAAAGGATAGTGCACGGTGCAATGGGAAATCTTCTTTGATTTTATTATTTATTCACTTCACAAGGCCGGAATGTTTACCTGTGAGTGAAGTAGCCCCATCACTTGTAATACTTGCCAGTTTATCTAAGCCTAATCCAGATCTAATTAAACTGTTAATGACACTGTTGAACAAATCTTTCCCATTACAATTGTCTTTGAGACATTCCATAGATAACAATTCCTCTGTAATGTTAAAGTTTGCATCAATTCCTCTGATAAAAAATAAGTAACTGTGCAGTATCCTTAAGATAAGTAAACTCATCCAAATCAATAGAAAACCACTGAAAACTATCACTGGCCTTTAACAGTTGTTCGTGAAGATTCACTGCATTTGCGTCTATGCGACGAACAATAGTTGTTCGTGCTAATGATATGGATTCTACTTTTGACTTGGCTTTAGGACACACAACACTAACAGCATCAATCATACAATCATTAATAGATTATGCTGCCAAAAATGGTTTGTTTTGCTTTGCGATTTTGTTGGCCAACATGAAACTTGTCTTTGTTGCATTCTCTTGTAAAGATGAAGTTTTCACAAACACAGCTGTTCTTTAAATATTGTTAGCAGATCAGTTGTTTGCTTTTGAAGTTCTTGTTTTTGATAATTTTATTTTCCAAAGTTACCGTGCTTAGTTTCAAAGTAACGTTTCAAATTGAACTCCTTGAAAACGGCAATAGTGTCTTAACAAATCAAACACACAGCTTTAGCTCCAAAATCAGTAAAGAAATACTTGTCAGTCCACTCCTTGTTAAACCCGGTGTGAAAAAAATCATAGATATATGAATCGATTGTGAAACAAGCCAAACAAAGATCTATTGAAATTTATATGGCTTTTCCCACTGGGTTTGTATGTGGCATCGCGTGGTTACATTTCTCTCCAAATTAGAAAGAAATTTTACCCTTTAAAATATTAAATAGCGTGAACATAGGACGTATTCTTAGGCCTCATGAAAAGTAGTGGCGGGCCACATACGGCCCGCGCGCAGTAGTTTGCCCACCCCTGAATGAGGTAATGTTTTTAGAAAATGTTAAAATTGAGTCTAACAGTATTTAACATTTCAGGAATACCACAGGTTGTGCATTTAGATAGGCAGGCTTGCTGTAACAGTTCTGCTTGGCTGGGTCCGATCGTGGAATGTTCTACCAATCTCTTTTCTTTTATGCGGTATAATTCTTGTTGGCATGAGTTTGTCCGACCACAATATCTCGGACTAAAGACATCTCGTCCTAAGTATTGTTAATTATGGACGAGGCTGCGCTTCATCTTGCGATGGTCGTCATCCAATAACAGTTTTCTGCGTTGTCCGTCCTCTTTCGGAGGAGAAACGTGGGTCACGTAAAGTGTAACTGTTCTATCGGTGATGTGCAATTGATTGGTGTATTACCAAAAGTGTTCAATCTTGTATATGAGTTTTTAAGGTGTCAATATTGCAGAACGAGCGACTTCAAACTGTCATGATAAATGTTGAGTCTCAAGTAATCTTCTTCTTTGCATTGCTTTTGCTTTTCTGTGTTATTAACAATGAATCGGATAAATTGTTGGTGAACCATTCTGCTTTCTCCATCGGTGAGCTGTAATTGAAATCTTTAAACGTCACCTTGTAATTGTAATCCGTGGTTCTTCATTTTCTGTATGAATATTTTACCGTCTCTAGAATGTGGCGCTTCTGGTTGACTTACGTTAAAACTCTCTAGGACCGGGTATAAACGAAGAAGATGTCGATTTCTGATCACTCAAATCGTTTTCAAAACCATTGGCATTGATTTGAACTAAGATGTGCAAGGCGATATGTCACGTCGTGACCGCTTACTTTTTTTCCTTTTTCATTGCAATCGTGTGACTGTCTCATTAAATAAATGGAAATGAGAGATTGAAGAAAGGACGACAAAAAGGGATTTTTGCTGATGTTGTGTGACATTTTGTTATAACTTATACAAGAGAATATACCAGAAAGAAATGTTTGTGTCTTTTGGCTTTCATATTTATATAAATAAGGAACTATTCTTACATATTAACCAACGTACATCATTCACTCAATAATCATGAGAAAACAATGGATTTCAGTTTTACTTGATTTGGCAGACATTGAGTATTTACTCTTTTCTAGAGAGGTACCACGACCAAGTCCAACTTCTTTGCGGAAATTGTGCATAGTGTAGTAGAGATCATTGATGCCAGTATTTTAGTGGCAGTCAGTGTAGAGGGATTACTAACTGGGATGCAATGTTTGGCTCGGGAACGCCTGTTTCTCTTGGTTCGGCTTACAAATATATGATACATTTTGCTCAGACTCCTTGTCTCTCTAAAAATATCTAGTATCACCGTGCAGTTTCACTGGCACCATCCTCCTTCTCTCCTTGGCACGTTCACGTATCTTTTCGTCTTCTTATTCTTGTTCTCGCGTCCTTCCTGCCTCTTCTTTTCGCTTCTGCTGTTGAATGACACGTACTTTTTCTGCTTCTTTCTGCCTTTGTAAACATTTCTCAAATTCTTTTTTCTGCCTCTATCTAAAATATTTAACTTGAGATAAGGAACGAAACGGTGTTGAAAGTGCTATACAAATTATTCAGAAGAAGAGTGAAAATCAACTAAATCTCAATTAGAATAATTTTGAAAGTATCACTGTGGTTGGATTGGTTGCCACCATCCCACCAGTCCTCGTCTCCACTGCAGGCGTACCCCAATTCATCATCTTTATAGTTTCAGTCATTTTCTAACAATATCGCACTGATTTATTACACGAAGACGCTAGGGCACCTATATAGGGTTTATAACGTCAAATGTAGCTCTCTTCTGAATGATTCCGCGCTGTAACTGAATTTTGTAACGAGTGTTGAGATTGTTGAAAGATATCAATCCTTTTCAGTCCGTCCTTGGTCTATAAATGCTCGTAGTCTACCTTTCCTCCCCTTGACTATATTGCCTATATATAATAATGACACCTTACAACCTAATCTCTGAAAGCCCATATATTAACATCTCTAATTGAGCACAATCTCGTAGACCGAAGGTGAAAGCTATTATTAACATAAGGGCATATAGGTTAATACCAAAAAGATCCAAAAAGATCTCTTTTAAGGTGATCGAACACCCAAAAGAATCAAGCCCCGCATCACAAGATGGCAAAACAAATATTTAAATGAAAATATGGCCAGAATTATTCCAGATAAATTGGTCTAAGCGCCAAGACCATCAGGCCCAGCAGCACAAGGCTGCAATAAAATAACTAAGCATTAGAACTTAAATATATATCCCAACCTTAATACCGTATTAGGTGGACCTAAGTCCGGACCATCATGATGAGCCACGCTAGGTTGCAATTTTATTTATGAAATACAAATACCTGTCCTCTAGGTAAAAACCCTCTTCAAGGCTAACCACTTCAAAACAAAAAGCAAAGAGATAATTTTTCAATTCGTGCAAGACGACATAATTAGACCAATATACCTGGAATAAATGAGCACCATATTGTGACCCGGCGCCGACCCTGCCTCCCTCCTTCCTCCAGACAACAAACTAAATAATGTACTACGTGCGCATGATTAAAATAACATCTAATATATCAATATACGGAACAACCATAACCTTATGCATGAGAGAGTGCCGTAAGAAATCCCACTCATTACCTCACCGCAGTCGAGGTAGACTTAATATGAGCGTGTGTTGAGACTATTTCCGCCCATGAAGGCCCTCACTTCGGGTCGTAAGGGACGTAATAATTCCACGACCTGAGGCTAAATTAAAAGTTTTCCTTGAGCACCAACCCCGCTCAGGAAAGATTAGAAGCTTGCCGTGCAGGCGTTAACCCGACGTATATGCCTTTACTGACGCATGTGTTTAAAGCAGATTATCCCGTGTGTTTGACATCATCATGGGCTTCGTTTTGGTTTTATAAACACCCCCACCCCCCACCCCATATATATATATATATATATATATATATATATATATATATATATATATATATATATATATATATATATATATATATATAGTTCTCATTCGCTTTCTTAACTAAAGAGTCCTTTGACCCTTGATGCCATATTTTAAGTTTTCAAGTATGAAAATGAAAATTTCAAGATTCAAAACAGAAATCTCAAGGGCCATATGTTTTTGAGTCATTATTTTATCCTCCAGATTTCCTGTCTCGTGTTATTTTGGAACTGACACGATTTCCTGCCACTTCATGAGATTTATTCTCCGTCTCTTCATGATTCTTACTAACTTGCCATTTGGTTGGGGTCTGAAGGTCGGAATGATTGCTACTGACAAGTCATTTTTGAAACCGATAATTTAAGAAAACATATTTCTTGAAGCGATGTGATTTAATTAATATGAGCCATTGTTTGAACATTTATTGACGAAAGAGGTGTATATATCAAACTTCTTGGTCAATATGTTTAGAAAAGTAATATACATACAATGTTTTTGTTTCTTTTTCAAGATCATTGCGGGGTGGCGACTGATAGGTTTATATTACGTTTCACACTTAACACGCCTTCAAGTGTTTCTGTTTTGATATTCCCGTGTATAGTTTTAAAATAGAGATGAATGTAGAATTTCACCACTCTAAAAGCCATATAATGTGGTAATGACAAAACAATACATTCAGCGTGCCAAAAAGATCAATTTTCATTTAATCTGAGAGTGTGCATTGAAAGTTGGTGTATGTTCTCCAATACTCATCAAACTCAAAACCTAGAGTTCGTCATATGTAGAACGTTTTATAGCTCAACATTTGATGTATTCACACCGTTCATTTTCTTAGCATGATGTTTCTTTAATTTTGGTATTGGGAGAAATGTTATGTTTCAGCAGTTTGAAACGTTTCAATAAGTATCCCGTATAAAAAACTTTTATTTGCTCGAGATTATTAAACTATTTTTTAAAATAAAAAAACGATCAAGTGTCATCCGATATTCATTGTGTAACTTTAGAGCCATCATGAACCACCTTCGAAACTGTCATCACTGACTACACTTTAAAACATCCCACATTGTTACATTCATCACTTCAGATTACAACAGTAAAGTAATCAGTTCATAAGGTTTTTTCGTACACATGTCAGCATTTGTAACGTTATCAACACACATTATTGCAGCTGTAATACACTTCCGGTCTATACTAGCCTAATTTCCCACTAATTACTTTAATGAAATGAATTTATGTACAAATATACTGACTCAATATTTGAAAACTAATCACACGATAAGAGACAAGTGAACATAAAACTGAAAGGTCGCATCAATCAGACACTGAAGATATGTCAAGGCGTCATTGCCAGCTGCCTTACAAAACATGTTTGCGATCAAGTCTTACAAAATATGTTTGAGAACAAGTACATCAATATTTCAGTTCAGAAATGTACCGTTCTAGGAGTATTGAGCTGCTTGGAGTTTAGAAGTGTCTTAACCAAGATCCTGCAGGATGCCGGGTAAAATAAAGACGTTCTGAAACCGTTGTGGTTCAATATCGCTAGCTCATATGTCAGTATTCAGCACAAACAAGTGACTCTGTAGAAATATAATTTACCGGGTAAATATAGGGTGTCTGTCAACACTATTTCGATAAAATTGCGCTTCACTGTTCAGACAATATATCAGCATGACTGAGATTAGAAGTTTTTATCATTGCTTGCTGTAACATTTCAGTGGGTGCTTTTAGCGTCAATGAATCATCCTGTGGAGGAAGCCGTGAAGAGAAGCCAAGGACCAGTTATTTGAAATGATGTGACAATTACATCCCAAAGTCCGTACCATAATATAAATCGATGTTAGAAGATCTTGGATACCTGATGGGCCAGGCAATATTCTTTTGAATATTTCTAGAGTACCAATTGATATTGACAGACTTTAAACCATTTCAGAGAATGTTTAATACATATTTGTCCAAACGGATAGGACTGGCAACGATAAAAGATAGTATTTGGTTGTAGAGTACACACAGCAAGCTTTAATTGTTACTATCATTGGTAGCAGAGCAAGGTGACCAATGCTAGACAGCTATGATGCAATAAGATAATGCAGATAAGAAGGTATGAGAGTCACCAGTGGGAGCACGGATGTGAAGAGTTGGGGTGACAACAGAGTCAGAGAAACCTTGAATGAGAAACGGTGACATATTAGGTAGAGTAGCAACATTGCTGCTGCAGATGAGAAGTATGAAAAGACCTACAGGGCCAGCAGCAAGCATCAATGGGAAGCACTGCATGGTCAAAGAACAAGTTTGAGTTGCAGAAGTGAAAATAACATATTTAAGTTGGGAAGCTGCGAGATCCAGTTTACTTTATTACAGCGACATCTGGATAGCTGAACTACAGATACTCGGTTTTGAATTAAGCTGAATGTATGCAGTTCTCCATTCACCAGTAAGCCTTATGAGACGATGACAAACCAATATCGCCAAACTGCAAACGTTGTGGGATACTACTAGATTTAGTGTACGTGCTGGTAACCTGCAATGAAGCATGGACAATATGTCAATATCGTTGATGTCGCAAGCATCCGTTGATAAGATGTATACCAATTATGTTATAGCCGTAAGAAAGAAACATCAATTAAGAAGCGGACACATTTTCAACAGCATTTGAAGAAACGACGAGGTTTAGAGGCAAACGGTTAATGCAAGAGGCATTTGGAAAACAGCGCATGATTAGGGAATATAGGTAGATCAAAGCTGATGGACGAGTTCCCCAAGGGACATCAGTGATGCTAACTTATATCTGATATTGTACTGCGGTCCCGAGAATATGATTTTATTGCGAATGATAGTGCCATGGGATGTAAGTGTTTGTGAGATGAACGAGGGGAAACTGGCCCATTAGCCGCCAGTTATCCTTGAGTACCAGCAAAAATGAAACCCTAGGAATATACTGCTGGATGTAATATCTCGTGGCATATAAATGTTGTCCAGCAATGGGAGGTATATCTATTACATCCTAGATTCAGGAACACAGTTGCTACGATTGGTCAACAGTCTACTCATAAATGATGTTTGAATACATGCTTGATCCGAGTCGAACATAACGTTTGAAGCCTAGAATAGAAAATGTGTTGTTACTACCTTCGTCTTGTGTGGTAAAAAGGTTTGGTAACTATCATCAATATCGGCCAAACGGCATCTTAAATACGAGTGAAAGGTTGTACACACCAGGGGCAGACTATAGCCAAAACCATCATATATGCAAGGCTGGCCATTCAAACGGCAACCGTATTAGAAGCATACCTGTGGTGGCACGGAGTCTTTGAAACACTACGTTTTCCCTATTGACTATCATGAATAGTGTTGGAACACGCTCGACCACCTTCCTTCATGACATGATGACCAAGTGCGCATGGAATCCTTAGCATGGAGATCAGCAATCACTGTGGCATGAAGATTAACAATGAGGTCCCAGCTCAATAAATCTGCGCCTAGATATAATGACAACATCCGGTCACAACTTATTCTTGTAGCCTTTTCACTACAGCCAGTCCTAGTTTCTGCCCTTTCAAACCAATGCCACAATAAAGCGCATCAAATATTAACTGTGATAAGGTTCCGGCTGATCATTCGGGAGGTGTGTAATACGCTGTGCTACATACAGTCGCAATAATGCATCCTTTTGTGTTCTATCATCCGTGTAGAAATTACTGACAACTGATGTTGCAAGTAAGTTCTCCTATTAGCCATACACCCAATTGTAAGGTGAGTACAAGCCAACACATGGGCGACTTTACGATTGATGAAATAATGTTTCCACTTAACATTGCAATGAGTTGTGTCGATAGTTTCGCGCTCTTTATCCCGGGTTTCTCAGAAGACCTTTTTGGTTGCGACAAATGTGTCGGCTAACAAAACATCCTATAGCCCAAGCACGTCTATCGTTCTCTGCTACAAAATCACACTTTAACCCAAGCACGTCTATCGTATGCTACTTACGCAGACATCGGCTACCTCCGTGCATCTCGATGATTAAATGATATGCTTGAGATCACATCCCCATGTGTCAGATGCCTATTCTGCTGTATAGGATGCAACTACTCGATGACGAAGCATTGAACATGATACACATACACAGAGGACTGGCCAGGGATGTAATTCCCAGTTGAATATCCGTTTGTTCTATTGAAAAATGCGGACTGACCGATCGCTATTACATCCGAATTGCAGCGGAGGCCGCTCCTTGACTTGTCGTTGTAAACAGTTAACCTAGCCCTATGTGACTGCTATCACAGAAGTTGAAACATAACTCATTCGAGTCGGTGACGAGCAACTCCAGTCTTGCAAAATAATGGTACCCTAACAGTTGCTTAGATAATGCGCGTTCATCCGAATGACAATGCTCTGTACCACGTAGACACATGCCTATCCTCAACGCACGCAAACACCGAATTTGGCCGAAATGATCCGACAAGGTTATTGGAAGACATCACTAACTTGCAACTTTAAAAACGCTGTTGAAATAAAAATTACCAGGGACACGCGAACTGACAGTGTTCAATACAATATTTATAATGAGAGTAACGGTTATCCTCACACACTCTCCTATCTATTTTTGTACTATAAAATGACTGCTTCAATGCTTCTTTTGTGGCGAGTCTCTCTAAGTTCATTTGATTGCAAGAAAAATACAAGAGAAATCATTATCAACAGAAAGAGTTTTAAACTGAAGGGTTTTTATACTAAAGATAATTTCCTTTTATCACTTAATAAGCACAAATCCCCAAAATATAATATTGTACTATGAATATTCTTACCCGTGTCCTACTTTATTGACAAAGAAAAAAGCCCTTCCAAGGCGATTGTTAGTACTTCACAAAAAATATTGATATGTCAAATTACTGAATACGTGTACCTAAAATATTCAGAGAATTCACTATGTTACGAAAGGAGTAAGGTTTATTTTACACAATTCATACAGTGCATTGTCTTTTGAATACTTATATTGCGACGTCTTTTCCTATGAATTGGCAAATAACATGGTTTGAGAAATATCTTTCCAACACCAGCTCCATATAATCAAATGAATAACCACGAACGTCTAACAAAACAATTAATGATCTGATATAAAATTGGAAATAGTTTAACTTTATTAAGTTACCTCATTTTATTAAATTATTTAAAATTTCCGTATCGCCTGTGTCATACAGGTCTTTGTACCTGTACCCTCCCATATATTTGCAACTAATATCGAGTCAATATATGGATATAAGAAGTATTCCTATCAATTGCTTTGTTATGGCATCCATATTCGTAACCCCTAGTTAAACTGAATCGGTTCAACGAGTTTTCGCTAAATGTCCATTCTTTTCAAGCTTACCCCTAACTCGAACTTCTCCATAAATGGCTGAAATCAAAATGATTTCTAAGTAGAGGATGAGTTGGCTTTTTTTTCGATGGAATGGTTCAGTATCCACCGCTCAACCATGACTACCATTGTGGGTCGAAAATATCGCTAGAGATCGGTTCATAAACGAAACTGTCATCGATTCAGATTATGACATCTTAGCCAAAACATTCAAATCAGTATGTTTTCAGCTAATGGGCTTTTTAGATACGATAGTTTTCTCATTACATGGAGCATTCAAAGGAATGTGTTTTATTTATCGGTAATCGGAAAATCTTCAAATATCAACATTACACATAATATTTTATAACGTTGTTGGTACGTTTGTAATATATGGGGCGTACAAGGATATTTGTGAAAGTTTCCCGCCATTTTACAGGGAAATCATGCTGCTCACCTCTGGTGTTTCCTTTATGATATCTATCTGTAAGTTTTCGACTTTTCTGAATATTTGCATAGGTCCTTTATTCATTAAAATAGCCAAGAAGGTAAAATAGCCAAGAACGTAAATATCAAAACTAACAGCTTGTCCATAGGCAAGACCCTGTTTATTTTGATAGGGACGACGTCGATAAAAAGGGATATAAGCGATTACAATTCAAGTGTGTATGCGCTATAGACCATTGTCTACAGAACAGACGTAAGTATGAATAAACTGTGAAATAAACGTTACAATCAACAAGTAGTCCCTAATTGTATACATTATTGCGAGAGCATGATATATAAATTGCTCTCACCACACCAATGCAGTAAAAAGTTTTATATCGACAAATCTTTGAGTACTGTGCAGCCGTCATTTCATTAATTAGAACATGCATTTTGTTTGGCCGATGACTATAATTGTACTTTTTATATCGTTCTTCAAAAATGGAAATGTGAAAGGGAGTAATTTAGAAATACAAGTGGCACAGAAGCTGAAGGAAATGATTGATCTCAAAGAACACTTGGAATCTTTACAGAAAGACATTGAAAAGTATATTTCATCGTTTTCAAACAACAACGAAACTCAATAGTATGGTAAAAGCTTTGGCGCAAGAAAAGGTCATCCGAATTAACTTTGGAAAAAAAATAGATTCTATGCTAAAGGAATATAGGCAACAAGTAGAAGATTTAGCAACAACAGTTGGCAATATGTACCTGCATAGTCGAAAATAGACTACTTGCCAATACCAATGCCACTTAAGTATCATTCCAGTCTAAACTCGAAGAAACAGTCAGCAATATTGAACAGAAGTTTAAAGAAAGCATGTCAAAACTAAATCAGACGCTTGGGAATTTATATGAACAGATCAATCAAGGGCGTGTTCCGAAGCAAGGTAAGTAGAACATGTACTTGTTTCCTATTACAAATGTTTTAAATAACATGTATGTCGTAGTCTTCAGATTTAAGGATAACAAAATACACGATGGATGATTGCACGTTAGATACGTACATTTTATGACATTTAATTACCGATATCCGAGTCTTATTAACTGCAGGATACAAATGGCATCATCATGGTTGATACAGATAAGCAAAGATCTATTAACATTAGCTATTTATGTGAAAATGTTAATATATGTTCACCTTGACAAATAATAGATAAATGAAACATTACAAGTCAAAGAAAGTAAAAGCAGATTTGACTGTCCTTATAAAATACTTGACAAATAATAGATAAGTGAAACATTACAAGTCAAAGAAAGTAAAAGCAGATTTGACTGTCCTTATAAAATACTTGACAAATAATAGATAAATGAAACATTACAAGTCAAAGAAAGTAAAAGCAGATTTGACTGTCCTTATAAAATACTTGACAAATAATAGATAAATGAAACATTACAAGTCAAAGAAAGTAAAAGCAGATTTGACTGTCCTTATAAAATACTTGACAAATAATAGATAATTGAAACATTACAAGTCAAAGAAAGTAAAAGCAGATTTGACTGTCCTTATAAAATACTTGACAAATAATAGATAAATGAAACATTACAAGTCAAAGAAAGTAAAAGCAGATTTGACTGTCCTTATACAATTTCCTGATTTCCTGGCGAATTATAATTTGTTCAGTTAGATCAAATCTACAAATTCAGTTATCAATGTGCCGTTGTATATAGCTAAAACGATGTAAATGTTGACATGGAATAAATAGCTATATCAAAATGAATCGTTTGGAAACCAAAAGGAGTAATATACCTCTCCAACGAACAATGTATATTATTTAACATTTAATACTTGATCCCAGATTTTTCCCAATAAATATATAAATGTTAATTTAGAAGTATACATAGATAACGGACATGTAATTATGTCAGCATTTGGATATATATATATATATATATATATATATATATATATATATATATATATATATATATATATATATATATATATATATATATAGTTTTGATTCATAACAGGTTATTACATACTCTTACCGAAGACCAGTCGTAAATTGTCGCACACTAATAGAAGAAACCTTTTGGATATTATTTAAAATAAAAACAACAAAGGACATGTATGCTTTGTAGCTTTGTAGTTATTGTTATTGCATGATTGACAACATAATTGCAAATTTATTTATGATTTACTTTTGGTAACCTCTTTGGCACATTTCAAATTATAATTCTCCAAATGTGTTTAGTCTATTGTAAGTTTACACGACGCTATCACTAGTCGGACGATTATTTTATGAGATATATAGTGGGTTCAAGTCTCAGATTCGGCCATTGTGGGTATGTGCTAAAGCTTTCCAGCAGCTACTCCTTGGTCTGTGCTTTTTTCCGGTTGTTTTCTCAGGTTTATTATTTGGTAAGAATTGCCGTTAAACCATAGAACAACAACACCAGCAACGAGATGTATCATACAATAACGTCCCACAATCAGACTTTAAAATTAGCTTTATAAATAATTTAATTTGGAATCCAGAGACAGCACGTATTGCGTGGAGGTGTAATTAATTGTTACAAATTAAAATTTCATTAAAGGATCGTGTATATCATGGCTGCAAAAAGTCGTGGCTTTCAAAGTATAACTCATCGAGTATTTATTTCAAGACGTATTTACATTTTAATCGCGTATTAATCACATACTGCTTCAAAAACTTACGAGAAAGTTATATAACAATGAAACTAAAACAATTTAAAATTTTGCTGTCAAATTACAGATAATCATAGTGTAATACATTTTCACCAATAATATGGTCATATTTTCAAGGAAAAGCATATTAATTTCTGTTAAGGTTCATAGTTCTTGAATAAAAGAATAATAAACACGCTAAACATATCCCTGTCTTTCAAAATAGAGTGGCTGATGCTCTTTCGTGCTTACATGTGCATAAATTCTGAAACATCAATTCATCCACAAAAAGATATCCCATTATCATGTTACCTATCAAAATTTCCATTCCCTGGACACTATTCACCTATAAAAGCTTGCATATACCGTTTTGACGATTTAAAGTCGCTGCTCACAAGCGATTACATTTTATTTCGCACATCGCATTATCGTATTTTTTCATCACTTGTTTCACATGAAATATTCAGCCAAAATAATGTATGCTTACTTAACGTCTGTTTCTTACGTTTATGAGATTATATCTTATCCAGATCGCATGTCATGTTTCATAGCAACATACCTAGTTTGATTCCCTTACATGCTTATTTATTCAATAGTTCCTGTGGTAAATTCAGATACGAGTGCGATTCATTTTATAATCCTATCTGGGTCTGTTACATGTATCACTCACTCTGTGCCTTTAATGGTTTGGCTAAAATGAGTGATGATGTCAACCTAAATTCACATTTCAACCACAATGTAATTCACTTATGCGATAACATTGACAGGAAATTTTCCCAGGACAGTGGTTGTTAAGTTCCCATAATTATAATATAACCGCGAGCAGGCTTCAGGGTTCATACTTGAAACAATCAAATACAATTCCAAAGTCATGTCAGTTGCTCAGACGCTTTAACTATTTACTTTTTAGTGTTCTGCGTTTGCTATCCAGTTGAAGCAGAATGGCAAATTTACTACACGGTGGGGAATGATGTTATTATGATAAACATTTTTGCCCTGTTGAGTGTCGATTTGTTTGTTATAATTTTGAGTAGGCCTCATTCCGTTCCCGGTCAATCAACCAAGGAAGCCAAACCCGCTTGACAATTGGTATAACGATTCAGTTTTGCAGCTCACATACAATACTACTTTCCTTAAGTGTTTATCATCTGTGTGACATGAAATATTCACCTAAAAGACTTCTTACTTATTCTCATGTAACCTATTAACAGCAAACTTTATGCAAGAACAGCCAATCAAATCCGATCATCAACGGATTCAGAACAATTTACTAGTCAAATGACAGTTGTCAACATTGAATGATTTACCCAGTTTCTTCTCGGGATTAAACGATGTATATCCTGGTGAAAGTACGGAAGAAATGTGGAGTTGACGGCAAGGATCAAATTTGATCCCGCCTGCAATCCGTCGAGGTATACAGAATAGGATTGACGATGTAAATGTAATTTAGTACGCGTGTTTCTATCTATTGGTACCTAACTTCGAAACACTATATTCTCATTAAGGTATTCTGGCAAGTTAGATCAGTGAAGGACACGCTTGTTTTACACGGACAACTATAGCTTATCTTTTGTTCCGAACATAAACTAATTTTTATATAGAATAGAGAAGGAAATAAATAGCAAGCTAAACTAACTTACTGTCTGTTTAAATAGATGTAAACCTGTGATTGCAGCCGTTAACACCAAAACGCACATAACGTATTTCTTTTAGCTTTTCATTATATATAATTAAACAAATTACAAGATCAATATTACAGAATAATTATTGCAACTTAATTCAGCCGTTGAATATATATGCAATTTTATACCAGTCAGGTACGTAAGAGGCTATATTCAATCTTAACACATAACAAATGTTGAAACGAAAGTGAAATCGAAAACCAAATAACATTCTTGCCTTGAGTCTGAAAAACCCATACAAATCTTCGGAATGTCGTTGATGGTAGAGAGGATTGTCACAATGATCACATACAGTTTACCTTTCTGGATTGTTTATTGGAAACAACAAGGTGGAGAACACCAGCATTATAATCGTCTGAAAGGAAATAACAGACAAAAAACTTCGAGTTGGTTCATTAAACCTTTTAAAAAGAGAAATAATACAATCAATATTACCAAGTTTGCATTCTGTATATTCATCTACTTAACCATAAAAGAATTCCTCCATATAGCTCCCTCTTTTTCACAAACACACCCATCTACCCATCTCACCTGCGGTATGTGGGGATCTAGTTTATTCAGTAAGGCTAAATCATAAGGCATTTCAGTCCTGCAATTATTTTTAATAATCTTATTGTTGTCGTCACTTTCTTTGTCATTAGTTTTGTTTTCCAAATTGAGATAAATATATTGTATGCAAGCACAAAGTTCCCATTTCCCAAATCTACATGTTTATTTTGTGTTTTAAATGTAATGGGTGTTTATATAGTGTGTGCATGTTTATTTTAAGAGCATATATGGAGACACGGAACATGTTTAAAATATGTGTCCAACACACCCAACATTATTTTTACATTTATTGGGATACTTTTTATACTGGTACGCAACGTACATTTGACTTCTTGAAGGCGTTGCGGACAGGAAGTGGTCTTTCTTTATACCATAGTTAATTCAGAATGTCTAATCCTATAATAGTACGATTGTATGTAACTCTGTAGAACCCTCTGCAATTCTGTTCCTCAGAATAGTTCTCAACTATGGCAAATGACATCCATTTTAATGCTAAACATCTTGGATTCTACTTGCTCTGTACCGTAATAAGAAGAGAGGTAGGTTAGAAAGTAGTTCCGTAGGTAAATCCGTTTTATAATAAGTCAGTTCTTTACATATTCAAATTGCATTTGTAAGGATTCATAACTAAATTGTACTAACCAAACATTACAAGAGTGATATAAATCAAACTGTGTGAGTCAATATGTCTGATTGGATACTATACTGCTCATACGATCTTCTTAGGGAAGCATTACTGCTGTTCAGAAAATACACGGGTAGCAACTTCCAAGCTCTTTCACATAACGATGATAGTACAGCCCACAATCTCATTAAAATGTAAAGGCTAACCGGGGACCTTCAGCAAATGCAAGGCGTTGTACAAACCTACGGATATATATGTATTTGCAACATTTGTGACGATGCATGTGCATTCATGTTATTGTTTTCGGAGATAGATGATGTTGTAAAAGGTTTGTCCTTGTCGCAATATAGATTATTGTTTGTGAGAAGCCTCTCATTAATTGAAGCGATTTATCATGTGTTATGTGATCTTGACAGTCATTCAGAAAAAAAGTAGAAAACATGTTCTTTTGACACAGAGATCATTATAGATATTATCATTTGTATGTATGTTATTTAACTGAGATAAAAATGTAATAGTAATAATGATGATGGCTATGGTTTGGATCTCAGAGGTTTTTCTATCATACAACTCAAACATAAAGTGAGCAAATAAGCATGTAGCATATTATATTAGACAGAACAAAAATCTAACTAGTTTGCGGTTAAAGAAAAAAAAGTTCATAGTAATTAAAACAGAGCTGACAAATAGTTGAATGAATGGAATATTGATTGATGGAACATTATTTATGTTCAGTACATGGTGGCTGGACGGAGTGGGCATCATGGACGAGATGCACTTCTACGTGTGGGACGGGTATAATTAACAGAGTTCGCACATGTACCAATCCTGCGCCAGCCAATGGAGGGAACTACTGTGTTGGAGTTCCGTTGGAATATAATGAATGTCAAATCAGTTCTTGCAAAGGTTCGTCCTGCATTCATTTTACAAGATTAACCGTTTGGTTAAAAATACTGTTGTAAACCTTAGCTACCATTATATACTGCATGAATAAATGTACCATACGTAATGCGATAGGCTTGCTGAAACTAGGTAAATTGACAGGATTACAACAGAGGATGGATGTACATAGTAACGATTTATATAGAATTTGTTAGCACAAATTTGTATGTAATCCTGGCCACTATTAATTCTGTATCAATAGCCTCAGACATAAAAAGCTCTTGGAGATTAAATCAAGTAATCTGCGCGGAAGCTTTGCTTTGCATACATGAAATATAAAAAATGTCACCCAAATCTTGAATTAAATGAAGGTATATAACATTCAGAAGTGACTTTGGCAATATAAACACCAAAATAAACTATATATATTAATTTGGTTATGCTAATCTACGGCAATTACAATCTAACCATGGCAACATTATGGAATAATTGATCGTAATATGTGTTTATCAAAGAAAATGGCGGATGGACATTTTGGGGATTATGGTCAACCTGCAGTTCCAGTTGTGGTAATGGCATACTTCACAGAAGTCGTACCTGTACAAATCCAGTTCCGGCTAATGGTGGACAGTACTGTGATGGGCAGCCTACAGAGTACTCTACCTGTCAGATTCAACCTTGTGAAGGTGGGTACGCAGGAAAATTTAATTGGTATTTTAGAGTAGATGTTAAAGATACTAATTTAGTCCAACACAAATGTTACCATGTTTATGATTCTTCATAGGCTTCTTTTGTTATTCATTTTTTTATATAACTACTCACGAGACTCTAATATTCATTTAATATGCTACGCAAGGGATGTCATTGTGCTATCCTATTTCTTGTTAATATTTTGGGAGGACATAGTATTAAACATTGTCATTAATAATCGTAGTGGTAGTGACAAAGGATTGTTCATTCCGAGAATTAGAACGATTTTTTTATATAAACTTTATATCCAACATCATAATGATATATTCGAAAATCGAAGAGGTTTGTATTTTCAGTATCTAACAGCTTTAGTGCATACAGTGTTTTTTTCCGAAAATGGGTGACAAATGATCACTATAGATATCATTAGACATATATTTTTGCACATGTGAATTTGTAATATACCAGCAAGACTATATATTAATATTTTTAATTTTTTTGAATTTGTTGTTTTTAAAATCTGACCATTACACACCCAAAATCACATTTATGAGTTTCACCTTATTCTTGTTTATTTATCGGAAAGTTAATGCTTTATTATACATAGGCTTTAGATCAACGATTGTATGGGTCAGTTTTAAAGTCCTAATGTGTCAAATTGGCGGTGTCTAGAACTCCTTTGATTATTCACAAATGTCCCAGAATAACAGGATAATGCAATGAGCACTTTCTTTTTCCACTGAATAATCGTTACACACTCTTCCTTGAAAATAATCCAAACATAAAATTACAGACAGCAGACTAGTTCAGCAGATGAAGTCGAATCCTAGAAAGGAAATAATCCAAATGACGATTCAGTCTGTTTCCTTAGTTCTATCCATATATACACCGACAAGAGTCTATTACGACTACATATATACCAAACGTGATTGACCTAACAACTGAATCTAATATGAAAAGTGAGTTTTATTGTCTCCTTGCCGTCCAATGTGAAATAACATAATTCTTGTAAGACATCACCTAATTTAAAAACAGCCAAAACTTGGAATCATGTTTACGAATTATGTTAGTATTTGTAATTGACAATACGGATGTAGGAATTTATTTCTAGCTCATATACAGTTATATTAATAATATTTTAATAGTACCTATTAATGTACAAACTTTCAAGTGAAGATAATCAGTACAATTTACAGCCGTGAAGATACTAGAAATAAATTTTTAATACATATAAGAGTGGTGAAAGCCTTTCTTAACACCTATGCTAAAAACTACTTTGCATTTATGTGCCTTTTTGTTCTTCCTCAATGAAACAAATTGTTATTTTTATATTCCTCATTCATGGAGAAAGTACTTCATAATCTATGCATACTGCGGCCGTAGTTGAGAACTCAGCGAATGACTAATGGCTGACCTTCACAGAGCTTTTAATTTTCTAATGAATAGTTTCGACAACATTTCAAGATAACCTTATGAAGTCGTTTTGCACAATATCAACATAGCGTCCTAACTTCTCCTGAAAAAAAAATATGTGTGATGTTTTTTTTTTGTTGTATACTATGTCATCTGTTCTTTTCATGGTGGTGTAGACGAAAGCGATTCCATTTCTGACACTATCATTAGCTTATTGCGTAATTCATTCAGAAGCATTTCAATCGTGCTGTAAACATATATTCCAATTCATATTCTTCTTTCAGCCTTCTAACAAGTCGCATGTATTTTGCTTTATTGTTTAATGCCGCATTCGACTAACTATCCATTTCTAGAGCTATGTTTGTTTTTGCGATAGTTCGCGTATATGGTAATGCTGGATTGAATTAAATTTAACTCCGAGTGAGTGTCTCATTACAAGATATATAATTTATTATGAGCATTGTATTCCCAGCGATAAAGACACTGACTTTAATAAGCTGAAGCAATGAATTCCAGCCCAAATGAACTTCTGGACTCAATATTAATAGAAAATTAATTCTGCTTATTTTTAAAGCACACATTATTACTTTTTCTCTGACAACTTATATAGTCTTGCATCTGACAAGTTATGAACGTCTGGTTGTTATATAAAGCAATATACAGAGAGAATATTTTAGATATGTATTAGTTCTTTACCGAATAACAAAGTCAAGAATCTAAGTCAACGTTAATATTAACTAATTGTATTATACATAACAGTACCAACCGTAATGTTAACTGAATAAATGAACTTTTCTTTTGTAAACGTGTTGCACAATTGTCCTGCTGTCACGTTAGATCAACATTGTAATGGAACTGTCTTCAACTGTGATCGATTGGTTTTGAATCTGACAATTTTACATAGTGAATTGCTGGAAAATATTATATATTGATTTTTAAAGTGTGTGTAGTCCATCGTTCATTTAGTCATTTTCTTCAGACATGTCCACATAATAAACATTGCCACCGTGCGGCTACAACTAATGTGCAGGTATCAGATTCACTAAATACACTTTGAAAAAAACAGAAAATGTCGTTAGGTTTTTCTTGTTTTACGACAATTGATTGTCGTTTGTCACCCTGATTAGAATAAAGAGAATGAGTAGTTAAAAGTCGATAACTGTGATCAATATAATCTGATTGATCCAAACAAGAAGTGAAAGTGACCTCATTAATGGCCGGACCAATACACATGTCAGCTAAAGGAAAACTATCCTTTCAACTTCCTTCTCAAAAGCTTTCGTTGCCATAGCTCTGGTAACTGCACAAGCAGGGACTAAATCAAGGATGTATTTTTAAATTGGATCGTATCTCCCATCCAAGCAAGGCATGTCAGTTACAAATAGATTAACCACAACCTAGTATCCAGTTTGGTCGTTGCCTAGCAAGAAATGATTGCCCTCAACGGGTAAAACAGACAATGTTCCAATTGTCACGGGCCCTGACACTAAGTCTGATGACGACTTCACACACTTTTGAGGAACATTAACAAAGCAGCACTATACTTCCTGAATAAAAACACACTCATTGGAAGAAGACTTTTTAAATAAGGCAAGGTACCTCACAATAAAAAACTGGAAAGCTCCTGTGTCCCCTATCTCTTTTATATGGATAGGATTGGCCGAATCACCCATACTAAAATCAGAATGGGGTTTAATGGACACAACAAATGTGTTGCTTTCAATACATGACCCGATAAATAAAGGCATTTGGAATAGGTCTGTGTTCTGACACAGATTTTCAATTTGTAGCAATATAAAAAAGTGTATTTTCTTCTTGCAACAGGTACACGTAGGAAGAGACAATGCTCTAGCATCAAACATATCAGAAACTTGATTTTTTGAGGTTGACTTACGTTTGAGTTTTAGAAGGGCTTATGTACGCTGAAATGCATTTATGCCGGAAGACTGTTGAGTAGAAGTCTTATTTACAATGCATTAATGACAGCGGCACAAGTAACATTTTCTAAGGTTTAGATCTTATGCTCGTCATGATATATCCTAACGTCACTATCTACATAGTTTTTAAACTCTTCAATATTAGTTGTCTGAGACTTTCGTAATCTATTTAACCTTTCTAGAAGAGTACCACCTAACAACTTATTGTGTTGTTTCACATGCGAATTCGACAAAGGTCTGGTCAGCAATTTTTTATACTTTCGGAATTTTTGGCGATAAGCCTTATGTACTAACTCATAATTCTGACCACAAAAGAAGTACGATTCAGTAAATAACATTGTGCAGACTATTTTACACCATTTGACCACAAAGGATATACGATTCAGTTAATGACATTGTACTTGCTATCTGACTACAAAGGACGTAAGATTCAGTAAATGACATTGTGAAGACCTTTTGATCCTCTCTGACTACAAAGGAAGTACGATTCAGTAAATGGCATTGTGCAGACTATTTGATCCTCTCTGACTACAAAGGAAGTATGATTCCGTAAATGACGTTGTTCAGACTATTTTACCCTCTCCGACCACAAAGAAAGTACGATTCAGTAAATGACATTCTGCAGACTTTTGTAACCTCTCTGACTACAAAGGAAGTATGATTCCGTAAATGGCATTGTGCAGACTATTTTACCGTCTCTGAAGACAAAGGTAGTACAATTATGTAGTAAATGATATTGTATCCTCTCTGACCACACAGGAAGTAAGATTCAGTAAATGACATTATTCAGACTTTGTGATCCTTTCAGACCACAAATGAAGTACGATTCAGTAAATGATATTGTGAAGACCTTTTGATCTTCTCTGACCACAAAAGAAGTACGATTCATTCAGAAAATGGCATTGTGCAGACTATTTGATCCTCTGTGACTACAAAGGAAGTATTATTCCGTAAATGACATTGTGAACACTATTTTATCCTCTCCGACCATAAAGGAAGTACGATTAGGTAAATGATATTGTGCAAACGTTTTGGTTCTCTCTGACCCCAAAGGAAGTACGTTTCATTAAGTGACATTGTGCAGACTATTTGATCGTCTCTGACCACAAAGTTAGTACGATTAAGTAAACTACGTTCGGCTGACTTTTTGAAACTCTCTGACTACAAAGGAAGTAGGATTCCGTAAATGACATTGTGCATACTATTTTACCCTCTCTGAAGACAAAGAAAGTACGATTCAATAAATGATATTGTACAGACGTTTTGATTCTTTCTGACCAAAAAGTAAGTACGACTCAGTAAGTGACATTGTGCAGACCCTTGCTGTACCCTCTCTGATCACATAGGAAGTACGATTAAAAATATAAGTTCAGATTTAAAAACATTGTTGTCAAGATGAAACCGAAAATATCACCTAGTATAATTTCTTCTGCAAGACATAATTGACATGTCTAAATGGCAATACAGCTTGGCTTTATTTATTCCAGACACTAAGTGCCATTTTATTCTTGCCGTACCAACAATCGTTTGTTAATTTGCAGTAAGCTATATCATACTTTAGATGTTTGAACTGTACATGTAATTAGACGGCTGGTGGTCGTCTGGTCTAGGAATGAAGTCACTTATGATCATCAGCATATACCTGAAGAGGTGTAATTGATCAACCAGTGAAGTAGGTATGTCTAGATCAAATCGTGTTCATGTAGTGTGAATTAGGTATGTTTAGACTAAATGTTGTACATGTCTAATAAATTATGGATGTTTAGACCAAATCATGTATATGTAGTGTCAATTAGGTATGTTTAGACTAAATCAAGTAAATGCAATATGGATTAGGTATGTGTAGTCCACATTATCTGCAAGTAGTGTAAATTATGCATTTTGTCGACCAAATCATGTGAATGAGGTATGTTTAGACCAATTCGTGTTCATGCGATTCATTATTTTCTTGAGTAATTTGTTTCTCTTGTGTAACGTTGCGAAATGCTTTCGTTTCAACTGTTCCTTTCCAAATTTCCGGTAATTCTTATCTAGTCCTCTTCAATCCATCTGAGTAATAAGGCTGCAACTATCATTCGCAATCTAGGTTGGTCTTTAGGAATGGCGTGTGCCTCGCCCCATGAAAGTCCAATCTCTTCACGCTTTCATCACTGTCCTGTGACAGGTTATCTTTGACCGTCCATATTTACGCTTACTAGATGGTATCCATCAGCGGGCTAACTTGGGTATCAATTCTTGGAGTATTCACATTACCTGTTCAAGCTATTTAATCCTGCGCATTTTTGTCTCCAGGGAAATGCTAGATCACCTCTTCGCATATAGGTTGACAGTGGAGATTTCACTTAGCCAATAGATGCTGCAGATTTTACATAGGCAGCTATTGTGAAATGAAATTACTCTGCTCAAGTCTGTCTTCAATATTCTCCAACATTCGGAGTCATATAATAGTACGTCTTTACATTACTGTTGTAAAGTCTGATCAATGTCTTTAGGCTATGTCATTTTTGATTTCCATATTGGACTCAGTATGCTAAAAGTACGCATGGCTTTACTGAACCTGATCTAGATTTTTTTTTGGTACCGTTGTCGTTGCTGATTAGGCTACCGAACTAGGTCAAGTCATTTACAAACCCAATCGCCTATCCATAAATGATAATTGGAGGAGTAACTATGGTGTTTGGACAGATCACTTGGGTTTTCATTATATCGATATGCAGGTCAGTCTGTTTAGCGTTCTTGATGAGTCTGTCAGATCGCTTTTGAAGATGCGAATGCATTGATGAAATGAAAGCCCGAACATCAGTAAAATACAGATCTTCAAGGTGTGAGAAGAATGTCACTGGATCCCTCTGGCAAGGTTAGATGTGTTTCTTTTTTGTCTTGGCCCATTATCCGGTGGATTGAGACGAGGAACAGAATAAGAGAGAAGATGCAACCTAGTCTTAAACAAGACATTACTGTGAACGCCTCGGTAAGTATGTTCCTAAGGATTTTGTTGCATTCGACGTTCTCTTGATACTTTCCAATGACTAACCTGGGTCTTATTCCGTTAGCTTCAAGAATCTTCAACAGACTCTCGTGATGAAAACCGACAAATACATTCTTGAAGTTCATGAAGTTGATGTAAAGGGAAACATTCTACTCATGGCACTGTTCAATAATGTTGCGAATAACAAATATATACCTGATCTATGCATCCTCTTCCATTGCGGAATCCTGATTGTTCCTATCTGATTTTATTGTCATCTATGGCTGTATCAATCATTCAGAGAAGAATTCTGCAGAAAAGGTTGCTGGAGAAGGAAAAGATTGTTATCCCACTCCAGTTGTCACAATTGCTGAGATCATCGTTATTGTAACTTAAGCATAAAATCTTTACACCAGTCCAAAGAGATGACATCATTTTCTCATATCTTTCTAAAGAAGTCTGTCAACACATTTTCAGCTGTGGTTGGATCAGCTTATAGCAACTCAGCTTGTAGCTAATCAATGAGGCATAACAATACCTTGCCTTTCTTCGTCTCTTTGATGGCTGATTGTACCTCTGCTTGGGTAGGTTGGCTGGTATCGATGCCATTAATGTCATCGGATGGTGACGGGTATTCTGACACATCAGACTTTGGCTGGTTTAGTACATCTTGGATGTGTTAGACCAATCTCGCAGCGTGCCCCTTTTTCGTTGTTATCACTAGTTCGTGTTAATCGTTAACTGGCATGAAGTGGTTGTATTGCATCATTGTCCACTGAGATGTTTTGTAATCTTTCATACCTTTTTCAGTTTACTCTTTGCTCCTGCTTGTTCTACCTCAGTTGCCAATTCTCAACAAAAGGTTATTTTATCATTCCGAGTGCTCGTTTCCACTTCTTTGGGGGCCCCGAGTGGCCGAGTGGTTTAAAGCGCGCACCGTTACGAGTAGCTGCCATGTTATCTCTGTATTCGTGGGTTCAAGTCTCGGGTTCGGACAATGTGGGTGTGTGAGAAATCTTGTCAGACGCTTTTCCTGGGTCGGTGGTTCTTTTTTTGTCGGTTACCTGGGTTCTTCCTCCACCATTAATACTGGCTTCCATGTATAGGCAATCTTTTTGCTGAAAATGGCGTTAAACACAACAACAGCAATTTTACACTTCGTTATCCTTCATCTTATAATCTGTCAGTGCTCCTTTAATCAACCTTAGTGATTCAGAACTCAGAAATTTGTCTTCGAACGTTTTCTTTTTATCTATTGTCATCAAAGTATCTGATGTTCGCCATCTATTTCCACATTTTTGATAACCATCGAATTTCTTTTTCAGATTATATAATTGGTATATTAGCTCATATACTTTCAACTGTATTATGGTCTTCCAAATCTTTCCTTCCTTATTAATTAAAATGATTTATAAGCTCGATGGTAAAGTCTCTTTTCATTTCTAATGAAAACAAATGGTGATTTCAAAACCCTTGGGGCTGTTGCTTAGTGGTATGTCTTACACAAAGTTTCAGCTTTATCTTGATTATTTCAAGGTAACAATCACTATTGACATCCGTCCCCTCGCAGTGTCACATTGTATTGATGATAAAATGGAAAATTTCTTTCTCTGTGTATCCATTGGGGATATTTCTAAGTTAGTTTTTGGATGTCTTTGCTCGGGAAGACATTGCCGCCTAAAACGAAGTTGTTGTAGGGGCAGAATTACACCAGTCTTTCATAGTTATCATTGGTAACTCCATAGCCAGTTTTATCCATCACCTCCTCATTGTTTGCGCTGTATGTTTCAACTCTGGCTTTCATAACTCCCATTATCAAGAACATGTAATTTTGTGATAGTTTGGAAACTGATTGGCATAGTTGTTCATACCAGTCATCTCTATATTCCTCATTAGCATTATTTGTTGCTGCATAACACTACAGGATGGCGAGTCTGCAGTACTAGGAGTCAATTCTTGCTCTGGAAAGTAAGTCGCTGATTGGTTCCCATTCTATGAGGGCTTCTGTACTAGTTTTATTGCTGATAAGGCTACATGACTGGAATGGACATCGTTTTTCCCAGCGCAAAGAATTGTTGAACTATCCTTTGTCATCTTGTGTACTGATTATTCCTATCTGGTCTCACTTACACCAGGAGTAGCCAATTGTACCTGTTCAAGTCATGCTTGAATTGTGCCGTTTTTGATCTTTCAAACACGGTGCGACATTCCATTTACCAAGATGAACCATAGTTTTGGATTATAAGTAACTTCTTCACAAGCCACTGAATCACAAGGATTGTTTCAGCAGAAGTTATTATACTTAATAGTTGGTTGTAGGTCTTTTCTTGATTTCGTTTTGATGGAGTTGAAGTTGTTTCGGCTTCTATATATATACCCATCCTCGAACCTGGAAGACCAGATCAAGCTGTGTGAATCCCAATACTTTATCAAAACATTGATGAGCCGAGTCCTTCTAACGTTTTTTTCTTCGTATATGGAGACTAGGTGCCTGGCGACTTCAAAATTAATGTGTTTTAGATAAACCTTCAACTAACGTAGCACCCATTTTGCGAAAACATTTCTGAACTTCAAATGATCGATGAACATATTAATAACAGCTGAAAGTTATTGCCGGTGATAATTGAACTATTTTGATGGAGGACGTTTAGAATGATTTTCACATCGTTATTTGAAGCTTTGTCACGTACATTATTTGAAATTCATATTAAAGTTCAAGGTCACAAGCTAAATTTTAATTTCTTCGTTTCTGACACGTTAGATATACTGGAGATAGGGAATAAAGCTTCATGTACTTGAATATTATTTTTACAAGCCAAATGATTTTACTTGACCGATCAGTTGTCAAACCCTGGTGTGATTGCCGCTGATATATGCTAATACATTAAACTCTAATTGCAACTTGTAATTCAATGTTCACAACGTTTCAAATCTGCATTGTAATACATGCATCAATACACGATATGACATTACAAACTGAATAAATTTCGCATATCAAATGAAGTATAAATTTAACACTTAACTTACTCCTACGGCTAAAGAACGATTTGATCTCAATTAAATCTATATGAGAGTGAGTAATAGTCAGGGTAAAATATCCGTGCATATCATGTTTTTAATATCCCTCGTCAAGTTAATACCTTCATTGACCTGGAGAAACATTTATTCATCCTAGATAACGTTGTTCGCATGTACAATGAAATATAGTCAAATAGTTCAAAAGCATAACCAAGTTATTGTGTTGCCTAATTCTGTGACAAATACTGTCACTGCAATCACACTACCAATGTGCACCACTAGATTTTAATATGGACTATGTTACGACAGGGACATTAATTCATTTTTGGCCTGAATTCACTCCTAGTGAACCATGGCATAATGGAAACTCACTAACACATGACTCGGTGACGTTTGATCCTAGTAACTGGCTAATTATTTCGGGCTAATGATATTTCCATTTCGGATAATTTCAACAATCGCACAAATAATCACACAAATCTAAGAATTCCTTAAAACGGGGCGCTATCAAATGCGCAGGCTATAAATGTATTACATTCTCATTACACGAGTGTAAGGAAGCCTACCACAAGAGCGATAGATTCAATGTCGAGGTCACGTCTATTTTACTCGTAAAGCTTGTGGAATGAAACGTTGTACTCTTGTCAACAGTGACAGAGTGTGTGTCATATCTTCAAGACTAATATTTTCGGTTATCGATACTCTGTTTCCCTTCTAGAACATTGAAGACATTTGAAATCGAGAGAAAGCAAATCCGTGCATTAATTTTTCTATGGATCCTACATTTAAATTCAATGTGATCTCAATAGTCTAACAATTCCATAACACTTTTCTCTAGGATTTATAACCGTTTGTGATTAAGGGACGACACGTTTAATATAAATGCATTAATTATCCGTGTATGGCGTGTCGTGTACCGCATCATAGTTCATATCATTAAATGCAATGTTTATGGTTAACATATGAGGATTTATCTAATCTGTTGTGTAACTTTGCAGCTTAAAGGATGAACTTTACTATATTGGTATATTTTTTTTACAAGCATATGTGTTAGATTACACATTTTGTATCCTATTTTCAAGTTCATTATCTAAGTCTCCTGTTTTAAGTAACTTTTATTTGTACTTGACATGAGCAAGAATATTTTTACTTATGGTCTTCCCTATTAGCTCTGACATTGTCAAATATAACACGATTACAATCTTTGGCCTTATCTTAATATATGTATTTTTTCTTATTCTCGAACTTAGAAAAATAGAAATGACGTGGTCCCTTACGCAAATCATCGGAAATGCACAGTAGATTAGCCGCCATTGCGTAGTCATGTACATTTCTTGTAAATGAAGTATTGTGACCGTACGCATAACTGAAACACTCACTCATCTATTCAAAATATGCTATCTTAGCTGGAACATGAAAACGTTTCTGTTTTCAGCGTTCAGGTTATTAGACAAAGTTCTTTTACAAAAATATTGACATTCAAATGACTTGGTTGTGGTAGAGGTTTTCAGATAACATTTTGATAGTAACACTTGGTACATCATTTTGTATAAAGTTTTTGCTAGGATATTTAATTTTAGTTCGGTAGTTTTTTTATTCGCCGTACGTAAGCATTTCTGAAGTGATTGATACTTTACTTGGAAATCCTCCCACTCATCCCTTATATTTCTACTTTGTATCACTATTTCGACATGTTTCCGACTGTTTAGCATTCCTCATATAGGTCATTGATACATTGTGATATTAAAGAGGATATAAAGGAAAGAGCAGAATTAAGCATTTTCCTGCAGACATGACGCTGCCCCTTGATATTCTCGGTGACGTTTGATCATAGTAACTGCCTAATTATTTCCGGCTAATGATATTTCCATTGCGCGTAATTCCAATAATCACAGATATAATGACACAAGTCAAGTAATTCCTTAAAACAAGGCGCTATCAATTACGCATACTCTAAATTTATTATATTATCATTACACGAGTGTAAAATAGCGTACCACAACAGCAATTTATTAAAGTCAAGGTCACTTCGATTTTACTCATAAAGTTGTGGAATGAAACTTTGTACTCTTGTCAACAGTGACGGAACGTGGGTACTTTCTTCAAGACTAATATTTTCGGTTATCCATACATTTGTTTCCTTTCTTTAACATTGAAGTCATTTGAAGTCGCGAGAAAGCAAATCCTTACATTAATTTTTCGGTTTATCCTACATTTAAATTCAATGTCATCTCAATAGTCTAACAATTCCATAACACTTTTTCTCTAGGATTTATAACCGTTTGTGATTAAGGGACGACACTTTTAATATAAATGCATTAATTATCCGTGTATTTTGTGTCGTGTAACGCATCATTGATCATATCATTAAATGCAATGTTTATGGTTAAAATATGAGGATTTATATAATTTGTTGTGTAACTTAGCAGCTTAAAGGATGAAATTTACTGTAATGGTATATTTGTACAAGCATATGTGTTAGATTACACATTTTGTATCCTATTTTCAAGTTCATTATCTAAGTCTCCTGTTTTAAGTAACTTTTATTTGTACTTGACATGAGCAAGAATATTTTTACTTATGGTCTTCCCTATTAGCTTTGACATTGTCAAATATAATACGATTACAATCTTTGGCCTTTTCTTAATATATGTATTTTTCTTATTCTCGAGCTGAGAAAAATCGAAATGACTTTGTCCCTTACGAAAATGATCAGAAATTCCTCATACATTAGCCGCCATTGCATAGTCATGTAAATGTCTTGTAAATGAAGTATTGTGACCGTACGCATAACATAAACACTCACTCATCGATTCAAAATATGCTATCTTAGCCGGAACATGCAAATGTTTCTGTTTTCAACCTTTAGACTATTGGACCAAGTTTTTTTTAAAACAAAAATATTGACATTAAATGACATGGTTGTGGTATAGGATTTTAGATAACATTTTGATAGTAACACTTGGAACATCATTTTGTATAAAGTTGTTGCTAGGATAATTAATTTATGTTCGATAGTTTTTTTATTCGCTGTACGTAAGCATTTCTGAAGAGAAATCGCTTCACACACCCATTTTACTTTTACTTTGTATCAATATTTTGACATGTTTTCGACTGTTTAGCTTTCAATAGGTCATTTATACAGTTATAGCTTTCAATATGTCATTTATACGTACGAGGATATAAAGGAAAGAACAGAGTTAACCACTTTCTTGCAGACTTGACGCTGCATCTTGATACACTCGACCTATACGTCAGGGATATGAGCGATAATAAAGCATTATTCAAGTTTAAATGCACCATAGAATAATTACAGCAGAACATAAAGTAATCAGCATAGCTGTGAAATCGAACAAGTAAAACGTCAAGTAGACATTAACTGTACGAAGGTTTGTGCCAGTATGATATATATAATATTCACAAATTACTACTGTAGTTCTTAAGAGACATAGCAACATAGTATTGTCACATTGTTGAGTATCGTGCCGCCAACACTAAACAAATTTTAACATGCAGTATTTTCCTCCTATGGCTGCATTTGTATGCTTTCTATATTTCTTTGAGATTGGGTATTTAACAGAGAATAATGTTCAGATGGAAGTATATCAGATAATGGAGGAACCGCTTGATCTGAAAGAAGATTTCGCGGACTTTCAGAAAGACATTGCAAACGTTCGTAGAGATTCGAACCATGGTATTTTAGAGATATAAAAACTAATTGGAAATAGGAATAAAAAATTTGCCATTCTTCAAGAACAAATAGGCACTAGACATCAATATGAACTCTCTACTCCATTGCCAATGAAAAGTATGAATCATCATCTTCAAACTTCGAAGTCCTTAAAAAAGTCGTCATTATTTTGAAAGGATTGGCGAACGAAGAAAAGCCACTGGAATTAACTTTGTGAACACACTGAAGCTATAAAAGAGACATTTTGGCAAAACCTTTCAGATTTAGCGACAAAAATGGAAACCATCACACATCATCAAAACATGATGATACACAATCCGTGGGATATGAAATCTGTAATTAAAATCTCATCTGTACACACAGTTATTCTGGATTCGATTCTTGTAGTCAGACTTGAAGGTGTGGAAGAAAGATAGCGTAATAGAAATGTACACGAGAAACAATATAAAGCTCTACCCTTGAATGCAGTGTTTGATAGTACTAACGAAGTTTATATATACACACACACACACACACACACACACACACACACACACAAAAGAATAGAAAGAGCTACTCCTTGATTCTACTAGTCACTTAGTCACTGTTTCTAGTATTTCAAGATTATAATTATGATACACAAACATGACCAGTTTTAGGGTATTAAATTCGTATTCCTATTTGTATTGTATTTCTAACAAATATTATTAGTATTTTGAAGTATTCTTATGTAGAATTCAGGTATAGCACTTCCTGTTCTCCATGTTCTTCTAATGTATGTATGTATGTATGTATGTATGTATGTATGTATGTATGTATGTATGTATGTATGTATGTATGTATGTATGTATGTATGTATGTATGTATGTATGTATGTATGTATGTATGTATGTATGTATGTATGAATGTATGCAAGTATGTATGTATGTATGTATGTATGTATGTATGTATGTATGTATGTATGTATGTATGTATGTATGTGTGTGTGTGTGCACACACGTACGTACGTACGTACGTACGAACGTATGTATGTATGTATGTATGTATGTATGTATGTATGTATGTATGTATGTATGTATGTATGTATGTATGTATGTATGTATGTATGTATGTATGTAAGTCTAGAAACGGCTTCGTCCATAATGTCCATTCATTATATTTTATCTGATTCATCGTTTTCATATTTTCATGAATCAGCACCACAGTGTGGGGTTGGATGGAGAAAATTTCAATCCTCGTGCTACACATTCATTCACATGAACATGTCATGGTTTGCTGCTGAGGTTAGTAAACAGTCATCGCAATATTGCAAGTAAAATACCTAAATCTTTAGGAGATGAAGCACAACAAATTTTTTGGTAGAACAAATATGTTGATCATTATTTAAACCTATTACATTTCAAAATGAATATTTCAAGTACAACGAAATCCACGTAAGTCTTAGAATATGTTCTTTACATGCAACGTTTAGGGAGAATATAACTAGAAATTATTAAAAAAGATAGACTGATATAAATATTTAGCGGCATAAAAGACAAACTGACATTTTCTGAAACGTCATTTTTGAAAAATAAAGCTTCCTAATAAATTGTAAACAATTTAAAACAATAACACCAAACCAAAAGCTCTAACGGACCGAGATTTTCTCTAATTGGGTTAATTTAAGTTGTTAATTTATCCTGTCGTTTTTGTGTTAAAAGTTTGTATGTGCGTTCGTTTACCTATAGGACATTTCATTGAGGTCGCGCCTTCTCTGCTGCTGTAAATAAATCATTATTATATCAATAATGGTAGCTGAATCGTACATATATAGCTTAGCTCGAGAAAGATTAGAAACAATTAAGAAATATCTTCAACTTCGTCATTCTGTCAGAAAGCAATAAAAAGAACGTCATGAATCTCAGGTGGATTTTGCGGATAAGTCTCATCAATTATTTAAGCCTGTTACTGAGATGACTAAACCTAGTCTTCCTCAACGTGAACACTATTACTAAAAATACTGAAGAAACATCAAGACTTTTACAAGATCTTCCTGGTCGAATGCCTCAACCAGGAAAACCTATTACCAGAGAGGAAAAAAAACGATGAAGAAATAGTCGAAGAAATACGTAATAGATTTACTGAAGAGTCTTTAAAATAAATCGACAAAACTGATCTTCATGAATTTCCAGTTTAGTTGTTACAATCCATGAAATGAGAAAGAAATGTTGAAGTCAACACATGGAAATATATTTTCAATCTACAACATTGGGGTGATGTTTTGTTTCTAATATTAAGACTGAAACAGATCGAATCGACTCAACAAGTGCATTGTATATAATATACATCAATGCGATAAACGATGTGTAATCATTATGAAGGCCTAAAACAGAAAGATATGAAAGAACAAAAATGAAAGCAACGAAGGAAGGAACAAAAACAGCACAACAAACAAGATAATGAAATTCTTCTATCTGGTCAAACATTTATTGATAAATGTAGACCTGGAACTTATAAAAAATAAAAATATTAATGATGATAAATAAGCTGAATATACAGCCAACGATTCTAATTATTCGTCTGTTTTGTGAACAGATTATCAAGGTTTGTCTGATATTGATTACCGTAAGGGGGGTACATAGAAGGAACACAGCTAGTATTTAAATAGAAAATAGCAGAAAGATAATAATCATAATCCATAGGACCAGAGCGGTTTGATAATTGATAACATAGAAGGAATGTCTGCGATTTAAATCAATTGAAACTACTTGATCTCAATTCAGAAAAAGCATAATCAAAATACTTAGCTGTTATCATTAAATACCTCTGATATTTTGCAAGTCATGTTTGTTAGTTTGCATGCGACACACTGAATAGTCTTAGTCTAAGTATTGAACTCGTCTTAATTTTTATTGAAGCTGGATGATTCTGCAAAATGACACAATACACATAGTCTGTATCATTAACGGAAATGATCAAATATCATAGCTGGTAAGAAATCTCTGAATCTGACGTGGAATTGATTTGCTGTCACTTTTATTTCTCCATACACAGCAATACTGTCAGTTGTTTGGTTCCCACCTGATCAGTATAGACGATCACACCGAATTCCAGTTCATTCGCGGAGTAATCAATGAGTTGCACAGTACAAGTAAGTAGGAAGAAACTAACTCTAATGTTTAAAATATCAGTCATGGAAATCATATCAAAATGTTCACGATTCATTGAAAACATCGTTTCCATGGATACTGAATTTTGTGAAATAATGTCCTATGTAACTACTTAATGAATTTAACAAACGTAAACATTTCTGATGTTCGCCTTGTTGAATCTTTATTAGAAGCAAAATTATTAAACATATTAATAGCACCATAAAATATGACATCGTTTTATCGTTTTATTACTATTAGTATTATTATTATAACAAAAACAGCATTTTATCACATAAGTAATAAACAAATATTGGAATACTATTTATGTATTAATATATGAATATTTCACCCTACTTGTATTATATAAGAATATATTTAATAGTACAAACTAAATAACAGTTTATAAGAATGGATTATTATATGCTACATACACATTATATAAGATGGTAATATATTATAAAATCCTATAATAATACAAATATATAGCATTTTACATGTATTTATGCATCAAGGACTGAAACAGGGTAATCAAACTCACTCATGGTATTGGACGGCTGGAAATGACATTATGAATGAGGGCCATTGGGTGTGGACCCCATTGAATGTGCCTATAAGAAACTCGACCTGGCATAGGAAGGAACCTAACAACGCCTACGGTGAAGAACATTGTGCTGATCTAGGGTCTAATAGGAACTTCGAATTGAACGACATGGATTGCAAATCTGAATGTTATTTCGTATGTGAGATCAACAGAAAAAATGGATAGATATTTGCCACATATATATAGATAGATAGATTATATTAGAAGATATCCTGTTCTCGCTTATTATCCGATTCTTCTATGAAAATGTTTGCAAATCTTACATCTTTACATTATGATGTATATTCTTTTATGTCAAAAGTGAATAATTGAAATCTGACAGAAAAATTTTTGTGAATAGTTTATTAAAGCCACCCGCGCACAGTTCTCAAAAACGCATGTCTTAAAAAATTGTAGATTAATATTGTAATTACGTTTCAAAACAGAAATATATTTTTTCATTTTGATGGGAAAGGTATGTCAATCCAATATCAAGACAGTACACATTTAACCTCGCATTTAGCACTGACTTGACTTATTTGTTTATGGTTGGGTAACTTTAATATCCCTCGAGATATCAATCTGTGTTATTCATTTTAGCTGATATAGTTGTTACTTAAACACGTGTACCAATCTCATGTAATGCAACATTGTTATAGTTCTGTATTTGATTTAATTATAATTCATCTTTCATATATATTGCAATGTCAGCAAATGTTTATTGCTCTATGTTTCATTCCTAAATGTTCAGGAATCTTTAATTGGAAGTAGGAAATTAATACAAAACAACACACTATTTAAACAGCAGGATATTCAAGCAGGAAATTCATGAATATGTTAACACATTTAACCAAATAAAGAGTCGCATGAATTGAATGGACATTTTATATTAATCCACTTTATCCGATTACTATACATGGTATGGTTTAGAGTATTTCCTCTTCTCTCAAATAGTGAACATATCCAGATCATTTCATTTTGACAGACGAGTCACCTGTTTAAGCTCAAATTTGGTCGGGCATAATAGCTATTGCTAAAGTAAATCATGAATGGTAGTGAAATATCTTATAGCTGCATTAGTTTACTTGGAAAAAGTTATCAGATGTCGGGACAATACAAACTCAGCGTGGAAAAAGCTAGGACGGTTGTGACTGGGACATTACAAAAAAATATACTTCAATTATATTTCATTTGAATACATCTAGGCCTTTAGTAATGGAACCTAATATCACTTCAATTACGTGAGCGAATAAAGAATATAATAATATACGTTTGATACTATCTACACTGTCAGGTTTGCATACGATTTTCAGAATAGGATATAGCTGCTACCTGTTGCTCATTATATCTACATATTAATTACGCGTATATATACTATCATAATCCAGTCTGCTGCAATATATTTTTTATAATTTTATATTTATAGTTTTCTTTCATATTTCAAAGGCTTGATCCAGTCGAGTCGGATAACTACGATATTATCTTTCGACTTTATATTTTGAGTTCGTATCTGATCAGTACTTCTACATATACATCACGTTCAAAATGAAATATGGTCAGATGAAAAGTCATAATCTGGTGTGCAATAGTATCTTTGCAGTGTACTTTCATATCGTAAACCAGGAGTCGGAGGGCGTAAAGACGAACTTTTGACAAAATAATTAAAAAGAGGCTGTCATAACGCCTCAAAACGCACCTAATCAGATGTAGGGGCAGGGAATATATCACAGAACCAGGCTGCGACCGTATGAAGTCCAGATCTAATAAGCGTAAATTATACAGTATATCCCTACTATTACAACGACAAAGAAAATAGGTGATCTTCGCATCGTCGATGCGGGATAAGATTAAATCTTTCACAACGCTGGGCATTTGGTATTCCCGTACAGGTTTTGTTTTCAAGTACATGCAAAAATCGTTTATTTCTTACACAAATTTATATGCCATAGTATCGTATTAATAAAGTAGAAAAAAACCTGCAAAATCAATTTATTGCGCTATATACATTTCTGGAGGGCTGACTCAGTGGACATGCATTAGCTGACGGTTCTATGGTTGATGCGATCAAGCTCAATTCCAAAGTTATGTCTGCTGACATGTGGTCAAACGCTTTAGCGATTTATTCGGAAGTGTATTGGGTGTAGTGGACAAAGGTCTTATTCCCTACATGGTTCTATCCGAAGCAGTCCTACACAGGGTTGGGCATGATGTAATTGCGATACAAATTATCACCATATATAGGTGTCGATTTGGTTTTAGATGATGTTAGTCGACGGCAGTGCTTTTCTTGTCAATCAACCAAGCAAGCCCAAACCACTAGACAATTGGGTTAACGATGTAATTTTGAAAATTGATGAATTGGTCAAATGTAAGTGCCTGTGCACACTTTTAAAGGGATTATATATTCCCCGAGTGTTAAAACACAAAATGCATGTTGTTTCCTGAAATTATGGATAGCCATAATACGACATATTTGTACACCGAAATGTATCTTACATTTATAATGACTGATGAAATTATCCTATCCTGTTGAATAAAGGAAGTAACTCAATCCAGCTGATACCAAGAGACACTTGAACTAATTTCACAATCATCATTTAAATAGTATGACAATCGGAGACCTTCCACTGTCAGTTCTAACATTATGAGTCAATATAAATGCCTTCATTGACATCGGGTATCACGTTTAACTTTCTTTCTTAAGATGGCATTTATGTGCCATAGGCTATCATAATTTAATATTAAGAGTATTTCAAATAGTAACCTGTATTCTTCTCTTTAATATGACTAAACTGATTGTTGTGTTGAAAATTCTGATGCTTGTTGTCACTCGTAATCTGTATCTCCATTTTCTTTTCTTTCTGCATACTTAGAATTGTCTGTAATGTCGGTGAAAGAAGTCATTTTTATAATACATATGGTATTGTAAATTGCATGTTGTAAATCATATGTGTCCTAAGAAATAAATTATATAAAAAAAACTGTACAATGTGTTTTGTATGGGTTTAAACATGCTCTGCAAGAAAACAACAAAATCACTAACTACATATACCAAATAAATGGCATTGGTCATTAACAAATAAGATATCAATGAATATTAAAATGATTAACTGTAACGGATAATTCTAATAAATAGGAAATTAACACCGTTAACTAGTGTAGGAGCAGGTGTGTGTGTGTGTGTGTGTGTGTGTGTGTGTGTGTGTGTGTGTGTGTGAGAGAGAGAGAGAGAGAGAGAGAGAGAGAGAGAGAGAGAGAGAGAGAGAGAGAGAGAGAGAGAGAGAGAGTGTGAAAAGATCAAATTATCAGGCCAAAAAAAAGCCTTCCAGAGATGAATTATTCGGAGGAGATTTGTACATTGCAAGGTTTTTCCAATCATGAAATCTTAGTGTTTTATCGTGTTTCAGAAGTTCTGTTCCAAACTTTGTTTTGGGCCGAGTATTGCGATGAATTAACCGTATAATTTTGTATATAAATGGCAAACATCGGAGAAGCACAAATAACTAGATTATCTAGAGAGCGATTTACTGTGATTGAGAAATCTCTCCAGGTGAGAGATTCTTTCAGAGATAATGTACAATCAAAACAACGACGAAGATTTGATTTTACTGCTGATACTGAACAATTATTTAAACAATAACTACAGCTACTGAAAAAGTTGTTACAGCTACTGAGAAAGTTGGTACAACTACTGAACAAGCTGAAAAATGTAATACCAGTACTTGAAAAAAAAAGATCCAAACAAACAAAAAAAATATCTAAAAACTCTTCCGGGTGATATAGTAGCAGCATAACCCCAACCTCAACGTGAATCTGTTGTCGCACAACCTGAATTTCAGATAGAGAAAGTTGTTGCTGATATTCCTCCAGTAAAACCATTTGAAATATATTCACCGGAAGAAATATTTACTAAAAATACAATGGATGTAATTAAAGATAAGTCTACGTTGGATCAGTTAGCTGATTTTGCATAAAAAACATTTTCTATATTTGAATCCTGGATATGAAAAATCGGTAAAAGATTCCGAAGACCTGGCGTGAAAAGGTATATTTAGCAAGATACGGTGGAATAAAAACTTCAATAGATGATCCCAATTTTATCACGAATATGAAACAAATAGAAGATATAAAAAGAGGTCTGCCAGCGTATGAGGAATCTCAACTAAATGATGAAATAAAATCTTTTAAAATGGTGGCTCCTCCGACACAGGGTGCAACAGGTGTAACCGGTAGTGGATTTTCTCTATGTATGTATGTATGTATGTATGTATGTATGTATGTATGTATGTATGTATGTATGTATGTATGTATGTATGTATGTATGTATGTATGTATGTATGTATGTATGTATGTATGTATGTATGGTAGTGGTCTCATTCATTGTTTAAGAAGTATCATCAATGTTATATCACGGTTAGAAGTTCTCATCGGGGGTAAAAGAGCTTGAAATAATTCCCCGGAGATAATTAATGAAGCAGCTGATATCTGCCAGCGACTATTTCAGGGTGGTGTAATGGATATTGGTTTATATCACAAATTAATTGATGAACTCGTTGATGACTATCACAGTGATTAGACAAATAACATTTAAATAAAATGATTATATGTCGTAGTCATAACAGACCTGCTACTGTTCACGTTGTACACTCACGGTTACCTGTATTTTTAAATATACTACGGAGATGGATTCGGTGATGTCATCAGAGGATTATATAATCGAATTGCTCCAAACCTTTACCTGCCGCTAAAGAATAATCGGTGCAATCTATTGGTGTTATTCGTGATAAAGGTATCAGCGCAGTTGGTGATCTCGTCGGTAGCGCATTTAATGCTGCCAAAGAAAACTCATGGTGTTAGTTCGAAGAAAACAAAAACCAACACCGGTAAAACTACCATCTACTGAATTAATGACACCTCGTGTAAGTAAAGTAATTAACAATGTAGTAAATCAAAATTGGCTGGGTTGGCACAATCATCGATGATTAATCGCGACGATGAATCTCAAAGAAATATTGTTGCAAATTTGGTGGCCGGTTCTGGTTCTAAAATATCATGATTTAGATCGACGACTATATAATAAAATGTTCCATTCGATGTCAGATGAAGTTTTTGATATGGATGCTTCTGTACAAAAAAATGATTCCGTACGCGATTATCAATTTTTTTCATATAACGCGATAAACCTCAACGCTAGATCACGAATTGAACTTCGATGTGATGATACATCTAAATACTTTTTACCCTGTGAAGCTTTCATTGAGGTGGAAGGTCAACAAGCTGATAATACACCTTATCCTAATCATTCAACTACCGCTGTTGGTTTTGTCAACAACGGTATAATGGCGTTATTTAGTAGTGCTCAGTATATGATTAATTCTAATAGAATCGAATCTATCGATAAAGACGTTGATGTTGCAAATACAATACTGGGTTTAGCGAGATACTCCGATGATTTTATACGATCTGCCGGTCATTCAGTGATGTTAGCGAAGGATATTAGTGATAATGCCGATCATAATCAATTTGTTGTAAGAAGACCAAAGAAGGCTACAGTTGCTGCGGATGATGCTGATGTTGAAGCTATTGTTAAAGGTAATAATCCCGATTACAATTTGGGATTTGCAACGCGAAAAGTGATGTTAGATTTTTATGTGTGATCCCATTGTCTCATATATTTGGATATTTTTAGAGATGTTAAAAAAGTTATCTTTGGATCTAGTCATGCTGTAGTTCTTATGAGAAAATTGAATGACAATGATGCGCTCTGGCATAGTGATGTTGTTGGTGATGGTAGAGTAAATTTATCCAAGTTTGCACTATGGATGCCAATTATGACTCCATCACTCGACGTAGAACAACGGTTGTTATCTTTTATAGATCATGGAGGAAAATCATTGTTGTCATGGTTGGATGTCACGACGGCTACTACAATAAATGCTACATTTGGTGCGTTTACTTGGCAGGTCGCGTTAACAAAAACTATCTCCGCGCCAAGATACATTTTCATCGCGTTGCAAAATAAACAACGGGTAGAGGGAGGTGATAAGCAAGCGCGTAGTCATATGATATTTGATAAATTGAAGGTCAGTGACGTATCATTGCGAGTAAGTAATCAACAAGAACCCGCCGAAAATATTCTGTTCGATTATCCTAATAATCAAATAGCTTGTATGTATCATCGTTTGTCGTCTTATATGGGTCGTGATCAAAATATTGATACTGGACTACAGATATCACAATTTGATTTCCAAAATTTGTATCCATTTATTATTTTTCATTGCAACATCTCGATTTGTCTAGACAATCCGTCGTCGATGTAAAATGTCAAGCTCTCATAGGAGAACTTCCTCCCGGCGGTGTGATAAGTCGATGACACTCGAAGGTGGTGGTGGAAAGATAAGAGTAATTGATGCACCAATAGAAAACATGTAACAATTATAAGATCTGTTATTTAAAACAAATGGCGTACAGTCATGTTAATGTCGCCTTGACTCCTGGTCAGTCAAATAAACTACAATCGAAAAACTCTGCTACGTGTGGAGCAAAAAAATCCCTGAAGCATGAACAAACAGCTAACGGAGGACCAAATAAACTATCGCTGACAAAAACTCAACTAAAACGTTTTAAAAACGCGTTAAAAGCGAAAATAGGAATATAATTAGAATTTTCACCCTCCGCAATTTCTAACATTGATAAATCTGACGGAATAATTCCTCTACTCGTCGCGATTCCAGGATTAATAGCCGCCTCCGCACATATGATCGCCAAAGCTGTTTAATTGGGTGCCACTGGTGCACTTGGTGTTGCCGGTGTAAATAAAATTGTCGGAAAAGGATACAAAAAAGGGAAAAGGGCTCAGACTACCAGGCAATCGATTTTCCCGGTACGGAGCAGGATTAAGACTCCCGGGAAGTATTCGATCATAATACCGATATCACCGATGTCAAATTTTGATTTAATCAACGTGGTAAAAATCGCCTCGATACAAAATTTCAGAGGTATTTTCATGAAAGATCAATTGCCAAATCAACCATCGATCCCAGAAACAGGTATAATTAATCATGATGATAACACCTGACTCGTATGGGTTAGCACCACCAATAGAATTTCTCGAAATATGTATCACAATTAAAACTTCCTGTTTGGTATGCAACGTTGCCCACGCAGATATTAACCGATCCTCCGATATGTGGCCGAGAAGTCCTTAACGTCAAAATCTTCTAAACAGCCTCATAAAACTGTACACGAATACACCAGTAATAACTTTTTAAAGAGATCATTAATCGTATAATGGTAGATATTTAGGGAAGATCCCACTCACGTGAAAATAAAAAAGATGGTGTTTCATTAGATGTTGTGAAGAAGCTTACATCACAGGCGTTATCAGAAACATTAAACCTGGTAGGCGTGGCACAGGATGAAATCGTTGTATTTCAAGATCATCAAGGTAAATTGAAAACTAGTGATATTTCTTTTTGTGATATTTTAGTTAAACCGGCCCCGGTAACAAATGATGCCGTCGCGGTGTTTGACGCTAGCGGTAAACTCAAATCCGGTGATAAAATTACAACCATGAACGATAAATAGCGGTGTTAAATAACGATTATCACACATATAAGACAGTTTAACAACCACGCAGATACATATGACAGCCATGTCAATCAATTCACGGGTTTAAAAACTGATGTTGATGAAGTTCAAAAAAATATTTACAATTTCTGCTCTTGATAATTTCTTTGGTAAAACTGCAACGGTTCCTATAAAACTCACAGACATAAAAAGATCTCTCGATGATATGAAAATATTCATCGATGGTATCAAGGAAGATTTTCCTAAAATAACCGACCGATTAGATAAATTCAAAATTCCTTATGAGAAAAATGTCAACGCGGTATACACGGTCCAGCATTGATCATTTGCTTGGCCTCCACAAAATAATAAACTAGATATCACCGCGACGGTAAAAGGTATTTATCAACAAACATTAGTGTCGCCGACCAAGTTTAATATTTCATCGACGAGTTCAACTGGAGTCAATAATATCATATCAACGATCATCGACAAAGGAACAACTGAGCTATTCACAATAACAGTCACCGATGATAAATTGGCTAGGGTATCATTAACACGGTACGTGGAATTTGTAGCAGATTTGAACAAACAACTTAATTGAAATCTTCTATTGTAAATAAAATGTCAACAATAATGTTGCAGAAGTCACAGCAATATCGTTATGACCAGGTCCGCGAACTACAGAATAAACTCCAAACGTTCACCGAGGAATATCAAACGAAGATAAAAAAAATTATCGGCGATAGATTACCACTGTTGACGTTATCGTGTACTCGGTTTCAGGTGTAATTACCGGAGAGGGGATAATACTTTCTTCGGTGACAATGGTCGCTCCGATAGTTGTTCGTTCCAATTTGAATATCCGCGATGACAACCATTGCAGGAGCTATCTCTATAAAAACAAAAAAATATAATCGTGTTGCCAGCGTGAACTACATGACTATGTAGTTAAATTTCATACCGTGTCAACGGCGTATTCACAATTATCCGCGATGATATCATCGTCGCTCGATGACACGTTAATATCCGACGATGAGTTCTCCGCGATGGTACACATTTATGATTCCGCGATGTCAAGATTAGAAAAACACAACAAATATAATGGCAACATCACAAGAACTACTTCAAAGAATAGCGGAAAATACCGCTCCTGTGAAAACCACATTGATCTCAACAACATCGAAAACACCAGAATTCAGCATTGAATTTCCAACTCCTAATCCAGCAAAAGAGATGGCGCTAACTCAACTTCGAGTATATTACAGTTGGCCTAATATCAGATTGGAATCCTTCGCACGAAAATCACCCAATAACAGCTTTGTATTCGCGTACAAGAATAAACAAAATGGAACACCTGATTGGCAAACAATATATCTTCCAAAAGGTGCTTATGACATCGAAGATATCAACGATGAGATTCAACGTAGAATAAAATCTATCACGGGAGTAGAATCTCAGATCGAATTAACCGTTAATAACCATCGTTATTAACTGCATTTGAGATAAAATCTCCTGAGTACGCCGTAGACATATATAACAGTTCGATAAAAACTACATTGGGTTGGTCTGAAAAAATACATGAAATCCCGGTAATGGAAACTCCATCTAAACGAGAAAACCCAGCAGTGAAAGTGGTGCATCTTATTTGTAATGTTGTGTTAGGTAGTTATAGCGCCGATACATCATCGTCAACGCGGGTTGATCAAGGTTATATCTTATATACGTTTTCTCCGCAGGTATTTTGATTCTACAAACCAGTAATCGTTGGATAACGAGAATGAATTTCAAATTCGTCAATTAAGATTTTAACCTGATAGATTTATCAAATGAAAAACTACAAATTACCCTGGATGTAAAATAGGAAACGATTTTCATCTTGAATTTCCTAATTTAGAAAATAATACGTTACAATAATGTACCAACATGCACGAGTATTCGTTTACGACAAAGATAAACTTGAAGATGCTATTAGAAAATCTTTCAAGGAACCACTAGTTGACAATTTTGAACTCGTCGTAGATAACATCAGGAATGAGAAATTTCTGCTGACGGATCATCAACGGGAACAACTTCAACGTGATACTATAATGATGATTAATTGTAATCGTGATCATATAGTGAATTATGCGCACACGTGTATCTCTCTGGAACGTTGCAAGGAAATATTATCTTTGAATCTTCTGGACTCCTCCGAAAATTAAAAAAAAATTGAAATAAAATAATTAAAATCGGATAATTAAGATTTTATCTCTGAGAAAAAATTGTTGTGAAAACCCCAGCAAATTTTACATGTGATTGTAATTTTTGACTAATATTTTCGAGTATAATTTTTTTATTCCCAAAATCTTTGACCGTAATTCCCGAGTAACACTTTCGAGTTTAATTTTTATTTTATTTTACAAATTATGGTCAAAACAACCTATATCAGCTGTAATGAAAGAATATCGTGTTGCAATACAAATGCAACGTATAGAGCAGCGAGAACTCAAGGAAGAAATTTCCGAGCTAAAGAATGAAATTTGTTGTGTTAAAAGGAAAACGAGATCAACCCAGGACTACTTTGGATCTGATGATAACTAAGTTCAACGAGGAAATATCTGCGATGAAAAATCTAACATCGAATATGAAAAAGCACTCACGGTATTAAAAAAACCAAAAGCTGATTTGACATTGTAAAACGAAAAAACCACATTGATGCGCTGACGGAAAATTATGACGCCGCTGTAAAATGTCACAAAGGGTTAGCCAGCAAGTTAAAAAGCAAATACGGGGAAATAGAAATAGATAAAGCATTCGCGTGTAATTTCAAAGATTTCAGCTCCGAGATCTTTTATAAAAAAATATCATGGCTTTTACATCTTAAGATGAAATTCTAATGTGAAGTCTTAAGACGTAAATCCTTAGGATGTCACTGAAAATTTTCAATTTTTAAATACTTCTTTTTGAATTCTTTCGCGTTGGATTTTATCATATGCTCTTTGTTAAATATCTCTCTGACGGATTTTAGAATCTTCCTTAACATCGCTGATATCGCAATGAATACTTCCTCGAGTTGTTTATTTTCATAGATAATACGATATCGTTCCCGTGAGAGAATTTTCATTACACGATATTCTGATGTATACGTCGGGAAACTTAGTCGTCGCGTTGCAGTTATTTTTGCTTATTTGACGTCGATGTACGCTCTAGTCAATATTTTACTGTCATGAAGGTGTTGTACACGATCGAGTTCGATTTTCAATTCGGCGATATTTTCATTGTCCATGTTATATATATAATTATTTCTTTAAATCTTTTGAAAATTCTCTTATCAGCGATGTAACCGGTTTCATGTCATCTTTGATCGATTTAAGTATTTCATTCAACGGGTGAATGGCTGACTCACCAGCAATAATTGCAATTCCACATTGTGTTAAAAGTTTTTTGTATATGCGATATTCGTGACTCAGTGATAAAACTTCACACTGATACTGACATTTACTATTTCGCTCCAATAACTTCATATTGATATGATATTCGTTGTAATATAATTTATCTGGGTTTTTTCTTGCCTCATCGAGTAAATCGGCTAATTGTTTAATTGTATTTGAATTCATTTCGGCTGTTTTCCGGTAAAATTTTACCAAATTATATTCTTTTGCTAATTTTTTCGGAGACATAAAACTACGATATTTTTTTTTGCCACGGTGAATAATTTACTAACGGCGATCGTCAATATAATTTCGTCGTTCATATATAATTACAAAAATATTTGTCTTGTCTAAATTATAATATTTGTGTAATAGAAAAATTCACGCAAATGCGAATGATATTCTGTTGTATTTTTTTACTGTTGAAATTGTACCAGACGCAGCATAGAATACAGCTCCGCGATTAACATCGACGTATTTAGCAGCGGAGAATATCGACGGAAAGTCAATAATTGTATTGTCCTTGAACGCTGTTACGGGTCTCAGTTTATAGTTTCTATTTTTTCGGGGGTTCGTGTTAAAACAATTTTCACGTTGAGTAACTAGTCTCAAATTTTCTACGCGGTTATCAATTATATTTCTGTTAATATGATCAATTACGAGACCGTTACCGATTTCTCCCAAAAAAACATTCAGCGTTGAATAGGTGGATGTAACAATATTTTGTTGCTTACCATTTCCGACCACAATTACCATAGACCCCATGTTATTAATTTGACCAAGTGGAATTTGTCGTTGTCGATGTCGGACGATTCCATCTCAGGATGCTTCGTAGTTAAAGTAAATCGGACAAACAACGTATTCGTTACGATTCGTTTATTTTATAAGGTGTTTTATTTGTCTAAATCGCTATTTTGAAAATCAGTTTTTTTTTCTGTCGACGTAGTCATAAGTAGTCTGTATAATGTTAGTCCGACGGGAAATATGAGCATTTTTATCGTAATATCGTTGAAGTTCTTGGTAGTTCTTTCCTCCACAATTACCACATAATTCTGATTTTCCTAAATCTAAAATAATTGCGTGGGTGGAATAAGTTGAACAAACAGGAGCATTGATAAATGATGTTATCGAGTTGGAAAAGAAATTAAAATTTCCGATAACCGTAAAGACATTTACCTTAGAGGTTTTATACGAGTCAAATTATAAATCACGCGGCGCTCCAATCGAAATTATCAACCATAATTCTCACGCATGGAGTAGTTCCGTACGAGTATTTCCTGTATAACGAACAGTAAAATATTATCACAGAGATATATTTGATTACATCCACGAGATAAGTAAAACAAATCTTGTTTAAGTATGGTTGTAAAAGAGTGATAAAGAAGGAGGAGGATACAATCAATTTGTTAGAATCAACGGAGACTTATATCGGACTGAAAAACTTCAAACATATATGAATAACCTCGAGTTGAAATACACCGACAATAATCCCGATGAAATTACCCGAAATTGTTTTACAGTGCTATCGGTCGAAGCTCACTTCGCCAGAAAGAAAAATTCATGGAAACCAACTGGATATATTTTTTTCAAAGATGTCCAAGCTAGTTGCATAGAACATGATCATGGTGGTTTATGGAACACGGAATATAACATCGAGGATATGGTGTCCGTTGACATAGCAGCGTGTTACCCAACGCGTTTTCTCGGATATGGAGAATACTATGAATATTTTACACGATTTGGTCATCCCACACACGAGATGAAAAGAGTAACGATAAATGGGTGTTTACCCGATTTCGATTTAACAGGATTTGCCAGGGTAACATTGTTTAAATTCGCAGTTAATCTTCATCCGATATTTTATCTTAGGGTGTGAAAACATCTTTATGTGAAAAAATGGACTCAGATAGCGCTCTTAAGGTTCCTATTAGATAAGGGAATGTTGACATCGTTAAAGGTTTCCTCCGAGATAATCTCATATCGGAAAGAAACTGATGTTTGGCTACCAACCCCAGAAAAACACGATGACTGGGGCATCTTATTTTCACGTGAACATGAACGACAAGCGAAAGCTCTTGGAAGAATACTAATCAGGAAGTGTACTCAGGGTGGATCAGACGATCATAAACGGGAATGTACCAAATTGGTGCTGAACGACGCATAATTGGACTGTATTATCGCGGAAACAACAACAAGGGAGGCATTTTCAAGTAGGGAAACAGCTTGTTTATCCAATAAGAAAAAACTGGGAACTATTGTTAAATACCTCGAACGAGAATCACCGCTGCATACTCATTTCAGATCTTCAATGCTCTGTTATGTTTTGATGAATTTACTGTCTATGATATGCAGATTTTCGTATATTACGGTTAATGTCGCCACTGACTCATTCTACTTCGATATAAAATACTACAAAGATGTTAAGAAATATCTTACAGATGAAGGTGATTTGGAACATGCAGAATAAAACACGAAGAACTACACAAATATGATGAATCGGATAATGTTCCCGTGGAAGATATTTACCACGGTGATATCGACTTGGAGATATCACCGTATCCTTCTGTGAATGATCCAATAACGAGACATAAAACGGTTTGTTTGAATGGTCCAGGAGGATTCGGAAAAACAACACGAGTAATCGATTTATTTGGGAAGAATTCTGATATGATCGTGTTAACCCCAACTCATCGCCTTGCCAGAGAGATGAAATCCAGAGGAGTAAACACTTGTTCGTATCATAGCTTCTTTCGTTATAGCGGAACGACATGGACTCCCGATTGCATGGGGATAAAATATATTACCGATATAGTTATATGGGATGAAGCGTGTACAGTACCATTAGAACTATTAAAAACATTTCTTGGTTGGTTACTAAAAAAATACAGCAGTGATAGCGTGTGGTGATTATGATCAACCACCATCATTTGCCGGAGAGTCTCCTCATGATTGGTTAAAAAACAACGTGGACTATTACGAAGAAATAAATACCGACTATTGTTCACTCGATGAAGAATTAACCTCATTAAAATCCACGCTAAATCTACAACCGGATCATGTACAATGCAAGATAACACGTAATATAATTCCTGAAACTCCCATTGACGATTTCTGGGACACGTGGGAACCAACCGATCTGGTTGTCCCGAGCAGAAAAAAAAGAGATCATCTTCAGGTAGAATTATTTAGCACGCACAAAGAAACATTTCCGATGGAGCCAGTACCGCTATGTTACAGACCCAAAGATACACGACGACAAAACATCTCCGTTGACATTCCAGGAAAATTTGAACGTCAAAAACTAGTGTTAAATGATATTATATTTATTGATATTGCTGTGGTAGAAGACGCATTACACGCTGATAAATCTTCGTGGGTGCTTGGATACGCGATGACAATACACTCGTCACAAGGGTTGACAATTACCGTTACTGTTGTATGGATCGTTGATGACTTCATCGAATGGTCAAATTTAATTTATCTTGCGGTGTCACGAGTACGAAGAATAAATTAACTTCGGAGAATTGCTATTAGTTGAGACCGCTTGGTGGTAACTGAGTCTCGTGGGATAAACTGTAATTGTTCACGGGTAAAACTTCGTTGTGGTGCAGTTGGATCTGGTTTATATAGCACTGGTCTATTTTTAGATATTTTATGTGCGGTGATACTCCATATCGGATCAGTTGATCTTCTTCTACCACCGTCAAGTTCGCCGGTTTCATATAAATATCTCACTGTGACGTTACTAGGTAGGATCTGCGATGAAAAATTCTGTTTTGGTACATTTATATGTTTTTGCTATCGCGGTAGCCGGTCTCATATTTATCTGGTAATCTTTTTACCCATTCACGAAATCGCTTATCATCGATGAATTCCTTCGTGTATTGATAATGAAACAATTTATTTGCGAAATTTCTATTAAATCGTTCAACTATTGCCTGATCATGATGGATCGCGGTGTGTCCTCGTCGTATTATAGTGTTATGTTGCTTCATATTTGATGATACCTCACCTTGAAATTTTTTGCCAAGTTCAACCTGAAGGAGATTTGGCCATCGTAGGGGACCTCGATGATCAATCTTTTTGAACGCAGAGGCAAAATCAGATGACGATTTTATTGATAACGGTTCTGTTTATTTGTATCTTCTTGCAACGCGTATTTGTAAACACGTTTTTTGACAGTGTCATGCGGTAAAAATAATATATCGGCCTGATGAACCTCATTTAGGATATTAATATCGAACGACGCATGTTGAATTTTTGCTGGACGCGGTAGATAAATTTGCGATACTGCTTGTCGGGATAACCAATCAGCTGCTGTTGTACTTGTAACCTTAGCCGCGCTGGCGAGTTTATCAACGGCTGATTTACCTCTGTGGTATCCGGTTGGAGAATAATAAATTGTTTCCATATCAAATACTGGAACCCATCATTAATTTATCTTTCATCGCAGATTTTATAATCCAAGATGTGAATTTTTCTTTAAAGGATTTATCCGGAATTGAATTTAACGCGTGAATTAATCTTACATCTGCGAGATGACGTTGTTGAAGATCATTAATTCGATATGCGATATCGTGAACACGACAGGCTTCATTGATAGCATTTATCGGATACTCGCCGGCCCAAGGGTTGTCTTGGTCATCAAGTCTGATGTCTAATCTTGTTCCCGGCCCGCAATAACTATATCCTGGAAGGTGTTTTTCTCCCGGATATTTTGCCCGCGGTGCTTCTGGAAGATTTGCTAATTTGGCTGCGATATCATCTCCTTTTTAAAAAAAAAAACAAAACTAATTTTTTTTTATACCAAACTGTATACACTTACCAGTGATCGCATCTCTGTTATTTTGTGTCGTGGTAGGTGCTGGGTCAATCGCTTGTGTACGAGTTTTATATTTCACACAATATAAATCCATAATATATTATGTTATAATGGATATGGCTGTAATTGATTATTCATCAACACGAAATCCACAACCTGTTAAACATCATAAAATATTACCAAACTCTGTTAGAATGATTATAATTGGCTCATCCGTGATCGGTTAAACACAACTGCTAATTGATATAATAATGAGATGGATGAAATGGGATAAATTATGTTTAGTTGCACCGAGCGTAGATGATCAGCATTGTTATCAGGTGCTTAAATACTAATACGTAAAAGCCTCGGAGATCACCGGGGAAGATATTACTGAGTTTATAACAGATATTGACGAGGCGTCTTCCGTGGAAGACATTAATTGAGACATTAACAATTTGTTCGTGTACGACGATGTAATGCTAGATAAACAAAAAAAAAACCCTGCTAGGATATTCTCTCCCGGAAGACATAAAAATACTGACGTAATATATGTCACTCAATAATACACACAAATACCTAAAGTGATCAGAGACAATTGTAATATTTTTGGCAAATATGGTGTTCCGATTACGATTATAACAAATTTAAAAATACCTTTAATGTTGCTGGAGCAAAATCACATGGGTTTGGAACGATAAATTTATACGACCCCAAAACAAAATATCGAATTGGACTAGGTCAAATATATAGTTAATTTATCGCAGCTAAATATCTCTTGCAAGTCTAGAATAATACGATTCTCCGATGTTTGCCATGAAATGTTTGACTGTTATATATAAAATTATACAGTTAATTCATCGCAATACTCAGCCCAAACAAAGTTTGGAATAGAACCTCTGAAACAAGATAAAACCCTAAGATTTTATCACCGGAAAAAACCTTGCAATGTAAATATCTCTCCGTGGAAAGCTTATTTTAGTCTGATAATTTGGTCTGTTCACCCTACCTGCTGCTAGTGTAGCGGTTACTCTCCAGTTGGTTAGCCTATTCCCTGGAAACAATTGACAAGCCATGCCTCCGATAGATCTAATTCATACATCCAGAGGGTTTAGATTTGACAGCCTATAATTACGCAGATGAGGAGTCCACATCACATGCAGATCAACATGAATATTAGGAATATTTCTAGATACTGTTTCAATAGTAGGCTTGTGCAAAGAAGGTGATAAAGTTTCCATTCAAAAATTGATGCAGAAACTTAAAATATTGATAGGAACAATTTTATTATTTCATATCAAAACAACCTTAGTTTCAATCTGAAGCAATTATTGTTTTCTTTCAAAAGAAAGAAATGTTCAAAACTTATACACGAATACACGTGCATGCATTCAAGACCGATAATGTTTGTTTTAGAATGTTAATATATTTTACTATTATAAGAAGTTCTTCATGAGCTAGGCAAAGAAACCACACACGGTCTCATTTATCAGAGATAAAGATTGTGTTTTATGATTTAATAAAAATAAAATATTTAGCCTCATCATGGTATCAGAACGGGGGAGTTGTCTGCACCGGATTACAGCTCCTCACAAAGGGTCCATATGATATTTTCTCAATAACGAAATTAAATATGGGGTTTACAAATAAAGGTTAATATTTTGTTATCAAATATAATACATAGATTGAAGTTTCTGAACTTAATAATGAAACAAAACTGAACACATTTAATAGCGAACGGCCTTTTTTTCGACAGATATAGTACACTACCGTTTGTTTCCCACCAGTAACCTGGTTTTCTGGCTGTAAATTAATTAACGGTAAGATACAAAAATAGGTGGAAATCTGTACAGAAAAGAAAACTCTTTGTAGATGTAAACCTTGAACTTGATGTTAGACTAACTAACCTAGAAGTACCAGAATCCTTATAATTGTACGTGTTCACTTTTCATGGGAGTTTTATACTATGCTGCCAGATAAAATGATATAAAGTAGATATAACCTATGGAGGCTATTGACCGAATATTACATTCTTTGGAATACGCGACTATCATTCAGACTCGTCAACAGGTCCTATTTAAATATTATAATGTCTGAATGTTTTTCATCCCTCTTTTTATCTCATTCTGTGTTGGTAGCTCATTCAGTATGTCAGGTAACCTCATTTATACTCTCATTTCTCTCTCTCATTTATCTCTCTCTTTCTCTCTCTCTCTCTCTCTCTCTCTCTCTCTCTCACTCTCTCTCTCTCTCTCTCTCTCTCTCTCTCTCTCTCTCTCTCTCTCTCTCTCTCTCTCTCTCTCTCTCTCTCTCTGCATCTATGATGTTACAAATGTTGAACTAATCTACAAATGTATAAACAATCCTTTAGTCAGTCCACATCTCTACACATTAGAACAATCTCTCCCCATGGTGGTCAAAGTTGGATTTTTGCAAGTGAAGATCGAGATATACATACAAAAACTCCTTAGGTGCTATACGTGTCAGAAATATGGCCACCATGAAGTTCAAAAGTCAAAATACGCGACTGATGCGGAGAGCATTCTCATCAGGAATCTGATTGTAAGGCAACTCCGCAGTGTGTCAACTGCGGAAAGGAACATCACGCCAATTCCAAGTATTGTGATACTCGGAAACAAGAGAAGGAGATTCCAAGGGTAAAGTTTCATCAAACATTCCCTATCCAGAGGCCAGAAAACTTGTCTAGGCAATAACATCCCTTCTTGGCCGATCCTTCTCCACAGTCGTAAAAACAATGCCAAAACCCCGAGGGACGCTCAAACACAAACAGATGTACCCGATTCAACATCAAGGGCTCATATCCCCTATTACCAACCACACAAAACATGGCATCTACACATACAACTTCAATAACTATGTTTCAGGAAACATTCCGAAATAGACGGATGACATTACATTTAAAAATTATTCCCAGTTTAACACCTACTTTCAAAACGTTGACAGGGCGTAGAATACCATATAGGAGCTTTTAAGAGGTTTATATAACGCGTAAATTCTTTAGGCGGCGCTAACCACGGAAAATGCCCTCCTGGCAACATCACCAACAGCGCTAATACCCTTATCACGAATAACATCAATAGCTTTCATTGATAACTGTTTTGCGATTGGTGCTAGTTTTGGAGCCATTCTTGTAAATAACCCTGCAATGGTATTGCCGAGACCATCTCCATTGTACGCTCTATAAACATTCAATCGTGAGTTAACTACATAGACCATAGTTGGTTTGTTGTTGTTGTAGTGTATGATCATCTGATTTAAATGCTATTTATATATTGAGTGATTCATCATCAATGATAAAGTCACCAGCGACGAAGTCATCAAATAATCACTATGGTAACCGTACAAATCAGTAGGATTTTCGGCTAACTCATCAATAAACTCTCGGTATACATCAATATCCATGATACCACTCTCAAATAGTCGTCTGCAGATACCAGCTGCCTCATTAATTACTTCCGCTGAGTTATTTCCGGTTCGTTTCCCTCCTACGAGAATTTCTAATTGTGATATATCCCCGAATATTACTAGGACAACTAACTAGACCACTACAAGATAACCCAATTGAATATCCACTAGCGAATTTTTCAGTTGTACCAGTTGCACCCTGTGTATCCCTTTCCTGATCTTGTAAATAACTAAAAAGTTCATCACTAGATTCATCTTGATCAAATGGCATATATAATGATTGCTTATCATCATCGTCAGGTGGTAGTTGTCCTTGAGGTGAGAAAGATATTTTCTTTGAAGGCTGTTGTCTTTTTCTTTGCAATCTTTGCGGTTTTTATTTTTGTTTTTAGTTCTTCATATTGATTATACACTGTACTCACAGCTTTTAGATATTTAATGTATGATGTATTTGTTGTATCAATTCGACTTGTGTTAGTATTGATTTTGTAAATCATATCAGCTCAATGTTCTATACTTTTAATATACCCGTGTTGTTCTGCTTTCAACATTTTTTTCCAGTTTTCATAAGTCGCAACAACAAGCGCAGGAATTCCTGCTGGATCAGTCTTATCAATTGCTACTAACCCCTCCTCATTAAATCTCGCACTTAAGTCCTCTACTATTTTTGCATTGGGGTTTTTTTGGATCAGGAAGGGGTTTTGTTAACAGCGCTGATGTGTTTTTTTTTCAGTTTCCTTTGCTATTTTTTCCAGTATTGGTACAGTATCTTTAGTAGCAGTGGTTACTGGTTTGAATAGCGGTTCAGTGTCCGCCGCAAAATCACTTTGAAGGTCCTGTTTCGTTTGGAGCATATTTCGAACGGAATCACGAACTGGAATAAACTTCTTAATCGAAGCTAATCGTTGTCGTGCTAATTTAGTTGTCACTGCTTCACCCACCATTATAAATATAATATACGATCTAAATTGTAAGTGAAAAAAATCACCCGAAATTCTTTTGTGTGTTATTATAATTCCGCGTAGTGATAAATCACCAGTGACACTTGTCTATAGAATTTTATTCTAGTTGAGTAAGCGCATACCTGTCTGTTCCATACCCTATATTACTCATGTATGGCGTGTTTACTGTGTTGAGGCAATCAAAGGGGGATTTTCATTTTGGCAGATAATCTCTTGCATTGTGTTGATTTTTAATTGTGCGTTTGATTTCATATTGTTTCCCCAATTCGTTTCAGACCTTTTAGACAGCAGTGAATAACGGGACGAACTTATTGATGTCGGTACAGAATGCAAGGGAGTCATAAGAGTCATAAAGAGTCATAAATAGCGTGCTGAATTCTCTTTATAAATGAATAGGATTTTGATAACACATACTTGTTATTCCTACCGCTATCATCAATATCTTGAAATTCAGAAAAAAATTGATTCCAATTTAATTTATCTGGAAATTGAATTCCTTGATTTTTCAAACTTGAAATCTCGTTAATAATCTCGTTTATGTTTTCGAAATTCATATATAAAATATTATGTATTTAATATGAAATAAAAAAAATTGGGGGTCAATTTCTGACCCGTTTTTTCGTATGATATGATAAACTCCATTCGCAATAAGGTGTATTCACATCTTATTACGCCTAGAGATATTATGCAAGTTATATATGATGATGAACTCTGTTCGCTTTAAGGTGTATTCACATCTTATTGCACCTAGATATATATATGAAAAGCCCCATTTGGAACCCCTCAGGTGTTATTCACATCGGAGGGACCCAGAGGTTACATATATAAGACAACACGTCCCCATTTGGAACCCCTCAGGTGTTATTCACATATGACCGGGCCCAGAGGTACCGCGAAACATAGTCTCCAAGAAGGTATATTTCGTGAATGGACGTCACATTTACATAAATACATATTTGATATAAAGGACAGCACAGCCTTTTTCAACTCCTAATTCGAGTGTTATAGTGAGTTAACAATATGATATCAACAATCATCGATAAGGGAACAACTGAACGATTCACAATAACATCCACCGATAATAATTTGGCTAAGGTTTCAATAACATGGTATGTGGAATTCGTAGCGGATTTAAGTAAACAACTTAATTGAAATCAGTTGTAATAAATAAAATGTCATCATTGGCAACGTCACAGCAGTATCGCTATGATCAAGTCAGAGAATTTCAAACTAAACTCAAAACACTCACTGAGAAGTACCAAATAAAAATAAAAAATTACCGACGAAGAATTACCACAGTTGATGTTACCGTGTTCTCGGTGTCAGGTGTAATTACTGGGGCCGGTATTATACTCTCCTCGGTGACAATGGTTGCTCCGATAGCTGTTCCAATTTGTATATACGCGGCAACAACAATCGCTGAAATAATTTCAATAATAACCAAAAAAATATCATCATGTAGCGTCATAAACTACATGATTATACAGTTAAGTTCCATGTTGTGTCAACCGCGTACTCGCAATTATCCTCGATGATATCGTTGTCACTCGACGACACATTAATATCAGATAGTGAGTTTTATGCGAAGGTACGTGTTTATGATTCCGCGATGTCAAAATTAGAAACACAGCACGAATATAATAACAATGGCAACATCGTAAGAACTCCGTTAACGAATAGTGGAAAATACCACCCGGGTGAAAACCAACATGATCTCAATAACGTCAACCAATCCTGAATTCAGTGTGAATTTCCCTACTGCGATTCCGGTGAAGGAGAGAGCAATGGCAAAATTACGAGAGTATCACAGTTGGCCTAATATTAGATAACCATTTGGCGGTCAGCAAACGAATAATTCCTTGGTGTTTGAAAGTAAAAGTAAACAAGACGGAACTCCAGACTGGAACGTTGTTTCCTTACATCTGGGTCTTACTAAATCGAACAGATCAATAATGAATTACAGCGTAGAATAAAATCCATTACTGGCAAAGAATCAAAAATCGCTCTTACAGTCCATAAACCAACACTATCATCCGCGATTGAAATAAACTCGACGGGATATACCGTAGACATATATCAGAGTTCTATAATAACCGTGCTAGGATGGCCTGAAAAAACTACCTGAGCCAAAACAATCTGATTTTACTTCAACGAAGGAAGATTATAATCGTTATGATAGGAGTGTTCTATCCCCCAATGGTCATAGTTTGACATATTGGTTACCTCTAGATTATACTTTTGGTGGTTATTTTAAAGTAAAGAGAACCGACGATGACCGATATTATGTAATAGATGAACCAGATGTTACATAACAATTAAGAGAAATGAATAACGATTTTGAAAGATTTAAATATCTGCTTATAGCGAAAATTAGTATAATTCCCCCCAACCGAGTCAAAGTCATTAAATACAAGGGGGTGTGTAATAAAATTATCGCCGATATGGATGAATTTAATTTGTGATTTGTTCAATATATCTTAGCTGGTGATAGTGCTAAAAACAGAACAGAATTTGCAGCAAAGCATAATATACGCGTAGAAGATATCCCTACATTTAAATTTCCGGGATATTCTGTACAAGAACTAAAGAAAAAACTCAATGATGCCATCGATGTTGGTTTCAAAACGATTCACGACGCATGGAAAAAAAAATAACACAACAACAAACAACTATCTTCAAACATAATAATGACCCAGACGGTGGTGGTAGGCATATTGCTCCTCAAAATGTTAATATATCCTCGGTGATTGCAGTAAATTTAGTATGTTGTTCTATCGAAGGAAGTTTCGTCGTAAAGACTTTTAGCATAACAATTTGTCTCCACAACGCCGGGTCTGTCTGGAGACTCTGTCTCCGTAGCGTGAGAAACCGAAGCTAATTCGTTGTTTTTGTCTGCCTGAATTGGTTTCGGTTTATCTGAAATAGTTTCAGTCTGTTTACCATACTTGCTGCTCATTTTCTTGAACATGTGCCCACGTTTCCTTTCACTAACCAATTGCAATAATTTTGCTCCATCGATATATTAATATATCATTGATACATTTAATTGAATATATAGATTGTCTAATACATATACGGAAGATATTTCCAAGATTACTCACATAAATTATACATGGCGGAATATGAAAAAGAAAGTTTTTGACATTGACAGTAGAGTAAAACCGCTCATATGGAGATTACAGATCAAAAGAAGTATCAGAGAAGCAAAGTATGAATTTTTTAAAGACGGCGCTGATTATGTATGGTCGACCTACATAACACCCGGCGATAATAACACCATGAATGATAAACTCTCCTCTGAAATATTATCAAAGATAGATTGTTTTAATAATAAACAATATTATATACTGGTAACATTCAGAAGGTTTTCCAAGAAAGGATGGAGGGTATATGATAAACATAAGCGTGTAATGACAACAAAAAAACAGTGATCATTAACATTAAAACTGAACCTGATGTGCTAACCTGGATCGATAGCACATATTATAATCAAGCATATCTGGTAACAGTAACAACGTTTGGAATCGTTTTAATAAATCAACCAGATATCAATAAACTTTCCCCGATTAGAACTTAATCGATGTTGAATTGTGTAGCTGAAAATCGAGGAAATGATTAAACTGATTTAAGAAAATGGACCTCTACCTGATTTTAACCTCACGGGATTTGCTCGTGTGACATCGTTTACTTTTGCTGAAAATGTTCATCCGATATTTTAAGTTTGGTTTGGTAAACATTTTTCAAAGAAAAGATGGGCTCCAATAGTATTATTAAGATTCGTGCTGGATGAAAACATGTTAACGTCGTTGACTGTGTCTCCGAGACGATTATATCATATCGGAAACAGAATGAGGTTTGATGGCCAACACCAATTACAACCGGGAAAAAGACGCAAAAGACCTCGGAAGAAAAATAATTTGAACATTTACTCAGGGTGGATCGTGTCATCATAAATGGCGTTGTACCCGATTGATTATCGATGCTGCTGAGCTGGGATTTTATAATCGCTGATACAAAGAAAGATCAGATATTTATATCAATGAAAACCGCTTATTTGTCAACTGGAAAAAAGATTGGAACCATCGTTGAATATTTCGAAGGTGAATCACAACATTACAAGATGATAAATAGGTTTTCTCACATCGTGGTAATTTTTGCTACAGATTCATTTTACTTTAATCGGAAACATTGAAAAATTGTAGAACCGTTTACTACGACCTTGAATGAGTGGGCAGCATGAGAAGAGAAAAAACAGAAAACATTACATCGAGGATGTGAATCAACCGCCGTTCCCATCGAGGATAATATAATAGAACTATCATCAACACCGTCTCTATACGATCCAATAAACATACATAATACTGTTTATTTGAACGGTCCAGGAGGATGCGGTAAGACAACCAGAGAAATCGATTTATTTGGGAAAATTCTGACATGAGGTCATGAGGAGTAAACGATTGTACGTATCATAGATGACGCTGTAAAAACATTCTTGGAGTCGTTGTTAACCAAAAACACCGCCGTGATAATGTGTGGCGATCATGGTCAACCACCGCCGTTTACCGGATTATCTCCTCATGAATGGATGAAAAGAACGGTAAATTATTACGAAGAAATTAACACCGATCATCGATCACTTGACGTGGAGTTAACCGAGTTAAAATCCGCGATAAGATTACAACCGGATAATATTCGATGTAAAATAAAACGTAGAACAATACCTGAAACATAAATTAATGATTTTTGGAAAGCGTGGAGACCAAACAATTTAATAATTGCGAGCAGAAAGAATATTAGAGATCTACATCAGATGATTTTTTTATGTACATGAAGAAAAATTTTCAATGCATCCACTTCCATTATGCAATAGACATATGGATACACGATGACAGAATATTGAAGTTGATATTCCTGAAACATCCGAGAAACAAACACTTGTATTAAATCATATTGTGCTAGTTGATATCGCTGTTGTCAGAGATACAATAAATGCCGATAAATACCCATGGAATTTAGCTTACGCGATGACGATACACTCGTCGCAGGGGTCAACCATCTCTAATACGACTGTTTGGATCATCGATTTCAGTATTTCGAGAACGAAGAATGAATCATCTTCGACGAGGTTACGTTGTCAATGATACCACGATAAGAAAACAAACTAGCGGGGTATAAACACAACGATACAAAAATAACAGAGAATTTGATCTTGATGTCGAATGTATTCTAAAATTAAACAACAACAAGATAATCACTGTGCGAGCTGTAATTGTATAATGAAATGGTCGGGGAAGACCCCCAAACAATTCACCGTGGATAGAAAAGATAATAGTCGTTGTCATACCCGAGATAATGTAACATTGACATGTCTGGAATGTAATCGAAATCATCGCTCTAATTAAGATCCCGCGGAGGTAATTGAGTATCATCGAGAAAAAACTTGTAATTGTTCACGAGCAAATCCACGCTGTGGGGCGGTTGAATCTAATCTATATATTGTTGTTCTGTATCTAATGCGATGTGACACTCTAGATTGGATTAGTTGATCTTTTTCTGTCGCCTTCAAGTTCACCAGGTTCATACAAATATCTTACGATGTTGTGATGAAAAATCACGGCGGGGTACACTTATATATTTATTGAGCGCGGCAATTACACCTGGTAATCTCTTGACCCATTCACGTGATCGATTATCCTCGATTAATTCATTTGCATATTGATAATGAAATAACCGGTCTGCAAGCATTCGATTAAACCTTTCAACAATCGCGATGAACTGCGGTATGTCCTCGTCGTATAGCGGTGGTATGTTGTTTCATCGTTGATGATACTTTACCCTGGAACTCTTTACCGGGTTCAACCTGCAGGAGATGTGACCACCGTAGGGGTCCTCGTCGATAAATTTCTTTGAACGCGGAGGCAACTTCAGATGAGGATCTAGTAATTAACGGCTCCGCTTCCTTGTATCTGCTCACAATATCGACGACGATTAACGCGTATTTGCAAACATGTTATTTAACAGTATCGTGTGGAAGAAGTACTATATCCGTTTGGTGAACCTCATTTGGGAAGTTAACATCAAATGATAAATTTGCCATATCGCCTGTGTGGATAATCAATCTGCCGCTGTAGTATTTGTAATCTTTACAGCGCTAGCGATTTTATTAATCGCTTCGTTACCTTTCCAATATCCGGTTAGAGAATAATAAATTGACTCCTTATATACAATTAATTACCAGCTCTTAATACTAGTTTACTTTCCATCACAGATTTTATTAACCAACTAGCTAATTTTTCTTTGAACGTTTTATCAGGGATATAATTTAAAGCGTAGATTAATTTTATATCTGCGATAGGTCGTTCTTGAATGTCTTTACTTCAGTATGCGACATCATGTGCATGACAGACTTTATCAAAAGCGTTTACTGGGTATTCACCAAGTAGGGGCTGATCTTGATTATCGAGTCGGATATCGACTGCAGTAATTATATCCTGGAAGGTGTTTTCACCTGGATATTTCGCCCACGGTACACCTGGGAGCTTTGATAACATGGAGTGTTATCACCTCCCTTTATTAAACTGATATATCGGATTTGTTTATACCAGTCTGTAAACACTTGCCAGTGATTGCAGCTCTGTCATTTTTAGTTACAACATACGTTGAATCAATCGTCGGTGTACGTGACCTACATTTTACGCAATATAATCCATACTATATCTAGCTTATATGTAATGGAAAGTACTAACGTTTCATCAAGAAAACAACAAAAACCTATAACACATCATCCAATTTTACCAAATTCGATGCGGATGGTTAGAATTAAACCGTCTGGAAGCGGTTAAACACAGCTATTGCTTAATTTCATTAAGAAGTGGATGCAATGGGATAAACTGTATTCGATAGTCACAACCGTAGACGACCAAGAAGGTTATGAGGTATATAATTGGATTTTGACGAGAGCGCAAAATCATTAACCGGTGAAGATATTTTTGCATTTATCACCGATATCGAAGAAGCTCAAAATGCCGAGGATCTTGAAAGGAGTATCAACAATGTTATTGTGTACGACGATGTGATGCTGGATAATAATAAAGAATCCTGCAAGGACATTTTTCCTCGGGAGACACAAAATTATAGACATGATATATGTTACTCAACGGTATACTCAAACATCTAAATTGATCAGAGCATCGCCGTGTTTAACGGAGTTGACACACACACACACACACACACACACACACACACACACACACACACACACACACTACAAAATATTCACCAAACCTTGTGCCGAGGTGATATTAACATGAATGAATTTAGTAATTTCGTTAGTCATCCTCAAGCCGCCCCTCATGGATTTGTGACGGTAAATTTATGTGGTCCTCGGACACGATATCGTATTGGACTAGATAAAATATCCAATTAATAACAGTCCATTAGCACACGATGACACCACAACGCAATTTTGATTTCGCTTTTTTTCACTCCATCGACATGATTGGGTTTTTATATATTTGGTCTGAAATATATGTTTGTAAAGTTGAGCCCCCTACTGCTCACACACACACACACACACACACACACACACACACACACACACACAGATAGATAGATAGATAGATAGATAGATAGATAGATAGATAGATAGATAGATAGATAGATAGATAGATAGATAGATATTGTTCTCTTTCGCTTTCAGAACTGAAGAGTATTTTGACCGTTGATACCAAATCTTAAGATTTCAAATATCACAATAAAAATATCAAGATTCAGAACTGAAATCTCAAGGGCCATATGTTTTTGAGTCATTCTCTTATAACTGGATACGTTTATTGTTCGTGGAGGACCTTATCTTTCAGATTTCCGGTCTCGTATTATTTTGGAACTGACACTTAAGATTTCCTGCCACTGTAGAGTTTTTCTCCTTCTCTACATAATTGTTACTAACTTTCCATCTCATTGGGGTCTGAGTGTCGGAATGACCCTCACTGACAAGTAGCTTTTTAAAGAAAATATATTTCTTAAGGCGAAGTGATTTAATTAATATGAGACATTGTTTGAACATTTAATGAGGAAAAAGGTGTTTCTATCAAACTTCTAGGTCAATATGTTTTGAAAATAAAATACATACAAAAATTTTAGTTTTTTTTTCAAGATCAGTGCCGGGTGGGTACGTTTAGGATTATATTACGTTCCACACTTAACACGCCTTCAATTTTTTTTTCTGTCCAGATATTCTAGTGTATAATATTATCATATATATGAATGGAGAGTTTCACAACTCTAAAAGCCATATAATTTGGTAATGACAAAACAATATATTCAGCCTGAAAGAAAATATATTTCATTTATTCTGAGACTGGGCATTTAAGTTTGCTGATTCTCGCAAATAGTCATCAAACTCAAAGCTTAGAGTCGTTATATGTATAACATTTTAGAGCTGGACATTCGATGTATTCCCACAGTTCATTTTCTTAGCTAGATGTTTCTTTAGTTTTGGTACTGGGAGAAATGTTATGTTCCATCAGTTTGGAACGTTTCAATAAGTATCCTTGTATAAAAGACCTTTATCTACTCGAAATTATTAAACTATTATTTTTAATCAAAAAAATAAAGTGTCATCCGTTGTTTATTGTGTAACTTTAGAGTCATCATGAATCACCTTCGATTCTGTCATTACCGATTACACTTTAAAACATTCCGCATTGTGACAGTAATCACGTCAGATTACAGCTATTTAACGAAATGAGTTATGTACAAATATAGTGATAAACTTTGTCTTAAAAACAAACTGACCACATACATGTTCATGCGCAATACAAAGACACCAATATTTTGAATCCAAAGTTACGTGATTGTGTCAAGTAATTTCCTCCTTTTCCTGTCATAAACCTTAATTAGCTATGTCCACCTAACTGTGACAACAGTGATCTCTTATCTCTGTTCATTTCATGTTGAAGTTGCATCATGGCCGATAAATAATGGTTATGTGTGTGTGTGTGTGTGTGTGTTTTGGATGTTGTTTATTAGCTTTAACAATTGTTTATTCGTATCGGTATGATGACTGCAGTGTGGCGGTTCATAGTAATCCAGAAAGAAATATTCGGATATCAGCCACTTTTATTGTATAAATCCCAAAGAACACAGAGTTCATACTGACAAGTCAGAATGTCAGAACCTTGACTGCAAGAGAGGAAGAAAATTATACCGTATGCAATAACGGTATCTGCTCCTAAAACAGTTAGTATTCGTTACTGGGTTTTTAGGTACTAACAGGACTTTCGTAACTTTGGAATCTGATAAAGGGTACACGGATAAGAGACAAGTGCACATAAAGCTGGTTGATTTCTCGGTGTCTAATCAATCAGACACTATCTGCCCTGTACGTGGAAGGGAAGATATGTCAAGGCGTCATTGCCAGGAGCCTCATAACATATGTTTGAGATCAAGTCTCTCAAAATATGTTTGAGAACAAGTACATCAATATTTCAGTTCAGACATTTACCCTTCCAGGAGTATTGATCTGCTTGGAGTTTACAAGTGTCTTAACCAATATCCTACAGGATGCCTGGGTAAAACAAAGACGTTCTGAAACCGTTGTGGTTCAATTTCGCTAGCTCATATGTCAGTATTCCGCACAAACTAGTGACTCTGTAGAAATATAATGTACCTGGTAAATATGCCCTCCACTGTTTAAACAATAAATAAGCGTGACTGAAATTAGAAGTTTGTATTATAGCTTGCTGTATCATTTCAGAGGGTGCGTTGACTGTCAATGAATCATCTTGTGGAGGCAGCCGTGATGATAAGCCAAGGACCAGTTATTTGAAATCACGCATGATATGACAATTACATCACAAAGTCCGAACCAGAATATTATTCGATATTAGAAGATCATGGATACCTGATGGGCCAGGCAATAAAACTGACGCGATCAATGTCAAGTCAAATCTGGAAGAAACCAATGGGAAGAACAAGGTTATGTATTGCCAAGAAGATATCCTACCAAATATCCTTTGAATACTTATAGAGTGCAAAGTGACACTGACGGCCTTAGAAGCATTTCAGAGAATGTTTAATACATATTTGTCCCAACGGATAGGAGAGACAATGATAAAATATAGTATTTGGTTGTACAGTACAGACATCAAGCTTCCATTGTTACTATCATTGGTTGCAGAGCAAGGTGATCAATGTTAGACAGCTGATGATGCTATAAGATAATGCAGATAACATGGTGTGAGAGGCAGCAGTGGGAGCAAGGAGTTTGAAGAATTAGAGTGACAACAAGGTCAGAAAAACCGCGAATGAGAAACGGTGATATATTAGGTACAGTAGCAACAATGCTGTTGCAGACGAAAAGTATACAAAGAACTAAGTGGCCAGCAGCAAGTATCAGTGGCAAGCATTGCTTGGTCAAGGAACAAGTTTGTGTTGCAGAAGCGAGAACGGTTTAACTTGGGAAGCTGCGAGATCCAGGTTACAGTAGTATAGTCATATATGGAGAACTGAAACGCAGGTATTCGGTTTTGAATTAAGCTGAATGTATGCGGTTCTCCATTCACCAGTAAGCCTTAAGAGACGATGACAAACCAAATTCGCCAAACTGCAAACGTTGTGGGATACCAGCAGCTTTAGTGAAAGTGCTTGAAACCTGCATTGAGGCTAGGACATAACGTCGATATCGCTGATGTCGCAATCATCCATTCATCAGATTTCTACCAATTACTTTATAGCCGGAAGAAACAAACATCAAGTAAGAAGCGGACACATTTTCAACAGCGTTTGAAGAAACGACGAGGTTTAGAGGCAAACGTTTGATGCAAGAGGCATTTCGAAAACAGCGCATGAATGGAGGATATAGGCAGATCTAAACCTTTAGAGTTCCCCATGGGGCATCAGTGATGCTAATTTCATACCTGATATTGTACTGCGGTCCCAAGAATGTGATTTTATTGCCACTGTGCCATGGGAGGTAGGTATTTGTGAGACGAACGAGGAAAAACTGGCCCATTATCCGCCAGTTACCCATGAGTACCAGCAGAAATGAAAACCTAGGAAGCTACCACTGGATGTAAGATCTCGTGACATATACATTTCGTCCAGCAATGGGAGGTATCTCTATAACATGACCTAGATTAAGGAACATAGTCGCTACGATTGGTATACAGTCTACGCGTAAATAATCTTTGAATACATGCTTAGATCCAAGTCGAAGATAACGTTTGAAGCCTAGTATAGAAAATGTGTTGTTACTACCTTTGTCTTGTGTGGTGAAAAGGTTTGTTAACTATCATCGATATCGGTCAAACGAAATATTTAATACAAGTGACAAGTCGTACACACGAGGGGCACACTACTGCCAAAGCCATCATAGACGCCAGGCTAGCCCTACAAAATGTATCAGTATTAGTGAAGCATACCTGCAGTGGCACGGAGTTTTTTGAAAGACTACCTTTTCCCCATTGACCATCATGAATAGTGATTGAACACGCACGACCACCTTCCTTCATGACATGGTGACGATGTGCGCAGGGAAGCCTTAGCAAGAAGATCAGCAACCACTGTGGCATGAGGTCCCAGCTCAATAAATCGGCGCCTGGATATAATCAAGACGTCCTGTCACAACTTATTCTTGTAGCCTCTCCATTACCACCAGTCCTAGTTCCTGCTCTCCTAAACCAATGCCACGATAAAGCGCATCAAATATTACCTGTTAGAAAGTTCGGGCCGCTGATTCGCGAGGCGTTGTGCTACATACAGTCGCGATAATGCATATGTTTGTGTTCTGCCATCAGTGTAGAAAATACTGACAACCGATGTTACAAATACGTTCTCCTATTAGCCATACACCCCATTGCAAGGTAAGTACAGCCAACACATGGGCGACTTTACGTTCGATGGAATAGTGTTTCCAGTTAACATTGCAATGAATTGTGTCGATAGTTTCGCGCTCTTCATCCCGCGTTTCTCAGAATCTAAAGAATTACCCTATAGCCAAAGTACGGCTATAGTACGCTAAGTATGCAGACATCGGATACTTCTGTGCATCTCGATGGTTAAATGCTGTGTTTGAGATCACATCCCCATGTGCCAGATGGCTATTCTGCTGTATAGAATGCAACCACTTGAGGACGAAGCATTGAACATGACACACATACTTAAAGGACTGACCAGGGATGTAATTTCCAGCTGAATATCCGTTTGTTCTCTGGCAAAATGCGGAATGACTGATCTCTATTACATCCGAAGGCAACGGATGCCGCTATGTTGACTTGTCATTGTAAAACGTTAACCTAGTCTTTTGTGACTGTTATCACGCAAGTAGAAACCGAACTCATTGGAGTCAGCGTCGAGCAACTCCACTCTTGGAAAATATTGGTACCCAATCAGTTGCTTGGACAATGCGCGTTTCATCCGAACGACAATTCTCTGTACCATGTAGACGCAGGCCTGTGCTCGACGCACGTAAACAAAGAATTTGGCTGAAATGATCCGACAAGGTTATTAGAAGACATCACTAACTTGCAACTTTAAAAACGGTGCTAAAATACAAATTATCAGCGGCACGCGAACTGACAGTTTTCAATACAATATTTATAATGAGTGTAACGGTGATTCTCACACACTCTCCTATTTATTCTGCTACTATAAAATGACTGCGTCAATGCTTCTTTTCTGGTGAGTCTTTCTAAGTTCATGTGTTTGCAAGGAATATGCAAAAGTAGTCATGATCAACAGAAGGCTTTCTAAACTGAAGGTTGTTTATACTGAAGATATTTTCTTTTCAAGCTGATCTCCAAATAGAAATTATCCAAAAATGGATGAAATCAATATGCTTTCTAAGCAGAGGTTGAGTTGATTTATGTTATTGACGGAATGGTCCAGTATCCACCTCCCTAACATGACTGCTATCGTGGGTCGAACATATCGTTAGAGATAAGTTCATCAACGACACTTTCATCGATACAGATTATGCAATCTTAGTCTAAACAGTCAAATGAATCTGTGTTCAGGTCATAGGATTTTTAGATACCATACATTTCTAAGTACATGGAGCATTTAAAGGAATTCGTTTTCTTTATCGGTAGTCAGAAAATCTTCAGATATAAATATATCTCATACTATTTTATAAAGGTCTTGCGATATTTTTGGTACGGTTCTAATATATGGGCCGTGCTAGGGCATTTGTCAAAGTTTCCCACCATTTTACAGGTAAATCCTGCTGCTCGCTTCTGGTTATTCTATTTTGGTATCTATTTGTACCTTTTCAACTTTTCTGAATATTTGTCATAGGTTCCGTATGCATTAAAATAACCAAGAACTTGCAAAGTAAATAGCAAAGCTAACTGCTTTGCTACAGGCAAGACCCTGTTTATTTTGATACGTACGACTTATATAAAAAGGTGTTATAAGCGATCACAATTCAAGTGTGCATGCACTATAGACCATTGTGTAAAGAGCAGACATAATTAGGAACAAACTGTGAAATAAACGTTACAATCAACAAGTAGTCCCTAATTGTATAAATTATTGCTTGAGCATGACATGAGTTAAAGGTTTTACATCGACAAACCGTTGAGTATTGTGTAGCCGACATTTCATTAATTGGAAAATGCATTTTATTTGCCCGATGACTACAGTTGTACTTTTTATATCGTTCTTCGATAATGGAAATGTGAAAGGGAATAATCTAGAAATACAAGTGACTCAGAAGCTGAAAGAAATGCTTGATCTCAAAGAACACTTGGTATCGTTACAGAAAGACATTGAAAAATACTTTTCATCGTTTTCAAACAACAACGGACTGATGAAACTCAATAGTATGGTACAAGCACTGGCCCAAGAAAAGGTCATCCGAATTAACTTTGGACAGAAAATAGAGTCTATGCTAGAGGCATATGGGCAACTAGCAGATTTTGCGACAACCGTTGAAAATATTGACAGGGATATTGAAAATAGATTACTTGTCAATACCAATGCCACTGAAGTATCATTCCGCTCTAAAATCCAAGTAGCAGTCAGCACTATTGAGGAAAAGTGTACAGGAAGCATGTCAAAACTAAATCAGACGCTTGAGAATCTAAATGAACAGTTCAATCAGTGGCGCGTTCCGAAGCAAGGTAAGTAGGACATGTACATGCTTCCCATTAGAAATATTTTAAATAACATGTATATTGTAGACTTCAGATTTAAGGATAATCACTAAATACGATGGATGATTGCACGTTAGATACGTACATTTAATGACATTTATTACTGATATCCGAGTCTTGTTAACTGCAGGATACAAATGGCATAATCATGGTTGATTCAGATAGGTAAAGACCTATTAACAATAACTATTAATGTGAATATTTTAATATCTGTTTAACTTGACCAATAATAGATAAGTGAAATAATACAATCAAAGAAAATAAAAGCAGGTGTGACTTTTCTTATAAGATTTCCTGATTTCCTGGCAAGATACAATTTCTTCAGTTGGAGCTAATCAACAAATATATATATATATATATATATATATATATATATATATATATTCTGAGTTTGAGTCCTGACGAAATCCAAGAATGAAGGCAATGTCTTATAATGTAGTAAGTATTTGATATATATAAATGTTAATATGCATCTGATTCCAGGAATTATTTACGATCACAAATATTTCCAGGAAAAATAATCTCTTGAAATCCAAATAATTTGAAGGAAAATAAAAATAAAACTTAACCTGGTCACTCCAACCTGGTAAATCTGGGTCAGGAACTAGTTCAGCTTTACATACAACGTAGATAAGTTTTAAGTCTCGAATAACTAAACTGAATTACATGAAAATATCAAATTCAGTAAATACAATATAGATAGACATAGAGAGAGAGAGAGAGAGAGAGAGAGAGAGAGAGAGAGAGAGAGAGAGAGAGAGAGAGAGAGAGAGAGAGAGAGAGAGAGAGATAGGGAGAGAGAGAGAGAGAGAGAGAGAGAGAGAGAGAGAGAGAGAGAGAGAGAGAGAGAGAGAGAGAGAGAGAGAGAGAGAGAGAGAGAGAGAGAGAGAGAGAGAGGGATGATGGGAGACAACAGTGATTAATGAGGGTTTTCTATTCTTACATGCCCTCTAATTAAATTATTGTCAGTGTTCCACACTTCTAGATCCTTTTCATGACCACTCTGATCCACAGAGGCAGACATTTTACTATTCATTGTGTATATCATCCATGCTCCAACCAACTGTGAAGTCAGGTCTGTATATTAATAGGAACAATTTAGTTCGAAACACGAATAATGATGTTGTTATATTGTTACATTCATTTGTTAATTTTCATCACGAAATTAATTATGTCTCGTATAATTTTGTTGAAGTAAGTTTTGGAACTATTCCTTCCAGAAGATGTTGTTAATATATGTTTAATGCACAGGATAAATAAACGATTCTTATTTGATCGATTAATTAATTGATTTCAATTTTGCTTAAAGGAGCCTTTTTATTATAAAATCTGCATGTTTCAACGTGGTAAAGCAAATTTAATGTGTTCTGGTGTTTACATAACGTATCAATATTTTAGGCATTATGGGATTGATAGAATATGCAACATTTGCTTACGTACCAAATGAAGAACTTAACATGCAAATCTATTCACCTATGAATATGCGATTTGCGCATCGTTTTTAACACATTTGCAAGATTTATTCATTCAAATATTTATTACTAATGATTTTAGTTACATTTTCATGTGATATTCCGTCAGTTGATTGTAATTTGTCACTGGATCATGAGCGATTTAATTAAATATTGTCTACTAGGTCATCAATGCTTCTCATTCTGCCAACAACACATAAAGTAACATTGATTTATTACTACGTATTACACCCATTGATCTGTAATTAATACCACCATCAAAGGTTACACAAGTTCTAAAATATATATCACTGACAGGTTGTCGAAATGAAAATGTGCGAACGAAAAGTAATAAAATGGATACAATGTTGTAATATCTAGTTGTGATATTATTTGTAAACCAGTATCTATATTTAATCACGTCCGATAAATTTCTTCAAACGATGCACGCGCTACATATGTGTGATAAAAATAAATTGATATATGTTGATATGGTTCTTGTTGTCGATTTGTTCTTAAAGAGACTTCAAAAACACCAATTTTATCAAATATCATTGTTCTACGTTGATTCGAGCTGAACCGTTCAACATTTTGAGAAGCAATGAAAATATGCCTTGGTGCAGAAACACTTTATTGTGATGCTATATACCAGGTATATATACCAGCGACAGGACTTTGAGGACTATCAGTCATTAACCTTATTTTAATGTTATATACCAGGTAAATCTATACCAGCGACAGCACACTGAAGACTATCAGTTGTAAACCTTATTGTGATGCTATATACCAGGTAAATATACCAGCGACAGCACTTTGAAAACTATCAGTAGTTAACGTTAACAATTATAGTAATGATGACACCTGACACCATAAAAGAAAGTAAGTTCTTTTCTTCCGCAAGCGATGTGGTCATTACGGACATCCATAATGAAAGCTTAACTAATATTATTTTACCAGCAGCAACGCCTTTTTGACGCAAGAGAGCATCGTTATCATCGCCTTTCGTACAAGTACAATTGTATGCTTGGCTCCAAAAATACTTTTATAACATTTCTTCAAAATCCAAACTTATGTGATAGTGGAATTACACATGACAAGGTTTCACGATACTTTTTAACATTAACTGAAGTGATCTAAAACCTAAATTGAAATTGTCGTTGACGGTTTGTAATATCGAAAATGCAGCAACTGGCCTATCTGTCATTCCAGCTGGTTGTGGATAGACTGCAATGTCCTGTGCTGTTTGTACTTGAATATATAGCATGCCATCAGGAAAGTCAGAATTATCCTTGACAAACATCATTGATGGACCAGCGTATCTAGTATAATCATATGAATATCTTGCTGGACCAAAAATCGTTGTGGCAACGTCAATTATATCCAGTCTTGTTTCAATTTCTCTTCCATTAATCATGTGCAGACTCTTTTGAACAACGCCATATGCTGTTATTAACGAAACCACTTATTATATCAGCTCCCCATTCTGTATTAGCGACGACGTCTGTTACGAATTCACAATCTAGCTCGTTAAACGCTTCAGCGGGTAAAAATATTTACTTGTATTATGAACGTATAGTTCGATGTTTCAGAGTTAATTTGGTTGCCATGCTTCATAAGAATAATACTGATAATCGTATATGGATACGTCCCTTAGAACATGTCGATAGCTGGATTGGATATACGTTTGAACATTTTTATGATAACTATTATCATCTAACTCGAAGGCTACTTCGCATAAAGCTATATTTTATATTTTCTCATACTGATATACTACCCAACTCTGCTTTGCTTTTATTTGCGTATTGATGTATTACTTTATTGACATATGCAGGCATCACCTCATTGCTAAGTTCTTTTACTGATCGTGGTTAATGGCGTATTAATTGTGTATGGCTATCCTTGCTGACAATGCTTTGCTGAGAACAATATCACCAATCCCATCACCGTCGATCGCTTTATAAGCAGGTAATCAGAATTTATTACTAGGCCCAAGATCGGTCCTCGTTGAGTATTGTGCATAATCATCTTATTTGTTATTAATTAATTTAATCACTGTGATAGTGGTCAGCAATTTCGTCAATAAGAGAACGATTACCGTTGATACCCATAATACCGCCAGTAAATAATCGTTGACAAATAGCAGCTGCTTCATTATTACTTTCTGGAGATTTATTTACAGTACGTTTTCCACCAATCATAGTTTCGAATCGTTCAACATCAGAAACGACGTTGATGGGACATGAAATAAAACCACTTTTTTGAGTTATAATACCACTTCCAGTTGTTTCTTCCATTCTTATTCTTTTTTATTGAAAACTATTCCCTCTTTCGTCTAATTGCTTCACATTCCTAATCGTCTTATTCTTTTTAATTTATTGCCGTGATTGTAACTTTAAAAGAAATATTTATCACATCAATAAAATCAAATGTTTGGGTCATTACATTTGACTTTATTTGTTTTGTAATATGTTGAAAAAAATCCACTTCTACCAGATTTCTCGATTTACATAATTATTACAGAGTTTCAGAAATATATTTTACTATCATCACTGTGCACGAGCAGCAGGAAGGCTGTACACACATTTTTTGTAGAGCCCTTATTTTGGTAAATAAAGGCTATATTTTATATATAAAAATTTACTCCGTCGTCGAGTAATTAATATCCCTGCGCACGATTAGGCTGCAATTTATTGACTGTATATTTGACCTAGTGTTCAAGGATCGTGTTCAAGGATCGTATAAATTTATCGTTACAAAACCAAGTGGAGCTGCTTGAGCACGACTAAAGAAATTTCTGAATCTTTTAATGTCCATATCACCGTCGCAACAGGTTTGGTGAATATTTCTAAGTGTATGTTTATCCAGACCGTTAAACACCACGAGGATATTACAGTTATCTCTGATCACTTTATGTATTGCTATGATTACTGCAATAGCAGTGATAGCAGTGATAGTGAACTTAGGTGACATTTTGTGTTTAGGATTATATGTGGATTTTTAGAATGATCTTAGCAATGAAGATCTAAGGAAGAGTCAGAGTAGAAAATGTGACGAAAACGCGGAAGGATAAAACGAGTCAGACTCTTAAGTAGCAACACATGTCAGATATGACAAATCTAAGAGACTAGGAGGTTGATGATTATACATGCTTTAAGTCATTCACTCTAGAGGAAAACTATTTTTGAATTCATTGCAAGCAATATCCAAAGCTTGCATTGGTAGGAACTTCAGCCATGTATATTTTTCAATCAATCTGACAGATTCATTATCTAGTCCAGTAATGAAGCCTATAAAATATGTGCATTATACTTAATCCAGCATGTGGCGAAAATAGCTTAAGTTGGAGTTGGTAAAGCTCCAATATAAAAGTCCATTTTAAAAACTAAATGAGAATGAAAAGAAAATTAGATATAATATGAATGAGCTCTGTTTAATAAAGTATTCACTCTAACAATATTACAAACAGTTTTCAAATATGAAAATGCTTTGTGCACTTCAGTAAAGAAACGGTCTTAAACTTGGAGCAAAGTCTCGGAAGAGTTTCAGGGCAAGTGACTTCATTTGTTTCAATCAATAAGGTCTTGAGGGAAGTTATGAAACAGCTTAATTTATATATATTGTTTGCGTTGGTGCTAATTGAAGTATTGTTGCTTGCATTTCGAAACTATAAATACTGTATATAGGATACCTTAACAGTACCAAAGCTAACAAATTAAATCCTTTGAAGAAATAAGTGGTGTATATTGTTCTTTTTCGTTTTTAATATTGACTAAAAGTTACTTGCTATGGTATAGTGAGACCCTTCATTCTTCAACGATACATCTCAGTGGCGGCGAAGGAGCTCTACTAAAACGCATCATTCACATCAGGGGATGCCCTTACTCTCACTCCTGAAAGTATTCAATATTTCCTCCTGCCTTGAAGTAGGCCAACAAAATAGATTGACATGAAAGGTTATCAACACTATAGTGTCAAATTTATACATTTCTTTAGCGAGTAGGATTTATTACAGCTTTTGAACTTAAGTGTGAGCTCGCGTATTGCTGGTACACATCTTTTGATACTTAATACAAGGCAACACATTTGTTTCCACGCAAATCGAAGAATTACTAGTATGGAAAGTTCGATCCATTACGAGAAACTCGGACCCATATTTTGGAAATATAGCAGTATCATTAGACAACATTTATTTCGCTGGTACTTGTTTTTCTGTCATTCGACAATTCTAAGTGTAACAGAGAAATATTCGATACAGATACTAGTTCAATTATTGTTAAAGTTATTTTCTTCTATTAATATACACAGTATACATTTAATCATGGTAGATTCGTTACTCTATCCACCTCACTAATTAAATGAAAGTCTATTCATATTCAATCCGCATATCTAAATACCGTTATTCATTATATAGAGAAAATGATATTGCTATCCAAATCTTAAATTATATTTTCTTAAGGATGCACTATCGAACTATATTAAAATAAATGTTGATTTTATCTGTAGAGTGAACGTTCTGCACTAATTGTAACTGACGTCAACATCTCTCTCTCTCTCTCTGTCTCTCTCTCTCTCTCTCTCTCTCTCTGTCTCTCTCACAAATACAGCAGCAAAGCTAAAAGTTATAATTGCATTTACAGTTTAATCAAACGTCTTTACAAATCGTGTAATGTAGTGTACAAAATAAATTCGTAATATATATAAATATAAATATAAATATATATATATATATATATATATATATATATATATATATATATATATATATATATATATATATATATATATATATATATATATGTATTGAAGCAATTATATAGAGAAAACATACAAATGAAACACCATCATATAGTGTTTTTATCGCGACGCGAAATTTTCATTTCAATTTTAAGACGTTTCTTAGCTAAATATGATACTTTTAATATTGTTCCATCATCGTTCTTGTTAGTCAAATTTGTCCATTACTGCTGCCACGTGTAAGACATCAAAAACGATTTAGTAAAAATACTTCAAACCTGTATCTTCCTTCTAACTCTTTTCACTATCGCTCCCTAAATAATATGTTGCTGTTTACTTCAAACTTTTAACGTCTGCAGGCTATAAGGACATATGAATATATTGTAGATTTTAGGACACTCGATTACCATGTACATATATTTCCTGTGTGAGGATATATATATATATATATATATATATATATATATATATATATATATATATATATATATATATATATATATATATATATATATATATATATAAATATATATATATATATATATATATATATATATATATATATATATATATATATATATATATATATATATATATATATATATATCTCTGTGTGTGTGTGTGTGTGTGTGTGTGTGTGAGAGAGAGAGAGAGAGAGAGCGAGAGATCAGAGGGAGACCAGATCATGATCTTGGGTTATCGTTCCTGGGTACTTCGATTGCCCGGTTAAAAAAACAGTTAGAAAACGTGATATTGAATGTACTATGAACTATTTTAAACAATGTATATATTGGATTGTGGAGTAGAGTTTTTTTAATTTTGTTCGTTAAGGCTACACATGTAATACTACGACAGCACAAACAATATCACGATGGCGCTATGGTCCCGGCGACTCAAAGGACAAAATATATATAATTAAAACTTTACTCGAAGGATTTAACCTTCATCTATAGATTGTTTTCCGGGAATCCATGATAAGACACTTTCGCTATGTAAAGTCCGAGTGTTGAATCACTCTCTGATTTTGAAAGCGATGCAAAAGTTAAAATTGTCTGGAAAGATGGCCCGTCAGGATGTACGATCTGAACCATTTATTTAGGATAAATTGGACAAATTTATAAGCTTTTTGGTGAATTCGCCATGTCAAAACGACTTCTCGGGTGTCCATAAGAAACAGACTTCAGGGTGATCAGTGTGACTTCCATAGATAGGACTAACGATATATATATATATATATATATATATATATATATATATATATATATATATATATATATATATATATATATATATATATATATATATATATATATATAGATATATATATATATATATATATATATATATATATATATATATATATATATATATATATATATATATATATATATATATATAAATCTATGGGACAAGAAACATGTGCTCACAGAAGACGAACGCCTGGCAATACAAAATCCTACTTTGTTCTCGTCTGCGATCAATCGAGATATAACAAAAGATAGAGGCAATGGTCAGAAAATGTGAAGGTATCGGCATACATACATACATACATACATACATACATACATACATACATACATACATACATACATAAGCTAAATTGACATCCATGATCTGCCGCTTGTAACTTTTATTTGCATTTTTATTTTATTTCCGGATTAAAAGCCTGTAACACCTGATGGTAAAATATGTAGTTTCCAACTGCCTCTCTCTTGAGTCCACTTGCCTTTACATGTGTAGTCGGCGTTGTACAATTTTATCGATTTTCTCTGTAATTATCCAGGGTAAAACAAACTCTCTCTCTCTCTCTCTCTCTCTCTCTCTCTCTCTCTCTCTCTCTCTCTCTCTCTCTCTCTCTGTCCAAATTCAATCGGCACATCTAAATACCGTTATTCATTATACACAGAAAATTTATTGCTAACCAAATATTAAATTATATTTTCTTAAGGATGCGCTATCAAACTATACAAAAGTAAATGTTGATTTTATCTAATGAGTGAACTTTTTCTGTCTCTCTCTCTCTCTCTATCTCTCTCTCTCTCTCTCAAACAAAAATGCAGCAGCAAAGCTAAAAGTTACAATTGCAATCAAAGTTTCGTCATACGTTGTAAAATATCGTCTTTGTCTACATTAAAATTGACAAAATCGACTTCAAATGTAGTTCGGTCAAACAAATGGGTTATAAATATATATTTATATTGAAGAATCATATAGGGAAAATATACAAATGATGCAGCTTCATATAGTGTTATAATATCAAAACCGACAAGTTTAAGACATTTCTATGCGAAAAAGGAGAGTTTTAATATTGTTCCATCATCTTTCTTATTAGTCAAATTTGTCCATTAGTAGTGTCACGTGGACGAGATAGAAACAGCGTTAGTTGAAGTACACACAAAACTATATCTTCCTTATAACGCTTCCCACTTCGGCTCCAATAAAGCAAATAATTTGCTGTCTCCTCTATTAACCAATTACTTTTGGCAGGCTAAAAGGACATACAAATATATTGTGGACATTGGAACACTATATTTTTAAGTACATATTTGTTTGTGTGAGCGTGTGCGCATGTATGTATGTATGTATGTATATATGTGTGGGTGTGTGTGCGTGCGTGCGTGCCTGTGGGTGCGTGTGTGTGTGTGTGTGTGTGTAAAGAGGGAGACCAGATCATGATCTAGGTTTACCGTTCCTGGGTTCCTCGATGACGCGATTAAATAAACAGTTAACAACCGCGATATTGAGTGTTCTATGAACTATTTTAACCAGTGTAAATATTAGATTCTGGAGTAGTGTTTTTCTATTTTCTTCTTTAAGGCTACACATCTATTACTACGACAGCACAAACGATACCATGATGGTGCATTGGTCCCAGCGACTCAATGGACAAAATATATATAATGAAAACTTTACTCGAAGGATTTAACCTTCATCTGTAGATTATATTTTCGGGGAATCCATGATAAGACACTTTCGCTATGTAAAGTCCGAGTGCTGAATCAATCTCTGATTTTGAAAGCGATACAAAAGTTCATATTGTCTGGTATTGTGGCCTTTAAGGATGTACGATCTGCACCATTTATTTAGGATAAAGTAGACAAATGTATAAGTTTTTTGGTGAATTCGCCATGTCAAAATGACTTCAGGAGTATCCATAGCAAACTGACTTCATTGTGATCAGTGTGACTTCCATAGATAGGAGGAACGATTTGGACTATTTTGATTTAGTTTTAATCTAGAACCACCTAAGCCTATTGCAATATAAACACAAATTGAGGAGATGCTATACAATGTTTTGAGAATGGATCCCTGGGTAGCATTATGGGATGTCAGATAGGCACCAATTTAATCTCTGAATAGCTAGATATCAGAAGAAGTTTTCATTACATAAAAGGTTCATGTACATATCATCATTCTTCTAGAAGGATTGGTGACAATTATTTCAAGAATGGTTTGATAGCTGTCATATTGGAGACAACAGACGCAAATCACCGCCATTGCCATTTAGGAGCAGCTCGACCTGATACAAAGCGTTATGACCTTAACACAATGTTTAAATGACTTTAGGATCAGAAAACAAATGTCACATTTAACATGAACAAGACTGCTGGCTTGGCGATCACATTCGGTATCATATCGACACAGTTTTAGTTCGGGATGAACTAGAACTCATCTGAAGCATTATATTATAATGATTATCCATCCTGGAGACCAGTGATGACATCTTGGTCAATAAAACAGCTATTTCGGCCATACTGGAAGCACAATCTGTACCATTTTTATTTGATGCAATAAAACATCGATATATACATCTGGGACAAGAAACATGTGCTCACAGAAGACGAACGCCTGGCAATACAAAATCCTACGTTGTTCTGGTCTACAATCAATCGAGATATAACAAAAGATAGAGGCAATGGTCAGAAAATGTAAAGGTATAGGCATTGGACAGAAAATAAAAAACGTACAGGCAATGGTCGGAAAATAAACAGTTATAGGCAATTGTCAGAAAATAAAACGGCATTGGCAATGGTCAGAAAATAAAAAGGTATAGGCAATGGTCTGAAAACAAGTTATTATTCCATTTAAAAAACATAAATATTGATATATGATATTGAACTCAAAGGCATTTAGAAACGTGATAGACAAAAATAATGAACGTAACATGGAAAAGACCATATCTGTATCAAGGACTAATTTCCATTTATTTACAAATTTTCAGAGGCTGTGTGTGCGCAAAGACAACTGTGTCAAAAGACTACATTCAAGAGAATATAGGTGTTATAAATATATCTATTTTTAAGTTTAGTAAGATAACGATATATATATATATATATATATATATATACATATATATATATATATATATATATATATATATATATATATATATATATATATATATATATATATATATATATATATAAGCTATAAGCAAAAATATTAGGTGTAAAGCAGGAATAAATGAAATGTTTAGATCTGATTACCATGCAAATTCACGTTTACAGTACAATTTTAAATTTTTCCAAACTTTCATTGTCAATCTACATTAATTGAACGAAACAAATTCTATGAAGAGTAATGTTTGACATCAGCTTGAAATTATGCATACGCTTTAAAGAATTGAAACTACATTGTGAAGAATTGACTATGATAGTTTAGGGGGCCATCCTGATGGTTGGTCGAGAGCGCCTAAACAAAAGTTTCAAAAGATTTACTATTCTTCGAATACTGCTATCCTGTCGTAATTTACCTTCGGCGTAAAATGAGTTTACAACGATCATAAAAGCCCACTTGTTTTAAACAATAACAAGCAAATATGGTAACATATGTAACAAAAGATAATTACAATGCGATGACTTGATAAAATGGTTACATGAACACTGTACTTGCACGCTGAAAAAACAATGAGAAAGAATTATCCCGTTAAAGAATGTTTCTGCTTATCATGTCAATCATTAAATGATTGGCAAACATACGACAGTTCCAGTCACGGACACAAATATATTTGACATCTATATTCATTGTTTTCAAAAACAATTTGGACCACGAAAGAAAAACGGAGAAGATCAACGCACTGTTTTAGAAAATTCTTTAAAACGACTAAAATAATAACATACAGATTGCTGATAGATTATAATGAAACTTAATTGATATGATCAAAAAAAAGTCATTGAATATGTTCTCAAGCTTCTCAAACCTAGAACATTATGTAACAGAACGGCATACATACATACATACATACATACATACATACATACATACATACATACATACATACATAGATACATACATACATACAAACATACATACATACGCTAAATTAACATGCCTGATCTGCCGCTTGTAACTTTTATTTCCATTTTTATTACATTTCAGGATTAAGAACATGTAACACCTGAGGGTAAAATATGTTGTCTCCACCTGCCTCTCTATTGAGTCCACTTACCTTTACAGGTGTAGTCGGCGCTGCACAAGGAATAGCTCTTTTATCGATTTTCCTTTTGATTATCCAGGGTTAAACAATTGCTCCCCCCTCTCTCTCTCTGTCTCTCTCTCTCTCTCTTCATATTCAGTCCGCAAATCTAAATACCATTATTCATCATACATTGAAAATGTTATTGCTACCCAAATATTAAATTATATTTTCTTAAGGATGCGCTATCAAACTATACTAAAATAAATGTTGATTTTATGTATAGAGTTAACTTTGTTTCTCTCTCTCTCTCTCTCTCTCTCTCTCTCTCTCTCTCTCTCTCTCTCTCTCAAAAATCCAGCAGCAAAGATAAAAGTTACAATTGCAATTAAAATTTCGTCATACGTTGTAAAATATCTTCTTCGTCTACATTAAAATTGACAAAATCAACATCAAATGTAGTTCGGTCAAACAAATGCGTTATAAATATATATTTATATTGCATAATCATATAGGGAAAATATACAAATGATGCAGCTTCATATATTGTTACAATATCAAAACCGACATTATTAACACATTTCTATGCGAAAAAGGAGAGTTTTAATATTGTTCCGTCATCTTTCTTAACAGTCATATTTGTCCATTAGAAGTGCCACGTGGACTGTGGAGAAACAGCTTTAGTTGAAGTACACACAAAACTATATCTTGCTTATAACGTTTCCCACTTACGCTCTATTAAAACAAATAATATGCTGTCTCCTCTATCAACCAATTACCTTTGGCAGGTTAAGATGACATACAAATATATTGTGGACATTGGAACACTAGATTTTTAAGTACATATTTGTTTGTGTGAGCGTGTGTATGTATGTATGTATGTATGTATGTATGTATGTATGTATGTATGTATGTATGTATGTATGTATGTATGTATGTATGTATGTATGTATGTATGTATGTATGTATGTATGTATGTATGTATGTATGTATGTATGTATGTGTGTATGTGTGTGTGTGTGTGAGTGTGTGTACATGTGTGTGTGTGTGTGTGTGCGTGCGTGCGTGCCTGTTAGTGCGCGCGAGCGCGTGAGTGTGTGAAAAGAAGGAGACCAGATCATGATCTAGGGTTACCGTTCATGGGTTCTTCGATGACGCGATTTAATAAACAGTTAACAACCGCGATATTGAGTGTTCTATGAATTATTTTAACCAGTGTATATATTAGATTCTGGAGTAGTGTTTTTCTATTTTGTTCTTTTAGCTTACACATCTAATACTACGACAGCACAAACAATATCATAATGGTGCATTGGTCCCAGCTACTCAAAGGACAAAATATATATAATGAAAACTTTACTCGAAGGATTTGACATTCATCTATAGATTATGGTTTCAAGGAATCCTGATAAGACACTTTCGCTATGTAAAATCCGAGTGTTGAATCAATCTCTGATTTTGAAAGCGATACAAATGTTCAAATTGTCTGCTATGGTGGCCTTTAAGGATGTACGATATGCACCATTTATGTAGGATAAACTAGACGAATTTATAAACGTTTTGGTGAATTCGCCATGTCAAAATGACTTCAGGAGTATCCATAGCAAACTAACTTCATTGTGATCAGTGTGACTTCCATAGATAGGACGAACGATTTGGACTATTTTCATTTAGTTATAATCTGGAACCATCTAAGCCCATTGCATTATAAGCACCAATTGAGGAGATGTTTTGAGAATGGATCCCTGGGTAACATTATAAGGTGTCAGATAGGCACCAATTTCATCTGTGAAATCTAGGCATCAGAAGAAGTTTTCATTCCGTAAAAGGTTCATGTACATATGATCATTCTTCAAGAAGGATTAGTGACAATTATTTCAAGATGGGTTTGATAGCTGTCATATTGGAGAAAACATACGCACAGCATCGCCATTGTCATTTAGTATCAGCTCGACCTCATACAAAGCGTTATGGCCTTCACACAATGTTTAAATGACTTTAGGATCAGAAAAAATATCACATTTAACATGACCAAGACTGCTGTTGGCCCTACCAGCCGAATGTGCACACAGAATAGAACCAGCCCTTAAACCCTAGAACGACTAGAGAGGTCCTCGGCGAATCGACGGACGAACAACACGGTAATTATATGATATGTGTACATTTTCTGTATAGGCAATGTGTATGTATGTGTTGGTTTGGGTGTGCGTTTGACGTACAACAGTCTATGTATGAAGAGTTGTAAAATAAAAGGTCATGTTTAATGAATGCAAATCATAGCTCTTAGAACACCTAGCTAACTCGATAATTTTGTCACTTAATCAATATCTAACCAGTATTAATAAATCGTCATCGAAAATTATATAAAAATATTCCTTGAAATTATTTGTGGTTTCAAATTGACAATATAATTCAGACACACCAAAAGTGCGCCTAAGCCTTCTGTAAACTCTAATGCATTCAGCACTGTCATACGCTTTAGTCCGACGTTAAACCCTAATTCATTCACCACTACCAAACGCTGCAGGATGAATGGAAACCCAACTAAATTCACCACTATCACACGCTGTAGGCCGACTGTAAACATTAATACATTGAAGATGCTAAGATATTGTAGGGTTTCTGTAAACCCTAATAAATTCAACATTATTACATGATGCAGAACAACTTGTAAACCCTAATAAATTCATCGCTATCACAAATTGTATGCCGACTTTATACCCTAATACATTCACAACTATCATACGCCTTAGGTCGACTGGAAACGAAAATGCATTCACGACTATAAGACGTTGTAGGCCGACTGTAAACCCTAATATATTCACCACTTAAAGACAATCTAGACCGACTTCGTACCCTAATACATCCACCACTAAAAGACGTAAGCCGACTGTATACTAATATCCAATAAAAGACGCTATATGCCGACTTCAAACACTAATACGTTCGCCACTAAAAGACGATATAGGCCGAATGCAAACCCTAATACATTCACCACTAAAAGATGCTATGGGCCGACTGCAAATCATACTACATTCATCACTACAAGACGCTGCAGACGCCCTAATAATACATTCATCCCTACAAGACGCTGAAGACGCCCTAATACTACATTCATCACTACAAGACACTGTAGACGCCCTAATACTACATCCATCACTACAACACGCTGTAGACGCCCTATTTCATAAAGTCTTTCGTTTACAGCATAAGGTACATCATGTTTTCTTTTACAGCAAATATAATGTTCTCAAACGTATATTCCTTCACGTGCAAATTAATCAAGATCAACATTATTAGATAAATTCTCTACAAACATTACTAGTACACAGGCACTGGTAAGTAACTTAACAATATATACGTATGTGTACATAATACTTCCAGGTGTATAGAATCATCATTGGTAAGACATCTGATCTTAATTTGAAGTCATATACTCACTGAAATCGTGCAACAGTGGAACAATTTACTTATAAATGCTAAGCCAAGTTGGACAAGCAGCGAAATTGTTAACAGAAAAAGTTATGTCAGAGGCACTTTTGTGTCAACCTGACTATGCTAATTATATCAGCACGGCTATTTGATATCTGTATCAATCTGGCCATATGATATCTATATCAGCATGGCCATATGACATATCAAGAAGACATGGCCATATTGTAGCTGTATGAATCTGACTGTATTATATATATATGTCGACATGTCCATTTAATATTTGCTAGAGCTAGGTACCACAAACAATATTTTACCACAGTATATCTGAACACATCAATATGTACCTTAGTATTATGCGTATACAGTAGTTTGCTTGGATTTTAGAGAAAGAAAGTGTTTGTACATGTGCTTGCTGCAACGGAAACGGAGCGTTGCGTGTGTAAATCTTGTTGTTGTTGTTGTTTTATAATACTGTATCATGTGTAATTAACTCTGTCATCGACAGTAATTCCGGTTGTAAATGCAGTTGATTGTAAAATTTCTCCTGGCCTGAAAAACGTTCAAGAAGTAAAGGACAAGTCAGTGTGGTAAACAGGTGCAAACATTATTTACGTAATACATGATCTGTGTGTGTGTATGTGTATGTGTGTGTTGTTAACGTAGTCTTAACAATTGCTCATTCATATAATAATAATAATAATGAGGACTTTGTATAGCGCCTAATCTTTTAAAGCTCTAAGCGCTTTACACCATCAATAATAATATGACTACACTACAGAACAACAAATGACAAAAACAATGAAATTTGAAAACATAAAAACATGCTGAAAATATATAAGATACAAAACACGATTTGGTCGCTAAATTTGTCCCTGAAGTCGAAACAGGTGAGTCTTGAGAGCACTCTTAAAAGGGACCACTGTGTCTTTGTGTCTAATTTCAATGGGCAATTCGTTCCACGTCGCCGGGCCCTGGTATGCAAACGAACGTTGTCCATATGACTTTGTTTTCACCTTGGGAACAATGAGTATACGATTATCAGAAGAAGAGAGTAAGGATCTAGCTGGTGTATACACATGGGTGAGGCTGGATAGGTATGTTGGACTGGAGTCTGTCATTGAAATATAGCACAGAGAACAACTTTTGTGTTTGATTCTGTATCGAATTGATAGCCAGTGTAGGGTATAGAGCAGTGGTGAGGTGTGCTCTGATCGAGGTACTCTAAAGATGATCCGTGAAGCTGTATTTTGAACTTTTTGAAGTTTCTGGAGTAAATATTGTGACGAACCAGACAGAATTGAGTTACAATAGTCCAGTCCTGAAAGTACTAATGAACACACAAGTGTTTTCGTGGCATCAACATATAGATATTTACGAATGGAACTGATGCGTCTCAATTCAAGATATGCAGCCCTGAAGATGTTCATGACATGTTGGTGCAATGTGAGAGTACTGTCTAGAGTAACACCTAGATTCCGTATTGACCGTAAGAATGTAATTTTGGTGTTGCTGATATTTATTGTCTGAGGTAAAGGATGTGGATGAGAAAGCCTTTGTGTTGTGATCAGAATAGCCTCAGTTTTATCATCATTCATCTGCAGCTTCTTACATGTCATCCATGATTTCACATCCGAAATGCACTTCTCTACTCCATGGATGGTAGCATCAACTTCAGTTGGGTGGCTAGACTTGTATATTTGGGTGTCATCAGCGTACAGTTGGTGCGACACTGGGTGATGATCTATGACACTTGAGAGCGGCTGAGTGTACAGAATGAAGAGAACAGGTCCAAGAACAGATCCCTGTGGAACACCATAACATACGTCAACTGGGCTGGAGTGTATTCCATTTGCAAATATAATTTGTGTCCTGTTGACTAAGTAGGACTTGAACCACTGTAAGGCTATATTCTGAATGCCAAATACATGCTGGAGACGGTGAATTAATATATCAAGTCTATTGTGTCAAATGCTGCAGACAAATCAGGGAGAGTGAGGACTGTAATCTTTCCACTATCCAAAGTAGAGAGAATGTCGCTAAATACTTTCAGAAGAGTAGTTTCCGTACTGTGGTAAGGGCGATATGCAGACTGTACATTGCTAAAAAGACTGTTTGAATTTAAATGAGATACAAGTTGAGATAGAACAACCTTTTCTAAGATTTTTGATATGAAAGGGAGATTAGTAACTGGTCGGTAGTTCTTTAAGTCGTTATGGTCCAGTGTTGGTTTCTTCAGCAGTGGCTTTACAATGGCAGTTTTGATAAATGATGGGAATTCCCCTGATGAGAGAGAGATATTAATAACATCAGTTAGTGAAGGCAATATTGGTTCAAAGCACTCAAGCAGCAGTGATGTCGGAATTTGATCAAGTTCACGATGCTTGCAGTGTGGATGTGTATAGTGATGTATATCACTGAAACATTGTACAGACGACATGTAGCATCATATCCAACCCAGGCAGTCTTAAATCAAATACTTTTGTGCGATTATTCACTTTTGGTACAAATGAATCTTTACACAGTGGATAGTCGTCTAAAAAGGCCCAAACGTACGTAAACTGCTAGCTTACAAAGTGTATATAAACTGTCTCAGTAAAGACAATCCCCTGTATGTTGGTGCACACAACAATTTCGATGTATTCCAGTAATCACAGGTGATACTGGAAAACAATATAACTTCAGGATTTACGCATATATATATATGTATATATATATATATATATATATATATATATATATATATATATATATATATATATATATACACTCACTTATAAGTTTGGTCCAACTGCAAATAACACAGACTGATCTGCTATCACACAATGTGATGTCGGACAATGGTCTATTTTATTTTGTTTCAATGATTGCACCTAAAAAACTGATTAACCCAGATATACCACTACATTATGTCGTGGCAGATCTGAAGTTTGCAACATAGGTAAATGTGATAAATTGCAAAGTTTATTAAACTTTACCTTATGTTAAATAAGCATAATGTGGTTTGTTACTCATATCTTATTTGATACATATTTGTTTTATATATAGTTGTTTGGTTTTCAGTTTCATATTATTGTTTCATTCTTCCTTACATGTTATTTTAATGTAAATTTAATTACTAGAGATGTTGTTTTTTGTTCCAGTATACCGATGGGACTGAATTATTTGTTAGTATACAAGTAATGTTGACCTTTATCCTGACATTGATTCAAGGTTAATATCAACCACGTAAACAGGTTTTCTTTAAAAAGAAATGAAATACTTTTATTCTTAAAGTAAAAGGTTTGTTATTGTTAGTGTCATGTTAAGAGTACGTGATATTAACGTTCACATGACTCATTCGCTCACTTCCTGATTTGTAATTTGGGGAGTTTTTCTAAACGGCGTATTTGAATACAGTATAATCTTTGCTTGAATGAAAAATTGTTAGTTTGGAACTTTTTACATCTGAAGTTAATTCATTTTTTTTTGTGGTAGGCAGTTTTTTAATTTCTTCAGTTCAGTTGGAGTTTAAATGATTAATTCGTATATTTGGAAATTTTTTATGTGCTCATACCGAATTCAAGTACAACGACAGTGTATCAACTTTTTATACGGATTTCGATTCAAGACAATATTGTGGTAGAATTATTATCAAGGTCTTACTAAACCAAAAATCGAATTCGGCTTCGGACATCTCACTTTATTAAAACCTACCTCTTATTAAAACCCACCTCTTATTAGTAAGCACGGTCAATATAGTGAACATTCTGGGTCTTGATGCTTTTTGTTATTAAAAGATTTTTTTTCTATTTTGTGGCAATGGCGGACATATTGGATGAGAGATTAGCACCATTTGTGTAAAGTTGAATTTGCTAGAAAGTTTTCTGCATAATTTGCATAACCTCGATTAATACTTTTTGAAGAAGTCTTTTAGAGGCTTTCCAATTTTAAGTCATGAATACCATATTTAATAGTAGATCAACTTCATTGGTACCAATATTAAAGACCTAATTCATCGAAGATTTCTGTCAAATTTTGTCGTATTCTTCTCAGCACTGATTTTGAAACACAAACAATTTTTGTGGAAAGAGAGACCGCATTTGTAAAGTTTCAACAACAATATATTTCAGAATATACTTTTGTAGAACCTTTAAGACTAAATTTCTAATATCATTTTAGTTAAAATTTGCTTGGTGGGGGTTTTGTTTGTTAAAGAAAGAATGTAAAGATTTGTTCTACTTTAAACAATGGCAGAGTTATGTGTGAGAGATTCGAATAATGCTATTATAAAGTATAAAGCTAAAGGCCGTCTTAACCGTATTCTTTCTGTCAATGGTTCAATGGCCGTGGATACAAATTTGTTTTAATGTCACTCTATTTTAGTATTGGATGCCATATTTGATAATGGATTGGCACCACTTGTAATAATTCTGAAAGGCATTTATGGCAGAATTCTAAACCTTTAATATTTAAATTGCCTATGGTTTAACAGCTTGAATCGCGTTATCTGATAAACGTGGTCAAAGCTTGTTAAGTGGAATTTGAAAATGTATTAATTTAAAAGTTCTGTCTTAATTTTGGATGGCAGATTAGTAAAATGCAAAAAAGAATCCAATAAAGGACTGATGGTCTACTGGGTGAAAAGAATTTCAAGGAATCTATTATTACTGAAGTCTATATCTTCTTTTTAGGTGCCAAGGACTGATATTATCTATGATCTACTTCCTAATCCCCAACAACGTTAATTCGGTAAATGTTCTCACGATTCCTTTAAGTGTTGTACAAAATTCTAATCTTGAACCCGATAATTTGGATGAAAGGGCTGTAGTGTCGTTTAGGATAATATCAAAACACAACTGCTTGATAATGTTGGATAAATCTATAAATATCTTTTCCGAGGAGGAAACATTAAATGATGTTACTGAGGTGGTATTAGTCATGGCATTCGCGTGACGTATCTACAAGCTGGGTGAAAAAATAAATATTCACTCGTACTGTCTTCTGTTTTCATTCTTCCAAGCCAGTACAATTAAATACATGATCCAGGACATTTGAAATTAGAATCACTGATTACCAACGTGTCTTTCTTTTATTGTTGATCTGATGTCTAGTACTATGTTTACAGTCTGAATTATTCTTCATCCTCAAATCGTTTGTTTACGTTAATATATGATATTCCTCTGTGTTTGTCTGCTCTCTGCTTTTCCTTGTTGTCATTGACATGCTAAGTAAATCTACCAACGACCATGACAAGCAGGAAAAAATAAAATAGTTTGGGCAACTAATTTTGACAACCAAAAATGTCATAATTATATGGTTTCCACCCTGATTAAAAAGGTGTCAATGTGTTTAATATTGTGTAGGTGCCCGCCTCTTCAGCTCGGTCAGATTAATTCCATTCCTACTGTATTTCCATTGTTGCACATGTTACGTTAAATATGCTCCACTTCGACAATGGAGAAGCAGGAAGGTGTAGAGATTAAGAAAAGGATATTGACAGATAGAGGCAATCAAATGAAACACAGGAAATATAAGCAGTACAAGCCACGCATCACTTTGTCATATATGCAACTTTTATTGTAAAGACAAGTAGGCTTCCAATCTTTAAGACAATCTTTAATTTGCTTGCAAAGTAGTCTGTGTACATTTATACATGATGTGACTAATTTGTTTCAAAAGTTGCTCGTGTATCATAATTAAAATTTTTTAAACATTTTTAGGTGATTAAAGCATTCTTTCGATCATAATATATCGATAATGTTAGTAAATTCTTTAAAATAAACCGGCTGCATGTCTTCCATTGTTCGTGTCAATTGTTTTTAATTCAGTTGCAATAACCAGAAAAAGAGGTAGTCAAAACACATTTGTATATGTACAGTATGTGTAACATCCAATAAGCTGAGAAATGAAAAGGGAGATATGTATACAGTTGGATGGATAAAGCTAACATTCTATTCTGTGTCATTCATGATACTGAAGAGGAATATAATTTTCTTTTAGAATGTCATGTGTATACTATCATGAGTGTAAACTCAATTCAAAACTTCTTCTGTAATAAACAATATATGCACACGTACATTGAACTGTTGACTCCTAGCAGTAGGAAACGAATAAGTTCAGCAGCTAATTTGATATATGACGCATTTAAAATAAGTGATAGAGTATTATTTCCTGAGTAATGTATGATAAAGATTTTAGATATTAGTCCATTCTGACACATTATTATTTATTGAGTAATGTAGGATTAAGATTTTAGATATTAGTCCATTCTAACACATTATTATTGCCTGAGTAATGTATGATAAAAATTGTAGATATTAGTCCATTCTCAAATTCTCATCTCTGGACAATGACTATTTTAGTTTCTCTATAAAATTTAACATATTCTATTTGACAACCAATAAAAACGTTTTGTACTATTTATTTTATAATGAAGAAAACACTTATGATCCCAAACTTTTTAATCAGTTGTGTCCCACACTAAATGCAAACAGATGCAAGCAAATTTTGAACTAAAACGTAGCAGAGTAATATATCAGGAAATTGTTCTTCGTGAAGGATGTACATAGTTGTATTATCTTTCTGAAACGTAAACAATAATTTATTAATAAAACAACAGGGATGCCATATCAACTTTTCTCAGTATTATCTTAATAGTATCGATATATGTTAATATCTTCAATAAGTGCTTCCTAACCGTGGCCCTAAAATGACGTATTAATAGTTATCGGGCTTTGAGATGAACTTATATATTTCGGCAAGTGAGTAGAAAAATGTAGAAGTGGCGAAATGTATTGACTGTCACATGTTGAGGACGACACCGGGTGATTGCAACTTAGTGACACTTTAAATTTATCGTTGATACATTCGTAATCATTTGTGACTATTCGTCAGATGTGAATGAAATCTTGAAACCCCTTCCGCCGGGCCCAGTATTTTGAAATAATATTATCAGTGCACATGGCTTGTTACAAGTAAAGTCCAATCCGATCACGGTTGCTTCGTTCTCTTTATACCATTCAATGTATCTGCAAGAGAATAATAATAAAGTTAATAAATTAGTCAGTGGAACTAATTATTAATATTCCATGACCGGAAAACACTTACTAATGGGTCATTGGTCCATAAATATTTTTAATACACTGACTTTGTCATCTCTTTCAGGTATTCAATAAATCTATGGTATAAATATATATATAAAATGAAATCTTCCAAAATTGGTGCCCGATATCTTATCGTGCGTGGCGGTGGCCGGAGGTTACGAGCGTTGGACACAAAAACGTTTATACACAGAAACATAATTTGTTTCTTTAAACACTGAAAAGGAAATGGAAAGTTAGATTGCGCATGCAATCTTCAAACAAAAAAAGTTTCGAGACAAAACAAGACGTCTCAAACGTTAACAAAGTCTAAATACTTCTTAAAGTTTTTAATATACATCCATATGTGATATTACGAATTTGGATTATTCCTAGTAATTTTAATCCGATGTATACGCTTTGTATTCTTACATTGTTGTACATCTTTCAGATATTCACATCTACATTTAATATTGGTCGTTTAAATTTTTATTGTATGGATCTTATATAGTCCATTCTCTCTTCGAATGTACCTTCCTTTATAACTTGGGTATAATATTCATATCCTATCGCTTGTGCAAAGAGCTGAACCAAGAGTACTGTCCTTAACAGTCTTGTACAAAGCGCGACACAAAATAAATGTTTTATAAGTTTTTCAGTAACTTTTAAAGGTCATAAAAAGTGTTTCAGAAATCATCCTAAAAGGAAGACTTTTTGGTAAGCTGTAATGCTAACGTTAAGGCCATATAAAAGGTGTATATATGTTTTAAGCTATAATTTGAACGGTAATAGCTATATACTAGTAAGACACGAATAAGCAAAGGCAAAATATGATTAAACATAAATAACTTTTGACGAGATGTTATCAAACGTTTGAACTATGGTTTTGTTGTTGTTGGTGATGGTGGTGATGTTAATGCTGCTATTTATGATCATGATAGTGATGTTGCCGCGGATGATGATACTCATACCGATGATGCCCATTACCGAGTATATTTGGGATAGCACCCATAAGACAGATTAATTACACCACCCTCGCTTATCATGACGCAAAAAGCACGACCTTGTGGTTAGATGGTGGAGTGGATATTTCAACGTATTAAGCTACATTCATGTTTTGAACACTGAGGAGGCTTTTATAACTCCCATTTTGGATCCACCAAGAACTGTTAGCTTAGACCTGATAACAGCAACTGCCTTATGTTAACGAACTAGATGTCCATCCAGGTGAGTTTAGCTATAAGATTATGTAGCAGCTTTCAACTAAAAGAACCAATATGGTGTAGCTTATAGTTGGATACAAGTTTAACATTATACTTTATTTATACTTTGTCTAAATAATATGAACTTTAAATCTAACACATTTTCATTAACACTTGACATCGACAATATTCTATTGGAATTCATATAATTCGGGATTTGCGAAAGTTACAAAAATATCAGCACATTTTTATTGGCTATGGTATACTATAGTTCATATATATGTCACAAAAAGAAGGAAAAATGATTTCACGTTGACATTTAGTTGCACTAATATTTCCGTATACAATGTCGATGTAAGGTTGCCAATAAAACTGGGAAACGAAACCCCACAAAATACAGATATTGTAAATTGGACCTACTACAACGTTTGTGATGTTTGAGAAATAAGGTGTGCCAAGTAGAGTGAGGAATTAAAGGATACTGTAATTAAAACCAATTCAAATCTGTTCAAAGAAAAGAGTATATATTATATAAATCAAAATCATCAGCAAGAACTAGAAGGTAGTCAAGAACAAATTTATACGAGAACAACCATAAAAACATTTAACCATCAGGATAATACCTGATTAAAGAAAATGACAAAAAGAGAATAAAGATAGATAGCTTCCAAAATATAATGTTATTCCAAAGTCAGAAAGGGAAGGAAACAAATACGTACATACATACATACATACATACATACATACATACATACATACATACATACATACATACATACATACATACATACATACATACATACATACATACATACATGTATACATATAAATATACTAAAACGAGTAACACATTCTTAACACTAATTGTGATGTTTCTACATCTCTGGCTTATATTACACATTATTAAATGAAAAAACAATTAAGCTGATATGATCACCTTGGAACGTAACGGCTCCTACTTAACTTTCAGCTTTAATATGATGCCAATTCATCCCCAGATACTAGACGTGGACGTTTCTAATCCCGTCCGATTCATACCAAAGAATTGTAAAAAATGATATTACGAGCTGCCTTGCTTCGTGCTCAGCATTAAGAGACATGGATCCAAGATAATATGACTGGGTGAGACATGATGCAACATGCTTGTTGCATGATATCCTAGTAATAGACATCATTAAAAACGGCAACGATGCAGACATCGTAGCGACATTAGTGAACATTATTAAAGCTACGTTATGAAACCAAATTACACACGCATACACACATAGACACAAACACACGCACAATGCATCCATATTCCGCTGCTTTTGAACGTTTTGATAGATCGAATAAACGGTTGGTATTATCTGTATCTCTAGCGTTTATCCTAACATTTGTTTCTCCACTACTCCTTGCTTACAGTTCCCTCTTCTTTCACCCTTTGAAAAACGTTTAACCGTGTTTGCTACAAACAAAATATTATTTGATTACTCCCTTCTTCTTATTTATATTTGTTGGAGAATCTCGTTAATTTATTTCTTTGCCCGTAAATTTATTATAGGAAAACATCTTGATGCAGTTGAGTCTAGGCTTTGCAATGTGTTCAATAAAATAAGTGACGCCATCATTTGGTGCAATAATTATTTCGTTTGAATATCTTTCATTAATAGGATAGTTGTATTCTCATAGATATGAACTGGGACATTGTATAGCATTTTATTATTTGGTATGTGCTTCTCCTGAATGTAAAAACAGAGTCACTCTAACTTGAAATTAATTTGTTACCGAGAAAAGAAAGATTTGGTTGGAACAAAATCTGATAATAAAAATGAAAGAGATGACTGGCATTTTAGCCTTTCTCCAGCTCATTGTGTATTGGTCATTTGTCAACAGGTAATGTATTGTGTTAGTTAATGTTTTAATATTTAATAACGTCTTTTAATTCTTTTCTATTGCCAGTATATTACTCATGCCTTTTTTGTATGGTTTATCATTGGACTTGCTTCGAAATTCAAATCCCTCAGATAAATTTTACACGCCAAATTCTCATCAGTTGTTTTGTTAAGAAATTGTTCTTCGTTATGGAATATATCTTGATATTGTCTATATAGAGTTTATCAAAACCATGCAAGTAACAATCGACCCAACGAAAATTATTTAAAGGGTAGGTACACAACCTGCAGAATAAATTTGTTTTATTGAGATAAACAAAAGCAATAGCACAAGCCTCATATACAATGAGAACCAATATTATAAGCAAGGGTAAGCAAATATAATATAACATACAAATAAATAACTGTTACAACCTTGACTTTCAAAAAGTTGCAAAGAATCAAGTCGCGGACAGGATGTAAATTCATTCAAAACAACGAGAAGACACAATCACTTAAACCAAATTCCATTTCAAACTTAAAAAAGAAACGAACTGCAGGACTATTGGATTTCTGAAGCGGAAACCAGAATGAGGACATTGGCAATCAGAATGAGGACATGTTTCAATTGCGCATTTTAATATTTTTTATTGTTATATTGCTTGCTGAAATATGCGTCACATTATCTTTGATTGTTACAAATTGTATACTAGCTTTCAGTCATGTATGTGCATTCTATTTTGAGAAAGATCGATAATTCGGAGGCATTGACTGCCCAATTAGGCTGATTTCCCATGATCTATATGTGCATCACTACAGATAAAACACCAGAGCCCAAAACTATGGGATTGATTTTAAATCATGTCTTGTTTGACATCCATACCCTCGTTTCGTTTCCAATTCTTCCACGGTTATTATCTGCTATTTGAATACTTAGATATATCCGTGTGATTTACGTAAATGAAAACTCTCAAGCGTTCCTGAGAATAAATCGTCCTGGAAACCTTATTATCGATTCATTATTGGTTTGAATATATCCAAAAAGAGTAACTTATTTAAGAAATAGAGAATCTATAGACATCACCCAGTTTTAAACGTATGAATAATATTAACATTTTGATGTTAAGGATTGGAAACGTGAAGTTGTGTTCTCATATCTTCTCTCTCCTTCTCTCAATCTTACTATCTCTATATCTTCATCTCTATCAGTACATTCTAGCACCTCATGATAGGCCATAAATAGGATGCATGCATCTTGTATTTTTGAATTGGAAACGATTTCATTGGTATTTTGGGGCAGAACGAAGCAAAGAAGCATGACCTATATAGAAATCATGGTGACAAACACATTCATTGTGTAGTATATATGTTATGTACATTTGATTTCACTTAATTATTTATTTGTTAGTTTTATTTTTTTAAAATTCCTTTACATATTATTCTAATGTATTCTAATGTAATTTTATTTACTGGATTTGACATTGTTCAGAACTTCAGTTCACTTTTACGTAAACACAAATAAAGAAACATTCTAATGCTGACCTAGGTCCTGAACTTGATTCACGAGTTGAAGTAAACCGTTGTTTAAAATTTTTAAAATCCTTTCTTAGAGCATATTATTAAATGAAATCGCGTCCCTACTAGGAGTACGCGATACATAACATGTTGCACTTGTTTCAAACTCAGTTTAGCTAGTGGACTGACCCGCACCTGCTATGCGCAGTAGCCATATTTTATATTGACCTATTGCTAAATAATTATTAGCTAAATAATTATTATTTACGCCTTATCACTTGAGACATCTAAGTGTTCTTTTTATTGTGTCCAGTTTGATGTTTACTTTACTTTTTCTTCAAATTCTTCGGATTCTGAAAGTTTATTTTCCACTGGAAATACTTATGCTCTTAACAAATTCTCTTTCAATTACAGTTATCAAAATTCACTGACCAGAACATACGTCATCGCAATTCATTTTGGATTTAATCGTGGTTTGACTTCAGTTTTATTAGAACATTTTATGTCAAGACTTCTATTTCTTAATTCTTGAATTATTCTTGGATTAGGTTTGGATTTTATTCATAAACCAATCAGTTCCTATTTTCATTTTTACCTTGTTTTTCTAAGGAAATAAATTATATGTTACATTTTACAAAGCTTGTTGTTTTTACTCTTTCCTTTTTACTGTTTAAAAGAGAATGAATACGTTTCAATAACCTTCTTCAAAAAATCATTAGGTACCGCGACTATTATTGTTTTTAACGTTTATCTACATCGTATGTCTCTGTATTGTCTTAACTCTTGTTAATGTTATCGAATTTGCTAATGCTGTATCAAAATTCATCATTATAGTGTTTGACATTCTGTCTTTCCCATTTTGTAAACTGGACTATTTTTAGCAGTACGTTTTTTTAATTTATTTTCATCTATGACATTTTCAAACATTTTGTGCTACTGTTATTTTTAAACTTGTTTACAAAAGAATTAAAACTAGATACGTATTATTCAATCTATGGGGAAAAAGTTTTTAAATACAGTGTAAAGAAGCATTCTGAATGACAATATAAATTTAAGGAGTGAAAAGGTAAGTAAGTCTGTAGACAAATCAAAGTTGAAAATGAAAACTAAAAATATGCATTGACCAAGATTGGGAATTCGAGCTAAAACGGAGTGTTCATTGTATGCAAAAGAGTAAAACACTTTTCATACCAATTAATTATACCTAACAGCAGTCACATTACACAATGATCAGCATAACTAAACCGTTCAACAGATATACCGTTTGTCATCGTTCATCAAATAATGTCACACGCGTATTAGAAACAAATTCCATATGAAAAGTAAACATGATAATACAAACTTACAAACTGAACTACTCACGTCACTTTCCTCTCTCATCATCCTTACCCATATCCGCACGACAAGTCAACTTCGCTGGTCGTATCAATATCTAAATCTTCTATTTTAAACTTGAGGTTCTTCCCTGGCACCATGATGTTCCAAACAGTTATAGCTGAAGTTGATGAAGGATTGTAATTCGATGGATAGTTTGGGGATGTAATTTCACCAGATGTCGATTCAATCACCTCATATATTACATCCACTAAAATTAAATAAAAGAAAAATAACAAATTCTTTCAAAGTGACCTTGAATATATAAATACCAGTAATATACGCAATATACTAATTGTAAAGTTTCCATTAATCTCAGGCATACCATGTTTTACCATGAACATAAGTATGTGTTTCAAAATGCCATGACCATGAATTAGAGATATGAAACTCAACTACATAACAGCTCAGGCTGTAATGCTGAATTTTAAAAAACATTTTATTCCTTGAACTGGCAAAGCTCTGACATTACAATGTGGAGGTAAAAGTAAAACAGAAAAACTTAAATATTCAAATTAACCTTGACTTTAAGGATATAAGCCCAATGTGGTAATATACTTACATTCCATTGATAATGCAAATGTGTACCAAGAGCAATTACATCGATTGAGATAGCACATAACCTTGCTACTTTTCCAAAACGTAAATTGAAGAATTACCGCAAGCGGATTGTTATTTCGAAATTCACGTTTTAAGATTCTCATCCGTGTATGAACAAGTCAATGTCACACCAAAAAAAGACATGCTTGCTCATATTGTTGAGGAATTTGAATCATCCATGGACTTACAGAATGTTGCGTGCTAGCCACATACATCTTCAGTAAGATGTTTAAGATGTTTTTGGACATGGCATTAAGACTGTAGTTAACATCATATATCGGACTGATACAGAATTTATCGATTTCAATACTGACGAGGATAAAATGGCAGAAAATTGTCAGAAACACTGAGGCTCTAAAAAAGCAGGCATTCCCTGCAACCAGGTTCTGATGATGTGATCACATGAGAACACAAATGAGACAGGCAGACCTTGTCACCATAACATCATGCAAGCGATTTGAAAATATCTTCTACGGCATCCAAAGGGAGGTAAAGCATGCTCAGGGTCACAAAATACTCTTCAATAGTTTTCTCAAGTCAGTCTTGACACACTCTAACTTTAAAACCGATGCGTCGAAACATCTTATAGAGGAACGTTTTACATGGCGATGTCACATCCACGTTGGAGCTGCACACTTTGAATTTAAGAGAATTCCAGAAGTAGTTCCGATGCAGATGTGTTAACTTCATTAATGCGGCATGTCAGTAGGTTCAGACAATACATTGGCATGATCAGCAATTCACGTTTTCACATAAACCAAGCTATATAGTTACTATATGGTAATAGTTCACGGCGAAGGACAAATAAGCAACACCATAGATTATTAAGGTTATCTATTAATAGATGTGGGTCCTAGCCAGACAGGTTGTTGGTATATGTAAATGTCTGTCAGTAAGACTTCGTTTTGGTCAAACCATGTTGATTCTGTTCATTAGGGTTACGGGTTATTCGGTGTTGGTGATTTTGTGTTTTGTTCAGTAAACATGCGTGTAAGTCAAAATTTGTATGTAATGTGCATACAACATTTCCTGTTTCATTTGACCAAAGGCTGTCCCACCATATGCAACACGTGGACAATTGCAAGATTACCATGTTCTTATTGTACACAAAACATTTTCGTGTTCAAACTATACAATTTGTAACATTGTCTTTTACTGCTGAAGTCAAGGACTAATATTAAACTCTCATGTATCATTGAAGATATATTTTCAAAATGGCTACCCAATTTGTATTTTCATTGTACTAATAGGTATATTCGTTCTCAGCCAGTACATACCCCGTTCGTATTTATGATCTTTTGTATCTGATTCGTGACTTTTGTGAGTTTTGTTTATTTATTTATTTAAGTTGTTTTGTTGATTTATATATTTATTTACTTTATAAAACATTTAGACGTTCAGGGCAATAATTCGTGTAATGGAAATTATTGTAACTTAAGGAAAATATATTTTTGATTTGTGTTTTCAAAATATACACGCACTGATTCTATACGGCTATACTCCTTTATTACATTTCAATCATAGTATAATACATATTGTCCAAAAGGAGTTCGGTTCTTCAAGAGTAGAAAATGAAACATCCGATATAAGAAACAAAACAGTTTTGATATCAGCAAAAGGCAACAGTACTCTTTATATTCAAAGAAAGCAAACAATTTCTTCCAATTATCGGAAAATGTAGAATAAAAAGGGTGCCAAAATTTTACCCATTACATTTTAACAGGATTATTGATAATCTGAATCTTATTGCTGTTTTTTTTTTACCGTAGAAATATCTGTGATATATATAATTAAGTTATAGACTATGTTAAGTAGTACAGTTATTAACTTCTTATCTTCACGTCAACACCGAATATTCAAAGGATGTCTTTCCGTTTCTTTCAAAGGCAATTTTGAGTTAAATTAGGTTTTAGTAAGTAAGTTGCTCTCGCTGCAAGGTTGAAGACTTCCCATTTTCAGTGCACACATGAATGAGTACATTTACTAAGAAGCACATGGTGAATATTATGTCGTTCACTTTGCTTAATTTGTTTAAAACTGCGAGTCATTTGTACAAAAGTTGTTTTTTTGTAGGGTTTAACGCCATTTTTCAGCACACGATAGGCTATACATGGCGTTCAGAATTTTTGCTGGAGGATTGACAAGCTGGGCTTCATAGTATCAAACTCGCAACGACAAAATGGAATAAACTATTAATGCGTTGCAATAAGCTAACATCAGGCAGAAACATCAAATTATCTGATTCGCTTGTTTGTCCAACCGTGATTTAGTCGCTGGTCGTTAACGTCCACGATGAACAATTCGATGATGATCTCTCCGATGATAATCTCTTCTCGATCATGATCTAATTAAAATCTCCCTTCCGTTGACCGGGGAATTAGATCAACTGACCTGCGTAGTCAACATCCTCGGAAACAGACTAACACTCTAGCGACGGCCAGAACAGTCTTTTAATATTTGCAAGCCACGTCACGGATACAATTAAATTACTGATCATCCCGAGGATAAATACGATAATTTCCTTGTGTATATTCACTCTGACGTTGAATATATCAAATATTTGATGAGGGCAAATTATCGCCGTGATGATTGTCTAGGGGATATTTTTTATATATAAAACAGCTGATTATCATTACACTGCGATATCATCACATGAGGCAGAACCAGGATGTAAAATCATCGCGGATGGTGACTACATTGATGGATCAGCTAATGGAACGGGGAAGTTTATCATCGGCATTGAGGTCCATAAAACCGTTTCAATCAGTGTTGCATGTTCTAACCGAAGACGTTTATCCAAAGAAATACAGTTTGATTGTAATCTTGAGTATTTCAGTGATATTTCCGGAGATATTATTTGTAATCTGAATGATCGTAGAAGGGTTGTCTTACAAAGGGAATCATTATACCGAGTTAAAGGAATTCTGAATATAATTATCGTTGATGAGTGACACGGGATACGAAGACAATGGTACTCATCAATGAAATACAGCCGTGTTAGATGGGACAAATTTGCTAGTCTTATTAGGTTGGCTTTCACGAGTAACCGTTCTTGATGCTGATGCCAGCTATGATTATCTAGTAATATTTCGGGACCAATTAACACGATATGATATGACATTTATCAGCAACGACTATAAACCTGATGATTGCAGGAAATTTATCATCAAGCAATCCCATAAAGATAATCGCGCAGCGTTGTTAGAATGTGTCGCAGCTGGAAATCATACTCCGGTGTTTACCCATAATAAATCTCACAGCCAGTATTCTGTTGCAACCTCTCGAAATGCTTGCAACATCTAAAGCATAATTTGAAGTATTATCACGCAGATACACTCAAGAGTATAATGAAACTTTATTTTGTCGGATAAACGTCTTCGGTAAGAAACTTACAACACTGATTGATACGGTTTTATGGACCTGAATGCCGATTCTGATTTCCCCATTCCACAAGCTGTTTCATCAATGTAGTCACCATCAACGATGATTTACATCCTGGTCCTGCCTCATGTGATTGTTGCGCCATGTGATGATAATCAGCTGTTTTATCAAAACACTCTCGTGGATAATCATCACAGCGATAATTTGCCCTCATCAAATATTTGATATACTCATCATCCCACTGTTTTCCTGGTAAATTATTAACCACGGCAGCAATCGCGGTAATATTAGATCTTCCTTGTAAAGAATCATCGATCTGCATATCAATGTTATCTTGGGGGATTAATATTTTACCAGATCTTCTTGGACAGACCACGACTAAACAATCAGAGTGGATATACGCGAGAAAATTATTGCATTAATGCTCGGGATGGTCAGTGATATAATGATATAATTGTATCCTTGGCGGCGATTGCAAATATTACAAAATTGTCTTGGCCGTCTAGAGATTGTTAATCTGTTTCCAAAGTTGTTGACTATGCAGGTCAGTTGATCCAACGCCAGGGAGATTTAATTAGATCATAATAAAGATGAAATTATCATCGGAGAGATCAATATCGGATTGATCATCGTAGACGTGGACGATCAGCTACTAAATCACGGTTGGACAAGCTAGTGGATCAGATAATTTGATGTTGCTGCCTGATATTAGTTTATTACAACGCGCTAATGGTTTATTCGATTTTGTCGTTGTGAGTTTGATACTGTGAAGACCAGCTTGTCTATGGATGTTGCACCCGTGATTATATGTCGTTGGCTGTATTATTCAGTTATCGATGTTGTTGAACTTCACAATCGCAGCTTTACACAATACCTAATATCCGCTTGTCGTTTCGCATACGTGAATCTCAGAGCAATCGCACAACGTCGAGAAGTAATTGATTAGTTCTTCCACTGTCATGGTTTGTGAATAAATATCGAATACGGGATATCTTGATCGCGCTTTTGGAATTAGTTCGGTGACCGAGGACTGATCTGTAAAGTTATCAACGACGCGATTGAAATCCTCATCACGTTAAAAGACAAAAACGATTATAATGTTGGATTATTATTCCTTGTAGTAGATGATAATCAACTGTCAAACAATAAATCGCATCACTTTTCCTGTCGAAGTAAATGACATCATCGCGATATTTTACGCTAATACGAGAATAATACTCGCGTAAACAATTAGTGTTGGTGATAGCTAGTTCATTATACACGCAATGGCTTTCATCAAATAACATCGCGGTGAAGTACTGGATCTTGTAAAATATACAAGCAAATGCATTAGTGTGTTTAGTGATAAATACCATATATATAATGTATATCTTAAATTCTAATTAAAAATTGAAATATAAAATTTAATTAAATTAAACATCAATATATGCCGACTCCGTTGCTGGGTACAAATACATGTCAATGGTTTTCACCGGGATCCTCACAAAATATGCAGAAAAGACAGCTATGATGATATTTGCAAAGAAATCAAAATCAGGTGGTCCAAAACCGTGATTGGTTTTTAAAAGAGGTGTCATAGGCAAATTTAAACTTTGTTGCGATTGTAGCGGACTTAGATATCGAGCATTAATCGAATAATGTACTAGAAAAAAACCAACCCGCTTCGACCGTTGAAGAGTTTCTACAACAACGCGATAATCCACACGAGACATAAGATTGATGATCTAAGACCTCTATCATTGATGGGGAAAGTATCATCATTATATATATTATTAATGTTTTTGATAGTTTCGCCACACCTTTAGACAAAATGATTGAGTTGATACAAGACATCAGATTGATGATCTGAGACCTCAATAATTGATGGAGTAACTGTCATAATTATATATATTATTAATGTTTATAACAGCTGATCCACATCTTCAGACCAAAAATAATAATAGAGAGAAACGCGGCTGTCTTTATCTTTTCAAGTTCATCAAGAACTCTTTTTTATGCATCTTTTCCTTCTTTTCCATGTATAGTTGATAGTTGTAGTAGCGGGTTTGTATAATTGTTCAGCACCTATTGCAAATCAACTTGAGATTCCTGTCGCTGTTGTAAAATTTGTCTTACATAATCACGGACGGGTATAAATTTCTAAATCGCCGCTAGTTGTTATCGTGCTAATCAAGTTGTTAATGATTCTTCTACCATTACTGTTATATGATATGATTTAATTCATAGCAGCAGAGAGGGCGTGACTACGAATATGCGCCTCGGTTGATCAGAAACCTTAGTTCTGTTATTTGAAATTATTTGTTTTGGTTTTGGAGGAGGCCTTTGCTTGCCAAATAGACGCCGCTAAACTGTGGTCTGTTCGCCCTCTTACTGCTATTCTCTTTTCGTTAAGCCTATACGAAAATAAAGATCTTGACGCACCACAAATCGAAGTGAGAAAGAAAGCAGGCCAAATAGCCTGATGATAAACTAACGTGAACATTTGTCTAATGGAAACAAATCAGATGCCTCTACAGTTTAGAAGTTCTGCGATGATTCAGATTATTTCAATTTATGACTTACCTGGTCGAAGGTGATGTACAGTTACTTACCAAAGTTACACATGGAGGGATCTGTTTCAAATACAGGTGCAGAGTAGTTCCCATTGTCTTGACAGTAGATGATTGGACACGTCTGAGTCAAATCGTGTCGGACAAAGTCTGTCCCCTGACAATCGTAAAATGCCGCGTCCCCCTGCTTTCCAATGAGAACAAAGCTGCCAAAGTTGCTGGGAGGTTCTTGGCATGTTCTTTGTTTTCGTTTATTGATGATCTCTACGAAATAAAGGCGAGTAAGTTAATTATTGAGTTGATCCGTTATTGAGTTAGTATGAGATTGTTGGCGAATGAGCAAGAACAGTCAGTAAGCAGGTCGAGAACGATATGGTTAATAGGCATGGATTGTTGACTTAATTATTGAACAAACTGAAGAAAAAAATAACGAAAGAGAGAATTGATGAAGCAAATGAAATCATAATTAAACCAATTTGATAAAGTTATATGATTTAATTTGTCCGGCTATGACTGTTGCAATGTCATATATTTAAAAGCTTAAAACAAATGATACGCAGTAAAAAAGAAGAAACATCATAAGGCGGAAATGCGATGAAACAATGAGGTTTGAAAGAGTTTAGAGGATTAAAAAGTAAAGATATTAATTTTCTAGTCTAGATTTAAAAATAAGCGAACAATCAAACTTGCTTACACATTGCACTCTCTTCTTAGCTTTATTCTCAAAAAGAAAAACAATCATCAAAGATTTAACACAGTGTCTAAAAGATAACTATAGTCTTGCTTATCTCTTAAAAAGTTTCTTCTTCTGTCTGGCTCGTCCTTTTGTTTATTTTGAATTGTCTGGGGGTCAATTTTGTCTGTTTCTTGCTGCTTATCCTCCAGATTCATAAGGCATCTGGTGGACGCAAAGAACGTCTTTCTACCTTAGATGAGAGAGCGCATTGAACAGTTTTGAACAATAAATAGTTATTTTAATATCAGTATTATTATAAAGGAATGCTAATGGTTAAATCTGAATACCGTCTTTTCGCAAACGTAGATATGACTGACAAACACAGGCTTGCACCATACGTCGCATCGTAAGTGGGTTATTTTATCCATTGTGTGTGATTTCCGTTCATGATCAAATCTCTGTTGATTCCATATATTAATGTAGATTCCGTACTAGTGTCGATGCAGTCTTTGATTGTCCACACACACTATGTGAACATTGACCGTTTACAGTTTGCCAGTTCGGACTCTGGAAATCACAAACCCATTCTTTGTTTATACCGATAAATAACTCGGTTAACAAGAATATGTCATGTTAACAGGTTGCGTGTCCCTAAATCTATATTGGCATGTCGTATATGTTGCAAGCGTAGTTACTAAATAACAATGAAACATCGACCAGTGTGCCTGGTGTAGGCAACCGAGGTATGTGTCTTGCGGTTCAATATATAATAGCAACGTCATGTAGTGACGTAAATCAGTACGAGCCAAAATGCAACAAGTGATGCAGCATTATCGTATTTGCGATCCCAAAGGTTCCATGTTTTATTGAAGAATCGAATTTAACAATGCCGGTTTACCACGTGTGGGGGATCATTAAGGCATTTTCATCAGCCTAAAGATTCAAGGAAAATCCTTGTTTTCTTCTGTGATAGCGAGCAAATTTAAGTTCACCAAGGAGAGAGCACAGTCAGCTGAAGTCAATTTTCTTTCTTCGAGAAAAACCTAAGGATCTCAACGATTAACCCAGAAGGCTCGCTAAATGTAACCTGTTTCATAGGCATCCTGAATGCGGTTCTGGCACCCTGCAGCAGACACTGGAATTTCAGCAGCCATCAGCGTTTTAATAGAAATCATTCTCGTTGAAAACTGTAATGGTTTTAATGAGATTATTTTTGTCTGCCTCGTATTTTTTCGTGAGGTGGATTTTACTAATAACGAATGTAACTCCAGAATACTACATTAGTTTATGTCATGCTGCTATATACGAGTTTCAGAAAACAACTATGAATTTTCCACAGGCGCATCAATAAATCTTTTTTGCCATTTGAGCTCGTCAACAACATATTCTTGCCCAAGAAAGTCACATCAATGCATTTCAGGGTAAATGAAACTAAAAGTTCATATCGATCACGAGATAGGTGCAAGTGTGCCAACAACAAGGAACATATCCGGTACAATGTTGTAAAGACATGTTGGGGAATCTCCAAATGAAGCTCCAGGGCTCATAAATAACCATTTACATCTCGTCAGCCACCAAAAGAGTTATATACATATATAATGTCATTTTCAACAATACATATCTACTAGCAGCAAACCCTTTATGACACTAAGCTACATTATTTAGTTGGTCCTTAGGTGCAATACGACCTTGTCTTACAGAGTTACAGCGAGTGTTGGTCCATCCCTGCCGCTTAACCGATGTTTGACATGATACGCTGATGTGATTTTCATGATTATTTCAATCGTTGTGAAACACAATAGACGAGCCAATCTGATATCTGATATTCTTGGGAATTGTTGTTGCTACGTCAACTTTCTCCATGTAATCTTGGATTGCATTTCCATCAATGAGATTACTTTCGCTGTTAAATGACGCAGTGACATACTTAATGAAAACTTCAGCGTTGGTTTCCTCGAGGTAACAATTACAGTTAGTTTGTATGAGTTTTATATTCCTATAGAAAAGACCTCACATGGGCTTAAATACGGAGACGTATCTTGTTCTTTCAACTCTATTCAGTAACGCTGATCAGGGACCTACATTGCTAGAAATATTACTAACAATTTCCGGCATGATGTGACGTAGAATCTGATATTTATTTTAATATTTCCAAGAGAGCCATGGCTTCATGTGGAATTCTGGTTTTGTGGATGAGTTCGTTATTACTCATGTTATGATCCGGGTTAGACTAGAGTTCAACAGCTCCATATTAAAGACAGCTATCAAACAAAGCCAGAAGCCAGAAGTCTGTCAATCCTGGAGAAGGGGGTATTGTATCAATGTCCTGATAGCGTTTTGAAACAAAGGTAACTCGATTCATACGAACACATGGACAGCTGGGCAATATTCCATTCAAGCCTCTTAGAGACATTCCATTCAAGCCTCTTAAATCCTATCATTATACAAGAAGAATACGAGCAAGCCCAAGAAATGTGGAATGCTTTTTTGATCGCATATTTTGTGTGACTGGAAACGAGCTTTACCTTACAATTGACATGCTAACAGTCGCAGACGTTTCTGATTCGTTTAACTTTATGATAGATAGAGTCACGCCTTTACTTCAAAGCGTCAGGCATTAGCTGGAACGGTATTGTTAAAGCAAAGCAAAGTTTGAGGTTTTAACTCACGTAAATAGGCAACAGTTGACACAAAGTGGAATACGGGATAGTGTTACGTTGTTCAGCTGCAGTTACACAAGATTAGCAACGCAATATATCCAGTAGCCATGCTCAGCGCAATGATAGACCTAAAGCTGAACAGGAGAATTTTCACATACAAGGCTGATCTCAAGATTTCATGGCTCTTGATGAAGCACGTTTGAAAGATGATAACGCAGCGCATCGGCTTCTAGGCAAGGCTTTTGTTAAACAGCGTTAGATGTTAAAAAAGCAAGTGATAATGTCATTGCATATGTCTAATTGACTCACTGCTGCAAATGTAGATAATATTGTGTATGATAACTGATATGCTAAGTTAAGATCACACCCCAATACAATTTCTTTGGTGATAAGTATTAAGAATGTTTCTGAACGCTTTGTGTCGGGTATCTATTCATCAGATCAGTTCTTGGTAACCTACTCAGTCTATATAATGTGAAATCTTATATATTTTCATTCTTACTTTTTATTTTTTCTATTGTGTTATTTAGCTGAACTGATAGCTAATTCTTTTAAAGTAATTTTCAGAAATTCGAGAATCATACTTTTTTAAAATTTCGACGCATGCGTCAAACGTTCTAATTATGATACTTACTTTTGCATTAGAATTTAAACTATATGATTCGAAATACACCGGTTTTTAAAAAAAAAAATTCTTTGTAATAACCGTTACAGCATTGTGATATTGGTGAATTAATTTGATTGATACTTTCGCTGAAAGGCTATTAATATTCCAGTAACAAGTATTCACCACAGGATGATATGCTACTGAACGTCTTTTATGAGCTGATGGCCACAAATGCTGAATAAATGTATTGTGCATATCTGCCAGTTGTTTGTGTCACACTGTTGTTTTCTGATATTTAATCTCGATGCAAGGCCTTTGACCCGAAATACCAAATTCATTGCTTGTACTGGAATATATACTAACATACATTGTAATACGAAGCTTTCATTTTAAATGTTTATATATTTTCTTTCTTTTTTCATGTGATAAATACATCCTAATAAGCATACAAGAAATTATCCAATTCCACAATTTAATTCGAATTAGGACTTCCAAACATGAATAATGAAAAATAATGTAGAAAGTGTGTTTCAGTTTGGAGAGAGAGAGAGAGAGAGAGAGAGAGAGAGAGAGAGAGAGAGAGAGAGAGAGAGAGAGAGAGAGTTTGTTTTACCCTGTATAATCACAGAGAGAATCGACAAAAGAGCTATTCCTCGAACACTGCTGACTACACCTGTAAATGCAAGTGGACTCCAGGGAGAAGCAGGTGGAAACAACATATTTTATCCTCAGGTGTTAGAGTCTCTTAGTCTTGAAATGAAACAAAAATGCAAATAAAATTTACAAGTGGCAGATCAGGTATGACAATTTAGATTATGTATGTATGTATGTATGTATGTATGTATGTATGTATGTATGTATGTATGTATGTATGTATGTATGTATGTATGTATGTATGTATGTATGTATGTATGTATGTATGTATGTATGTATGTATGTATGTATGCATGCATGCATGCATGCATGCATGCATGCATGCATGCATGCATGCATGTATGTATGTATGTAGAGAAACGACCAAATATACACATAAAAAAATTTGAATAATCACAGCAGTCATTTACTTGCCACGTGCAACATCTCCACTGAAAACAGTGTAACAAATTCATCTCTACCGTGATTTCGCTACGTTCTCTCATTATCCCATCACTCCGTCTCCACTCACACAATTGCAAACATGCGCCAAGTGCTGAACTTTGAATAAGTCATATACTGTATTTAGGGTTATTTTTGTGGCACCAGATAACCCACTTCCAATTTCTAGATATGTTTGCGGTGCTTCATTATGGCGCCATCATCCATCAAACATCGTTAACATTCTGGCATTAGAATTATTGAAGTGTAAACGGATGTTCTATTTGCTCGTGTACGACTATCTGAAGATTTAGACAAAATAACTCCCCATATATGGTGTTAAATTGGAAATCTTCGTAGAATGTAAGCAGCATATACGTAACAAAGATTATGTGATTCAACGTAAATATAATAAAGAAGGTATCGAGAGGCTTACACAATAAATTTTAAAGCCAGCGTATTCATGCAAGTTATACATATAACGTTTTAAAACTAAGTGACGAAGGAAATGGTTATATATATATATATATATATATATATATATATATATATATATATATATATATATATATATATATATATATATATATATATATATGTTTTCCTTATAGACTTCCTTATAGACTTACCACTTACATCGTTGTTAGTGGTTAGTAAAACATATGATTGGTCGGAATGTATTTATTAAGGAAGTCTATAAGGAAAACATACACCATCTTGATCAAGTTTAAATTTAATTTCCACAATCAAACCGCTCTAAGGAACGAACTCAATTAAGTGCGATGTCCAAATACAATATCACACTCAACTAAGCTCTTTCCTCTGACATTGTAATCGCTCAGTGTAGACACTGATTTACACACTAGAGCAGGGTCGACACAAATCATTTTTAGATTCAGGGCATACTCAAATAAAAAACGGTTAATGTTTCTGTACATTATTTCACTAACGGATAGAACAATTGTCGTAAAATTTTCAAGTGTACTTTTAAAACAAGCAAATGTATGTATGTATGTATGTATGTATGTATGTATGTATGTATGTATGTATGTATGTATGTATGTATGTATGTATGTATGTATGTATGTATGTATGTATGTATGTATGTATGTATCTATGTATGTATGTATGTATGTATGTATGTATGTATGTATGTATGTATGTATGTATGTATGTATGTATGTATGTATGTATGTATGTATGCTTGCCATTATATTACGTAATATTCTTGGTCTAGGAAGCTTTAGAACATATTCAAAGACTTTAGTTTTCAGTATATCAACTACGTTTTTTAATATTCTCTCAGCAATCTGTATGTTCTTATTTTTCTCTTTTTAAAGATTTTTCGAAAATTGTGCGTTTTTCATCTCCGTTTTCAGTCTTAGTTATTATGAAAACAACTTATATGGATGTCAATTATATTTGTGTTCGTGACTGGAACTGTCGTATGTTTGCCAATCATTTAATCATTGACATGATAAGCAGAAACATTTTTTAACGGGTTAATTCTTTCTCACTGCTTTTTCAGCGTGCAAGTAAAGTGCTCATGTAACCATTTTATCAATTCATCGCATTGTATGTATCTTTTGTTACATATGTTACCATATTTCATTGCTATTGTTTAAAACTACTGGGCTTTTATGATCCTTGTAAACTCATTTTATGCCGTTGGTTAATTACGACAGGATAGCAGCATTTGAAGAATATTACATATTTGGCAAATTTTGTTTAGGAGCTCTCAACAAGCCAACAGTAGGGCCGCCAAAACTCTCATAGTTAATTATTTACAATGTAGCTTCAATTCTTGCAAACGTGGGCATCATTTCAAGCTGATGTCTAACGTTAATATGTATAGAATCTGTTTTATTAAATCGTTGTAAACTGTTCCTGTAAGTTAACAAAAATTTAAAATTGTACTGTTAACGTGACTTTGCATGGTAATCAAATCTAAATGTTTCTTTTATTCCATTTCAGACCGACCGTGTTTGCTTATAGCTTATATGTATATCGTCATCTTACTAAGCTTGAAATTAGATACATTTGTAAAACATATATTTTCTTAAATGTAGTCTTTTAACAAAGTTTTCTTTGCACACACACAGCCTATCCACCTTTGTAAATAATTATAAATTATTGCTTGATACAGATACTGTTGTTTTCACGTTACGTTCATTATTTATGTCTCTCACCTCTCTAAATGCCGTTGAGTTCGATATCAAATATCAATATTTATGTTTTGTCAATGGAAGAATAACTTATTTTCTGACAACTGCCTATATCTTTTTTTCTGACCATTGCCTATAACTTTTTTTCTCACCACTGCCTATACATTTTTCTTTCTGACCAATGCCTATACCATTTTATCTGCTGACCATTACCTATACCATTTTTATATCGCTACTGACCGTAGACTAGAATAACGTGTGATTTTGTATTGCCAAGCGGCCGTCTTCTGTAACCACACGTTTATTATCGCTACTCCTTCTAACGTAAATGGAGGAATGCTACGATATTTACACACACACACACACACACACACACACACACACACACATACATACATAAGTGTGTATATATATATATATATATATATCATCATCATCAGTCTCTTGACCTAATGTAATCGTTGAGGCACTGTGATGCTGAACATCAGACCAGTTCCCTCCACTTGTCTCGATCTATATATATATATATATATATATATATATATATATATATATATATATATATATATATATATATATATATATAAAACACGTTTTTTTATGTAAAAAGGAGAAAATCTAAATCGAACAAAATTATGACATAATACAAATTTTAAGAAGTGAATAAGGTATAAGCTTGACTTGAATGTGATAATACAAAAATGAAGTCCTATGAAATTGTAATACATATATTAGAATGGAATTATATTGAAAGAGAAGTTTGAAACATGATAAAATCAGTGTATTTATTTTCCTTGTTTTGTTTTGTTCTTGCTTCTCTTTCTTTGTTTTAGAAAATCGTATAATGGTATGAGTGTTTCCTACAATTTGCTACTTGGTCGTGAAAAACGTATCAGTACAAGAAAGCTATCAAGTTGCAAGTTACAAGATAAGTTAAACATAATAATAATAATGAGGACTTTGTATAGCACCTAATCTTACGAAGCTCTAAGCGCTTTAGACCATCAATAATTATATGACTCACCACAGAACAACAAATGACAAAAACAATGCAATTGGAAAAGATAACTAAGATCCTGAAAACATATAAGATACAAAACATGATTAGGTCGCTAAGTTTGTCCCTGTAGTCGAAACAGGTGAGTCGTAAAGAGCACTCTTAAAAGGGACCACTGTGGCTTTGCCTTTGTGTCTAATTTCAATGGGCAATTAGTTCCAATGTCGTGGGGCCCTGGTGTGCAAACAAACGTTGTCCATATGACTTTGTTTTCACCTTGGGAACAATGAGTATACGATTATCAGAAGAAGAGCGTAAGGATCTAGCTGGTCTATACACATGGGTTAGGTTGGATAGGTATGTTGGACTGGAGTCTGTCATTGAAACATAGCACAGTGAACAAATTTTGTATTTGATTCTGTATCGAATTGATGCACTTCTCTACTCCATGGATGGTAGCATCAACTTCAGTTGGGTTGCTAGACTTGTATATTTGGGAGTCATCAGCATACAATTGGTGCGCCACTGGGTGATGATCTATGCACTTGAGAGCGGTTGAGTATACAGAATGAAGAGAACAGATCCACGAACAGATCCCAGTGGAACACCACATCATATGTCAACTGGACTGGAGTGTATTCCATTTGCAGATATAAGTTGTGTCCTGTTCACTAAGTAGGACTTGAACCACTGTAAGGCTATATTCAAAATGCCAAATACATGCTGTAGACGGTGAAGTAATATATCATGGTCTATTGTGTCAAATGCTGCAGATAAATCCAGGAGAGTGAGGACTGTAATCTTTCCACTATCCAAAGCAGAGAGAATGTCACTAAATACTTTCAGAATAGTAGTTTCCGTACTGTGGCAAGGGCGATATGCAGACCGTACATTGCTACAAAGACTGTTTGAATTCAAATGAGATACAAATCGAGTTAGAAAACCCTTTTCTAAGATGTTTGATATGAGTAGGAGATTAGAAACTGGGCTGTAGTTCTTTAAATCGTTATGGTCTAGTCTTTGCTTCTACAGCAGTGGCTATACGATGGCACCTTTGAAAAATGATGTGAATTTCCCTGACGAAAGAGAGATATTAATAACATCAGTTAGTGAAGGCAATATTGGGTCTAAGCACTCAAGCAGCAGTGATGTCGGAATTGGTCAAGTTCACAAGACTTTGGTGCACGTTTCATCACGATTTTCCGTACTAAATCAATAGAAACAGGTTCAATAGATACAAGTTATCAAAGGCTTGTGAGGTCGCAAGAGCAAATCTACACTCTGCTCAATCTAAAATGACATCAAGATATGATACAAAAAATCGAAGGAAAGGAGTTTTCAGACTGGTGATAGAGTCCTGGCTCTCTTACCAATGCCACAAAATCCTCTTTAGGCCAAATATTATGGTGCCTACACAGTTGACAGGAAATTTAATGACTTAAAATAACGTCATAAATACTCCTGGGAGGCGCAAACAAAAACATCTCTGCCATATAAACATGCCAAAGGAGTATATTGAAAGAGATAGCCATGTTAAACATGTAATTAATTCAGTTGTACCTGTCCCACTCAGAGAAGGAACATCATCAGATTCTACTGATATTGAAATTACGAATCTTTGTAATTCAGAAATTTTGAGATCTAGACCAGAAACTATTACATTTGCAAGTGCAAGAAAGAAATGACCTGAAACAGTTATTTTTTGAATATGAGCTCTTATTTCCAGATGTTCCTACAAGGACAAACAACATTTTTCATGACGTTGAAATTGTAAATTCCAAACATGTCAAACAACATCCATACAGGATGAATCCAATCAAACAGGAATACTTAAAAAAGGAGAATGATTTTATCGAGCCCAGTAAAAGTGATTGGAGTGCACCATGCATACTTATTCCAAAACCAGATAAAACTTTCCGTATGTTCACTGATGTTAGGAAGGTGAGCAGTGTGAAAAAGACAGATTCATTCCCATTACCAAGAATTGACGATTGTATTGATAAAATCGGGAATGCCAAGTATGTCACCAAATTTGACCTTCTGGAAGGATTTTTGCAGATTCCACTAACGGAAAGAGCAAAGGAAATCTCGGCATTTGTGACTCCAGATGGACGTTACCAATATAAAGTAATGCCATTCGGGATGAAAGGGTCACCAAGTACATTTCAACGTCTCATGAATATGATCACCTCTGGTCAACAAAATTGTGATGCTTATATAGATGATGTCATCATCTACAACGACACCTGGATGAATCAGTTGTAATCTCTGCTGAAAACATTTTCAAACCATAAAGTAATAACGATAACTGCTGGATGAGTATTTATAGCCCTATGCCAATGAACTATTCCAAAATGAGATACAATATATGCATCAGATACACAATAGGAACATGAAATTAGCTTCATACTAATTTTGAACCAGTGTTGACAAGCAGGTTTCCATGTCATTCTGTAATAAAGTCATTATTGCGAGTAAATTAAGAAAACACTTGATTACATTTTTATAGATGGGCATATATGATAGCATATTAATTTTATTTGGTTTTCACTTCAGATTCCAAGAATTCATGAGTATTTTCAGTGCAGGAGATTAAACGTTTGCCTTTTTCTGTGGAGAGTATAACAATGGAGTGAGGTAAGATTTTATTTTTTGTGTTTGAAAATACATTTGTTATGTATAGATAAATTGAATATGCATACTTTTTTTGTATTTCTTGAAACATATTGTTACAATATTAGTTTATATCATTTCCTGACATATTAAATAAAAATATTTATCACTTGATTCAGTAAATAACTTATTTGCTTGAAATAGTCAACATTATATGGGCAGTAGACATTTACTATTGATGGACATGGCAGAAAAGGTAAACCAAGATTTGGGAGCATGACACCAAAGTATATTCAAAAGGAATCAATAAATGTCACTGACCTCAAGACTATTCATTTCAGGTACCAACACCATGTTAAAGAAATGTGGATATATAAGTCTGAAGACTTTTCTTTTATGAAAATAGTTGTGTCTTTAAAGTAACATTAATCCACAAGGCATAATAATGTACTAAACGTTAATTTATTAGTAAATACATTTTGTTTGTCTCAGTGGGAAAGAAGAAAATGTTTTGTCATTTATGATTTTCTTTCTAGGTAATCTCTCCAAAAATTATTGGGCTGGTGGAGGACAATGCTGGTGCAGTCTACATGGGATGGTCAAGATAATATTTACTGCAAAAAGCCATTAGGGCAATTTGAGACTGGACATTTTAAATTTCAGTTTGCTGATGATTTAGAAACAACATTAAATATGAAAGATATCAGGAAAATCAATGAAATCTATTTCACCACCAAGTTTGAAATAGAGATAGTAAACAACTAAATATATGTTACGGAAGAGGACCATGAAAAAATAAAGGAAGCAATTGCAATATACATTCAAAGTTAAGCACAGGTATGAATTACTGAACCACTCTCAAGAGATTCATTGGTTGTTACATTTAAAGCTTCAGTCACTTCTCTTCTTTGATGTCAGGTCAGAATTAAGAGTAAAATGGATTTCCAGGATAAATACTTGATAATACGCTTCGTATAAACACAATTTGGACCACGAAAGAAAATCGGAGAAGATCAACGCACTGTTTTAGAAAATTCTTTAAAACGAGAAAAATAATAAAATACAGATTGCTGATAGATTATTAGGAAACGTAATTGATATAATGAAAAAAAGTCATTGGATATGTTCTGAAGCTTCTCAGACCAAGAACATTCGAATAGAACGACATACATACATACATACATACATTTATACATACATACATACATACATACATACATACATACATACATACATACATACATACATACATACATACATACATACATACATACATACATACATACATACATTGACATGCCTGATCTGCCGCTTGTAACATTTATTTGCATTTTAATTTTATTTCCGGATTAAGAGCCCGTAACACCTGAGGGTAAACTATGTAGTTTCCAACTGCCTCTCTCTTGAGTCCACTTGCCTTTACAGGTGTAGTAGGCGATGTACAAGGAATAGCCCATTTATCGATATTCACTGTGATTAACCAGGGTAATACAAACTCTCCCTCTCTCTCTCTCTCTCTCTCTCTCTCTCTCTCTCTCTCTCTCTCTCTCTCTCTCAAACATACAATAGCAAAGCTAAAAGTTATAATTGCAATTAAAGTTTCGTCATACGTTGTAAAATATCGTCTTCATCTGCATTAATATTGACAAAATCGACATAAAATGTAGTTCGGTCAAACAAATGCGTAATAAATATATATTTATATAGAATAATCAAATAGGGAAAATATAGAAATGAAGTAGCTTCATATAGTGTTACAATGTCAAAACCGACAATTTTAAGACATTTCTATGCGAAAAAGGAGAGTTTCAATATTGTTCCATCATCTTTCTTATTAGTCAAATTTGTCCATTAGTTGAGCCACGAGGACGACGTAGAAACAGCTTAGTTCAAGTACACACAAAACTATCTCTTGCTTCTAACACTTCCCTCTTCCGCTTCAATAAAACAAATAATTTGCTGTTTCCTCCATTAACCTATTACCTTTGGCAGGCTAAGTGGACATACAAATATATTGTGCACGTATGTATGTATGTATGTATGTATGTATGTATGTATGTATGTATGTATGTATGTATGTATGTATGTATGTATGTATATATGCGTGTGTGTCTGTGTGTGTGTCTGTGTGTGTGTTTGTGTGAAAAGAGGGAGACCAGATCATGATCTAGGGTTACGGTTCCTGGGTACTTTGATAACCCTGTTAAATAAACCGTTAGCAACCGCGATATTGAGTGTACTAGGAACTATTTTAACCAGTGTATATATTCATTTTGGAGTAGTGCTTTTTAAATTTTGTTGTTTAAGGCTACACATCTAATATTACGACAGCACAAACAATATCATGATGGCATATTGGTCCCAGCGACTCAAACGACAAAGTATATATAAAAAAAAACTTTACTCGAAGAATTTATCTATAGATTGTGTTTTCGGGGAATCCATGATAAGACATTTTCGCTATGTAAAGTCCGAGTGTTGAGTCAATCTTTGATTTTGAAAGCGATACAAAAGTTCAAATTGTCTGGTATGGTGCCTTTTAAAGATGTACGATATGCACCATTTATTTAGGATAAGCTAGACAAATATATAAGCTTTTAAGTGAATTCGCCATGTGAAAATGATTTCAGGAGTATCCGTAACAAACTGACTTCATTGTGATTAGTGTGACGTCCATAGATAGTACGAACGATTTGGACTATTTTGATTTAGTTTTAATCTAGAACCAACTAAGCTCATTGCAATATAAACATCTATTGAGCTGATGCTATACAACGTTTTGAGAATGGATCCCTGGGTAGCATTCTAGGATGCCAGATAGGCACCAATTTCATCTGTGAAAAGATAGGCATCAGAAGATGTTTCAATTCCATAAAAGGTTCATGTACATATGATCATTGTTCTTCTTGGAGGCAACATACGCACATCACCGCCATTGTCATTTAGGAGCAGCTCGACCTTATACAAAGCGTTATGATTATGATTATTAATGGTTAAATGACTTTAGGATCAGAAAACAAATGTCACATTTAACATGACCAAGACTGCTGGCTTGGCGATCACATTCGGTATCATATCGACGCAGTTTTAGTTCGGGGTGATCGATAACTCATCTGACGCATTATATTAAAATGGTTATCCATCCTGGAGACCAGTGATGACAACTTGGTAAATAAAACAGCTGGAAGCACAATCTGTACCTTTTTTAATTGATGCAATAAAACATCGATATATACATCTGGGACAAGAAACATGTGCTCACAGAAGACGAACGCCTGGCAATACAAAATCCTACTTTGTTCTGGTCTACGATCAATCGAGATGTAACAAAAAATAGAGGCAATGGTCAAAAAATGTAAATGCATTGGACATAAAATAAAAACCGTATAGGCAATGGTCGGAAAATATAAAAAGGTATACGCAATGGTCTGAAAACAAGTTATTATTCCATTTACAAAACATAAATATTGATATATGATATTGAACTAAACGGCATTTAAAAACGTGATAGACAAAACAATTGAACGTAACATGAAAAAGACCATATCTGTATCAAGGACTAATTTCTATTTATTTACAAATTTGGATTTTCTGTGTGTGCGCAAAGACAACTGTGTCAAAAGACTACATTCAAGAGAATATAGGTGTTCCAAATTTATCCAGTTTTAAGTTTAGTAAGATGACGATATATATATATATATATATATATATATATATATATATATATATATATATATATATATATATATATATAAGGTATAGGCAAAAATGTTTGGTGTAAAGTAGGAATTAAAGAAATATTTAGATCTGATTACCATGCAAATTCACGTTTACAGTACATTTTCAATTTTACTAAACTTACAGGGTAAATATACAACACTTGAACGAATCAAAATCTATAAAGAGTAAAGTTTGACATCGGCTTGAAATTACGCATACGTTCTAAAGAATTGAAACTACATTGTGAAGTATTGACTTTGATAGTTTAGGCGGCCCTCCTGATGGTTGGTAGAGAGCTCCTAAACAAAATTTTCAAAAGATTTATTATTCTTCGAATACTGCTATCCTGTCGTAATAAAAAAGCGGCGTAAAATGAGTTTACAACGATCGTAAAAGCCCAGTTGTTTTAAACAATAACAAGTAAATATGGTAACATATGTAACAAAAAAAAATGACAATTCGATGAATTGATAAAATGGATACATGAGCACTGTACTTGCACGCTGAAAAACAATGAGAAAGAATTATCCCGTTAAAGAATGTTTTTGATTATGATGTCAATGATTCAATGATTGGCAAACATACGACAGTTCCAGTCATGGACACAAATATATTTGACATCCATATTTATTGTTTCCAAACATAATTTGGACCATGAAAGAAAAACGGATAAGATCAACGCACTGTTTTAGAACATTCTTTAAAACGATAAATATAATAACATACAGATTACTGATATGATGAAATAAAAATACTTTAGATACGTTCTCAAGCTTTTCAGTCCTAGAACATTATGTAATAGAACGGCATACAAACACACATACATACATACATACATACATACATACATACATACATACATACATACATACATACATACATACATACATACATACATACATACATACATCAGCTAAATTGACATGCCTGATCTGCCTGTTGAAATTTTTATTTGCATTTTTATATCATTTCCGGATTAAGAGCCTGTAACACCTGAGGGTAAAATATGTTGTTTCCACCTGCCTCTCTTTTGAGTCCACTTCCCTTTACAGGTGTAGTCGGAGCTGTACAAGGAATAAGCATTTTATTGAATTTCTCTGTGATGATCCAGGGTAAAACAAACTCTCTTTCTCTCCCCCCCCCCTCTCTCTCTCTCTCTCTCTCTCTCTCTCTCTCTCTCTCTCTCTCTCTCTCAAAAATACAACAGCAAAGCTAAAATTTATCATTGAAATTAAAGTTTCGTCATACGTTGTAAAATATCGTCTTCATCTAAAATAAAATTGATAAAATTGACATAAAATGTAGTTCGGTCAAACAAATGTGTGAGAAAAATATATTTATATTGAATAATCATATATGTAAAATATACAAATGAAGCAGCTTCATATAGTGTTACAATGTCAAAACCGACAATTTTAAGACATTTCTGTGTGAGAAAGGAGAGTTTTAATATTGTTCCATCATCGTTCTTATTAGTCAAATTTGTCCATTAATGGTGCGATGGGCTCCGAGTGGCCGAGTGGTCTAAAGCGCTGTCCGTTACGAACCAGTCCCATCTCAACTCTGCGTGTGTTCGAGTCTAAGATTCGGCAGATGTAGTTATGTGAGAAAGCATGCCAGTGGCTTCTCGTGCGTCGATGGTTCTTTCCGGGGTTTGTCCGGTTTCTTCCTATACCATTAATACAGGCCACAATGTGTAGCCTATATTGTGCTGAAAAATGGCGTTAAACCATAAAAAAACAAACAAAAACAAAACCATTAGTGGTGCCACATGGACGAGGTAGATTTAGTTGCAGTTCACACAAAACTATATCTTGCTTCTAACGCTTCCCTCTTCTGCTTAAAAAAAACAAATAATGTGCTGTTTCCTCTATTAACCTATTACCTTTCGCAGGGTAAGAGCACATACAAATAAATTGTGGACTTTGGAACACTCGATTACCAACTACATATTTCTGTGTATGTATGTATGTATGTATGTATGTATGTATGTATGTATGTATGTATGTATGTATGTATGTATGTATGTATGTATGTATGTATGTATGTATGTATGTATGTATGTATGTATGTATGCATGCATGCATGCATGCATGCATGCATGCATGCATGTATGTATGTATGTATGTATGTATGTATGTATGTATGTAAGTAAAATGTTTATACATATGTATGTGTGTGTGCGTGCGCGCGTACGTGCCTGTGGGTGCGCGTGTATATATGTATGAATGTATGTATATATGCGTGTGTGTGTGTATGAAAAGAGGGAGACCAGATCATGATCTAGAGTGACCTCTCCTGGGTACTTCGATTACCCGGTTGAATAAACATTTAGCAACCGAGATATTGAACTATTTTAACCAATGTATATATTGCATTCTGGAATAGTGTTTCTTTATGTTTTTCTTTAAGGCTACTCATACAAAAATATGACAGAACAAACAATATCATGATGATGCATTGGTCCCAACGACTCAAAGGACAATATATATATATATATATATATATATATATATATATATATATATATATATATATATATATATATATATATATATATATATATATATATATATATATATATATATATATATATATATATATAATGTAAACTTTAGTCGAAGGATTTAACATTCATCTATAGATTATGTTTTCGGGGAATCTAAGATAAGATACTTTTGTTATGTAAAGTCAGAATGTTGAATCAATCTTTGATTTTGAAAGTGATGCAAATGTTCAAATTGTCTGGTATAGTGGCCTTTCAGGATGTACGATCTGCACCATTTATTTAGGATAAACTCGACAAATTAATAAGTTTTTTGGTGAATTCGCCATGTCAAAATGACTCAGGAGTATCCATAACAAACTGACTTCAGGGTGGTCAGTGTGACGTCCATAGATTGGACGATCAATGTGGACTATTTTCATTTCGTTTTAATCTAGAACCAACTAAACCCATTGCAACATAAATACCGATTGAGGAGTTGCGATACAATGTTTTGAGAATGGATCCCTGAATAGCATTATAGGCACCAATTTCATACGACAAAGCAATGCATCAGAAGAAGTTATCATTCCATAAAAGGTTAATGTACATATGATCATTCTTATAGATGGATTGGTGACAATTATTTCAAGAATGGTTTGATAGCTGTCATATTGGAGACAACAGACGCAAATCACCGCCATTGATATTTAGGAGCAGCTCGACCTCATACAAAGCGTTATGACCTTCACACAATGTTTAAATGACTTTAGGATCAGAAAACAAATGTCACATTTAACATGACTAAGACTGCTGGCTTGGATATCACATTCGGTGTCAGATCGACACAGTTTTAGTTCGGGATCAAGTAGAACTCATCTGAAGTACTATATTAAAATGATTATCCATCCTGGAGACCAGTGATGACAACCTGGTCAATAAAACAGCTATTTCGGCCATACTAGAAGCACAGTCTGTACCATTTTTATTTGATGCAATAAAACATTGATATATATGTATGTATGTATATATGTATATATATATATATATATATATATATATATATATATATATATATATATATATATATATATATATATATATATATATATATATATATATATATATGGGACAAGAAACATGTTCTCACAGAAGACGAACGCCTGGCAATAAAAAATCCAACTTTCTTCTGGTCTACAATCAATCGATATATATCAAAAGATAGAGGCAGGTGTCAAAATAAAAACCATATAGGAAATGGTCGGAAAATAAACAGTTATAGGCAATGGTCAGAAAATAAAAAGACATAGGCAATGGTCAGAACATTAAAAGGTATTGGCAATGGTCTGAATACAAGTTATTATTCCATGTACCAAACATTAATATTGATATATAATATTGAACTCAACGGCATTTATAAAGATGATAGACAAAAATAATGAACGTAACATGAAAAAGACCATATCGGTATGAAGGACAAATTTCTGTTTATTAATAAATTTGGATAGCCAGTGTGTGCGCAAAGACAACTTTGTCAAAAGACTACATTCAAGAGAATATAGGTGTTACAAATATATCTAATTTTAAGTTTCGTAAGACGACGATATACATATAAGCTATAAGCAAAAAATGTTAGATCTGAAGTAGGAATAAATGAAATATTTAGATATGATTACCATGCAAAGTCACGTTTACAGTACAATTTTAAGGTTTTCTAAACTTAAAGGGTGAATCTACAACGATTGAACGAAATAGATTCTATACAGAGTAAATTTTGACATCAGCTTGAAATTATGCATACGTTCTAAAGAATTGAAACTAGATTGTGAAGAATTGACTATGATAGTTTAGGCGGCCCTCCTCTTTGATTTGCTGAAAGCGCATAAACAAAATTTTCTAAAGATTTATTATTCTTCGAATACTGCTATCCTGTAGTAATTAACCAACGGCGTAAAATGAGTTTACAACGATCATAAAAGCCCAGTTGTTTTAAACAATAACAAGTAAATATGGCAACATATGTAACAAAAGATAATTACAATGCGATGAATTGATAAAATGGTTACATGAGCACTGAAATTGCACGTTGAACAAACAATGAGAAAGAATGATCCCGTTAAAGAATGTTTCTGCTTGTCATGTCAATGACTAAAAGATTGGAAATGACATACGACATTTCTAGTCACGGACACAAATATGTTTTACATCCTTATGTATTAGTTTCAAAAACAATTTGGACCACGAAAGAAAGACGGCGAAGATCAACGCTGTTTTAGAAAATTCTTTAAAATGACAAAATTAATAACATACAGATTGCTGAAAGATTATTAGAAAAAGTAATTGATATGATGAAAAAAAGTCATTGGATATGTTTTCAGGTTACTCAGACCTAGAACGTTATGTAACAGAACGGCATACATACATACATACATACATACATACATACATACATACATACATACATACATACATACATACATACATACATACAGAAGCTAAATTGACATGCCTGATCTTCCGCTTGTAACTTTTATTTGCATTTTTATTTCATTTCCGGATTAAAAGCCTGTAACACCTGAGGGTAAAATATGTTGTTTCCACCTGCAAATCTCTTCAGTCCACTTGGCTTTACATTTGTTGTCGGCGTTGTACAAGTAATAACCCTTTTATCGATTTTCTTTGTGATTATCCAAGGTAAAACAAACCCTCTCATTCTCTCTCTCTCTCTCTCTCTCTCTCTCTCTCTCTCTCTCTCTCTCTCTCTCTCTCTCTCTCTCTTTCTCTCTCTCTCTCTCTCAAAAATACAGCAGCAAAGCTAAACGTTTTAATTGCATTTATAGTTAAATCACACGTCTTTACAAATCATGTTTAGCACAACTAAAATTAACAAAACAGACATGAAAAGTAGTGTAGACAAAATAAAGGCGTAATAAATATATTTATATGTGTTGAAGCAATGATATAGAAAAAACATACAAATGAAACATCATTTGGTGTTTTTTTCGCGAGGTGACATTTTTATTTCAATTTTAAGACGTTTCTTAGCTAAATATGATACTTTTAATATTGCTAAATCATAGTTCTTATTAGTCAAATTTGTGCATTAGTGCTGCCACGTGTAAAAGACATCTAAAAGGATTTAGTAAAAATACTTCAAAAATGTATCTTGCTTCTAACTCTTTTCACTTTCGATCCCATAAATAATATGTTGCTGTTTACTCCAAACTTTTAACGTCTGCAGGCTATAAGGACATATGAATATATTGTAGACTTTAGAACACTCGATTACCATGTACATATATTTCCGTGTGTGAGGATATATATATATATATATATATATATATATATATATATATATATATATATATATATATATATATATATATATATATATATATATATATAGATCTGTGTGTGTGTGTGTGTGTGTGTGTGTGTGTGTGAGAGAGAGATATCGGAGTGAGACTAGATTATGATCTTTGGTTACCGTTCCTGGGTACTTAGATTACCCGGTTAAATAAACAGTTAGAAAACGTGACATTGAGTGTACTATGAACCATTTTATACAATGTATATATTGGATTCTGGAGTAGAGTTTTTTTTATTTTATTCTTTAAGGCTACACATCTGATACTACGACAGCACAAACAATATCATGATGGTGCAATGGTCCCGGCGACTCAAAGAACAAAATATATATAATGAAAACTTTACTCGATGGATTTGACTTTCATCCATAGATTATGTTTTCGGGGAAACCATGATAAGACACTTTCGCTATCTAAAGTCCGAGTGTTCATTCAATCACTGATTTTGAAAGCGATACAAACGTTCAAATGGTCTGGAATGGTGGCCTTTCAGGATGTACGATCTGCAAAATTTTTTTTAGGATAAACTGGACAAATTTATATGCTTGTTGGTGAATTCGCCATGTCAAAATGACCTCTAGAGTATCCATAACAAACACACTTCAGGGTGATCAGTGTGACTTCCATAGATAGGACGAACGATTTGTACTATTTTCATTTCGTTTTGGTCTAGAACCAACTAAGCCCATTGCAATATAAACACCAATTGAGGAGAGGTTATACAATGTTTTGAGAATGGATCCCTGGTAGCATTATAGGCATCAATTTCATTTAGGCAAAGCAAGACATCAGAACAAGTTTTCATTCCATAAAAGGTTCATGTACTACATATGATCATTCTTCTAGATGGATTGGTGACAATTATTTCAAGACGGGTTTGATAGCTGTCATATCGGAGAGAACATACGCACATCACCGCCATTGTCATTTAGTATCATCTCGACCTCATACAAAGCGTTATGACCTTCACACAATGTTTAAATGACTTTAGGATCAGAAAGTAAAAAAATATCACATTTAACATGACCAAGACTGCTGGCTTGGGAATCACATTCGGTATCATATCGACACAGTTTTAGTTTGGGATGAACTAGAACGCATCTGCAGCATTATATTAAAATGATCATCCATCATGGAGACCAGTGAGGACAACTTGGTCAATAAATTTATATTTATTTACAAATTTGGATAGGCCGTTTGAGACCAAAGACAACTTTGTCAAAAGACTGCATTCAGGAGAATATAGGTGTTACAAATATATCTAATTTTAAGTTTAGTAAGACGACGATATACATAGAAGCTATCAGCAAAATTGTTAGGTATGAAATAGGAATAAATTAAATATTTAGATCTGATTACCATGCCAAGTCAGGTTTACAGTAGAATTTTAAATTTTGCTAAACTTACAGGGTCAATCTACAACGATTGAACGAAAGAGATTCTATACAGAGTAAAGTTTGGCATCAGCTTGAAATTATGCATACGTTCTAAAGATTTGAAACTACATTGTGACGTGTTGAATATGATAGTTTAGACGGCCCTCCTGTTGGTTTGTTGAGAGATGGCCTAAACAAAATTTTCAAAACATTTATTATTCTTCCAATACTGCTATCCTGTCGTAATTAACCAACGGCGTAAAATGCGTTTACAACGATCATAAAAGCCCAGTAGTTTTAAACAATAACAAGCAAATATGGTAACATATGTAACAAAAGATACATACAATGCGATGAATTGATAAAATGGTTACATGAGCACTGTACTTGCACGTTGAAAAAAACAATGAGAAATAATTCATCCGTTAAAGAATGTTTTTGCTTATCATGTTAAGGGTCAAATGATTGGCAAACACACGACAGTTCCACTCACGGACACAAATATATTTGACATGCATATATATTGTTTTCAAAAACAATTTGGACCACGAAAGAAAAACGGAGAAGATCAACGAACTGTTTTAGAAAATTCTTTAAAACGAGAAAACTAATAACATATAGATTGCTGATAGATTATTAAAAAACGTATTGATATGATGAAAAATAAGTCACTGTATATGTTCTCAAGCTTCTCAGACCTAGAACATTATTTAATAGAAGGGCACACACACACACACACACACACACACACACACACACACATACATACATACATACATACATACATACATACATACATAAACTAAATTGACATGCCTGTTATGCCGCTTGTAACTTTTATTTGCATTTTTATTTCACTTCAGGATTAAGAGCCTGTAACACCTGAGGGTAAAATAAGTTGTTTCCACCTGTCTGTCTCTTGAGTCCACATGCCTTTACAGGAGTAGTAGGCGATGTACAAGGAATATCTCTTTTATCGATTTTCTTTGTGATTTTCCAGGATTAAACAAACTCTCTCTCTCTCTCTCTCTCTCTCTCTCTCTCTCTCTCTCTCTCTCTCTCTCTCTCTCTCTCTCTTCGTATTCAATTCGCAAATCTAAATACCGTTATTCATTATACAGAGAAAATGTTATTGCTAACCAAATATTAAATTATATTTTCTTAAGGATGCACTATCAAACTATATTAACATAAATGTTGATTTTATATAAGGAGTGAACTTTCTCTCTCTCTCTCTCTCTCTCTCTCTCTCTCTCTCTCTCTCTCTCTCTCTCTTCATATTCAATTCGCAAATCTAAATACCGTTATTCATTATACAGAGAAAATGTAATTGTTAACCAAATATTAAATTATATTTTCTTAAGGATGCACTATCAAACTATATTAAAATAAATGTTGATTTTATATAAAGAGTGACTTTATCTCTCTCTTTCTATCTCTCTCTCTCTCTCTCTCTCTCTCTCTCTCTCTCTCTCAAAAATACAGCAGCAAAGCTAAAAGTTATAATTGTAATTACAGTTTCGTCATTCGTTGTAAAATATCGCCTTAATCTACATTGAAATTGACAAAATCAATATCAAATGTAGTTCGGTGAAACAAATGCGTAATAAATATAAATTTATATTGATAATCATAATTTTAAGACATTTCTATTCAAAAAAGGAGAGTTTTAATATTGTTCCATCATCTTTCTTATTAGTCATATTTGTCCAATAGTGGTTCCACGTTAACGACGTAGAAACAGATTTAGTTGAAGTACACACAAAACTATATCTTGCTTTTAACGCTTCCCTCTTCCGCTGAATAAAACAAATAATTTGCTGTTTCCTCTATTAACCTATTACCTTTGGCAGGCAACGAGGACATACAAATATATTGTGGACTTTGGAACACTCGATTACCAAGTACATATTTGTGTGTGTGTGTGTGTCTGTATGTCCGTCTGTCTGTCTGTCTGTCTGTCTGTATGTATGTATGTATGTATGTATGTATGTATGTATGTATGTATGTATGTATGTATGTATATGCGTGTGTGTGTGTGTGTGTGTGTGAAAAGAGGGAGACAAGATCATGATCTAGGGTTACCGTTCCTGGGTACTTCGATTACACGGTTAAATAAACAGTTAGCAACCGCGATACTGAGTGTTCTATGAACTATTTCAAACAGTGTATGCATTGGATTCTGGAGTAGTTTCTTTATGTTGTTCTTTAAGGCTACACATAAAAAACTACGACAGCACAAACAATATCATGATGGTGGATTGGTTCCAGCGACTCAAAGGACAAAGTATATACAATGAAAACTTTACTCGAAGGATTTAACCTTCATCTATAGGTTATGGTTTCGGGGAATCCATGATAATACACTTTTGCTATGTAAACTCCGAGTGTTGAATCAATCTCTGATTTTGAAAGCGATACAAAAGTTCAAATTGTCTGGTATTGTGGTCTTTAAGGATGTACGATATGCACCATTTATTTATGATAAACTGGACAAATTTATTAGCCTTTTTGTGGAATTCGCCATGTCAAAGTGACTTAAGGAGTATCCATAACAAACTGACTTCAGGGTGATCAGTGTGACTTCCATGTTAGATAGGACGAACGAATTGGACCATTTTGATTTAGTTTTAATCTAGAACTAACTAAGCCTGTTGCAATATAAACACGAACTGAGGAGTTGCGATACAATGTTTTGAGAATGGATCCCTGGGTAGCCATATAGGATATCAGTTAGGCACCAATTTCATCTCGGCAAAGCTATGCATCATAAGAAGTTTTAGTTCTGGGAAAGTTAATGTTCATAGGATCATTCTTCTAGAATGATTGGAGACTATTTTTTCAAGATTTGTTTGATAGCTGTCATATTGGAAACAACATAAGCACATCACCGCCATTGTCATTTCAGAGCAGCTCGATCTCCTCATACAAATCGTTATTAGCTTAACTCAGTGTTTAAATAATTTTAGGATCAGAAAACTAATGTCACATTACAGATGACAATGACTGCTGGCGTAGCGATCACATTCGATTTCATATTAATACAGGTTTTGTTCGGGATGAACTAAGACTCATCTGAAGCATTGTATTAAAAATGATTATCCATACCGGAGACCAGTGATGACAAATTGGTGAATATAAATGCTATTTTGGCCATTCTGGAACCAGAAACAGGAGCATTTGTATTTGATGCAAAGAAACAGTGTGTGTGTGTGCGTGTGTGTATGTGTGTGTGTGTGTAAATATCATGGCGTTCAACTATGTATCTTAGGAATAGTAGCGATAACAAACGTGAGCTCGCAGGAAATGGTCAGAAAATAAAAGGTACAGGCATTGGTCTTAAAATAAAAGATATTGGCAATGTTCAGAAAATAAAAAGGTATATGCATTGGATATAAAATAGAAAGGTATAGGCAGTGGTCAAAAGAAAAAAGGTTTTGGCAATGGTCAGAATAAATGTTAATATTCCATTCACAAATCATAAATATTGATATGTGATATTGAACTCAACGGCATTTAGAGAGGTGAGAGACATAAATAATGAACGTAACATGAAAACAACAATATCTCTATCAAGCAATAATTTATATTTATTTACACATGTTGATAGGCTGTGTGTGTGAAAGACACCTTTGTTAAAATACTACAGTCAAGAGAATATAGGTGTTACAAATTTATCTAATTTCAAGCTTAGTAAGATGACGATGTACATATAAGCTATAAGCAAAAACGTTAGATGTAAATTAGGAATATGTCAAATATTTAGATTTGATTACCATATAATATAAGGAATATATCAAATATTTAGATTTGAATTGATTACGATGCAAAGTCACGATGACAGTACAATTTTTTTTTAAACTGACAGGATCAATATACAACGATTCAGCAAAACAGATTCTATATAGAGTAAAGTTTGACATCAGCTTGTAATTATGCATACGATTTAAAGAATTGAAACTACCAACGGCGTAAAAGCCCAGTTATTTTAAACAATAACATGTGGATATGGTAACATATGTAACAAAAGATAATTACAATGCGATGAATTGATATAATGGTTACATGAGCACTGTACTTCCACGCTGAAAACACAATGAGAAAGAATTAAACCGTTAAAGAATGTTTCTGATTATCATGTCAATGATCAATTGGTTGGCAAACATACGACAGTTCCAGTCACGGACACAAATATATTTGACATCCTTATTTATTGTTTTCAAAATACGTTTGGTCTAGGAAAGGAAAAACGCAGATGAAAAAGTACTGTTTTTGAAAAATCTTTTCAAAGACAAAAATAAGAACATTTAGATTGCTAAGAGAATATTAGAAATCGTGGTTGATATGCTGAAAAATAAAGTCATCTCAAGCTACTCAGACTGAGCACAATATGTATCAGAACGGCATACATACATACATACATACATACATACATACATACATACATACATACATACATACATAAATACATGGATGCATACATACATACATACATACATACATACAAACATACATACATACATACATACATACATACATACATACATACATACATACATACATACATACATACATACATACATACATACATACATACATACATACATTTGCTTGTTTAAAAAATACGCTTAAAGATCTTACGAGAATTGATGCATCCATTTGTGAAAAAATTGACTGAAACATTAACCGTGTCTATTTTAGTATGCCCTGAATCCAATAACGATAAAGCTCGACCCTGCTCAAGGGTGCAAATCACGGTATACACTGAGCGGTTAAAATGCTTAGAGGAAAGAGCTGAGTTGAGTGCGATATCGTATTCGGATATCGCACTCAATGCACCTCGTTCCTCGCAGCGCTTTGATAGTGAGAGGGAAATTTCAATTTCATCAACATGATTTATTTTTTCCTTACTGTCTTCCTAAATAGATACGTTCCGACCAATCATATACTGTACTTACCACTGATAAGGACACTGATAAGGAAGTCGGTTGATATATATATATATATATATATATATATATATATATATATATATATATATATATATAAAAATATATATATATATATATATATATATATATATATATATATATATATATATATATATATATATATAGTCCTTTCTTTGGTCATTTAGTTTTAAGAAGTTTGATGAATAACTTGCATGAATACGCTGGCTTTAAGGATATATTGTAAGCCTCTCGATAAGTTCTGTATTGTACTTACACTGAATCACATAATATTTGTTACGTATACCGCTGCTTACATTCTACGAAGATCTCCAATTTAACGACATATATGGAGGGGGGGGGTATTTTGGCTAAATCATCAGATAGTCTTTCACGTGCAAATGGAACATCCGTTTCCACTTCAATAGTGCTAATGCCAGAAGGATAACGGTGTTTGATGGATGATAGCGCCATAATGAAGCACCGCAAAAATATCTAGAAAATGGAGGTGGGTCATCTTGTGCCACAAAAATAACCCACAATACAGTATAGCTTTTATTCCAAGTTCAGCACTAGGCGCGTGTTTGCAATTGTATAAGTGGAGATGGAGCTGATGAGTTAAGGAGGTAACATAGCGAAATCACGGTGGAGATGAATTTTTAGTTTTTCAGTGGAGATTCATCACCGGAAACACTGATGCACGTGGAAACTAAATGACTGCTGGGATTATTTAAGTTTTCTTATTCGTCTAGTTGGTCGTTTCTCTACATACATACATACATACATACATACATACATACATACATACATACATACATACATACATACATACATACATGCATGCATGCATGCATGCATGCATACATACATACATCATACATGCATGCATGCATGCATGCGTACGTACGTACGTACGTACGTACGTACGTACGTACGTACGTACGTACATACATACATACATACATACATACATACATACATACATACATACATACATACATACATACATACATACATACATACATACATACATACATAAGTTAGATATTCATTCCTGATCTGCCGCTTTTAATTTTTGTTTGCCTTTTTATTTCCTTTTAGGATCGAGAGCCTATAACACCTGAGGGTAAAATATGTTGTTTCCACCTGCGTCTCCCTTGAGTCCGCTTGCTTGTACAGGTGTAGTCGGCGCTGTACAAATAATAGCCCTTTTATCGATTCTCTCTGTGATTATCCAGGGTAACACAATCTCTCTCTCTCTCTCTCTCTCTCTCTCTCTCTCTCTCTCTCTCTCTCTCTCTCTCTCTCTCTCTCTCTCAAGCACAAACATACTTTCAAAATTTGTTTTCATTATTCATGTTTGGAAGTCCTAATTCGAATTCATTCTGTAACACTTCTTTTTATCTTTTTAGGATGTATTATTGAAAAAGATAGCTTCACCATATGAAGAAAGAAAGAAAATATATTAACAGTAAAAAATGAAACTTCATATTACATTGTAATGAAAGTTCATATTACATTGTATATTAGTATATATTCCAGTACAAGCAATGGATTTGTTATTTCGAGTAAAAGGCCTTACATCGCGGTTAAACATGAGAACACAACAGTGGGACACATACAACTGACAGATATGCACAAAACATTTATTCAGCATTTGTGGACGCCAGCTCATAAAATCCTGTGATGAATACTTGTAAATGAATATTAGCCTTTTAGCAAAAATATCAATCAAACAAATTAACCAATATCACATTGATTTAAAGGTTATTACAAAGAATGTATTTTGTTTTAAGAAACCGGTGTATTTCGAATCACATACATTGAATGCAAAAGTAAGAATCATAATTACAGAATTTGACGCATCCGTTGATTTTTGAATAAGTATGATTCTTGAATTTATGAAAATTACTTTAAAAGAAATAGCGATCAGTAAATCTGAATAACACAAGATAAAAAATATAAAGTAAGAATGAAACAAGATAAGCAGTCACGTACATTACCAACAACTGTTGAATAGTTGTCCGAAAAAAAGCGTTTATAAACGTTCTTAATACTTATCACCCACGAAATTGTATTCGGTGTGGTTTTAACTTTGCATATCAGTTATCATACACAGTATCAACTACAATTCCAGTAGTGAGTATGCACAATTTTAAACCAATTCTTAATTAGCCTATTAGCCTCGGTATTCAAAGAGGAGTGTGTCAATTTGATATAAACAATGACATTATCGCGTGCTTTTTTAACACCTAAAGTTATTTTACAAAACGCAAATTAATATATATACAATATTACTTAGCATGAATATCCACACTTATTTAGGATATACTTGAGCTGAATCAATAAGAATATTAGATAATTTGCATAAACTGTTTCTTATTATATTTGAAAAACTATGTAAGTATGCATTCAGTATAAATATTATATTGTTTGCACATGATAAAAGAATTAAAAGTACACAATTTATAAAGTTTCTTTCAGTTCGTTACAGCTATATCATTTTTTTAAAAATTAGAACCTTGGTCTTTGATGACATTGTTATTACGTTCCGTGAATATATCAAATCACATGTGAACCGCTCCATTAGCCTAGTGTTTAGAGCGTCTGTCGCGGAAGCGTGAGGTCGTGGGTTCGATCCCAGGCCGAGTCATACCAAAGACTTTAAAATCGGTACTAACAGCAACCTCGCTTGACGCTCTGCACTATAAGATTAGTGGTACTTGTTTGCGTCATGATGCCCCAGTGCTAGACATCACTTTAAACTGCCTCACTGCAGACATCGTAGAGATATGACAGAAAAATTGTTAAAGATACGTTAAAAATCCTAATCAAACAAACAAACAAACCAACAAACATCACACGTGATTAACGTTCCCTGCTTATGAAAGTGTAGTGCTTGAATAGAAGAAGATCTTGACCTGTCAAGGTACCAATATTAACATCGGGCATAATATATAAAGACCTTATATGAATATTCCTATATTAAGTCATCTTGTATGACATAACGTTCTCAATTGTAAAAGTAAACGATATAAATCTACAGTTCTTAAAAAGTCTTGTCGCGAATGGTCCTATTCAACCAGATGTATGGCAGACATGATGGCGACCTTTCTCTCTAAATTACGACTGAAACATCGAACATTTAAGCACCACATTGCTATCTTTTAAAATGGAAGATTTAAAACTATAAAACAACTGTCAGCTTTTAAGAAGATTTCAAATATCCTTGACATCCGTGTGTTGTAAATAACGTATTACTTCTGAATGATATTCGATGCAGACTTACGATGACACTGTAGAAAATTTTACATCCCTAATATTTGTTGAATACCAAATCCTCCATATGAACTCGCAGTCTTCCAGCACATTTAGAATGATGATAATGATAATGATGATAGTACATTGAATACTTTGAATAATACTTAGATAGTGTAGGGTTTGGTTTTTTATCCTTGTCTTCTGCTTAAAAAGGTAATGTACCATTCACCTGGTCATTGAATTTTGATAACTTTAATTGTACAAGAATTAGTTAAGAGCACAAGTATTTCCAGTGGAAAATAAATTTTCAGAATCCGAATAATTAAAAAGTAAAGAAAACATCAAACTGGACACAATAAAAAGAACACTTAGATGTCTCAATTGGTAAGGCGTAAATAATAAGTATTTAGCAATAGATCAGTATTAAATATGGTTACTGCGCATAACAGGTGCGGGTCAGTCAACTAACTAAACTGAGTTTGAAACAAGCGCAACATGTTATGTATCGCGTACTCCTAGTAGGGCGGCGACTTCACTTACTAATCTGCTCTAAGAAAGGATTTTAAAAATTTTAAACAACGGTTTACTTCAACTCGTGAATCAAGTTCAGGACCTATGTCAGCATTAGAAAGTTTCTTTATTAGTGTTTACGTAAAAGTGAACTGAAGTTCTGAACTATGTCAAATCCAGTAAATAAAATTACATTAGAATACATTAGAATAATATGTAAAGGAATTTTTAAAAAATAAAACTAACAACCAAATAATTAAGTGAAATCCAATATACATAACATATATACCACACAATGAATGTGTTTGTCACCATGATTTCTATATAGGTCATGCTTCTTTGCTTCGTTCTGCCCCAAAATACCAATGAAATCGTTTCCAATTCAAAATTACAAGATGCATGCATCCTATTTATGGCCTATCATGAGGTGCTAGAATGTACTCATATAGATAAAGATAGAGAGAAAATAAGATTGAGAGAAGGTGAGAGAAGATATGAGAACACAACTTCACGTTTCCAATCCTTAACATCAAAATGTCAATATTATTCATGCGTTTAAAACTGGGTGATGTCTATAGATTCTCTATTTCTTAAATGAGTTACTCCTTTTGGATATTTTCAAAACAATAATGAATCGATAATAAGGTTTCCAGGACGATTTATTCTCAAGAACGCTTGAGAGTTTTCTTTAACGTCAATCAAACGGATATATCTAAGTATTCAAATAGCAGATAATAAATGTAGAAGAATTGGAAAGGACACGAGGCCATTTGATGTCAAATAAGACATGATTTAAAATCAATTCCATAGTTTTGGGCTCTGGTGTTTTATCTGTAGTTATGCACATATAGATCATGGGAAATCAGACTAATTGGGCAGTCAATACCTACGAATTATCGATCTTTCTCAAAACAGAATGCAAATACATGACTGAAAGCTAGTATACAATTTGTAACAATCAAAGAGACTGTGACGTGTATTTCAGCAAGCAATATAACAATAAAAATACTAACATGTGCAATTGAAACATGTCCTCATTATGATTGCTAATGATTGTTTCCACTTCAGAAATACAATAGTCCTGCAGTTCGTTTCTTTTAAGTTTGAAAGGAAATTTGCTTAAGGTTTAAGCGATTGTGCATTCTCGTTGTTCTGAATGAATTTACTTCCTGTATGCGAATTGGATTTTTGCAACTCTTTGCAAGTCAAGGTTGTAACAGTTATTTATTTGTATGTTATATTCGCTTACCCTTGATTATAACATTGGTTCTCATTGTATATGAGGCTTGTGCTATTGCTTTTGTTTCTCTAAATAAAACAAATTTATTCTGCAAGTTGTGTACCTACCCTTTAAACAATGTTAGTTGGGTCGATTGTTATTTGCATGGTTTTGATAAACTTTATATAGACAATATCAAAATATATTCCATGACGAAGAACAATTTCTTAACGAAACAACTGATGAGAATTTGGCATGTAAAATTTATCTGAGAGATTTGAATTTCGAAGCAAGTCCAATGATAAACCATACAACAAAAGTATGAGTGATATACTGGCAATAGAAAAGAATTAAAAGACGTTATTAAATATTAAAACATTAACTAACACAATACATTACCTATTGACAAAGGAACAATACACAATGAGCTGGAGAAAAGCTAAAATGCCAGTCATGTCTTTCATTTTTATTACCAGATTTTGTTCCAACCAAATCTTTCATTTTGCTGTAACAAATTCATTTCAAGCTAGAGTGAATCTGTTCTGACATTCAGGAAAAACACATACTAAATAATCGAATGTTATACAACGACCCCAGTTCATAACTATCAGAAAACAATTATGCTATTAATGAAAGATATTCAAACGAAATAATTATTGCACCAAATGATGGCGTCACTTATTTGATTGAACACATTGCGAAGCCTGGACTCAATTGTATCAAGATGTTTTCTATAATAAATTTACGGGCAAAGAAATAAAGTAACGAGTTCCTCCAACAAATATACATAAGAAGAAGGGAGTAATCAAATAATATTTTGTTTGTAGCACACACGGTTATACGTTTTTCAACGGGTGAAAGAAGAGCGAACTGTAAGCAAGGAGTATTGGAGAAACAAATGCTAGGATAAACTCTAGAGATATAGATAACACCAACCGTTTATTCCATCTATTAAAACAATCAAAAGCAGCGGAATATGGATGCATTGTGCGTGTGTTTGTGTCTGTGTGAGTATGCGTGTGTAATTTGGTTTCATAACGTTGGTTTCATTGTTCTTTAAGTAGAAAGCTTCTGCATAATCTTTGTAGCTAACAACAAGCATGTTGCATCATGTCTCACCCAGTCATCTCAACTTGGTTTCATGTCTCTTAATGCTGAGCACGAAGCAAGGCAGCTCGTAATATCATTTTATAATTCTTTGGTATGAATCAGCCGGGATTAGAAACGTCCACGTCTAGTATCTTAGGATTAATTGGCATCATATTAAAGCTGAAAGTTAAGTAGGAGCCGTTACGTTCCAAGGTGATCATATCAGATTAGTTGTTTTTTCATTTAATAATGTGTAATTTGAGCCAGAGAGATAGACACAGCACAATTAGTGTTAAGAATGTGTTACTCGTTTTAGTATATTTATATGTATGTATGTATGTATGTATGTATGTATGTATGTATGTATGTATGTATGTATGTATGTACGTATTTGTTTCCTTCCCTTTCTGACTTTGGAATACAATATAATTTTGTAAGCTATCTTCATTCTGTTTTTGTCATTTTCTTTAATCAGGTATTATCCTGATGGTTAAATGTTTTCATGGTTGTTCTCGTATAAATTTGTTCTTGACTACCTTCTGGTTCTTGCTGATGATTTTGATTTATATAATATATACTCTTTTCTTTGAACAGATCTTAATTGGTTTTAATTACAGTATCATTTAATTCCTCACTCTACGTGATACAACTTATTTCTCAAACATTACAAACGTTGTAGCAGGTCCAATTTACAATATCTGTATTTTGTGTGGTTTCGTTTCCCAGTTTTATTTACAACCATACATCGACATTTTATACGGCTATATTAGTGCAGCTAAATGTCAACGTGAAATCATCATTTTTCTTTCTTTTTGTAACATATATATGAACTAAAGTATTTCATAGCCAATACAAATGTGCTGATATTTTTGTAACTTTCGCAAATCCCCAATTGGATGAATTCCAATAGAATATTGTCGATGTCAAGTGTTAATGAAAATTTGTTAGATTTAAAGTTCATATTATTTAGACAAAGTATAAATAATGTATAATGTTAAACTTGTATCCAACTATAAGCTACACCATACTGGTTCTTTTAGTTGAAGCTGCTACATAATCTTTATAGCTAAATTCACCTGGATGGACATCTAGTTCGTTAACATAAGGCAGTTGCTGTTATCAGGTCTAAGCTAACAGTTCTTGGTGAATCCAAAATGGTCGTTATGAAAACCTCCTTAGTGTTCAAAACATGAATGTAGCTTAATACGTTGGAATATCCACTCCACCATCCCACCATAAGGGCATGCTTTTGGCGGCATGATACGCGAGGGTGGTGTAATTAATCTGTCTTATGGGAGATATCCCAAATATGCTCGGTAATGGGCATCATCGGAATGAGTATCCTCATCCGCGGCATCACTATCATGATCAAAAATAGCAGCAATAACAACACCACCACCAAAAACAACAACAACAAAACCATTGTACAAACGTTTGATAACTTCTCGTCAAAAGTTATTTACGTTTAATCATATTTGGCTTTTGCTTATTCGTGTCTTACTAGTATATAGCTATTACGTTCAAATTATATCTTAAAACATATATGCACCTTTTTATATGGCCTTAACGTTAGCATTACAGTTTACCAAAACGTCTTCATTTTAGGATGATTTCTGAAACACTTTTTATGACATTTAAAAGTTATTGAAAAGCTTATAAAACATGTATTTTGTGTCGCGCTTTGTAAGATATCGGGCACCAATTTTGGAAGATTTCATTATATATATATATATATATATATATATATATATATATATATATATATATATATATATATATATATATATAGGAAATACGCGACTCCCAGTACTGAACAACAAAATAAGAATCCGAATTTAAACCATAGGGTTATTGAATAACTGAAAGAGATTACAAAGTCAGTGTATTAAAAATATTGATGGACCAATGACCATTAGTAAGTGGTTTACGGTCCTGGCAGATTTAGAATTAGTTCCACTGACTAATGTATTAACTTTATTGTTATTCTCTTGCAGAATCATTTCATGGTTTAAAGAAAACGAAGCAACCGTGATCGGATTGGACTTTACTTGTAACAACCAATGTGCACTGATAGTACTTATTCAATTTACTGGGCCCGGCGGAAAGGGTTTCAAGATTTCATTCATGTCTGACGAATAGTCACAAATGATTACGAATGTATCAACGTTAAATTTAAAGTGTCACTAAGTTGAAATCATCCGGTGTCGTCCCCAACAAGTGACAGTCAATACATTTTGCCACTTTCTACATTTCTCTACTTTCTTGCCGAAATATATAAGTTCATCTCAAAGCCCGATAACTATTAATACGTCATTTTAGGGTCACGGTTAGGAAGTACTTATTGAAGATATTAACATATATCGATAATATTATGATAATACTGAGAACAATTGCTATGGCATCCCTGTTGTTTTATTAATAAATTATTGTTTACGTTTCAGAAAGATAATACAAATATGTACATCCTTCACGGTGAACAATTTTCTGATATATTACTCTGCTACGTCTTAGTTCTAAAGTTGCTTCCATCTGTTTGCATTTTGTGTGGGACACAACTGATTCAAAAGTTTGGGATCATAAATGTTTTCTTCATTATAAAATAATAGTACAAAACGTTTTGATTGGTTGTCAAATAGAATATGTTAAACTTTATAGAGAAACTAAAATAGTCATTGTCAAGATATGAAAATGTGAGAATGGACTAATATCTACAATCTTTATCATACATTACTCGACAAATAATAATGTGTCAGAATGGACTAATGTCTGAAATCTTTGTCATACATTACTTGAAAAATACTAATGTGTCAGAATGGACTAATATCTAAAATCTTTATCATACATTACTCAATAAAATAATAATGTGTCAGAATGGACTATCTTAAATCTTTATTATACATTACTCAACAAATAATAATGTGTCAGAATGGACTAATATCTAAAATCCTTATTATACATTACTCAACAAATAATAATGCGTCAGAATGGACTAATATCTGAAATCTTTATCATACATTACTCAACAAATAATAATGTGTCAGAATGGACTAATATCTAAAATCTTTATCATACACATTACTCAACAAATAATAATGTGTCAGAATGGATTAATATCTAAACTCTTTATCATACATTACTCAGGAAATAATAATCTATCACTTATTTTAAATGCGTCATATATCAAATTAGCTGCTGAACTTCTTCGTTTCCTACTGCTAGGAGTCAACAGTTCAATGTACGTGTGCATATATTGTTTATTACAGAAGAAGTTTTGAATTGAGTTTACACTCATGATAGTAAACACATGACATTCTAAAATAAAATGATACTCCTCTTCAGTACCATGAATGTCATACAATATAATGTTAGTTTTATCGATCCTACTGTATACATATCTCCCTTTTCATTTCTCAGCTAATTGGATGTTACACATACTGTACATATAAAAATGTGTTTTGACTACCTCTTTTTCTGGTTATTGCAACTGAATTAAAAACAATTGACACGAACAATAAAAGATGGCCATCCTACAAGCCTTTTGCATTTTTGTTTGTCGGGTCGATACATACACACACACGCACACACACACACACACACACACACACACACACATGCAGCCGGTTTATTTTAAAGAATTTACTGATATTATCGAGATAGTATGATCGAAAGAATGCTTTAATCACTTAAAAATGTTTAAAAAAATTTCGATTATGATACACGAGCAACTTTTAAAACAAATTAGTCACATCATGTATAAATGTACACGGACTACTTTGCAACCAAATTAAAGATTGTCTTAAAGATTGGAAGCCTACTTGTCTTTGTAATAAAAGTTGCATATATGACAAAGTGATGCGTGGCTTGTACTGCGTATATTTCCTGTGTTTCATTTGATTGCCTCTATCTATCAATATCCTTTTCTTAATCTCTACACCTTCCTGCTTCTCCATTGTCGAAGTGGAGCATATTTAACGTAACATGTGCAACAATGGAAATACAGTAAGAATGGAATTAATCTGACCGAGCTGAAGAGGCGGGCACCTACACAATATCAAACACATCGACACCTTTTTAAGCAAGGTGTAAACCGTATAATATTGACATTTTTGGTTGTCAAAATTAGTTGCCCAAACTATTTTATTTTTTCCGGTTCGTCATGGTCGTGGGTAGATTTACTTAGCATGTCAACGACAACAAGGAAATGGAGAGAGCAGACATACACAGATAAATATCATCTATAAACGTAAGAAAACGATTTGATGATGAAGAATAATTCAAACTGTAAACATACAGATCAACAAGAAAAGAAAGACATAAACTGATATAAAACGATAAACAGTTAAGATTCAGAGGAGTTCAGAGAAATGTTGGTTTAATTAAACCTGAAGTTTTCATGCAGTAATCCCTAAGTATCATACATAAGGAACTAATATTAGTCAGCTCGCCCTATAGCGGACATTGGGGCAGAACGAATCTAACAACCCTACTTACCCCATTCACAACTAATGCCAAAATCATTGGGACCAGAACTGAAAGAAAAGAGTGGATTAATTTATCTTTCTTGCAAGATAGTAACGTTCAAGAGAATAATCAATACCAATACTGAATTAAAGTATCATAATTTTTGCGATGTATAGTATTAGTTATCGAGCTAGAAAGAAACTAATCGCCATCACACGGTATCATGCCCATGTTTTAGCAACTGCTGTTAGCAATTGTTTAATAAAAAGAATGTATATGACTTAGATGTAAAGATCTTGAAAGGATTTATTATACATATATACCAGGTTCAGATATTTGATATTAAATACGATATTGTTTTACAAATGCCTCACCGTATGAAAAATCATTACATTACTGAACGTCTTGTCAGTGAGCGGTCTACTTTAAATACTTGCATATCTTACGCTGTAGAGGTATCTTAGTTATTAATTTCTTGCGTATTAGTTATAACTATTATATTATCACTTGTATCATTGTACATTTTCGATAAATTCGGTCTACGTGGTATAATGCATAGAGGAAGTTTGGAAAATCAGGTCTTATTGACCTTGGTTTGGTTCAAGCCTGATGTCATGGAAATAGAGACTTGTCCATATGCAATAAAGCTTTTGACCATACTTGGTATTTATAGGCATTCCGATGAACAAGTAGATAAACAGTGATTCTAATTTCAAATGTCCTGGATCATGTATTTACTTGTACAGGCTTCGAAGCATGAAAACACAAGACTGTACGAGTGAATATTTATTTTTTCACCCAGCTTGTAGATACGTCACGCGAATGCCATGACTAATACATCCTCAGTAACATCATTTAATGTTTCCTCCTCGAAAAAGATATTTATAGATTTAACCAACATTATCAAGCAGTTGTGTTTTGATATTATCCGAAACGACACTACAGCCCTTTCATCCAAGTTATCGGGTTCAAGATTAGAATTTTGTACAACACTTAAAGGAATCGTGAGAACATTTACCGAATTAACGTTGTTGGGGATTAGGAAATAGATCATATATATGTTCAGTCCTTGGCACTTATAAAAGAAGATATAGACTTCAGTAATATTAGATTCCTTGAAATTCTTTTCACCCAGTAGACCATCAGTCATGGATTCTTGTTTACATTATACTAATCTGCCATCCAAAATTAAGACACAACTTTTTTAATTAATACATTTTCAAATTCCACTTAACAAGCTTTAACAACGTTTATCAGATAACGCGATTCAAGCTGTTAAACCATAGGCAATTGAAATATTAAAGGTTTAGAATTCTGCCATAAATGCCTTTCAGGATTATTGCATGCAGTGCCAATCCATTATCAAATATGGCATCCAGTACTAAAATAGAGTGACATTGAAACACATTTATATCAACGACCATTGAAGCATTGACAGAAAGAATACGGTTAAGACGGCCTTTAGCTTCATACTTTATAATAGGATTATTAGAATCTGTCACACATAACTCTGCCATTGTTTAAAGTAGAACAAATTTTTACCTTCATTTCTTTAACAAAAAAAACCCCACCAAACAACTTTAACTAAAATGATATTAAAAATTTAGTTTTAAAGATTCTACAAAAGTATATTCTGAAATATATGTTGTTTAAACTATTCAAATGCGGTCTCTCTTTCCACAAAAATTGTTAGTGTTTTAAAATCAATGCTGAGAAGAATATGACAAAATTTGACAGAAATCTTCGATCGATTAGGTCTTTAATATTGGTGCCAATGAAGTTGATCTACTATTAATATGGTATTCATGACTTTAAATTGGAAAGCCTTTGAATGACTTCTTCAAAAAGTATTAATCGAAGTTATGCAAATTATACAGAAAACTTTCTAGCAAATTCAACTTTACACAAATGGTCCTAATCTGTCATCCAATTTGTCCGCCATTGCCACAAAATAGAAAAAAAAATCTTTTAATAATAAAAAGCATCATGACCTAGAATGTTCACCATCTTGACCGTGCTTACTAATAAGTGGTAGGTTTTATTCAGGTGAGATGTCCCAAGCCGAATTCGATTTTTGGTTTAGTAAGACCTTAATAATAAGTCTACCACTATATTGTCTTGAATTGAAATCCGAATAAAAATTTGATACACTGTTTTTGTCCGTGAATTCGGTATGAGCACATAAACTAGTTCCAAATATACGAATTAATCATTTAAACTCCAACTAAACTGAAGGAAAGTTTAAATGGATTAAAAAACTGGCTACAACAAAGAAAATGAATTAACTTCAGTTGTACAAAGCTCCAAACTAACAATGATTAATTCAAGCAAAGATTATACTGTATTCAAATACGCAGTTTAGAAAAACTCCCCAAATTGCAAATCATGAAGGGAGCGAATGAGTCATGTGATCGTTTATGTCACGTTCTCTTAACATGACACTAACAATAACAAATCTTTTACTTTAAGAATAAAAGTATTTAATTTCTTTTTAAAGAAAATCTGTTTACGTGGTTGCTATTAACCTTGAATCAATGTCAGGATGAAGGTCAACATTACTTGTATACTAACAAATAATTCAGGCCAATCGGTATACTGGAACACAAAACATCTCTAGTAATTAAATTTACATTAAAATAACATGTAAGGAAGAATGAAACAATAATTTAAAACTGAAAACCAAGCAACTATATTAAAACAAATATGTATCAAATCAGATATGAGTAACAGTACACATTACGCTTATTTAACTTTGCAATTTATCACATTTACCTATGTTGCAAAAATCAGATCTGCCACGACATAATGGAGTAGTATATCTGGGTAATCAGTTTTTTAGGTGCAATCATTCAAACAAAATAACATAGACCATTGTCCGACATAACATTGCGTGATAGCAGATCAGTCTGTGTTGGACCAAACTTATAAGTGAGTGTATATAAGTTATATTGTTTCCCAGAATCACCAGTGATTACTGGAATACATCGAAATTGTTGTGAGCACCAACATACAGGCGATTGTCTTTACTGAGACAGTTTATATACATTTTGTAAGCTAGCAGATTACGTACGTTATGGCCTTTATATACAACTATCCACTGTGTAGAGTTTCATTTGTACCAAAAGTGAATAATCACACAATATTTGATTTAAGACAGTTGATTGCTAAATAGAAATAACTTTGAGACATATGTAACAAGAAAAAGATGCTTTTCGTTAATTTTATCCTTGACTATAGTAAGCTTTAAAATGACCATCACATAAGCAGCATCACGTGTCTTATCATGTCAGTTATTTACGCAATTATTTCATATTTTAAAATGTTTTTCCTTCGAATGAGTACTTAATTGTCCACATGTTACAAGCTATAACGAATTTTACACATGCTATACAAACTATACCAAATTGTACACAGCCTATACACGCTATAACACATTTTAAACATACTATACACGCTACAACGAATTTTACACATGAATAAAACGCTATAACGAATGCAGAATGGTGATGTAGACATGAGTTGATGCCAACATACATAAAATAAATGCTATCTGTTACGTGTATTTGATTTAGGTCATTTATTTTTTATTGAAATTGTTTGTTTGTCAGATTCAAATTTGACATTTTAAGTTTAAGATGCATTCATTGAGAGATGACCTGTACTTTACAAATAAACACCAGGTGTTGACCTCATTTCTGACCTGGCTTCAGCGTTGTAAACAAGATTTTAAAATGATTGGTTGATTCCAAGGACATTATGAAGCTTTGTTATAAACATCTTTCTATTTTTAGTTGGGTCATACGGAGTGTACGAGATTTTTTTAACGTAAATTTGTTCTAAAATATTCTAGATGATCATGTGACTCTTTCCTTGTTTACGTAAAAACAGGTATATAAATTATGTCTTGGAGCGAACTATTTAGTAGAAATTGGGCTGTTAGAATAATAAGTTGTATCGTTTTGAGTTATTTTAAATTACCTTGTATTGGAAATTATTTCAATTCGTTTGGATCAAGAGGATTTATTTTTTTATTTATCAGGAAAATAATTGTGCTTATTGAATTTCATTACCAAGAACTGACTTCATTACGTGATATCGTATTCCATCTTGGATGCTTCACTAAGATTCGAACTTGGAATTATTTGGACATTTTATTACCAGGACTTTTGCAATTTCTCTAGTGGATTATATTTGGAATCATTTTTGGATTAATTTTGGAATTGATTCTTAAAACCGTAAGTTTATTTTTCTTTTCTGGAAAATATTTGTGCTCAATAAATTGTTTATTAAGTTTTTACAAGCTTGTTATTTCATTCTTTCTATGTTACTGCTTATTCGAGCCTAAGCACGTAACATATCAACAACATTTTAGCCACAGCCATGAAAATAGCAAAGATAGATTGTAAATAAAAAACATTTACTGTGCTTCATGATATAAAAAGAAGTAAATTATTTAATGAATGTAATAAAGTTTATTTCTTCTATTTAAATATTAACTGAATACATTTACATATTCCTTGTACAGTGTACGCCAGAGTCATGGGTTAATCTGCTACCTAATTCCGATATCCCACAGTCCCACTAACTGAAAATTATGTCATTCTGTTACTTTTGTCTGTCCGTCTGCCAAGTCTCGTTTCCAGGTCAAGTATATTCTTTCTTTGGATCAGAATGCAAAATCATTTATGATCTTGAAATGAAGTTTCTACATATATGAGAGTAGTGGTGTAGATGTTATTTTATCTTTGCGATTTTCTTTGGTTTCAATATTGTTTTCTTTTTCATCTCTGTATTCATCCATCCATCCATCCATCCATCCATCCATCCATCCATCCATCCATCCATCCATCCATCCATCCATCCATCCATCCATATGAGAGTCGTAGTAGCTCAGTTGGCATATAGCCAATGTCATAAATATGGTTTGCAGGTTTGACACATGTTCAGATCATCCTGTGATATCTGCATTGGAGTGTCCATACAAAATGACACTAGCTAACATTTCCTCAAAATGATACAATTTAAGGAAATTGAAACTGATATTAAGAACTATCAAAACATCAAGCCATACTGCCGTGATTCACATTTCAGTTTCTAAAATGTATCTCCGGAACATTTTATGATATACTTCTGACATTTTTTAAGACTTATTAGGCTAGTGATCCTGTTGTACATTCTGCTATTCTTCAGTTTAGTATTTGTACTGATCTAATCATTAATCATGTATGTCTATAATTCACTCTCATTTCCATAAAAAATAGTTATGAATATCTATGTGAAACCTTCAGCACAGAGTGTATATGTCGCAAATTAACCTTTTGAATTTTTCATTGTCGTTTTCTGTTTTGTCCGTCTTTTCATACGTCTTTTATCATTTGAGAGGATCTTAATTACTCCTACTGCATTTGCGTTGTATTATTTTCTTCTTATTTTGCCAACTCGGCAAGAATCGTGAATTTGTGTACTAATTTTCACTACATGGTCTATGAAGCCAGGACGTTTAAATTTTGATATTACAAGCTAAGAAGAATACGTTGGTGAAATGACTTTAGAAATGTATCTGTAAAATTCAGTGAAATCAGTGTTGGGTAATTACGTTGTGACTGACCTAATTTGAAATTTAACATTAAAACACGATAGAAATTAGAGCAACCATTGGGAGAAAATATATGTTATTTTTTAAAATAATACGTGCCTCCGTGCACGTGTGTGTGTGTAGCTTCGTTTCAAATTACATAGACATTATACATTGTAGTTTTAGTATTTATGGGATGAATGGATATATTCGCACCTGACCATCACATACAAAATTTGGATAATTTGGGACCATTTATATTTACCACTGAATGGGAGCCGCATGGCGACTGCAATATGTTCCTACAGGACGTTTATGATTGAAAAAGTTTCGATAAACAAGCGCATTTTGTAATAATGACACAGTGACCGTGTCTCAAATGGTGTTCTGTTTTTCTTAAGTAGAGACTGTAATGGAACTAAATTAGATGTGTAATGATTTGAAAGTTGTGTTATATGATGTCCACAAAATCAATTTTCACATGATAATGTAAATAGAATACATAACGTTTCCTTCCAGAGTATCAAAATAATGCATGCATTAAATGCATTTGTGTTCTTTTGCCACTTTAATATAATTGGTGTTCTTAGTAGTTACGGATACCACTGTATCCCAACTCATTGTGTTTGTTTAGGTTTCAGAGATAGCTTAGCAACTTTACCAAATGTCACAGAATATACCAAATGTATTTTGTCACGTTGTAAGGAACAATAACCATATTGCAACATGTATATGCTAGACCCTGACGCTAAAACTTCCGCGTCATAAAGGTTGCCATGTTAGCTTTGCGAACAATTAGGTGTCAGGCCAGTGTTTATAACATGGCCATATGAACTCGTGACTGAAGCCTTGTTTTGGCAAAGCCAGTTCTATAGAATGGCAATATCATGGTTCACTGGTAAGTGATGAATTTCCTGTGTTGGACTCAAAGGAACATCACGTCGGGGTCGTAAATACATCCTTGACAGATTTCCGGGCAGGGGATAATGCCTGCTAATTATGTAAACTATGAGTGAATCGTCTTCCGCTCTGAGTTGAGCAGGACGTGGCCACCATTGAAATCGCAAGCTTATATCAAGTATCTTCAGAACGAAACGTTCATAGTGACTAAACCATCTTTCGGAAATTATAATGGAAGGTACACAACTCCGAAGTCATTCTAAATTGACTGGAAACATTGTTATATGCTCGGAATTACAAACGAGCTTCGAACAGGTCAGTGACTTATGTATTCGATTATTGGATTCTAATACGGCAAAGTAATTGTACTTTTTTATTTGTAGTATGTAATACTGCATTACTAGAACGGTTAGTACATAAAATTATCATTTTTGGGGTTTGATTCCATTGTAGGTTTTCATTCATTTGTACTCTTTGATCTACATGCAGAGTTTGATACATGAGCAATGTGTATGTAATGAATTAATATTGTAATTCGCTATTAATTTAATTCATAGTAGGATCTAGATTTGCAAATATTGAGTGGAATTATAAGTTTGCTAAATGGTTGCAGAATGCAACATTAGTTAATAGGGTTTTGACTATTTGTGTATACTTTGTAGGAGCTTCATGTGTAATGATAAATCAGCGCTTATATATGTTGATATCGGTGTACACTTTGAAGACGTACAATGTTCAGAAATGCGTCTGATTATGTGATATTGTTCTGTGTAATGCGATTGAGAATCTATATATACACATATCAGATAGAATGGGTATTTCAATGTGCACGAAAGCGTGACCAAAAAAGGTTATGACTTTTCTGATAATAGATTGTTGTTTAGTGTGAGTCTAGATAACTAGATGAAAATGCTATGTCCTTATCTGTTCGTACAGGAATCTGTTGGGGACCAGCGGAGCTGTTGGAGACAGAGGGGCAAGCCCAATGCAGTTGTCCCGAGTCTATGGGAGACGAGTAAAGTAGAGAACGGAGGCAGAAGTTGATGGACTGGAAGGCAACTGGACTGTACCAGTCCAGAAAAAACTTATATACAGATGAGTAAGAACGCAGGAGAGGCAGAAAATCTATCCCACTAATTCAGATGAAATAGGCCAAGTGAAAGACGAGTAATAGGGTTTTAAATATTGAATTTCATTTGAGAAATGACAATCTGTCTTTACATGGTATTAAATTGTTGTTTATTTGAATTTCACCTTGTGTAATTAGTAATTTAATTGTCGGCATTGATGACTGGAGACCCGGAGCTTTGCATCTCTATATCAATACTCCAAGTTCCGACAAAAATGAACCAAGGTGGGTCTTCTTTAACAATCAAACATAATACTGGGAGCAGCCCACCCAACCTAGTTAACGGGAACCTCTACATATTCATTAACTTTAATGAGATGGTTATTTAAAATGTTTCTTTGAAAACACCGTCTTGTTTGACGCTTCTTTACAAGCGAATTATTTGACGTAACTTTGTATTAAATGCTAAACATTGTGTAAATCTTGGTTAAGATGGCGTTTTAATTGAATCAGTATGTATCGATGGCTGAATTCTTTTGTAGCACGGGCAATTCTGAGCCAAGATGACACCGTTCAGTGCTAAGATCATAAAATGATACTACAGGAACTGTACTGATATGTCTGAACAAGGCGTTAATTCTTGGTCTTTGAAAATCACGGAATTTATATGCAAATCTGTGTATTGGAAGATGAGTACGATGTGGCTTTATCAAGTAAGATAAATGTTTCAAAATTTCTTTTTATTTTATATTTTCATCATTTTGCTGAAGGTACTTTAGATAGAGTTAACTTTCAAACTATCTTGTAATTTTCTTTGCATTAAAATCATTGATTTCAAGATGTTAATGTGTTACTCGCAAAAACTTAATAACCACTGCTTTTTTATATAAAGTAACTATAAAAACAATTTGAAATCTTGCGTGGGCTTAAATACTTAGTTTATTCCAAAGTTTAAGCAGATTATTGTTATTTGCTTTGATACAAATCTTCCTATATTTCCTTTCTTCCCTTCTTTTTGTCGTTCTTGTCGACATAACATAATATCTATTATACGGATTAATACAAGTATTACTCTGTGGCGTTGCCGACCCAAAAATTAAATTAGAACCATGCGTTATCAAGTAAGTCGGACAAGCCACTGTTTATTGTTACACATGACCGCAGGTTAACACCATCCCTTACGTAAGTTTGCCATAGTTAAGAGAGGAAACTGACCAAGGTCCGTCAGAAGTGTAATTAGCACCTTGGGCTGGAAGGATGTTTTGTACATCAAAGAAGCTGCCTGAAGGAGTGGGCGTGCCTTATCATCTGGATACGCTGACTGACCGGCAGATTGAATAAGTTGAGTGGATAGGGTCCCAGCGCTACCCAATCAGAATCGAGATAGGGGTGGGACCCTGATTTATTTTAGAATATAATATCTTCAACCGGCCGGCTAGCTTTAGTTTCCGATTACCCGTTAAGGAGGATTGTCGGTAAATAATTGGAACTCCGTAGCCATACGTTAATTGGCGAGAAAAACCTTAGAACAGAATTCTAAGTGGAGCTTCTAGAAAGGTCAGTGAGCTATTTGTTTGATCTTTGCTTTCTGCGACTGCATTTAATTGTAGATCGTTTATATATATATATATATATATATATATATATATATATATATATATATATATATATATATATATATATATATATATATATATATATATATACGTATTATTACTAAAATCGTAGTAGGAATAATTATTTGTGATGTTGATATGTTTGTATATTTTGAAGAATGAGTTCCTATTTGTAAAGAATCGTATTGCTTGCTAGCCGTCGTAAGAATTACTATTATTATAATTTGCTATGTGGTTATTTTATAGTACAATAGCACATTATCCATGTAATTATAGAAATTGAATGTTATCTTTGAAATGATTTCACTTGAGAAATTAATAATATGAATATTTGAATATTTGTGTACGCTTGTGGGAGTGTAGTTTACAGACATACATCTGGTTGTCGTAATATTATAAGTGCAACGAGATTATATATATACATATTAGATATACTTATGTGATATGATGTATGGATATATGTATGATATCGTGCTATTACGCCATTGTTTCCTTGTAAGAGTGTGTGGGAATTTCGATGTGTATGTATGCGTGTCCTAAACGTAATAGCCTTATCTGATGGTTAATGGATGATTTAGTGTGAGGTGAGATTTGATAAAGCATATGTTAACGCCTTGTGATTTTCACAGGAAGCTTCGAGGGACAGACTAGTGAGTGGTCCCAGTGTCTCCTTTATAGACGGAAGAAAGGAAAGGAAAGAGGGAAACCTGGAGAGGAAGTTTCGTGGGACAGACCAGTGAAAGTGGTCCCAATAGTCTGGATAGAGAAACGGAAGGAAAGTGAAGGGAGGAGAGAAATCGGGAGAGGTGAAATTCAGGAAGAGCGGAAGGATAGGATAATAGATGAGTACAACCAAAGGTCAGGTGGAAAATCGAACTCACACTGAAAATCATAAGATGAAATAGGCTTTCACTTAGAGGACAAGTGATTGTGTGACATTTAACTTTATAGGTTTCATTAAATTGTTATTATTGAATTTCATCTTCGTGTTATATATATATAACTGGGGGCTCAGAGCCGTATACCTATTTGGTCTTTAATTTAAATTTAAATTCACGAGCCAGGTGGAACTTTCATAATATTTTAATTAATATTTTGGAAGTACACCACCCCAACCTTTGCAGAACGCTACATACTCCATTGCTAATTAATTTAGCTGTGTGTAAGTGCATAAATGTCTAGATGTTTCTTTCTCCGTTTAAATCTTTGCTTATTGTCGTATGTTTATATTTACCTTATTTGAATACACTAGGTATGCAAAATGGAATAATGTTTCAAAGGAACATATTTGCCAAAAATTGCGAGAAGATGTAGATTCATAAAACGTTCCTCTCCGCTAGTATATAATGCAGATCTCTATATCATAGTAATTAAAAAGAAACGTGAAATATTTTATAATCCAATAATAGTTAATGGCTACCGGCTATTTAATCTTTAAGTCAATGCAGGAATGCAAATATGAATGCTGGGTGATTTTTAAATCTTAATTTAGTTTAGTTTATTAAGGAAACGGACGGGAATAAAATTGTATTCAATTATAACAGATTAATGAAACAGCATTTTCTTTAAACGTGTAGAAGACACACTTTCATTATATTTTCCATAAGCTATGAAAGCAGAAAACATCACCAGTTTCGTTATATTTTGACTTTCTCTGTTATAACTAATACGAGGTTCATGAGGAAAGCGACATACATACATATGATCTTGAATTGAACTAAGTCGTACATTTCATTCGTCTAAATTTCATATTTTGTTTTAGTTGTCGCTAGTAGCATATAGAATAATATTTATGATAAAATTACATCTGCATATATCTATAAAATGTCGTTATCAACCCAATATCATGTCTTCATCATGCGTTTTTCTCCAATTGTTTTTCTCTCTCCTCTTTCTGCAGACTTACTGCTCAAAACCACCTCAAACCAAAACATTATTTCCACAAAAGAGTGTATCAAAATATCTTTTCGTCCTTCAAATAAAGAAGCTTTTCCTTCAAAAAGATCATATTTTCTGGCACGTTCAAGCAATCCATCTTTTTCAAATAGTCTAACTGCTCCTTAGAGGATTTGAAATAAAGATCGCAACTTTTCATGACATTGAAAAAGGGTAGCTGATTTCACTAAAGATTTCTAAATTGTGAAATAATATCTTGGATTCATTACTTTGGAAACAATGGGAAACGTTTTCTGAAATATTTTAGCACAGTTCGTATCCTAGACGAGCCACCAATTTCTGTTACTAGTCTGTGCTATTACATTGTTTACATAAATATTTGCTCAGTTAATGAGATCATACAAATAACGAATAATGAATTTAGTATTAGTTGTCTACATAAATGAAATGGAAAAATAATTAAAACGTCAGTCAGTTCACGTAGAACTGAACTCAATCACATATTATTTAAAGCTCTTTTATAAACATAATTACATTACCATAACTTGCAATAAAATATATAAACAAAAATATTAAAACTAATAAACAAACAATTAAATTAAATATACATAACATCATAACATTGATTTTCTCGTTTTATGCTAAATGCGACAACTCTTTGCTCATCTTAAAACGCAACATCACTTCTAGATAATAACCTTGTGAATAATAAGGAAAACTCAAGGTATTGTTGCTGTCATTTTATCAGTTCAGAAAGACATTAACGTCGGTAAGGTTTTCTTTCCTCAATTTCATTTACACTTACTCGTTGGATTAATATCAGAGCGAGTGTCTCGTGAAGAACTGGTTTAATTAAATACTACAAAGCCGCTGAGAATTCACAAATTACCACTCCATGCAGAAATAAAACAGAAATAGTTAGTTCAAGCTGACGTTGACCCCTTTCAGGCCGTTTTATATATAAATTGACATTTCTGCACACCCACAAAAATGTCAAAAGGGGTGAAATGTCTAAACCCAACCACCTCACTTTCCAATAACATGTTCTAATTTATATATGTAATTGGACTGCGAAGACACTTTATTGATATATATATATATATATATATATATATATATATATATATATATATATATATATATATATATATATATATATATATATATATATATATATATATATATATATAAATCTGGGTCAGGATAAGTTATATATATATATATATATATATATATATATATATATATATATATATATATATATATATATATATATATATATATATATATATATATACTGATTTTGAGTTTGAGTGAAGAATTAAGAATGAAGGCGATGTCATATACTGTAGTCAGTATTTGAATTATATAAGTTTTAATAAGCATCTGATTCCAGGAATTATTTCCGATTACAAAAATTTCCAGGAAAAATAATCTCTAAGAAATCCAAATAATCTGAAGGTAAATAAACATTAAACTTAAACTGGTCACTCCAACCTGGCAAATCTGGGTCAGGATAAGTTTTAAGTCTCGAAAAACTAAACTGAATTACATGAAAATATCAAATTCAGTAAATAAAATATAGACAGACAAAGAAAGAGAGAGAGAGAGAGAGAGAGAGAGAGAGAGAGAGAGAGAGAGAGAGAGAGAGAGAGAGAGAGAGAGAGAGAGGGATGATGGGAGACAACAGTGAATAATGAGGGTGTTCTATTCTTACATGCCCTCTAATTAAATTATTGTCAGTGTTCCACGCTTCTAGATCCTCTTCATGACCACTCTGAGCCACAGAGGCAGACATTTTACTATTTAATGTGTATATCATCCATGCTCCAACCAACTGTGAAGTCAGGTCTGTATATTAATAGGAACAATTTAGTTCGAAACACGAATAATGATGTTGTTATATTGTTACATTCAATTGTTAATTTTCATCACGAAATTAATTATGTCTTGTATAATTTTGTTGAAGTAAGCTTTTGAACTATTCCTTCCAGAAGATGTTATTAATACATGTTTAATGCAGAGGATAAGTAAACCGATTCCTATTTGATCGATTAATTCATTGATTTCAGTTTTGTTTAAAGAAGCCGTTTTATTATAAAATCTGCATGTTTCAACGTGGTAAAGCAAATTTAAAGTGTTCTGGTGTTTTTCATAACGTATCAATATTTTAGGCATTATGGGATTGATAAAGTTATGCAAGATTTACTTACCTAGGAAATGAAGAACATAACATGCAAATCTATTCACATATGAATATGCGATTTGCGCTTCGTTTTTAACACATTCGCAAGATTTATTCATTCGAATATTTTATTATGATTTTATTTACATTTTCATGTGATATTCGGTCAGTTTTGTGTTTTTGTCTAGAAGACAATCTTTCGTAAATATCTACCATTATATTTTTAAAATCTGTTAATCTGGCGGAGCAGTCTGTGTTGTTAATGTTGAATACCAGATTGGAGTTTGAAGCACAGTACCTAGGAAATGAAGAACATAACATGCAAATCTATTCACATATGAATATGCGATTTGCGCTTCGTTTTTAACACATTCGCAAGATTTATTCATTCGAATATTTTATTACTAATGATTTTATTTACATTTTCATGTGATATTCCGTCAGTTTTGTGTTTTTGTCTAGAAGACAATCTTTCGTAAATATCTACCATTATATTTTTAAAATCTGTTAATCTGGTGGAGCAGTCTGTGTTGTTAATGTTGAATACCAGATTGGAATCTCCTGGAATACCACTAAGATTGAAAATAATCTCATGTAAATGAAAATATACCCAATTGAAACAACAATTGGAACAAACGTGTGATTCTTGACCCTTGTGCAGCCTTACGATTCATAAACTGAAAAATCGCAGTTTCACCGATTCCATTGGTTGGCACTGACTCGTATCGACCGCTCGCCCCCTTCATGGATCCACCGCATGTAGTCATACATATACAAACATGAAGACAGCAAACAGCACCCTTCTATTAGCTACGTCTACAGTCGTGGCTCCACCACATGTACAGACATACTTACATATAGACATCTACTCATCAGCTGCAATAAAACCAAACTGGTAATAACAATGAGTTCTGCAAAATGCTAATACATTAAACTCTCATAGCAACTTGTAATTCACAGTTCACAACGTATCTAATCTGCGTTTAAATACACCAATCATTACACGATATGACATTAAAAACTATATAAGTTTCGCATATCAAATTAAATAATAGAAAACTTTGCACTACTTGACGAGATCTAAAACGACCAGTATGTCGGTTATAAACTGATCTTGCTAAACTCCATAGGATAGTGAGTAATATTCAGGGTAAAATACCAGTACATATCATGTTTATAATATCCCTCGTCGCAAGTAATGTTCGGCGAGATACATGTTAGTTCCGTCGCTTACCTGGAAAGCACTTATTCACCCTAGATAACGTTGTTCACATGTACAATGAAATGTATTCAAATATTTATAAGGTATAACCAAGTTATTTATTTGCCTAATTCTGCGTATATTTTATCAACAGCCATTTTACCAAGACATCCATTAACAACATCAAGTACAGCTGTTTTTGCAATGGTTGGGGCTGCAGTACCTATTAACGGTAGAAAACTGTAATTATAAGGAAATATAACACCTGTTTTAATTGAGTCTTTAATGGAACTCGCAGAATAATTGAGTTTAACTCCGATTTTTGATTCTAAAGCTTTGTAAAAATGTTTCAGCTTAATGTTAGTTAATGATAGTTTGTTCGGAACATAAACAAGAAAGTTGATCTTTCTTCAATGTTATTTCTGTTTTGCATTCATTTGCAAGTTCTGATTGTAATTTGTCATTGGATCATAAGCGATTTAATTAAATATTTTCTACTAGGTCATCAATGCTTCTCATTCTGCCAACAACACATAAAGTAACATTGATTTATTACTACATATTACACCAATTGATCTGTAATTAATACCACTCTCAAAGGTAACGCAAGTTCTAAAATCTATATCACTGACAGGTTGTCGAAATGAAAATGTGCGAACGAAAAGTAATAAAATGGATACAATATTGTAATATCTAGTTGTGATATTATTTGTAAACCAGTATCTATATTTAATCACGTCCGATAAATTTATTCAAACGATGCACGCGCTACATATGTGTAATCAGAATGAATTGATATATGTTGATATGGTTCTTGTTGTCGATTTGTTCTTAAAGAAACTTCAGAAACACCAATTTTATCAAATAGCATTGTTCTACGTTCATTCGAGCTGAACCATTCAACATTTTGAGAAGCAATGAAAATATGCCTTGGTGCAGAAACACTTTAAAGTGATTATATATACCAGGTATATATATACCAGAGAAAGCACTTTGAGGACTATCAGTCATTAACCTTATTTTGATGCTATATACCAGGTAAATCTATACCAGCGACAGCACTAAGAAGACTATCAGTTGTTAATCTTATTGTGATGCTATATACCAGGTACATATACCAGCGACAGCACTTTGAACACTATCATTAGTTAACGTTAACAATTATAGTAATGATGACACCTGACGCCATTAAAGAAAGTTTTGTTATTCCACAAGCGATGTGGTCATTACGGGCATCCATAATGAAAGCTTAAATAATATTACTTTACCAGCAGCAGCAGCCTTTTCGACCCCAGAGAGAATCGTTATCATCGCCTTTCGTACAAGTACAATTGTATGCTTGGCTCCAAAAATACTTTTATAACATTTCTTCAAAATCCAAACTTATGTGATAGTGGAATTACACATGACAAGGTTTCACGATACTTTTTAACATTAATTGAAATGATCTAAAACCTAAATTGAAATTGTCCTTGACGCTTTGTAATATCAAAAATGCAGAAACTGGCCTATCTGTCATTCCAGCTGGTTGTTGATAGACTGCAATGTCATGTGCTGTTTGTACTTTAATATATAGCATGCCATCAGGAAAGTCAGAATTATCCTTGACAAGCGTCATCGACAGACCTGCTGATATGGTATAATCATATGAATATCTTGCAAGACCCAAAATCGTTGTGTCAACGTCAATTCTATCCAGTCTTGTTTCAATTTATCTTCCATTAATCAAGTGCACACTCTTTTAAACAACGCCATCATGCTGCTATTAACGAAACCACGTATTATATCAGCTCCCCATTCTGTATTAGCGACGACGTCTGTTACGAATTCAAAATCTAGCTCGATAAACGCTTCAGCGGGTAAAAATATTTACTTGTATCCTGAACGTATAGTTCGATGTTTCAACGTTGATTTGGTTCCCATGCTTCATAAGAATAATACTGATAATCGTATATGGATTCATCCCTTAGAACATGTCGATAGCTGGATTGAATATACGTTTGAACATTTTTATGATGACTATTATCATCTAACTCAAAGGCTACTTCTCATAAAGCTATATTTTATATTTTCTGATAATGATATACTACCCAACTCTGCTTTACTTGTATTTGCGTATTGATGTATTACTTTACTGACATATGCAGGCATCACCTCATTGCTAAATTCTTTTACTGACCGTGGTTAATGGCGTATTAATTGTGTATGGCTATCCTTGCTGACAATGCTTTGCTGAGAACAACATCACCGAGCCCATCACCGTCGATCGCTTTATAAGCAGGTAATCAGAATTTATCACTAGGCCCAAGATCGGTCCTCGTTGAGTATTGTGTATGATCATCTTATTTGTTATTAATTAATTTAATCACTGCGATAGTGGTCAGCAATTTCGTCAATAAGAGAACGATTACCGTTGATACCCATAATACCGCCAGTAAATAATCGTTGAAAAATAGCAGCTGCTTCATTATTACTTTCTGGAGATTTATTTCCAACACGTTTTCCACCAATCATAGTTTCGAATCGTTCAACATCAGAAACGACGTTGATGGGACATGAAATAAAACCACTTTCTTGAGTTATAATACCACTTCCAGTTGTTTTTTCCATTCTTATTTTTTTTATTGAAAACTATTCCCTCTTTCGTCTAATTGCTTCACATTCCTAATCGTCTTATTCTTTTTAATTTATTGCCGTGATTGTAACTTTAAAAGAAATATTTATCACATCAATAAAATCAAATGTTTGAGTCATTACATTTGACTTTATTTGTTTTGCAATATGTTGAAAAAAATCCACTTGTACCAGATTTCTCGATTTACATAATTATTACAGAGTTTCAGAAATATATTTTACTATCATCACTGTGCACGAGCAGCAGGAAGGCTGTACAGATATTTTTTGTAGAGCCCTTATTTTGGTAAATAAAGGCTTTATTTTATGTACAAAAAAATTTACTCCGTCGGCGAGTAATTAATATCCATGCGCACGATTAGGCTGCAATTTATGGACTGTATATTTGACCTAGTGTTCAAGGATTGTGTTCAAGGATCGTATAAATATATCGTTACAAAACCATGTGGAGTTGCTTGAGCACGATGAAAGAAATTTCTGAATCTTTTAATGTCCATATCACCGTCGCAACAGGTTTGTTGAATATTTCTAAGTGTATGTTTATCCATACCGTTAAACACCGCGAGGATATTACAGTTATCTCTGATCACTTTATGTATTGCTATGATTACTGCAATATCAGTGATAGTGAACTTAGGTGACATTTTGTGTTTAGGATTATATGTGGATGTTTAGAATGATCATAGCAATGAAGATCTAAGGAAGAGTCAGAGTAGGAAACGTGACGACAAAGCGGAAGGATAAAACGAGTCAGACTCTTAAGTAGCAACACATGTAAGATATGACAAATCTAAGAGACTAGGAGGTTGATGATTATACATGCTTTAAGTCATTCACTCTAGAGGAAAACTATTTTTGAATTCATTGCAAGAAATATCCAAAGCTTCCATTGGTAGGAACTTCAGCCATGTATATTTTTCAATCAATCTGACAGATTCATTATCTAGTCCGGTAATGAAGCCTATAAAATATGTGCATTATACTTAATCCAGCATGTGGCGATAATAGCTTAAGTTGGAGTTGGTAAAGCTCCAATATAAAAGTCCATTTTAAAAACGAAATGAGAATGAAAAGAAAATTAGATATAATATGAATGAGCTCTGTTTAATAAAGCATTCACTCTAACAATATTACAAACAGTTTTCAAATATGAAAAAGCTTTGTGCACTTCAGTAAAGAAACGGTCTTAAACTTGGAGCAAAATCTCGGAAGAGTTTCAGGGCAAGTGACTTCATTTGTTTCAATCAATAAGGTCTTGAGGGAAGTTATGAAACAGCTTAATTTGTATATATTGTTTGCGTTGGTGCTAATTGAAGTATTGTTGCTTGCATTTCGAAACTATAAATACTGTATATAGGATACCTTAACAGTACCAAAGCTAACAAATTAAATCCTTTGAAGAAATAAGTGGTGTATATTGTTCTTTTTCGTTTTTAATATTGACTAAAAGGTACTTGCTATGGTATAGTGAGACCCTTCATTCTTCAACGATACATCTCAGTGGCGGCGAAGGAGCTCTACTAAAACGCATCATTCACATCAGGGGATGCCCTTACTCTCACTCCTGAAAGTATTCAATATTTCCTCCTGCCTTGAAGTAGGCCAACAAAATAGATTGACATGAAAGGTTATCAACACTATAGTGTCAAATTTATACATTTCTTTAGCGAGTAGGATTTATTACAGCTTTTGAACTTAAGTGTGAGCTCGCGTATCTTAAATTGCTGGTACACATCTTTTGATACTTAATACAAGGCAACACATTTGTTTCCACGCAAATCGAAGAATTACTAGTATGGAAAGTTCGATCCATTACGAGAAACTCGGACCCATATTTTGGAAATATAGCAGTATCATTAGACAACATTTATTTCGCTGGTACTTGTTTTTCTGTCATTCGACAATTCTAAGTGTAACAGAGAAATATTCGATACAGATACTAGTTCAATTATTGTTAAAGTTATTTTCTTCTATTAATATACACAGTATACATTTAATCATGGTAGATTCGTTACTCTATCCACCTCACTAATTAAATGAAAGTCTATTCATATTCAATCCGCATATCTAAATACCGTTATTCATTATATAGAGAAAATGATATTGCTATCCAAATCTTAAATTATATTTTCTTAAGGATGCACTATCGAACTATATTAAAATAAATGTTGATTTTATCTGTAGAGTGAACGTTCTGCACTAATTGTAACTGACGTCAACATCTCTCTCTCTCTCTCTGTCTCTCTCTCTCTCTCTCTCTCTCTCTCTCTGTCTCTCTCACAAATACAGCAGCAAAGCTAAAAGTTATAATTGCATTTACAGTTTAATCAAACGTCTTTACAAATCGTGTTTAGCACAACTAAAATTGACAACACAGACATGAAATGTAGTGTAGACAAAATAAATTCGTAATATATATATATATATATATATATATATATATATATATATATATATATATATATATATATATATATATATATGTATGTATGTATTGAAGCAATTATATAGAGAAAACATACAAATGAAACACCATCATATAGTGTTTTTATCGCGACGCGAAATTTTCATTTCAATTTTTAGACGTTTCTTAGCTAAATATGATACTTTTGATATTGTTCCATCATCGTTCTTGTTATTCAAATTTGTCCATTACTGCTGCCACGTGTAAGAAATAAAAAATGATTTAGTAAAAATACTTCAAACCTGTATCTTCCTTCTAACTCTTTTCACTTTCGCTCTAATAAATAATATGTTGCTGTTTACTTCAAACTTTTAACGTCTGCAGGCTATAAGGACATATGAATATATTGTAGATTTTAGGACACTCGATTACCATGTACATATATTTCCTGTGTGAGGATATATATATATATATATATATATATATATATATATATATATATATATATATATATATATATATATATATATATATATATATATACACATATATATATATATCTGTGTGTGTGTGTGTGTGAGAGAGAGATCAGATGGAGACCAGATCATGATCTTGGGTTACCGTTCCTGGGTACTTCGATTGTTGCCCGGTTAAAAACAACAGTTAGAAAACGTGATATTGAATGTACTATGAACTATTTTAAACAATGTATATATTGGTTTCTGGAGTAGAGGTTTTTTTATATTTTGTTCGTTAAGGCTACACATGTAATACTACGACAGCACAAACAATATCATGATGGTGCAATGGTCCCGGCGACTCAAAGGACAAAATGTATATAATGAAAACTTTACTGGAAGGATTTAACCTTCATCTATAGATTATGTTTTCGGGGAATCAATGATAAGACACTTTCGCTATGTAAAGTCCGAGTGTTGAATCAATCTCTGATTTTGAAAGCGATGCAAAAGTTCAAATTGTCTGGAATGGTGGCCTTTCAGGATGTTCGATCTGAACCATTTATTTAGGATAAACTGGACAAATTTATAAGCTTTTTGGTGAATTCGCCATGTCAAAACGACTTCAGGGTGATCAGTGTGGTGTGACTTCCATAGATAGGACGAACAATATATATATATATATATATATATATATATATATATATATATATAAATCTTTGGGACAAGAAACATGTGCTCACAGAAGACGAACGCCTGGCAATACAAAATCCTACTTTGTTCTGGTCTGCGATCAATCGAGATATAACAAAAGATAGAGGCAATGGTCAGAAAATGTAAAGGTATCGGCATACATACATACATACATACATTCATACATACATACATACATACATACATACATACATACATACATACATACATACATACGTACATACATACATACATAGATAAATACATACATACATGTATGTAAATGTTGATTTTATCTATAGAGTGAACTTTCTTACTCTCTCTCTCTCTCTCTCTCTCTCTCTCTCTCTCTCTCTCTCTCTCTCTCTCTCTCTCTCTCTCTCTCTCTCTCTCTCAATAATCCAGCACCAAAGATAAAAGTTACAATTGCATTTAAAATTTCGTCATACGTTGTAAAATATCGTCTTCATCTACATTAAAATTGACAAAATTGACATCAAATGTAGTTCGGGCAAACAAATTCGTTATATATATATATTTATATTGAATAATCATATAGGGATAATATACAAATGAAGCAGCTTCATATAGTGTTACAATATCAAAACCGACAATATTATCTGATTTCTATGCGAAAAAGGAGAGTTTTAATATTGTTCTGTCATCTTTCTTAATAGTCAAATTTGTCCATTAGTAGTGCCACGTGGACGGTGTAGAAACAGCTTTAGTTGAAGTACAAATAAAACAAATAATTTGCTGTCTCCTCTATCAACCATTTACCTTTGGCAGGTTAAGATGACATACAAATATATTGTGGACATTGGAACACTAGATTTTTAGGTACATATTTGTTTGTGTGAGCGTGTGTGTATGTATGTATGTATGTATGTATGTATGTATGTATGTATGTATGTATGTATGTATGTATGTATGTATGTATGTATGTATGTATGTGTGTGTGTCTGTGTTTGCATGTTTGTGTGTGTGTGTGTTTTTTGCTATACTTGCGAGGACTTGAGTTGGGTTGCACACCAACATCTCGAGGACTGTTCTACATTTCGAGGACTTACACACTAGTCCTCGAAATGATATATCGGAAAACGGTTGAGAATGATCATATGAGATGAACCACGTGATTTTGTAAAAGTCCTCACGAAGTCGGTAATGCTTGACATAGAGTTACACTCGTGTGTAAAGGTCACACAATTTGCGGCCTTGCTTTTAGCGCTTCCGATGCTGGACTAGTGTGCAAACTATTAGCCAATCAGAAGGCGTGTGATCTCAGACTGTCATCTAATCAGAACATCGCTACTTTGCAGTGTAACTGTAAATTTTATAAGACAGATAAATGTGACTTTTAAAAATAATTACTAGTTTAAAAAAGTAATTTTATAATAATTGCAAACTGGCGATGCCTGTGCAGAGTGCGGTATTTTAAGCCCGGGGCTTCCGTTTGTGCGGTGTCTTGGCGCGTTTTTAATTTTTTTTTACATTGCGTACATTGATTCCATTCGTGCAAGGATTAGCCTATAATACACTACAGTAAATTCTTGGAAGATGGCAGGACATGCTGAATCAAATTGGTAAGTAATAAAACAATTATTTTTCAAATTTTTAATTGTATTTCTCCAAAATAGCTACTATTTTTTTTATCGCTACGATGTCGTAGCCTCAACTTGATTTGATGTAGTTTAGCGGCCACGACGTAGGAGTAAGGGTACAACTAGATTTTATATTATTATAATTATTATTTGTGACAACTTGGTTTTATCCCATTTTCAGCAATGAACTTATATTGATGTCAGTACAGCTTGCGTATATTTTCGGAATTCCACGCAATGCAGTGGTGGGTGGTGCAGAGAGAGCGAGAGACAGGGGGTGGGTGGCCATCTCTCCATCGTTGTAGTCATTCAGGATGACATCAACGCAGAGTGGGCGTGAGTTAATTTCACAGGCACTTGATTCTGGGTAAATTAATGTATACACTTACTATATAATATGGTGAGTGTATACATTAATTTACCCAGAATCAAGTGTCTGTGGTTAATGTGTATGACCCTGGAGAGAGAGAGAGAGAGAGAGAGAGAGAGAGAGAGAGAGAGAGAGAGAGAGAGAGAGAGAGAGAGAGAGATGCAAATGTATCTGTATCGTTATCAGATGAGTATACACATTTTCTAGTTCTAATGAACACCATTTAATAGATATGCCAAATCAAATTGTAGATATTACTTAGAGAATGTCTCGAAAACAACTATAGACTACTGTACCTTTTTCATTTACAAAAAGCTGATGAACACATTTTGCAACAGTGCATAGAAATTCCAGAACGCAATAGAAACACCGAAACGCAATATTGTGTATACCATTGCTGAATATTGTGAAATTTGCGACATTTGTTAAAGAAAATAACATTTACTATTAATAGTGTCTAATACGATTGTAATATAATTATAATGCTTGATCTATTACTAATAAATGTATATTAGTAATGATTTATTAATAATTGTTCTCTTCACTCATAACATTTTATGTATCATCGTTTACACTTTTATTTCAAATTCATTTATCTTTTCATGAACTATTCTTATTTACCATTTTCTGATATTTTGAGTAATATCTACATGGATAATTTATGCATCTTTAAAATTATTATTTGTACCGAAACTAATTCATATGTCATCTAAAGAACATATTGAAAATATATGCCTTTGATTATGTACTTATATGATGAACTCTTGGCCATATTGTTTCAACTTAAATAATTGGTGTCTAAACCATTACACATGTTTAAATGTTTTTGGCACAGAGAAAATGTATTCTGATGAATGCGTATTATTCATAGATCTCGAATTAGGGGACATCCATTTAGTATGTATGCAAGGATCTGGTGAATCTTTGCATTTAAACCATTATTGTGTGTAATTTATGATAGTTTCACTCAAACTATACAGCTGTTTCGCATGCTGCGTTACACAAATCTCACACATCATGAAACATAAAATAATAAGACAAATGTAATAATTAATCACCACAACATAATAACCAACTTTATAAATCAATATTAAATTAATAGTAATATGTTTTTATTACTAATAGCTAAAGCATTAAAATTGTGTTTAAATTGCTATACAGGCTGGTAATATTAGATTTTGTTACTGTACGAACTGTCGCCAAAATGCGTTTTCCAGCTTCATTTTAGTTTGATGTTACATCACTTGCAGAAAAGAAACTACATATTAATTTATTATATAACTAATATTATGTCACAAATATGAATTATACTTTCCCCACCAATATACACTATGGTATATAAGATATTACTGATGTGCGTTCTGGTTGTTCTAAGCACCCATTTTGCAACAAGTTTATTATTTAAAATCTTAACAAATGTACGCACAGACGTCGAGACCTTGTTGGTCTTCTTTTGAACAGTCCAGGTATGAACAATTCAATTCTCAATTACAGCCGGTTGTTTTTTTAAAACAAACAACCCCAAAATAGCTCCAATAACCTCCATTTACACTTAATGCAACCACCTGTTCAGTCCTTGAAAAGTAATGACTCACAAGGTTGAATATACATGTACACAATTATAAACCTTCTCCCAATTCTGACTGCATTTTTACTGTATGCGACTTCTTAGTTATGGTTTGTTCCAGCTGGAGAATTTTTTATTTTCTTATATATGACAAGATAAAATTGGTTTAGATCATATAACCTTTGGAATTTAAATGGTATCTCCTATTATAGAATTAGATTGAGACAATGTTTTACATAATAAAGATAGTAGCCATTGTACACAGTTATAAAACTAGCATTAGAAAACAATGTCAATTTTAGCATGGGAAAGGTGCATTTCTAACATTCAAAGCTATTCAATTTGATGTGTTGTAGGTTATACAGCTCAAATTTAGTTTCCGTCATTAGCAGCAGAATTTGGGAATTGTTTCTGACTAATCTGAACTTATTGTTGAAATTAATAATAATGTGGAAAATTGTCAAATCTTAAATGTTCACCAAAATTTAAGCAATTATGTGTGGTTTTATCCACATGTCTTAATAATTAGTGGAAAATTAATAAGGAAACTATAAAAACAATTTTTGTAATTAGTAATAAAACACTAAGAAAAAAGTACTTAGCAGTCATGTCATGGAAATGCATCAACAACCTAATCACAATATTAGGTTATCAAAGTACAATATCAAAGTACATGCATTTCAATACATCTTCCTGTTTGTGACTATTTGGGCATTTGGCTATTGAGACCAAGAAAAGAAATACTGGTAAAAACATGAAAATCAGATTCTTTCAATACTATATAGCCGATTTGTCTATTTTTGATATACTTCTTTGCAGCTACCGGTACAAAGGATTCAGTGGAAAATATCTCTCATTCGTTCAATCATCATTATGGTTGGTGTCAAGTTGGCAGTTGTCGAACATGGCTTTACAGAATTAAAAGACAGATTAGTACCAGTAATACCAAGTTTGGTCTCTACATGTATCAACGATTGGTTTAGTGCTTGCTAATGCTTATTATAGAATCCTGTTCTTAACGGACTGTACAGTTATTTAAAATAATTATTAAGCATTTCATTAGAGCTGCACCGATTAATCACCCGTACTCATAATCGGGCCGATTATTAGAACAATCAGTATCGGCTGAAATAATCGGTGCCGATGCAAATAAATTTCATAAATATAATTTCAATTATAACATTCATCTTGACATGGCTTGAATTTAAAAACAGACTTAAATAGTGGAAACTAAAGAAGAAACATTTTATTTGGGGATTAATTGAAAGGCAATATATTCTTAAAAGTAACTACTGTTTAAACACACTTGCTGTAAACTTCGGCTGATTTTTGCTGAGAACTCCCAATTATTACATTATGTCCTCGAATTTAATTTTCTTCCAAACAGGAAAGGTCCTACATGTTCTGTTGCATCACATGTGAATTATTGTCGTGACGAAAGAATTACTTTTCTATAAAGAATTCGCATCTTTACTAAATAAGAATGGCACACTACGAATGCTTAACTCCAATACCATTCTCAAGAAAGAAACTTACACGAGTTAACATCAGCATATTTAGACTGTATATACCAATGTTAATATTACCATCGTTAGATGTTGTTGTTGTAGTGTTTAACACCATTTTTCAGCACACGATAGGCTATACATGGTGGCCAGTATTATTGGTGGAGGAAGAACCCGGGAACGTATAAATGAATCTTGTCCCCGGGCTCCAAACACTCTAGCTACGCCTCTGCATCAATGTACTGGAATAGTTAGCGTTCAAAATTCCTCTGTCACAAGCCAGTTTCAGGCATTTTAATGATTGTAACATCTGTAACAGCCTGTACTGCTGTCGCAAAACTATAGAGAAATTCACCGACTATCATCAAAGGAGACACAGAAACATCAAGTTTTTCATTGTGTGGAAAGTTGTGATATTTGCTCAGCCAAAAGACAAAACTAAAATTGATTGAACTTGACCTTAGTCGATCTATATGAGAATTTTAGCTTTTATTATTACCTCTCTTCGTGAGCATGTAAATTATGATGGTTATGTGCCTTGTACAATCAAACGTGCACATCTTTTTAAACATATTGCCTCAATTTGTAGGATCGCTTTTATCATTGAAAATGAGTAACTCTTGAAACATTCATTGTAAATTAAACATCTATTAAAGACTATCTAAAATGTTATCTAGAAGAATGCAATTTGGTCAAAACGATTAATAAAGCAAAATCTGCATCCAATATATTTGGGAATAAATATGGATTTTAAGTGATGCTATACATGCTTTGCATTGTGTAAGTACTGTACATTATAGTACATGTCTCCCCGGCCCACGAATTATGAAGTCTGTATTTACCTTTATTTAGCTCCATTTTGGAGAAGTCAGAAAATATGAACATGCAAAATAATAACAAAATCAATCATAGTATTTTATAACAGTTTAATAATTGTCGGGTCACCGAAAGTTACTTTTTTAACATGCCTATGTCTTAAGACACGAAAAACTCATTGTTTCATGTTCCAAGATTTACAGCTGTTACAGTAGTAAACAAAAAGACCTAAAAACAGTAAAGTTTAGACATTGGCCCATGGAAAAGCCGACACCCCCCCCTTCCAGGCAATTTTTTTCTCCCTAAATTATTAAGCTTATACGCGAGTATTTATACTGTGATAATCTCATAATCAGTATCGGCAATTTTAATAATAGGCCATACGCTGTATCAGCATAATTGGCGAAAAGTGACATCGGTACAGCACTACATTTCATCGGACAGATTGACTTTTGTTAGTGGCCATGATTTGCCTTTATTAACTGAGACATGAACAACATTCTCTATAATGCAGGACATGGTATATTTGCTGGAAAGAGCGTGAAGAAAAATTATTACATTTTACAATATCAGGGAGAACTGATATTATACAAAGAAGGTAGCTAGAGGGAAAAGTAATACAGGGAAAAACTAGCTGTACGTTTCCTGTTTTTTTAAGATACGGTATGTGTACTTTATGGTGCATTATGTAATCAAAATGGCAAGTACACCACTCCCTCGAAAACTTGCAAACACTCTTATAACGCGCTGTACAGCATGGAGCCTGATTTTTTTTCAAAGAAAATATATTTTAAATATCTTTTAAATATGCTGAACATAAGGAAAAAGTCTAGACGGGATACAGATTGATAATGATGGTAGGTCAATGTGAATTTTTATCAAGTGTGAATAGTTGTATATTACATTAATTCAGTGACCAAAACTTTGCAAAATACGTAAAGAAATTCTTTGATTCTTCTGAACATAACTTAGCAAGGATATTTCTGTCACATGATATTGCAGGTAATTCATATGAAGGACTTTGGTAGTTTTTGAGCTTTTTTATAAAGCTTCTAATTTCTGATGCATAGAAAAATTGCGAATGGGTTGTTGAAAGAACCAAAGACTGATTATCATGACTCCTCTCAACATAGGACTTGATAAATTGTCTTAAAAATAAAGAAACAACGTAAAGCACAATGTTTACGTATAGATGACATTCAGCGTGTTAAATTTTCAGATAACTGGTTTAAATATAATCTCTTTGATTTTACTGACCTGTTGTAGCTTTAAGAATTATTCTTGTTTGGTTTCTTTTGCAATCTAGTATTTGTCATTATCATTATACACATCATCATTATCCAAAGTCTGTCCTATTATTCTGCAGTGTTGCTTGTCAATTGATTTGTCCTTTTGTTGATATTTAACCCAGATATGTATTATAGCTAGACAGTATGTCATGTGAAGCGAACATTTTCTGTGTAATTTTTTCTATGTATTTGATATGTAGCTTTTGTAACTTCAGGAAATATGATGAAAGCATTCGCAAATAAAAATGATAGCTGGATATTGTCACATATTTGATAGTCAGGTTCCAGTTTTAAATTTCAGAAGATAGTTTGGTTACCTTGTTATAATATATTTTTTATTAATGAAAACAATTGGCAAGTATCCAGTTCATATATTTTATGTAATATAAAATAAATTTGAACATTATCTTTACAGATATTATTGAAGACCTTCAAGATGGTTGTTCATTGGAGGAAGAAGAATAAAAGACATAATTTTGTGAAGGTAATGTAATACAGTTGATGCTTTTGGAGATTAGCACCGGAAATAAGTTGATGTGCAATGCTTACCAAAATAAAAGATACTGATATGATCCTGACAAACCACTAAGACTACGAATTCACTATCTGTATGGTTGTCACACACAATGACTTTCCAGATCCTATGAATATTCATACCGGGAAACAATAGATGCTTGCATATTAAATATATGCACTTATGTAATATCTATAAGTTGAAACATGAGTGTCAAATGTTATGTAAGTGTATCATACTGCAATATTTGGACACGTTGCTGTATGCTTATAACTATTTCAGAGCATAACAGCACTGATATAAATATATTTTTACAAAGCCACAAGATTTTTACATTATAATGAAAGAAATTACTGTCAATTACTAACATCTGTACTATAAAGATTGTTTAATAAAATCAGTGATCCCAAACAATTTAACTTTATTTTATGTCATAACTCATTGTTTCAGTAAATGTAATTAATATATTGTTAATGGCACAGTAATCCTTCTGTGATTTGATGGTCTAGAGAATGTTAACAACTGAACTTGTTTCTTTCTTTCATTGGCTAGATTTCATAAACTATATGGCCGTAATGCTGATGTTAAACGTTTTACCTAATGTTTACTGTGTTTATAATTAATATTCACTTGTAGCTGTTGCTGTTAAAGCAAACTAAATAGAATGGTAAACTAATATATTTGTTAGCGTAAACCCAAGATTATAATTTCAATGTTTCCTTTTGGCAGTATTGGTTTCTTCACATTTCTTAAATGGTAAACAGTTTAATAATTTGTAGTTAAAATAGTATCAATGTTTGGTGAATATATCATCCAAAATGAAGAGGGATTATTTGTTTTGTAGGTAAAAGCTGCAAATCAGTTGTTAAGGCAGAGAAGAAGAAAACAGCAAGATTACCATGGCTAAAGAAGGATAAGGCAGCTGTAGAAAGACAACCTGGACAATTAATCAGAACAGCATCACTACTAGGAATAGCAGCATGCAAAGAGGTAAAGAGAAAGATGACTATTCTGGCAAGGCGTCCATAGACCCAGATCAAATATTTTATAAAATATTTAAAATATAAACCTTCTATGTTAAAGCTAAAGAACAGTTGCCTAAGAATTTCACAGAGATGATACATATTTTCTGGCATATAAGTCCATAATGTTGGATCATAAAGTCTGGGCTTTGTCTTATACTCTTCATCAAGCTGTATATTGAATTTGCCATTCAGATAATTTTTTCATTCAGTTTTTATTCAAAACGTTAGAACCCGATATTAGAAGGCTGTCAAAATACTACATGCATTTCAGTATTACATTCTGGTGCATCTTATGTAATTGTGCGAAAGCAGCATGTACTAGTAATTTTATTACATATAATAGATAAGTTAGAAAATGAATATCCATGACAAAGACAGGTATTCAATCCATTTTTATTTTTGTACCTTGTGATATAATATGGCCTGATATGAGAGGCTTCCGGAAAATTGTAGCCTGCATTAAAGTTAGATGACAATAGTGATCATACGACAAAGGCAATGCACCATTATCAATTGATATCACTGTCAACAATTCCTTCTAGTCTAAATTATGTTAACCATTGTCTCAAAAATAAAATCGGTTGCAGTGTTAATTATATGCTCATTAAATATGGTAATGATTTAGTCCGGTCACTCTTGTCAAAACCGGTGTGAGCTTAATGTTTGGCAGACCAGATCAAATTGGAAAATTAGGCTACCTATAGGATATTGTGAATATGTTACCATGTAATGCCAGGTGTTTAATGGTGTTGGTTTCTCAACCAGTGATGCATTTTGTACAGAAGTGTCATTTAGAGCAACAACTAACATGAGCAAATATAGAAACCATGTGCATCCTAACTACAGAAAGTGCAAATACTCTTATGTGTTGGGCATGGATAGGTTATTATACCTAAACATTAATTACACAATGTGACCAAATGGTCATTTCAGAATTTAAATTGATTCTTTATGGATATAAATATTGTGATTACTTAAAACTTAGAAACTGAAGAATTCTGGTTTGCATTTAAGTTTACATTGGCAATTTAGTTTATTACTGTTTTCTCTTTCAAGAAAACTTAAGATGAATGGGGCAGTAGTAAGGTATAAAATACCCTCTCTCATCCAAACAGAACTCTGGAAAATATATTTTAGCATTAGTGATACAATTTCCCTGTGGCCATAATCTGAAATACATACACATAGCTGCCAACCATTTTTCAGTGATTCACAAATTCACGCCTTTATGCAAAAAATTAATTCCCCAATTTTCAATTATTTAAAATATTTTTAAATTAAATGATTTTTCATAAAACGCTGGTTATGATATCAGTAACATTTGTTTTGTATCATATGTTTTCAGCATGTTTTTTTTTGTTTTCCAATTTCATTGTTTTTCTGTAGTGTAGTAATATCATTAGAGATGGTGTAAGGTGCTTAGAGCCACGAAAAATTAGGGAATTTAGGCACTATAAAAAGTCATCATTATTATTATTATTATTTATTATATCGACAGTTGCTGAATAGGTCTGGGAAATGGACTTTGACCCTGCACCCCAACCCATAAAACTCCAAATATAAAAAATGGTGTGGCAAGGGACAGAGGAAACTCGGAATAGTAAAACGAAATATATTACACATACAGTGAAGTTTAGTTTGGAATATACCAAACACTTACCATGCATTCATTTGTATCGACAAATATTTGCAGACTCTAGGATCACTTTATGAATTCATGTCAAAATTCACTAGACTTTATCACCATTTTCACAAAATTGTGAGTCTGGAGGGTTGGCAGCTATGCATACAGTGTAATATTCCTGAAAACAGAAGTTTTTAGCTACATTTAACTATGCTGACTGGTAAATTTGTGGAATTACAGCTAGGATAAAATTCATGTGTGTATCAAACAGTAGTGAAACAAACAAAGTTGAGGTATTGCTCTGGCCTTGTCTTATACTTGTCATCTACTTGTTTATGAATGAAGGACAGAAACTGGCTAAGTTGACTTAAGCTTCACAGTGACTTATAGGCAAACAAATAGGATAGATTCTCCAGTTGTGTTTATGATGTGTTCTTAGATTTCAGTTTGGTCATTTGATTAATTTGCATCCAGGCCATGAAATTTTAAATTAATGTTCAGATATATAGTTTTGGTATTTTCTTTTTCTAAATATTTTTCTTAAGCAAATATATTTTTGAGGCAGTGAAGTTCTTTTGAATTTTGTCACTCATTAAAAAACATTGAAATATTGCCATGTTTCAAAAATATAAATTTGAATATTGCCCAGAAAATAGTGTAGTCTCTGATATCATGATTACTTCAGTATAATAATTATTGATTGTGGTTTCTTAACATGATGTTTAAATTGTGTTGTTTTTAAAATAATAAAAAATATTAAAATTATGTTCTTCCTGTATATATTTTTCATATTAATTTGGATTTTAATTTCTTTTCTCATAGTACATTGAGACATGTTTACTTTCGTAAGAAATAAAATGCAGTTTTGAAATGGGATATTGCATCTTGTAAATGCATGTACAGGAAAATATCTTTTCTCCAAATTAAGTTTGTCTGAATTTTCTGAATGGAAAACTTAACATTTTTCAGATGAATTGGTTTAGGTAACAGTTGTATTTGTCATATGTTTAAAATGTCAACCAATGAGATTATGCCACATCTACTTTTTTACTTGCATTTTAGCACCAGTTTTGAATGTGTTCAAAGGTCTGCTAGCCATTTCTTATTTAGTATTAATATTCTGCAGTTTGGACTCAAGGGGACAATCTAACTGGAATTATGGTACAGCTAACTTAAATTTTGTTTGCTTCTTTCATTAAATAAGTAAAGATGAAAGTTTTTGAATTACTAAAATGCATTTACACTTTACAAAGGAAATTGTCTTGCTTCCTGATGTTCCTTCCAAAAAACAAATTGACAGTGTGATGTTTCATCAAAGTTGGAAGGAATTATCATATCTTTATATAATAGAGACTGTCCATGCAGATATTAGTGATAAATAAGATGATGTTTTCATTTACCAATGCAGCAGTATTGCATGTCTTTCTGTGATGCCATTTTTTGTCAAGACTCCTCCACCTTACATGGAAGTTGATATCCTTTCATTCATCTGTCAACACCACTTAATTACCTTCAATGAATCAGTTGTTTTACTTATTTCACTTTAATACCATTGTAAACAACATTTTGAATGTTTGTGGCTGGACTTAATATGCAGGCTGTGTGTGGCCAGCTTCTTGTATTTATTCAATAATGACATACATAATGACTCAAATGATTTTATTGGGGTTGCATCTTTTGTATTAAACATTTTTGTCGAGATGAACATTTACTTTATGCATTGAAATATGCGTCATATTTGTACATGCTTCACTCAATTAAATTATAATGCAATTTAACTATTTAATGCTTTTTTCTTTTTCTTATCAACTTCCTACTGTTTTTTATTTTTAATTTGTTGGTTTCAAACAGTATTAGATAGGTAGCCGTAGCAGCTCAGTAGGCGGATACTGCATTTTGTAATCCAATGGTCATGAGACATGAGTTCAGTACACTGGAGAGAAAAAGCAAAGCCTGATTTTACATCCTAAATAAGAACACTGTGACCACAGTTGTGCTCAGAAACATGCAATGTACCTGATAATAAAAGAATGAAAAGCTCCTGTGTCCCTTAATATTTTAATTGGGATAGGTTTGGTAGAATTGCTCACAGGTGATAATGAGCCTTTCAACATAAATGGCTTACAGTTATCAATCATAAAATCAGACTGATTTGTTTAATCCAACAAATTGATTGCTTTCAGTACAGGTCTGTGACATTGGCTTATTAATATAGGAGCCTTTGACTAGTCTGTTTCAATTATGTTGCTTATTTTTCAATCTTTAGCAGTTAGAAATAGCATGCACTTTCTTGTTGTAATATAGATTTATCCAGTTTCCAATTTGAAATTTTCTAATGTGTTAATATACGTCAGGTACCAACTCTTCACGCCTCAAGATATGTACCTGAAGCACATCATTATTAACACTTTGTTGCAAATGGCAATGAAGTGTAGGTTGTATTAGTTTTGCCAATAAGTATACTTTGTACAAATATATTTCAGTGCTGTCTTGGCCATATTGATCTACTTCCTCTTCTCTAATAATTTATACTAACCTATTATTTATGATAGCATCAAAACACAATCATGTATGTAAAACGAAGAGTTGTTTTTTTCACTTTCCAGTTCTAAATATTTAATCTAATTTGCATTTCTCCATTTGACTTTTCTCTCTGTATTTTATCTCTTCTTTTTTATTTCCATTTGCCTTATAGACCACTGCGGTGGTTTAGTTGCAAGAGTGTCAGTCCTAGATTGGGGTGGGCAGCGCTGGTTTTAACCCAGGTCGAGTAACATACCAAAGACATAAAAATGGCAGCTTTTGCGATAGATGCTCAGCAGTAAGAGTTTAATGTTGGCACTTCTTATCCTGGTGTTAGGATAATGTGTCTTGGTTGGACGGCAGCATGATACAGAAGTGCTAGACATCACTATATACTGCCACGCTGCAGACCTTATAGTGATATGACTGAAAAATTGTTAAAGCTATGGTAAATATCCAAATCGCACACATGCAAATAACTCAATTTGCATACCTTCTCGCTCTCCTCTTTCTGCAACACTCTCTTTATGAAATTGCACTTGACTTGGTCTTCAAATGATATCCATTAGTGATGCAAGCCAAATTCCAATACTGAAATAGATATGTAAATAGCTTAGATTGTACTAATGTGCCAATTTTCTTCATGTCTCGGGGGGGGGGGGGGGAGGGGAATCCAAACGTCTTAAATCAGTTCAGTACCATTCCAAAATAGTAATTTAGTCTAATATGTAATATTAAGAACCTTGAAATTCCAGTTCATAATTTAAAGAAATTAGTTTCTTAAATATCAACACATTAACCTCTAGTGGCTACTTTACGGGGCAGAAGGTAGTAGCCTACTTCCAATGTTTGCAGCGTCAAGGTCATGCATGATACACTAAAGTGGGTGGTATTATATAAAGGTAGACAGATGTAGCACTACAGTGATAGCAAATAATCTGGACCTTTTAATTGCACTACAAAATACAGAGGGAAAAAAACTAAGTTTTTGGACCCGGTTTGTTTTTCTCGCCCAAAATTCGCCCATGGTCGGATTCCGAATTTGTGTCCATGTTTTAGACTTTATGGGCACAGATCTACGGCAGACAAATCTGAAGCGCACACAGACCGGTAAACCTGTGCAAAAAGTAGGATAAGGTGGACATTTCGAATAAAGAGTCTTCTCCATACGAAAATTATGTATCTGTTAAGCAAAACAAATAATGCATTGTTTCACCTTCTGACTTTGCGCCAGAAAACTAACCAAAGAAAATCATTTTCTTTAGTACAACTAGCCATTTGTCTTATGGAATATTGCTTGGAAATCGATGTATTAGGATGTATTCAGACAAAATCCCCAAAATGTGTTTCCAACTCGCATTGCATGCGAAAACAGCAAAAACCTCCAGGGGTTAATATGTTAACTAAAATGCAACACAAACTGAGTCCTCAAAAAATGATGTTATTAAGACATGCAATAAGGAAGTTCTATTTCTTTTTCTTTAAATGCCTAATCAATGTTTATTATCAATTGTACGATTGTTTACCTGCAAATTACAGAAGGCTGATAACTTTATTGTTTGAAAACGAAGTAAATTAAAATAAGTGTACTTAACTCCTCTGAATTCAAATCGTCAGAGAGAGTTTAAATGCATATCGCAGACTTCATGGTGTCTAGATGATTATTTTTAAGCAAATAAAAAAGCCAGTGTTCTGAAAACAATTAGTATTTAGAACAAAATATTTTTCCTAAAGTCTATCTTTCATTACTGCACATGTTGATATAGTAGCATATCATGGCGTATATAAGTGAATTTAATAACGGTTCCAAAAGCAAATTAGATGAAGCCGTTAGAAGACAAAATATTTAATGTTTCAGTTCAATGTATTTTAACCCCCTTTCTATCTATACTCTCTCATTTCTAAATATTAAAAAACCATACCATATTTATGTATGTATATACAGATGCATATATATACATTCTAACCCTTCCTTTCCTTCTCACATACATATTTTATCTTCATTTATTATTTACACTTTTTGATAACTTTAGTTATTGGCATATGATTTAAAGGCATAAACAAATAAAAAAATGAAGAAAAAATTACTGTAAAATTAATGGAACGCAATTTCCTTAACTTCCCGTTTTATGCTGCATAATATTTAATCTTTTGTAGTGATATATTATTATATAATGAGTCAAGCGCAGATTTCCCAAAGGCAACTTCAGTTCCAGTGAATTTGCATTCGGCAAACTGCCCTATGGCATTTGAGTTAATTTGGTGTCAAATTACATTTTTAGAAATCACAGGTTTTATTTTAATAGATGAATTGACAATTTTGATATAATTGCTATTCTGGATGGTAGTTTTCATTGTGTCAATAAAAGAGGTCACAAAGTTGCAAAACAGTGCCTGAGATTTAGTTTTTTGCAAAGGAACTGAAAACTTATATATTTTAATAAGATTTGAACATTTAAGCTCGTGTATCTATTTGTCTATCTGTAGTTTTAATTGCAGATAAATTTGTTCCTAAACTTTTAAATATCTTCTCATGTTTTTCCAGGATAGGTGCAATAAGAAGTGAAAATAATTCAGGTCCTTAGGTTGATGGTAGTCTTTGATTGTGTGTAAATAAGTCCTCACAATGACGTCCTCACAATGATGGCAAAGTCAGAGTAGTCCTCATAATGCATAAAGAAGTATTTGGCAAAAATGAAGTGATACAGATATTGCCTATCCTACAGTTAAGCTTACTTTCAAATTTCTAACATATACTTTCATTCCTTCTTATGGTCCTCGAAATGTACTAATATGTCAAGGTCCTCACAAGTATATGAATACAAGCATGTGTGTGTGTGTGTGTGCGTGCGTGCGTGCCTGTGGGTGCGCGCGCGCGCGTGAGTGTGTGAAAAGAGCGAGACCAGATTATGATCTAGGGTTACCGTTCATGGGTTCTTCGATGACGCGATTAAATAAACAGTTAACAACCGCGATATTGAGTGTTCTATGAACTATTTTAACCAGTGTATATATTAGATTCTGGAGTAGTGTTTTTCTATTTTGTTCTTTAAGCCTACACATCTAATACTACGACAGCACAAACAATATCATAATGGTGCATTGGTCCCAGCTACTCAATGGACAAAATATATATAATGAAAACTTTACTCGAAGGATTTAACATTCATCTATAGGTTATGGTTTCAAGGAATCCTGATAAGACACTTTCGCTATGTAAAGTCCGAGTGTTGAATCAATCTCTGATTTTGAAAGCGATACAAAAGTTCAAATTGTCTGCTATGGTGGCCTTTAAGGATGTACGATATGCACCATTTATGTAGGATAAACTAGACAAATTTATAAGCTTTTTGGTGAATTCGCCATGTCAAAATGACTTCAGGAGTATCCATAGCAAACTAACTTCATTGTGATCAGTGTGACTTCCATAGATAGGACGAACGATTTGGACTATTTTGATTTAGTTATAATCTGGAACCATCTAAGCCCATTGCATTATAAGCACCAATTGAGGAGATGTTTTGAGAATGGATCCCTGGGTAACATTAAATGGTGTCAGATAGGCACCAATTTCATCTGTGAAATCTAGGCATCAGAAGAAGTTTTCATTCCGTAAAAGGTTCATGTATATATGATCATTCTTCAAGAAGGATTAGTGACAACTATTTCAAGATGGGTTTGATAGCTGTCATATTGGAGAAAACATGCGCACAGCATCGCCATTGTCATTTAGTATCAGCTCGACCGCATTCAAAGCGTTATGGCCTTCACACAATGTTTAAATGACTTTAGGATCAGAAAAAATATCACATTTAACATGACCAAGACTGCCGTTGGCCCTACCAGCCGAATGTGCACACAGAATAGAACCAGCCATTAAACCCTAGAACGACTAGAGAGGTCCTCGACGAATCGACGGACGAACAACACGGTAATTATATGATATGTGTACATTTTCTGTATAGGCAGTGTGTATGTATATGTTGGTTTGGGTGTGCGTTTGACGTACAACAGTCTATGTATGAAGAGTTGCAAAAAAAAGGTCATGTTTAATGAATGCAAATCATAGCTCTTAGAACACCTAGCTAACTCGATAATTTTGTCACTTAATCAATATCTAACCAGTATTAATAAATCGTCTTCGAAAATTATATAAAAATATTCCTTGAAATTATTTGTGGTTTCAAATTGACAATATAATTCAGACACACCAAAAGTGCGCCTAAACCTTCTGTAAACTCTAATGCATTCAGCACTGTCATACGCTTTAGTCCGACGTTAAACCCTAATACATTCACCACTACCAAACGCTGTAGGATGAATGGAAACCCAACTAAATTCACCACTATAACACGCTGTAGGCCGACTGTAAATATTAATACATTGAAGATGATAAGATATTATAGGGTTTCTGTAAACCCTAATAAATTCACCATTATTACATGATGAAAAACAACTTGTAAACCCTAATAAATTCATCGCTATCACAAATTGTATGCCGACTTTATACCCTAATACATTCACAACTATCATACGCCTTAGGCCGACTGGACACGAAAATGCATTCACGACTATAAGACGTTGTAGGCCGACTGTAAACCCTAATATATTCACCACTTAAAGACAATCTAGACCGACTTCGTAACCTAATACATCCACCACTAAAAGACCTAAGCCGACTGTATAATACAATCCAATAAAAGACGCTATATGCCGACATCAAACACTAATACGTTCGCCACTAAAAGACGATATAGGCCGAATGCAAACCCTAATACATTCACCACTAAATGATGCTATGGGCCGACTGCAAATCATACTACATTCATCACTACAAGACGCTGCAGACGCCCTAATACTACATTCATCACTACAAGACACTGTAGACGCCCTAATACTACATCCTTCACTACAACACGCTGTAGACGCCATATTTCATAAAGTCTTTCGTTTACAGCATAAGGTATATCATGTTTTCTTTTACAGCAAATATAATGTTCTCAAACGTATATTCCTTCACGTGCAAATTAATCAAGAACAACATTATTAGATAAATGCTTTACTAGTACACAGACACTGGTTAAGTAACTTAACAATATATACGTATGTGTACATAATACTTCCAGGTGTATATAATCATCATTGGTAAGACATCTGATCTTAATTTGAAGTCATATACTCACTGAAATCGTGCAACAGTGGAACACTTTAGTTATAAATGCTAAACCAAGTTGGACAAGCAGCGAAATTGTTAACAGAAAAAGTTATGTCAGAGGCACTTTTGTGTCAACCTGACTATGCTAATTATATCAGCACGGCTATTCGATATCTGTATCAATCTGGCCATATGATATCTATATCAGCATGGCCATATGACATATCAAGAAGACATGGTCATAGTGTAGCTGTATGAATCGAACTGTATTATATCTATGTCGACATGTCCATTTAATATTTGCTAGAGCTAGGTACCACAAACAATATTTTACCACAGTATATCTGAACAAATCAATATGTACCTTAGTATTATGCGTATACAGTAGTTTGCTTGGATTTTAGAGAAAGAAAGTGTTTGTACATGTGCTTGCTGCAACGGAAACGGAGCGTTGCGTGTGTAAATCTTGTTGTTGTTGTTGTTTTATAATACTGTATCATGTGTAATTAACTCTGTCATCGACAGTAATTCCGGTTGTAAATGCAGTTGATTGTAAAATTTCTCCTGGCCTGAAAAACGTTCAAGAAGTAAAGGACAAGTCAGTGTGATAAACAGGTGGAAACATTATTTACGTAATACATGATCTATGTGTGTGTATGTGTGTGTGTATTGTTAACGTAGTCTTAACAATTGCTCATTCATATCGCTTCGACGCTTGCAGTGTGGATGTGTATAGTGATGTATATCACTGAAACATTGTACACACGACATGTAGCATCATATCCAACCCAGGCAGTCTTAAATCAAATACTTTTGTGCAATTATTCACTTTTGGTACAAATGAAACTTTACACAGTGGATAGTCGTCTATAAAGGCCCTAACGTACGTAAACTGCTAGCTTACAAAGTGTATGTAAACTGTCTCAGTAAAGACAATCCCCTGTATGTTGGTGCACACAACAATTTCGATGTATTCTAGTAATCACATGTGATACTGGAAAACACTATAACTTCAGGATTTACGCATATATATATATAAATATATATATATATATATATATATATATATATATATATATATATATATATATATATACACACACACACTCACTTATAAGTTTGGTCCAACTGCAAATAACACAGACTGATCTGCTATCACACAATGTGATGTCGGACAATGGTCTATTTTATTTTGTTTTAATTGATTGCACCTAAAAGACTGATTAACCCAGATATACCACTCCATTATGTCGTGGCAGATCTGAATTTTGCAACATAGGTAAATGTAATAAATTGCAAAGTTTGTTAAACTTTACCTTATGTTAAATAAGCGTAATGTGTACTGTTACTCATATCTGATTTGATACATATTTGTTTTATATATAGTTGTTTGGTTTTCAGTTTCAAATTATTGTTTCATTCTTTCTTACATGTTATTTTAATGTAAATTTAATTACTAGAGATGTTTTTTTTTTCCAGTATACTGATGGGCCTGAATTATTTGTTAGTATACAAGTAATGTTGACCTTTATCCTGACATTGATCCAAGGTTAATAGCAACCACGTGAACATGTTTTCTTTAAAAAGAAATTAGATACTTTAATTCTTAAAGTAAAAGTTTTGTTATTGTTAGTTTCATGTTAAGAATACGTGATATAAACGTTCACATAACTCATTCGCTCACTTCCTGATTTGTAATTTGGGGAGTTTTTCTAAACGGCGTATTTGAATACAGTATAATCTTTGCTTGAATGAACATTGTTAGTTTGGAACTTTTTACATCTGAAGTTAATTCATTTTTTTTGTTGTAGGCGGTTTTTAATTTCTTCAGTTCAGTTGGAGTTTAAATGATTAATTCGTATATTTGGAAATTTTTTATGTGCTCATACCGAATTCACGTACAACGACAGTGTATCAACTTTTTATACGGTTTTCGATTCAAGACAATATTGTGGTAGAATTATTATCAAGGTCTTACTAAACCAAAAATCAGATTCGGCTTGGAACATCTCACCTTATTAAAACCTACCTCTTATTAAAACCTACCTCTTATTAGTAAGCACGGTCCATATAGTGAACATTCTGGGTCTTGATGCTTTTTGTTATTAAAAGATTTTTTTTCTATTTTGTGGCAATGGCGGACAAATTGGATGACAGATTAGGAACATTTGTGTAAAGTTGAATTTGCTAGAAAGTTTTCTGTATAATTTGCATAACTTCGATTAATACTTTTTGAAGAAGTAATTTAGAGGCTTTCCAAATTTAAGTCATGAATACCATATTTAATAGCAGATCAACTTCATTGGCACCAATATTAAAGACCTAATCCATCGAAGATTTTTGTCAAATTTTGTCGTATTCTTCTCAGCATTGATTTTGAAACACTAACAATTTTTGTGGAAAGAGAGACAGAATTTGTATAGTTTCAACAACAATATATTTCAGAATATACTTTTGTAGAATCTTTAAGACTAAATGTCTAATATCATTTTAGTTAAAGTTGTTTGGTGGGGCTTTTTTTGTAAAAGAAAGAATGTAAAGATTTGTTCTACTTTAAACAATGTCAGAGTTATGTGTGACAGATTCGAATAATGCTATTATAAAGTATAAAGCTAAAGGCCGTTTTAACCGTATTCTTTCTGTCAATGGTTCAATGGCCGTGGATATAAATTTTTTTCAATGTCAATCTATTTTAGTACTGGATGCCATATTTGATAATGGATTGGCACCACTTGTAATAATTCTGAAAGGCATTTATGGCAGAATTCTAAACCTTTAATATTTCAATTGCCTATGGTTTAACAGCTTGAATCGCGTTATCTGATAAACTTGGTCAAAGCTTGTTAAGTGGAATTTGAAAATGTATTAATTAAAAAGTTGTGTCTTAATTTTGGATGGCAGATTAGTATAATGCAAAAAAGAATCCATGAAAAGGACTGATGGTCTACTGGGTGAAAAGAATTTCAAGGAATCTAATATTACTGAAGTCTATATCTTCTTTTTAGGTGCCAAGGACTGATATTATCTATGATCTACTTCCTAATCCCCAACAACGTTAAGTCGGTAAATGTTCTCACGATTCCTTTAAGTGTTGTACAAAATTCTAATCTTGATCCCGATAATTTGGATGAAAGGGCTGTAGTGTCGTTTAGGATAATATCAAAACACAACTGCTTGATAATGCTGGTTAAATCTATAAATATTTTATCCGAGGAGGAAACATTAAATGATGTTACTGAGGGGGTATTAGTCATGGCATTCGCGCGACGTATCTACAAGCTGGGTGAAAAAATAAATATTCACTCGTACTGTCTTCTGTTTTCATTCTTCTAAGCCAATATAAATAAATAAATGATCCAGTACATTTGAAATTAGAATCACTGATTACCAACGTGTCTTTCTTTTGTTGCTGATCTGATGTCTAGTACTATGTTTACAGTTTGAATTATTCTTCATCCTGAAATCGTTTTCTTACGTTAATATATGATATTCCTCTGTGTATGTCTGCTCTTTGCTTTTCCTTGTTGTCATTGACATGCTAAGTAAATCAACCAACGACCAAGACGAGCCGGAAAAAATAAAATAGTTTGGGCAACTAATTTTGACAACCAAAAATGTCATAATTATATGGTTTCCACCATGATTAAAAAGGTGTCGATGTGTTTAATATTGTGTAGGTGCCCGCCTCTTCAAGTCTGACAGATTAATTCCATTCTTACTGTATTTCCATTGTTGCACATGTTACGTTAAATATGCTCCACTTCGACAATGGAGAAGCAGGAAGGTGTAGAGATTAAGATAAGGATATTGTTAGATAGAGGCAATCAAATGAAACACAGGAAATATAAGCAGTACAAGCCACGCATCACTTTGTCATATATGCAACTTTTATTGTAAAGACAAGTAGGCTTCCAATCTTTAAGACAATCTTTAATTTGGTTGCAAAGTAGTCCGTGTACATTTATACATGATGTGACTAATTTGTTTTAAAAGTTGCTCGTGTATCATAATCGAAATTTTTTAAACATTTTTAGGTGATTAAAGCATTCTTTCGATCATAATATAACGATAATGTTAGTAAATTCTTTAAAATAAACCGGCTGCATGTCTTCCATTGTTCGTGTCAATTGTTTTTAATTCAGTTGCAATAACCAGAAAAAGAGGTAGTCAAAACACATTTTAGCTGAGAGATTAAAAGGGAGATATGTATACAGTAGGATGGATAAGGCTAACATTATATTCTGTGACATTCATGATACTGAAGAGGAATATCATTTTATTTTAGAATGTCATGTGTATACTATCATGAGTGTAAACTCAATTGAAAACTTCTTCTGTAATAAACAATATATGCACACGTACATTGAACTGTTGACTCCTAGCAGTAGGAAACGAAGAAGTTCAGCAGCTAATTTGATATATGACGCATTTAAAATAAGTGATAGATTATTATTTCCTGAGTAATGTATGATAAAGGTTTTAGATATTAGTCAATTCTGACACATTATTATTTATCGAGTAATGTATAATAAGGATTTTAGATATTAGTCCAATCTGACACATTATTATTTGTTGAGTAATGTAGGCATAAGATTTTAGAAATTAGTCCATTCTGACACATTATTATTTCCTGAGTAATGTATGATAAAGATTTCAGATATTAGTCCATTCTCAAATTCTCATCTCTTGACAATGACTATTTTAGTTTCTCTATAAAGTTTAACATATTATATTTGACAAACAATAAAAACGTTTTGTACTATTTATTTTATAATGAAGAAAACACTTATGATCCCAAACTTTTTAATCAGTTGTGTCCCACACTAAATGCGAACAGATGCAAGCAAATTTTGAACTAAAACGTAGCAGAGTAATATATCAGAAATTTGTTCTTCGTGAAGGATGTACATATTTGTATTATCTTTCTGAAACGTAAACAATAATTTATTAATAAAACAACAGGGATGCTATATCAACTTTACTCAGTATTATCTTAATAGTATCGATATATGTTAATATCTTCAATAAGTGCTTCCTAACCATGACCCTAAAATGACGTATTAATAGTTATCGGGCTTTGAGATGAACTTATATATTTCGGCAAGAGAGTAGAAAAATGTAGAAGTGGCAAAATGTATTGACTGTCACATGTTGAGGACGACACCGGATGATTGCAACTTAGTGACACTTTAAATTTATCGTTGATACATTCGTAATCATTTGTGACTATTCGTCAGACGTGAATGAAATCTTGAAACCCCTTCCGCCGGGCCCAGTATCGTGAAATAATATTATCCGTGCACATGGCTTGTTACAAGTAAAGTCCAATCCGATCACGGTTGCTTCGTTCTCTTTATACCATGCAATGTATCTGCAAGAGAATAATAATAAAGTTAATAAATTAGTCAGTGGAACTAATTATTAATTTTCCATGACCGGAAACCACTTACTAATGGGTCATTGGTCCATAAATACTTTTAATACACTGACTTTGTCATCTCTTTCAGGTATTCAATAAATCTATGGTGTACATTCGGGTTCTTCTTTTGTTGTTCATTACTGGCTTCGCGTATTTCCTATATATATATATATATATATATATATATATATATATATATATATATAATGAAATCTTCCAAAATTGGTGCCCGATATCTTATCGTGCGTGGCGTTGGCCCGAGGTTACGAGCGTTGGACACAAAAACGTTTATACACAGAAACATAATTTGTTTCATTAAACACTGAAAAGGAAATGGAAAGTTAGATTGCGCATGCAATCTTCAAACAAAAAAAGTTTCGAGACAAAACAAAACGTCTCAAACGTTAACAAAATCTAAATACTTCTTAAAGTTTTTATTTAACATCCATATGTGATATTACGAATTTGGATTACTAGTAATTTTTATCCGATGTATACGCTTTGTATTCTTACATTGTTGTACATCTTTCAGATATTCATATCTACATTTAATATTGGTCGTTTATAATTTATTGTATGGATCTTATATAGCCCATTCTCTTTTCGAATGTACCTTCCTTTATAACATGGGTATAAGAGTACTGTCCTTAACAGTCTTGTACTAAGCTCGACACAAAATAAATGTTTTATAAAATTTTCAGTAACTTTTAAATGTCATAAAAAGTGTTTCAGAAATCATCCTAAAAGGAAGACGTTTTGGTAAGCTGTAATGCTAACGTTAAGGCCATATAAAAGATGTATATATGTTTTAAGATATAATTTGAACGGTAAAAGCTATATACTAGTAAGACACGTACAAGCAAAGGCCAAATATGATTAAACGTAAATAACTTTTGACGAGATGTTATCAAACGTTTGAACTATGGTTTTGTTGTTGTTGCTGGTGGTGGTGATGTTATTGCTGCTATTTATGATCATGATAGTGATGTTGCCGCTGATGATGATACTCATACCGATGATGCCCATTACTGAGCATATTTGGGATAGCACCCATAAAACAGATTAATTACACCACAGTCGCTTATCATGCTGCCAAAAGCACGACCTTGTGGTTAGATGGTGGAGTGGATATTCCAACGTATTAAGCTACATTCATGTTTTGAACACTGAGGAGACTTTTAAAATGACCATTTTGGATCCACCAAGAACTGTTAGCTTAGACCTGGTAACAGCAACTGCCTTATGTTAACGTCCATCCAGGTGAATTTAGCTATACAGATTATGTAGCAGCTTTCAACTAAAAGAACCAGTATGGTGTAGCTTATAGTTGGATACAAGTTTAACATTATACTTTATTTATACTTTGTCTAAATAATATGAACTTTAAATCTAACAAATTTTCATTAACACTTGACATCGACAATATTCTATTGGAATTCATATAATTCGGGATTTGCGAAAGTTACAAAAATATCAGCACATTTTTATTGGCTATGGTATACTATAGTTCATATATATGTCACAAAAAGAAGGAAAAATGATTTCACGTTGACATTTAGTTGCACTAATATTGCCATATACAATGTCGATGTAAGGTTGCCAATAAAACTGGGAAACGAAACCCCACAAAATACAAATATTGTAAATGGACCTACTACAACGTTTGTGATGTTTGAGAAATAAGGTGTACCAAGTAGAGTGAGGAATTAAAGGATACTGTAATTAAAACCAATTCAAATCTGTTCAAAGAAAAGAGTATATATTATATAAATCAAAATCATCAGCAAGAACCAGAAGGTAGTCAAGAACAATTTTATATGAGAACAACCATAAAAACATTTAACCATCAGGATAATACCTGATTAAAGAAAATGACAAAAAGAGAATGAAGATAGATAGCTTACAAAATATAATGTTATTCCAAAGTCAGAAAGGGAAGGAAACAAATACATACATACATACATACATACATACATACATACATACATACATACATACATACATACATACATACATATAAATATACTAAAACGAGTAACACATTCTTAACACTAATTGTGATGTGTCTACATCTCTGGCTAATATTACACATTATTAAATGAAAAAACAATTAAGCTGATATGATCACCTTGGAACGTAACGGCTCCTGCTTAACTTTCAGCTTTAATATGATGCCAATTAATCCCCAGATACTAGACGTGGACATTTCTAATCCCGACCGATTCATACCAAAGAATTATAAAATGATATTACGAGCTGCCTTGCTTCGTGCTCAGCATTAAGAGACATGGATCCAAGATAATATGACTGGGTGGGACATGATGCAACATGCTTGCTGCATGATATCCTAGTAATAGACATCATTAAAAACGGCAACGATGCAGACATCGTAGCGACATTACTGAACATTATTAAAGCTACGTTATGAAACCAAATTACACACGCATACACACATAGACACAAACACACACACAATGCATCCATATTCCGCTGCTTTTGAACGTTTTGATAGATCGAATAAACGGTTGGTATTATCTGTATCTCTAGCGTTTATCCTAGCATTTGTTTCTCCACTACTCCTTGCTTACAGTTCCCTCTTCTTTCACCCTTTGAAAAACGTTTAACCGTGTTTGCTACAAACAAAATATTATTTGATTACTCCCTTCTTATTTATATTTGTTGGAGAATCTCGTTAATTTATTTCTTTGCCCGTAAATTTATTATAGGAAAACATCTTGATGCAGTTGAGTCTAGGCTTTGCAATGTGTTCAATAAAATAAGTGACGCCATCATTTGGTGCAATAATTATTTCGTTTGAATATCTTTCATTAATAGCATAGTTGTATTCTCATAGATATGAACTGGGACATTGTATAACATTTTATTATTTGGTATGTGCTTCTCCTGAATGTAAGAACAGAGTCACTCTAACTTGAAATTAATTTGTTACCGAAAAAAGAAAGATTTGGTTGGAACAAAATCTGATAAAAAAAATGAAAGAGATGACTGCCATTTTAGCCTTTCTCCAGCTCATTGTGTATTGGTCCTTTGTCAACAGGTAATGTATTGTGTTAGTTAATGTTTTAATATTTAATGACGTCTTTTAATTCTTTTATATTGCCAGTATATTACTCATGCTTTTTTTGTATGGTTTATCATTGGACTTGCTTCGAAATTCAAATACCTCAGATAAATTTTACACGCCAAATTCTCATCAGTTGTTTCGTTAAGAAATTGTTCTTCGTTATGGAATATATCTTGATATTGTCTATATAGAGTTTATCAAAACCATGCAAGTAACAATCGACCTAACGAACATTATTTAAAGGGTAAGAACACAACCTGCAGAATAAATTTGTTTTATTGAGATAAACAAAAGCAATAGCACAAGCCTCATATACAATGAGAACCAATATTATAAGCAAGGGTAAGCAAATATAACATACAAATAAATAACTGTTACAACCTTGACTTTCAAAAAGTTGCAAAGAACCAAGTCGCAGACAGGATGTAAATTCATTTAAAACAACGAGAAGGATCAATCACTTAAACCAAATTCCCTTTCAAACTTAAAAACGAAACGAACTGCAGGACTATTGGATTTCTGAAGCGGAAACCAGAATGAGGACATTGGCAATCAGAATGAGGACATGTTTCAATTGCACATGTTAATATTTTTTATTGTTATATTGCTTGCTGAAATATGCGTCACAGTATCTTTGATTGTTACAAATTGTATACAAGCTTTCAGTCATGTATGTGCATTCTATTTTGAGAAAGATCGATAATTCGGAGGCATTGACTGCCCAATTAGGCTGATTTCCCATGATCTATATGTGCATCACTACAGTTAAAACACCAGAGCCCAAAACTATGGGATTGATTTTAAATCATGTCTTGTTTGACATCCATGGCCTCGTTTCGTTTCCAATCCTTCCACGGTTATTATCTGCTATTTGAATACTTATATATATCCGTGTGATTTACGTAAATGAAAACTCTCAAGCGTTCTTGAGAATAAATCGTCCTGGAAACCTTATTATCGATTCATTATTGTTTTGAATATATCCAAAAAGAGTAACTCATTTAAGAAATAGAGAATCTATAGACATCACCCAGTTTTAAACGTATGAATAATATGGACATTATGACGTTGAGGATTGGAAACGTGAAGTTGTGTTCTCATATCTTCTCTCTCCTTCTCTCAATCTTACTATCTCTCTATCTTCATCTCTATGAGTATATTTTAGCACCTCTTGATAGGCCATAAATAGGATGCATGCATCTTGTATTTTTGAATTGGAAACGATTTCATTGGTATTTTGGGGCAGAACGAAGCAAAGAAGCATGACCTATATAGAAATCATGGTGACAAACACATTCATTGTGTAGCATATATGTTATGTACATTTGATTTCACTTAATTATTTATTTGTTAGTTTTATTTTTTTTAAATTCCCTTACATATTATTCTAATGTATTCTAATGTAATTTTATTTACTGGATTTGACATTGTTCAGAACTTCAGTTCACTTTTACGTAAACACTAATAAAGAAACATTCTAATGCTGACCTAGGTCCTGAACTTGATTCACGAGTTGAAGTAAACCGTTGTTTAAAATTTTTAAAATCCTTTCTTAGAGCATATTTTTAAATGAAGTCGCGTCCCTACTAGGAGTACGCGATACATAACATGTTGCATTTGTTTCAAACTCAGTTTAACTAGTGGACTGACCCGCACCTGTTATGCGCAGTAGCCATATTTTATATTTATCTATTGCTAAATAATTATTAGCTAAATAATTATTATTTACGCCTTACCACTTGAGACATCTAAGTGTTCTTTTTATTGTGTCCAGTTTGATGTGTACTTTACTTTTTCTTCAAATTCTTCGGATTCGGAAAGTTTATTTTCCACTGGAAACACTTATGCTCTTAACTAATTATCTTTCAATTACAGTTATCAAAATTCACTGACCAGAACATACGTCATCGCAATCCATTTTGGATTTAATCGTGATTTGACTTCAGTTTTATTACAACATTTTATGTCAAGACTTCTATTTCTTAGTTCTTGAATTATTCTTGGATTAGGTTTGGATTTTATTCATAAACCAATAAGTTCCTATTTTCATTTTTACCTTGTTTTTCTAGGAAAATAAATTATATGTTACATTTCACAAAGCTTGTTGTCTTTACTCTTTCCTCTGTACTGTTTAAAAGAGCATGAATACGTAATTCAATAACCTTCTTCAAAACATCATTAGGTACCGCGGCTATTATTGATTTTAACGTTTATCAGCATCGTATGTCTCTGTACTGTTTTAACTCTTGTAAATTTTATCGAATTCGCTAATGCTGTATCAAGTCACCATTATAGTGTTTGACATTCTGTCTTTCCCATTTTGTAAAGTGAACTATTTTTAGCAGTACATTTTCTTTTTTCTTTTCATCTATGACATTTTCAAACATTTTGTGCTACTGTTATTTTTAAACTTGTTTACAAAAGAATTAAAACTAGATAAGTATTATTCAATCTATGGGGAAAAAGTTTTTAAATATAGTGTAAAGAAGCATTCTGAATGACAATATAAATTTAAGGAGTGAAAAGGTAAGTAAGTCTGTAGACAAATCAAAGTTGAAAATGAAAACTAAAAATATGCATTGACCAAGATTGGGAATTCGAGCTAAAACGGAGTGTTCATTGTATGCAAAAGAGTAAAACACTTTTCATACCAATTAATTATAACTAACAGCAGTCACATGACACAATGATCAGCATAGTTAAAGCGTTCAACAGATATACCGTTTGTCATCGTTCATGAAATAATGTCACACGCGTATTAGAAACAAATTCCATATGAAAAGAAAACATGATAATACAAACTTACAAACTGAACTACTCACGTCACTTTCTTCTCTTATCATTCTTACCCATATCCGCACGACAAGGCAAGTCGGCTGGTCGTATCAATATCTAAATCTTCTATTTTAAACTTGAGGTTCTTCCCCGGCACCATGATGTTCCAAACAGTTATAGCTGAAGTTGATGAAGGATTGTAATTCGATGGATAGTTTGGGGATGTAATTTCACCAGATGTCGATTCAATCACCTCATATATTACATCCACTAAAATTAAATAAAAGAAAAATAACAAATTCTTTCAAAGTGACCTTGAATATATAAATACCAGTAATATACGCAATATACTAATTGTAAAGTTTCCATTAATCTCAAGCATACCATGTTTTACCATGAACAGAAGTATGTGTTTCAAAATGCCATGACCATGAATTAGAGATATGAAACTCAACTACATAACGGCACAGGTTGTAATGCTGAATTTTAAAAAAACATTTTATTCCTTGAACTGGCAAAGCTCTGACATTACAATGTGGAGGTAAAAGTAAAACAGAAAAACTTAAATATTCAAACTAACTTTGACTTTAAGGATATAAGCCCAATGTGGTAATATACTTACATTCCATTGATAATGCAAATGTGTACCAAGAGCAATTACATCGATTGAGATAGCACATAACCTCGCTACTTTTCCTAAACGTAAATTGAAGAATTACCGCAAACGGATTGTTATTTCGAAATTCACGTTTTAGGATTCTCATCCGTGTATGAACAAGTCAATGTCACATCAAAGAAAGACATGCTTGCTCATATTGTTGAGGAATTTGAACCATCCAAGTCGCTCCCAGTCATCCATGGACTTACAGAATGTTGCGTGCTAGCCACATACATCTTCAGTAAGATGTTTAAGATGTTTTCGGACACGGCGTTAAGACTGTAGTTAACATCAGATATCGGACTGATACAGGATTTATCGATTTCAATACTGACGAGAATAAAATGGCAGAAAATTGTCAGAAACACTGAGGTTCTAAAAAAGCAGGCATTCCCTGCAACCAGGTTCTGATGATGTGATCACATTAGAACACAAATGAGACAGGCAGACCTTGTAACCATAACATCATGCAAGCGATTTGAAAATATCTTCAACGGCGACCAAAGGGAGGTAAAACATGCTCAGGGTCACAAAATACTCTTCAATAGTTTTCTCAAGTCAGTCTTGACACACTCTAACTTTAAAACCGATGCGTCGAAACATCTTATAGAGGAACGTTTTACATGGCGATGTCACATCCACGTTGGAGCTGCACACTTTGAATTTAAGAGAATTCCAGAAGTAGTTCCGATGCAGATGTGTTAACTTAATTAATGCAGCATGTCAGTAGGTTCAGACAATACATTGGCATGATCAGCAATTCACGTTTTCACATAAACCAAGCTATATAGTTAGTATATGGTAATAGTTCACGGCGAAGGACAAATAAGCAACACCATAGATTATTAAGGTTATCTATTAATAGATGTGGGTCCTAGCCAGACAGGTTGTTGGTATATGTAAATGTCTGTCAGTAAGACTTCGTTTTGGTCAAACCATGTTGATGCTGTTCATTAGGGTTACGGGTTATTCTGTGTTGGTGATTTTGTGTTCTGTTCAGTAAACATGCGTGTAAGTCAAAATTTGCATGTAATGTGCATACAACATTTCCTGTTTCATTTGACCCAAGGCTGTCCCACCATATGCAACAAGTGGACAATTGCAAGATTACCATGTTCTTATTGTACACAAAACATTTTCGTGTTCAAACTATACAATTTGTAACATTGTCTTTTACTGTTGAAGTCAAGGACTAATATTAAACTCTCATGTAGCATTGAAGATATATTTTCAAAATGGCTACCCAATTTGTATTTTCATTGTACTAATAGGTATATTCGTTCTCAGCCAGTACATACTCCGTTTGTATTTATGATTTTTTGTATCTGATTCGTAAGTTTTGTGAGTTTTGTTTATTTATTTATTTAAGTTGTTTTGTTGACTTATATATTTATTTACTTTATAAAACATTTAGACGTTCAGGGCAATAATTCGTGTCATGGAAATTATTTTAACTTAAGGAAAATATATTTTTGATTTGTGTTTTCAAAATATACACGCACTGATTCTATACGGTTAGACTCCTTTATTACATTTCAATCATAGTATAATACATATTGTCCAAAAGGAGTTCGGTTCTTCAAAAGTAGAAAATGAAACATCCGATATAAGAAACAAAACAGTTTTGATATCAGCAAAAGGCAACAGTACTCTTTATATTCAAAGAAAGCAAACAATGTCTTCCAATTATCGGGAAATGTAGAATAAAAAGGGTGCCAAAATTTTACCCATTACATTTTAACAGGATTATTGATAATCTGAATCTTATTGCTGTTTTTTTACCGTAGAAATATCTGTGATATATATAATTAAGTTATAGACTATGTTAAGTAGTACAGTTATTAACTTCTTATCTTCACGTCAACACAGAATATTCAAAGGATGTCTTTCCGTTTCTTTTAAAGGCAATTTTGAGTTAAATTAGGTTTTAGTAAGTAAGTTGCTCTCGCTGCAAGGTTGAAGACTTACCATTTTCAGTGCACACATGAATGAGTACATTTACTAAGAAGCACATGGTGAACATTGTGTCGCTCACTTTGCTTAATTTGTTTAAAACTGCGAGTCATTTGTACAAAAGTTGTTTTTTTGTAGGGTTTAACGCCATTTTTCAGCACACGATAGGCTATACATGGCGTTCAGAATTATTGCTGGAGGATTGACAAGCTGGGCTTCATAGTATCAAACTCGCAACGACAAAATGGAATAAACTATTAAAGCGTTGCAATAAGCTAACATCAGGCAGAAACATCAAATTATCTGATTCGCTTGTTTGTCCAACCGTGATTTAGTCGCTGGTCGTTAATGTCCACGATGAACAATTCGATGATGATCTCTCCGATGATAATCTCTTCTCGATCATGATCTAATTAAAATCTCCCTTCCGTTGACCGGGGAATTAGATCAACTGACCTGCGTAGTCAACATCCTCGGAAACAGACTAACACTCTAGCGACGGCCAGAACAGTCTTTTAATATTTGCAAGCCACGTCACGGATACAATTAAATTACTGATCATCCCGAGGATAAATACGATAATTTCCTTGTGTATATCCACTCTGACGTTGAATATATCAAATATTTGATGAGTGCAAATTATCGCCGTGATGATTGTCTAGGGGATATTTTTTATATATAAAACAGCTGATTATCATTACACTGCGATATCATCACATGAGGCAGAACCAGGATGTAAAATCATCGCGGATGGTGACTACATTGATGGATCAGCTTGTGGAACGGGGAAGTTTATCATCGGCATTGAGGTCCATAAAACCGTTTCAATCAGTGTTGTATGTTCTAACCGAAGACGTTTATCCAAAGAAATACAGTTTGATTGTAATCTTGAGTATTTCAGTGATATTTCCGGAGATATTATTTGTAATCTGAATGATCGTAGAAGGGTTGTCTTACAAAGGGAATCATTATACCGAGTTTAAGGAATTCTGAATATAGTTATCGTTGATGAGTGACACGGGATACGAAGACAATGGTACTCATCATTGAAATACAGCCGTGTTAGATGGGACAAATTTGCTTGTCTTATTAGGTTGGTTTTCACGAGTAACCGTTCTTGATGCTGATGTCAGCTATGATGATCTAGTAATATTTCGGGACCAATTAACACGATATGATATGACATTTATCAGCAACGACTATAAACCTGATGATTGCAGGAAATTTATCATCAAGCAGTCCCATAAAGATAATCGCGCAGCGTTGTTAGAATGTGTCGCAGCTGGAAATCATACTCCGGTGTTTACCCATAATAAATCTCACAGCCAGTATTCTGTTGCAACCTCTCGAAATGCTTGCAAGATCTAAAGCATAATTTGAAGTATTATCACGCAGATACACTCAAGAGTATAATGAAACTTTATTTTGTCGGATAAACGTCTTCGGTAAGAAACTTACAACACTGATTGATACGGTTTTATGGACCTGAATGCCGATTCTGATTTCCCCATTCCACATGCTGTTTCATCAATGTAGTCACCATCAACGATGATTTACATCCTGGTCCTGCCTCATGTGATTGTTGCGCCATGTAATGATAATCAGCTGTTTTATCAAAACACTCTCGTGGATAATCATCACAGAGATAATTTGCCCTCATCAAATATTTGATATACTCATCATCCCACTGTTTTCCTGGTAAATTATTAACCAGGGCAGCAATCGCGGTAATATTAGATCTTCCTTGTAAAGAATCATCGATCTGCATATCAATGTTATCTTGGGGGATTATTATTTTACCAGATCTTCTTGGACAGACCACGACTAAACAATCAGAGTGGATATACGCGAGAAAGTTATTGCATTTATGCTCGGGATGGTCAGTGATATAATGATATAATTGTATCCTTGGCGGCGATTGCAAATATTACAAAATTGTCTTGGCCGTCTAGAGATTGTTAATTTGTTTCCAAAGTTGTTGACTATGCAGGTCAGTTGATCCAACGCCAGGGAGATTTAATTAGATCATAATAAAGATGAAATTATCATCGGAGAGATCAATATCGGATTGATCATCGTAGACGTTGACGATCAGCTACTAAATCACGGTTGGACAAGCTAGTGGATCAGATAATTTGATGTTGCTGCCTGATATTAGTTTATTACAACGCGCTAATGGTTTATTCGATTTTGTCGTTGTGAGTTTGATACTGTGAAGACCAGCTTGTCTATGGATGTTGCACCCGTGATTATATGCCGTTGGCTGTATTATTCAGTTATCGATGTTGTTGAACTTCACAATCGCAGCTTTACACAATACCTAATATCCGCTTGTCGTTTCGCATACGTGAATCTCAGAGCAATCGCACAACGTCGAGAAGTAATTGATTAGTTCTTCCACTGTCATGGTTTGTGAATAAATATCGAATACGGGATATCTTGATCGCGCTTTTGGAATTAGTTCGGTGACCGAGGACTGATCTGTAAAGTTATCAACGACGCGATTGAAATCCTCATCACGTTAAAAGACAAAAACGATTATAATGTTGGATTATTATTCCTTGTAGTAGATGATAATCAACTGTCAAACAATAAATCGCATCACTTTTCCTGTCGAAGTAAATGACATCATCGCGATATTTTACGCTAATACGAGAATAATACTCGCGTAAACAATTATTGTTGGTGATAGCTAGTTCATTATACACGCAATGGTTTTCATCAAATAACATCGCGGTGAAGTACTGGATCTTGTAAAATATACAAGCAAATGCATTTGTGTGTTTAGTGATAAATACCATATATATAATGTATATCTTAAATTCTAATTAAAAATTGAAATATAAAATTTAATTAAATTAAACATCAATATATGCCGACTCCGTTGCTGGGTACAAATACATGTCAATGGTTTTCACCGGGATCCTCACAAAATATGCAGAAAAGACAGCTATGATGATATTTGCAAAGAAATCAAAATCAGGTGGTCCAAAACCGTGATTGGTTTGTAAAAGAGGTGTCAGAGGCAAATTTAAACTTTGTTGCGATTGTAGCGGACTTAGATATCGAGCATTAATCGAATAATGTACTAGAAAAAAACCAACCCGCTTCGACCGTTGAAGAGTTTCTACAACAACGCGATAATCCACACGAGACATATGATTGGTGATCTAAGACCTCTATCATTGATGGGGAAAGTATCATCATTATATATATTATTAATGTTTTTGATAGTTTCGCCACACCTTTAGACAAAATGATTGAGTTGATACAATACATCAGATTGATGATCTGAGACCTCAATAATTGATGGAGTAACTGTCATAATTATATATATTATTAATGTTTATAACAGCTGATCCACATCTTCAGACCAAAAATAATAATAGAGAGAAACGCGGCTGTCTTTATCTTTTCAAGTTCATCAAGAACTCTTTTTTATGCATCTTTTCCTTCTTTTCCATGTATAGTTGATAGTTGTAGTAGCGGGTTTGTATAATTGTTCAGCACCTATTGCAAATCAACTTGAGATTCCTGTCGCTGTTGTAAAATTTGTCTTACATAATCACGGACGGGTATAAATTTCTTAATCGCCGCTAGTTGTTATCGTGCTAATCAAGTTGTTAATGATTCTTCTACCATTACTGTTATATGATATGATTTAATTCATAGCAGCAGAGAGGGCGTGACTACGAATATGCGCCTCGGTTGATCAGAAACCTTAGTTCTGTTTTTTGAAATTATTTGTTTTGGTTTTGGAGGAGGCCTTTGCTTGCCAAATAGACGCCGCTAAACTGTGTTCTGTTCGCCCTCTTACTGCTATTCTCTTTTCGTTAAGCCTATACGAAAATAAAGATCTTGACGCACCACAAATCGAAGTGAGAAAGAAAGCAGGCCAAATAGCCTGATGATAAACTAACGTAAACATTTGTCTAATGGAAACAAATCAGATGCCTCTACAGTTTAGAAGTTCTGCGATGATTCAGATTATTTCAATTTATGACTTACCTGGTCGAAGGTGATGTACAGTTACTTACCAGAGTTACACATGGAGGGATCTGTTTCAAATACAGGTGCAGAGTAGTTCCCATTGTCTTGACAGTAGATGATTGGACACGTCTGAGTCAAATCGTGTCGGACAAAGTCTATCCCCTGACAATCATAAAATGCCGCGTCCCCCTGCTTTCCAATGAGAACAAAGCTGCCAAAGTTGCTGGGAGGTTCTTGGCATGTTCTTTGTTTTCGTTTATTGATGATCTCTACGAAATAAAGGCGAGTAAGTTAATTATTGAGTTGATCCGTTATTGAGTTAGTATGAGATTGTTGACGAATGAGCAAGAACAGTCAGTAAGCAGGTCGAGAACGATATGGTTAATAGGCATGGATTGTTGACTTAATTATTGAACAAACTGAAGAAAAAAATAACGAAAGAGAGAATTGATGAAGCAAATGAAATCATAATTAAACCAATTTGATAAAGTTATACGATTTAATTTGTCCGGCTATGACTGTTGCAATGTCATATATTTAAAAGCTTAAAACAAATGATACGCAATAAAAAAGAAGAAACATCATAAGGCGGAAATGCGATGAAACAATGAGGTTTGAAAGAGTTTAGAGGATTCAAAAGTAAAGATATTAATTTTCTAGTCTAGATTTAAAAATAAGCGAACAATCAAACTTGCTTAAACATTGCACTCTCTTCTTAGCTTTATTCTCAAAAAGAAAAACAATCATCAAGGATTGAACACAGTGTCTAAAAGATAACTATAGTCTTGCTTATCTCTTAAAAAGTTTCTTCTTCTGTCTGGCTCGTCCTTTTGTTTATTTTGAATTGTCTGGGGGTCAATTTTGTCTGTTTCTTGCTGCTTATCCTCCAGATTCATAAGGCATCTGGTGGACGCAAAGAACGTCTTTCTACCTTAGATGAGAGAGCGCATTGAACTGTTTTGAACAATAAATATTTATTTTAATATCAGTATTATTATAAAGGAATGCTAATGGTTAAATCTGAATACCGTCTTTTCGCAAACGTAGATATGACTGACAAACACAGGCTTGCACCATACGTCGCATCGTAAGTGGGTTATTTTATCCATTGTGTGCGATTTCCGTTCATGATCAAATATCTGTTGATTCCATATATTAATGTAGATTCCGTACTAGTGTCGATGTAGTCTTTGATTGTCGACACACACTATGTGAACATTGACCGTTTACAGTTTGCCAGTTCGGACTCTGGAAATCACAAACCCATTCTTTGTTTATACCGATAAATAACTCGGTTAACAAGAATATGTCATGTTAACAGGTTGCGTGTCCCTAAATCTATATTGGCATGTCGTATATGTTGCAAGCGTAGTTACTAAATAACAATGAAACATCGACCAGTGTGCCTGGTGTAGGCAACCGAGGTATGTGTCTTGCGGTTCAATATATAATAGCAACGTCATGTAGTGACGTAAATCAGTACGAGCCAAAATGCAACAAGTGATGCAGCATTATCGTATATGCGATCCCAAAGGTTCCATGTTTTATTGATGAATCGAAGTTAACAATGCCGGTTTACCACGTGTGGGGGATCATTAAGGCATTTTCATCAGCCTAAAGATTCAAGGAAAATCCTTGTTTTCTTCTGTGATAGCGAGCAAATTTAAGTTCACCAAGGAGAGAGCACAGTCAGCTGAAGTCAATTTTCTTTCTTCGAGAAAAACCTAAGGATCTCAACGATTAACCCAGAAGGCTCGCTAAATGTAACCTGTTTCATAGGCATCCTGAATGCGGTTCTGGCACCCTGCAGCAGACACTGGAATTTCAGCAACCATCAGCGTTTTAATAGAAATCATTCTCGTTGAAAACTGTAATGGTTTTGATGAGATTATTTTTGTCTGCCTCGTATATTTTCGTGAGGTGGATTTTACTAATAACGAATGTAACTCCAGAATACTACATTAGTTTATGTCATGCTGCTATATACGAGTTTCAGAAAACAACTATGAATTTTCCACAGGCGCATCAATAAATCTTTTTTGGCCATTTGAGCTCGTCAACAACATATTCTTGCCCAAGAAAGTCACATCAATGCATTTCAGGGTAAATGAAACTAAAAGTTCATATCGATCACGAGATAGGTGCAAGTGTGCCAACAACAAGGAACATATCCGGTACAATGTTGTAAAGACATGTTGGGGAATCTCCAAATGAAGCTCCAGGGCTCATAAATAACCATTTACATCTCGTCAGCCACCAAAAGAGTTATATACATATATAATGTCATTTTCAACAATACATATCTACTAGCAGCAAACCCTTTATCACACTAAGCTACATTATTTAGTTGGTCCTTAGGTGCAATACGACCTTGTCTTACAGAGTTACAGCGAGTGTTGGTCCATCCCTGCCGCTTAACCGATGTTTGACATGAGAGGCTGATGTGATTTTCATGATTATTTCAATCGTTGTGAAACACCATAGACGAGCCAATCTGATATCTGATATTCTTGGGAATTGTTGTTGCTACGTCAACTTTCTCCATGTAATCTTGGATTGCATTTCCATCAATGAGATTACTTTCGCTGTTAAATGACGCAGTGACATACTTAATGAAAACTTCAGCGTTGGTTTCCTCGAGGTAACAATTACAGTTAGTTTGTATGAGTTTTATATTCCTATAGAAAAGACCTCACATGGGCTTAAATACTGAGACGTATCTTGTTCTTTCAACTCTATTCGGTAACGCTGATCAGGGACCTACATTGCTAGAAATATTACTAACAATTTCCGGCATGATGTGACGTAGAATCTGATATTTATTTTAATATTTCCAAGAGAGCCATGGCTTCATGTGGAATTCTGGTTTTGTGGATGAGTTCGTTATTACTCATGTTATGATCCGGGTTAGACTAGAGTTCAACAGCTCCATATTAAAGACAGCTATCAAACAAAGCCAGAAGCCAGAAGTCTGTCAATCCTGGAGAAGGGGGTATTGTATCAATGTCCTGATAGCGTTTTGAAACAAAGGTAACTCGATTCATACGAACACATGGACAGCTGGGCAATATTCCATTCAAGCCTCTTAGAGACATTCCATTCAAGCCTCTTAAATCCTATCATTATACAAGAAGAATACGAGCAAGCCCAAGAAATGTGGAATGCTTTTTTGATCGCATATTTTGTGTGACTGGAAACGAGCTTTACCTTACAACTGACATGCTAACAGTCGCAGACGTTTCTGATTCGTTTAACTTTATGATAGATAGAGTCACGCCTTTACTTCAAAGCGTCAGGCATTAGCTGGAACGGTATTGTTAAAGCAAAGCAAAGTTTGAGGTTTTAACTCACGTAAATAGGCAACAGTTGACACAAAGTGGAATACGGGATAGTGTTACGTTGTTCAGCTGCAGTTACACAAGATTAGCAACGCAATATATCCAGTAGCCATGCTCAGCGCAATGATAGACCTAAAGCTGAACAGGAGAATTTTCACATGCAAGGCTGATCTCAAGATTTCATGGCTCTTGAAGAAGCACGTTTGAAAGATGATAACGCAGCGCACCGGCTTCTAGGCAAGGCTTTTGTTAAACAACGTTAGATGTTAAAAAAGCAAGCGATAATGTCATTGCATATGTCTAATTGATTCACTGCTGCAAATGTAGATAATATTGTGTATGATAACTGATATGCTAAGTTAAGATCACACCCCAATACAATTTCTTTGGTGATAAGTATTAAGAATGTTTCTGAACGCTTTGTGTCGGGTATCTGTTCATCAGATCAGTTCTTGGTAACCTACTCAGTCTATATAATGTGAAATCTTATATATTTTCATTCTTACTTTTTATTTTTTCTATTGTGTTATTTAGCTAAACTGATAGCTAATTCTTTTAAAGTAATTTTCAGAAATTCGAGAATCATACTTTTTTTAAATTTCGACGCATGCGTCAAACGCTCTAATTATGATACTTACTTTTGCATTAGAATTTAAACTATATGATTCGAAATACACCGGTTTTTAAAAAAAATAATTCTTTGTAATAACCGTTACAGCATTGTGATATTGGTGAACTAATTTGATTGATAATTTTGCTGAAAGGCTATTAATATTCCAGTAACAAGTATTCACCACAGGATGATATGCTACTGAACGTCTTTTATGAGCTGATGGCCACAAATGCTGAATAAATGTATTGTGCATATCTGCCAGTTGTTTGTGTCACACTGTTGTTTTCTGATATTTAATCTCGATGCAAGGCCTTTGACCCGAAATACCAAATTCATTGCTTGTACTGGAATATATACTAACATACATTGTAATACGAAGCTTTCATTTTAAATGTTTATATATTTTCTTTCTTTTTTCATGTGATAAATACATCCTAATAAGCATACAAGAAATTATCCAATTCCACAATTTAATTCGAATTAGGACTTCCAAACATGAATAATGAAAAATAATGTAGAAAGTGTGTTTCAGTTTGGAGAGAGAGAGAGAGAGAGAGAGAGAGAGAGAGAGAGAGAGAGAGAGAGAGAGAGAGAGAGAGAGAGAGAGAGAGAGAGAGAGAGAGAGAGAGAGTTTGTTTTACCCTGTATAATTACAGAGAGAATCGACAAAAGAGCTATTCCTCGAACACTGCTGACTACACCTGTAAATGCAAGTGGACTCCAGGGAGAAGCAGGTGGAAACAACATATTTTATCCTCAGGTGTTAGAGTCTCTTAGTCTTGAAATGAAACAAAAATGCAAATAAAATTTACAAGTGGCAGATCAGGTATGACAATTTAGCTTATGTATGTATGTATGTATGTATGTATGTATGTATGTATGTATGTATGTATGTATGTATGTATGTATGTATGTATGTACGTACGTACGTACGTACGTACGTACGTGTGTGTGTGTGTGTGTATGTATGTATGTATGTATGTATGTATGTATGTATGTATGCATGCATGCATGCATGTATGTATGTATGTATGTAGAGAAACGACCAAATATACACATAAAAAAATTTGAATAATCACAGCAGTCATTTACTTGCCACGTGCAACATCTCCACTGAAAACAGTGTAACAAATTCATCTCTACCGTGATTTCGCTACGTTCTCTCATTATCCCATCACTCCGTCTCCACTCACACAATTGCAAACATGCGCCAAGTGCTGAACTTGGAATAAGTCATATACTGTATTTAGGGTTATTTTTGTGGCACCAGATAACCCACTTCCAATTTCTAGATATGTTTGCGGTGCTTCATTATGGCGCCATCATCCATCAAACATCGTTATCATTCTGGCATTAGCATTATTGAAGTGTGAACGGATCTTCTATTTGCTCGTGAACGACTATCTGAAGATTTAGACAAAATAACTCCCCATATATGGTGTTAAATTGGAAATCTTCGTAGAATGTAAGCAGCAAATACTTAACAAAGATTATGTGATTCAACGTAAATATAATAAAGAAGGTATCGAGAGGCTTACACAATAAATTTTAAAGCCAGCGTATTCATGCAAGTTATACATATAACGTTTTAAAACTAAGTGACGAAGGAAATGGTTATATATATATATATATATATATATATATATATATATATATATATATATATATATATATATATATGTTTTCCTTATAGACTTCCTTATAGACTTACCACTTACATCGTTGTTAGTGGTTAGTAAAACATATGATTGGTCGGAATGTATTTATTAAGGAAGTCTATAAGGAAAACATACACCATCTTGATCAAGTTTAAATTTAATTTCCACAATCAAACCGCTCTAAGTAACGAACTCAATTAAGTGCGATGTCCAAATACAATATCACACTCAACTAAGCTCTTTCCTCTGACATTGTAATCGCTCAGTGTAGACACTGATTTACACACTAGAGCAGGGTCGACACAAATCATTTTTAGATTCAGGGCATACTCAAATAAAAAACGGTTAATGTTTCTGTACATTATTTCACTAACGGATAGAACAATTGTCGTAAAATTTTCAAGTGTACTTTTAAAACAAGCAAATGTATGTATGTATGTATGTATGTATGTATGTATGTATGTATGTATGTATGTATGTATGTATGTATGTATGTATGTATGTATGTATGTATGTATGTATGTATGTATGTATGTATGTATGCTTGCCATTATATTACGTAATATTCTTGGTCTAGGAAGCTTGAGAACATATTCAAAGACTTTAGTTTTCAGTATATCAACTACGTTTTTTAATATTCTCTCAGCAATCTGTATGTTCTTATTTTTCTCTTTTTAAAGATTTTTCGAAAATTGTGCTTTTTTCATCTCCGTTTTCAGTCTTAGTTATTATGAAAACAACATATATGGATGTCAATTATATTTGTGTCCGTGACTGGAACTGTCGTATGTTTGCCAATCATTTAATCATTGACATGATAAGCAGAAACATTTTTTAACGGTTTAATTCTTTCTCACTGCTTTTTCTTGCAAACGTGGGCATCATTTCAAGCTGATGTCTAACGTTAATCTGTATAGAATCTGTTTTATTAAATCGTTGTAAACTGTTCCTGTAAGTTAACAAAAATTTAAAATTATACTGTTAACGTGACTTTGCATGGTAATCAAATCTAAATGTTTTTTTTTATTTCATTTCAGACCGACCGTGTTTGCTTATAGCTTATATGTATATCGTCATCTTACTAAGCTTGAAATTAGATACATTTGTAAAACATATATTTTCTTAAATGTAGTCTTTTAACAAAGTTTTCTTTGCACACACACAGCCTATCCACCTTTGTAAATAAATATAAATTATTGCTTGATACAGATACTGTTGTTTTCACGTTACGTTCATTATTTATGTCTCTCACCTCTCTAAATGCCGTTGAGTTCGATATCAAATATCAATATTTATGTTTTGTCAATGGAAGAATAACTTATTTTCTGACAACTGCCTATATTTTTTTTCTGACCATTGCCTATAACTTTTTTTCTCACCACTGCCTATACCTTTTTCTTTCTGACCAATGCCTATACCATTTTATCTGCTGACCATTACCTATACCATTTTTATATCTCTACTGACCGTAGACTAGAATAACGTGTGATTTTGTATTGCCCAGCGGCCGTCTTCTGTAACCACACGTTTATTATCGCTACTCCTTCTAACGTAAATGGAGGAATGCTACGATATTTACACACACACACAAACACACACACAGACACACACACACACACACACACATATATATATATATATATATATATATATATATATATATATATATATATATATATACATATATATATCATCATCATCATCAGTCTCTTGACCTAATGTAATCGTTGAGGCACTGTGATGCTGAACATCAGACCAGTTCCCTCCACTTGTCTCGATCTATATATATATACATATATATATATATATATATATATATATATATATATATATATATATATATATATATATATATATATATATATATAACACGTTTATTTTTATGTAAAAAGGATAAAATCTAAATCGAACAAAATTATGACATAATACAAATTTTAAGAAGTGAATAAGGTATAAGCTTGACTTGAATGTGATAATACAAAAATGAAGTCCTATGAAATTGTAATACATATATTAGAATGGAATTATATTGAAAGAGAAGTTTGAAACATGATAAAATCAGTGTACTTATTTTCCTTGTTTTGTTTTGTTCTTGCTTCTCTTTCTTTGTTTTAGAAAATCGTATAATGGTATGAGTGTTTCCTACAATTTGCTACTTGGTCGTGAAAAACGTATCAGTACAAGAAAGCTATCAAGTTGCAAGTTACAAGATAAGTTAAACATAATAATAATAATGAGGACTTTGTATAGCACCTAATCTTACGAAGCTTTAAGCGCTTTACACCATCAATAATTATATGACTCACCACAGAACAACAAATGACAAAAACAATGCAATTGGAAAAGATAACTAAGATCCTGAAAACTTATAAGATGCAAAACATGATTAGGTCGCTAAGTTTGTCCCTGTAGTCGAAACAGGTGAGTCGTAAAGAGCACTCTTAAAAGGGACCACTGTGGCTTTGTATCTAATTTCAATGGGCAATTAGTTCCACGTCTTGGGGCCCTGGTGTGCAAACAAACGTTGTCCATATGACTTTGTTTTCACCTTGGGAACAATGAGTATACGATTATCAGAAGAAGAGCGTAAGGATCTAGCTGGTGTATACACATGGGTTAGGTTGGATAGGTATGTTGGACTGGAGTCTGTCATTGAAACATAGCACAGTGAACAAATTTTGTGTTTGATTCTGTATCGAATTGATGCACTTCTCTACTCCATGGATGGTAGCATCAACTTCAGTTGGGTTGCTAGACTTGTATATTTGGGAGTCATCAGCATACAATTGGTGCGCCACTGGGCGATGATCTATGCACTTGAGAGCGGTTGAGTATACAGAATGAAGAGAACAGATCCACGAACAGATCCCAGTGGAACACCACATCATATGTCAACTGGACTTGAGTGTATTCCATTTGCAGATATAAGTTGTGTCCTGTTCACTAAGTAGGACTTGAACCACTGTAAGGCTATATTCAAAATGCCAAATACATGCTGTAGACGGTGAAGTAATATATCATGGTCTATTGTGTCAAATGCTGCAGATAAATCCAGGAGAGTGAGGACTGTAATCTTTCCACTATCCAAAGCAGAGAGAATGTCACTAAATACTTTCAGAATAGTAGTTTCCGTACTGTGGCAAGGGCGATATGCAGACTGTACATTGCTACAAAGACTGTTTGAATTCAAATGAGATACAAGTTGAGTTAGAAAACCCTTTTCTAAGATGTTTGATATGAGTAGGAGATTAGAAACTGGGCGGTAGTTCTTTAAATCGTTATGGTCTAGTCTTTGCTTCTACAGCAGTGGCTATACGATGGCACCTTTGAAAAATGATGGGAATTTCCCTGACGAAAGAGAGATATTAATAACATCAGTTAGTGAAGGCAATATTGGGTCTAAGCACTCAAGCAGCAGTGATGTCGGAATTGGTCAAGTTCACAAGACTTTGGTGCACGTTTCATCACGATTTTCCGTACTAAATCAATAGAAACAGGTTCAATAGATACAAGTTATCAAAGGCTTGTGAGGTCGCAAGAGCAAATCTACAATCTGCTCAATCTAAAATGAAATCAAGATATGATGCAAAAAATCGAAGGAAAGGAGTTTTCAGACTGGTGATAGAGTCCTGGTTCTCTTACCAATGCCACAAAATCCTCTTTAGGCCAAATATTATGGTGCCTACACAGTTGACAGGAAATTTAATGACTTAAAATAACGTCATAAATACTCCTGGGGGGCGCAAACAAAAACATCTCTGCCATATAAACATGCCAAAGGAGTATATTGAAAGAGATAGCCATGTTAAACATGTAATTAATTCAGTTGTACCTGTCCCACTGAGAGAAGGAATATCATCAGATTCTACTGATATTGAAATTACGAATCTTTGTAATTCAGAAATTTTGAGATCTAGACCAGAAACTATTACATTTTCAAGTGCAAGAAAAAAATGACCTGAAACAGTTATTTTTTGAATATGAGCTCTTATTTCCAGATGTTCCTACAAGGACAAACAACATTTTTCATGACGTTGAAATTGTAAATTCCAAACATGTCAAACAACATCCATACAGGATGAATCCAATCAAACAGGAATACTTAAGAAAGGAGAATGATTTTATCAAGCCCAGTAAAAGTGATTGGAGTGCACCATGCATACTTATTCCAAAACCAGATTAAACGTTCCGTATGTTCACTGATTTTAGGAAGGTGAGCAGTGTGAAAAAGACAGATTCATTCCCATTACCAAGAATTGACGATTGTATTGATAAAATCGGGAATGCCAAGCATGTCACCAAATTTGACCTTCTGGAAGGATTTTGGCAGATTCCACTAACGGAAAGAGCAAAGGAAATCTCGGCATTTGTGACTCCAGATGGACGTTACCAATATAAAGTAATGCCATTCGGGATGAAAGGGTCACCAAGTACATTTCAACGTCTCATGAATATGATCACCTCTGGTCAACAAAATTGTGATGCCTATATAGATGATGTCATCATCTACAACGACACCTGGATGAATCAGTTGTAATCTCTGCTGAAAACATTTTCAAACCATAAAGTAATAACGATAACTGCTGGATGAGTATTTATAGCCCTATGCCAATGAACTATTCCAAAATGAGATACAATATATGCATCAGATACACAATAGGAACATGAAATTAGCTTCATACTAATTTTGAACCAGTGTTGACAATCAGGTTTCCATGTCATTCTGTAATAAAGTCATTATTGCGAGTAAATTAAGAAAACACTTGATTACATATTTATAGATGGGCATATATGATAGCATATTAATTTTATTTGGTTTTCACTTCAGATTCCAAGAATTCATGAGTATTTTCAGTGCAGGAGATTAAACGTTTGCCTTTTTCTGTGGAGGGTATAACAATGGAGTGAGGTAAGATTTTATTTTTTGTGTTTGAAAATACATTTGTTATGTATAGATAAACTGAATATGCATACTTTATTTGTATTTCTTGAAACATATTGTTACAATATTAGTTTATATCATTTCCTGACATATTAAATAAAAATATTTATCACTTGATTCAGTAAATAACTTATTTGCTTGAAATAGTCAACATTATATGGGCAGTAGACATTTACTATTGGTGGACATGGCAGAAAAGGTAAACCAACATTTGGGAGCATGACACCAAAGTATATTCAAAAGCAATCAATAAATGTCACTGACCTCAAGACTATTCATTTCAGGTACCAACACCATGTTAAAGAAATGTGGATATATAAGTCTGAAGACTTTTCTTTTATGAAAATAGTTGTGTCTTTAAAGTAACATTAATCCACAAGGCATAATAATGTACTAAACGTTAATTTGTTAGTAAATACATTTTGTTTGTCTCAGTGGGAAAGAAGAAAATGTTTTGTCATTTATGATTTTCTTTCTAGGTAATCTCTCCAAAAATTATTGGGCTGGTGGAGGACAATGCTGTTGCAGTCTACATGGGACTACTGGATGGTCAAGATAAGATTTACTGCAAAAAGCCATTAGGGCAATTTGAGACTGGACATTTTAAATTTCAGTTTGCTGATGATTTAGAAACAACATTAAATATGAAAGATATCAGGAAAATCAATGAAATCTATTTCACCACCAAGTTTGAAATAGAGATAGTAAACAACTAAATATATGTTACGGAAGAGGACCATGAAAAAATAAAGGAAGCAATTGCAATATACATTCAAAGTTAAGCACAGGTATGAATTACTGAACCACTCTCAAGAGATTCATTGGTTGTTACATTTAAAGCTTCAGTCACTTCTCTTCTTTGATGTCAGGTCAGAATTAAGAGTAAAATGGATTTCCAGGATAAATACTTGATAATACGCTTCGTATAAACACAATTTGGACCACGAAAGAAAATCGGAGAAGATCAACGCACTGTTTTAGAAAATTCTTTAAAACGAGAAAAATAATAAAATTCAGATTGCTGATAGATTATTAGGAAACGTAATTGATATAATGAAAAAAAGTCATTGGATATGTTCTGAAGCTTCTCAGACCAAGAACATTCGAATAGAACGACATACATACATACATACATACATACATACATACATACATACATACATACATACATACATACATACATACATACATACATGTATACATACATACATACATACATACATACATACATACATACATACATACATACATACATACATACATACATACATACATTGACATGCCTGATCTGCCGCTTGTAACATTTATTTGCATTTTAATTTTATTTCCGGATTAAGAGCCCGTAACACCTGAGGGTAAACTATGTAGTTTCCAACTGCCTCTCTCTTGAGTACACTTGCCTTTACAGGTGTAGTCGGCGATGTACAAGGAATAGCCCATTTATCTATATTCACTGTGATTAACCAGGGTAATACAAACTCTCCCTCCCTCTCTCTCTCTCTCTCTCTCTCTCTCTCTCTCTCTCTCTCTCTCTCTCTCTCTCTCTCTCTCTCAAACATACAATAGCAGAGCTAAAAGTTATAATTGCAATTAAAAGTTTCGTCATACGTTGTAAAATATCGTCTTCATCTGCATTAATATTGACAAAATCGACATAAAATGTAGTTTGGTCAAACAAATGCGTAATAAATATATATTTATATAGAATAATCAAATAGGGAAAATATAGAAACGAAGTAGCTTCATATAGTGTTGCAATGTCAAAACCGACAATTTTAAGACATTTCTATGCGAAAAAGGAGAGTTTCAATATTGTTCCATCATCTTTCTTATTAGTCAAATTTGTCCATTAGTTGAGCCACGAGGACGACGTAGAAACAGCTTAGTTCAAGTACACACAAAACTATCTCTTGCTTCTAACACTTCCCTCTTCCGATTCAATAAAGCAAATAATTTGCTGTTTCCTCTATTAACCTATTACCTTTGGCAGGCTAATAGGACATACAAATATATTATGCACGTATGTATGTATGTATGTATGTATGTATGTATGTATGTATGTATGTATGTATGTATGTATGTATGTATGTATGTATGTATGTATGTATGTATGTATGTATATATGCGTGTGTGTCTGTGTGTGTCTGTGTGTGTGTTTGTGTGAAAAGAGGGAGACCAGATCATGATCTAGGGTTACGGTTCCTGGGTACTTTGATAACCCGGTTAAATAAACCGTTAGCAACCGCGATATTGAGTGTACTAGGAACTATTTTAACCAGTGTATATATTCATTTTGGAGTAGTGTTTTTTTAAATTTTGTTGTTTAAGGCTACACATCTAATATTACGACAACACAAACAATATCACGATGGCGTATTGGTCCCAGCGACTCAAACGACAAAATATATATATAAAAAAACTTTACTCGAAGAATTTATCTTTCATCTATGGATTGTGTTTTCGGGGAATCCATGATAAGACATTTTCGCTATGTAAAGTCCGAGTGTTGAGTCAATCTTTGATTTTGAAAGCGATACAAAAGTTCAAATTGTCTGGTATGGTGCCTTTTAAAGATGTACGATATGCACCATTTATTTAGGATAAGCTAGACAAATATATAAGCTTTTAAGTGAATTCGCCATGTCAAAATGGCTTCAGGAGTATCCGTAACAAACTGACTTCATTGTGATTAGTGTGACGTCCATAGATAGGACGAACGATTTGGACCATTTTGATTTAGTTTTAATCTAGAACCAACTAAGCTCATTGCAATATAAACATCTATTGAGCTGATGCTATACAATGTTTTGAGAATGGATCCCTGGGTAGCATTCTAGGATGCCAGATAGGCACCAATTTCATCTGTGAAAAGCTAGGCATCAGAAGATGTTTTAATTCCATAAAAGGTTCATGTACATATGATCATTGATCTTCTTGGAGGGAACATACGCACATCACCGCCATTGTCATTTAGGAGCAGCTCGACCTTATACAAAGCGTTATGATTATGATTATTAATGGTTAAATGACTTTAGGATTAGAAAACAAATGTCACATTTAACATGACCAAGACTGCTGGCTTGGCGATCACATTCGGTATCATATCGACGCAGTTTTAGTTCGGGGTGATCGATAACTCATCCGACGCATTATATTAAAATGGTTACCCATACTGGAGACCAGTGATGACAACTTGGTAAATAAAACAGCTGGAAGCACAATCTGTACCTTTTTTATTTGATGCAATAAAACATCGATATATACATCTGGGACAAGAAACATGTGCTCACAGAAGACGAACGCCTGGCAATACAAAATCCTACTTTGTTCTGGTCTACGATCAATCGAGATAAAACAAAAAATAGAGGCAATGGTCAAAAAATGTAAATGCATTGGACATAAAATAAAAACCGTATAGGCAATGGTCGGAAAATATAAAAAGGTATACGCAATGGTCTGAAAACAAGTTATTATTCCATTTACAAAACATAAATATTGATATATGATATTGAACTAAACGCCATTTAAAAACGTGATAGACAAAATAATTGAACGTAACATGAAAAAGACCATATCTGTATCAAGGACTAATTTCTATTTATTTACAAATTTGGATAGCCTGTGTGTGCGCAAAGACAACTGTGTCAAAAGACTAAATTCAAGAGAATATAGGTGTTACAAATTTATCCAGTTTTAAGTTTAGTAAGATGAAGATACATATATATATATATATATATACATATATATATATATATATATATATATATATATATATATATATATATATATATATATATATATATATATATATATATATATATATATATATATATATATATATATATATATATATATATATAAGGTATAGGCAAAAATGTGTGGTGCAAAGTAGGAATAAAAGAAATATTTAGATCTGATTACCATGCAAATTCACGTTTACAGTACAATTTTCAATTTTACTAAACTTACAGGGTAAATATACAACACTTGAACGAATCAAAATCTATAAAGAGTAAAGTTTGACATCGGCTTGAAATTACGCATACGTTCTAAAGAATTGAAACTACATTGTGAAGTATTGACTTTGATAGTTTAGGCGGCCCTCCTGATGGTTGGTAGAGAGCTTCTAAACAAAATTTTCAAAAGATTTATTATTCTTCGAATACTGCTATCCTGTCGTAATAAACCAGCGGCGTAAAATGAGTTTACAACGATCGTAAAAGCCCAGTTGTTTTAAACAATCACAAGTAAATATGGTAACATATGTAACAAAAAAAAATGACAATTCGATGAATTGATAAAATGGATACATGAGCACTGTACTTGCACGCTGAAAAACAATGAGAAAGAATTATCCCGTTAAAGAATGTTTTTGATTATGATGTCAATGATCCAATGGTTGGCAAACATACGACAGTTCCAGTCATGGACACAAATATATTTGACATCCATATTTATTGTTTCCAAACATAATTTGGACCATGAAAGAAAAACGGATAAGATCAACGCACTGTTTTAGAACATTCTTTAAAACGATAAATATAATAACATACAGATTACTGATATGATGAAATAAAAATACTTTTGATACGTTTTCAAGCTTTTCAGTCCTAGAACATTATGTAATAGAACGGCATACAAACACACATTCATACATACATACATACATACATACATACATACATACATACATACATACATACATACATACATACATACATACATACATACATACATACATACATACATACATACATACATACATACATACATACATACATACATACATCAGCTAAATTGACATGCCTGATCTGCCTGTTGAAATTTTTATTTGCATTTTTATATCATGTCCGGATTAAGAGCCTGTAACACCTGAGGGTAAAATATGTTGTTTCCACGTGCCTTTCTTTTGAGTCCACTTCCCTTTACAGTTGTAGTCGGAGCTGTACAAGGAATAAGCATTTTATTGAACTTCTCTGTGATGATCCAGGGTAAAACAAACTCTCTTTCTCTCTCTCTCCCTCTCTCTCTCTCTCTCTCTCTCTCTCTCTCTCTCTCTCTCTCTCTCTCTCTCTCAAAAATACAACAGCAAAGCTAAAATTTATCATTGCAATTAAAGTTTCGTCATACGTTGTAAAATATCGGCTTCATCTAAAATAAAATTGATAAAATTGACATAAAATGTAGTTCGGTCAAACAAATGTGTGAGAAAAATATATTTATATTGAATAATCATATATGTAAAATATACAAATGAAGCAGCTTCATATAGTGTTACAATGTCAAAACCGACAATTTTAAGACATTTCTGTGTGAGAAAGGAGAGTTTTAATATTGTTCCATCATCGTTCTTATTAGTCAAATTTGTCCATTAGTGGTGCGATGGGCTCCGAGTGGCCGAGTGGTCTAAAGCGCTGTCCGTTACGAACCAGTTCCATCTCACCTCTGTCTGCGTGTGTTCGATTCTAACATTCGGCAAATGTAGTTATGTGAGAAAGCATGCCAGTAGCTTCTCGTGCGTCGATGGTTCTTTCCGGGGTTTGTCCGGTTTCTTCCTATACCATTAATACAGGCCACAATGTATAGCCTATATTGTGCTGAAAAAAGGCGTTAAACCATAAAAAAACAAACAAAAACAAAACCATTAGTGGTGCCACATGGACGATGTAGATTTAGTTGCAGTTCACACAAAACTATATCTTGCTTCTAACGCTTCCCTCTTCTGTTTCAAAAAAACAAATAATTTGCTGTTTCCTCTATTAACCTATTACCTTTCGCAGGGTAAGAGCACATACAAATAAATTGTGGACTTTGGAACACTCGATTACCAACTACATATTTCTGTGTATGTATGTATGTATGTATGTATGTATGTATGTATGTATGTATGTATGTATGTATGTATGTATGTATGTATGTATGTATGTATGTATGTATGTATGTATGTATGTATGTATGTATGTATGTATGTAAGTAAAATGTTTATACATATGTATGTGTGTGTGCGTGCGCGCGTACGTGCCTGTGGGTGCGCGTGTATGTATGTATGAATGTATGTATATATGCGTGTGTGTGTGTGTATGAAAAGAGGGAGACAAGATCATGATCTAGAGTGACCTCTCCTGGGTACTTTGATTACCCGGTTGAATAAACATTTAGCAACCGCGATATTGAACTATTTTAACCAATGTATATATTGCATTCTGGAATAGTGTTTCTTTATGTTTTTCTTTAAGGCTACTCATACAAAAATATGACAGAACAAACAATATCATGATGATGCATTGGTCCCAACGACTCAAAGGACAATATATATATATATATATATATATATATATATATATATATATATATATATATATATATATATATATATATATAATGTAAACTTTCCTCGAAGGATTTAACATTCATCTATAGATTATGTTTTCGGGGAATCTATGATAAGACACTTTTGTTATGTTAAGTCAGAATGTTGAATCAATCTTTGATTTTGAAAGTGATGCAAATGTTCAAATTGTCTGGTATAGTGGCCTTTCAGGATGTACGATCTGCACCATTTATTTAGGATAAACTAGACAAATTAATAAGCTTTTTGGTGAATTCGCCATGTCAAAATGACTCAGGAGTATCCATAACAAACTGACTTCAGGGTGGTCAGTGTGACGTCCATAGATTGGACGATCAATGTGGACTATTTTCATTTCGTTTTAATCTAGAACCAACTAAACCCATTGCAACATAAATACCAATTGAGGAGTTGCGATACAATGTTTTGAGAATGGATCCCTGAATAGCATTATAGGCACCAATTTCATACGGCAAAGCAAGGCATCAGAAGAAGTTATCATTCCATAAAAGGTTAATGTACATATGATCATTCTTATAGATGGATTGGTGACAATTATTTCAAGAATGGTTTGATAGCTGTCATATTGGAGACAACAGACGCACATCACCGACATTGACATTTAGGAGCAGCTCGACCTCATACAAAGCGTTATGACCTTCACACAATGTTTAAATGACTTTAGGATCAGAAAACAAATGTCACATTTAACATGACTAAGACTGCTGGCTTGGATATCACATTCGGTATCAGATCGACACAGTTTTAGTTCGGGATCAAGTAGAACTCATCTGAAGTACTATATTAAAATGATTATCCATCCTGGAGACCAGTGATGACAACTTGGTCAATAAAACAGCTATTTCGGCCATACTAGAAGCACAGTCTGTACCATTTTTATTTGATGCAATAAAACATTGATATATATGTATGTGTATATATATATATATATGGACAGAAAATAAAAACCATATAGGAAATGGTCGGAAAATAAACAGTTATAGGCAATGGTCAGAAAATAAAAAGACATAGGCAATGGTCAGAACATTAAAAGGTATTGGCAATGGTCTGAATACAAGTTATTATTCCATGTACCAAACATTAATATTGATATATAATATTGAACTCAACGGCATTTATAAAGGTGATAGACAAAAATAATGAACGTAACATGAAAAAGACCATATCGGTATGAAGGACAAATTTCTGTTTATTAAGAAATTTGGATAGCCTGTGTGTGCGCAAAGACAACTTTGTCAAAAGACTACATTCAAGAGAATATAGGTGTTACAAATATATCTAATTTTAAGTTTCGTAAGACGACGATATACATATAAGCTATAAGCAAAAAATGTTAGATCTGAAGTAGGAATAAATGAAATATTTAGATATGATTACCATGCAAAGTCACGTTTACAGTACAATTTTAAGGTTTTCTAAACTTAAAGGGTGAATCTACAACGATTGAACGAAACAGATTCTTTACAGAGCAAATTTTGACATCAGCTTGAAATTATGCATACGTTCTAAAGAATTGAAACTAGATTGTGAAGAATTGACTATGATAGTTTAGGCGGCCCTCCTCTTTGGTTTGCTGAGAGCGCATAAACAAAATTTTCTAAAGATTTATTATTCTTCGAATACTGCTATCCTGTAGTAATTAACTAACGGCGTAAAATGAGTTTACAACGATCATAAAAGCCCAGTTGTTTTAAACAATAACATGTAAATATGGCAACATATGTAACAAAAGATAATTACAATGCGATGAATTGATCAAATGGTTACATGAGCACTGAAATTGCACGTTGAACAAATAATGAGAAAGAATGATCCCGTTAAAGAATGTTTCTGCTTGTCATGTCAATGACTAAAAGATTGGCAAACATACGACATTTCTAGTCACGGACACAAATATGTTTTACATCCTTATGTATTAGTTTCAAAAACAATTTGGACCACGAAAGAAAGACGGCGAAGATCAACGCACTGTTTTAGAAAATTCTTTAAAATGACAAAATTAATAACATACAGATTGCTGAAAGATTATTAGAAAAAGTAATTGATATGATGAAAAAAAGTCATTGGATATGTTTTCAGGTTACTCAGACCTAGAACGTTATGTAACAGAACGGCATACATACATACATACATACATACATACATACATACATACATACATACATACATACATACATACATACATACATACATACATACATACATACATACATACATGCATACATACATACATACAGAAGCTAAATTGACATGCCTGATCTTCCGCTTGTAACTTTTATTTGCATTTTTATTTCATTTCCGGATTAAAAGCCTGTAACACCTGAGGGTAAAATATGTTGTTTCCACCTGCCTCTCTCTTCAGTCCACTTGGCTTTACATTTGTTGTCGGCGTTGTACAAGTAATAACCCTTTTATCGATTTTCTTTGTGATTATCCAAGGTAAAACAAACCCTCTCATTCTCTCTCTCTCTCTCTCTCTCTCTCTCTCTCTCTCTCTCTCTCTCTCTCTCTCAAAAATACAGCAGCAAAGCTAAACGTTTTAATTGCATTTATAGTTAAATCACACGTCTTTACAAATCATGTTTAGCACAACTAAAATTAACAAAACAGACATGAAATGTAGTGTAGACAAAATAAAGGCGTAATAAATATATTTATATGTGTTGAAGCAATGATATAGAAAAAACGTACAAATGAAACAACATCATTTGGTGTTTTTTTCGCGAGGTGACATTTCCATTTCAATTTTAAGACGTTTCTTAGCTAAATATGATACTTTTAATATTGCTAAATCATAGTTCTTATTAGTCAAATTTGTGCATTAGTGCTGCCACGTGTAAACGACATCTAAAAGGATTTAGTAAAAATACTTCAAAAATGTATCTTGCTTCTAACTCTTTTCACTTTCGATCCCATAAATAATATGTTGCTGTTTACTCCAAACTTTTAACGTCTGCAGGCTATAAGGACATATGAATATATTGTAGACTTTAGAACACTCGATTACCATGTACATATATTTCCGTGTGTGAGGATATATATATATATATATATATATATATATATATATATATATATATATATATATCTGTGTGTGTGTGTGTGTGTGTGTGTGTGTGTGTGTGAGAGAGAGATATCGGAGTGAGACTAGATTATGATCTTTGGTTACCGTTCCTGGGTACTTCGATTACCCGGTTAAATAAAGAGTTAGAAAACGTGACATTGAGTGTACTATGAACCATTTTAAACAATGTATATATTGGATTCTGGAGTAGAGTTTTTTTATTTTATTCTTTAAGGCTACACATCTGATACTACGACAGCACAAACAATATCATGATGGTGCAATGGTCCCGGCGACTCAAAGAACAAAATATATATAATGAAAACTTTACTCGATGGATTTGACCTTCATCTATAGATTATGTTTTCGGGGAAACCATGATAAGACACTTTCGCTATCTAAAGTCCGAGTGTTCATTCAATCACTGATTTTGAAAGCGATACAAACGTTCAAATGGTCTGGAATGGTGGCCTTTCAGGATGTACGATCTGCAAAATTTTTTTAGGATAACCTGGACAAATTTATAAGCTTGTTGGTGAATTCGCCATGTCAAAATGACCTCTAGAGTATCCATAACAAACACACTTCAGGGTGATCAGTGTGACTTCCATAGATAGGACGAACCATTTGTACTATTTTCATTTCGTTTTGGTCTAGAACCAACTAAGCCCATTGCAATATAAACACCAATTGAGGAGAGGTTATACAATGTTTTGAGAATGGATCCCTGGTAGCATTATAGGCACCAATTTCATCTAGGCAAAGCAAGACATCAGAACAAGTTTTCATTCCATAAAAGGTTCATGTACATATGATCATTCTTCTAGATGGATTGGTGACAATTATTTCAAGACGGGTTTGATAGCTGTCATATCGGAGAGAACATACGCACATCACCGCCATTGTCATTTAGTATCATCTCGACCTCATACAAAGCGTTATGACCTTCACACAATGTTTAAATGACTTTAGGATCAGAAAGTAAAAAAATATCACATTTAACATGACCAAGACTGCTGGCTTGGGAATCACATTCGGTATCATATCGACACAGTTTTAGTTCGGGATGAACTAGAACTCATCTGCAGCATTATATTAAAATGATCATCCATCATGGAGACCAGTGAGGACAACTTGGTCAATAAATTTATATTTATTTACAAATTTGGATAGGCCGTTTGAGACCAAAGACAACTTTGTCAAAAGACTGCATTCAGGAGAATATAGGTGTTACAAATATATCTAATTTTAAGTTTAGTAAGACGACGATATACATATAAGCTATCAGCAAAATTGTTAGGTATGAAATAGGAATAAATTAAATATTTAGATCTGATTACCATGCCAAGTCAGGTTTACAGTAGAATTTTAAATTTTGCTAAACTTACAGGGTCAATCTACAACGATTGAACGAAAGAGATTCTATACAGAGTAAAGTTTGGCATCAGCTTGAAATTATGCATACGTTCTAAAGATTTGAAACTACATTGTGACGTGTTGAATATGATAGTTTAGACGGCCCTCCTGTTGGTTTGTTGAGAGATGGCCTAAACAAAATTTTCAAAACATTTATTATTCTTCCAATACTGCTATCCTGTCGTAATTAACCAACGGCGTAAAATGCGTTTACAACGATCATAAAAGCCCAGTAGTTTTAAACAATAACAAGCAAATATGGTAACATATGTAACAAAAGATACATACAATGCGATGAATTGATAAAATGGTTACATGAGCACTGTACTTGCACGTTGAAAAAACAATGAGAAATAATTCATCCGTTAAAGAATGTTTTTGCTTATCATGTTAAGGGTCAAATGATTGGCAAACACACGACAGTTCCACTCACGGACACAAATATATTTGACATCCATATATATTGTTTTCAAAAACAATTTGGACCACGAAAGAAAAACGGAGAAGATCAACGAACTGTTTTAGAAAATTCTTTAAAACGAGAAAACTAATAACATATAGATTGCTGATAGATTATTAAAAAACGTATTGATATGATGAAAAATAAGTCACTGTATATGTTCTCAAGCTTCTCAGACCTAGAACATTATTTAATAGAACGGCACACACACACACACACACACACACACACACACACACACACACACACACATACTTACATACATACATACATACATACATACATACATACATACATACATACATACATACATACATACATACATACATACATACATACATACATACATACATACATACATATATAAACTAAATTGACATGCCTGTTATGCCGCTTGTAACTTTTATTTGCATTTTTATTTCACTTCAGGATTAAGAGCCTGTAACACCTGAGGGTAAAATAAGTTGTTTCCACCTGCCTGTCTCTTGAGTCCAAATGCCTTTACAGGAGTAGTAGGCGATGTACAAGGAATATCTCTTTTATCGATTTTCTTTCCAGGATTAAACAAACTCTCTCTCTCTCTCTTTCTCTCTCTCTCTCTCTCTCTCTCTCTCTCTCTCTCTCTCTCTCTCTCTCTCTCTCTCTCTCTCTCTCTCTCTTCGTATTCAATTCGCAAATCTAAATACCGTTATTCATTATACAGAGAAAATGTTATTGCTAACCAAATATTAAATTATATTTTCTTAAGGATGCACTATCAAACTATATTAACATAAATGTTGATTTTATATAAGGAGTGAACTTTCTTCTCTCTCTCTCTCTCTCTCTCTCTCTCTCTCTCTCTCTCTCTCTCTTCATATTCAATTCGCAAATCTAAATACCGTTATTCATTATACAGAGAAAATGTTATTGTTAACCAAATATTAATTAAATTATATTTTATTAAGGATGCACTATCAAACTATATTAAAATAAATGTTGATTTTATATAAAGAGTGACTTTATCTCTCTCTTTCTATCTCTCTCTCTCTCTCTCTCTCTCTCTCTCTCTCAAAAATACAGCAGCAAAGCTAAAAGTTATAATTGTAATTACAGTTTCGTCATTCGTTGTAAATTATCGCCTTAATCTACATTGAATTTGACAAAATCAGTATCAAATGTAGTTCGGTGAAAGAAATGCGTAATAAATATAAATTTATATTCAGTAATCATAATTTTAAGACATTTCTATGCAAAAAAGGAGAGTTTTAATATTGTTCCATCATCTTTCTTATTAGTCATATTTGTCCAATAGTGGTTCCACGTTAACGACGTAGAAACAGATTTAGTTGAAGTACACACAAAACTATATCTTGCTTTTAACGCTTCCCTCTTCCGCTGCAATAAAACAAATAATTTGCTGTTTCCTCTATTAACCTATTACCTTTGGCAGGCAACGAGGACATACAAATATATTGTGGACTTTGGAACACTCGATTACCAAGTACATATTTGTGTTGTGTGTGTGTGTGTGTGTCTGTCTGTCTGTCTGTCTGTCTGTCTGTCTGTCTGTCTGTCTGTATGTATGTATGTATGTATGTATGTGTGTGTGTGTGTATGTATGTATGTATGTATGTATGTATGTATGTATGTATGTATGTATGTATGTATGTATGTATATGCGTGTGTGTGTGTGTGTGTGTGTGTGTGTGTGTGTGTGTGTGTGAAAAGAGGGAGACAAGATCATGATCTAGGGTTACCGTTCCTGGGTACTTCGATTACACGGTTAAATAAACAGTTAGCAACCGCGATACTGAGTGTTCTATGAACTATTTCAAACAGTTTATGCATTGGATTATGGAGTAGTTTCTTTATGTTGTTCTTTAAGGCTACACATAAAAAACTACGACAGCACAAACAATATCATGATGGTGGATTGGTTCCAGCGACTCAAAGGACAAAGTATATACAATGAAAACTTTACTCGAAGGATTTAACCTTCATCTATAGGGTATGGTTTCGGGGAATCCATGATAATACACTTTTGCTATGTAAACTCCGAGTGTTGAATCAATCTCTGATTTTGAAAGCGATACAAAAGTTCAAATTGTCTGGTATTGTGGTCTTTAAGGATGTACGATATGCACCATTTATTTATGATAAACTGGACAAATTTATTAGCCTTTTTGTGGAATTCGCCATGTCAAAGTGACTTCAGGAGTATCCATAACAAACTGACTTCAGGGTGATCAGTGTGACTTCCATGTTAGATAGGACGAACGAATTGGACCATTTTGATTTAGTTTTCATCTAGAACTAACTAAGCCTGTTGCAATATAAACACGAACTGAGGAGTTGCGATACAATGTTTTGAGAATGGATCCCTGGGTAGCCATATAGGATATCAGTTAGGCACCAATTTCATCTCGGCAAAGCTATGCATCATAAGAAGTTTTCGTTCTGGAAAAGTTAATGTTCATAGGATCATTCTTCTAGAATGATTGGAGACTATTTTTTCAAGATGGGTTTGATAGCTGTCATATTGGAAACAACATACGCACATCACCGCCATTGTCATTTCAGAGCAGCTCGATCTCCTCATACAAATCGTTATTAGCTTAACTCAGTGTTTAAATAATTTTAGGATCAGAAAACTAATGTCACATTACAGATGACCATGACTGCTGGCGTAGCGATCACATTCGATTTCATATTAATACAGGTTTTGTTCGGGATGAACTAAGACTCATCTGAAGCATTGTATTAAAAATGATTATCCATCCCGGAGACCAGTGATGACAAATTGGTGAATATAAATGCTATTTTGGCCATTCTGGAACCAGAAACAGGAGCATTTGTATTTGAAGCAAAGAAACAGTGTGTGTGTGTGTGTTTGTGTGTATGTGTGTGTGTGTGTGTAAATATCATGGCGTTCAACTATGTGTCTTAGGAATAGTAGCGATAACAAACGTGAGCTCGCAGGAAATGGTCAGAAAAAAAAGGTACAGGCGTTGGTCTTAAAATAAAAGATATTGGCAATGTTCAGAAAATTTAAAGGTATATGCATTGGATATAAAATAGAAAGGTATAGGCAGTGGTCAAAAGAAAAAAGGTTTTGGCAATGGTCAGAATAAATGTTAATATTCCATTCACAAATCATAAATATTGATATGTGATATTGAACTCAACGGCATTTAGAGAGGTGAGAGACATAAATAATGAACGTAACATGAAAACAACAATATCTCTATCAAGCAATAATTTATATTTATTTACACATGTTGATAGGCTGTGTGTGTGAAAGACACCTTTGTTAAAATACTACAGTCAAGAGAATATAGGTGTTACAAATTTATCTAATTTCAATCTTAGTAAGATGACGATATACATATAAGCTATAAGCAAAAACGTTAGATGTAAAGTAGGAATATGTCAAATATTTAGATTTGATTACCATATAATATAAGGAACATATCAAATATTTAGATTTGAATTGATTACCATGCAAAGTCACGATGACAGTACAATTTATTTTTAAACTGACAGGATCAATATACAACGATTCAGCAAAACAGATTCTATATAGAGTAAAGTTTGACATCAGCTTGTAATTATGCATACGATTTAAAGAATTGAAACTACCAACGGCGTAAAAGCCCAGTTATTTTAAACAATAACAAGTGAATATGGTAACATATGTAACAAAAGATAATTACAATGCGATGAATTGATATAATGGTTACATGAGCAATATACTTACACGCTGAAAAAACAATGAGAAAGAATTAACCCGTTAAAGAATGTTTCTGATTATCATGTCAATGATCATTTGGTTGGCAAACATACGACAGTTCCAGTCACGGACACAAATATATTTGACATCCTTATTTATTGTTTTCAAAATACGTTTGGTCTAGGAAAGGAAAAACGGAGATGAAAAAGTACTGTTTTTGAAAAATCTTTTCAAAGACAAAAATAAGAACATTTAGATTGCTAAGAGAATATTAGAAATCGTGGTTGATATGCTGAAAAATAAAGTCATCTCAGGCTACTCAGACTGAGCACAATATGTATCAGAACGGCATACATACATACATACATACATACATACATACATACATACATACATACATACATACATACATACATACATACATACATACAACCAAACATACATCATACATACATACATACATACATACATACATACATACATACATACATACATACATACATACATACATACATACGTACATGCATGCATGCATACATACATACATACATACATACATACATACATACATACATACATACATACATACATACATACATACATACATACATACATACATACATTTGCTTGTTTAAAAAATACGCTTAAAGATCTTACGAGAATTGATGCATCCATTTGTGAAAATATTGACTGAAACATTAACCGTGTTTATTTTAGTATGCCCTGAATCCAATAACGATAAAGCTCGACCCTGCTCAAGGGTGCAAATCACGGTATACACTGAGCGGTTAAAATGCTTAGAGGAAAGAGCTGAGTTGAGTGCGATATCGTATTCGGATATCGCACTCAATGCACCTCGTTCCTCGCAGCGCTTTGATAGTGAGAGGGAAATTTCAATTTCATCAACATGATTTATTTTTTCCTTACTGCCTTCCTAAATAGATACGTTCCGACCAATCATATACTGTACTTACCACTGATAAGGACACTGATAAGGAAGTCGGTTGATATATATATATATATATATATATATATATATATATATATATATATATATATATATATATATATATATATATATATATATATATAGTCCTTTCTTTCTTCATTTAGTTTTAAGAAGTTTGATGAATAACTTGCATGAATACGCTGGATTTAAAGATATATTATAAGCCTCTCGATAAGTTCTGTATTGTACTTATACTGTATCACATACTATTTGTTACGTATACCGCTGCTTACATTCTACGAAGATCTCCAATTTAACGACATATATGGAGGGGGGGATATTGTGGCTAAATCATCAGATAGTCTTTCACGTGCAAATGGAACATCCGTTTCCACTTCAATAGTGCTAATGCCAGAAGGATAACGGTGTTTGATGGATGATAGCGCCATAATGAAGCACCGCAAAAATATCTAGAAAATACATACATACATACATACATACATACATACATACATACATACATACATACATACATACATACATACATACATACATACATACATACATACATACATACATACATACATAAGTTAGATCTTCATTCCTGATCTGCCGCTTTTAATTTTTGTTTGCCTTTTTATTTCCTTTTAGGATCGAGAGCCTATAACACCTGAGGGTAAAATATGTTGTTTCCACCTGCGTCTCCCTTGAGTCCGCTTGCTTGTACAGGTGTAGTCGGCGCTGTACAAATAATAGCCCTTTTATCGATTCTCTCTGTGATTATCCAGGGTAACACAATCTCTCTCTCTCTCTCTCTCTCTCTCTCTCTCTCTCTCTCTCTCTCTCTCTCTCTCTCTCTCTCAAGCACAAACATACTTTCAAAATTTGTTTTCATTATTCATGTTTGGAAGTCCTAATTCGAATTCATTCTGTAACACTTCTTTTTATCTTTTTAGGATGTATTATTGAAAAAGATAGCTTCACCATATGAAGAAAGAAAGAAAATATATTAACATTAAAAAATGAAACTTCATATTACATTGTAATGAAAGTTCATATTACATTGTATATTAGTATATATTCCAGTACAAGCAATGGATTTGTTATTTCGAGTAAAAGGCCTTACATCGCGATTAAACATGAGAACACAACAGTGGGACACATACAACTGACAGATATGCACAAAACATTTATTCAGCATTTGTGGACGCCAACTCATAAAATTCTTTAAGTAGCATATGATCCTGTGATGAATACTTGTAAATGAATATTAGCCTTTTAGCAAAAATATCAATCAAACATATTAACCAATATCACATTGATTAAAAGGTTATTACAAAGAATGTATTTTGTTTTAAAAAACAGGTGTATTTCGAATCACATACATTGAATGAAAAAGTAAGAATCATAATTAGAGAGTTTGACGCATCCGTTGATTTGTGAATAAGTATGATTCTTGAATTTATGAAAATTACTTTAAAAGAAATAGCTATCAGTAAATCTGAATAACACAAGAGAAAAAATATAAAGTAAGAATGAAACAAGATAAGCAGTCACGTACATTACCAACAACTGTTGAATAGTTGTCCGAAAAAAAGCGTTTATAAACGTTCTTAATACTTATCACCCACGAAATTGTATTCGGTGTTGTTTTAACTTTGCATATCAGTTATCATACACAGTATCAACTACAATTCCAGTAGTGAGTATGCACAATTTTAAACCAATTCTTAATTAGCCTATTAGCCTCGGTATTCAAAGAGGAGTGTGTCAATTTGATATAAACAATGACATTATCGCGTGCTTTTTTAACACCTAACGTTATTTTACAAAACGCAAATTAATATATATACAATATTACTTAGCATGAATATCCACACTTATTTAGGATATACTTGAGCTGAATCAATAAGAATATTAGATAATTTGCATAAACTGTTTCTTATTATATTTGAAAAACTATGTAAGTATGCATTCAGTATAAATATTATATTGTTTGCACATGATAAAAGAATTAAAAGTACACAATTTATAAAGTTTCTTTCAGTTCGTTACAGCTATATCATTTTTTTAAAAATTAGAACCTTGGTCTTTGATGACATTGTTATTACGTTCCGTGAATATATCAAATCACATGTGAACCGCTCCATTAGCCTAGTGTTTAGAGCGTCTGTCGCGGAAGCGTGAGGTCGTGGGTTCGATCCCAGGCCGAGTCATACCAAAGACTTTAAAATCGGTACTAACAGCAACCTCGCTTGACGCTCTGCACTATAAGATTAGTGGTACTTGTTTGCGTCATGATGCCCCAGTGCTAGACATCACTTTAAACTGCCTCACTGCAGACATCGTAGAGATATGACAGAAAAATTGTTAAAGATACGTTAAAAATCCTAATCAAACAAACAAACAAACCAACAAACATCACACGTGATTAACGTTCCCTGCTTATGAAAGTGTAGTGCTTGAATAGAAGAAGATCTTGACCTGTCAAGGTACCAATATTAACATCGGGCATAATATATAAAGACCTTATATGAATATTCCTATATTAAGTCATCTTGTATGACATAACGTTCTCAATTGTAAAAGTAAACGATATAAATCTACAATTCTTAAAAAAGTCTTGTCGCGAATGGTCCTATTCAACCAGATGTATGGCAGACATGATGGCGACCTTTCTCTCTAAATTACGACTGAAACATCGAACATTTAAGCACCACATTGCTATCTTTTAAAATGGAAGATTTAAAACTATAAAACAACTGTCAGCTTTTAAGAAGATTTCAAATATCCTTGACATCCGTGTGTTGTAAATAACGTATTACTTCTGAATGATATTCGATGCAGACTTACGATGACACTGTAGAAAATTTTACATCCCTAATATTTGTTGAATACCAAATCCTCCATATGAACTCGCAGTCTTCCAGCACATTTAGAATGATGATAATGATAATGATGATAGTACATTGAATACTTTGAATAATACTTAGATAGTGTAGGGTTTGGTTTTTTATCCTTGTCTTCTGCTTAAAAAGGTAATGTACCATTCACCTGGTCATTGAATTTTGATAACTTTAATTGTACAAGAATTAGTTAAGAGCACAAGTATTTCCAGTGGAAAATAAATTTTCAGAATCCGAATAATTAAAAAGTAAAGAAAACATCAAACTGGACACAATAAAAAGAACACTTAGATGTCTCAATTGGTAAGGCGTAAATAATAAGTATTTAGCAATAGATCAGTATTAAATATGGCTACTGCGCATAACAGGTGCGGGTCAGTCAACTAACTAAACTGAGTTTGAAACAAGCGCAACATGTTATGTATCGCGTACTCCTAGTAGGGCGGCGACTTCACTTACTAATCTGCTCTAAGAAAGGATTTTAAAAATTTTAAACAACGGTTTACTTCAACTCGTGAATCAAGTTCAGGACCTATGTCAGCATTAGAAAGTTTCTTTATTAGTGTTTACGTAAAAGTGAACTGAAGTTCTGAACTATGTCAAATCCAGTAAATAAAATTACATTAGAATACATTAGAATAATATGTAAAGGAATTTTTAAAAAATAAAACTAACAACCAAATAATTAAGTGAAATCCAATATACATAACATATATACCACACAATGAATGTGTTTGTCACCATGATTTCTATATAGGTCATGCTTCTTTGCTTCGTTCTGCCCCAAAATACCAATGAAATCGTTTCCAATTCAAAATTACAAGATGCATGCATCCTATTTATGGCCTATCATGAGGTGCTAGAATGTAATCATATAGATAAAGATAGAGAGAAAATAAGATTGAGAGAAGGTGAGAGAAGATATGAGAACACAACTTCACGTTTCCAATCCTTAACATCAAAATGTCAATATTATTCATACGTTTAAAACTGGGTGATGTCTATAGATTCTCTATTTCTTAAATGAGTTACTCCTTTTGGATATTTTCAAAACAATAATGAATCGATAATAAGGTTTCCAGGACGATTTATTCTCAAGAACGCTTGAGAGTTTTCTTTAACGTCAATCAAACGGATATATCTAAGTATTCAAATAGCAGATAATAAATGTAGAAGAATTGGAAAGGACACGAGGCCATTTGATGTCAAATAAGACATGATTTAAAATCAATTCCATAGTTTTGGGCTCTGGTGTTTTATCTGTAGTTATGCACATATAGATCATGGGAAATCAGACTAATTGGGCAGTCAATACCTACGAATTATCGATCTTTCTCAAAACAGAATGCAAATACATGACTGAAAGCTAGTATACAATTTGTAACAATCAAAGAGACTGTGACGTGTATTTCAGCAAGCAATATAACAATAAAAATACTAACATGTGCAATTGAAACATGTCCTCATTATGATTGCTAATGATTGTTTCCACTTCAGAAATACAATAGTCCTGCAGTTCGTTTCTTTTAAGTTTGAAAGGAAATTTGCTTAAGGTTTAAGCGATTGTGCATTCTCGTTGTTCTGAATGAATTTACTTCCTGTATGCGAATTGGATTTTTGCAACTCTTTGCAAGTCAAGGTTGTAACAGTTATTTATTTGTATGTTATATTCGCTTACCCTTGATTATAACATTGGTTCTCATTGTATATGAGGCTTGTGCTATTGCTTTTGTTTCTCTAAATAAAACAAATTTATTCTGCAGGTTGTGTACCTACCCTTTAAACAATGTTAGTTGGGTCGATTGTTATTTGCATGGTTTTGATAAACTTTATATAGACACTATCAAAATATATTCCATGACGAAGAACAATTTCTTAACGAAACAACTGATGAGAATTTGGCATGTAAAATTTATCTGAGAGATTTGAATTTCGAAGCAAGTCCAATGATAAACCATGCAACAAAAGTATGAGTGATATACTGGCAATAGAAAAGAATTAAAAGACGTTATTAAATATTAAAACATTAACTAACACAATACATTACCTATTGACAAAGGAACAATACACAATGAGCTGGAGAAAAGCTAAAATGCCAGTCATGTCTTTCATTTTTATTACCAGATTTTGTTCCAACCAAATCTTTCATTTTGCTGTAACAAATTCATTTCAAGCTAGAGTGAATCTGTTCTGACATTCAGGAAAAACACATACTAAATAATCGAATGTTATACAACGACCCCAGTTCATAACTATCAGAAAACAATTATGCTATTAATGAAAGATATTCAAACGAAATAATTATTGCACCAAATGATGGCGTCACTTATTTGATTGAACACATTGCGAAGCCTGGACTCAATTGTATCAAGATGTTTTCTATAATAAATTTACGGGCAAAGAAATAAAGTAACGAGTTCCTCCAACAAATATACATAAGAAGAAGGGAGTAATCAAATAATATTTTGTTTGTAGCACACACGGTTATACGTTTTTCAACGGGTGAAAGAAGAGCGAACTGTAAGCAAGGAGTATTGGAGAAACAAATGCTAGGATAAACTCTAGAGATATAGATAACACCAACCGTTTATTCCATCTATTAAAACAATCAAAAGCAGCGGAATATGGATGCATTGTGCGTGTGTTTGTGTCTGTGTGAGTATGCGTGTGTAATTTGGTTTCATAACGTTGGTTTCATTGTTCTTTTAGTAGAAAGCTTCTGCATAATCTTTGTAGCTAACAACAAGCATGTTGCATCATGTCTCACCCAGTCATCTCAACTTGGTTTCATGTCTCTTAATGCTGAGCACGAAGCAAGGCAGCTCGTAATATCATTTTATAATTCTTTGGTATGAATCAGCCGGGATTAGAAACGTCCACGTCTAGTATCTTAGGATTAATTGGCATCATATTAAAGCTGAAAGTTAAGTAGGAGCCGTTACGTTCCAAGGTGATCATATCAGATTAGTTGTTTTTTCATTTAATAATGTGTAATTTGAGCCAGAGAGATAGACACAGCACAATTAGTGTTAAGAATGTGTTACTCGTTTTAGTATATTTATATGTATGTATGTATGTATGTATGTATGTATGTATGTATGTATGTATGTATGTATGTATGTATGTATGTATGTATGTATGTATGTATGTATGTATGTATGTATGTACGTATTTGTTTCCTTCCCTTTCTGACTTTGGAATAAAATATAATTTTGTAAGCTATCTTCATTCTGTTTTTGTCATTTTCTTTAATCAGGTATTGTCCTGATGGTTAAATGTTTTCATGGTTGTTCTCGTATAAATTTGTTCTTGACTACCTTCTGGTTCTTGCTGATGATTTTGATTCATATAATATATACTCTTTTCTTTGAACAGATCTTAATTGGTTTTAATTACAGTATCATTTAATTCCTCACTCTACGTGATACAACTTATTTCTCAAACATTACAAACGTTGTAGCAGGTCCAATTAACAATATCTGTATTTTGTGTGGTTTCGTTTCCCAGTTTTATTTACAACCATACATCGACATTTTATACGGCTATATTAGTGCAGCTAAATGTCAACGTGAAATCATCATTTTTCTTTTTTTTTGTAACATATATATGAACTAAAGTATTTCATAGCCAATACAAATGTGCTGATATTTTTTGTAACTTTCGCAAATCCCCAATTGGATGAATTCCAATAGAATATTGTCGATGTCAAGTGTTAATGAAAATTTGTTAGATTTAAAGTTCATATTATTTAGACAAAGTATAAATAATGTATAATGTTAAACTTGTATCCAACTATAAGCTACACCATACTGGTTCTTTTAGTTGAAGCTGCTACATAATCTTTATAGCTAAATTCACCTGGATGGACATCTAGTTCGTTAACATAAGGCAGTTGCTGTTATCAGGTCTAAGCTAACAGTTCTTGGTGAATCCAAAATGGTCGTTATGAAAACCTCCTTAGTGTTCAAAACATGAATGTAGCTTAATACGTTGGAATATCCACTCCACCATCCCACCATAAGGGCATGCTTTTGGCGGCATGATACGCGAGGGTGGTGTAATTAATCTGTCTTATGGGAGATATCCCAAATATGCTCGGTAATGGGCATCATCGGAATGAGTATCCTCATCCGCGGCATCACTATCATGATCAAAAATAGCAGCAATAACAACACCACCACCAAAAACAACAACAACAAAACCATTGTACAAACGTTTGATAACTTCTCGTCAAAAGTTATTTACGTTTAATCATATTTGGCTTTTGCTTATTCGTGTCTTACTAGTATATTGCTATTACGTTCAAATTATATTTTAAAACATATATGCACCTTTTATATGGCCTTAACGTTAGCATTACAGTTTACCAAAACGTCTTCCTTTTAGGATGATTTCTGAAACACTTTTTATGACATTTAAAAGTTATTGAAAAGCTTATAAAACATGTATTTTGTGTCGCGCTTTGTAAGATATCGGGCACCAATTCCTATATATATATAGGAAATACGCGACTCCCAGTACTGAACAACAAAATAAGGATCCGAATTTAAACCATAGGGTTATTGAATAACTGAAAGAGATTACAAAGTCAGTGTATTAAAAATATTGATGGACCAATGACCATTAGTAAGTGGTTTACGGTCCTGGCAGATTTAGAATTAGTTCCACTGACTAATGTATTAACTTTATTGTTATTCTCTTGCAGAATCATTTCATGGTTTAAAGAAAACGAAGCAACCGTGATCGGATTGGACTTTACTTGTAACAACCAATGTGCACTGATAGTACTTATTCAATTTACTGGGCCCGGCGGAAAGGGTTTCAAGATTTCATTCATGTCTGACGAATAGTCACAAATGATTACGAATGTATCAACGTTAAATTTAAAGTGTCACTAAGTTGAAATCATCCGGTGTCGTCCCCAACAAGTGACAGTCTTGATAACTATTAATACGTCATTTTAACGTCACGGTTAGGAAGTACTTATTGAAGATATTAACATATATCGATAATATTATGATAATACTGAGAACAATTGCTATGGCATCCCTGTTGTTTTATTAATAAATTATTGTTTACGTTTCAGAAAGATAATACAAATATGTACATCCTTCACGGTGAACAATTTTCTGATATATTACTCTGCTACGTCTTAGTTCTAAAGTTGCTTCCATCTGTTTGCATTTTGTGTGGGACACAACTGATTCAAAAGTTTGGGATCATAAATGTTTTCTTCATTATAAAATAATAGTACAAAACGTTTTGATTGGTTGTCAAATAGAATATGTTAAACTTTATAGAGAAACTAAAATAGTCATTGTCAAGATATGAAAATGTGAGAATGGACTAATATCTACAATCTTTATCATACATTACTCGACAAATAATAATGTGTCAGAATGGACTAATGTCTGAAATCTTTGTCATACATTACTTGAAAAATACTAATGTGTCAGAATGGACTAATATCTAAAATCTTTATCATACATTACTCAATAAAATAATAATGTGTCAGAATGGACTATCTTAAATCTTTATTATACATTACTCAACAAATAATAATGTGTCAGAATGGACTAATATCTAAAATCCTTATTATACATTACTCAACAAATAATAATGTGTCAGAATGGACTAATATCTGAAATCTTTATCATACATTACTCAACAAATAATAATGTGTCAGAATGGACTAATATCTAAAATCTTTATCATACATATTACTCAACAAATAATAATGTGTCAGAATGGATTAATATCTAAACTCTTTATCATACATTACTCAGGAAATAATAATCTATCACTTATTTTAAATGCGTCATATATCAAATTAGCTGCTGAACGTCTTCGTTTCCTACTGCTAGGAGTCAACAGTTCAATGTACGTGTGCATATATTGTTTATTACAGAAGAAGTTTTGAATTGAGTTTACACTCATGATAGTAAACACATGACATTCTAAGATAAAATGATACTCCTCTTCAGTACCATGAATGTCATACAATATAATGTTAGTTTTATCGATCCTACTGTATACATATCTCCCTTTTCATTTCTCAGCTAATTGGATGTTACACATACTGTACATATAAAAATGTGTTTTGACTACCTCTTTTTCTGGTTATTGCAACTGAATCAAAAACAATTGACACGAACAATAAAAGATGGCCATCCTACAAGCCTTTTGCATTTTTGTTTGTCGGGTCGATACATACACACACACGCACACACACACACACACACACACACACACACACACACACACACACACACACACACACACACACATGCAGCCGGTTTATTTTAAAGAATTTACTGATATTATCGAGATAGTATGATCGAAAGAATGCTTTAATCACTTAAAAATGTTTAAAAAAATTTCGATTATGTTACACGAGCAACTTTTAAAACAAATTAGTCACATCATGTATAAATGTACACGGACTACTTTGCAACCAAATTAAAGATTGTCTTAAAGATTGGAAGCCTACTTGTCTTTGTAATAAAAGTTGCATATATGACAAAGTGATGCGTGGCTTGTACTGCGTATATTTCCTGTGTTTCATTTGATTGCCTCTATATATCAATATCCTTATCTTAATCTCTACACCTTCCTGCTTCTCCATTGTCCAAGTGGAGCATATTTAAGGTAACATGTGCAACAATGGAAATACAGTAAGAATGGAATTAATCTGACCGAGCTGAAGAGGCGGGCACCTACACAATATTAAACACATCGACACCTTTTTAAGCAAGGTGTAAACCATATAATATTGACATTTTTGGTTGTCAAAATTAGTTGCCCAAACTATTTTATTTTTTCCGGTTCGTCATGGTCGTGGGTAGATTTACTTAGCATGTCAATGACAACAAGGAAAAGGAGAGAGCAGAAATCCACAGATAAATATCATCTATAAACGTAAGAAAACGATTTGATGATGAAGAATAATTCAAACTGTAAACATAGTACTATACATCGGATCAACAAGAAAAGAAAGACATAAACTGATATAAAACGATAAACCGTTAAGATTCAGAGAAGTTCAGAGAAATTTTGGTTTAATTAAACCTGAAATTTTCATGCAGTAATCCCTAAGTATCATACATAAGGAACTAATATTAGTCAGCTCGCCCTATAGCGGACATTGGGGCAGAACGAATCTAACAACCCTACTTACCCCATTCACAACTAATGCCAAAATCATTGGGACCAGTAATAAAAGAAAAGAGTGGATTAATGTATCTTTCTTGCAAGATAGATATTATTCAAGAGAATAATCAATACCAGTACTGAATTAAAGTATCATAATTTTTGCGATGTGTAGTATTAGTTATCGAGCTAGAAAGAAACTAATCGCCATCACACGGTATCATGCCCATGTTTTAGCAACTGCTGTTAGCAATTGTTTAATACAAAGAATGTATATGACTTAGATGTAAAGATCTTGAAAGGATTTATTATACATATATACCAGATTCAGATATTTGATATTAAATACGATATTGTTTTACAAATGCCTCACCGTTTGAAAAATCATTACATTACTGAACGTCTTGTCAGTGAGTGGTCTACTTTAAATACTTGCATATCTTACGCTGTAGAGGTATCTTATTTATTAATTTCTTGCGTATTAGTTATAACTATTATATTATCACTTGTATCATTGTACATTTTCGATAAATTCGGTCTACGTGGTATAATACATAGAGGGAGTTTGGAAAATCAGGTCTTATTGACCTTGGTTTGGTTCAAGCCTGATGTCATGGAAATAGAGACTTGTCCATATGCAATAAAGCTTTTGACCATACTTGGTATTTATAGGCATTCCGATGAACAAGTAGATTATCAGTGATTCTAATTTCAAATGTCCTGGATCATGTATTTACTTGTACAGGCTTGGAAGCATGAAAACACAAGACTGTACGAGTGAATATTTATTTTTTCACCCAACTTGTAGATACGTCACGCGAATGTCATGACTAATACATCCTCAGTAACATCAATTTAATGTTTCCTCCTCGGAAAAAATATTTATAGATTTAACCAACATTATCAAGCAGTTGTGTTTTGATTTTATCCGAAACGACACTACAGCCCTTGCATCCAAGTTATCGGGTTGAAGATTAGAATTTTGTACAACACTTAAAGGAATCGTGAGAACATTTACCGAATTAACTTTGTTGGGGATTAGGAAGTAGATCATAGATATTTTCAGTCCGTGACACTTAAAAAAGAAGATATAGACTTCAGTAATATTAGATTGCTTGAAATTCTTTTCACCCAGTAGACCATCAGTCATGGATTCTTGTTTACATTATATTAATCTGCCATCCAAAATTAAGACAACTTTTTTAATTAATACATTTTTAAATTCCAATTAACAAGCTTTAACCACGTTTATCAGATAACGCGATTCAAGCTGTTAAACCATAGGCAATTGAAATATTAAAGGTTTAGAATTCTGCTATAATGCCTTTCAGGATTATTACAAGTAGTGCTAATCCATTATCAAATATGGCATCCAGTACTAAAATAGAGTGACACTGAAACACATTTATATCAACGACCATTGAACCATTGACAGAAAGAATACGGTTAAGACGGCCTTCAGCTTCATACTTTATAATAGGATTTTTAGAATCTGTCACACATAACTCTGCCATTGTTTAAAGTAGAACAAATTTTTACATTCTTTCTTTAACAAAAAAACCCCACCAAACAACTTTAACTAAAATGATATTAAAAATTTAGTCTTAAAGATTCTACAAAAGTATATTATGAAATATATGTTGTTGAAACTATACAAATGCGGTCTCTCTTTCCACAAAAATTGTTAGTGTTTTAAAATCAATGCTGGGAAGAATATGACAAAATTTGACAGAAATCTTAGATCGATTAGGTCTTTAATATTGGTGCCAATGAAGTTGATCTACTATTAAATATGGTATTCATGACTTTAAATTGGAAAGCCTCTGAATGACTTCTTCAAAAAGTATGAATCGAAGTTATGCAAATTATACAGAAAACTTTCTAGCAAATTCAACTTTACACAAATGGTCCTAATCTGTCATCCAATTTGTCCGCCATTGCCACAAAATAGAAAAAAAATATTTTAATAACAAAAAGCATCATGACCTAGAATGTTCACTATATTGACCGTGCTTACTAATAAGTGGTAGGTTTTATTAAGGTGAGATGTCCCAAGCCGAATTCGATTTTTGGTTTACTAATACCTTAATAATAAGTCTACCACTATATTGTCTTGAATTGAAATCCGAATAAAAATTTGATACACTGTTTTTGTCCGTGAATTCGGTATGAGCACATAAACTAGTTCCAAATATACGAATTAATCATTTAAACTTCAACTGAACTGAAGGAAAGTTTAAATGGATTAAAAAACTGGCTACAACAAAGAAAATGAATTAACTTCAGATGTACAAAGCTCCAAACTAACAATGATTAATTCAAGCAAAGATTATACTGTATTCAAATACGCAGTTTAGAAAAACTCCCCAAATTGCAAATCATGAAGGGAGCGAATGAGTCATGTGATCGTTTATATCACGTTCTCTTAACATGACACTAACAATAACAAATCTTTTACTTTAAGAATAAAAGTATTTAATTTCTTTTTAAAGAAAATCTGTTTACGTGGTTGCTATTAACCTTGAATCAATGTCAGGATGAAGGTCAACATTACTTGTTTACTAACAAATAATTCAGGCCAATCGGTATGCTGGAACACAAAACATCTCTAGTAATTAAATTTACATTAAAATAACATGTAAGGAAGAATGAAACAATAATTTAAAACTGAAAACCAAGCAACTATATTAAAACAAATATGTATCAAATCAGATATGAGTAACAGTACACATTACGCTTATTTAACATAAGGTAAAATTTAATAAACTTTGCAATTTATCACATTTACCTATGTTGCAAAAATCAGATCTGCCACGACATAATGGAGTAGTATATCTGGGTTAATCAGTTTTTTAGGTGCAATCATTCAAACAAAATAACAGAGACCATTGTCCGACATAACATTGCGTGATAGCAGATCAGTCTGTGTTGGACCAAACTTATAAGTGAGTGTATATAAGTTATATTGTTTCCCAGAATCACCTATGATTACTGGAATACATCGAAATTGTTGTGAGCACCAACATACAGGCGATTGTTTTTACTGAGACAGTTTATATACATTTTGTAAGCTAGCAGATTACGTACGTTATGGCCTTTATATACAACTATCCACTGTGTAGAGTTTCATTTGTACCAAAAGTGAATAATCACACAATATTTGATTTAAGACAGTTGATTGCTAAATAGAAATAACTTTGAGACATATGTAACAAGAAAAAGATGTTTTTCGTTAATTTTATCCTTGATTATAGTAAGCTTTAAAATGACCATCACATAAACAGCACGTGTCTTATCATGTCAGTTATTTACGCAATTATTTCATATTTTAAAATGTTTTTCCTTCGAATGAGTACTTAATTGTCCACATGTTACAAGCTATAACGAATTTTACACATGCTATACAAACTATACCAAATTGTACACAGCCTATACACGCTATAACACATTTTAAACATACTATACACGCTACAACGAATTTTAAACATGAATAAAACGCTATAACGAATGCATAATGGTGATGTAGACATGAGTTGATGCCAACATACATAAAATAAATGCTATCTGTTACGTGTATTTGATTTAGGTCGTTTATTTTTTATTTAAATTGTTTGTTTGTCAGATTCAAATTTGACATTTTAAGTTTAAGATGCATTCATTGAGAGATGACCTGTACTTTACAAATAAACACCAGGTGTTGACCTCATTTCTGACCTGGCTTCAGCGTTGTAAACAAGATTTTAAAATGATTGGTTGATTCCAAGGACATTATGGAGCTTTGTTATAAACATCTTTCTATTTTTAGTTGTGTCATACGGAGTGTACGAGATTTTTTTAACGTAAATTTGTTCTAAAATATTCTAGATGATCATGTGACACTTTCCTTGTTTACGTAAAAACAGGTATATAAATTATGTCTTGGTGCGAACTATTTAGTATAAATTGGGCTGTTAGAATAATAAGTTGTATCGTTTTGAGTTATTTTAAATTACCTTGTATTGGAAATTATTTCAATTCGTTTGGATCAAGAGGATTTATTTTTTTATTTATCTGGAAAATAATTGTGCTTATTGAATTTCATTACCAAGAACTGACTTCATCACGTGACATCGTATTCCATCTTGGATGCTTCACTAAGATTCGAACTTGGAATTATTTGGACATTTTATTACCAGGACTTTTGCAATTTCTCTAGTGGATTATATTTGGAATTATTTTTGGATTAATTTTGGAATTGATTCTTAAAACCGTAAGTTTATTTTTCTTTTCTGGAAAATATTTGTGCTCAATAAATTGTTTATTAAGTTTTTACAAGCTTGTTATTTCATTCTTTCTATGTTACTGTTTATTCGAGCCTAAGCACGTAACATATCAACAACATTTTAGCCACAGCCATGAAAATAGCAAAGATAGATTGTAAATAAAAAACATTTACTGTGCTTCATGATATAAAAAGAACTAAATTATTTAATGAATGTAATAAAGTTTATTTCTTCTATTTAAATATTAACTGAATACATTTACATATTCCTTGTACAGTGTACGCCAGAGTCATGGGTTAATCTGCTACCTAATTCCGATATCCCACAGTCCCACTAACTGAAAATTATGTCATTCTGTTACTTTTGTCTGTCCGTCTGCCAAGTCTCGTTTCCAGGTCAAGTATATTCTTTCTTTGGATCAGAATGCAAAATCATTTATGATCTTGAAATGAAGTTTCTACATATATGAGAGTAGTGGTGTAGATGTTATTTTATCTTTCCGATTTTCTTTGGTTTCAATATTGTTTTCTTTTTCATCTCTGTATTCATCCATCCATCCATCCATCCATCCATATGAGAGTCGTAGTAGCTCAGTTGGCATATAGCCAATGTCATAAATATGGTTTGCAGGTTTGACACATGTTCAGATCATCCTGTGATATTTGCATTGGAGTGTCCATGCAAAATGACACTAGCTAACATTTCCTCAAAATGATACAATTTAAAGAAATTGAAACTGATATTAAGAAATATAAAAACAACAAGCCATACTGCCGTGATTCACATTTCAGTTTCTAAAATGTATCTCCGGAACATTTTATGATATACTTCTGACATTTTTTAAGACTTATTAGGCAAGTGATCCTGTTGTACATTCTGCTATTCTTCAGTTTAGTATTTGTACTGATCTAATCATTAATCATGTATGTGTATAATTCACTCTCATTTCCATAACAAATAGTTATGAATATCTATGTGAAACGTTCAGCACAGAGTGTATATGTCGCAAATTAACCTTTTGAATTTTTCATTGTCGTTTTCTGTTTTGTCCGTTTTTTCATACGTCTTTTGTCATTTGAGAGGATCTTAATTACTCCTACTGCATTTGCTTTGTATTTGTTTCTTCTTATTTTGCCAACTCGGCAAGAATCGTGAATTTGTGTACTAATTTTCACTACATGGTCTATGAAGCCAGGACGTTTAAATTTTGATATTACAAGCTAAGAAGAATACGTTGGTGAAATGACTTTAGAAATGTATCTGTAAAATTCAGTGAAATCAGTGTTGGGTAATTACGTTGTGACTGACCTAATTTGAAATTTAACATTAAAACACGATAGAAATTAGAGCAACCATTGGGAGAAAATATATGTTATTTTTTAAAATAATACGTGCCTCCGTTCACGTGTGTGTGTGTGTAGCTTCGTTTCAAATTACATAGACATTATACATTGTAGTTTTAGTATTTATGCGATGAATGGATATATTCGCACCTGACCATCACATACAAAATTTGGATAATTTGGGACCATTTATATTTACCACTGAATGGGAGCCGCTTGGGGACTGCAATATGTTCCTACAGGACGTTTATGATTGAAAAAGTTTCGATAAACAAGCGCATTTTGTAATAATGACACAGTGATCGTGTCTCAAATCGTGTTCTGTTTTTCTTAAGTAGAGACTGTATTGGAACTAAATTAGATGTGTAATGATTTGCAAGTTGTGTTATATGATGTCCACAAAATCAATTTTCACATGATAATGTAAATAGAATACATAACGTTTCCTTCCAGAGTATCAAAATAATGCATGCATTAAATGCATTTGTGTTCTTTTGCCACTTTAATATGATTGGTGTTCTTAGTAGTTACGGATACCACTGTATCCCAGCTCATTGTGTTTGTTTAGGTTTCAGAGATAGCTTAGCAACTTTACCAAATGTCACAGAATATACCAAATGTATTTGTCACGTTGTAAGGAACAATAACCATATTGCAACATGTATATGCTAGACCCCGACGCTAAAAATTCCGCGTCACAAAGGTTGCCATGTTAGCTTTGCGAACAATTAGGTGTCAGGCCAGTGTTTATACCATGGCCATATGAACTCGTGACTGAAGCCTTGTTTTGGCAAAGCCAGTTCTATAGAATGGCAATATCATGGTTCACTGGTAAGTGATGAATTTCCTGTGTTGGACTCAAAGGAACATCACGTCGGGGTCGTAAATACATCCTTGACAGATTTCCGGGCAGGGGATAATGCCTGCTAATTATGTAAACTATGAGTGAATCGTCTTCCGCTCTGAGTTGAGCAGGACGTGGCCACCATTGAAATCGCAAGCTTATATCAAGTATCTTCAGAACGAAACGTTCATAGTGACTAAACCATCTTTCGGAAATTATAATGGAAGGTACCCAACTCCGAAGTCATTCTAAATTGACTGGAAACATTGTTATATGCTCGGAATTACAAACGAGCTTCGAACAGGTCAGTGAATTATGTATTCGATTATTGGATTCTAATACGGCAATGTAATTGTACTTTTTTATTTGTAGTATGTAATACTACATTACTAGAACGGTTAGTACATAAAATTATCATTTTTGGGGTTTGATTCCATTGTAGGTTTTCATTCATTTGTACTCTTTGATCTACATGCAGAGTTTGATACATGAGCAATGTGTATATAATGAATTAATATTGTAATTCGCTATGAATTTAATTCATAGTTGGATCTAGATTTGCAAATATTGAGTGGAATTATAATTTTGCTAAATGGTTGCAGAATGCAACATTAGTTAATAGGGTTTTGACTATTTGTGTATACTTTGTAGGAGCTTCATGTGTAATGATAAATCAGCGCTTATATATGTTGATATCGGTGTACACTTTGAAGACGTACAATGTTCAGAAATGCGTCTGATTATGTGATATTGTTCTGTGTAATGCGATTGAAAATCTATATATACACATATCAGATAGAATGGGTATTTCAATGTGCACGAAAGCGTGACCAAAAAAGGTTATGACTTTTCTGATAATAGATTGTTGTTTAGTGTGAGTCTAGATAACTAGATGAAAATGCTATGTCCTTATCTGTTCGTACAGGAATCTGTTGGGGACCAGCGGAGCTGTTGGAGACAGAGGGGCAAGCCCAATGCAGTTGTCCCGAGTCTATGGGAGACGAGTAAAGTAGAGAACGGAGGCAGAAGTTGATGGACTGGAAGGCAACTGGACTGTACCAGTCCAGAAAAAGCTTATATACAGATGAGTAAGAACGCAGGACAGGCAGAAAATCTATCCCACTAATTCAGATGAAATAGGCCGAGTGAAAGACGAGTAATAGGGTTTTAAATATTGAATTTCATTTGAGAAATGACAATGTGTCATTACATGGTATTATATTGTTGTTTATTTGAATTTCACCTTGTGTAATTAGTAATTTAATTGTCGGCATTGATGATTGGAGACCCGGAGCTTTGCATCTCTATATCAATACTCCAAATTCCGACAAAAATGAGCCAAGGTGGGTCTTCTTTAACAATCAAACATAATACTGGGAGCACCCCACCCAACCTAGTTAACCTCTAATTATTCATTAACTTTAATGAGATGGTTATTTAAAATGTTTTTTTGAAAACAACGTCTTGTTTGACGCTTCTTTACAAGCGAATTATTTGACATAACTTTGTATTAAATGCTAAACATTGTGCAAATCTTGGTTAAGATGGCGTTTTTATTGAATCAGTATGTATCGATGGCTGAATTCTTTTGTAGCACGTGCAATTCTGAGCCAAGATGACACCATTCAGTGCTAAGATCATAAAATGATACTACAGGAACTGTACTGATATGTCTGAACAAGGCGTTAATTCTTGGTCTTTGAAAATCACGGAATGTATATGCAGATCTGTGTATTGGAAGATGAGTACGATGTGGCTTTATCAAGTAAGATAAATGTTTCAAAATTTCTTTTTATTTTATATTTTCATCATTTTGCTGAAGGTACTTTAGATAGAGTTAACTTTCAAACTATCTTGTAATTTTCTTTGCATTAAAATCATTGATTTCAAGATGTTAATGTGTTACTCGCAAAAACTTAATAACCACTGCTTCTTTATATAAAGTAACTATAAAAACAATTTGAAATCTTGTGTGGGCTTAAATACTTAGTTTATTCCAAAGTTTAAGCAGATTATTGTTATTTGCTTTGATACCAATCTTCCTATATTTCCTTTCTTCCCTTCTTTTGTCGTTCTTGTCGACATAACATAATATCTATTATACGGATTAATACAAGTATTACTCCATTACTAATTAATTTAACTGTGTGTAAGTGCGCAAATGTCTAGATGTTTCTTTCTCCGTTTAAATCTTTGCTCATTGTCGTATGTTTATATTTACCTTATTTGAATACACTAGGTATGCAAAATGGAATAATGTTTCAAAGGAACATATTTGCCACAAATTGCGAGAAGTTGTAGATTCATAAAACGTTCCTCTCCGCTAGTATATAATGTAGATCTCTATATCATAGTAATTAAAAAGAAACGTGAAATATATTATAATCCAATAACAGTTAATGGCTACCGGCTATTTAATCTTTAAGTCAATGCAGGAATGCAAATATGAATGCTGGGTGATTTTTAAATCTTAATTTAGTTTAGTTTATTAAGGAAACGGACGGTGATAAAATTGTATTCAATTATAACGGATTAATGAAACAGCATTTTCTTTAAACGTGTAGAAGACACACTTTCATTATATTTTACATAAGCTATAAAAGCAGAAAGCATCACCAGTTTCGTTATATTCTGACTTTCTCTGTTATAACTAATACGAGGTTCATGAGGAAAGCGACATACATACATATGATCTTGAATTGAACTAAGTCGTACATTTCATTCGTATTAATTTCATATTTTGTTTTAGTTGTCGCTAGTAGCATATAGAATAATATTTATGATAAAATTACATATTCATATATCTATAAAATGTCGTTATCAACCCAATATCATGTCTTCATCATGCGCAAACAATTGGTGTTGTGATGTGATTACCAAAAACAATTTGACACACAATCCTAGCATGTACCTTTGTATATAGATCATACGCACATATAGATCATACGCACATAATTCCTAATAGTTATATTTACACTGTACAGCTGTTTTACTTGTTTGAGCAAATCTCGCCCATCCGGGAACATAATACAAAATTATCACTGTCAGCAAAATACGCAATTTCTGGCTTTTATTGATTTTTCTCTCGAATTATTTCTTGTAAATTCACTGTTCCATTACTTGTTAGCAATAACGAAAATACATGCACATGTCATGGACTTGTATCGTTCCTTAATAGTTTCTAATAAATCATGTATCTATTATACATATACTATCTACATGATAATTTAGTTTAGAACTTGGAATTTTAAATTTTAACGTCATGGTAGATTTTGTTTATTCTGGTAGGAACATGGGGGAATAAGTGTTCATATTTGGAAAATAACTGCTACGTTCATTCCTTTCTTGTTGATTTAAGTGTTTAAAACTACGTAACTAGGTTATACATAATTTTGGAATTTCTAACATGTTTTGCTCCAAACTCTGTAGATTTCATTCCTTTGTTTAAATCCTCGTGGAACTACTTTAATTGCCTGACTAATCTCTCTTTCTCTCTCTCTCTCTCTCTCTCTCTCTCTCTCTCTCTCTCTCTCTCTCTCTCTCTCTCTCTCTCTCTCTCTCTCTCTCTTGCAAATTCGGACAAATTTTCACGACTCGATTTTATAGTTCCTGAATTGTTAACGATAAGCCTCAGAAACCAAGTCTTATCCCTTTAAGATGCATTCCTTAACCAGATCATAGTCCTGAATCTGTTGTTCTGACAGGGAAGCATAGCAATTGCACTCTGTAATAATAGAGTCCAATGCTCTCTTGGCAAATTCGAATGTTCAGCTTTCAAAATAAGTCTACTTATCTTTTTTCCGAAAAAGGGCACTAACCTAATATACTTAGTGACATCAAAACTTGAATTTTCTATGTAAAGTAGAAATATACTTTTCACTTGCCAGTTTACATTTTCTCAATCTAAACTGATATTGTGTTCTTCCTTCTCTCTTTCTCTCTACAATTCGACCTCAAGTTGCATTTGTTTCTCTTTCCGTAACTGCATTTGTTCTCCCTCTCCTCTTTCTCCAATACTATTTGTTCTTCTTTCTGAATCTGAATTTGTTTCTCTCTCTCTCTCTCTCTCTCTCTCTCTCTCTCTCTCTCTCTCTCTCTCTCTCTCTCTCTCTCTCTCTCCATTTTTCCGAATTGTAGTTGTTTTTCTTCTTTCTGAAACTGCATTTGATTCTCTCTCTCTCTCTTTCTCAAATTTTATTTGTTTTTCTTCTTTCTGAAACTGCATTTGCTTTTCTGTCCGTTTTTCTCCAATTGTTTCTCTCTCTCCTCTTTCTTCAATAGCATTTTCCTACTTTTTCGTCATTATCTAAATGCATTTGCTTCTTCTCTTTCTTAAGTGTAAGCTTTCTTAAGTTTGATTTAATCTTGTCTTTATTTTGTCGTTCATTGCCGTACTTGTATTTCACATCTGATGCAGACTTACTGCTCAAAACCACCTCAAACAAAAACATTACTTCCACAAAAGAGTGTATCAAAATATTTTTTCGTCCTTCAAATAAAGAAGCTTTTCCTTCAAAAAGATCATATTTTCTGGCACGTTCAAGCAATCCATCTTTTTAAAATAGTCTAACTGCTTCTTAGAGGAATTGAAATAAAGATCGCAACTTTTCATGACATTGAAAAAGGGTAGCTGATTTCACTAAAGATTTCTAAAATGTGAAATAATATCTTGGATTCATTACTTTGGAAACAATGGGAAAAGTTTTCTGAAATATTTTAGCACAGTCCGTATCCTAGACGAGTCACCAGTTTCTGTTACGAGTCTGTGCTATTACATTGTTTACCTAACTATTTGCTCAGTTAATGAGATCATACAAATATCGAATAATGAATTTAGTATTAGTTGTCTACATAAATGAAATGGAAAAATAATTAAAACGTCAGTCAGTTCACGTAGAACTGAACTCAATCACATATTAGGTAAAGCTCTTTTATAAACATACTTACATTACCATAACTTACAATAAAATATATATACAAAAATATTAAAACTAATAAACAAACAATTAAATTAAATATACATAACATCATAACATTGATTTTCTCGTTTTATGCTAAATGCGACAACTCATTGCTCATCTTAAAACGCAACATCACTTCTAGATAATAACCTTGTGAATAATAAGGAAAACTCAAGGTATTGTTGCTGTCATTTTATCAGTTCTGAAAGACATTAACGTCGGTAAGGTTTTCTTTCCTCAATTTCATTTACACTTACTCGTTGGATTAATATCAGAGCGAGTGTCTCGTGAAGAACTGGTTTAATTAAATACTACAAAGCCGCTGAGAATTCACAAATTACCACTCCATGCAGAAATAAAACAGAAATAGTTAGTTCAAGCTGACGTTGACCCCTTTCAGGCCGTTTTATATATAAATTGACATTTCTGCACACCCACAAAAATGTCAAAAGGGGTGAAATGTCTAAACCCAACCACCTCACTTTCCAATAACATGTTCTAATTTATATATGTAATTGGACTGCGAAGACACTTTATTGATATATATATATATATATATATATATATATATATATATATATATATATATATATATATATATATATACTGATTTTGAGTTTGAGTGAAGAATTAAGAATGAAGGCAATGTCATATACTGTAGTCAGTATTTGAATTATATAAGTTTTAATAAGCATCTGATTCCAGGAATTATTTCAGATTACAAAAATTTCCAGGAAAAATAATCTCTAAGAAATCCAAATAATCTGAAGGAAAATAAACATTAAACTTAAACTGGTCACTCCAACCTGGCAAATCTGGGTCAGGATAAGTTTTAAGTCTCGAAAAACTAAACTGAATTACATGAAAATATCAAATTCAGTAAATAAAATATAGACAGACAAAGAAAGAGAGAGAGAGAGAGAGAGAGAGAGAGAGAGAGAGAGAGAGAGAGAGAGAGAGAGAGAGAGAGAGAGAGAGGGATGATGGGAGACAACAGTGAATAATGAGGGTGTTCTATTCTTACATGCCCTCTAATTAAATTATTGTCAGTGTTCCACGCTTCTAGATCCTCTTCATGACCACTCTGAGCCACAGAGGCAGACATTTTACTATTCAATGTGTATATCATCCATGCTCCAACCAACTGTGAAGTCAGGTCTGTATATTAATAGGAACAATTTAGTTCGAAACACGAATAATGATGTTGTTATATTGTTACATTCAATTGTTAATTTTCATCACGAAATGAATTATGTCTTGTATAATTTTGTTGAAGTAAGCTTTGGAACTATTCCTTCCAGAAGATGTTGTTAATATATGTTTAATGCAAAGGATAAATAAACCGATTCCTATTTGATCGATTAATTCATTGATTTCAGTTTTGTTTAAATAAGCCGTTTTATTATAAAATCTGCATGTTTCAACGTGGTAAAGCAAATTTAAAGTGTTCTGGTGTTTTTCATAACGTATCAATATTTTAGGCATTATGGGATTGATAAAGTTATGCAAGATTTACTTACCTTGGAAATGAAGAACATAACATGCAAATCTATTGACATATGAATATGCGATTTGCGCTTCGTTTTTAACACATTCGCAAGATTTATTCATTCGAATATTTTATTACTAATGATTTTATTTACATTTTCATGTGATATTCGGTCAGTTTTGTGCTTTTGTCTAGAAGACAATCTTTCGTAAATATCTACTATTATATTTTTAAAATCTGTTAATCTGGCGGAGCAGTCTGTGTTGTTAATGTTGAATACCAGATTGGAGTTTGAAGCACAGTACCTAGGAAATGAAGAACATAACATGCAAATCTATTCACATATGAATATGCGATTTGCGCTTCGTTTTTAACACATTCGCAAGATTTATTCATTCGAATATTTTATTACTAATGATTTTATTTACATTTTCATGTGATATTTCGTCAGTTTTGTGTTTTTGTCTAGAAGACAATCTTTCGTAAATATCTATCATTATATTTTTAAAATCTGTTAATCTGGTGGAGCAGTCTGTGTTGTTAATGTTGAATACCAGATTGGAATCTCCTGGAATACCACTAAGATTCAAAATAATCTCATGTAAATGAAAATATACCCAATTGAAACAACAATTGGAACAAACGTGTGATTCTTGACCCTTGTGCAGCCTTACGATTCATAAACTGAAAAACCGCAGTTTCACCGATTCCATTGGTTGGCACTGACTCGTATCGACCGCTCGCCCCCTTCATGGATCCACCGCATGTAGTCATACATATACAAACATGAAGACAGCAAACAGCACCCTTCTATTAGCTACGTCTACAGTCGTGGCTCCACCACATGTGCAGACATACTTACATATAGACCGCTCTAGATATCTACTCATCAGCTGCAATAAAACCAAACTGGTAATAACAATGAGTTCTGCAAAATGCTAATACATTAGACTCTCATAGCAACTTGTAATTCACAGTTCACAACGTATCTAATCTGCGTTTAAATACACCAATCATTACACGATATGACATTAAAAACTATATAAGTTTCGCATATCAAATTAAATAATAGAAAACTTTGCACTACTTGACGAGATCTAAAACGACCAGTATGTCGGTTATAAACTGATCTTGCTAAACTCCATAGGACAGTGAGTAATATTCAGGGTAAAATACCAGTACATATCATGTTTATAATATCACTCGTCGCAAGTAATGTTCGGCGAAATACATGTTAGTTCCGTCGCTTACCTGGAAAGCACTTATTCACCCTAGATAACGTTGTTCACATGTACAATGAAATGTATTCAAATATTTATAAGGTATAACCAAGTTATTTATTTGCCTAATTCTGCGTAAATTTTATCAACAGCCATTTTACCAAGACATCCGTTAACAACATCAAGTACAGCTGTTTTGCAATGGTTGGGGCTGCAGTACCTATTAACGGTAGAAAACTGTAATTATAAGGAAATATAACACCTGTTTTAATTGAGTCTTTAATGGAACTCGCAGAATAATTGAGTTTAACTCCGGTTTTTGATTCTAAAGCTTTGTAAAAATGTTTCAGCTTAATGTTAGTTAATGATAGTTTGTTCGGAACATAAACAAGAAAGTTGATCTTTCTTCAATGTTATTTCTGTTTTGCATTCATTTGCAAGTTCTGATTGTAATTTGTCATTGGATCATGAGCGATTTAATTAAATATTTTCTACTAGGTCATCAATGCTTCTCATTCTGCCAACAACACATAAAGTAACATTGATTTATTACTACATATTACACCGATTGATCTGTAATTAATACCAATCTCAAAGGTAACGCAAGTTCTAAAATCTATATCACTGACAGGTTGTCGAAATGAAAATGTGCGAACAAAAAGTAATAAAATGGATACAATATTGTAATATCTAGTTGTGATATTATTTGTAAACCAGTATCTATATTTAATCACGTCCGATAAATTTATTCAAACGATGCACGCGCTACATATGTGTAATCAGAATGAATTGATATATGTTGATATGGTTCTTGTTGTCGATTTGTTCTTAAAGAGACTTCAGAAACACCAATTTTATCAAATAGCATTGTTCTACGTTCATTCGAGCTGAACCATTCAACATTTTGAGAAGCAATGAAAATATGCCTTGGTGCAGAAACACTTTAATGTGATTATATATACCAGGTATATATATACCAGAGAAAGCACTTTGAGGACTATCAGTCATTAACCTTATTTTGATGCTATATACCAGGTAAATCTATACCAGCGACAGCACTATGAAGACTATCAGTTGTTAATCTTATTGTGATGCTATATACCAGGTACATATACCAGCGACAGCACTTTGAACACTATCATTAGTTAACGTTAACAATTATAGTAATGATGACACCTGACGCGATTAAAGAAAGTTTTGTTATTCCACAAGCGATGTGGTCATTACGGGCATCCATAATGAAAGCTTAAATAATATTACTTTACCAGCAGCAGCAGCAGCCTTTTTGACCCCAGAGAGAATCGTTATCATCGCCTTTCGTACAAGTACAATTGTATGCTTGGCTCCAAAAATACTTTTATAACATTTCTTCAAAATCCAAACTTATGTGATAGTGGAATTACACATGACAAGGTTTCACGATACTTTTTAACATTAATTGAAATGATCTAAAACCTAAATTGAAATTGTCCTTGACGCTTTGTAATATCAAAAATGCAGCAACTGGCCTATCTGTCATTCCAGCTGGTTGTTGATAGACTGCAATGTCATGTGCTGTTTGTACTTTAATATATAGCATGCCATCAGGAAAGTCAGAATTATCCTTGACAAGCGTCATCGACAGACCTGCTGATATGGTATAATCATATGAATATCTTGCAAGACCCAAAATCGTTGTGGCCACGTCAATTATATCCAGTCTTGTTTCAATTTCTCTTCCATTAATCAAGTGCACACTCTTTTAAACAACGCCATCATGCTGCTATTAACGAAACCACGTATTATATCAGCTCCCCATTCTGTATTAGCGACGACGTCTGTTACGAATTCAAAATCTAGCTCGATAAACGCTTCAGCGGGTAAAAATATTTACTTGTATCCTGAACGTATAGTTCGATGTTTCAACGTTGATTTGGTTCCCATGCTTCATAAGAATAATACTGATAATCGTATATGGATTCATCCCTTAGAACATGTCGATAGCTGGATTGAATATACGTTTGAACATTTTTATGATAACTATTATCATCTAACTCGAAGGCTACTTCTCATAAAGCTATATTTTATATTTTCTGATAATGATATACTACCCAACTCTGCTTTACTTTTATTTGCGTATTGATGTATTACTTTACTGACATATGTAGGCATCACCTCATTGCTAAATTCTTTTACTGACCGTGGTTAATGGCGTATTAATTGTGTATGGCTATCCTTGCTGACAATGCTTTGCTGAGAACAACATCACCGAGCCCATCACCGTCGATCGCTTTATAAGCAGGTAATCAGAATTTATCACTAGGCCCAAGATCGGTCCTCGCTGAGTATTGTGTATGATCATCTTATTTCTTATTAATTAATTTAATCACTGCGATAGTGGTCAGCAGTTTCGTCAATAAGAGAACGATTACCGTTGATATCCATAATACCGCCAGTAAATAATCGTTGACAAATAGCAGCTGCTTCATTATTACTTTCTGGAGATTTATTTCCAACACGTTTTCCACCAATCATAGTTTCGAATCGTTCAACATCAGAAACGACGTTGATGGGACATGAAATAAAACCACTTTCTTGAGTTATAATACCACTTCCCGTTGTTTTTTCCATTCTTATTTTTTTTATTGAAAACTATTCCCTCTTTCGTCTAATTGCTTCACATTCCTAATCGTCTTATTCTTTTTAATTTATTGCCGTGATTGTAACTTTAAAAGAAATATTTATCACATCAATAAAATCAAATGTTTGAGTCATTACATTTGACTTTATTTGTTTTGCAATATGTTGAAAAAAATCCACTTGTACCAGATTTCTCGATTTACATAATTATTACAGAGTTTCAGAAATATATTTTACTATCATCACTGTGCACGAGCAGCAGGAAGGCTGTACAGATATTTTTTGTAGAGCCCTTATTTTGGTAAATAAAGGCTTTATTTTATGTACAAAAAATTTACTCCGTCGGCGAGTAATTAATATCCATGCGCACGATTAGGCTGCAATTTATGGACTGTATATTTGACCTAGTGTTCAAGGATTGTGTTCAAGGATCGTATAAATTTATCGTTACAAAACCATGTGGAGTTGCTTGAGCACGACGAAAGAAATTTCTGAATCTTTTAATGTCCATATCACCGTCGCAACAGGTTTGTTGAATATTTCTAAGTGTATGTTTATCCAGACCGTTAAACACCGCGAGGATATTACAGTTATCTCTGATCACTTTATGTATTGCTATGATTACTGCAATATCAGTGATAGTGAACTTAGGTGACATTTTGTGTTTAGGATTATATGTGGATGTTTAGAATGATCATAGCAATGAAGATCTAAGAAGAAGTCAGAGTAGGAAACGTGACGACAAAGCGGAAGGATAAAACGAGTCAGACTCTTAAGTAGCAACACATGTAAGATATGACAAATCTAATAGACTAGGAACCACACTGGGTTGATGATTATACATGCTTTAAGTCATTCACTCTAGAGGAAAACTATTTTTGAATTCATTGCAAGCAATATCCAAAGCTTCCATTGGTAGGAACTTCAGCCATGTATATTTTTCAATCAATCTGACAGATTCATTATCTAGTCCGGTAATGAAGCCTATAAAATATGTGCATTATACTTAATCCAGCATGTGGCGATAATAGCTTAAGTTGGAGTTGGTAAAGCTCCAATATAAAAGTCCATTTTAAAAACGAAATGAGAATGAAAAGAAAATTAGATATAATATGAATGAGCTCTGTTTAATAAAGCATTCACTCTAACAATATTACAAACAGTTTTCAAATATGAAAAAGCTTTGTGCACTTCAGTAAAGAAACGGTCTTAAACTTGGAGCAAAATCTCGGAAGAGTTTCAGGGCAAGTGACTTCATTTGTTTCAATCAATAAGGTCTTGAGGGAAGTTATGAAACAGCTTAATTTGTATATATTGTTTGCGTTGGTGCTAATTGAAGTATTGTTGCTTGCATTTCGAAACTATAAATACTGTATATAGGATACCTTAACAGTACCAAAGCTAACAAATTAAATCCTTTGAAGAAATAAGTGGTGTATATTGTTCTTTTTCGTTTTTAATATTGACTAAAAGGTACTTGCTATGGTACAGTGAGACCCTTCATTCTTCAACGATACATCTCAGTGGCGGCGAAGGAGCTCTACTAAAACGCATCATTCACATCAGGGGATGCCCTTACTCTCGCTCCTGAAAGTATTCAATATTTCCTCCTGCCTTGAAGTAGGCCAACAAAATAGATTGACATGAAAGGTTATCAACACTATAGTGTCAAATTTATACATTTGTTTAGCGAGTAGGATTTATTACAGCTTTTGAACTTAAGTGTGAGCTCGCGTATCTTAAATTGCTGGTACACATCTTTTGATACTTAATACAAGGCAACACATTTGTTTCCACGCAAATCGAAGAATTACTAGTATGGAAAGTTCGATCCATTACGAGAAACTCGGACCCATATTTTGGAAATATAGCAGTATCATTAGACAACATTTATTTCGCTGGTACTTGTTTTTCTGTCATTCGACAATTCTAAGTGTAACAGAGAAATATTCGATACAGATACTAGTTCAATTATTGTTAAAGTTATTTTCTTCTATTAATATACAGAGTATACATTTAATCATGGTAGATTCGTTACTCTATCCACCTCACTAATTAAATGAAAGTCTATTCATATTCAATCCGCATATCTAAATACCGTTATTCATTATATAGAGAAAATGATATTGCTATCCAAATCTTAAATTATATTTTCTTAAGGATGCACTATCGAACTATATTAAAATAAATGTTGATTTTATCTGTAGAGTGAACGTTCTGCACTAACTGTAACTGACGTCAACATCTCTCTCTCTCTCTCTCTCTGTCTCTCTCTCTCTCTCTCTGTCTCTCTCACAAATACAGCAGCAAAGCTAAAAGTTATAATTGCATTTACAGTTTAATCAAACGTCTTTACAAATCGTGTTTAGCACAACTAAAATTGACAACACAGACATGAAATGTAGTGTAGACAAAATAAATTCGTAATATATATATATATATATATATATATATATATATATATATATATATATATATATATATATATATATATAAATGTATTGAAGCAATTATATAGAGAAAACATACAAATGAAACACCATCATATAGTGTTTTTATCGCGACGCGAAATTTTCATTTCAAATTTTAGACGTTTCTTAGCTAAATATGATACTTTTGATATTGTTCCATCATCGTTCTTGTTATTCAAATTTGTCCATTACTGCTGCCACGTGTAAGACATAAAAAATGATTTAGTAAAAATACTTCAAACCTGTATCTTCCTTCTAACTCTTTTCACTTTCGCTCTAATAAATAATATGTTGCTGTTTACTTCAAACTTGTAACGTCTGCAGGCTATAAGGACATATGAATATATTGTAGATTTTAGGACACTCGATTACCATGTACATATATTTCCTGTGTGAGGATATATATATATATATATATATATATATATATATATATATATATATATATATATATATATATATATATATATATATATATATACATATATATATATATATCTGTGTGTGTGTGTGTGTGTGTGTGTGTGTGTGTGTGAGAGAGAGAGATCAGATGGAGACCAGATCATGATCTTGGGTTACCGTTCCTGGGTACTTCGATTGCCCGGATAAAAACAACAGTTAGAAAACGTGATATTGAATGTACTATGAACTATTTTAAACAATGTATATATTGGTTTCTGGAGTAGAGGTTTTTTTTTATATTTTGTTCGTTAAGGCTACACATGTAATACTACGACAGCACAAACAATATCATGATGGTGCAATGGTCCCGGCGACTCAAAGGACAAAATGTATATAATGAAAACTTTACTGGAAGGATTTAACCTTCATCTATAGATTATGTTTTCGGGGAATCAATGATAAGACACTTTCGCTATGTAAAGTCCGAGTGTTGAATCAATCTCTGATTTTGAAAGCGATGCAAAAGTTCAAATTATCTGGAATGGTGGCCTTTCAGGATGTTCGATCTGAACCATTTATTTAGGATAAACTGGACAAATTTATAAGCTTTTTGGTGAATTCGCCATGTCAAAACGACTTCAGGGTGATCAGTGTGGTGTGACTTCCATAGATAGGACGAACAATATATATATATATATATATATATATATATATATATATATATATATATATATATATATATATATATATATAAATCTATGGGACAAGAAACATGTGCTCACAGAAGACGAACGCCTGGCAATACAAAATCCTACTTTGTTCTGGTCTGCGATCAATCGAGATATAACAAAAGATAGAGGCAATGGTCAGAAAATGTAAAGGTATCGGCATACATACATACATACATACATTCATACATACATACATACATACATACATACATACATACATACATACATACATACATACATACATACATACGTACATACATACATACATACATACATGTATGTAAATGTTGATTTTATCTATAGAGTGAACTTTCTTACTCTCTATCTCTCTCTCTCTCTCTCTCTCTCTCTCTCTCTCTCTCTCTCTCTCTCTCTCTCTCTCTCTCTCTCTCTCTCTCTCTCTCTCTCTCAACAATCCAGCACCAAAGATAAAAGTTACAATTGCAATTAAAATGTCGTCATACGTTGTAAAATATCGTCTTCATCTACATTAAAATTGACAAAATTGACATCAAATGTAGTTCGGGCAAACAAATTCGTTATAGATATATATTTATATTGAATAATCATATAGGGATAATATACAAATGAAGCAGCTTCATATAGTGTTACAATATCAAAACCGACAATATTAACTGATTTCTATGCGAAAAAGGAGAGTTTTAATATTGTTCTGTCATCTTTCTTAATAGTCAAATTTGTCCATTAGTAGTGCCACGTGGACGGTGTAGAAACAGCTTTAGTTGAAGTACAAATAAAACAAATAATTTGCTGTCTCCTCTATCAACCATTTACCTTTGGCAGGTTAAGATGACATACAAATATATTGTGGACATTGGAACACTAGATTTTTAAGTACATATTTGTTTTTGTGAGCGTGTGTTTATGTATGTATGTATGTATGTATGTATGTATGTATGTATGTATGTATGTATGTATGTATGTATGTATGTATGTATGTATGTATGTATGTATGTATGTATGTATGTATGTGTGTGTGTCTGTGTTTGTATGTTTGTGTGTGTGTGTGTTTTTTGCTATACTTGCTAGGACTTGAGTTGGGTTGCACACCAACATCTCGAGGACTGTTCTACATTTCGAGGACTTACACACTAGTCCTCGAAATGATATATCGGAAAACGGTTGAGAATGATCATATGAGATGAACCACGTGATTTTGTAAAAGTCCTCACGAAGTCGGTAATGCTTGACATAGAGTTACACTCGTGTGTAAAGGTCACACAATTTGCGGCCTTGCTTTTAGCGCTTCCGATGCTGGACTAGTGTGCAAACTATTAGCCAATCAGAAGGCGTGTGATCTCAGACTGTCATCTAATCAGAACATCGCTACTTTGCAGTGTAACTGTAAATTTTATAAGACAGATAAATGTGACTTTTAAAAATAATTGCTAGTTTAAAAAAGTAATTTTATAATAATTGCAAACTGGCGATGCCTGTGCAGAGTGCGGTATTTTAAGCCCGGGGCTTCCGTTTGTGCGGTGTCTTGGCGCGTTTTTAATTTTTTTTTACATTGCGTACATTGATTCCATTCGTGCAAGGATTAGCCTATAATACACTACAGTAAATTCTTGGAAGATGGCAGGACATGCTGAATCAAATTGGTAAGTAATAAAACAATTATTTTTCAAATTTTTAATTGTATTCCTCCAAAATACGTCGTAGCCACAACTTGATTTGATGTAGTTTAGCGTCCACGACGTAGGAGTAAGGGTACAACTAGATTTTATATTATTATAATTATTATTTGTGACAACTTGGTTTTATCCCATTTTCAGCAATGAACTTATATTGATGTCAGTACAGCTTGCGTATATTTTCGGAATTCCACGCAATGCAGTGGTGGGTGGTGCAGAGAGAGCGAGAGACAGGGGGTGGGTGGCCATCTCTCCATCGTTGTAGTCATTCAGGATGACATCAACGCAGAGTGGGCGTGAGTTAATTTCACAGGCACTTGATTCTGGGTAAATTAATGTATACACTTACTATATAATATGGTGAGTGTATACATTAATTTACCCAGAATCAAGTGTCTGTGGTTAATGTGTATGACCCTGAGAGAGAGAGAGAGAGAGAGAGAGAGAGAGAGAGAGAGAGAGAGAGAGAGAGAGAGAGAGAGAGAGAGAGAGAGAGAGAGAGAGAGAGAGAGAGAGAGAGAGATGCAAATGTATCTGTATCGTTATCAGATGAGTATACACATTTTCTAGTTCTAATGAACACCATTTAATAGATATGCCAAATCAAATTGTAGATATTACTTAGAGAATGTCTCGAAAACAACTATAGACTACTGTACCTTTTTCATTTACAAAAAGCTGATGAACACATTTTGCAACAGTGCATAGAAATTCCAGAACGCAATAGAAACACCGAAACGCAATATTGTGTATACCATTGCTGAATATTGTGAAATTTGCGACATTTGTTAAAGAAAATAACATTTACTATTAATAGTGTCTAATACGATTGTAATATAATTGTAATGCTTGATCTATTACTAATAAATGTATATTAGTAATGATTTATTAATAATTGTTCTCTTCACTCATAACATTTTATGTATCATCGTTTACACTTTTATTTCAAATTCATTTATCTTTTCATGAACTATTCTTATTTACCATTTTCTGATATTTTGAGTAATATCTACATGGATAATTTATGCATCTTTAAAATTATTATTTGTACCGAAACTAATTCATATGTCATCTAAAGAACATATTGAAAATATATGCCTTTGATTATGTACTTGTATGATGAACTCTTGGCCATATTGTTTCAACTTAAATAATTGGTGTCTAAACCATTACACATGTTTAAATGTTTTTGGCACAGAGAAAATGTATTCTGATGAATGCGTATTATTCATAGATCTCGAATTAGGGGACATCCATTTAGTATGTATGCAAGGATCTGGTGAATCTTTGCATTTAGACCATTATTGTGTGTAATTTATGATAGTTTCACTCAAACTATACAGCTGTTTCGCATGCTGCGTTACACAAATCTCACACATCATGAAACATAAAATAATAAGACAAATGTAATAATTAATCACCACAACATAATAACCAACTTTAGAAATCAATATTAAATTAATAGTAATATGTTTTTATTACTAATAGCTAAAGCATTAAACTTGTGTATAAATTGCTATACAGGCTGGTAATATTAGATTTTGTTACTGTACGAACTGTCGCCAAAATGCGTTTTCCAGCTTCATTTTAGTTTGATGTTACATCACTTGCAGAAAAGAAACTACATATTAATTTATTATATAACTAATATTATGTCACAAATATGAATTATACCTTCCCCACCAATATACACTATGGTATATAAGATATTACTGATGTGCGTTCTGGTTGTTCTAAGCACCCATTTTGCAACAAGTTTATTATTTAAAATCTTAACAAATGTACGCACAGACGTCGAGACCTTGTTGGTCTTCTTTTGAACAGTCCAGGTATGAACAATTCAATTCTCAATTACAGCCGGTTGTTTTTTTTAAAACAAACAACCCCAAAATAGCTCCAATAACCTCCATTTACACTTAATGCAACTACCTGTTCAGTCCTTGAAAAGTAATGACTCACAAGGTTGAATATACATGTACACAATTATAAACCTTCTCCCAATTCTGACTGCATTTTTACTGTATGCGACTTCTTAGTTATGGTTTGTTCCCACTGGAGTATTTTTTATTTTCTTATATATGACAAGATAAAATTGGTTTAGATCATATAACCTTTGGAATTTAAATGGTATCTCCTATTATAGAATTAGATTGAGACAATGTTTTACATAATAAAGATAGTAGCCATTGTACACAGTTATAAAACTAGCATTAGAAAACAATGTCAATTTAGCATGGGAAAGGTGCATTTCTAACATTCAAAGCTATTCAATTTGATGTGTTGTAGGTTATACAGCTCAAATTTAGTTTCCGTCATTAGCAGCAGAATTTGGGAATTGTTTCTGACTAATCTGAACTTATTGTTGAAATTAATAATAATGTGGAAAATTGTCAAATCTTAAATGTTCACCAAAATTTAAGCAATTATGTGTGGTTTTATCCACATGTCTTAATAATTAGTGGTTCTTATAAGGAAACTATAAAAACAATTTTTATAATTATTAATAAAACACTAAGAAAAAAGTACTTAGCAGTCATGTCATGGAAATGCATCAACAACCTGATCACAATATTAGGTTATCAAAGTACAATATCAAAGTACATGCATTTCAATACATCTTCCTGTTTGTGACTATTTGGGCATTTGGCTTTTGAGACCAAGAAAAGAAATACTGGTAAAAACATGAAAATCAGATTCTTTCAATACTATATAGCCGATTTGTCTATTTTTGATATACTTCTTTGCAGCTACCGGTACAAAGGATTCAGTAGAAAATATCTCTCATTCGTTCAATCATCATTATGGTTGGTGTCAAGTTGGCAGTTGTCGAACATGGCTTTACAGAATTAAAAGACAGATTAGTACCAGTAATACCAAATTTGGTCTCTACATGTATCAACGATTGGTTTAGTGCTTGCTAATGCTTATTATAGAATCCTGTTCTTAACGGACTGTAACAGTTATTTAAAATAATTATTAAGCATTTCATTAGAGCTGCACCGATTAATCACCCGTACTCATAATCGGGCCGATTATTAGAACAATCAGTATCGGCTGAAATAATCGGTGCCGATGCAAATAAATTTCATAAATATAATTTCAATTATAACATTCATCTTGACATGGCTTGAATTTAAAAACAGAATTAAATAGTGGAAACTAAAGAAGAAACATTTTATTTGGGGATTAATTGAAAGGCAATATATTCTTAAAAGTAACTACTGTTTTAACACACTTGCTGTAAACTTCGGCTGATTTTTGCTGAGAACTCCCAATTATTACATTATGTCCTCGAATTTAATTTTCTTCCAAACAGGAAAGGTCCTACATGTTCTGTTGCATCACATGTGAATTATTGTCGTGACGAAAGAATTACTTTTCTATAAAGAATTCGCATCTTTACTAAATAAGAATGGCACACTACGAATGCTTAACTCCAATACCATTCTCAAGAAAGAAACTTACACGAGTTAACATCAGCATATTTAGACTGTATATACCAATGTTAATATTACCATCGTTAGATGTTGTTGTTGTAGTGTTTAACACCATTTTTCAGCACACGATAGGCTATACATGGTGGCCAGTATTATTGGTGGAGGAAGAACCCGGGAACGTATAAATGAATCTTGTCCCCGGGCTCCAAACACTCTAGCTACGCCTCTGCATCAATGTACTGGAATAGTTAGCGTTCAAAATTCCTCTGTCACAAGCCAGTTTCAGGCATTTTAATGATTGTAACATCTGTAACAGCCTGTCGCAAAACTATAGAGAAATTCACCGACTATCATCAAAGGAGACACAGAAACATCAAGTTTTTCATTGTGTGGAAAGTTGTGATATTTGCTCAGCCAAAAGACAAAACTAAAATTGATTGAACTTGACCTTAGTCGATCTATATGAGAATTTTAGCTTTTATTATTACCTCTCTTCGTGAGCATGTAAATTATGATGGTTATGTGCCTTGTACAATCAAACGTGCATATCTTTTTAAACATATTGCCTCAATTTGTAGGATCGCTTTTATCATTGAAAATGAGTAACTCTTGAAACATTCATTGTAAATTAAACATCTATTAAAGACTATCTAAAATGTTATCTAGAAGAATGCAATTTGGTCAAAACGATTAATAAAGCAAAATCTGCATCCAATATATTTGGGAATAAATATGGATTTTAAGTGATGCTATACATGCTTTGCATTGTGTAAGTACTGTACATTATAGTACATGTCTCCCCGGCCCACGAATTATGAAGTCTGTATTTACCTTTATTTAGCTCCATTTTGGAGAAGTCAGAAAATATGAACATGCAAAATAATAACAAAATCAATCATAGTATTTTATAACAGTTTAATAATTGTCGGGTCACCGAAAGTTACTTTTTTAACATGCCTATGTCTTAAGACACGAAAAACTCATTGTTTCATGTTCCAAGATTTACAGCTGTTACAGTAGTAAACAAAAAGACCTAAAAACAGTAAAGTTTAGACATTGGCCCATGGAAAAGCCGACACCCCCCCCCTTCCAGGCAATTTTTTTCTCCCTAAATTATTAAGCTTATACGCGAGTATTTATACTGTGATAATCTCATAATCAGTATCGGCAATTTTAATAATAGGCCATACGCTGTATCAGCATAATTGGCGAAAAGTGACATCGGTACAGCACTACATTTCATCGGACAGATTGACTTTTGTTAGTGGCCATGATTTGCCTTTATTAACTGAGACATGAACAACATTCTCTATAGTGCAGGACATGGTATATTTGCTGGAAAGAGCGTGAAGAAAAATTATTACATTTTACAATATCAGGGAGAACTGATATTATACAAAGAAGGTAGCCAGAGGGAAAAGTAATACAGGGAAAAACTAGCTGTACGTTTCCTGTTTTTTTAAGATACGGTATGTGTACTTTATAGTGCATTATGTAATCAAAATGGCAAGTACACCACTCCCTCGAAAACTTGCAAACACTCTTATAACGCGCTGTACAGCATGGAGCCTGATTTTTTTTCAAAGAAAATATATTTTAAATATCTTTTAAATATGCTGAACATAAGGAAAAAGTCTAGACGGGATACAGATTGATAATGATGGTAGGTTAATGTGAATTTTTATCAAGTGTGAATAGTTGTATATTACATTAATTCAGTGACCAAAACTTTGCAAAATACGTAAAGAAATTCTTTGATTCTTCTGAACATAACTTAGCAGGGATATTTCTGTCACATGATATTGCAGGTAATTCATATGAAGGACTTTGGTAGTTTTTGAGCTTTTTTATAAAGCTTCTAATTTCTGATGCATAGAAAAATTGCGAATGGGTTGTTGAAAGAACCAAAGACTGATTATCATGACTCCTCTCAACATAGGACTTGATAAATTGTCTTAAAAATAAAGAAACAACGTAAAGCACAATGTTTACGTATAGATGACATTCAGCGTGTTAAATTTTCAGATAACTGGTTTAAATATAATCTCTTTGATTTTACTGACCTGTTGTAGCTTTAAGAATTATTCTTGTTTGGTTTCTTTTGCAATCTAGTATTTGTCATTATCATTATACACATCATCATTATCCAAAGTCTGTCCTATTATTCTGCAGTGTTGCTTGTCAATTGATTTGTCCTTTTGTTGATATTTAACCCAGATATGTATTATAGCTAGACAGTATGTCATGTGAAGCGAACATTTTCTGTGTAATTTTTTCTATGTATTTGATATGTAGCTTTTGTAACTTCAGGAAATATGATGAAAGCATTCGCAAATAAAAATGATAGCTGGATATTGTCACATATTTGATAGTCAGGTTCCAGTTTTAAATTTCAGAAGATAGTTTGGTTACCTTGTTATAATATATTTTTTATTAATGAAAACAATTGGCAAGTATCCAGTTCATATATTTTAATATGAACTAAAAATAAATTTGAACATTATCTTTACAGATATTATTGAAGACCTTCAAGATGGTTGTTCAGTGGAGGAAGAAGAATAAAAGACATACTTTTGTGAAGGTAATGTAATACAGTTGATGCTTTTGGAGATTAGCACCGGAAATAAGTTGATGTGCAATGCTTACCAAAATAAAAGATACTGATATGATCCTGACAAACCACTAAGACTACGAATTCACTATCTTTATGGTTGTCACACACAATGACTTTCCAGATCCTATGAATATTCATACCGGGAAACAATAGATGCTTGCATATTAAATATATGCACTTATGTAATATCTATAAGTTGAAACATGAGTGTCAAATGTTATGTAAGTGTATCATACTGCAATGTTTGGACACGTTGCTGTAGGCTTATAACTATTTCAGAGCATAACAGCACTGATATAAATATATTTTTACAAAGCCACAAGATTTTTACATTATAATGAAAGAAATTACTGTCAATTACTAACATCTGTACTATAAAGATTGTTTAATAAAATCAGTGATCCCAAACAATTTAACTTTATGTTATGTCATAACTCATTGTTTCAGTAAATGTAATTAATATATTGTTAATGGCACAGTAATCCTTCTGTGATTTGATGGTCTAGAGAATGTTAACAACTGAACTTGTTTCTTTCTTTCATTGGCTAGATTTCATAAACTATATGGCCGTAATGCTGATGTTAAACGTTTTACCTAATGTTTACTGTGTTTATAATTAATATTCACTTGTAGCTGTTGCTGTTAAAGCAAACTAAATAGAATGGTAAACTAATATATTTGTTAGCGTAAACCCAAGATTATAATTTCAATGTTTCCTTTTGGCAGTATTGGTTTCTTCACATTTCTTAAATGGTAAACAGTTTAATAATTTGTAGTTAAAATAGTATCAATGTTTGGTGAATCTATCATCCAAAATGAAGAGGGATTATTTGTTTTGTAGGTAAAAGCTGCAAATCAGTTGTTAAGGCAGAGAAGAAGAAAACAGCAAGATTACCATGGCTAAAGAAGGATAAGGCAGCTGTAGAAAGACAACCTGGACAATTAATCAGAACAGCATCACTACTAGGAATAGCAGCATGCAAAGAGGCAAAGAGAAAGATGCCTATTCTGGCAAGGCGTCCATAGACCCAGATCAAATATTTTATAAAATATTTAAAATATAAACCTTCTATGTTAAAGCTAAAGAACAGTTGCCTAAGAATTTCACAGAGATAATACATATTTTCTGGCATATAAGTCCATAATGTTGGATCATAAAGTCTGGGCTTTGTCTTATACTCTTCATCAAGCTGTATATTGAATTTGCCATTCAGATAATTTTTTCATTCAGTTTTCATTCAAAACGTTAGAACCCGATATTAGAAGGCTGTCAAAATACTACATGCATTTCAGTATTACATTCTGGTGCATCTTATGTAATTGTGCGAAAGCAGCATGTACTAGTAATTTTATTACATATAATAGATAAGTTAGAAAATGAATATCCATGACAAAGACAGGTATTCAATCCATTTTTATTTTTGTACCTTGTGATATAATATGGCCTGATATGAGAGGCTTCCGGAAAATTGTAGCCTGCATTAAAGTTAGATGACAATAGTGATCATACGACAAAGGCAATGCACCATTATCAATTGATATCACTGTCAACAATTCCTTCTAGTCTAAATTATGTTAACCATTGTCTCAAAAATAAAATCGGTTGCAGTGTTAATTATATGCTCATTAAATATGGTAATGATTTAGTCCGGTCACTCTTGTCAAAACCGGTGTGAGCTTAATGTTTGGCAGACCAGATCAAATTGGAAAATTAGGCTACCTATAGGATATTGTGAATATGTTACCATGTAATGCCAGGTGTTTAATGGTGTTGGTTTCTCAACCAGTGATGCATTTTGTACAGAAGTGTCATTTAGAGCAACAACTAACATGAGCAAATATAGAAACCATGTGCATCCTAACTACAGAAAGTGCAAATACTCTTATGTGTTGGGCATGGATAGGTTATTATACCTAAACATTAATTACACAATGTGACCAAATGGTCATTTCAGAATTTAAATTGATTCTTTATGGATATAAATATTGTGATTACTTAAAACTTAGAAACTGAAGAATTCTGGTTTGCATTTAAGTTTACATTGGCAAGTTAGTTTATTACTGTTTTCTCTTTCAAGAAAACTTAAGATGAATGGGGCAGTAGTAAGGTATAAAATACCCTCTCTCATCCAAACAGAACTCTGGAAAATATATTTTAGCATTAGTGATACAATTTCCCTGTGGCCATGATCTGAAATACATACACATAGCTGCCAACCATTTTTCAGTGATTCACAAATTCACGCCTTTATGCAAAAAATTAATTCCCCAATTTTCAATTATTTAAAATATTTTTAAATTAAATGATTTTTCATAAAACGCTGGTTATGATATCAGTAACATTTGTTTTGTATCATATGTTTTCAGCATGTTTTTTTTTGTTTTCCAATTTCATTGTTTTTCTGTAGTGTAGTAATATCATTAGAGATGGTGTAAGGTGCTTAGAGCCACGAAAAATTAGGGAATTTAGGCGCTATAAAAAAAGTCATCATTATTATTATTATTATTTATTATATCGACAGTTGCTGAATAGGTCTGGGAAATGGACTTTGACCCTGCACCCCAACCCATAAAACTCCAAATATAAAAAATGGTGTGGCAAGGGACAGAGGAAACTCGGAATAGTAAAACGAAATATATTACACATACAGTGAAGTTTAGTTTGGAATATACCAAACACTTACCATGCATTCATTTGTATCGACAAATATTTGCAGACTCTAGGATCACTTTATGAATTCATGTCAAAATTCACTAATTTTTATCACCATTTTCACAAAATTGTGAGTCTGGAGGGTTGGCAGCTATGCATACAGTGTAATATTCCTGAAAACAGAAGTTTTTTAGCTACATTTAACTATGCTGACTGGTAAATTTGTGGAATTACAGCTAGGATAAAATTCATGTGTGTATCAAACAGTAGTGAAACAAACAAAGTTGAGGTATTGCTCTGGCCTTGTCTTATACTTGTCATCTACTTGTTTATGAATGAAGGACAGAAACTGGCTAAGTTGACTTAAGCTTCACAGTGACTTATAGGCAAACAAATAGGATAGATTCTCCAGTTGTGTTTATGATGTGTTCTTAGATTTCAGTTTGGTCATTTGATTAATTTGCATCCAGGCCATGAAATTTTAAATTAATGTTCAGATATATAGTTTTGGTATTTTCTTTTTCTAAATATTTTTCTTAAGCAAATATATTTTTGAGGCAGTGAAGTTCTTTTGAATTTTGTCACTCATTAAAAAAGATTGAAATATTGCCATGTTTCAAAAATATAAATTTGAATATTGCCCAGAAAATAGTGTAGTCTCTGATATCATGATTACTTCAGTATAATAATTATTGATTGTGGTTTCTTAACATGATGTTTAAATTGTGTTGTTTTTAAAATAATAAAAAATATTAAAATTATGTTCTTCCTGTATATATTTTTCATATTAATTTGGATTTTAATTTCTTTTCTCATAGTACATTGAGACATGTTTACTTTCGTAAGAAATAAAATGCAGTTTTGAAATGGGATATTGCATCTTGTAAATGCATGTACAGGAAAATATCTTTTCTCCAAATTAAGTTTGTCTGAATTTTCTGAATGGAAAACTTAACATTTTTCAGATGAATTGGTTTAGGTAACAGTTGTATTTGTCATATGTTTAAAATGTCAACCAATGAGATTATGCCACATCTACTTTTTTACTTGCATTTTAGCACCAGTTTTGAATGTGTTCAAAGGTCTGCTAGCCATTTCTTATTTAGTATTAATATTCTGCAGTTTGGACTCAAGGGGACAATCTAACTGGAATTATGGTACAGCTAACTTAAATTTTGTTTGCTTCTTTCATTAAATAAGTAAAGATGAAAGTTTTTGAATTACTAAAATGCATTTACACTTTACAGAGGAAATTGTCTTGCTTCCTGATGTTCCTTCCAAAAAACAAATTGACAGTGTGATGTTTCATCAAAGTTGGAAGGAATTATCATATCTTTATATAATAGAGACTGTCCATACAGATATTAATGATAAATAAGATGATGTTTTCATTTAACAATGCAGCAGTATTGCATGTCTTCCTGTGATGACATTTTTTGTCAAGACTCCTCCACCTTACATGGAAGCTGATATCCTTTCATTCATCTGTCAACACCATTTAATTACCTTCAATGAATCAGTTGTTTTACTTATTTCACTTTAATACCATTGTAAACAACATTTTGAATGTTTGTGACTGGACTTAATATGCAGGCTGTGGCCAGGTTCTTGTATTTATTCAATAATGACATACATAATGACTCAAATGACTTTATTTGGGTTGCATCTTTTGTATTAAACATTTTTGTCGAGATGAACATTTACTTTATGCATTGAAATATGCGTCATATTTGTACATGCTTCACTCAATTAAATTATAATGCATTTAAACTATTTAATGCTTTTTTCTTTTTCTTATCAACTTCCTACTGTTTTTTATTTTTAATTTGTTGGTTTCAAACAGTATTAGATAGGTAGCCGTAGCAGCTCAGTAGGCGGATACTGCATTTTGTAATCCAATGGTCATGAGACATGAGTTCAGTACACTGGAGAGAAAAAGCAAAGCCTGATTTTACATCCTAAATAAGAACACTGTGACCACAGTTGTGCTCAGAAACATGCAATGTACCTGATAATAAAAGAAAGAAAAGCTCCTGTGTCCCTTAATATTTTAATTGGGATAGGTTTGGTAGAATTGCTCACAGGTGATAATGAGCCTTTCAACATAAATGGCTTACAGTTATCAATCATAAAATCAGACTGATTTGTTTAATCCAACAAATTGATTGCTTTCAGTACAGGTCTGTGACATTGGCTTATTAATATAGGAGCCTTTGACTAGTCTGTTTCAATTATGTTGCTTATTTTTCAATCTTTAGCAGTCAGAAATAGCATGCATTTTCTTGTTGTAATATAGATTTATCCAGTTTCCAATTTGAAATTTTCTAATGTGTTAATATACGTCAGGTACCAACGAAGAGTTGTTTTTTCACTTTCCAGTTCTAAATATTTAATCTAATTTGCATTTCTCCATTTGACTTTTCTCTCTGTATTTTATCTCTTCTTTTTTATTTCCATTTGCCTTATAGACCACTGCGGTGGTTTAGTTGTAAGAGTGTCAGTCCTAGATTGGGGTGGGCAGCGCTGGTTTTAACCCAGGTCGAGTAACATACCAAAGACATAAAAATGGCAGCTTTTGCGATAGATGCTCAGCAGTAAGAGTTTAATGTTGGCACTTCTTATCCTGGTGTTAGGATAATGTGTCTTGGTTGGACGGCAGCATGATACAGAAGTGCTAGACATCACTATATACTGCCACGCTGCAGACCTTATAGTGATATGACTGAAAAATTGTTAAAGCTATGGTAAATATCCAAATCGCACACATGCAAATAACTCAATTTGCATACCTTCTCGCTCTCCTCTTTCTGCAACACTCTCTTTATGAAATTGCACTTGACTTGGTCTTCAAATGATATCCATTAGTGATGCAAGCCAAATTCCAATACTGAAATAGATATGTAAATAGCTTAGATTGTACTAATGTGCCAATTTTCTTCATGTCTCGGGGGGGTGGGTGGGTGGGAGGGATATACCTAATCCAAACGTCTTAAATCAGTTCAGTACCATTCCAAAATAGTAATTTAGTCTAATATGTAATAATAAGAACCTTGAAATTCCAGTTCATAATTTAAAGAAATTAGTTTCTTAAATATCAACACATTAACCTCTAGTGGTTACTTTACGGGGCAGAAGGTAGTAGCCTACTTCCAATGTTTGCAGCGTCAAGGTCATGCATGATACACTAAAGTGGGTGGTATTATATAAAGGTAGACAGATGTAGCACTACAGTGATAGCAAATAATCTGGACCTTTTAATTGCACTACAAAATACAGAGGGAAAAAAACTAAGTTTTTGGACCCGGTTTGTTTTTCTCGCCCAAAATTCGCCCATGGTCGGATTCCGAATTTGTGTCCATGTTTTAGACTTTATGGGCACAGATCTACGGCAGACAAATCTGAAGCGCACACAGACCGGTAAACCTGTGCAAAAAGTAGGATAAGGTGGACATTTTGAATAAAGAGTCTTCTCCATACGAAAATTATGTATCTGTTAAGCAAAACAAATAATGCATTGTTTCACCTTCTGACTTTGCGCCAGAAAACTAACCAAAGAAAATCATTTTCTTTAGTACAACTAGCCATTTGTCTTATGGAATATTGCTTGGAAATCGATGTATTAGGATGTATTCAGACAAAATCCCCAAAATGTGTTTCCAACTCGCATTGCATGCGAAAACAGCAAAAACCTCCAGGGGTTAATATGTTAACTAAAATGCAACACAAACTGAGTCCTCAAAAAATGATGTTATTAAGACATGCAATAAGGAAGTTCTATTTCTTTTTCTTTAAATGCCTAATCAATGTTTATTATCAATTGTACGATTGTTTACCTGCAAATTACAGAAGGCTGATAACTTTATTGTTTGAAAACGAAGTAAATTAAAATAAGTGTACTTAACTCCTCTGAATTCAAATCGTCAGAGAGAGTTTAAATGCATATCGCAGACTTCATGGTGTCTAGATGATTATTTTTAAGCAAATAAATAAGCCAGTGTTCTGAAAACAATTAGTATTTAGAACAAAATATTTTTCCTAAAGTCTATCTTTCATTACTGCACATGTTGATATAGTAGCATATCATGGCGTATATAAGTGAATTTAATAACGGTTCCAAAAGCAAATTAGATGAAGCCGTTAGAAGACAAAATATTTAATGTTTCAGTTCAATGTATTTTAACCCCCTTTCTATCTATACTCTCTCATTTCTAAATATTAAAAAACCATACCATATTTATGTATGTATATACAGATGCATATATATACATTCTAACCCTTCCTTTCCTTCTCACATACATATTTTATCTTCATTTATTATTTACACTTTTTGATAACTTTAGTTATTGGCATATGATTTAAAGGCATAAACAAATAAAAAATGAAGAAAAAATTACTGTAAAATTAATGGAACGCAATTTCCTTAACTTCCCGTTTTATGCTGCATAATATTTAAACTTTTGTAGTGATATATTATTATATAATGAGTCAAGCGCAGATTTCCCAAAGGCAACTTCAGTTCCAGTGAATTTGCATTCGGCAAACTGCCCTATGGCATTTGAGTTAATTTGGTGTCAAATTACATTTTTAGAAATCACAGTTTTTATTTTAATAGATGAATTGACAATTTTGATATAATTGCTATTCTGGATGGTAGTTTTCATTGTGTCAATAAAAGAGGTCACAAAGTTGCAAAACAGTGCCTGAGATTTAGGTTTTTGCAAAGGAACTGAAAACTTATATATTTTAATAAGATTTGAACATTTAAGCTCGTGTATCTATTTGTCTATCTGTAGTTTTAATTGCAGATACATTTGTTCCTAAACTTTTAAATATCTTCTCATGTTTTTCCAGGATAGGTGCAATAAGAAGTGAAAATAATTCAGGTCCTTAGGTTGATGGTAGTCTTTGATTGTGTGTAAATAAGTCCTCACAATGACGTCCTCACAATGATGGCAAAGTCAGAGTAGTCCCCATAATGCATAAAGAAGTATTTGGCAAAAATGAAGTGATACAGATATTGCCTATCCTACAGTTAAGCTTACTTTCAAATTTCTAACATATACTTTCATTCCTTCTTATGGTCCTCGAAATGTACTAATATGTCAAGGTCCTCACAAGTATATGAATACACGCATGTGTGTGTGTGTGTGCGTGCGTGCGTGCCTGTGGGTGCGCGCGCGCGCGTGAGTGTGTGAAAAGAGCGAGACCAGATTATGATCTAGGGTTACCGTTCATGGGTTCTTCGATGACGCGATTAAATAAACAGTTAACAACCGCGATATTGAGTGTTCTATGAACTATTTTAACCAGTGTATATATTAGATTCTGGAGTAGTGTTTTTCTATTTTGTTCTTTAAGCCTACACATCTAATACTACGACAGCACAAACAATATCATAATGGTGCATTGGTCCCAGCTACTCAATGGACAAAATATATATAATGAAAACTTTACTCGAAGGATTTAACATTCATCTATAGGTTATGGTTTCAAGGAATCCTGATAAGACACTTTCGCTATGTAAAGTCCGAGTGTTGAATCAATCTCTGATTTTGAAAGCGATACAAAAGTTCAAATTGTCTGCTATGGTGGCCTTTAAGGATGTACGATATGCACCATTTATTTAGGATAAACTAGACAAATTTATAAGCTTTTTGGTGAATTCGCCATGTCAAAATGACTTCAGGAGTATCCATAGCAAACTAACTTCATTGTGATCAGTGTGACTTCCATAGATAGGACGAACGATTTGGACTATTTTCATTTAGTTATAATCTGGAACCATCTAAGCCCATTGCATTATAAACACCAATTGAGGAGATGTTTTGAGAATGGATCCCTGGGTAACATTAAATGGTGTCAGATAGGCACCAATTTCATCTGTGAAATCTAGGCATCAGAAGAAGTTTTCATTCCGTAAAAGGTTCATGTATATATGATCATTCTTCAAGAAGGATTAGTGACAACTATTTCAAGATGGGTTTGATAGCTGTCATATTGGAGAAAACATGCGCACAGCATCGCCATTGTCATTTAGTATCAGCTCGACCGCATTCAAAGCGTTATGGCCTTCACACAATGTTTAAATGACTTTAGGATCAGAAAAAATATCACATTTAACATGACCAAGACTGCCGTTGGCCCTACCAGCCGAATGTGCACACAGAATAGAACCAGCCATTAAACCCTAGAACGACTAGAGAGGTCCTCGACGAATCGACGGACGAACAACACGGTAATTATATGATATGTGTACATTTTCTGTATAGGCAGTGTGTATGTATATGTTGGTTTGGGTGTGCGTTTGACGTACAACAGTCTATGTATGAAGAGTTGCAAAAAAAAAGGTCATGTTTAATGAATGCAAATCATAGCTCTTAGAACACCTAGCTAACTCGATAATTTTGTCACTTAATCAATATCTAACCAGTATTAATAAATCGTCTTCGAAAATTATATAAAAATATTCCTTGAAATTATTTGTGGTTTCAAATTGACAATATAATTCAGACACACCAAAAGTGCGCCTAAACCTTCTGTAAACTCTAATGCATTCAGCACTGTCATACGCTTTAGTCCGACGTTAAACCCTAATACATTCACCACTACCAAACGCTGTAGGATGAATGGAAACCCAACTAAATTCACCACTATAACACGCTGTAGGCCGACTGTAAATATTAATACATTGAAGATGATAAGATATTATAGGGTTTCTGTAAACCCTAATAAATTCACCATTATTACATGATGAAAAACAACTTGTAAACCCTAATAAATTCATCGCTATCACAAATTGTATGCCGACTTTATACCCTAATACATTCACAACTATCATACGCCTTAGGCCGACTGGACACGAAAATGCATTCACGACTATAAGACGTTGTAGGCCGACTGTAAACCCTAATATATTCACCACTTAAAGACAATCTAGACCGACTTCGTAACCTAATACATCCACCACTAAAAGACCTAAGCCGACTGTATAATACAATCCAATAAAAGACGCTATATGCCGACATCAAACACTAATACGTTCGCCACTAAAAGACGATATAGGCCGAATGCAAACCCTAATACATTCACCACTAAATGATGCTATGGGCCGACTGCAAATCATACTACATTCATCACTACAAGACGCTGCAGACGCCCTAATACTACATTCATCACTACAAGACACTGTAGACGCCCTAATACTACATCCTTCACTACAACACGCTGTAGACGCCATATTTCATAAAGTCTTTCGTTTACAGCATAAGGTATATCATGTTTTCTTTTACAGCAAATATAATGTTCTCAAACGTATATTCCTTCACGTGCAAATTAATCAAGAACAACATTATTAGATAAATGCTTTACTAGTACACAGACACTGGTTAAGTAACTTAACAATATATACGTATGTGTACATAATACTTCCAGGTGTATATAATCATCATTGGTAAGACATCTGATCTTAATTTGAAGTCATATACTCACTGAAATCGTGCAACAGTGGAACACTTTAGTTATAAATGCTAAACCAAGTTGGACAAGCAGCGAAATTGTTAACAGAAAAAGTTATGTCAGAGGCACTTTTGTGTCAACCTGACTATGCTAATTATATCAGCACGGCTATTCGATATCTGTATCAATCTGGCCATATGATATCTATATCAGCATGGCCATATGACATATCAAGAGGACATGGTCATAGTGTAGCTGTATGAATCGAACTGTATTATATCTATGTCGACATGTCCATTTAATATTTGCTAGAGCTAGGTACCACAAACAATATTTTACCACAGTATATCTGAACAAATCAATATGTACCTTAGTATTATGCGTATACAGTAGTTTGCTTGGATTTTAGAGAAAGAAAGTGTTTGTACATGTGCTTGCTGCAACGGAAACGGAGCGTTGCGTGTGTAAATCTTGTTGTTGTTGTTGTTTTATAATACTGTATCATGTGTAATTAACTCTGTCATCGACAGTAATTCCGGTTGTAAATGCAGTTGATTGTAAAATTTCTCCTGGCCTGAAAAACGTTCAAGAAGTAAAGGACAAGTCAGTGTGATAAACAGGTGGAAACATTATTTACGTAATACATGATCTATGTGTGTGTATGTGTGTGTGTATTGTTAACGTAGTCTTAACAATTGCTCATTCATATCGCTTCGACGCTTGCAGTGTGGATGTGTATAGTGATGTATATCACTGAAACATTGTACACACGACATGTAGCATCATATCCAACCCAGGCAGTCTTAAATCAAATACTTTTGTGCAATTATTCACTTTTGGTACAAATGAAACTTTACACAGTGGATAGTCGTCTATAAAGGCCCTAACGTACGTAAACTGCTAGCTTACAAAGTGTATGTAAACTGTCTCAGTAAAGACAATCCCCTGTATGTTGGTGCACACAACAATTTCGATGTATTCTAGTAATCACATGTGATACTGGAAAACACTATAACTTCAGGATTTACGCATATATATATATATATAAATATATATATATATATATATATATATATATATATATATATATATATATATATATATATATATATATATATATATATATACACACACACTCACTTATAAGTTTGGTCCAACTGCAAATAACACAGACTGATCTGCTATCACACAATGTGATGTCGGACAATGGTCTATTTTATTTTGTTTTAATTGATTGCACCTAAAAGACTGATTAACCCAGATATACCACTCCATTATGTCGTGGCAGATCTGAATTTTGCAACATAGGTAAATGTAATAAATTGCAAAGTTTGTTAAACTTTACCTTATGTTAAATAAGCGTAATGTGTACTGTTACTCATATCTGATTTGATACATATTTGTTTTATATATAGTTGTTTGGTTTTCAGTTTCAAATTATTGTTTCATTCTTTCTTACATGTTATTTTAATGTAAATTTAATTACTAGAGATGTTTTTTTTTTCCAGTATACTGATGGGCCTGAATTATTTGTTAGTATACAAGTAATGTTGACCTTTATCCTGACATTGATCCAAGGTTAATAGCAACCACGTGAACATGTTTTCTTTAAAAAGAAATTAGATACTTTAATTCTTAAAGTAAAAGTTTTGTTATTGTTAGTTTCATGTTAAGAATACGTGATATAAACGTTCACATAACTCATTCGCTCACTTCCTGATTTGTATTTGGGGAGTTTTTCTAAACGGCGTATTTGAATACAGTATAATCTTTGCTTGAATGAACATTGTTAGTTTGGAACTTTTTACATCTGAAGTTAATTCATTTTTTTTGTTGTAGGCGGTTTTTAATTTCTTCAGTTCAGTTGGAGTTTAAATGATTAATTCGTATATTTGGAAATTTTTTATGTGCTCATACCGAATTCACGTACAACGACAGTGTATCAACTTTTTATACGGTTTTCGATTCAAGACAATATTGTGGTAGAATTATTATCAAGGTCTTACTAAACCAAAAATCAGATTCGGCTTGGAACATCTCACCTTATTAAAACCTACCTCTTATTAAAACCTACCTCTTATTAGTAAGCACGGTCCATATAGTGAACATTCTGGGTCTTGATGCTTTTTGTTATTAAAAGATTTTTTTTCTATTTTGTGGCAATGGCGGACAAATTGGATGACAGATTAGGAACATTTGTGTAAAGTTGAATTTGCTAGAAAGTTTTCTGTATAATTTGCATAACTTCGATTAATACTTTTTGAAGAAGTAATTTAGAGGCTTTCCAAATTTAAGTCATGAATACCATATTTAATAGCAGATCAACTTCATTGGCACCAATATTAAAGACCTAATCCATCGAAGATTTTTGTCAAATTTTGTCGTATTCTTCTCAGCATTGATTTTGAAACACTAACAATTTTTGTGGAAAGAGAGACAGAATTTGTATAGTTTCAACAACAATATATTTCAGAATATACTTTTGTAGAATCTTTAAGACTAAATGTCTAATATCATTTTAGTTAAAGTTGTTTGGTGGGGCTTTTTTTGTAAAAGAAAGAATGTAAAGATTTGTTCTACTTTAAACAATGTCAGAGTTATGTGTGACAGATTCGAATAATGCTATTATAAAGTATAAAGCTAAAGGCCGTTTTAACCGTATTCTTTCTGTCAATGGTTCAATGGCCGTGGATATAAATTTTTTTCAATGTCAATCTATTTTAGTACTGGATGCCATATTTGATAATGGATTGGCACCACTTGTAATAATTCTGAAAGGCATTTATGGCAGAATTCTAAACCTTTAATATTTCAATTGCCTATGGTTTAACAGCTTGAATCGCGTTATCTGATAAACTTGGTCAAAGCTTGTTAAGTGGAATTTGAAAATGTATTAATTAAAAAGTTGTGTCTTAATTTTGGATGGCAGATTAGTATAATGCAAAAAAGAATCCATGAAAAGGACTGATGGTCTACTGGGTGAAAAGAATTTCAAGGAATCTAATATTACTGAAGTCTATATCTTCTTTTTAGGTGCCAAGGACTGATATTATCTATGATCTACTTCCTAATCCCCAACAACGTTAAGTCGGTAAATGTTCTCACGATTCCTTTAAGTGTTGTACAAAATTCTAATCTTGATCCCGATAATTTGGATGAAAGGGCTGTAGTGTCGTTTAGGATAATATCAAAACACAACTGCTTGATAATGCTGGTTAAATCTATAAATATTTTATCCGAGGAGGAAACATTAAATGATGTTACTGAGGGGGTATTAGTCATGGCATTCGCGCGACGTATCTACAAGCTGGGTGAAAAAATAAATATTCACTCGTACTGTCTTCTGTTTTCATTCTTCTAAGCCAATATAAATAAATAAATGATCCAGTACATTTGAAATTAGAATCACTGATTACCAACGTGTCTTTCTTTTGTTGCTGATCTGATGTCTAGTACTATGTTTACAGTTTGAATTATTCTTCATCCTGAAATCGTTTTCTTACGTTAATATATGATATTCCTCTGTGTATGTCTGCTCTTTGCTTTTCCTTGTTGTCATTGACATGCTAAGTAAATCAACCAACGACCAAGACGAGCCGGAAAAAATAAAATAGTTTGGGCAACTAATTTTGACAACCAAAAATGTCATAATTATATGGTTTCCACCATGATTAAAAAGGTGTCGATGTGTTTAATATTGTGTAGGTGCCCGCCTCTTCAAGTCTGACAGATTAATTCCATTCTTACTGTATTTCCATTGTTGCACATGTTACGTTAAATATGCTCCACTTCGACAATGGAGAAGCAGGAAGGTGTAGAGATTAAGATAAGGATATTGTTAGATAGAGGCAATCAAATGAAACACAGGAAATATAAGCAGTACAAGCCACGCATCACTTTGTCATATATGCAACTTTTATTGTAAAGACAAGTAGGCTTCCAATCTTTAAGACAATCTTTAATTTGGTTGCAAAGTAGTCCGTGTACATTTATACATGATGTGACTAATTTGTTTTAAAAGTTGCTCGTGTATCATAATCGAAATTTTTTAAACATTTTTAGGTGATTAAAGCATTCTTTCGATCATAATATAACGATAATGTTAGTAAATTCTTTAAAATAAACCGGCTGCATGTCTTCCATTGTTCGTGTCAATTGTTTTTAATTCAGTTGCAATAACCAGAAAAAGAGGTAGTCAAAACACATTTTAGCTGAGAGATTAAAAGGGAGATATGTATACAGTAGGATGGATAAGGCTAACATTATATTCTGTGACATTCATGATACTGAAGAGGAATATCATTTTATTTTAGAATGTCATGTGTATACTATCATGAGTGTAAACTCAATTGAAAACTTCTTCTGTAATAAACAATATATGCACACGTACATTGAACTGTTGACTCCTAGCAGTAGGAAACGAAGAAGTTCAGCAGCTAATTTGATATATGACGCATTTAAAATAAGTGATAGATTATTATTTCCTGAGTAATGTATGATAAAGGTTTTAGATATTAGTCAATTCTGACACATTATTATTTATCGAGTAATGTATAATAAGGATTTTAGATATTAGTCCAATCTGACACATTATTATTTGTTGAGTAATGCAGGCATAAGATTTTAGAAATTAGTCCATTCTGACACATTATTATTTCCTGAGTAATGTATGATAAAGATTTCAGATATTAGTCCATTCTCAAATTCTCATCTCTTGACAATGACTATTTTAGTTTCTCTATAAAGTTTAACATATTATATTTGACAAACAATAAAAACGTTTTGTACTATTTATTTTATAATGAAGAAAACACTTATGATCCCAAACTTTTTAATCAGTTGTGTCCCACACAAAATGCAAACAGATGCAAGCAAATTTTGAACTGAAACGTAGCAGAGTAATATATCAGGAAATTGTTCACCGTGAAGGATGTACATATTTGTATTATCTTTCTGAAACGTAAACAATAATTTATTAATAAAACAACAGGGATGCTATATCAACTTTACTCAGTATTATCTTAATAGTATCGATATATGTTAATATCTTCAATAAGTGCTTCCTAACCATGACCCTAAAATGACGTATTAATAGTTATCGGGCTTTGAGATGAACTTATATATTTCGGCAAGAGAGTAGAAAAATGTAGAAGTGGCAAAATGTATTGACTGTCACATGTTGAGGACGACACCGGATGATTGCAACTTAGTGACACTTTAAATTTATCGTTGATACATTCGTAATCATTTGTGACTATTCGTCAGACGTGAATGAAATCTTGAAACCCCTTCCGCCGGGCCCAGTATCGTGAAATAATATTATCCGTGCACATGGCTTGTTACAAGTAAAGTCCAATCCGATAACGGTTGCTTCGTTCTCTTTATACCATGCAATGTATCTGCAAGAGAATAATAATAAAGTTAATAAATTAGTCAGTGGAACTAATTATTAATTTTCCATGACCGGAAACCACTTACTAATGGGTCATTGGTCCATAAATACTTTTAATACACTGACTTTGTCATCTCTTTCAGGTATTCAATAAATCTATGGTGTACATTCGGGTTCTTCTTTTGTTGTTCATTACTGGCTTCGCGTATTTCCTATATATATATATATATATATATATATATATATATATATATATATATATATATATATATATAATGAAATCTTCCAAAATTGGTGCCCGATATCTTATCGTGCGTGGCGTTGGCCCGAGGTTACGAGCGTTGGACACAAAAACGTTTATACACAGAAACATAATTTGTTTCATTAAACACTGAAAAGGAAATGGAAAGTTAGATTGCGCATGCAATCTTCAAACAAAAAAAGTTTCGAGACAAAACAAAACGTCTCAAACGTTAACAAAATCTAAATACTTCTTAAAGTTTTTATTTAACATCCATATGTGATATTACGAATTTGGATTACTAGTAATTTTTATCCGATGTATACGCTTTGTATTCTTACATTGTTGTACATCTTTCAGATATTCATATCTACATTTAATATTGGTCGTTTATAATTTATTGTATGGATCTTATATAGCCCATTCTCTTTTCGAATGTACCTTCCTTTATAACATGGGTATAAGAGTACTGTCCTTAACAGTCTTGTACTAAGCTCGACACAAAATAAATGTTTTATAAAATTTTCAGTAACTTTTAAATGTCATAAAAAGTGTTTCAGAAATCATCCTAAAAGGAAGACGTTTTGGTAAGCTGTAATGCTAACGTTAAGGCCATATAAAAGATGTATATATGTTTTAAGATATAATTTGAACGGTAAAAGCTATATACTAGTAAGACACGTACAAGCAAAGGCCAAATATGATTAAACGTAAATAACTTTTGACGAGATGTTATCAAACGTTTGAACTATGGTTTTGTTGTTGTTGCTGGTGGTGGTGATGTTATTGCTGCTATTTATGATCATGATAGTGATGTTGCCGCTGATGATGATACTCATACCGATGATGCCCATTACTGAGCATATTTGGGATAGCACCCATAAAACAGATTAATTACACCACAGTCGCTTATCATGCTGCCAAAAGCACGACTTTGTGGTTAGATGGTGGAGTGGATATTCCAACGTATTAAGCTACATTCATGTTTTGAACACTGAGGAGACTTTTAAAATGACCATTTTGGATCCACCAAGAACTGTTAGCTTAGACCTGGTAACAGCAACTGCCTTATGTTAACGTCCATCCAGGTGAATTTAGCTATACAGATTATGTAGCAGCTTTCAACTAAAAGAACCAGTATGGTGTAGCTTATAGTTGGATACAAGTTTAACATTATACTTTATTTATACTTTGTCTAAATAATATGAACTTTAAATCTAACAAATTTTCATTAACACTTGACATCGACAATATTCTATTGGAATTCATATAATTCGGGATTTGCGAAAGTTACAAAAATATCAGCACATTTTTATTGGCTATGGTATACTATAGTTCATATATATGTCACAAAAAGAAGGAAAAATGATTTCACGTTGACATTTAGTTGCACTAATATTGCCATATACAATGTCGATGTAAGGTTGCCAATAAAACTGGGAAACGAAACCCCACAAAATACAAATATTGTAAATGGACCTACTACAACGTTTGTGATGTTTGAGAAATAAGGTGTACCAAGTAGAGTGAGGAATTAAAGGATACTGTAATTAAAACCAATTCAAATCTGTTCAAAGAAAAGAGTATATATTATATAAATCAAAATCATCAGCAAGAACCAGAAGGTAGTCAAGAACAATTTTATATGAGAACAACCATAAAAACATTTAACCATCAGGATAATACCTGATTAAAGAAAATGACAAAAAGAGAATGAAGATAGATAGCTTACAAAATATAATGTTATTCCAAAGTCAGAAAGGGAAGGAAACAAATACATACATACATACATACATACATACATACATACATACATACATACATACATACATACATACATACATACATACATACATACATACATACATACATACATACATACATATAAATATACTAAAACGAGTAACACATTCTTAACACTAATTGTGATGTGTCTACATCTCTGGCTAATATTACACATTATTAAATGAAAAAACAATTAAGCTGATATGATCACCTTGGAACGTAACGGCTCCTGCTTAACTTTCAGCTTTAATATGATGCCAATTAATCCCCAGATACTAGACGTGGACATTTCTAATCCCGACCGATTCATACCAAAGAATTATAAAATGATATTACGAGCTGCCTTGCTTCGTGCTCAGCATTAAGAGACATGGATCCAAGATAATATGACTGGGTGGGACATGATGCAACATGCTTGCTGCATGATATCCTAGTAATAGACATCATTAAAAACGGCAACGATGCAGACATCGTAGCGACATTACTGAACATTATTAAAGCTACGTTATGAAACCAAATTACACACGCATACACACATAGACACAAACACACACACAATGCATCCATATTCCGCTGCTTTTGAACGTTTTGATAGATCGAATAAACGGTTGGTATTATCTGTATCTCTAGCGTTTATCCTAGCATTTGTTTCTCCACTACTCCTTGCTTACAGTTCCCTCTTCTTTCACCCTTTGAAAAACGTTTAACCGTGTTTGCTACAAACAAAATATTATTTGATTACTCCCTTCTTATTTATATTTGTTGGAGAATCTCGTTAATTTATTTCTTTGCCCGTAAATTTATTATAGGAAAACATCTTGATGCAGTTGAGTCTAGGCTTTGCAATGTGTTCAATAAAATAAGTGACGCCATCATTTGGTGCAATAATTATTTCGTTTGAATATCTTTCATTAATAGCATAGTTGTATTCTCATAGATATGAACTGGGACATTGTATAACATTTTATTATTTGGTATGTGCTTCTCCTGAATGTAAGAACAGAGTCACTCTAACTTGAAATTAATTTGTTACCGAAAAAAGAAAGATTTGGTTGGAACAAAATCTGATAAAAAAAATGAAAGAGATGACTGCCATTTTAGCCTTTCTCCAGCTCATTGTGTATTGGTCCTTTGTCAACAGGTAATGTATTGTGTTAGTTAATGTTTTAATATTTAATGACGTCTTTTAATTCTTTTATATTGCCAGTATATTACTCATGCTTTTTTTGTATGGTTTATCATTGGACTTGCTTCGAAATTCAAATACCTCAGATAAATTTTACACGCCAAATTCTCATCAGTTGTTTCGTTAAGAAATTGTTCTTCGTTATGGAATATATCTTGATATTGTCTATATAGAGTTTATCAAAACCATGCAAGTAACAATCGACCTAACGAACATTATTTAAAGGGTAAGAACACAACCTGCAGAATAAATTTGTTTTATTGAGATAAACAAAAGCAATAGCACAAGCCTCATATACAATGAGAACCAATATTATAAGCAAGGGTAAGCAAATATAACATACAAATAAATAACTGTTACAACCTTGACTTTCAAAAAGTTGCAAAGAACCAAGTCGCAGACAGGATGTAAATTCATTTAAAACAACGAGAAGGATCAATCACTTAAACCAAATTCCCTTTCAAACTTAAAAACGAAACGAACTGCAGGACTATTGGATTTCTGAAGCGGAAACCAGAATGAGGACATTGGCAATCAGAATGAGGACATGTTTCAATTGCACATGTTAATATTTTTTATTGTTATATTGCTTGCTGAAATATGCGTCACAGTATCTTTGATTGTTACAAATTGTATACAAGCTTTCAGTCATGTATGTGCATTCTATTTTGAGAAAGATCGATAATTCGGAGGCATTGACTGCCCAATTAGGCTGATTTCCCATGATCTATATGTGCATCACTACAGTTAAAACACCAGAGCCCAAAACTATGGGATTGATTTTAAATCATGTCTTGTTTGACATCCATGGCCTCGTTTCGTTTCCAATCCTTCCACGGTTATTATCTGCTATTTGAATACTTATATATATCCGTGTGATTTACGTAAATGAAAACTCTCAAGCGTTCTTGAGAATAAATCGTCCTGGAAACCTTATTATCGATTCATTATTGTTTTGAATATATCCAAAAAGAGTAACTCATTTAAGAAATAGAGAATCTATAGACATCACCCAGTTTTAAACGTATGAATAATATGGACATTATGACGTTGAGGATTGGAAACGTGAAGTTGTGTTCTCATATCTTCTCTCTCCTTCTCTCAATCTTACTATCTCTCTATCTTCATCTCTATGAGTATATTTTAGCACCTCTTGATAGGCCATAAATAGGATGCATGCATCTTGTATTTTTGAATTGGAAACGATTTCATTGGTATTTTGGGGCAGAACGAAGCAAAGAAGCATGACCTATATAGAAATCATGGTGACAAACACATTCATTGTGTAGCATATATGTTATGTACATTTGATTTCACTTAATTATTTATTTGTTAGTTTTATTTTTTTTAAATTCCCTTACATATTATTCTAATGTATTCTAATGTAATTTTATTTACTGGATTTGACATTGTTCAGAACTTCAGTTCACTTTTACGTAAACACTAATAAAGAAACATTCTAATGCTGACCTAGGTCCTGAACTTGATTCACGAGTTGAAGTAAACCGTTGTTTAAAATTTTTAAAATCCTTTCTTAGAGCATATTTTTAAATGAAGTCGCGTCCCTACTAGGAGTACGCGATACATAACATGTTGCATTTGTTTCAAACTCAGTTTAACTAGTGGACTGACCCGCACCTGTTATGCGCAGTAGCCATATTTTATATTTATCTATTGCTAAATAATTATTAGCTAAATAATTATTATTTACGCCTTACCACTTGAGACATCTAAGTGTTCTTTTTATTGTGTCCAGTTTGATGTGTACTTTACTTTTTCTTCAAATTCTTCGGATTCGGAAAGTTTATTTTCCACTGGAAACACTTATGCTCTTAACTAATTATCTTTCAATTACAGTTATCAAAATTCACTGACCAGAACATACGTCATCGCAATCCATTTTGGATTTAATCGTGATTTGACTTCAGTTTTATTACAACATTTTATGTCAAGACTTCTATTTCTTAGTTCTTGAATTATTCTTGGATTAGGTTTGGATTTTATTCATAAACCAATAAGTTCCTATTTTCATTTTTACCTTGTTTTTCTAGGAAAATAAATTATATGTTACATTTTACAAAGCTTGTTGTCTTTACTCTTTCCTCTGTACTGTTTAAAAGAGCATGAATACGTAATTCAATAACCTTCTTCAAAACATCATTAGGTACCGCGGCTATTATTGATTTTAACGTTTATCAGCATCGTATGTCTCTGTACTGTTTTAACTCTTGTAAATTTTATCGAATTCGCTAATGCTGTATCAAGTCACCATTATAGTGTTTGACATTCTGTCTTTCCCATTTTGTAAAGTGAACTATTTTTAGCAGTACATTTTCTTTTTTCTTTTCATCTATGACATTTTCAAACATTTTGTGCTACTGTTATTTTTAAACTTGTTTACAAAAGAATTAAAACTAGATAAGTATTATTCAATCTATGGGGAAAAAGTTTTTAAATATAGTGTAAAGAAGCATTCTGAATGACAATATAAATTTAAGGAGTGAAAAGGTAAGTAAGTCTGTAGACAAATCAAAGTTGAAAATGAAAACTAAAAATATGCATTGACCAAGATTGGGAATTCGAGCTAAAACGGAGTGTTCATTGTATGCAAAAGAGTAAAACACTTTTCATACCAATTAATTATAACTAACAGCAGTCACATGACACAATGATCAGCATAGTTAAAGCGTTCAACAGATATACCGTTTGTCATCGTTCATGAAATAATGTCACACGCGTATTAGAAACAAATTCCATATGAAAAGAAAACATGATAATACAAACTTACAAACTGAACTACTCACGTCACTTTCTTCTCTTATCATTCTTACCCATATCCGCACGACAAGGCAAGTCGGCTGGTCGTATCAATATCTAAATCTTCTATTTTAAACTTGAGGTTCTTCCCCGGCACCATGATGTTCCAAACAGTTATAGCTGAAGTTGATGAAGGATTGTAATTCGATGGATAGTTTGGGGATGTAATTTCACCAGATGTCGATTCAATCACCTCATATATTACATCCACTAAAATTAAATAAAAGAAAAATAACAAATTCTTTCAAAGTGACCTTGAATATATAAATACCAGTAATATACGCAATATACTAATTGTAAAGTTTCCATTAATCTCAAGCATACCATGTTTTACCATGAACAGAAGTATGTGTTTCAAAATGCCATGACCATGAATTAGAGATATGAAACTCAACTACATAACGGCACAGGTTGTAATGCTGAATTTTAAAAAAACATTTTATTCCTTGAACTGGCAAAGCTCTGACATTACAATGTGGAGGTAAAAGTAAAACAGAAAAACTTAAATATTCAAACTAACTTTGACTTTAAGGATATAAGCCCAATGTGGTAATATACTTACATTCCATTGATAATGCAAATGTGTACCAAGAGCAATTACATCGATTGAGATAGCACATAACCTCGCTACTTTTCCTAAACGTAAATTGAAGAATTACCGCAAACGGATTGTTATTTCGAAATTCACGTTTTAGGATTCTCATCCGTGTATGAACAAGTCAATGTCACATCAAAGAAAGACATGCTTGCTCATATTGTTGAGGAATTTGAACCATCCAAGTCGCTCCCAGTCATCCATGGACTTACAGAATGTTGCGTGCTAGCCACATACATCTTCAGTAAGATGTTTAAGATGTTTTCGGACACGGCGTTAAGACTGTAGTTAACATCAGATATCGGACTGATACAGGATTTATCGATTTCAATACTGACGAGAATAAAATGGCAGAAAATTGTCAGAAACACTGAGGTTCTAAAAAAGCAGGCATTCCCTGCAACCAGGTTCTGATGATGTGATCACATTAGAACACAAATGAGACAGGCAGACCTTGTAACCATAACATCATGCAAGCGATTTGAAAATATCTTCAACGGCGACCAAAGGGAGGTAAAACATGCTCAGGGTCACAAAATACTCTTCAATAGTTTTCTCAAGTCAGTCTTGACACACTCTAACTTTAAAACCGATGCGTCGAAACATCTTATAGAGGAACGTTTTACATGGCGATGTCACATCCACGTTGGAGCTGCACACTTTGAATTTAAGAGAATTCCAGAAGTAGTTCCGATGCAGATGTGTTAACTTAATTAATGCAGCATGTCAGTAGGTTCAGACAATACATTGGCATGATCAGCAATTCACGTTTTCACATAAACCAAGCTATATAGTTAGTATATGGTAATAGTTCACGGCGAAGGACAAATAAGCAACACCATAGATTATTAAGGTTATCTATTAATAGATGTGGGTCCTAGCCAGACAGGTTGTTGGTATATGTAAATGTCTGTCAGTAAGACTTCGTTTTGGTCAAACCATGTTGATGCTGTTCATTAGGGTTACGGGTTATTCTGTGTTGGTGATTTTGTGTTCTGTTCAGTAAACATGCGTGTAAGTCAAAATTTGCATGTAATGTGCATACAACATTTCCTGTTTCATTTGACCCAAGGCTGTCCCACCATATGCAACAAGTGGACAATTGCAAGATTACCATGTTCTTATTGTACACAAAACATTTTCGTGTTCAAACTATACAATTTGTAACATTGTCTTTTACTGTTGAAGTCAAGGACTAATATTAAACTCTCATGTAGCATTGAAGATATATTTTCAAAATGGCTACCCAATTTGTATTTTCATTGTACTAATAGGTATATTCGTTCTCAGCCAGTACATACTCCGTTTGTATTTATGATTTTTTGTATCTGATTCGTAAGTTTTGTGAGTTTTGTTTATTTATTTATTTAAGTTGTTTTGTTGACTTATATATTTATTTACTTTATAAAACATTTAGACGTTCAGGGCAATAATTCGTGTCATGGAAATTATTTTAACTTAAGGAAAATATATTTTTGATTTGTGTTTTCAAAATATACACGCACTGATTCTATACGGTTAGACTCCTTTATTACATTTCAATCATAGTATAATACATATTGTCCAAAAGGAGTTCGGTTCTTCAAAAGTAGAAAATGAAACATCCGATATAAGAAACAAAACAGTTTTGATATCAGCAAAAGGCAACAGTACTCTTTATATTCAAAGAAAGCAAACAATGTCTTCCAATTATCGGGAAATGTAGAATAAAAAGGGTGCCAAAATTTTACCCATTACATTTTAACAGGATTATTGATAATCTGAATCTTATTGCTGTTTTTTTACCGTAGAAATATCTGTGATATATATAATTAAGTTATAGACTATGTTAAGTAGTACAGTTATTAACTTCTTATCTTCACGTCAACACAGAATATTCAAAGGATGTCTTTCCGTTTCTTTTAAAGGCAATTTTGAGTTAAATTAGGTTTTAGTAAGTAAGTTGCTCTCGCTGCAAGGTTGAAGACTTACCATTTTCAGTGCACACATGAATGAGTACATTTACTAAGAAGCACATGGTGAACATTGTGTCGCTCACTTTGCTTAATTTGTTTAAAACTGCGAGTCATTTGTACAAAAGTTGTTTTTTTGTAGGGTTTAACGCCATTTTTCAGCACACGATAGGCTATACATGGCGTTCAGAATTATTGCTGGAGGATTGACAAGCTGGGCTTCATAGTATCAAACTCGCAACGACAAAATGGAATAAACTATTAAAGCGTTGCAATAAGCTAACATCAGGCAGAAACATCAAATTATCTGATTCGCTTGTTTGTCCAACCGTGATTTAGTCGCTGGTCGTTAATGTCCACGATGAACAATTCGATGATGATCTCTCCGATGATAATCTCTTCTCGATCATGATCTAATTAAAATCTCCCTTCCGTTGACCGGGGAATTAGATCAACTGACCTGCGTAGTCAACATCCTCGGAAACAGACTAACACTCTAGCGACGGCCAGAACAGTCTTTTAATATTTGCAAGCCACGTCACGGATACAATTAAATTACTGATCATCCCGAGGATAAATACGATAATTTCCTTGTGTATATCCACTCTGACGTTGAATATATCAAATATTTGATGAGTGCAAATTATCGCCGTGATGATTGTCTAGGGGATATTTTTTATATATAAAACAGCTGATTATCATTACACTGCGATATCATCACATGAGGCAGAACCAGGATGTAAAATCATCGCGGATGGTGACTACATTGATGGATCAGCTTGTGGAACGGGGAAGTTTATCATCGGCATTGAGGTCCATAAAACCGTTTCAATCAGTGTTGTATGTTCTAACCGAAGACGTTTATCCAAAGAAATACAGTTTGATTGTAATCTTGAGTATTTCAGTGATATTTCCGGAGATATTATTTGTAATCTGAATGATCGTAGAAGGGTTGTCTTACAAAGGGAATCATTATACCGAGTTTAAGGAATTCTGAATATAGTTATCGTTGATGAGTGACACGGGATACGAAGACAATGGTACTCATCATTGAAATACAGCCGTGTTAGATGGGACAAATTTGCTTGTCTTATTAGGTTGGTTTTCACGAGTAACCGTTCTTGATGCTGATGTCAGCTATGATGATCTAGTAATATTTCGGGACCAATTAACACGATATGATATGACATTTATCAGCAACGACTATAAACCTGATGATTGCAGGAAATTTATCATCAAGCAGTCCCATAAAGATAATCGCGCAGCGTTGTTAGAATGTGTCGCAGCTGGAAATCATACTCCGGTGTTTACCCATAATAAATCTCACAGCCAGTATTCTGTTGCAACCTCTCGAAATGCTTGCAAGATCTAAAGCATAATTTGAAGTATTATCACGCAGATACACTCAAGAGTATAATGAAACTTTATTTTGTCGGATAAACGTCTTCGGTAAGAAACTTACAACACTGATTGATACGGTTTTATGGACCTGAATGCCGATTCTGATTTCCCCATTCCACATGCTGTTTCATCAATGTAGTCACCATCAACGATGATTTACATCCTGGTCCTGCCTCATGTGATTGTTGCGCCATGTAATGATAATCAGCTGTTTTATCAAAACACTCTCGTGGATAATCATCACAGAGATAATTTGCCCTCATCAAATATTTGATATACTCATCATCCCACTGTTTTCCTGGTAAATTATTAACCAGGGCAGCAATCGCGGTAATATTAGATCTTCCTTGTAAAGAATCATCGATCTGCATATCAATGTTATCTTGGGGGATTATTATTTTACCAGATCTTCTTGGACAGACCACGACTAAACAATCAGAGTGGATATACGCGAGAAAATTATTGCATTTATGCTCGGGATGGTCAGTGATATAATGATATAATTGTATCCTTGGCGGCGATTGCAAATATTACAAAATTGTCTTGGCCGTCTAGAGATTGTTAATTTGTTTCCAAAGTTGTTGACTATGCAGGTCAGTTGATCCAACGCCAGGGAGATTTAATTAGATCATAATAAAGATGAAATTATCATCGGAGAGATCAATATCGGATTGATCATCGTAGACGTTGACGATCAGCTACTAAATCACGGTTGGACAAGCTAGTGGATCAGATAATTTGATGTTGCTGCCTGATATTAGTTTATTACAACGCGCTAATGGTTTATTCGATTTTGTCGTTGTGAGTTTGATACTGTGAAGACCAGCTTGTCTATGGATGTTGCACCCGTGATTATATGCCGTTGGCTGTATTATTCAGTTATCGATGTTGTTGAACTTCACAATCGCAGCTTTACACAATACCTAATATCCGCTTGTCGTTTCGCATACGTGAATCTCAGAGCAATCGCACAACGTCGAGAAGTAATTGATTAGTTCTTCCACTGTCATGGTTTGTGAATAAATATCGAATACGGGATATCTTGATCGCGCTTTTGGAATTAGTTCGGTGACCGAGGACTGATCTGTAAAGTTATCAACGACGCGATTGAAATCCTCATCACGTTAAAAGACAAAAACGATTATAATGTTGGATTATTATTCCTTGTAGTAGATGATAATCAACTGTCAAACAATAAATCGCATCACTTTTCCTGTCGAAGTAAATGACATCATCGCGATATTTTACGCTAATACGAGAATAATACTCGCGTAAACAATTATTGTTGGTGATAGCTAGTTCATTATACACGCAATGGTTTTCATCAAATAACATCGCGGTGAAGTACTGGATCTTGTAAAATATACAAGCAAATGCATTTGTGTGTTTAGTGATAAATACCATATATATAATGTATATCTTAAATTCTAATTAAAAATTGAAATATAAAATTTAATTAAATTAAACATCAATATATGCCGACTCCGTTGCTGGGTACAAATACATGTCAATGGTTTTCACCGGGATCCTCACAAAATATGCAGAAAAGACAGCTATGATGATATTTGCAAAGAAATCAAAATCAGGTGGTCCAAAACCGTGATTGGTTTGTAAAAGAGGTGTCAGAGGCAAATTTAAACTTTGTTGCGATTGTAGCGGACTTAGATATCGAGCATTAATCGAATAATGTACTAGAAAAAAACCAACCCGCTTCGACCGTTGAAGAGTTTCTACAACAACGCGATAATCCACACGAGACATATGATTGGTGATCTAAGACCTCTATCATTGATGGGGAAAGTATCATCATTATATATATTATTAATGTTTTTGATAGTTTCGCCACACCTTTAGACAAAATGATTGAGTTGATACAATACATCAGATTGATGATCTGAGACCTCAATAATTGATGGAGTAACTGTCATAATTATATATATTATTAATGTTTATAACAGCTGATCCACATCTTCAGACCAAAAATAATAATAGAGAGAAACGCGGCTGTCTTTATCTTTTCAAGTTCATCAAGAACTCTTTTTTATGCATCTTTTCCTTCTTTTCCATGTATAGTTGATAGTTGTAGTAGCGGGTTTGTATAATTGTTCAGCACCTATTGCAAATCAACTTGAGATTCCTGTCGCTGTTGTAAAATTTGTCTTACATAATCACGGACGGGTATAAATTTCTTAATCGCCGCTAGTTGTTATCGTGCTAATCAAGTTGTTAATGATTCTTCTACCATTACTGTTATATGATATGATTTAATTCATAGCAGCAGAGAGGGCGTGACTACGAATATGCGCCTCGGTTGATCAGAAACCTTAGTTCTGTTTTTTGAAATTATTTGTTTTGGTTTTGGAGGAGGCCTTTGCTTGCCAAATAGACGCCGCTAAACTGTGTTCTGTTCGCCCTCTTACTGCTATTCTCTTTTCGTTAAGCCTATACGAAAATAAAGATCTTGACGCACCACAAATCGAAGTGAGAAAGAAAGCAGGCCAAATAGCCTGATGATAAACTAACGTAAACATTTGTCTAATGGAAACAAATCAGATGCCTCTACAGTTTAGAAGTTCTGCGATGATTCAGATTATTTCAATTTATGACTTACCTGGTCGAAGGTGATGTACAGTTACTTACCAGAGTTACACATGGAGGGATCTGTTTCAAATACAGGTGCAGAGTAGTTCCCATTGTCTTGACAGTAGATGATTGGACACGTCTGAGTCAAATCGTGTCGGACAAAGTCTATCCCCTGACAATCATAAAATGCCGCGTCCCCCTGCTTTCCAATGAGAACAAAGCTGCCAAAGTTGCTGGGAGGTTCTTGGCATGTTCTTTGTTTTCGTTTATTGATGATCTCTACGAAATAAAGGCGAGTAAGTTAATTATTGAGTTGATCCGTTATTGAGTTAGTATGAGATTGTTGACGAATGAGCAAGAACAGTCAGTAAGCAGGTCGAGAACGATATGGTTAATAGGCATGGATTGTTGACTTAATTATTGAACAAACTGAAGAAAAAAATAACGAAAGAGAGAATTGATGAAGCAAATGAAATCATAATTAAACCAATTTGATAAAGTTATACGATTTAATTTGTCCGGCTATGACTGTTGCAATGTCATATATTTAAAAGCTTAAAACAAATGATACGCAATAAAAAAGAAGAAACATCATAAGGCGGAAATGCGATGAAACAATGAGGTTTGAAAGAGTTTAGAGGATTCAAAAGTAAAGATATTAATTTTCTAGTCTAGATTTAAAAATAAGCGAACAATCAAACTTGCTTAAACATTGCACTCTCTTCTTAGCTTTATTCTCAAAAAGAAAAACAATCATCAAGGATTGAACACAGTGTCTAAAAGATAACTATAGTCTTGCTTATCTCTTAAAAAGTTTCTTCTTCTGTCTGGCTCGTCCTTTTGTTTATTTTGAATTGTCTGGGGGTCAATTTTGTCTGTTTCTTGCTGCTTATCCTCCAGATTCATAAGGCATCTGGTGGACGCAAAGAACGTCTTTCTACCTTAGATGAGAGAGCGCATTGAACTGTTTTGAACAATAAATATTTATTTTAATATCAGTATTATTATAAAGGAATGCTAATGGTTAAATCTGAATACCGTCTTTTCGCAAACGTAGATATGACTGACAAACACAGGCTTGCACCATACGTCGCATCGTAAGTGGGTTATTTTATCCATTGTGTGCGATTTCCGTTCATGATCAAATATCTGTTGATTCCATATATTAATGTAGATTCCGTACTAGTGTCGATGTAGTCTTTGATTGTCGACACACACTATGTGAACATTGACCGTTTACAGTTTGCCAGTTCGGACTCTGGAAATCACAAACCCATTCTTTGTTTATACCGATAAATAACTCGGTTAACAAGAATATGTCATGTTAACAGGTTGCGTGTCCCTAAATCTATATTGGCATGTCGTATATGTTGCAAGCGTAGTTACTAAATAACAATGAAACATCGACCAGTGTGCCTGGTGTAGGCAACCGAGGTATGTGTCTTGCGGTTCAATATATAATAGCAACGTCATGTAGTGACGTAAATCAGTACGAGCCAAAATGCAACAAGTGATGCAGCATTATCGTATATGCGATCCCAAAGGTTCCATGTTTTATTGATGAATCGAAGTTAACAATGCCGGTTTACCACGTGTGGGGGATCATTAAGGCATTTTCATCAGCCTAAAGATTCAAGGAAAATCCTTGTTTTCTTCTGTGATAGCGAGCAAATTTAAGTTCACCAAGGAGAGAGCACAGTCAGCTGAAGTCAATTTTCTTTCTTCGAGAAAAACCTAAGGATCTCAACGATTAACCCAGAAGGCTCGCTAAATGTAACCTGTTTCATAGGCATCCTGAATGCGGTTCTGGCACCCTGCAGCAGACACTGGAATTTCAGCAACCATCAGCGTTTTAATAGAAATCATTCTCGTTGAAAACTGTAATGGTTTTGATGAGATTATTTTTGTCTGCCTCGTATATTTTCGTGAGGTGGATTTTACTAATAACGAATGTAACTCCAGAATACTACATTAGTTTATGTCATGCTGCTATATACGAGTTTCAGAAAACAACTATGAATTTTCCACAGGCGCATCAATAAATCTTTTTTGGCCATTTGAGCTCGTCAACAACATATTCTTGCCCAAGAAAGTCACATCAATGCATTTCAGGGTAAATGAAACTAAAAGTTCATATCGATCACGAGATAGGTGCAAGTGTGCCAACAACAAGGAACATATCCGGTACAATGTTGTAAAGACATGTTGGGGAATCTCCAAATGAAGCTCCAGGGCTCATAAATAACCATTTACATCTCGTCAGCCACCAAAAGAGTTATATACATATATAATGTCATTTTCAACAATACATATCTACTAGCAGCAAACCCTTTATCACACTAAGCTACATTATTTAGTTGGTCCTTAGGTGCAATACGACCTTGTCTTACAGAGTTACAGCGAGTGTTGGTCCATCCCTGCCGCTTAACCGATGTTTGACATGAGAGGCTGATGTGATTTTCATGATTATTTCAATCGTTGTGAAACACCATAGACGAGCCAATCTGATATCTGATATTCTTGGGAATTGTTGTTGCTACGTCAACTTTCTCCATGTAATCTTGGATTGCATTTCCATCAATGAGATTACTTTCGCTGTTAAATGACGCAGTGACATACTTAATGAAAACTTCAGCGTTGGTTTCCTCGAGGTAACAATTACAGTTAGTTTGTATGAGTTTTATATTCCTATAGAAAAGACCTCACATGGGCTTAAATACTGAGACGTATCTTGTTCTTTCAACTCTATTCGGTAACGCTGATCAGGGACCTACATTGCTAGAAATATTACTAACAATTTCCGGCATGATGTGACGTAGAATCTGATATTTATTTTAATATTTCCAAGAGAGCCATGGCTTCATGTGGAATTCTGGTTTTGTGGATGAGTTCGTTATTACTCATGTTATGATCCGGGTTAGACTAGAGTTCAACAGCTCCATATTAAAGACAGCTATCAAACAAAGCCAGAAGCCAGAAGTCTGTCAATCCTGGAGAAGGGGGTATTGTATCAATGTCCTGATAGCGTTTTGAAACAAAGGTAACTCGATTCATACGAACACATGGACAGCTGGGCAATATTCCATTCAAGCCTCTTAGAGACATTCCATTCAAGCCTCTTAAATCCTATCATTATACAAGAAGAATACGAGCAAGCCCAAGAAATGTGGAATGCTTTTTTGATCGCATATTTTGTGTGACTGGAAACGAGCTTTACCTTACAATTGACATGCTAACAGTCGCAGACGTTTCTGATTCGTTTAACTTTATGATAGATAGAGTCACGCCTTTACTTCAAAGCGTCAGGCATTAGCTGGAACGGTATTGTTAAAGCAAAGCAAAGTTTGAGGTTTTAACTCACGTAAATAGGCAACAGTTGACACAAAGTGGAATACGGGATAGTGTTACGTTGTTCAGCTGCAGTTACACAAGATTAGCAACGCAATATATCCAGTAGCCATGCTCAGCGCAATGATAGACCTAAAGCTGAACAGGAGAATTTTCACATGCAAGGCTGATCTCAAGATTTCATGGCTCTTGAAGAAGCACGTTTGAAAGATGATAACGCAGCGCACCGGCTTCTAGGCAAGGCTTTTGTTAAACAACGTTAGATGTTAAAAAAGCAAGCGATAATGTCATTGCATATGTCTAATTGATTCACTGCTGCAAATGTAGATAATATTGTGTATGATAACTGATATGCTAAGTTAAGATCACACCCCAATACAATTTCTTTGGTGATAAGTATTAAGAATGTTTCTGAACGCTTTGTGTCGGGTATCTGTTCATCAGATCAGTTCTTGGTAACCTACTCAGTCTATATAATGTGAAATCTTATATATTTTCATTCTTACTTTTTATTTTTTCTATTGTGTTATTTAGCTAAACTGATAGCTAATTCTTTTAAAGTAATTTTCAGAAATTCGAGAATCATACTTTTTTTAAATTTCGACGCATGCGTCAAACGCTCTAATTATGATACTTACTTTTGCATTAGAATTTAAACTATATGATTCGAAATACACCGGTTTTTAAAAAAAATAATTCTTTGTAATAACCGTTACAGCATTGTGATATTGGTGAACTAATTTGATTGATAATTTTGCTGAAAGGCTATTAATATTCCAGTAACAAGTATTCACCACAGGATGATATGCTACTGAACGTCTTTTATGAGCTGATGGCCACAAATGCTGAATAAATGTATTGTGCATATCTGCCAGTTGTTTGTGTCACACTGTTGTTTTCTGATATTTAATCTCGATGCAAGGCCTTTGACCCGAAATACCAAATTCATTGCTTGTACTGGAATATATACTAACATACATTGTAATACGAAGCTTTCATTTTAAATGTTTATATATTTTCTTTCTTTTTTCATGTCATAAATACATCCTAATAAGCATACAAGAAATTATCCAATTCCACAATTTAATTCGAATTAGGACTTCCAAACATGAATAATGAAAAATAATGTAGAAAGTGTGTTTCAGTTTGGAGAGAGAGAGAGAGAGAGAGAGAGAGAGAGAGAGAGAGAGAGAGAGAGAGAGAGAGAGAGAGAGTTTGTTTTACCCTGTATAATTACAGAGAGAATCGACAAAAGAGCTATTCCTCGAACACTGCTGACTACACCTGTAAATGCAAGTGGACTCCAGGGAGAAGCAGGTGGAAACAACATATTTTATCCTCAGGTGTTAGAGTCTCTTAGTCTTGAAATGAAACAAAAATGCAAATAAAATTTACAAGTGGCAGATCAGGTATGACAATTTAGCTTATGTATGTATGTATGTATGTATGTATGTATGTATGTATGTATGTATGTATGTATGTATGTATGTATGTATGTATGTATGTATGTATGTATGTACGTACGTACGTACGTACGTACGTACGTACGTGCGTGTGTGTGTGTGTGTGTATGTATGTATGTATGTATGTATGTATGTATGTATGTATGTATGTATGCATGCATGCATGCATGTATGTATGTATGTATGTAGAGAAACGACCAAATATACACATAAAAAAATTTGAATAATCACAGCAGTCATTTACTTGCCACGTGCAACATCTCCACTGAAAACAGTGTAACAAATTCATCTCTACCGTGATTTCGCTACGTTCTCTCATTATCCCATCACTCCGTCTCCACTCACACAATTGCAAACATGCGCCAAGTGCTGAACTTGGAATAAGTCATATACTGTATTTAGGGTTATTTTTGTGGCACCAGATAACCCACTTCCAATTTCTAGATATGTTTGCGGTGCTTCATTATGGCGCCATCATCCATCAAACATCGTTATCATTCTGGCATTAGCATTATTGAAGTGTGAACGGATGTTCTATTTGCTCGTGAACGACTATCTGAAGATTTAGACAAAATAACTCCCCATATATGGTGTTAAATTGGAAATCTTCGTAGAATGTAAGCAGCAAATACATAACAAAGATTATGTGATTCAACGTAAATATAATAAAGAAGGTATCGAGAGGCTTACACAATAAATTTTAAAGCCAGCGTATTCATGCAAGTTATACATATAACGTTTTAAAACTAAGTGACGAAGGGAATGGTTATATATATATATATATATATATATATATATATATATATATATATGTTTTCCTTATAGACTTCCTTATAGACTTACCACTTACATCGTTGTTAGTGGTTAGTAAAACATATGATTGGTCGGAATGTATTTATTAAGGAAGTCTATAAGGAAAACATACACCATCTTGATCAAGTTTAAATTTAATTTCCACAATCAAACCGCTCTAAGTAACGAACTCAATTAAGTGCGATGTCCAAATACAATATCACACTCAACTAAGCTCTTTCCTCTGACATTGTAATCGCTCAGTGTAGACACTGATTTACACACTAGAGCAGGGTCGACACAAATCATTTTTAGATTCAGGGCATACTCAAATAAAAAACGGTTAATGTTTCTGTACATTATTTCACTAACGGATAGAACAATTGTCGTAAAATTTTCAAGTGTACTTTTAAAACAAGCAAATGTATGTATGTATGTATGTATGTATGTATGTATGTATGTATGTATGTATGTATGTATGTATGTATGTATGTATGTATGTATGTATGTATGTATGTATGTATGTATGCTTGCCATTATATTACGTAATATTCTTGGTCTAGGAAGCTTGAGAACATATTCAAAGACTTTAGTTTTCAGTATATCAACTACGTTTTTTAATATTCTCTCAGCAATCTGTATGTTCTTATTTTTCTCTTTTTAAAGATTTTTCGAAAATTGTGCTTTTTTCATCTCCGTTTTCAGTCTTAGTTATTATGAAAACAACATATATGGATGTCAATTATATTTGTGTCCGTGACTGGAACTGTCGTATGTTTGCCAATCATTTAATCATTGACATGATAAGCAGAAACATTTTTTAACGGTTTAATTCTTTCTCACTGCTTTTTCTTGCAAACGTGGGCATCATTTCAAGCTGATGTCTAACGTTAATCTGTATAGAATCTGTTTTATTAAATCGTTGTAAACTGTTCCTGTAAGTTAACAAAAATTTAAAATTGTACTGTTAACGTGACTTTGCATGGTAATCAAATCTAAATGTTTTTTTTTATTTCATTTCAGACCGACCGTGTTTGCTTATAGCTTATATGTATATCGTCATCTTACTAAGCTTGAAATTAGATACATTTGTAAAACATATATTTTCTTAAATGTAGTCTTTTAACAAAGTTTTCTTTGCACACACACAGCCTATCCACCTTTGTAAATAAATATAAATTATTGCTTGATACAGATACTGTTGTTTTCACGTTACGTTCATTATTTATGTCTCTCACCTCTCTAAATGCCGTTGAGTTCGATATCAAATATCAATATTTATGTTTTGTCAATGGAAGAATAACTTATTTTCTGACAACTGCCTATATTTTTTTTCTGACCATTGCCTATAACTTTTTTTCTCACCACTGCCTATACCTTTTTCTTTCTGACCAATGCCTATACCATTTTATCTGCTGACCATTACCTATACCATTTTTATATCTCTACTGACCGTAGACTAGAATAACGTGTGATTTTGTATTGCCAAGCGGCCGTCTTCTGTAACCACACGTTTATTATCGCTACTCCTTCTAACGTAAATGGAGGAATGCTACGATATTTACACACACACACAAACACACACACAGACACACACACACACACACACACATATATATATATATATATATATATATATATATATATATATATATACATATATATATCATCATCATCATCAGTCTCTTGACCTAATGTAATCGTTGAGGCACTGTGATGCTGAACATCAGACCAGTTCCCTCCACTTGTCTCGATCTATATATATATACATATATATATATATATATATATATATATATATATATATATATATATATATATATATAACACGTTTATTTTTATGTAAAAAGGATAAAATCTAAATCGAACAAAATTATGACATAATACAAATTTTAAGAAGTGAATAAGGTATAAGCTTGACTTGAATGTGATAATACAAAAATGAAGTCCTATGAAATTGTAATACATATATTAGAATGGAATTATATTGAAAGAGAAGTTTGAAACATGATAAAATCAGTGTACTTATTTTCCTTGTTTTGTTTTGTTCTTGCTTCTCTTTCTTTGTTTTAGAAAATCGTATAATGGTATGAGTGTTTCCTACAATTTGCTACTTGGTCGTGAAAAACGTATCAGTACAAGAAAGCTATCAAGTTGCAAGTTACAAGATAAGTTAAACATAATAATAATAATGAGGACTTTGTATAGCACCTAATCTTACGAAGCTTTAAGCGCTTTACACCATCAATAATTATATGACTCACCACAGAACAACAAATGACAAAAACAATGCAATTGGAAAAGATAACTAAGATCCTGAAAACTTATAAGATGCAAAACATGATTAGGTCGCTAAGTTTGTCCCTGTAGTCGAAACAGGTGAGTCGTAAAGAGCACTCTTAAAAGGGACCACTGTGGCTTTGTATCTAATTTCAATGGGCAATTAGTTCCACGTCTTGGGGCCCTGGTGTGCAAACAAACGTTGTCCATATGACTTTGTTTTCACCTTGGGAACAATGAGTATACGATTATCAGAAGAAGAGCGTAAGGATCTAGCTGGTGTATACACATGGGTTAGGTTGGATAGGTATGTTGGACTGGAGTCTGTCATTGAAACATAGCACAGTGAACAAATTTTGTGTTTGATTCTGTATCGAATTGATGCACTTCTCTACTCCATGGATGGTAGCATCAACTTCAGTTGGGTTGCTAGACTTGTATATTTGGGAGTCATCAGCATACAATTGGTGCGCCACTGGGTGATGATCTATGCACTTGAGAGCGGTTGAGTATACAGAATGAAGAGAACAGATCCACGAACAGATCCCAGTGGAACACCACATCATATGTCAACTGGACTTGAGTGTATTCCATTTGCAGATATAAGTTGTGTCCTGTTCACTAAGTAGGACTTGAACCACTGTAAGGCTATATTCAAAATGCCAAATACATGCTGTAGACGGTGAAGTAATATATCATGGTCTATTGTGTCAAATGCTGCAGATAAATCCAGGAGAGTGAGGACTGTAATCTTTCCACTATCCAAAGCAGAGAGAATGTCACTAAATACTTTCAGAATAGTAGTTTCCGTACTGTGGCAAGGGCGATATGCAGACTGTACATTGCTACAAAGACTGTTTGAATTCAAATGAGATACAAGTTGAGTTAGAAAACCCTTTTCTAAGATGTTTGATATGAGTAGGAGATTAGAAACTGGGCGGTAGTTCTTTAAATCGTTATGGTCTAGTCTTTGCTTCTACAGCAGTGGCTATACGATGGCACCTTTGAAAAATGATGGGAATTTCCCTGACGAAAGAGAGATATTAATAACATCAGTTAGTGAAGGCAATATTGGGTCTAAGCACTCAAGCAGCAGTGATGTCGGAATTGGTCAAGTTCACAAGACTTTGGTGCACGTTTCATCACGATTTTCCGTACTAAATCAATAGAAACAGGTTCAATAGATACAAGTTATCAAAGGCTTGTGAGGTCGCAAGAGCAAATCTACAATCTGCTCAATCTAAAATGAAATCAAGATATGATGCAAAAAATCGAAGGAAAGGAGTTTTCAGACTGGTGATAGAGTCCTGGTTCTCTTACCAATGCCACAAAATCCTCTTTAGGCCAAATATTATGGTGCCTACACAGTTGACAGGAAATTTAATGACTTAAAATAACGTCATAAATACTCCTGGGGGGCGCAAACAAAAACATCTCTGCCATATAAACATGCCAAAGGAGTATATTGAAAGAGATAGCCATGTTAAACATGTAATTAATTCAGTTGTACCTGTCCCACTGAGAGAAGGAATATCATCAGATTCTACTGATATTGAAATTACGAATCTTTGTAATTCAGAAATTTTGAGATCTAGACCAGAAACTATTACATTTTCAAGTGCAAGAAAAAAATGACCTGAAACAGTTATTTTTTGAATATGAGCTCTTATTTCCAGATGTTCCTACAAGGACAAACAACATTTTTCATGACGTTGAAATTGTAAATTCCAAACATGTCAAACAACATCCATACAGGATGAATCCAATCAAACAGGAATACTTAAGAAAGGAGAATGATTTTATCAAGCCCAGTAAAAGTGATTGGAGTGCACCATGCATACTTATTCCAAAACCAGATTAAACGTTCCGTATGTTCACTGATTTTAGGAAGGTGAGCAGTGTGAAAAAGACAGATTCATTCCCATTACCAAGAATTGACGATTGTATTGATAAAATCGGGAATGCCAAGCATGTCACCAAATTTGACCTTCTGGAAGGATTTTGGCAGATTCCACTAACGGAAAGAGCAAAGGAAATCTCGGCATTTGTGACTCCAGATGGACGTTACCAATATAAAGTAATGCCATTCGGGATGAAAGGGTCACCAAGTACATTTCAACGTCTCATGAATATGATCACCTCTGGTCAACAAAATTGTGATGCCTATATAGATGATGTCATCATCTACAACGACACCTGGATGAATCAGTTGTAATCTCTGCTGAAAACATTTTCAAACCATAAAGTAATAACGATAACTGCTGGATGAGTATTTATAGCCCTATGCCAATGAACTATTCCAAAATGAGATACAATATATGCATCAGATACACAATAGGAACATGAAATTAGCTTCATACTAATTTTGAACCAGTGTTGACAATCAGGTTTCCATGTCATTCTGTAATAAAGTCATTATTGCGAGTAAATTAAGAAAACACTTGATTACATATTTATAGATGGGCATATATGATAGCATATTAATTTTATTTGGTTTTCACTTCAGATTCCAAGAATTCATGAGTATTTTCAGTGCAGGAGATTAAACGTTTGCCTTTTTCTGTGGAGGGTATAACAATGGAGTGAGGTAAGATTTTATTTTTTGTGTTTGAAAATACATTTGTTATGTATAGATAAACTGAATATGCATACTTTATTTGTATTTCTTGAAACATATTGTTACAATATTAGTTTATATCATTTCCTGACATATTAAATAAAAATATTTATCACTTGATTCAGTAAATAACTTATTTGCTTGAAATAGTCAACATTATATGGGCAGTAGACATTTACTATTGGTGGACATGGCAGAAAAGGTAAACCAACATTTGGGAGCATGACACCAAAGTATATTCAAAAGCAATCAATAAATGTCACTGACCTCAAGACTATTCATTTTAGGTACCAACACCATGTTAAAGAAATGTGGATATATAAGTCTGAAGACTTTTCTTTTATGAAAATAGTTGTGTCTTTAAAGTAACATTAATCCACAAGGCATAATAATGTACTAAACGTTAATTTGTTAGTAAATACATTTTGTTTGTCTCAGTGGGAAAGAAGAAAATGTTTTGTCATTTATGATTTTCTTTCTAGGTAATCTCTCCAAAAATTATTGGGCTGGTGGAGGACAATGCTGTTGCAGTCTACATGGGACTACTGGATGGTCAAGATAAGATTTACTGCAAAAAGCCATTAGGGCAATTTGAGACTGGACATTTTAAATTTCAGTTTGCTGATGATTTAGAAACAACATTAAATATGAACAGATATCAGGAAAATCAATGAAATCTATTTCACCACCAAGTTTGAAATAGAGATAGTAAACAACTAAATATATGTTACGGAAGAGGACCATGAAAAAATAAAGGAAGCAATTGCAATATACATTCAAAGTTAAGCACAGGTATGAATTACTGAACCACTCTCAAGAGATTCATTGGTTGTTACATTTAAAGCTTCAGTCACTTCTCTTCTTTGATGTCAGGTCAGAATTAAGAGTAAAATGGATTTCCAGGATAAATACTTGATAATACGCTTCGTATAAACACAATTTGGACCACGAAAGAAAATCGGAGAAGATCAACGCACTGTTTTAGAAAATTCTTTAAAACGAGAAAAATAATAAAATTCAGATTGCTGATAGATTATTAGGAAACGTAATTGATATAATGAAAAAAAGTCATTGGATATGTTCTGAAGCTTCTCAGACCAAGAACATTCGAATAGAACGACATACATACATACATACATACATACATACATACATTACATACATACATACATACATACATACATGTATACATACATACATACATACATACATACATACATACATACATACATACATACATACATACATACATACATACATACATACATACATACATACATACATTGACATGCCTGATCTGCCGCTTGTAACATTTATTTGCATTTTAATTTTATTTCCGGATTAAGAGCCCGTAACACCTGAGGGTAAACTATGTAGTTTCCAACTGCCTCTCTCTTGAGTACACTTGCCTTTACAGGTGTAGTCGGCGATGTACAAGGAATAGCCCATTTATCTATATTCACTGTGATTAACCAGGGTAATACAAACTCTCCCTCCCTCTCTCTCTCTCTCTCTCTCTCTCTCTCTCTCTCTCTCTCTCTCTCTCTCTCTCTCTCTCTCTCAAACATACAATAGCAGAGCTAAAAGTTATAATTGCAATTAAAAGTTTCGTCATACGTTGTAAAATATCGTCTTCATCTGCATTAATATTGACAAAATCGACATAAAATGTAGTTTGGTCAAACAAATGCGTAATAAATATATATTTATATAGAATAATCAAATAGGGAAAATATAGAAATGAAGTAGCTTCATATAGTGTTGCAATGTCAAAACCGACAATTTTAAGACATTTCTATGCGAAAAAGGAGAGTTTCAATATTGTTCCATCATCTTTCTTATTAGTCAAATTTGTCCATTAGTTGAGCCACGAGGACGACGTAGAAACAGCTTAGTTCAAGTACACACAAAACTATCTCTTGCTTCTAACACTTCCCTCTTCCGATTCAATAAAGCAAATAATTTGCTGTTTCCTCTATTAACCTATTACCTTTGGCAGGCTAATAGGACATACAAATATATTATGCACGTATGTATGTATGTATGTATGTATGTATGTATGTATGTATGTATGTATGTATGTATGTATGTATGTATGTATGTATGTATGTATGTATGTATGTATGTATGTATGTATGTATATATGCGTGTGTGTCTGTGTGTGTCTGTGTGTGTGTTTGTGTGAAAAGAGGGAGACCAGATCATGATCTAGGGTTACGGTTCCTGGGTACTTTGATAACCCGGTTAAATAAACCGTTAGCAACCGCGATATTGAGTGTACTAGGAACTATTTTAACCAGTGTATATATTCATTTTGGAGTAGTGTTTTTTTAAATTTTGTTGTTTAAGGCTACACATCTAATATTACGACAACACAAACAATATCACGATGGCGTATTGGTCCCAGCGACTCAAACGACAAAATATATATATAAAAAAACTTTACTCGAAGAATTTATCTTTCATCTATGGATTGTGTTTTCGGGGAATCCATGATAAGACATTTTCGCTATGTAAAGTCCGAGTGTTGAGTCAATCTTTGATTTTGAAAGCGATACAAAAGTTCAAATTGTCTGGTATGGTGCCTTTTAAAGATGTACGATATGCACCATTTATTTAGGATAAGCTAGACAAATATATAAGCTTTTAAGTGAATTCGCCATGTCAAAATGGCTTCAGGAGTATCCGTAACAAACTGACTTCATTGTGATTAGTGTGACGTCCATAGATAGGACGAACGATTTGGACCATTTTGATTTAGTTTTAATCTAGAACCAACTAAGCTCATTGCAATATAAACATCTATTGAGCTGATGCTATACAATGTTTTGAGAATGGATCCCTGGGTAGCATTCTAGGATGCCAGATAGGCACCAATTTCATCTGTGAAAAGCTAGGCATCAGAAGATGTTTTAATTCCATAAAAGGTTCATGTACATATGATCATTGTTCTTCTTGGAGGGAACATACGCACATCACCGCCATTGTCATTTAGGAGCAGCTCGACCTTATACAAAGCGTTATGATTATGATTATTAATGGTTAAATGACTTTAGGATTAGAAAACAAATGTCACATTTAACATGACCAAGACTGCTGGCTTGGCGATCACATTCGGTATCATATCGACGCAGTTTTAGTTCGGGGTGATCGATAACTCATCCGACGCATTATATTAAAATGGTTACCCATACTGGAGACCAGTGATGACAACTTGGTAAATAAAACAGCTGGAAGCACAATCTGTACCTTTTTTATTTGATGCAATAAAACATCGATATATACCTCTGGGACAAGAAACATGTGCTCACAGAAGACGAACGCCTGGCAATACAAAATCCTACTTTGTTCTGGTCTACGATCAATCGAGATAAAACAAAAAATAGAGGCAATGGTCAAAAAATGTAAATGCATTGGACATAAAATAAAAACCGTATAGGCAATGGTCGGAAAATATAAAAAGGTATACGCAATGGTCTGAAAACAAGTTATTATTCCATTTACAAAACATAAATATTGATATATGATATTGAACTAAACGCCATTTAAAAACGTGATAGACAAAATAATTGAACGTAACATGAAAAAGACCATATCTGTATCAAGGACTAATTTCTATTTATTTACAAATTTGGATAGCCTGTGTGTGCGCAAAGACAACTGTGTCAAAAGACTAAATTCAAGAGAATATAGGTGTTACAAATTTATCCAGTTTTAAGTTTAGTAAGATGAAGATACATATATATATATATATATATACATATATATATATATATATATATATATATATATATATATATATATATATATATATATATATATATATATATATATATATATATATATATATATATATAAGGTATAGGCAAAAATGTGTGGTGCAAAGTAGGAATAAAAGAAATATTTAGATCTGATTACCATGCAAATTCACGTTTACAGTACAATTTTCAATTTTACTAAACTTACAGGGTAAATATACAACACTTGAACGAATCAAAATCTATAAAGAGTAAAGTTTGACATCGGCTTGAAATTACGCATACGTTCTAAAGAATTGAAACTACATTGTGAAGTATTGACTTTGATAGTTTAGGCGGCCCTCCTGATGGTTGGTAGAGAGCTTCTAAACAAAATTTTCAAAAGATTTATTATTCTTCGAATACTGCTATCCTGTCGTAATAAACCAGCGGCGTAAAATGAGTTTACAACGATCGTAAAAGCCCAGTTGTTTTAAACAATCACAAGTAAATATGGTAACATATGTAACAAAAAAAAATGACAATTCGATGAATTGATAAAATGGATACATGAGCACTGTACTTGCACGCTGAAAAACAATGAGAAAGAATTATCCCGTTAAAGAATGTTTTTGATTATGATGTCAATGATCCAATGGTTGGCAAACATACGACAGTTCCAGTCATGGACACAAATATATTTGACATCCATATTTATTGTTTCCAAACATAATTTGGACCATGAAAGAAAAACGGATAAGATCAACGCACTGTTTTAGAACATTCTTTAAAACGATAAATATAATAACATACAGATTACTGATATGATGAAATAAAAATACTTTTGATACGTTTTCAAGCTTTTCAGTCCTAGAACATTATGTAATAGAACGGCATACAAACACACATTCATACATACATACATACATACATACATACATACATACATACATACATACATACATACATACATACATACATACATACATACATACATCAGCTAAATTGACATGCCTGATCTGCCTGTTGAAATTTTTATTTGCATTTTTATATCATGTCCGGATTAAGAGCCTGTAACACCTGAGGGTAAAATATGTTGTTTCCACGTGCCTTTCTTTTGAGTCCACTTCCCTTTACAGTTGTAGTCGGAGCTGTACAAGGAATAAGCATTTTATTGAACTTCTCTGTGATGATCCAGGGTAAAACAAACTCTCTTTCTCTCTCTCTCCCCTCTCTCTCTCTCTCTCTCTCTCTCTCTCTCTCTCTCTCTCTCTCTCTCTCAAAAATACAACAGCAAAGCTAAAATTTATCATTGCAATTAAAGTTTCGTCATACGTTGTAAAATATCGGCTTCATCTAAAATAAAATTGATAAAATTGACATAAAATGTAGTTCGGTCAAACAAATGTGTGAGAAAAATATATTTATATTGAATAATCATATATGTAAAATATACAAATGAAGCAGCTTCATATAGTGTTACAATGTCAAAACCGACAATTTTAAGACATTTCTGTGTGAGAAAGGAGAGTTTTAATATTGTTCCATCATCGTTCTTATTAGTCAAATTTGTCCATTAGTGGTGCGATGGGCTCCGAGTGGCCGAGTGGTCTAAAGCGCTGTCCGTTACGAACCAGTTCCATCTCACCTCTGTCTGCGTGTGTTCGATTCTAACATTCGGCAAATGTAGTTATGTGAGAAAGCATGCCAGTAGCTTCTCGTGCGTCGATGGTTCTTTCCGGGGTTTGTCCGGTTTCTTCCTATACCATTAATACAGGCCACAATGTATAGCCTATATTGTGCTGAAAAAAGGCGTTAAACCATAAAAAAACAAACAAAAACAAAACCATTAGTGGTGCCACATGGACGATGTAGATTTAGTTGCAGTTCACACAAAACTATATCTTGCTTCTAACGCTTCCCTCTTCTGTTTCAAAAAAACAAATAATTTGCTGTTTCCTCTATTAACCTATTACCTTTCGCAGGGTAAGAGCACATACAAATAAATTGTGGACTTTGGAACACTCGATTACCAACTACATATTTCTGTGTATGTATGTATGTATGTATGTATGTATGTATGTATGTATGTATGTATGTATGTATGTATGTATGTATGTATGTATGTATGTATGTATGTATGTATGTATGTATGTATGTATGTATGTAAGTAAAATGTTTATACATATGTATGTGTGTGTGCGTGCGCGCGTACGTGCCTGTGGGTGCGCGTGTATGTATGTATGAATGTATGTATATATGCGTGTGTGTGTGTGTATGAAAAGAGGGAGACAAGATCATGATCTAGAGTGACCTCTCCTGGGTACTTTGATTACCCGGTTGAATAAACATTTAGCAACCGCGATATTGAACTATTTTAACCAATGTATATATTGCATTCTGGAATAGTGTTTCTTTATGTTTTTCTTTAAGGCTACTCATACAAAAATATGACAGAACAAACAATATCATGATGATGCATTGGTCCCAACGACTCAAAGGACAATATATATATATATATATATATATATATATATATATATATATATATATATATATATATATATATATATATATAATGTAAACTTTCCTCGAAGGATTTAACATTCATCTATAGATTATGTTTTCGGGGAATCTATGATAAGACACTTTTGTTATGTTAAGTCAGAATGTTGAATCAATCTTTGATTTTGAAAGTGATGCAAATGTTCAAATTGTCTGGTATAGTGGCCTTTCAGGATGTACGATCTGCACCATTTATTTAGGATAAACTAGACAAATTAATAAGCTTTTTGGTGAATTCGCCATGTCAAAATGACTCAGGAGTATCCATAACAAACTGACTTCAGGGTGGTCAGTGTGACGTCCATAGATTGGACGATCAATGTGGACTATTTTCATTTCGTTTTAATCTAGAACCAACTAAACCCATTGCAACATAAATACCAATTGAGGAGTTGCGATACAATGTTTTGAGAATGGATCCCTGAATAGCATTATAGGCACCAATTTCATACGGCAAAGCAAGGCATCAGAAGAAGTTATCATTCCATAAAAGGTTAATGTACATATGATCATTCTTATAGATGGATTGGTGACAATTATTTCAAGAATGGTTTGATAGCTGTCATATTGGAGACAACAGACGCACATCACCGACATTGACATTTAGGAGCAGCTCGACCTCATACAAAGCGTTATGACCTTCACACAATGTTTAAATGACTTTAGGATCAGAAAACAAATGTCACATTTAACATGACTAAGACTGCTGGCTTGGATATCACATTCGGTATCAGATCGACACAGTTTTAGTTCGGGATCAAGTAGAACTCATCTGAAGTACTATATTAAAATGATTATCCATCCTGGAGACCAGTGATGACAACTTGGTCAATAAAACAGCTATTTCGGCCATACTAGAAGCACAGTCTGTACCATTTTTATTTGATGCAATAAAACATTGATATATATGTATGTGTATATATATATATATATGGACAGAAAATAAAAACCATATAGGAAATGGTCGGAAAATAAACAGTTATAGGCAATGGTCAGAAAATAAAAAGACATAGGCAATGGTCAGAACATTAAAAGGTATTGGCAATGGTCTGAATACAAGTTATTATTCCATGTACCAAACATTAATATTGATATATAATATTGAACTCAACGGCATTTATAAAGGTGATAGACAAAAATAATGAACGTAACATGAAAAAGACCATATCGGTATGAAGGACAAATTTCTGTTTATTAAGAAATTTGGATAGCCTGTGTGTGCGCAAAGACAACTTTGTCAAAAGACTACATTCAAGAGAATATAGGTGTTACAAATATATCTAATTTTAAGTTTCGTAAGACGACGATATACATATAAGCTATAAGCAAAAAATGTTAGATCTGAAGTAGGAATAAATGAAATATTTAGATATGATTACCATGCAAAGTCACGTTTACAGTACAATTTTAAGGTTTTCTAAACTTAAAGGGTGAATCTACAACGATTGAACGAAACAGATTCTTTACAGAGCAAATTTTGACATCAGCTTGAAATTATGCATACGTTCTAAAGAATTGAAACTAGATTGTGAAGAATTGACTATGATAGTTTAGGCGGCCCTCCTCTTTGGTTTGCTGAGAGCGCATAAACAAAATTTTCTAAAGATTTATTATTCTTCGAATACTGCTATCCTGTAGTAATTAACTAACGGCGTAAAATGAGTTTACAACGATCATAAAAGCCCAGTTGTTTTAAACAATAACATGTAAATATGGCAACATATGTAACAAAAGATAATTACAATGCGATGAATTGATCAAATGGTTACATGAGCACTGAAATTGCACGTTGAACAAATAATGAGAAAGAATGATCCCGTTAAAGAATGTTTCTGCTTGTCATGTCAATGACTAAAAGATTGGCAAACATACGACATTTCTAGTCACGGACACAAATATGTTTTACATCCTTATGTATTAGTTTCAAAAACAATTTGGACCACGAAAGAAAGACGGCGAAGATCAACGCACTGTTTTAGAAAATTCTTTAAAATGACAAAATTAATAACATACAGATTGCTGAAAGATTATTAGAAAAAGTAATTGATATGATGAAAAAAAGTCATTGGATATGTTTTCAGGTTACTCAGACCTAGAACGTTATGTAACAGAACGGCATACATACATACATACATACATACATACATACATACATACATACATACATACATACATACATACATACATACATACATACATACATACATACATACATACATACATGCATACATACATACATACAGAAGCTAAATTGACATGCCTGATCTTCCGCTTGTAACTTTTATTTGCATTTTTATTTCATTTCCGGATTAAAAGCCTGTAACACCTGAGGGTAAAATATGTTGTTTCCACCTGCCTCTCTCTTCAGTCCACTTGGCTTTACATTTGTTGTCGGCGTTGTACAAGTAATAACCCTTTTATCGATTTTCTTTGTGATTATCCAAGGTAAAACAAACCCTCTCATTCTCTCTCTCTCTCTCTCTCTCTCTCTCTCTCTCTCTCTCTCTCTCTCTCTCTCTCAAAAATACAGCAGCAAAGCTAAACGTTTTAATTGCATTTATAGTTAAATCACACGTCTTTACAAATCATGTTTAGCACAACTAAAATTAACAAAACAGACATGAAATGTAGTGTAGACAAAATAAAGGCGTAATAAATATATTTATATGTGTTGAAGCAATGATATAGAAAAAACGTACAAATGAAACAACATCATTTGGTGTTTTTTTCGCGAGGTGACATTTCCATTTCAATTTTAAGACGTTTCTTAGCTAAATATGATACTTTTAATATTGCTAAATCATAGTTCTTATTAGTCAAATTTGTGCATTAGTGCTGCCACGTGTAAACGACATCTAAAAGGATTTAGTAAAAATACTTCAAAAATGTATCTTGCTTCTAACTCTTTTCACTTTCGATCCCATAAATAATATGTTGCTGTTTACTCCAAACTTTTAACGTCTGCAGGCTATAAGGACATATGAATATATTGTAGACTTTAGAACACTCGATTACCATGTACATATATTTCCGTGTGTGAGGATATATATATATATATATATATATATATATATATATATATATATATATATATCTGTGTGTGTGTGTGTGTGTGTGTGTGTGTGTGTGTGAGAGAGAGATATCGGAGTGAGACTAGATTATGATCTTTGGTTACCGTTCCTGGGTACTTCGATTACCCGGTTAAATAAAGAGTTAGAAAACGTGACATTGAGTGTACTATGAACCATTTTAAACAATGTATATATTGGATTCTGGAGTAGAGTTTTTTTATTTTATTCTTTAAGGCTACACATCTGATACTACGACAGCACAAACAATATCATGATGGTGCAATGGTCCCGGCGACTCAAAGAACAAAATATATATAATGAAAACTTTACTCGATGGATTTGACCTTCATCTATAGATTATGTTTTCGGGGAAACCATGATAAGACACTTTCGCTATCTAAAGTCCGAGTGTTCATTCAATCACTGATTTTGAAAGCGATACAAACGTTCAAATGGTCTGGAATGGTGGCCTTTCAGGATGTACGATCTGCAAAATTTTTTTAGGATAACCTGGACAAATTTATAAGCTTGTTGGTGAATTCGCCATGTCAAAATGACCTCTAGAGTATCCATAACAAACACACTTCAGGGTGATCAGTGTGACTTCCATAGATAGGACGAACCATTTGTACTATTTTCATTTCGTTTTGGTCTAGAACCAACTAAGCCCATTGCAATATAAACACCAATTGAGGAGAGGTTATACAATGTTTTGAGAATGGATCCCTGGTAGCATTATAGGCACCAATTTCATCTAGGCAAAGCAAGACATCAGAACAAGTTTTCATTCCATAAAAGGTTCATGTACATATGATCATTCTTCTAGATGGATTGGTGACAATTATTTCAAGACGGGTTTGATAGCTGTCATATCGGAGAGAACATACGCACATCACCGCCATTGTCATTTAGTATCATCTCGACCTCATACAAAGCGTTATGACCTTCACACAATGTTTAAATGACTTTAGGATCAGAAAGTAAAAAAATATCACATTTAACATGACCAAGACTGCTGGCTTGGGAATCACATTCGGTATCATATCGACACAGTTTTAGTTCGGGATGAACTAGAACTCATCTGCAGCATTATATTAAAATGATCATCCATCATGGAGACCAGTGAGGACAACTTGGTCAATAAATTTATATTTATTTACAAATTTGGATAGGCCGTTTGAGACCAAAGACAACTTTGTCAAAAGACTGCATTCAGGAGAATATAGGTGTTACAAATATATCTAATTTTAAGTTTAGTAAGACGACGATATACATATAAGCTATCAGCAAAATTGTTAGGTATGAAATAGGAATAAATTAAATATTTAGATCTGATTACCATGCCAAGTCAGGTTTACAGTAGAATTTTAAATTTTGCTAAACTTACAGGGTCAATCTACAACGATTGAACGAAAGAGATTCTATACAGAGTAAAGTTTGGCATCAGCTTGAAATTATGCATACGTTCTAAAGATTTGAAACTACATTGTGACGTGTTGAATATGATAGTTTAGACGGCCCTCCTGTTGGTTTGTTGAGAGATGGCCTAAACAAAATTTTCAAAACATTTATTATTCTTCCAATACTGCTATCCTGTCGTAATTAACCAACGGCGTAAAATGCGTTTACAACGATCATAAAAGCCCAGTAGTTTTAAACAATAACAAGCAAATATGGTAACATATGTAACAAAAGATACATACAATGCGATGAATTGATAAAATGGTTACATGAGCACTGTACTTGCACGTTGAAAAAACAATGAGAAATAATTCATCCGTTAAAGAATGTTTTTGCTTATCATGTTAAGGGTCAAATGATTGGCAAACACACGACAGTTCCACTCACGGACACAAATATATTTGACATCCATATATATTGTTTTCAAAAACAATTTGGACCACGAAAGAAAAACGGAGAAGATCAACGAACTGTTTTAGAAAATTCTTTAAAACGAGAAAACTAATAACATATAGATTGCTGATAGATTATTAAAAAACGTATTGATATGATGAAAAATAAGTCACTGTATATGTTCTCAAGCTTCTCAGACCTAGAACATTATTTAATAGAACGGCACACACACACACACACACACACACACACACACACACACACACACACACATACATACATACATACATACATACATACATACATACATACATACATACATACATACATACATACATACATACATACATACATACATACATATATAAACTAAATTGACATGCCTGTTATGCCGCTTGTAACTTTTATTTGCATTTTTATTTCACTTCAGGATTAAGAGCCTGTAACACCTGAGGGTAAAATAAGTTGTTTCCACCTGCCTGTCTCTTGAGTCCAAATGCCTTTACAGGAGTAGTAGGCGATGTACAAGGAATATCTCTTTTATCGATTTTCTTTCCAGGATTAAACAAACTCTCTCTCTCTCTCTTTCTCTCTCTCTCTCTCTCTCTCTCTCTCTCTCTCTCTCTCTCTCTCTCTCTCTCTCTCTCTCTCTCTCTCTCTCTCTCTCTCTCTTCGTATTCAATTCGCAAATCTAAATACCGTTATTCATTATACAGAGAAAATGTTATTGCTAACCAAATATTAAATTATATTTTCTTAAGGATGCACTATCAAACTATATTAACATAAATGTTGATTTTATATAAGGAGTGAACTTTCTTTCTCTCTCTCTCTCTCTCTCTCTCTCTCTCTCTCTCTCTCTCTCTCTCCTCTCTCTCTCTCTCTCTCTCTTCATATTCAATTCGCAAATCTAAATACCGTTATTCATTATACAGAGAAAATGTTATTGTTAACCAAATATTAATTAAATTATATTTTATTAAGGATGCACTATCAAACTATATTAAAATAAATGTTGATTTTATATAAAGAGTGACTTTATCTCTCTCCTTTCTATCTCTCTCTCTCTCTCTCTCTCTCTCTCTCTCTCTCAAAAATACAGCAGCAAAGCTAAAAGTTATAATTGTAATTACAGTTTCGTCATTCGTTGTAAAATATCGCCTTAATCTACATTGAATTTGACAAAATCAGTATCAAATGTAGTTCGGTGAAAGAAATGCGTAATAAATATAAATTTATATTCAGTAATCATAATTTTAAGACATTTCTATGCAAAAAAGGAGAGTTTTAATATTGTTCCATCATCTTTCTTATTAGTCATATTTGTCCAATAGTGGTTCCACGTTAACGACGTAGAAACAGATTTAGTTGAAGTACACACAAAACTATATCTTGCTTTTAACGCTTCCCTCTTCCGCTTCAATAAAACAAATAATTTGCTGTTTCCTCTATTAACCTATTACCTTTGGCAGGCAACGAGGACATACAAATATATTGTGGACTTTGGAACACTCGATTACCAAGTACATATTTGTGTTGTGTGTGTGTGTGTGTGTCTGTATGTCTGTCTGTCTGTCTGTCTGTCTGTCTGTCTGTCTGTCTGTATGTATGTATGTATGTATGTATGTGTGTGTGTATGTATGTATGTATGTATGTATGTATGTATGTATGTATGTATGTATGTATGTATGTATGTATATGCGTGTGTGTGTGTGTGTGTGTGTGTGTGTGTGTGTGTGTGTGTGTGAAAAGAGGGAGACAAGATCATGATCTAGGGTTACCGTTCCTGGGTACTTCGATTACACGGTTAAATAAACAGTTAGCAACCGCGATACTGAGTGTTCTATGAACTATTTCAAACAGTTTATGCATTGGATTATGGAGTAGTTTCTTTATGTTGTTCTTTAAGGCTACACATAAAAAACTACGACAGCACAAACAATATCATGATGGTGGATTGGTTCCAGCGACTCAAAGGACAAAGTATATACAATGAAAACTTTACTCGAAGGATTTAACCTTCATCTATAGGGTATGGTTTCGGGGAATCCATGATAATACACTTTTGCTATGTAAACTCCGAGTGTTGAATCAATCTCTGATTTTGAAAGCGATACAAAAGTTCAAATTGTCTGGTATTGTGGTCTTTAAGGATGTACGATATGCACCATTTATTTATGATAAACTGGACAAATTTATTAGCCTTTTTGTGGAATTCGCCATGTCAAAGTGACTTCAGGAGTATCCATAACAAACTGACTTCAGGGTGATCAGTGTGACTTCCATGTTAGATAGGACGAACGAATTGGACCATTTTGATTTAGTTTTCATCTAGAACTAACTAAGCCTGTTGCAATATAAACACGAACTGAGGAGTTGCGATACAATGTTTTGAGAATGGATCCCTGGGTAGCCATATAGGATATCAGTTAGGCACCAATTTCATCTCGGCAAAGCTATGCATCATAAGAAGTTTTCGTTCTGGAAAAGTTAATGTTCATAGGATCATTCTTCTAGAATGATTGGAGACTATTTTTTCAAGATGGGTTTGATAGCTGTCATATTGGAAACAACATACGCACATCACCGCCATTGTCATTTCAGAGCAGCTCGATCTCCTCATACAAATCGTTATTAGCTTAACTCAGTGTTTAAATAATTTTAGGATCAGAAAACTAATGTCACATTACAGATGACCATGACTGCTGGCGTAGCGATCACATTCGATTTCATATTAATACAGGTTTTGTTCGGGATGAACTAAGACTCATCTGAAGCATTGTATTAAAAATGATTATCCATCCCGGAGACCAGTGATGACAAATTGGTGAATATAAATGCTATTTTGGCCATTCTGGAACCAGAAACAGGAGCATTTGTATTTGAAGCAAAGAAACAGTGTGTGTGTGTGTGTTTGTGTGTATGTGTGTGTGTGTGTGTAAATATCATGGCGTTCAACTATGTGTCTTAGGAATAGTAGCGATAACAAACGTGAGCTCGCAGGAAATGGTCAGAAAAAAAAGGTACAGGCGTTGGTCTTAAAATAAAAGATATTGGCAATGTTCAGAAAATTTAAAGGTATATGCATTGGATATAAAATAGAAAGGTATAGGCAGTGGTCAAAAGAAAAAAGGTTTTGGCAATGGTCAGAATAAATGTTAATATTCCATTCACAAATCATAAATATTGATATGTGATATTGAACTCAACGGCATTTAGAGAGGTGAGAGACATAAATAATGAACGTAACATGAAAACAACAATATCTCTATCAAGCAATAATTTATATTTATTTACACATGTTGATAGGCTGTGTGTGTGAAAGACACCTTTGTTAAAATACTACAGTCAAGAGAATATAGGTGTTACAAATTTATCTAATTTCAATCTTAGTAAGATGACGATATACATATAAGCTATAAGCAAAAACGTTAGATGTAAAATAGGAATATGTCAAATATTTAGATTTGATTACCATATAATATAAGGAACATATCAAATATTTAGATTTGAATTGATTACCATGCAAAGTCACGATGACAGTACAATTTATTTTTAAACTGACAGGATCAATATACAACGATTCAGCAAAACAGATTCTATATAGAGTAAAGTTTGACATCAGCTTGTAATTATGCATACGATTTAAAGAATTGAAACTACCAACGGCGTAAAAGCCCAGTTATTTTAAACAATAACAAGTGAATATGGTAACATATGTAACAAAAGATAATTACAATGCGATGAATTGATATAATGGTTACATGAGCAATATACTTACACGCTGAAAAAACAATGAGAAAGAATTAACCCGTTAAAGAATGTTTCTGATTATCATGTCAATGATCATTTGGTTGGCAAACATACGACAGTTCCAGTCACGGACACAAATATATTTGACATCCTTATTTATTGTTTTCAAAATACGTTTGGTCTAGGAAAGGAAAAACGGAGATGAAAAAGTACTGTTTTTGAAAAATCTTTTCAAAGACAAAAATAAGAACATTTAGATTGCTAAGAGAATATTAGAAATCGTGGTTGATATGCTGAAAAATAAAGTCATCTCAGGCTACTCAGACTGAGCACAATATGTATCAGAACGGCATACATACATACATACATACATACATACATACATACATACATACATACATACATACATACATACATACATACATACATACATACATACAACCAAACATACATCATACATACATACATACATACATACATACATACATACATACGTACGTACGTACGTACGTACGTACGTACGTGCATGCATGCATGCATACATACATACATACATACATACATACATACATACATACATACATACATACATACATACATACATACATACATACATACATACATACATACATACATACATACATACATACATACATACATACATACATACATACATTTGCTTGTTTAAAAAATACGCTTAAAGATCTTACGAGAATTGATGCATCCATTTGTGAAAATATTGACTGAAACATTAACCGTGTTTATTTTAGTATGCCCTGAATCCAATAACGATAAAGCTCGACCCTGCTCAAGGGTGCAAATCACGGTATACACTGAGCGGTTAAAATGCTTAGAGGAAAGAGCTGAGTTGAGTGCGATATCGTATTCGGATATCGCACTCAATGCACCTCGTTCCTCGCAGCGCTTTGATAGTGAGAGGGAAATTTCAATTTCATCAACATGATTTATTTTTTCCTTACTGCCTTCCTAAATAGATACGTTCCGACCAATCATATACTGTACTTACCACTGATAAGGACACTGATAAGGAAGTCGGTTGATATATATATATATATATATATATATATATATATATATATATATATATATATATATATATATATATAGTCCTTTCTTTCTTCATTTAGTTTTAAGAAGTTTGATGAATAACTTGCATGAATACGCTGGATTTAAAGATATATTATAAGCCTCTCGATAAGTTCTGTATTGTACTTACACTGAATCACATACTATTTGTTACGTATACCGCTGCTTACATTCTACGAAGATCTCCAATTTAACGACATATATGGAGGGGGGGATATTTTGGCTAAATCATCAGATAGTCTTTCACGTGCAAATGGAACATCCGTTTCCACTTCAATAGTGCTAATGCCAGAAGGATAACGGTGTTTGATGGATGATAGCGCCATAATGAAGCACCGCAAAAATATCTAGAAAATACATACATACATACATACATACATACATACATACATACATACATACATACATACATACATACATACATACATACATACATACATACATACATACATACATACATACATAAGTTAGATCTTCATTCCTGATCTGCCGCTTTTAATTTTTGTTTGCCTTTTTATTTCCTTTTAGGATCGAGAGCCTATAACACCTGAGGGTAAAATATGTTGTTTCCACCTGCGTCTCCCTTGAGTCCGCTTGCTTGTACAGGTGTAGTCGGCGCTGTACAAATAATAGCCCTTTTATCGATTCTCTCTGTGATTATCCAGGGTAACACAATCTCTCTCTCTCTCTCTCTCTCTCTCTCTCTCTCTCTCTCTCTCTCTCTCTCTCTCTCTCTCTCTCTCTCTCTCTCTCTCTCAAGCACAAACATACTTTCAAAATTTGTTTTCATTATTCATGTTTGGAAGTCCTAATTCGAATTCATTCTGTAACACTTCTTTTTATCTTTTTAGGATGTATTATTGAAAAAGATAGCTTCACCATATGAAGAAAGAAAGAAAATATATTAACATTAAAAAATGAAACTTCATATTACATTGTAATGAAAGTTCATATTACATTGTATATTAGTATATATTCCAGTACAAGCAATGGATTTGTTATTTCGAGTAAAAGGCCTTACATCGCGATTAAACATGAGAACACAACAGTGGGACACATACAACTGACAGATATGCACAAAACATTTATTCAGCATTTGTGGACGCCAACTCATAAAATTCTTTAAGTAGCATATGATCCTGTGATGAATACTTGTAAATGAATATTAGCCTTTTAGCAAAAATATCAATCAAACATATTAACCAATATCACATTGATTAAAAGGTTATTACAAAGAATGTATTTTGTTTTAAAAAACAGGTGTATTTCGAATCACATACATTGAATGAAAAAGTAAGAATCATAATTAGAGAGTTTGACGCATCCGTTGATTTGTGAATAAGTATGATTCTTGAATTTATGAAAATTACTTTAAAAGAAATAGCTATCAGTAAATCTGAATAACACAAGAGAAAAAATATAAAGTAAGAATGAAACAAGATAAGCAGTCACGTACATTACCAACAACTGTTGAATAGTTGTCCGAAAAAAAGCGTTTATAAACGTTCTTAATACTTATCACCCACGAAATTGTATTCGGTGTGGTTTTAACTTTGCATATCAGTTATCATACACAGTATCAACTACAATTCCAGTAGTGAGTATGCACAATTTTAAACCAATTCTTAATTAGCCTATTAGCCTCGGTATTCAAAGAGGAGTGTGTCAATTTGATATAAACAATGACATTATCGCGTGCTTTTTTAACACCTAACGTTATTTTACAAAACGCAAATTAATATATATACAATATTACTTAGCATGAATATCCACACTTATTTAGGATATACTTGAGCTGAATCAATAAGAATATTAGATAATTTGCATAAACTGTTTCTTATTATATTTGAAAAACTATGTAAGTATGCATTCAGTATAAATATTATATTGTTTGCACATGATAAAAGAATTAAAAGTACACAATTTATAAAGTTTCTTTCAGTTCGTTACAGCTATATCATTTTTTTAAAAATTAGAACCTTGGTCTTTGATGACATTGTTATTACGTTCCGTGAATATATCAAATCACATGTGAACCGCTCCATTAGCCTAGTGTTTAGAGCGTCTGTCGCGGAAGCGTGAGGTCGTGGGTTCGATCCCAGGCCGAGTCATACCAAAGACTTTAAAATCGGTACTAACAGCAACCTCGCTTGACGCTCTGCACTATAAGATTAGTGGTACTTGTTTGCGTCATGATGCCCCAGTGCTAGACATCACTTTAAACTGCCTCACTGCAGACATCGTAGCGATATGACAGAAAAATTGTTAAAGATACGTTAAAAATCCTAATCAAACAAACAAACAAACCAACAAACATCACACGTGATTAACGTTCCCTGCTTATGAAAGTGTAGTGCTTGAATAGAAGAAGATCTTGACCTGTCAAGGTACCAATATTAACATCGGGCATAATATATAAAGACCTTATATGAATATTCCTATATTAAGTAATCTTGTATGACATAACGTTCTCAATTGTAAACGTAAACGATATAAATCTACAATTCTTAAAAAAGTCTTGTCGCGAATGGTCCTATTCAACCAGAAGTATGGCAGATATGATGGCGACCTTTCTCTCTAAATTACGACTGAAACATCGAACATTTAAGCACCACATTGCTATCTTTTAAAATGGAAGATTTAAAACTATAAAACAACTGTCAGCTTTTAAGAAGATTTCAAATATCCTTGGCATCCGTGTGTTGTAAATAACGTATTACTTCTGAATGATATTCGATGCAGACTTACGATGACACTGTAGAAAATTTTACATCCCTAATATTTGTTGAATACCAAATCCTCCATATGAACTCGCAGTCTTCCAGCACATTTAGAATGATGATAATGATAATGATGATAGTACTTTGAATACTTTGAATAATACTTAGATAGTGTAGGGTTTGGTTTTTTATCCTTGTCTTCTGCTTAAAAAGGTAATGTACCATTCACCTGGTCAGTGAATTTTGATAACTGTAATTGTACAAGAATTAGTTAAGAGCACAAGTATTTCCAGTGGAAAATAAATTTTCAGAATCAGAATAATTAAAAAGTAAAGAAAACATCAAACTGGACACAATAAAAAGAACACTTAGATGTCTCAATTGGTAAGGCGTAAATAATAAGTATTTAGCAATAGATCAATATTAAATATGGCTACTGCGCATAACAGGTGCGGGTCAGTCAACTAACTAAACTGAGTTTGAAACAAGCGCAACATGTTATGTATCGCGTACTCCTAGTAGGGCGGCGACTTCACTTACTAATCTGCTCTAAGAAAGGATTTTAAAAATTTTAAACAACGGTTTACTTCAACTCGTGAATCAAGTTCAGGACCTATGTCAGCATTAGAAAGTTTCTTTATTAGTGTTTACGTAAAAGTGAACTGAAGTTCTGAACTATGTCAAATCCAGTAAATAAAATTACATTAGAATACATTAGAATAATATGTAAAGGAATTTTTAAAAAATAAAACTAACAACCAAATAATTAAGTGAAATCCAATATACATAACATATATACCACACAATGAATGTGTTTGTCACCATGATTTCTATATAGGTCATGCTTCTTTGCTTCGTTCTGCCCCAAAATACCAATGAAATCGTTTCCAATTCAAAATTACAAGATGCATGCATCCTATTTATGGCCTATCATGAGGTGCTAGAATGTACTCATATAGATAAAGATAGAGAGAAAATAAGATTGAGAGAAGGTGAGAGAAGATATGAGAACACAACTTCACGTTTCCAATCCTTAACATCAAAATGTCAATATTATTCATACGTTTAAAACTGGGTGATGTCTATAGATTCTCTATTTCTTAAATGAGTTACTCCTTTTGGATATTTTCAAAACAATAATGAATCGATAATAAGGTTTCCAGGACGATTTATTCTCAAGAACGCTTGAGAGTTTTCTTTAACGTCAATCAAACGGATATATCTAAGTATTCAAATAGCAGATAATAAATGTAGAAGAATTGGAAAGGACACGAGGCCATTTGATGTCAAATAAGACATGATTTAAAATCAATTCCATAGTTTTGGGCTCTGGTGTTTTATCTGTAGTTATGCACATATAGATCATGGGAAATCAGACTAATTGGGCAGTCAATACCTACGAATTATCGATCTTTCTCAAAACAGAATGCAAATACATGACTGAAAGCTAGTATACAATTTGTAACAATCAAAGAGACTGTGACGTGTATTTCAGCAAGCAATATAACAATAAAAATACTAACATGTGCAATTGAAACATGTCCTCATTATGATTGCTAATGATTGTTTCCACTTCAGAAATACAATAGTCCTGCAGTTCGTTTCTTTTAAGTTTGAAAGGAAATTTGCTTAAGGTTTAAGCGATTGTGCATTCTCGTTGTTCTGAATGAATTTACTTCCTGTATGCGAATTGGATTTTTGCAACTCTTTGCAAGTCAAGGTTGTAACAGTTATTTATTTGTATGTTATATTCGCTTACCCTTGATTATAACATTGGTTCTCATTGTATATGAGGCTTGTGCTATTGCTTTTGTTTCTCTAAATAAAACAAATTTATTCTGCAGGTTGTGTACCTACCCTTTAAACAATGTTAGTTGGGTCGATTGTTATTTGCATGGTTTTGATAAACTTTATATAGACAATATCAAAATATATTCCATGACGAAGAACAATTTCTTAACGAAACAACTGATGAGAATTTGGCATGTAAAATTTATCTGAGAGATTTGAATTTCAAACAAGTCCAATGATAAACCATACAACAAAAGTATGAGTGATATACTGGCAATAGAAAAGAATTAAAAGACGTTATTAAATATTAAAACATTAACTAACACAATACATTACCTATTGACAAAGGAACAATACACAATGAGCTGGAGAAAAGCTAAAATGCCAGTCATGTCTTTCATTTTTATTACCAGATTTTGTTCCAACCAAATCTTTCATTTTGCGGTAGCAAATTCATTTCAAGCTAGAGTGAATCTGTTCTGACATTCAGGAAAAACACATACTAAATAATCGAATGTTATACAACGACCCCAGTTCATAACTATCAGAAAACAATTATGCTATTAATGAAAGATATTCAAACGAAATAATTATTGCACCAAATGATGGCGTCACTTATTTGATTGAACACATTGCGAAGCCTGGACTCAATTGTATCAAGATGTTTTCGATAATAAATTTACGGGCAAAGAAATAAAGTAACGAGTTCCTCCAACAAATATACATAAGAAGAAAGGAGTAATCAAATAATATTTTGTTTGTAGCACACACGGTTATACGTTTTTCAACGGGTGAAAGAAGAGCAAACTGTAAGCAAGGAGTATTGGAGAAACAAATGCTAGGATAAACTCTAGAGATATAGATAACACCAACCGTTTATTCCATCTATTAAAACAATCAAAAGCAGCGGAATATGGATGCATTGTGCGTGTGTTTGTGTCTGTGTGAGTATGCGTGTGTAATTTGGTTTCATAACGTTGGTTTCATTGTTCTTTTAGTAGAAAGCTTCTGCATAATCTTTGTAGCTAACAACAAGCATGTTGCATCATGTCTCACCCAGTCATATCAACTTGGTTCCATGTCTCTTAATGCTGAGCACGAAGCAAGGCAGCTCGTAATATCATTTTATAATTATTTGGTATGAATCGGCCGGGATTAGAAACGTCCACGTCTAGTATCTTAGGATTAATTGGCATCATATTAAAGCTGAAAGTTAAGTAGGAGCCGTTACGTTCCAAGGTAATCATATCAGATTAGTTGTTTTTTCATTTAATAATGTGTAATTTGAGCCAGAGAGATAGACACAGCACAATTAGTGTTAAGAATGTGTTACTCGTTTTAGTATATTTATATGTATGTATGTATGTATGTATGTATGTATGTATGTATGTATGTATGTATGTATGTATGTATGTATGTATGTATGTATGTATGTATTTGTTTCCTTCCCTTTCTGACTTTGGAATAAAATATAATTTTGTAAGCTATCTTCATTCTGTTTTTGTCATTTTCTTTAATCAGGTATTATCCTGATGGTTAAATGTTTTCATGGTTGTTCTCGTATAAATTTGTTCTTGACTACCTTCTGGTTCTTGCTGATGATTTTGATTTATATAATATATACTCTTTTCTTTGAACAGATCTAAATTGGTTTTAATTACAGTATCATTTAATTCCTCACTCTACGTGATACAACTTATTTCTCAAACATTACAAACGTTGTAGCAGGTCCAATTTACAATAGCTGTATTTTGTGTGGTTTCTTTTACCAGTTTTATTTACAACCATACATCGACATTTTATACGGCTATATTAGTGCAACTAAATGTCAACGTGAAATCATCATTTTTCTTTCTTTTTGTAACATATATATGAACTAAAGTATTTCATAGCCAATACAAATGTGCTGATATTTTTGTAACTTTCGCAAATCCCCAATTGGATGAATTCCAATAGAATATTGTCGATGTCAAGTGTTAATGAAAATTTGTTAGATTTAAAGTACATATTATTTAGACAAAGTATAAATAATGTATAATGTTAAACTTGTATCCAACTATAAGCTACACCATACTGGTTCTTTTAGTTGAAAGCTGCTACATAATCTTTATAGCTAAATTCACCTGGATGGACATCTAGTTCGTTAACATAAGGCAGTTGCTGTTATCAGGTCTAAGCTAACAGTTCTTGGTGAATCCAAAATGGTCGTTATGAAAACCTCCTTAGTGTTCAAAACATGAATGTAGCTTAATACGTTGGAATATCCACTCCACCATCCCACCATAAGGGCATGCTTTTGGCGGCATGATACGCGAGGGTGGTGTAATTAATCTGTCTTATGGGAGATATCCCAAATATGCTCGGTAATGGGCATCATCGGAATGAGTATCCTCATCCGCGGCATCACTATCATGATCAAAAATAGCAGCAATAACAACACCACCACCAAAAACAACAACAACAAAACCATAGTACAAACGTTTGATAACTTCTCGTCAAAAGTTATTTACGTTTAATCATATTTGGCCTTTGCTTATTCGTGTCTTACTAGTATATAGCTATTACGTTCAAATTATATCTTAAAACATATATGCACCTTTTATATGGCCTTAACGTTAGCATTACAACTTACCAAAACGTCTTCCTTTTAGGATGATTTCTGAAACACTTTTTATGACATTTAAAAGTTATTGAAAAGCTTATAAAACATGTATTTTGTGTCGCGCTTTGTAAGATATCGGGCACCAATTTTGGAAGATTTCATTATATATATATATATATATAAATATATATATATATATATATATATATATATATATATATATATATATATATATATATATATATATATATAGGAAATACGCGACGCCCAGTACTGAACAACAAATTAAGAATCCGAATTTACACCATAAATTGAATAACTGAAAGAGATTACAAAGTCAGTGTATTAAAAATATTGATGGACCAATGACCATTAGTAAGTGGTTTACGGTCCTGGCAGATTAAGAATTAGTTCCACTGACTAATTTATTAACTTTATTGTTATTCTCTTGCAGAATCATTTCATGGTTTAAAGAAAACGAAGCAACCGTGATCGGATTGGACTTTACTTGTAACAACCAATGTGCACTGATAGTACTTATTCAATTTACTGGGCCCGGCGGAAAGGGTTTCAAGATTTCATTCATGTCTGACGAATAGTCACAAATGATTACGAATGTATCAACGTTAAATTTAAAGTGTCACTAAGTTGAAATCATCCGGTGTCGTCCCCAACAAGTGACAGTCAATACATTTTGCCACTTCTACATTTATCTACTTTCTTGCCGAAATATATAAGTTCATCTCAAAGCACGATAACTATTAATACGTCATTTTAGGGTCACGGTTAGGAAGTACTTATTGAAGATATTAACATATATCGATAATATTATGATAATACTGAGAACAATTGCTATGGCATCCCTGTTGTTTTATTAATAAATTATTGTTTACGTTTCAGAAAGATAATACAACTATGTACATCCTTCACGGTAAACAATTTTCTGATATATTACTCTGCTACGTCTTAGTTCTAAAGTTGCTTCCATCTGTTTGCATTTTGTGTGGGACACAACTGATTCAAAAGTTTGGGATCATAAATGTTTTCTTCATTATAAAATAATAGTACAAAACGTTTTGATTGGTTGTCAAATAGAATATGTTAAACTTTATAGAGAAACTAAAATAGTCATTGTCAAGATATGAAAATGTGAGAATGGACTAATATCTACAATCTTTATCATACATTACTCGACAAATAATAATGTGTCAGAATGGACTAATGTCTGAAATCTTTGTCATACATTACTCGAAAAATACTAATGTGTCAGAATGGACTAATATCTAAAATCTTTATCATACATTACTCAATAAAATAATAATGTGTCAGAATGGACTATCTAAAAGCCTTATAATACATTACTCAACAAATAATAATGTGTCAGAATGGACTAATATCTAAAATCCTTATTATACATTAATCAACAAATAATAATGCGTCAGAATGGACTAATATCTAAAATCTTTATCATACATTACTCAATACAATAATAATGTGTCAGAATGGACTATCGTAAATCTTTATTATACACTACTCAACAAATAATAATGTGTCAGAATGGACTAATATCTGAAATCTTTATCATACATTACTCAACAAATAATAATGTGTCAGAATGGACTAATATCTAAACTCTTTATCATACATTACTCAATACAATAATAATGTGTCAGAATGGACTATCTTAAATCTTTATTATACATTACTCAACAAATAATAATGTCAGAATGGACTAATATCTGAAATCTTTATCATACATTACTCAACAAATGATAATGTGTCAGAATGGACTAATATCTAAAATCTTTATCATACATATTACTCAACAAATAATAATGTGTCAGAATGGATTAATATCTAAACTCTTTATCATACATTACTCAGGAAATAATAATCTATCACTTATTTTAAATGCGTCATATATCAAATTAGCTGCTGAACTTCTTCGTTTCCTACTGCTAGGAGTCAACAGTTCAATGTACGTGTGCATATATTGTTTATTACAGAAGAAGTTTTGAATTGAGTTTACACTCATGATAGTAAACACATGACATTCTAAAATAAAATGATACTCCTCTTCAGTACCATGAATGGCACAGAATATAATGTTAGTTTTATCGATCCTACTGTATACATATCTCCCTTTTCATTTCTCAGCTAATTGGATGTTACACATACTGTACATATAAAAATGTGTTTTGACTACCTCTTTTTCTGGTTATTGCAACTGAATTAAAAACAATTGACACGAACAATAAAAGATGGCCATCCTACAAGCCTTTTGCATTTTTGTTTGTCGGGTCGATACATACACACACACGCCCCCTCCCCCCCACACACACACATGCAGCCCGTTTATTTTAAAGAATTTACTGATATTATCGAGATAGTATGATCGAAAGAATGCTTTAATCACTTAAAAATATTTTAAAAATTTCGATTATGATACACGAGCAACTTTTAAAACAAATTAGTCACATCATGTATAAATGTACACGGACTACTTTGCAAGCAAATTAAAGAGTGTCTTAAAGATTGTAAGCCTACTTGTCTTTGCAATAAAAGTTGCATATATGACAAAGTGATGCGTGGCTTGTACTGCGTATATTTCCTGTGTTTCATTTGATTGCCTCTATCTATCAATATCCTTTTCTTAATCTCTACACCTTCCTGCTTCTCCATTGTCGAAGTGGAGCATATTTAACGTAACATGTGCAACAATGGAAATACAGTAGGAATGGAATTAATCTGACCGAGCTGAAGAGGCGGGCACCTACACAATATTAAACACATCGACACCTTTTTAAGCAAGGTGTAAACCATATAATATTGACATTTTTGGTTGTCAAAATTAGTTGCCCAAACTATTTTATTTTTTCCGCTTCGTCATGGTCGTGGGTAGATTTACTTATCATGTCAATGACAACAAGGAAAAGGAGAGAGCAGACATCCACAGATAAATATCATCTATAAACGTAAGAAAACGATTTGATGATGAAGAATAATTCAAACTGTAAACATAGTACTATACATCGGATCAAGAAGAAAAGAAAGACATAAACTGATATAAAACGATAAACAGTTAAGATTCAGAGGAGTTCAGAGAAATTTTGGTTTAATTAAACCTGAAATTTTCATGCAGTAATCCCTAAGTATCATACATAAGGAACTAATATTAGTCAGCTCGCCCTATAGCGGACATTGGGGCAGAACGAATCTAACAACCCTACTTACCCCATTCACAACTAATGCCAAAATCATTGGGACCAGAACTGAAAGAAAAGAGTGGACTAATTTATCTTTCTTGCAAGATAGTAACGTTCAAGAGAATAATCAATACCAATACTGAATTAAAGTATCATAATTTTTGCGATGTATAGTATTAGTTATCGAGCTAGAAAGAAACTAATCGCCATCACACGGTATCATGCCCATGTTTTAGCAACTGCTGTTAGCAATTGTTTAATAAAAAGAATGTATATGACTTAGATGTAAAGATCTTGAAAGGATTTATTATACATATATACCAGATTAAGATATTTGATATTAAATACGATATTGTTTTACAAATGTCTCACCGTATGAAAAATCATTACATTACTGAACGTCTTGTCAGAGGTAGAGGTATCTTAGTTATTAATTTCTTGCGTATTAGTTATAACTATTATATTATCACTTGTATCATTGTACATTTTCGATAAATTCGGTCTACGTGGTATAATGCATAGAGGAAGTTTGGAAAATCAGGTCTTATTGACTTTGGTTTGGTTCAAGCCTGATGTCATGGAAATAGAGACTTGTCCTTATGCAATAAAGCTTTTGACCATACTTGGTATTTATAGGCATTCCGATGAACAAGTAGATAAACAGTGATTCTAATTTCAAATGTCATGGATCATTTTTTTACTTGTACACGCTTCGAAGCATGAAAACACAAGACTGTACGAGTGAATATTTATTTTTTCACCCAGCTTGTAGATACGTCACGCGAATGCCATGTCTAATACATCCTCAGTAACATCATTTAATGTTTCTTCCTCGAAAAAGATATTTATAGATTTAACCAACATTATCAAGCAGTTGTGTTTTGATATTATCCGAAACGACACTACAGCCCTTTCATCCAAGTTATCGGGTTCAAGATTAGAATTTTGTACAACACTTAAAGGAATCGTGAGAACATTTACCGAATTAACGTTGTTGGGGATTAGAAAAAAGATCATAGATATTTTTAGTCCTTGGCACTTAAAAAAGAAGATATAGACTTCAGTAATATTAGATTCCTTGAAATTCTTTTCACCCAGTAGACCATCAGTCATGGATTCTTGTTTACATTATACTAATCTGCCATCCAAAATTAAGACACAACTTTTTTAATTAATACATTTTCAAATTCCACTTAACAAGCTTTAACTACGTTTATCAGATAACGCGATTCAAGCTGTTAAACCATAAGCAATTGAAATATTAAAGGTTTAGAATTCTGCCATAAATGCCTTTCAGGATTATTACATGTAGTGCCAATCCATTATCAAATATGGCATCCAGTACTAAAATAGAGTGACATTGAAACACATTTATATCAACGACCATTGAACCATTGACAGAAAGAATACGGTTAAGACGGCCTTTAGCTTCATACTTTATAATAGGATTATTAGAATCTGTCACACATAACTCTGCCATTGTTTAAAGTAGAAAAAATTTTTACATTCTTTCTTTAACAAAAAAAAACCCCACCAAACAACTTTAACTAAAATGATATTAAAAATTTAGTCTTAAAGATTCTACAAAAGTATATTCTGAAATATATGTTGTTGAAACTATTCAAATGCGGTCTCTCTTTCCACAAAAATTGTTAGTGTTTTAAAATCAATGCTGAGAAGAATATGACAAAATTTGACAGAAATCTTCGATCGATTAGGTCTTTAATATTGGTGCCAATGAAGTTGATCTACTATTAAATATGGTATTCATGACTTTAAATTGGAAAGCCTCTGAATGACTTCTTCAAAAAGTATTAATCGAGGTTATGCAAATTATACAGAAAAACTTTCTAGCAAATTCAATTTTACACAAATGATCCTAATCTGTCATCCAATTTGTCCGCCATTGCCACAAAATAGAAAAAAAAAATCTTTTAATAACAAAAAGCATCATGACCTAGAATGTTCACTATATTGACCGTGCTTACTAATAAGTGGTAGGTTTTATTAAGGTGAGATGTCCCAAGCCGAATTCGATTTTTGGTTTAGTAAGACCTTAATAATAAGTCTACCACTATATTGTCTTGAATTGAAATCCGAATAAAAATTTGATACACTGTTTTTGTCCGTGAATTCGGTATGAGCACATAAACTAGTTCCAAATATACGAATTAATCATTTAAACTCCAACTGAACTGAAGTAAAGTTTAAATGGATTAAAAAACTGGCTGCAACAAAGAAAATGAATTAACGTCAGATGTACAAAGCTCCAAACTAACAATGATTAATTCAAGCAAAGACTATACTGTATTCAAATACGCAGTTTAGAAAAACTCCCCAAATTGCAAATCATGAAGGGAGCGAATGAGTCATGTGATCGTTTATATCACGTTCTCTTAACATGACACTAACAATAACAAATCTTTTACTTTAAGAATAAAAGTATTTAATTTCTTTTTAATGAAAATCTGTTTACGTGGTTGCTATTAACCTTGAATCAATGTCAGGATGAAGGTCAACATTACTTGTTTACTAACAAATAATTCAGGCCAATCGGTATGCTGGAACACAAAACATCTCTAGTAATTAAATTTGCATTAAAATAACATGTAAGGAAGAATGAAACAATAATTAAAAACTGAAAACCAAGCAACTATATTAAAACAAATATGTATCAAATCAGATATGAGTAACAGTACACATTGCACTTATTTAACATAAGGTAAAATTTAATAAACTTTACAATTTATCACATTTACCTATGTTGCAAAAATCAGATCTGCCACGACATAATGGAGTAGTATATCTTGGTTAATCAGTTTTTTAGGTGCAATCATTAAAACAAAATAACACAGACCATTGTCCGACATAACATTGCGTGATAGCAGATCAGTCTGTGTTGGACCAAACTTATAAGTGAGTGTATATATATATATATATATATATATATATATATATATATATATATATATATATATATATATATATATATATGCGTAAATCCTGAAGTTATATTGTTTCCCAGAATCACCTGTGATTACTGGAATACATCGAAATTGTTGTGAGCACCAACATACAGGCGATTGTCTTTACTGAGACAGTTTATATACATTTCGGAAGCTAGCAGATTACGTAAGTTAGGGCCTTTATATACAACTATCCACTGTGTAGAGTTTCATTTGTACCAAAAGTGAATAATCACACAATATTTGATTTAAGACAGTTGATTGCTAAATAGAAATAACTTTGAGACATATGTAACAAGAAAAAGATGCTTTTCGTTAATTTTATCCTTGACTATAGTAAGCTTTAAAATGACCATCACATAAACAGCATCACGTGTCTTATCATGTCAGTTATTTACGCAATTATTTCATATTTTAAAATGTTTTTCCTTCGAATGAGTACTTAATTGTCCACATGTTACAAGCTATAACGAATTTTACACATGCTATACAAACTATACCAAATTGTACACAGCCTATACACGCTATAACACATTTTAAACATACTATACACGCTATAACGAATTTTACACATGAATAAAACGCTATAACGAATGCATAATGGTGATGTAGACATGAGTTGATGCCAACATACATAAAATAAATGCTATCTGTTACGTGTATTTGATTTAGGTCATTTATTTTTTATTTTAATTGTTTGTTTGTCAGATTCAAATTTGACATTTTAAGTTTAAGATGCATTCATTGAGAGATGACCTGTATTTTACAAATAAACACCAGGTGTTGACCTCATTTCTGACCTGGCTTCAGCGTTGTAAACAATATTTTAAAATGATTGGTTGATTCCAAGGACATTATGGAGCTTTGTTATAAAAATCTTTCTATTTTTAGTTGGGTCATACGGAGTGTACGAGATTTTTTTAACGTAAATTTGTTCTAAAATATTCTAGAAGATCATGTGACACTTTCCTTGTTTACGTAAAAACAGGTATATAAATTATGTCTTGGAGCGAACTATTTAGTAGAAGTTGGGCTGTTAGTATAATAAGTTGTATCGTTTTGAGTTATTTTAAATTACCTTGTATTGGAAATTATTTCAATTCGTTTGGATCAAGAGGATTTATTTTTTTATTTATCTGGAAAATAATTGTGCTTATTGAATTTCATTACCAAGAACTGACTTCATCACGTGACATCGTATTCCATCTTGGATGCTTCACTAAGATTCGAACTTGGAATTATTTGGACATTTTCTTACCAGGACTTTTGCAATTTCTCTAGTGGATTATATTTGGAATTATTTTTGGATTAATTTTGGAATTGATTCTTAAAACCGTAAGTTTATTTTTCTTTTCTGGAAAATATTTGTGCTCAATAAATTGTTTATTAAGTTTTTACAAGCTTGTTATTTCACTCTTTCTATGTTACTGTTTATTCGAGCCTAAGCACGTAACATGTCAACAACATTTTAGCCACAGCCATGAAAATAGCAAAGATAGATTGTAAATAAAAAACATTTACTGTGCTTCATGATATAAAAAGAAGTAAATTATTTAATGAATGTAATAAAGTTTATTTCTTCTATTTAAATATTAACTGAATACATTTACATATTCCTTGTACAGTGTACGCCAGAGTCATGGGTTAATCTGCTACCTAATTCCGATATCCCACAGTCCCACTAACTGAAAATTATGTCATTCTGTTACTTTTGTCTGTCCGTCTGCCACGTCTCGTTTCCAGGTCAAGTATATTCTTTCTTTGGATCAGAATGCAAAATCATTTATGATCTTGAAATGAAGTTTCTACATATATGAAAGTAGTGGTGTAGATGTTATTTTATCTTTCCGATTTTCTTTGGTTTCACTATTGTTTTCTTTTTCATCTCTGTATTCATCCATCCATCCATCCATCCATCCATCCATATGAGAGTCGTAGTAGCTCATGTGGCATACAGGCAATGTCATAAATATGGTTTGCAGGTTTGACACATGTTCAGATCATCCTGTGATATCTGCATCGGAGTGTCCATACAAAATGACACTAGCTAACATTTCCGCAAAATGATGCAAATTAAGGAAATTGAAACTGATATTAAGAACTATCAAAACAACAAGCCATACTGCCGTGATTCACATTTCAGTTTCTAAAATGTATCTCCGGAACATTTTATGATATACTTCTGACATTTTTTAAGACTTATTAGGCTAGTGATCCTGTTGTACATTCTGCTATTCTTCAGTTTAGTATTTGTACTGATCTAATCATTAATCATGTATATCTATAATTCACTCTCATTTCCATAACAAATATTTATGAATATCTATGTGAGACCTTCAGCACAGAGTGTATATGTCGCAAATTAACCTTTTGAATTTTTCATTGTCGTTTTCTGTTTTGTCCGTCTTTTCATACGTCTTTTGTCATTTGAGAGGATCTTAATTACTCCTACTGCATTTGCTTTGTATTTTTTTCTTCTTATTTTGCCAACTCGGCAAGAATCGTGAATTTGTGTACTAATTTTCACTACATGGTCTATGAAGCCAGGACGTTTAAATTTTGATATTACAAGCTAAGAAGAATACGTTGGTGAAATGACTTTAGAAATGTATCTGTAAAATTCAGTGAAATCAGTGTTGGGTAATTACGTTGTGACTGACCTAATTTGAAATTTAACATTGAAACAGGATAGAAATTAGAGCAACCATTGGGAAAAAATATATTATTTTTTAAAATAATACGTGCCTCCGTGCACGTGTGTGTGTGTGTGTGTAGCTTCGTTTCAAATTACATAGACATTATACATTGTAGTTTTAGTATTTATGGGATGAATGGATATATTCGCACCTGACCATCACATACAAAATTTGGATAATTTGGGACCATTTATATTTACCACTGAATGGGAGCCGCATGGCGACTGCAATATGTTCCTACAGGACGTTTATGATTGAAAAAGTTTCGATAAACAAGCGCATTTTGTAATAATGACACAGTGACCGTGTCTCAAATGGTGTTCTGTTTTTCTTAAGTAGAGACTGTAATGGAACTAAATTAGATGTGTAATGATTTGCAAGTTGTGTTATATGATGTCCACAAAATCAATTTTCACATGATAATGTAAATAGAATACATAACGTTTCCTTCCAGAGTATCAAAATAATGCATGCATTAAATGCATTTGTGTTCTTTTGCCACTTTAATATGATTGGTGTTCTTAGTAGTTACGGATACCACTGTATCCCAGCTCATTGTGTTTGTTTTGGTTTCAGAGATACCTTAGCAACTTTACCAAATGTCACAGAATATACCAAATGTATTTTGTCACGTTGTAAGGAACAATAACCATATTGCAACATGTATATGCTAGACCCTGACGCTAAAACTTCCGCGTCATAAAGGTTGCCATGTTAGCTTTGCGAACAATTAGGTGTCAGGCCAGTGTTTATAACATGGCCATATGAACTCGTGACTGAAGCCTTGTTTTGGCAAAGCCAGTTCTATAGAATGGCAATATCATGGTTCACTGGTAAGTGATGAATTTCCTGTGTTGGACTCAAAGGAACATCACGTCGGGGTCGTAAATACATCCTTGACAGATTTCCGGGCAGGGGATAATGCCTGCTAATTATGTAAACTATAAATGAATCGTCTTCCGCTCTGAGTTGAGCAGGACGTGGCCACCATTGAAATCGCAAGCTTATATCAAGTATCTTCAGAACGAAATGTTCATAGTGACTAAACCATCTTTCGGAAATTATAATGGAAGGTACCCAACTCCGAAGTCATTCTAAATTGACTGGAAACATTGTTATATGCTCGGAATTACAAATGAGCTTCGAACAGGTCAGTGACTTATGTATTCGATTATTGGATTCTAATACGGCAAAGTAATTGTACTTTTTTATTTGTAGTATGTAATACTGCATTACTAGAACGGTTAGTACATAAAATTATCATTTTTGGGGTTTGATTCCATTGTAGGTTTTCATTCATTTGTACTCTTTGATCTACATGCAGAGTTTGATACATGAGCAATGTGTATGTAATGAATTAATATTGTAATTCGCTATGAATTTAATTCAAAGTAGGATCTAGATTTGCAAATATTGAGTGGAATTAAAACTTTGCTTAATGGTTGCAGTATGCAACATTAGTTAATAGGGTTTTTACTATTTGTGTATACTTTGTAGGAGCTTCATGTGTAATGATAAATCAGCGCTTATATATGTTGATATCGGTGTACACATTGAAGACGTACAATGTTCAGAAATGCGTCTGATTATGTGATATTGTTCTGTGTAATGCGATTGAGAATCTATATATACACATATCAGATAGAATGGGTATTTCAATGTGCACGAAAGCGTGACCAAAAAAGGTTATGACTTTTCTGATAATAGATTGTTGTTTAGTGTGTCTAGATAACTAGATGAAAATGCTATGTCCTTATCTGTTCGTACAGGAATCTGTTGGGGACCAGCGGAGCTGTTGGAGACAGAGGGGCAAGCCCAATGCAGTTGTCCCGAGTCTATGGGAGACGAGTAAAGTAGAGAACGGAGGCAGAAGTTGATGGACTGGAAGGCAACTGGACTGTACCACTCCAGAAAAAGCTTATATACAAATGAGTAAGAAAGCAGGACAGGCAGAAAATCTATCCCACTAATTCAGATGAAATAGGCCGAGTGAAAGACGAGTAATAGGGTTTTAAATATTGAATTTCATTTGAGAAATGACAATGTGTCATTACTTGGTATTAAATTGTTGTTTATTTGAATTTCACCTTGTGTAATTAGTAATTTAATTGTCGGCATTGATGACTGGAGACCCGGAGCTTTGCATCTCTATATCAATACTCCAAGTTCCGACGAAAATGAGCCAAGGTGGGTCTTCTTTAACAATCAAACATAATACTGGGAGCACCCCACCCCAACCTAGTTAACGGGAACCTCTACATATTCATTAACTTTAATGAGATGGTTATTTAAATTTTTTTTTGAAAACACCGTCTTGTTTGACGCTTCTTTACAAGCGAATTATTTGACGTAACTTTGTATTAAATGCTAAACATTGTGCAAATCTTGGTTAAGATGGCGTTTTTATTGAATCAGTATGTATCGATGGCTGAATTCTTTTGTAGCACGTGCAATTCTGAGCCAAGATGACACCATTCAGTGCTAAGATCATAAAATGATACTACAGGAACTGTACTGATATGTCTGAACAGGGTGTTAATTCTTGGTCTTTGAAAATCACGGAATTTATATGCAGATCTGTGTATTGGAAGATGAGTACGATGTGGCTTTATCAAGTAAGATAAATGTTTCAAAATTTCTTTTTATTTTATATTTTCATCATTTTGCTGCAGGTACTTTAGATAGAGTTAACTTTCAAACTATCTTGTAATTTTCTTTGCATTAAAATCATTGATTTCAAGATGTTAATGTGTTACTCGCAAAAACTTAATAACCACTGCTTCTTTATAAAAAGTAACTATAAAAACAATTTGAAATCTTGCGTGGGCTTAAATACTTAGTTTATTCCAAAGTTTAAGCAGATTATTGTTATTTGCTTTGATACAAATCTTCCTATATTTCCTTTCTTCCCTTTTTTTGTCGTTCTTGTCGACATAACATAATATCTATTATACGGATTAATACAAGTATTACTCCATTGCTAATTAATTTAGCTGTGTGTAAGTGCGCAAATGTCTAGATGTTTCTTTCTCCGTTTAAATCTTTGCTCATTGTCGTATGTTTATATTTACCTTATTTGAATACACTAGGTATGCAAAATGGAATAATGTTTCAAAGGAACATATTTGCCAAAAATTGCGAGAAGTTGTAGATTCATAAAACGTTCCTCTCCGCTAGTATATAATGTAGATCTCTATATCATAGTAATTAAAAAGAAACGTGAAATATTTTATAATCCAATAACAGTTAATGGCTACCGGCTATTTAATCTTTAAGTCAATGCAGGAATGCAAATATGAATGCTGGGTGATTTTTAAATCTTAATTTAGTTTAGTTTATTAAGGAAACGGACGGTGATAAAATTGTATTCAATTATAACGGATTAATGAAACAGCATTTTCTTTAAACGTGTAGAAGACACACTTTCATTATATTTTCCATAAGCTATGAAAGCAGAAAACATGACCAGTTTCGTTATATTCTGACTTTCTCTGTTATAACTAATACGAGGTTCATGAGGAAAGCGACATACATACATATGATCTTGAATTGAACTAAGTCGTACATTTCATTCGTCTAAATTTCATATTTTGTTTTAGTTGTGGCTAGTAGCATATAGAATAATATTTATGATAAAATTACATATTCATATATCTATAAAATGTCGTTATCAACCCAATATCATGTCTTCATCATGCGCAAACAATTGGTGTTGTGATGTGATTACCAAAAACAATTTGACACACAATCCTAGCATGTACCTTTGTATATAGATCATACGCACATATAGATCATACGCACATAATTCTTAATAGTTATATTTACACTGTACAGCTGTTTTACTTGTTTGAGCAAATCTCGCCCATCCGGGAACATAATATAAAATTATCACTGTCAGCAAAATACGCAATTTCTGGCTTTTATTGATTTTTCTCTCGAATTATTCCTTGTAAATTCATTGTTCCATTACTTGTTAGCAATAACGAAAATACATGCACATGTCATGGACTTGTATCGTTCCTTAATAGTTCCTAATAAATCATGTATCTATTATACATATACTATCTACATGATAATTTAGTTTAGAACTTGGAATTTTAAATTTTAACGTCATGGTAGATTTTGTTTGTTCTGGTAGAAACATGGGGGAATAAGTGTTCATATTTGGGAAATAACTGCTACGTTCATTCCTTTCTTGTTGATTTAAGTGTTTAAAACTACGTAACTAAGTTATACATAATTTTGGAATTTCTATCATGTTTTGTTCCAAACTCTGTAGATTTCATTCCTTTGGTTAAATCCTCGTGGAACTACTTTAATTGCCTGACTAATCTCTCTCTCTCTCTCTCTCTCTCTCTCTCTCTCTCTCTCTCTCTCTCTCTCTCTCTCTCTCTCTCTCTCTCTCTCTTGCGAATTCGGACAAATTTTCACGACTCGATTTTATAGTTCCTGAATTTTTGACGATAAGCCTCAGAAACCAAGTCTTATCCCTTTAAGATGCATTCCTTAACCAGATCATAGTCCTGAATCTGTTGTTCTGACAGGGAAGCATAGCAATTGCACTCTGTAATAATAGAGTCCAATGCTCTCTTGGCAAATTCGAATGTTCAGCTTTCAAAATAAGTCTACTTATCTTTTTCCGAAAAAGGGCACTAACCTAATATACTTAGTGACATCAAAACTTGAATTTTCTATGTAAAGTAGAAATGTACTTTTCACTTGCCAGTTTACATTTTCTCAATCTAAACTGATATTGTGTTCTTCCTTCTCTCTTTCTCTCTACAATTCGACCTCAAGTTGCATTTGTTTCTCTTTCCGTAACTGCATTTGTTCTCCCTCTCCTCTTTCTCCAATAGTATTTGTTCTTCTTTCTGAATCTGAATTTGTTTCTCTGTCTCTCTCTCTCTGTCTCTCTCTCTCTCTCTCTCTCTATTTTTCCCAGTTGTAGTTGTTTTTCTTCTTTCTGAAACTGCATTTGATTCTCTCTGTCTCTTTCTCAAATTTTATTTGTTTTTCTTCTTTCTGAAACTGCATTTGCTTTTCTGTCCGTTTTTCTCCAATTGTTTCTCTCTCTCCTCTTTCTTCAATAGCATTTTCCTACTTTTTCGTCCTTATCTAAATGCATTTGCTTCTTCTCTTTCTTAAGTATAAGCTTTCTTAAGTTCGATTTCATCTTGTCTTTATTTTGTCGTTCATTGCCGTACTTGTATTTCACATCTGATGCAGACTTACTGCTCAAAACCACCTCAAACAAAAACATTATTTCCACAAAAGAGTGTATCAAAATACTTTTTCGTCCTTCAAATAAAGAAGCTTTTCCTTCAAAAAGATCATATTTTCTGGCACGTTCAAGCAATCCATCTTTTTCAAATAGTCTAACTGCTTCTTAGAGGATTTGAAATAAAGATCGCAACTTTTCATGACATTGAAAAAGGGTAGCTGATTTCATTAAAGATTTCTAAAATGTGAAATAATATCTTGGATTCATTACTTTGGAAACAATGGGAAAAGTTTTCTGAAATATTTTAGCACAGTTCGTATCCTAGACGAGCCACCAATTTCTGTTACGAGTCTGTGCTATTACATTGTTTACATAAATATTTGCTCAGTTAATGAGATCATACAAATAACGAATAATGAATTTAGTATTAGTTGTCTACATAAATGAAATGGAAAAATAATTAAAACGTCAGTCAGTTCACGTAGAACTGAACTCAATCACATATTAGGTAAAGCTCTTTTATAAACAGAATTACATTACCATAACTTACAATAAAATATATATACAAAAATATTAAAACTAATAAATAAACAATTAAATTAAATATACATAACATCATAACATTGATTTTCTCGTTTTATGCTAAATGCGACATCTCATTGCTCATCTTAAAACGCATCATCACTTCTAGATAATAACCTTGTGAACAATAAGGAAAACTCCACGTATTGTTGCTGTCATTTTATCAGTTCAGAAAGACATTAACGTCGGTAAAGTTTCTTTCCTCAATTTCATTTACACTTACTCGTTGGATTAATATCAGAGCGAGCGTCTCGTGAAGAACTGGTTTAATTAAATACTACAAAGCCGCTGAGAATTCACAAATTACCACTCCATGCAGAAATAAAACAGAAATAGTTCAAGCTGACGTTGACCCCTTTCACGCCGTTTTATATATAAATTGACATTTCTGCACACCCACAAAAATGTCAAAAGGGGTGAAATGTCTAAACCCAACCACCTCACTTTCTAATAACATGTTCTAATTTATATATGTAATTGGACTGCGAAGACACTTTATTGATATATATATATATATATATATATATATATATATATATATATATATATATATATATATATATATATATATATATATATACTGATTTTGAGTTTGAGTGAAGAATTAAGAATGAAGGCAATGTCATATACTGTAGTCAGTATTTGAATTATATAAATTTTAATAAGCATCTGATTCCAGGAATTATTTCCGATTACAAAAATTTCCAGGAAAATTAATCTCTAAGAAATCCAAATAATCTGAAGGAAAATAAACATTAAACTTAAATTGGTCACTCCAACCTGGCAAATCTGGGTCAGGATAAGTTTTAAGTCTCGAAAAACTAAACTGAATTACATGAAAATATCAAATTCAGTAAATCAAATATAGACAGACAAAGAAAGAGAGAGAGAGAGAGAGAGAGAGAGAGAGAGAGAGAGAGAGAGAGAGAGAGAGAGAGAGGGAGGGAGGGATGATGGGAGACAACAGTGAATAATGAGGGTTTTCTATTCTTACATGCCCTCTAATTAAATTATTGTCAGTGTTCCACGCTTCAAAATCCTCTTCATGACCACTCTGAGCCACAGAGGCAGACATTTTACTATTCAATGTGTTTATCATCCATGCTCCAACCAACTGTGAAGTCAGGTCTGTATATTAATAGGAACAATTTAGTTCGAAACACGAATAATGATGTTGTTATATTGTTACATTCAATTGTTAATTTTCATCACGAAATGAATTATGTCTTGTATAATTTTGTTGAAGTAAGCTTTGGAACTATTCCTTCCAGAAGATGTTGTTAATATATGTTTAATGCAAAGGATAAATAAACCGGTTCCTATTTGATCGATTAATTCATGGATTTCAATTTTGTTTAAAGAATCCGTTTTATTATAAAGTCTGCATGTTTCAACGTGGTAAAGCAAATTTAAAGTGTTCTGGTGTTTTTCATAACGTATCAATATTTTAGGCATTATGGGATTGATAAAGTTATGCAAGATTTACTTACCTAGGAAATGAAGAACATAACATGCAAATCTATTCACATATGAATATGCGATTTGCGCTTCGTTTTTAACATATTCGCAAGATTTATTAATTCGAATATTTTATTACTAATGATTTTATTTACATTTTCATGTAATATTCCGTCAGTTTTGTGTTTTTGTCTAGAAGACAATCTTTCGTAAATATCTACCATTATATTTTTAAAATCTGTTAATCTGGCGGAGCAGTCTGTGTTGTTAATGTTGAATACCAGATTGGAGTTTGAAGCACAGTACCTAGGAAATGAAGAACATAACATGCAAATCTATTCACATATCAATATGCGATTTGCGCTTCGTTTTTAACACATTCGCAAGATTTATTCATTCGAATATTTTATTACTAATGATTTTATTTACATTTTCATGTGATATTCCGTCAGTTTTGTGTTTTTGTCTAGAAGACAATCTTTCGTAAATATCTACCATTCTATTTTTAAAATCTGTTAATCTGGCGGAGCAGTCTGTGTTGTTAATGTTGAATACCAGATTGGAGTTTGAAGCACAGTACTTTGTACTCTGTCAACATATTTAAAAACTCTTTTGGTGATACCAGATAATATAATACATTGTAAGATATTCATATAATTTCACGTATGGTCTTCGATTTAGATTCAAACAATCTCAAGGTATTCAAATATGTTTCAAATGTTCTGCACTTTAAGTTAGATTCACATAAATCTCCTGGAATACCACTAAGATTCAAAATAATCTCATGTAAATGAAAATATACCCAATTGAAACAACAGTTGGAACAAACATGTGATTCTTGACCCTTGTGCAGCCGTACGATTCATAAACTGAAAAACCGCAGTTTCACCGATTCCATTGGTTGGCACTGACCTGTATCGACCGCTCGCCCCCTTCATGGATCCACCGCATGTAGTCATACATATGGAAATATGCAGACAGCAAACAGCACCCTTCTATTAGCTACGTCTACAATCGTGGCTCCACCACATGTACAGACATACTTACATACATATAGACCGCTCTAGATATCTACTCATCAGCTGCAATAAAACCAAACTGGTAATAACAATGAGTTCTGAATAATGCTAATACATTAAACTCTCATAGCAACTTGTAATTCACAGTTCACAACGTATCAAATCTGCGTTTAAATACACGAATCATTACACGATACGACATTACAAACTATATAAGTTTCGCATATCAAATTAAATAATAGAAAACTTTGCATTACTTGACGAGATCTAAAACGACCAGTATGTCGGTTATAAACTGATCTTGCTTAACTCCATAGGACAGTGAGTAATATTCAGGGTAAAATACCAGTACATATCATGTTTATAATATCCCTCGTCGCAAGTAATGTTCGGCGAGATATATGTTAGTTCCGTCGCTTACCTGGAAAGCACTTATTCAACCTAGATAACGTTGTTCACATGTACAATGAAATGTATTCAAATATTTATAAGGTATAACCAAGTTATTTATTTGCCTAATTCTGTGAAAATTTGATCAACAGCCATTTTACCAAGACATCCATTAACAACATCAAGTACAGATGTTTTTGCAATGGTTGGGGCTGCAGTACCTATTAACGGTAGAAAACTGTAATTATAAGGAAATATAACACCTGTTTTAATTGAGTCTTTAATGGAACTCGCAGAATGATGGAGTTGAACTCCGGTTTTTGATTCTAAAGCTTTGTAAAAATGTTTCAGCTTAATTTTAGTTAATGATAGTTTGTTCGGAACATAAACAAGAAAGTTGATCTTTCTTCAATGTTATTTCTGTTTCGCATTTATTTGCAAGTTCTGATTGTAATTTGTCACTGGATCATGAGCGATTTAATTAAATATTTTCTACTAGGTCATCAATGCTTCTCATTCTGCCAACAAAACATAAAGTAACATTGATTTATTACTACATATTACACCAATTGATCTGTAATTAATACCAATATCAACGGTAACGCAAGTTCTAAAATCTATATCACTGACAGGTTGTCGAAATGAAAATGGATACAATATTGTAATATCTAGTTGTGATATTATTTGTAAACCAGTATCTATATTTAATCACGTCCTTAACCTTGACTTTGTATTTGTTTTCTTCAATTTCGTAGGAAGCTTTAACTTGTAAGCAAATGACGTTTCAGGAAAATATGTTTTCGACCTCTCTGCTTTTCTGTGTTTGAAACTGTTTTATTAATCTAAACTTACATATGTGAGTTGGTCGGCAAAGCGATAATATCCAAATCTAAATAGACTATGACGCTGGGTGAATACTAGACCTGACTGCCGAAAAGTTTAGCCGGTATTAGTGTCAGGTAAAGGATCATCAACGTCTTTTGGTAAGTCTGCCCCTCTGAGGTTTCGGAACAAGGTCATATATCGATTGCACCGCTTTACCAGTTCTTTGATATATGTCGCCCATTTGAACTCTTCATCGAGTATTTCATTCTGCTGTTTTTGTAGCTTTTCTAGTTGCTGCTTTTCCAACTTTCCATATGCTGCTATAATCATTGTGATAGGTCCAAGTGGCTTGGTTTAATAGTTTATTTTCCAGATCGTTTATCATAATGTTGAACAATGTTGGGTGGACCATACTTCCTTGCTTTGTGTCATTATTCAATGGATATTGTTTATAAGAGCTGACTTATATATTCGTATTAGGTGGGAAGTCTGCATTCGTATTGTATATATTGCCGGTTAATCAGTAGTTTCTGAAATTTTAAATTAGTCCTTTAGTCCACATCGGGTTTTATACAATTTCCAAGTCTGCGAAGATGACTGTAACCTACATTGATTTCTTTGCTGTCCAAATACTAGTCTGATGGCGTATTCCACCCTAATTAATTGGCCGATTATACTTATGTTGTTGCGGAATCCACTCGACTTAACACAACTCGAGTATCATGACAGCATATAGAAAGCTGAGAACCCATGAAACAATGAGCTAACCAGTCAGCTATAGAAAGGGATAAATCAGATCGGGAAATGGGCCGGTAAATGGGGATTTAAAATAACACTGTATAAAAGCAATATATATAATGTTTAACCAGAAGGCAGAAACCACCAACCCATCCCGCCAAATTATTTTAACATGTTGAAAAACAAGCAACTTTTTATATGATATTTGATGAAGAGATCAGGTGGACGACCCATGTCAAACAGCTCGTAGAACGGTACAACCGCGAAATCATACTTACTCCCAAACCTCATATGCTCAAACTGGGAGTTTGACCAAAAGATGCTTGTGATCCTCTACAGAGACCTAATATGAGCTAAATGTAAGTACGGTTATCAAAATTGAATATAGTCCATTCAAAGTCACTACGACCGTGTACAGGAGTACTAAGAAGTACACGAGCGCAAAAATCATAATAATAACAGTAGAAAGCGTATTAAAACTATGACGTAAGGAAACATTGATCTGGTACCTAACTCAAGTATATATACACGGCACTAAACACTTTAAGGATAAGTACCTCATAAAATGTGATAACGCATTCTACAAAAAAAATCAAAAATAAAATACCCAGCTTGTAAATAATGCTAGAATTTGTAAAAGACTTAGAGATCCCAAATATTTACCCATAAAAGATAAGATGCTGCTAGTACCGGATTACACATTAAGCACACTAAGCACGTGCTTAGAACACAAGTGCAAGAGGGCACACAAAATATTTCAAACTAATTGTTGGTGATAACTTGAATGGCATATGCTATTTTCCCACCATTTTAGCATTTAATATTGGGGAGGGGAGAGATATTTTTTTAAAGTTTCACACTGATGTTTACCATAGACACTTAGGGAAAAAACATGACGCATTAGACCGGTGACGCTGTATAGAAGACCTACATAACCGGATGGAAAATATTTTTTATTTTAAAACAAACACTCAAATAAAACAGCATACCTCATTCGAAATAACATTAACGGCTGAGTACGCAATCTACACTGAAGAGTTCATGACGATATTAGCAAATCTACAAACTGCCGTATAGCTTAAATAGTAATTCAGAGCCACTTGCAATCTCCTGCAATCCTTGACATCTGACCAGGTATAAAGGTTCTAATTATAGAACGACAGGTAAAAGGTGTTATAAACAACACAACTAGTTGTGATTGGTGCATTATGCATGAGCTGAATCTTCTATTAGGCTTTTTAAAAAGTTGTGTCTCGTGGAAACATATCAAATTATGTTGATTCTTATAAAGATCATACTGTTCATTTATATGATTTAAAAAATGGGATGCACGTTGAAAATGCATCTGTCTTTTTCCTGGATAACTCTTACGCTTGTTTAGTTCCAGTTGAATTACCACTCTTACATGCAACGGAAAACTTTGTTCTGTCCTTTTCAAAATGAAAATCGAATATTATTCTTTATATAAGCGCGGGACAATCATGCTGAAGTTACACAGAAAGTATATTTGTTTCACACGACATTAGTATTGAGGTCTATGGAAATACATTTGGTAACGTGATAATACCAACCAAAGAGTAAACCTAACACTCAAACACTGGCCAAATCAATAAAAAAAAGTAAAATTCGTTTGAATCCCCTCCAAATTAAAAGATTTCGGTAACGAAAATGCGGACTCAGAAGAGAGAAAAAAATTAAGGGAACTCATGGCAAAAAAAAGAAAATGAAAATCACGTACAATGTCACAGAAATAAATATCATACTCCGAAGAAAAATCAAAAAAAGGACAAGAACGTTGGGACAAGTCACCATATGTAAACAACGGTATAAAAAAAGAAACTAAAGTAGTTTGGAAAATAAAGTACACGATGTTAACACCACTCTATGATGTAACTATAATAAATAGAATTTGAACAGGCAGAACCCTATTAGCGTGATGTGCGGAATATAAATAAAAATTGTAACAACTACAGTTATAACGGTACCAATTGTACAACCCCAGATGGGCGAAGTTTAAGGTGTATTCAGAAATAAACAACAACACTAGCTGTGATTGGTGGATTTTGTAAGAGATGTACTTTCTTTGAGGCTTAACAAAAGAGTTGAGCCTCTTAGCAATATTTGCCTAATACCTATATAGGAATTCATATGTAGATCATATTTTATACATTTCATGATTTGTTAAAAATGTGGTTCAAACGGCTGTTGTGAATAGATAACTCTTACTCCTGTATCTTAACCCTGCCTAGTTCTATCAGCGTCATTCTCTTGAATGCAATGGAGTACCTGGTTCTGTCCGTATCAAATTTAATATTTAACATAGTTCTCTATGACCGTGTGTGACATGCATACTGAGGTAGGGTACAAAGTGTATTTATTTCGCAAAACATTGTTATTGATGAAATTGGAAAACCAGTTGGTACCGTGATACGTATAAACTGCTCCCGCTGCCTTAGATGCACTCAAACATATGCTGAATACCCGTCTCTTTTACGATTAAGAGAGGGCTGAATTACATATCGAACAGAAAAACATATGAAAACTGAGCACTTACCCTCAAACAAACCCTTGGGGAACACAGTTGATATCATTCATAAATAAAATATGGGCAAGAATACAAATTAAACAAACATTTAAAAAATAAAAACGAAAAGAAAGTTAATAGATTCCAAACAGCCGCATATCTAAAATAATACACGAAATATATACAGAAAGAGAAAGGGTCAGCCCCTAATAAATTCCCCCAAAACAAGCAAAAGACGTTGCAACTGTCGTACCGAACTGCTTTATATCAACGACTGAAACTAAAAACTACGTCTGGACAAGCCAGCTACAAAATATGTTGTATAGTCGTAAACTTCGAACTTGATTGCTCTTTGATAAAGTGATTACGATGAAATCAAATGATCCAGGGTATAGAATAAAACGTGAAACCAACAGATAATACATATATTATAATGATAATTATAAACATGCCCATAGAAAAAATCTTACAGAAACTGGAATGATCAATGAAATACAAAAAAAATAATAAAGGCTTTAATCAAACGCATAAAAACAAAAAATGCCAAAACATAAGTACAATAATTCGCAGCATATCCAATAACTATACAAATGATCACTCAGGATAAGATAAAGGCTACAACGGTAACCAAAATGCATGAAAAGGGGCCCAATAGTTCGGATAGGAGCATACAAACAAACATAAAGGAGATCGGGAATAGAGCATCCGAGCAATACCGCAGCACAGGGGAAAACAAGTGGAAAAGAAACATACTTATACAATATAATGAAAAGAAGACAACATTAGAAGCAAGGCAAGGAAATAATAAAAATGCAAAAGTAGTAGAAATTAGGAAGTTCATGAGTGTAAAGTGTGTTTTGGATTTCTAACCGAGCTTTAACAAGTTCAGCCATATCACTAAGATGTCTGCAGTGTAAAAATAAAATTAACGCCCATACCCTTCCCAACCTGGAAGAGAGAAAGAAACAAATATATAACACTTACCCAATATAGCACATATTCTCATAGAATATATACATTTATAATTTACACACAGTTAAGCAACAATACCACTTACCCTACCACAGCACACATCAACACAATTATCAAAAAGGGCTGTCTATCTGACCCAAGAAAGCCGACTTTAGACACAAAACTTAGTTGCACGTGAAAGACTTCTGATTATTTAGATTAAAAAAACTTAGGGTCAACACACACAAAAGGAAATCGCAAAAGTCAACGACTCTTTTAAGCACACAAAAAATCCGGCAAATCTTTCGGATCATATAAGTAGACATAGTACATACAATCACTCTTACATAGTTGGAAATTTCACAATGGGTATTTGATTGTATCAAAGATCTTACTCTTTGTTGAAGAAAAATGGATATTGGGCTTTCGGGTGCCTTTAGCAGCAGAGGGACTGAACAGACCTTTTTTTCACATGTCTCTGTTTACCGAAATAGCGGTTCCTAAAATGCTGTAAAAATGCTGTAAAATGGCCTCTATTTTGTCGAACATCAGAGGGACTGAACCAGTCTCTGTTTACCAAAATATCTGTTCCTAAAAGGCCTTTATTTTGTCGAAAATTAGAGTGTTTGAATAGATCTTTGTTTTTAACGAAACAGCGGTTCATTAAAGGTTTCCATTGGTTCCTAAAATGTTGAATAGACAAATATTTCCGGTGTGGTCGTTAACCGTAAATGCAGTCAAACCGGGCAATTGCTGCCAATTAATTAACCTGATAAGTTGTATATAAATGTCAAAATCCGAAGAAGCACAAATAACTAGCGTGAAAAGAGAAATTGAAAAATTTCTTCCGGTCAGAGATTCTTTTAGATATAATTTACAAGTTCGACAACAACAAAAAACCGATAACTACATCAACTGAAACAGTTGTTGCTGCTACTGAAATAGTTGGTACAGAAACTGCAAGGATAGTAAAAGGAACTAAACACATTAAAAAATCTTTAACAATTCTTCTCGGTGATATAACCGCTGCAATTTCTCGTCCTGTTATACCTCCTACTGTTGTTGAACAAACACAACCTCGAACGGAAAGAATAATTCGACCCGATGAAATATTTACAGTAACGACATTAAATGAATTGAAAATATATATACAAGGATGATCTAGCTAGATATGCGGTTGAGACGTATAAGAAAAAGGAAAGATATATAAAACTAGTTTTGACAAGCGTATAGAATTTGATCCATGGTACAAAAAAATGATTTTGGTGAAATCCGGAAAAAAACTATAACTTCGAGAAAAGATCCTAATTTTGCCAATTATGAAGATAAAGTATTGGAAATAGAAAGCGGTCTTCCACCATACGAAGAATCCATTCCAGAGGAAATTAATATAAAACCTGAAGCTGTTGATGTACACGAAAAATCTAAAACCGGTGAGGGATATCACGGTGGTAATATACCTTGTTCACGATTAGAAGTCCTCATCGGAGGAAAACGTGCTGGAAATAATTATCCGGAGATAATTAACGAGGCAGCTGAGATCTGTCAACGATTATTTCGGGGTCGTGTTATGGATGCAGATTTATATCATAGATTTATAAATTAACTCATCGACGATTATCACAGCGATTGTTCATCGATTAGATAAATATCATTTAAATAAAATGATCATATATCGAAATCATAACCGGGCGAGACCTGTATATGTTATGAATTCACGGTTGCCAGTATACAAGCAGTATTACGGTGAATGGGTTGGTGATTTTCTCTTAGGGTTATTTACTAGAGTCGCTCCGAAGATTGTTTCTGTAGGTACGGAACTAGCATCGAGAGCTATTGGTGCTATCAGAAATACAGTTTTTGGTGATGTAGCTAAAGTTACTGTTGATACCGCAAAGGAAAAACTTAAATCATTATCAGGGAAGAAAACCCGGTAAAACTAGAGTCGACAACTCAGATGTCACCTAAGACGGGTGGAAAAATTAATAAACTTGCAAAACAAAGATTACGTTTACTAGCGCGATCGGTTTCTGGTATATATAATAAAATGTTTAAACATGAAATAGATGATGCTTTTGATATGGATGCCCCTGTGTCGAAAATGAATTCGATGCGTGATTACCAGTATTATTTGTATATAGCTCCAGAACCAATTGTAGGAGCGCGAATAAGTTTAGATTTGAATATACTTCTCGATATTTTCTACCCTGTGAAGCTTTCATCGAGGTAGTGGGTCAACTAGTACTAGGAGGTGCTGGTGTTGATAGAAATACCCCATATTCCGATATCGATACTACTCAGATCGGTTTTGTTAATAACGGTATATTGACATTATTTAGAGGCGCGCAGCATTTAATTAATGGTAATAAAATCGAAGGTATTGATATAGCGACGACTGTAATAGGTCTAGCTAGATACTCCGATGATTTTATTAAATCCGCGGGGTATTCACTAATGTTTGCTAAAGATACTACCGATCACCCAGATCATAATCCGTTTATAGCAAGGATACGGAAGAAAGTAGCCGGTGGAGCTGATAACGCTGAAGTTGAATCTATGATTGTTAGTCAAAATCCTAATTATAATTCGGGATTTGCAATAAGAAAAAAAGTATTAGACGGGCAAGGGCGATTCTCGTGTATAATTCCTCTATCTCATATATTTGGATTTTGTCGACATGTTAGAAACGTTATCTATGGATGTCGTCATACCGTAGTTTTGATGAGAAAGTCTAATAACGATGACGCTCTTTGGCGAGCTGCCGGTGTTGTTGACGGTATTGTAAATCTGACAAAATTAGCTTTGTGGATGCCCGCTATGGATCATGGAGGAAAAACATTACTGTCGTGGTTAGATGTTACGACAGCTGCTACAACATAATCTGTTAGAGATTTTGCTTGGCAGATCGCGTTGTCAAAATATGACAATGCACCGCGAGTAGTTTTTGTTGCATTACAGGATACACGGCGGGTTCAGGGGGATCATCTACAAACTCATAATAATATGATATTCGATAATTTGAAAGTTAATCGTGTATCGTTACAAGTTAGTAGTGATTCGGAACCAGTTGAACCAATTACTATCGATTACGACAATAATCAAATAGGTAGGTTGTATCACCGATTGTGGCCTTATATGGGTCGTGGTCAAAACATTGATACTAGTCTACAGATATCACAATTTGATTTTAAAACTTTGTATCCGATCTGTTATTTTTCACTACAACATCTCGATTTATCTAGACAATCAGTCGTTGATATAAAGTTTCTGGCTAATATAGGAGAGCTTCCTCCAGGTGAATCATTCCGAGCAATTGCTGTTATTCTTAGTGATAAATGTATGACGATCGAAGGTGGTGATGGAAGAATGAGATTAGTTGATGCACCGATTGAAAATTGAAATTCTCTCTAAACAATTAGATGATACCTTATCTAAATAAAATGTCGTATAATCATGTTAGTGTTACGTTAACACCCGGTCAAGTAAAGAAACTGCAATCAAAAAGTTCTGCTGCGAATCCGGTGGAATATTTCCATTTCTCATTCCTGCTCTCGCAGCACTTGCAACCGGTGCACTCTCAGGCGCTGCGAGTTGGGAAACAAAAATGATTCTAGATAAAGCTACTGGGAGTGGATCTAGAAAAAAAGAGGGAAGGGGTCAGATTACCCGGGAGCATATTCTCGAGGTATATCCCGTCGACGCAGTAACAACGCAAGAACCTATGGCTACAATGTCTAATTTTGACTCAATCAATGAGGTAAAACAAACTCCCAATATGTCTAAGTTGTTTACAATTCCAACTTGGTACTCGACGCTACCCACACAAACATTAACAGATCCTCCGATATGCGGACAAGAAGTTTTTAACGCGTTAACAGCTATCTCGACAAATTCTAAATCGCCTCACAAAACAATTCACGAGTACACCATGAATAACTTTTTAAAGAAACGCTTATAACATAACATGGTAGATATTTGGGGAATATAAGTACCACGTTTTAAACAATCGGAATGAGAAGTTTCAATCGAACATGTAAAGGATATTATATCGAAGGCGATTGCAGATAGAATAACAACGCTTGATGAAAATTTAAGTCTCAACTAAATCAATTCACACAAGTACAAAAATTTGTTACAGATGTTCAACTTCCAATCGCCGATTTTTTTGAGTTCCACCGGTGAAAACACAGAAGCTTACAGAGATAAAATCCGCATTCGACGAGTTAAAAGAGCTTGATGGTGAATATAACGATCACTTAAAACAATTTGGAACGTTTCGAAGAAACATCATCGTGCCGTTCTTTGGTGCTCCACCGGTGACCGCACCGAAACTCGCAGATATTAAAAAATCTCTCGATGATTTTAAACCAAAAGTCGATGATTTAACCGCAATTAAAGGTGATATAAGCGCGATTAATCAACGAATAGAAACTATCAATGCTAAAACAACCAGCGAAGTCATCAGAGATGATTTAGAAAAAACTTGGAAAAGTAAAAATGCCTCACATGAAGGAAACTATTGTAAATAACGTGTATACGATTCAATGTGGTACTTTTGAGTTTCTTCATACTGAGATTGGTAATGAAAGTTTACGTATTAGAGCAACTGTCCGGGATATTTACAGGTTAACATTAATCGCTTCACATATATTTAATCTTATCGTTGAATCGCATAATATATCTGGAACCGGTAGTGTAATATCAATGGTCATCGACAAGGATAAATATGAAGGTTGTATTATTAGACGTTCCGATGATAAAGTACTTAGAACGTCTATAAAATACACCATAGAATTCGTTGCAGATCTAAGTAAAACAACTAAATTGAAACAACAACGATTTGAAAACGCTAGCGTTTTAAAAATAATGGCAACACAATATCGCTATAATACAGTCAAAGACTTTCAAACTAAACTCAAAACAATCACTGAGGAGTATCAAACATCATCGACTTAACCGCGTACTCGGTATATGGTGTAATCGCCGGCACGGGTATTATACTCTCGTCGGTAACAATTATCGCTCCGATCGCTGTTACAATTTGTATATCCGCGGCGACAACTATCGCGGGAGTAGTCTCGATAATAATAAAAAATATATCATCATATTGTCAGCGCAAACTTCACGATTGCACGGTTAAATTCTACACGGTATCTGACGCGCACTCGCAATTATCACGACACGTTTATATCCGATGACGAGTTTTCAAAGATGGTCTGTATTTACGATGCCATAATTAGAGCAGGAAAATAATAATAACAATAATGGCAACGTCGGAGACATTACTTCAACGAATAGCGGAAAATACCACCCCGGTGAAAACGTCGATGATATCGGTAACATCGAAAAAACCCAAATTAAGTATTGAATTTTTTAGTCCTATCCCAGCAAAAGAAATAGTGCTAACTCAATTAAGGTGTTACTATAGTTGACCTAATATCCGATCAGAACCATTTAACAGTAAACCGCCAAATAATTCTTTTGTGTTTGCGTATCAAAATAAACCCGGTACCAACGGTACTGCGGGTACACCGGACTGGCAAACAATACATCTTAATCTGGGTGTTTACGAGCTCGAAGATATTGACAGCGAGATAATCTACAACATAGAATTAATTACCGGAAAAAAATTCGATAAAAGTGATGATAATACGAAGAATCCTCCCATTAGAATACTTTCGTTCATATCGACGACCATCGAGATAAATTCCCCCCCCCCCGAATACATCGTAGATATTTATAACAGCTCGATCAGAACCGTACTATGTTGGAAAGACAACAAGAATAATCGATCTATTCGGAAAATCCGATAAGATCATGCTGACTCCAACTCATCGCCTTGCCCGTGAAATGAGATCTAGAAATGTTAATGCGTTTACTTAAAATATCTATTTCAAATGGAGTGGAGACGGTGATACTTGGACCGAGGATCGTATGGGAACAAAAACTGTTAATAAATTTACTGTGTGGGACGAGATTTGTGCCGTACCGAAAGCTGATCTACAGAGATTTCTCGGCTGGTTATTAACGAAAAAAAACCGAGGCGATTATGTGTGGAGATCACGGTCAACCACCACCGATTAACGGAGAATCGCCGTATAGTTGGTTGATAAACAATGTTGATTATTACGAAATAATGACAACGGATCGTCGTTCCCTCAATGAAGAATTAACCGCGTTGAAATCCGCGATAAGATTGAAATCAGATCGTGAACAATGTTTAATATACGCGAGATGATTCCTGCAACACCAATTAACGAGTTTTTGAAATCGTGGATGCCGACAGATGTTGTCGTTGCTAGCACAAAAGATACGAGATAATCTTCAGCGTCAATTATTTAAACCTCATAAAGAGAAATTCCCATTAGAACCTATACCGTTATGCTACAGACCTTCAGATACACGAAAACAAGATATACTCGTGGATATTCTTGGAGAGAAAGAGCAGCAAGAATTAGTGTTAAATGATATCGTATATGTTAATATATCCGAATTTGAAAACGCGTGAAATGCAAATAATTCTCCGTGGGTGTTAGGTTACGCGATGACAATCCACTCGTCTCAGGGATTAACTATCTCGGATACTACTATGCGGATCGTCGGTAATTATATATCGTGGTCAAACCTAATTTATTTAGCTGTATCGCGAGTACGACGAATTAGTCAACTTAGAAGAATTGTAATTTCAGATTTTGTGGTGGTAATTGAGTATCATCTGGAATAACCTGTAATTGTTCTCTAGTAAAACTTCGGTGTGGTGCGGTTGGGTCTAGTTTATAGCGCGTTGGTTTGTGTTTGGATGACACCGTAGAATATATTTTATGCGTTGTGACGCTCCATATTGGATCGGTTGATCTTCTAACACCACCCTCAAGTTCACCAGGGTTCGTATAAATACCTCACCGTGACGTTACTAGGTAAAATATAGGAACGTGAATACGATATTAGTTTATTATTTATACATTCTTTTGTTATCGCGATGGCTGGTTTCATATCTATCGTTCTAGTAATTTCATTGTTGATTGATGATATTACTTCAGGAAGTCGTTTTACCCATTCACGAGATCTTCGAACATCAATAAAATCTTTCGCGTATTGATAATGAAATAGTTTGTCAGCTAGGGTTCTGTTAAATCGCTCAACAATCGCCTGATCACGATGAATTGCGGTATGTCCACGTCGAATTATAGTATTATTCCGTTTCATTAGCGATGACACCTCACCGGGAAATTCCCTGCCGGGATCAACCTGTAATAAATTAGACCAAGGCATAGGACCTTTTCGATAAATCTTTTCGAATTCGGAGGCGACCTCAGACGATGATTTTGTTGATAACGGTTCAGCTTCCTTATATCTACTCGCTACATCAACTACTGCTAACGCGTATTTGGAGAAACGTTTTTGTTTATCGTACGGTAAATATAATATATCCGCCTGATGAACTTCATTCGGAGTATCAACATCAAATGACGCATATTGAATATTTGCTGGACCAGGTAGATAAATTTGCCATATCGCTTATTTGGCCAACCAATCAGCGGCTGTTTCACGAGTAACCTTAGCAGCGCTGGCAAGTTTATCAACAGCGGATTTACCCATGTAGTATCCTGTCCGAGAATAATAAATTTTCTCCATATCTATATACTAGCACCAAACAATATTTTACCTTTCATAGCAGTTTTTATCAACCACGTTGCCAATTGTTTCCTGAATGATTTATCGAGAATCGCATTTATCGCGTGAATTAGCTTTATATCCGCGAGATGACGTTGTTGTAAATCACCACTCCGATAAGCTATATTGTGTATCCGACACGCTTCATCGATAGCATTTATCGGATCTTCTCCCGGATTCGGTTTATCCTGGTCGTTGAGTCTGATATATAATCGTGTGCCCGGTACACAATAACTAATCCTGGAAGATGTTTTTCACCGGGATACTTTGCCCAGGGTGTTCCCGGAATTTTTGTTAGACTGGAGGCGATATCTCCACCGCTTTCTTTTACAAATCTAAATTTTTTGTACCACATACCACACATACAGGTGACCGCCTCTCTATTATTTTTAGATGTAATCGTCGTTGGGTCAGTAGTTGGTGTACGCTTTTTACATTTCATACAATATAAATCCATAATATTATATCTAATGGAAATAATTGAGTTTTCCGAGCTAAAGAAAAAACCACCTGTGAGACATCATGTTATGTTACCAAATTCTATCCGGATCCTTATTATCGGACCTTCAGGTAGTGGTAAAACTCAGTTGTTGTTAACGTTGATAATGAAATATTTAACATGGGACAAATTATATTTAGTTGCCCCGAGCGTAGACGACCAACACTGCTACCAGGTGATAAAAGATTACAACGAAAGCGCATCAGATATTGCCGGCGAGGATGTTGTTGAATTTATTACTGGTATTGACAAATACCAGCAATAAATGACTGAGATGGAAGCGTTAACAATTTTGTTGTGTACGACGATGTGATGTTAGATAAACAAAATTCCAGCTAAAATATTTTCCCGGGGGCGCCACAAAAACATCGACGTGATGTATTTAACTCAGCGTTACACACAGAATACGAAGGTGATCAGAGACAATTGTAATTTGTTATGTGTGTTTAACGGAGTTGATGCTCATACGTAGCAAAATATTTGGCGAACTTGGTGCTCCGATATGAACTTTAATCAATTTCAAAACTTCTTTAGTGGTTCTCGAGCTACCCCACGCGGATTTGTAACAATAAGTATACACGATCCTCGGATAAGATATCGTGTCGGATTAGACCATATTTACGGTTAGGACCACACCGTAAACCTTTTAGGAACCGTTATTTCGGTAAACGGAGACATAAAAAAAGACAGATTCAAACACTCAAATGTTCGAAAAAATAGAGGTCTTTTTTACAGTATTTTAGGAACCGCTATTTCGGTAAACAGAGACATGAAAAAAGGGCTGTTCAGTCCCTCTGCTGCTCCTTTACTTTCTGCGGCTTGCAATGGTGACATGGTGAAAGCGGATCAATGCGGAAAATAAATAGCACGCATACTTGTACAAAACAACCCGTCGTACATGTCAAGAGGCGACATAAGTGTATTATACATTAAAGCCATCAATCGTTCATCCATGGATTCATATGTTCTCAGCAACGACCTAGATGTATACCACCTTGACAGGTTTAAACTCGACGACGTATAATATATAAGTAAGCATGGAGGCATCGACACCAGTATCGGGTATGAAGCTTAACCCCAAAAATATGATGTACCTGAAATCATCATAGGTTATCACAAAGATTAAAGGCAAAGCTATTTGGAAGAGAGTTATTTGTGGAGGAGAGCAAACCCATAGGCTCTTTTCAGGGTCACCTATAAATCTAACAAGAGTAAGATATTGTATGTATGTTTGTATTTGTGAATATCTGTTTGCTTGCTTGTCCTATTAATGATGACATACAAGATAAAGTTTAAAATAAAGATTTACTTCCTTCAGGAAATCTAAAATAGAAGTGATAGATACAGAATCAAATAATTCCTTCATGTCATGTACATTATAGTACTTATCACGCGTAGGTTGCAGGTCAGAACACTCGGTCATAAAGTGCTTTACAGTGAATTGTTCATTGCAAGAAACGCACTCTGGTGGATCTTCACCTTTTAGTATGTGGTAGTGGCTTATGTATGAATGATAGATTCTGATTCTTGCAATGACATTCTCCTCCCTACGGAGAGTTATGTAGGAAGGTGTCCATTCCCCCAGGGTTGGTTTGATGGCATGAAGTTTGTTGTTGACTGCACGATCCCTTGACGTCTGCCACTTCTGACGCAGGTACCTTTTGATACAAGGTTTAAAATCAGTAAACGGTAATTTAAAATCTGATGGTTCTTGGGATAGAGCCATCTTAGCAGCCCGGTCTGCTCTTCATTACCTCTAATACCAATATGGCTAGGTATCCAACAGTATACTATATTGTAGGAGGTACTAAGCTCCGAGGTTTTGACGAGTATATTGACTAATAATGGATTATCCAGTTTTTTATTGTGTAGTGACTGAAGGACTGATAAAGAGTCACAGAAGATAATGCTATTTAAAATGCGTTTCTCTTCGATAAATTTCAGAGCAAGGTCTATTGCTCTGATTTCCGCTGAAAATATGGACGCATCTTTTGGCAAGCGCACTTTGGTTATGTGCTTGCCACTAGCGATGGCTGCAGCAGCCTTTTCATCAACCTTTGATCCATCAGTATAAAATTCAGTGTAATTTGTAAAATCGTTGAGAAATTCATTATAAGAGTTCAGGAATATGGAAGGGTTTGTCTCAGATTTTCTCCCATCGTGTAACTTAAAAATCACTTTGGGTTGCTTAAGGAGCCAAGGTGATGTTTTCGAGACAATCGTTTTCTGAACTGTTTAAAGATTATGTTTGATATTGTCAAGGCTAGATGATATTCTAATGCCAAATGAAGATATGGTATTTGGTTTATTTTCATTTAAAGTTTTGTATTTTGGTTGAAAAAAAGCCAAAAAGCAGGGTCCAGATAGCTGATAGCTGTTAGGATCTTCGAAATGTTTACCTGGTTTGGGAATCGGTATTACTATTGCTTCTTTCCAGCAATGAGGTACATTACCAGCAATCCATAAATCATTAAAGATTTTAAGAAGTTATGTCAGAGAAGATTCTGGCTGGTGTTTCAAAAACTGGTAATGGACTTCGTCAGGCCCAGCGGATGAATCATGGGCCTTGTCTAAAGCCTCCCTAATCTCCAATAAAGAAAACAGCTGGTTATAGCTTTCAGAGGTGTTAGATGTGAACTTTAAACGTGACTTTTCTTTTTGATATTTTAATCTTCGAAATTACATTCTTTGATTGTGCGGCGTGTTTTAGCCCGCGCAATACGATATTTGTTTAAATTTTCGGGTGTAGGACGAGTGTTGAATGTTTTTAATGTTCTCGGCGTTGTCTAATGGCTTCTTTGCATTCCTGGGTTACCCAAGTTTTTGCGGTTTTTTACTGTTCGGTGAGGACTTAGGAATAGATTCATCTGCAATTGAAATTAGAATTGAAGTAAAATGCTATATAGGATTAACAGCGTTGAATATTGTATCATTATTTAGTCTAGTTTGACATAGTGTTTCAAAGGAAGCGCACTCGGCTTTCTTTATATTCCATTGTGGAATTTCGTCATCAATTTTAGAGTTATTTTCAAGAGTGATTGGAAAATGATCATTGCTGTGAAGGTCATCAGCGACCTTCCATTTATATTCCAACAGCAATGAAGGAGAGCAAATTGTCAAATCAATGGACGTGTACGTACCCGTTCCTGGGTGTAAATATGTCGGTGAGTTGGTATTATATAGACACAGATCGTGTCTAGAAATGAAATCATCTACTTTATGGCCTCTGTCGTTTATATGATTCGATCCCCATATAATGTTATGGGCATTAAAATCCCCGAGTAAAACGAAGGGCGTGGGAAGTAAGTGTTGAACAGGGAAAAGTTTTTAAATGTAATTTTATCTGTGTGGTTCAGGAATGTTTTCATGTAAACATAGTACAGCAGGATCTTTTTCATTTAAAAGCATAAAAATACCATTGTAGTTTGCTTCAATTCCTCGAAAGTTCCATTGTATGATGGTGTTCTTCATTATAAAATTATGCTGGAGATTATGGATCCAGGAAAAACTATTCGCGGAGAAAATGTATGTTGTTATTTGTCTGGAGGAAGTACGGGAGTATATTTGGTTTTACTAGGTTTGGAGGAACCTTGAGTACATGGAGCAGTTTCTTCTGCACACATTATCTCAAGTTCTCCAAACATATTGTAAAGTTTAATGGGGTCATTTGACCCCTTTTGCTGCTTATTTGTTTGTGGTTTTTGTTTATTTCTTGGAGCTTTTGGTCGTGGCTTATTAAATGTTGTCTGAGTTGATGCTGTGCTTTTATGTAGTTGGTAATTTGGGATGTTGACACTTATTGCTGAATCGGGCTGATCTGTCTGTGTTTGTGCGTCCTTCGTGATTTTTGGGTTGTGTTTCACAACTGTGGAGATGGATGGGCCAGAAAAGGTTATTTTTGCCCGGACAAGTTTTCTGGCCTCTGGGTAGGGTATGTTCGAGGTAAACTTTGCCCTCTGAATTTCCTTCTCCTGTTTCCAAGTATCACAATCCTTAGAATTGGCGTGATGTTATTTGCCACAGTTGACACAATGCGGAGTTGCTCTACAATCAGCTTCCTGATGAGAGTGGTCTCCGCATCCGCCACAGACCTTGACTCTGGAACATCGGTCCTCGTGATGGCCGTATTTCTGACATTTATAGCATCGAAGGGGGTTTGGTATGTAGATCTCAACCTTTTTTTGCAAAAACCCAACCTTGACCACTTTGGGTACAATTGGTTTGTTAAAGGTGAGTACAAATGTGAATGTGTTCTCTAGGGTGTTATTACGTTTAATACGTATTCTACGCACTGCAGTGACACCTTCATGTTTCATCCCTTCGATGATATCTGCGTCGTTGACTCCAGCCATGTCACGACACCGCATCACGCCTTTGGATGTAATCAAAGAAGTGTGAGCTAATGAGGTCAATGGAATGTCGAAGAATGTTTTCATCTTTTTGAGATTTTCCGATTGACACCTTCGCTCACATTCAACTTGAAAGCAGGCCGATTTTAGTTTTTTGACACCTGTTGGTGTGCCAATCAACCCCATTAAAGTTTTCTCAATTACAAAAGGAGATAGTGCAGCAATTTGTTTTAAAGCATCAGTAGACTGTATGATCATGAAGCGTGGGAATGACTCCACACCACATGGTTCTTCATCAGAGTCAGATAGTGGTTTCGTTCGTTTGTTCTGATGTTTTTTTCTTAAAAAATTTCCATGATTTTGTATTAAGGTTTCTGCACCCATGCTCCCCGCCCACCATGGAGCCCAACAAGGGGACACGTTTCAAGTGCCAGGGATACACAGATGCTATACTCAGTAGATAAAATTACCTAGGATCGGCAAAATTACCTCCCGATTGACCCGTTATGCCACCGCTATCTAGGAAGTCCTCTAGTACTTGGGAAAATGAAAGCTAGAATGATAGAATGAAGGGGCAACGGTGGTATCAAGAGAGATACAAAAAAGATATAGAAGGTGAGCTAGTAAATAAAGACCTCCTAGGGTTCGGCGTGACCAGCCGATTTGTCGAGACCGGGTCATCTCGACCACCCGTCTAAGAGAAGTAGAGGCCAAAGTAGTGTATTGAATCGAAAAAGCCTCCGCTCAACTACCAGGATCCTTTCCTCCTCCGACACGGGTCGCAACCCACGGCAATCAGGTTGCCTCTACTTAGTCGCCTTTTATGACACGTGGCGAGGCACGTCGGGCCAATTCTACAACCCCGAACCCTCAGGCGGACACACAAAGAATATAAGAGTATAAGTTAGCCATTGTAGAGGAAACAACGCGAGAGTTATGCATAATCCCACGCACGTGCGTATTCATATTACTGTGTGTGTGATTAGGATTTTTAACGTAGCATTAACAACCTATCAGTGATATCGCTACGATGTCTGCAGTGTGGCAGTTAAGAAGTAATGTCTGGCGCTGGGGTATCATTATCATGTATCATGGTGAATAGCACGATATCCAACCCAGTCACATTATCCTCACACCAGGCCGACCAGTCATAACACTAAGCTATTAATGCTGAGAGTCTAGTGAAACATGCTGTTAGTACCATTTTTGTAAGTCTTTGGTATGACTCGGCCTGGATTCAAACCTTTCTGAGGCGGGCGCTCTAACCACTAGAACACTGGAGCGGTCCTTATCCACATTAGTAATATTGGAAGTACTCTGCAGACGTAAATAATGATTTTAGAATGTCATTGAACCTCTTTCAGTAGTATTGAGTGAAAAAGTTTTTATATATGTTGTAAAAAGTCATAAATTATATACCAACTTTACGACGATTGGAGTTGGTGCATCCGTTACGTTGTATACATACCTTGCATATATCCATTACATTTCACTACATCCTGTGTATGTATCCACTTTATCTACATATTATGTATGTATCCATTTTTCTATATATTTTGTATGTATCCACTTTTGCTATATATTATGTATGTATCCACGTTTTCTATATTATATATGTATCCATTGCTTTTACATATTAATAATGTATCTACATTTTCTACATAGTATGTATGTATCCATTACCTTTTTCTGCATACTCGTACTTTGCAGAGTATAAATTCTCTACGGTTTGTTTTCTTTACGAAGTTATGTCCATGTACAGTATTTTGAACAATGTGAGAACACGCTACTGTTTTCCGCCTGTTGAACTGCAATTATGGTTAGATAAGGTGATTTTGTTAAAAAGTAAAAGTGGACCATACCTCAAGGGATAAGGCACCACGTGCACCCACAATCCTCGGGTTAAATATGAATCGCTAGTGTTGAGTCAGACTAACGAGCTAATCCGATCAATGGAGTCCATACTCAAGTATAAGTGCAGCGTTAGGTACATTGGTGGAACTGTACTAATGTAAGTTTTAGGGTTAACTATATACTTAAAAAATGTTATTGGTCAGTGTTAACGCAGACCTAAACTTGAGCTAATCATATCACAGGAGTATATGCGTAAAATGAAGATCAGATTTAAGTTCTGTTGGGGAAAGCCAGATCAGGTCAACCCAAACCCGCTATTCATTTTAATCGCCCTTCATTGAATGATTAGCCTTATGATATAAGTCCAACCGCAGCGAATAGTATTATGGGGTGTGGTGGGGTAGGCTGGTGATTTGTCTGTATTTGTCCCTGTACAGTATTTTCAACAATGTGACAACGCTGTACTATTTTCGACCAATTGAAACGCATTCTTTGTCCACTGGTTATATTGGCTACCATGAATATCCTACAATGCGCTATAACAATGGTTCTCAATTCAACACAACAGTCCTAATGATATGCTGATCATACAAATGTCAGAGATAAATATATAATATATTAATTATTCATTAATATATTACGTTACGTTAGATGACATTGTGCATTATATTTTACCCTCTCTGACCACAAAGGAAGTACTATTCAGTAAATAACATTCTTTAGACCTTTTGATCCTCTTTGACCTCAAAGAATATACGATTCGGTAAATGACATTGTACCCTCTCTGACCACAAAGGAAATACGATTGGGTAAATGAGATTGTACCCTCTCTAACCACAAGGGAAGTACGATTCTGTAAATGACACTGTGCAGACGTTTAGATTCTCTCTGACCACAAAGGAAGTACGATTCAGTAAATGACATTGTGCAGAATTTGTTATCTTCTCTGACCACAAAGGATATACGATTCAATAATTTATATTGTACCCTCTTTGACCACAAAGTACGTACGATTCAGTATATGGTATTCTGCCGACTTTTTGATCATCTCTGACCATACAGGTAGTACGATTCAGTAAATGACATTGTGCAGGCTATCTCACCCTCTCTGACCACAAAAGAATTACGAGTAAGTAAATAACATTCTGAAGACATTTTGATCCTCTCTGACAACAAAGGATATACGATTCATTAAGTAACATTGTACCCTCTCTGACCACAAAGGAAGTACGATTCAGTAAACAGATCAGATTTAAAAACGTTGTTGCCAAGATGAAACGGAAAATATCACCTAGTAGAATTTCTTCTGCAAGAAATAATTTACATGTCTGAATGGTAATACAGCTTTGCTTTATTTATTCCAGACATTACGTGGCACTTTATTATGCCATAACAACAATCGTTTGTTAATTTGCAGTAAGCTATAGCACACTTTAGATCTTTAAACTTTACATGTAATTGGGCGGATGGTTGTCGTCTAGGAATGAGGTTACTTCTGATGCCCTGCATAGACTTGAAGAGTTCTAATTGATCAACCAGTGAATTAGGTATATCTGGATCAAATCGTGTACATGTAATGTGAATTAGGTATGTTTAGACTAAATGTTGTATATGTCTAATAAATTAGGCATCTTTAGACCAAATCATGTATATGCAGTGTCAATTAGGTATGTTTAGAGCAAATCATGTACATGCAGGATGGATTAGGTATGCAAAGTCCACATCATGTACAAGTAGTGTAAATTATGCATTTTGTCGACAAAATAATGCGAATTAGGTACGTTTAAACCAATTCGTGTTTATGCGATTCATTAGTTTCTTGAGTAATTTGTTTCTTTTGTGTCACTTTGCGAATTTCTTTCGTTTAAACTGTTCTTTTCCAAATTTCCGGTAATTGTTAGTTAGTCCTCTTCAGACCGCCTGAGTCATAAGGCTGCAACTATCATTCGCTATCTAGGTCGGTTTTTAGGAATGGCATGTGCCTCGCCCCATGAAAGTCCCATCTCTTTCATCTTTCATCACTGTCCTTCGCCAAGTTATCTTTGGCCGTCCACAATTACGCTTACTAAATGGTATCCATCTACGGGCTAAATTGGGTATCCATTCTTGGAGTATTTACATTTCCTGTTCAAGCTATTTGATCATGTGTATTTTGTCTCCAAGGAAAAGCAGCATCCCATCTTTTCATAATGGTTGACAGTGGAAATCTTATTAAGCCAATAGACGCTGCAGATTTTACAGAGGCAGCTATTGTGAAATGAATTTACTCTGCTAAAGTCTGTCTTCACTATTCTCCAACATTCGGAGTCCTATAAGAGTACGACGTTACGTTAAAGGTGTAACGTCGAATCAATGTCTTGAGGCTATGTTATATTTGATGTCCATATTGGGCTGAGTATGCAAAAAGTACGCCTGGCTTTATATGACCAGACCTTGATGTTTTCTTTGGTACCGTTGTCGTTGCTGATTAGGCTACCAAACTAGGTGAAGTCCTTTATAAACTCAAGCGCCTATCCATCAATGATAATTGGAGGAGTAACTGCTGTGTTTGTGCACATGACTTTGGTTTTCATTACATCGATATGCAGGTCAGTCTGTTTAGCGTCCTTGCTGAGACTGTCAGATTACTCTTGAATATGTGAATGCCTTGATGAATGAATGACGGAGCATCAGTGAAATTCAGATCTTCAAGGTGTTAGAAGAATCTCACGGGATAACTCTGGCAATGTCAGATGTTTGTTTCGTTTTGTCCCATTATCCGGTGGATTGTGACGAGGAACAGAATAGGAGAAAAGATGCAATCTTATCGTACACAAGACTTTACTGTGAACGGCTAGGTAAGTATGTTTTAAGGAAAGCGATGCATTCGAAGTTTTTTTAAAACTTCCTAATACATTTGACTACCCTGGGTCTTATTCCATTAGCTTCAAGAATCATCCACAGACTTTGTGGTGTACACCGACAAATGCATTCTTGGAGTCTATGAAGTTAATGTAAAGCGAAACATTCTCCTGAAGACACTGTTCAATTACGTTGCGAATAGCAAATATATACCTGATCTATGCATCCTCATCCATTGCGAAATCCTGCTTGTTCCTATCTGAGTTTGGTGTCATCTATGGCTGTATCAATCATTCAGAGAATAATTCTGCAGAAAAGGTTGATGGAGAACGAAGAGAGTGTTATCCCACTCCAGTTGTCACAATTGCTAAGATCATCATTATTGTAGCTTATTTTCAGCTGTGTTTGTATCAGCTTATAGCAACCGAGCTTGTAAGGAATCAATGCGGCATAATAATACCGTGCCTTTCTTCGTGGCTTAGAGGTTGATTTGACCTTTGCTTTGGTAGGTGGGTTGATATCGATGCCATTAATGTCATCTGATGGTGACTGGTCTTCTTATACATCAGGCTTTGTCTAGTTTAGTACATCTTGGCTATGCTAGGCACATCTCACAGCATGTTCCTTTCGCGTTGTTATCACTAGTTCGTGTTAATCGTTAACTGGCTTGGATTGGTTGTATTGCATCATTGTCCACTGAGATGTTTTGTAATCTTGCATACCTTGTTCAGATTACTCTTTGCTACTGCTTGTTCTGCCTCAGTTGTCAATTCCTCAACTAAAGGAGCCCCGAGTGGTCTAAAGCGCTCACTGTTACGGATAGATGCCATCTCACCACTCTCTTCGTGGGTTCGGGTTCAGAGATTGTGAGTATGTGAGAAAGCTTATTTTGGGGGAACTGTCGGCGCCACCCCCAGCCCCCGACATGGATGACCAGATCAAGCTGTGTGAATTCCAATTCTTTATGAAAAAATTGACGAACTGATTCCCTGTAACGTTTTTTCTTCGTATTTGGGGAGTAGCTGCTTTGTGACTTCAAAAGGAATCTGGTTTAGATTAGCCGTCAACTAACGTAGCACCCATTTTGCGAAAACATTTCTGAACTTCAAATGATCGATGAACATATTAATAACAGCTGAAATGTATTGCCGGTGATATTTGAACTATTTTGATGGAGAACGTTTAGAATGATGTCATATCAGCATTTGAAGTTTTGTCAGGTACAACATTTGGCGTTCATATTAAAGGTCAAGGCCACAAGCAAATTTTTAAGATTCTTTTAATTCCTTCGTTTCTGACACGTTAGATCTACTGGAGTTAAGGAATAAAGCTTCATGTACTTGGATATTAATTTTACAAGCCAAGTGTATGTACTTAACCGATCCGTTGTCAAACCCTGGCGTGATTGCCGCTAGAAGTCACATGTTTACCCCATACTTCTAAAGACATCCATACAACTTCAATTGTAAATGAGAAAGCCCGACTTGTCCGTTTTATACCTACAATTTACTCTAATCAATGCAAGATATATAAAAGCCGCACATCTGAACTGTTTCTCGTCTTCAGGCTTCCGTACCACCACCAGCTTACGCGGTTGAAACTATTCATCTCGTCCCTACAGGGAACTAGTTTAACTCCGCCATCTTAGGCCACTCAATTTATGGCTTCCGATGACATTTCGCCAATATAACTGCAGCACATGTGCCACCATGGCGGCATAAACGGTATCTGCCGAGTCCCTTCTTACTTATTCCTTTGTGTAATTTACCGATTGCTACAATTAATACTGTTGCAGAATATAAACGAGTGGGTGTTTGGATTAAATGAACAACACAAGCACAACGTTTGAAAGATGAGAATTTATAAAATGAATTGAGAAATAAACATATATGGCGTATTCAACATACGATTGATCCAATGACTCTACACAAACATATCACACATTGAAAATCAACCAAACATATGAATTCAATATGAAATACAGATTCAAGAAACTTCATGGACTGCAGATACGTTTTAAATAATATTTCGTACTGTAAGCGAGATTCACATAATCTCACGTATATACAACGATTATCTTAAGGTATTCAAATGTGTTTCAAATAAAGTTATACACTGTAAGTGAGATTAACATAATCTCCTTGAATACTACTAAGATTCAAACTAATCTGAAGTAAATGAAAAAAATGTACGCAATTGAAATAACAATTGGAACAAACATATGCTTCTTGACCGTAGAAACAGTCGTACGATTCATAAACTGATGAACTGCACAGTTTCACCGAGTCCTTGTGTCGGTCCACCCTATTATTGGCCACTCGCATCCTTCACGTATCCATCACTTGTGCAATCATACGTCGATTCAAAATATGCTATCTAAGCCGGAACATGAAAATGTTTGTTTTCAGCGTTCAGGTTATTAGACAAAGTTCTTTTACAAAAATATTGACAGTCAAATGACTTTTTCTGGGTAGAGGTTTTCAGATAACAATTTGATAGTAACACTTGGCACATAATTTTGTATAATGATTTTGCTAGGATATTTAATTTTAGTTCGGTAGTTTTTTTTAGATTCGCCGTACATAAGCATTTCTGAAGTGATTGCTATTTTACCTGGAAACCCTCGCACCCACCCCTTATATTTTTACTTTGTATCAATATTTCCACATGTGTCCAAGTGTTTAGCATTTCTCATATAGGTCATTGATACATTTTGATATTGAAGAGGATATAAAGGAAAGAGCAGAGTTAACCACTTTCCTGCAGTCATGACAATGCATCTTGATACACTCGACCTATACGACAAGGGATATGAGCGATAATCAAGCATTATTCAAGTTTAAATGCACCATAGAATAATTACAGCAGAACATAAAGTAGTCAGCATAGCTGTGAAATTGTACAAGTAAAACATCAAGTTGACATTAACTGTACCAAGTTTTGTGCCAGTATAATATATATAATATTCACATAATACCACTGTAGTCCTTAAGAGACATATCGACATAGTATCGACACATCGTTGAGCATCGTGCCGCCGACACAAAACAAATTTCAACATGCAGTATTTTCCACCTATGGCTGTATTTATATGCTTGATATCTTTCTTTCAGAATGGGCATTTAATAGAGAATAATGTTCAGATGCAAGTGTATCGGATAATGGAGGAACTGCTTGATCTGAAAGAAGATTTCGCGGAGTTACAGAAAGACATTACAAACGTGCGTAGAGGTTTGAACCAGGACATTTTAGAGATACAAAAACTAATTGGAAACGGGAATACTATTTGCCATTGTTCAAGAACAGGTGGTGCCGGACATCAATATGAAATCTCCACTCCAATTGCCAATGAAAAGTATGCATCATCATTGTCAAACTACGAAGTCCTTAAGAAACTCGACATGTTTTTGAAAGGAATGGCGAAAGAAAAAGCCACTCGAATTAAGTTCGTGAAAGCAAATGAAGCGATGGAAGAGACATTTAGGCAAAACCTATCATATTTAGCAACAAAAATCGAAAATGTTAGAAACAATATTGACAATAAAATCAGTGAAACCAATGCCAATGCAGCAACTTTCGGAATTAAATTCGAGGACAAAATCCGTACGATTGAGCGGAAGTTTAATGAAACTGTGTCAAAACTTAACCAAACCTGGGAGGATGTTGACGAGCATGTCGAGAAGTGGCTTCATGACCAAGAAGGTATGTAGGACATGTTTGTCCTTTACATTTAAAAAGACGTTGTAACATACTTGCATTTGTAGTCTTCAGATTTAAATAAAAGAATAACTAGACATTATTTATGAAACATTACAAGTTAGAAATGTAAACTGTGTGTCCGATATCAGAGTATTTTTCACTGAATCATGTAAAAGTATTCATATTGAGTTCACTCTATCATACTAATATTAATAATGGACAATATTATTTACATACTGAAATATGATTTACGTTCTAAAATCTTTTTTACTATTGCATGTTCATTAGACGCCGTATATCAATAGTCAGACAATATATAGGAGATATGTTACTTAATGTATATAGTTTCGTTCAACTAGACACTCGTGTAGCTTTCAGAGATGTATGACGAGTAAGAACCTACACCGTTAGGTTTCACACGGCTCTTTGTATTACACTTGCGCGGTTTCTTGTATAATTCTTACGAATCAAACGTCAAACCATATGAGCTAACCAGGCTTTTCAAAAGATTATTAATTAAACCTTAATCCACTCGAACGGTGTATGATTTTGTACGTGCACACTAAGCACTATTGGATAATACCATTTATTGCGTTCATTACAAACATTTATTGCGTTCATTACAAACATGAGTTATGCATGCACACAAACTATTCTTTTCTCTGAAATGACCTAAACTGCATCCGTTGTTATAATCACAGGTGTATGTCATTGAATTTACCAGATTTTTGGACAACCTAATTTTGAGTGTTACACGAACAATAATTTGCATAAACCGCTGCTGATTCTTATTCGATGTCTGTCTCTCGGAGTCACGCAAGTGTCCGATTGAATCGAGTGGGTTTAAATGAATAACTCAAACAAAATGTGTGAAAGACGAAAATGTATTAACTTAATTAGCAAAGAAAAATGTATGATGTAAAACTACAATGATTCTCGCACGCTCTCAACGTACAATTGATCCAATCACTCTATACTAACATTCACACATTGAAAGTAAAACCATTAATATTATATATATATGATTTACAGCTTAAGGAAACCTCAGTCTCAAATAATAGTACACACTAAGATATTCACATAATTTCACTCGTAAACTAGGATTGAGATTCAAACAATCTCAAGTTTTCAAATACTTTTCAAATGTTCTGCACTGTCATTAAAATTCACAAACTCTCCTCGAATTCAACTAAGATTCAAAATAATCTCATGTAAATACAAATATACCAGTTGAAACAACAATTGGAACAAACATGTGTTTTTTGACCTTTGGACAGTCGTACGATTAATACACCGATAAACCGCACAGTTTCACCACGTCCCTCGGGTTGGCCCACTCTCTTGTATCGGCCTCTCGCACACTTCATGTATCCACTACATATACAGTCAGTCATGCGTATACACATACAGACAGCATACAGCACCCTTGTATTAGCTACGTCTACAGTCGTGGCTCCACCACATGTACAGACATACGTACATACATTTAGACATCTATATAGTTCTACTCGTTAGTTAAACTCATCAGTCTCGTTATACCCGTTAGACTCGTTAGATTGTTAGCCTCGTTAGCTTCGGTAGCCCTATGGCTTATAGAAATACCACGTCTGCTCTCCTCAACAAATCCAAAGTGACCAGTCTCGGTTATACATTAATCGTTCTTAAATTGATAGGACAGTGAGTAATATTCAGGGTAAAATACGCCTGCATATCGTGATTATAATGTCAGTAGCCGCAAGTAGTTTACGGCGAGACATGTGTTGGTTTCATCGCTTGTCTGGAAAAACACCCTTTCACCCTAAATAGCGCTGTACGCATGCACAACACAATTAGTCAAATATTTCTTAGGCAAAACACAAGTTTTTCAAAACAAAATGTAATTCTGTGACAAATACAACTGATTGCATGTAACATGAAAGTAATGAAGCCATGTATTGTAGTCCGATTGTTCCTGCTATATGTTCATTGTGTATTGTGACAGTGTGCGTGAAAATGCGAATCATGCATAGTTAATTATGCTTTATATTTCAAGTTTATATATATTTTTTTATTGATTTCTTGGAGTTTAATGTTACTGAGTTAAATATCACATTCATTCTAGGTTAGGAAGTCATTTATTTAGCAGCGATAACTTTTCTTGTCAGCTATCACACACAACACATCTCTCTTTATCTCTCTCTCTCTCTCTCTCTCTCTCTCTCTCTCTCTATATATATATATATATATATATATATATATATATATATATATATATATGATACATACATACATACATACATACATACATACGCGTTCTTTTCATTCAAGTGTACATTTCCATTACGCTATCTTTCTTAAGTTTAATGTCTGACGATAAGAATCAAGAATAACTGTGTGCATAAATGAGAATTAATTACAATTACAATTATTTAAATGGTTCATGACCCATCGACAGTGTATCAAGAGGAATGTATAATCATGGTGTTCAACTAATTTGTCATTAAATACACGTATATAAAAACAATAACAGCTTTCCTAACTGTGCTCTGTTGTACACACTAACACATATATTGTCTCATAATTATAAACCAGTTCCATACTGTTAATTAAGCGTTTTGTAAAGTAACCTTTATACCAAAATGTGAAAACCGCACTATAACAGAAACATCCCAACACCCAAAACATGCTTTAGGCAGGTCTTCAGTTTTGAGTTTTATTGTATGTATGTATGTATGTATGTATGTATGTATGTATGTATGTATGTATGTATGTATGTATGTATGTATGTATGTATGTATGTATGTATGTATGCATGTATCTGTCTGTCTGTCTGTCTGTCTGTATGTATGACGACCTAGAAACGGCTTCGTTCATTTAGTCCATTCATTATATTTTATCTGTTTTCATATGGACATTAATCAGCACCACACTGTGGGGATGGATGGAGAAAATTTCAATCCTCGTGCTACGCATTCATTCACATTAACATGTCATGGTTTGCTGCTGAGGTAAATATTCATGGCAATATTACACGTAGAATAAATACATCTTCAGGGGAATGAGCACAACGAACTGTTTGGTAGAAGAAATATGTTGATCATTATTTAAAATTCTTAAATTTTAAAATGCATATTTCTAGTACAAAGAAATTCAACTAAGTTGCAGAATATGTTCTTTACATGCAATGTTTATGGAGAATATAACTAGAAATTATTAAATAAGATAGACTGATATAAATATTTAGCAGCAGAGAAGGTGAACAGACCTTTTGCTGAAACGTCATTTTTGGAAAATAAAGCTTCTTATGAAATTATAAACAAATTAAATCAATGACACCAAACAGAAACCTCTAATTGACCGAGATTTACTCTAATTGGTTTAGTTTATGTTATTATTATATCCTGTCGTTTTTGTTTTCAAAGTTTGTGCGCGTTCGTTTACACACAATACATTTCACTGAGGTCGCGCCCTCTTTGCTGCTGTAATAAAATCATTATTATATCAATACTGGTAGCCGGATCTTAAATAAATAGCTTAGCTCGAACAAGATTAGAAAGAATTAAGAAATATCTTCAACTTCGTGATTCTGTCAGACCAAAATTACAAGAACGTCATGAATCTTGGGTGGATTTTGCGGATAAGTCTAATCAATTATTTAAGCCTGTTACTGAGACTACTAAACCTCTTCTTCCTCAACGTGAACAATATTACCGAAAATACTAAAGAAACATCAAGACTTTTAGAAGATCATCCTGGTCGAATGCCTCAACTAGCAAAACCTATTACCAAAGAGAAGAAGAAAAAAAAACGATAAGGAAATAGTCGAAAATTTACGTAATAGATTTACTGAAGAGTCTTTAAAATTAATAGATAAAACTGATGCTGATGAATTTCCAGCTTTTGTTTTTATTCGTTATGAAATGAGAAAAAAATGCTGTAACCTTCGCATGGAAATATATTTTCAATCTACAAGATTGGGGTAACGTTTTGTTTCTAAAAATAGGACGGAAACAGATCGAATCGACTCAACAAGTGCATTGTGTATAAAATACATCAATGTGGTAAACGAAGTGTAATCATTATGAAGGCCTAAAACAGAAAGATATGAAAGAACATAAATAAAAGCAACGATGGAAAGAACAAAAACATCAGAAAAAAACAAGAGAATGAAATTCTTCTACACGGAACGTATGAAAAAATAAAAAATATGAATGATGATAAATAATCTGAATAAACAGCCAACTATTCTAATTATTCGTCTGTTTTGAGAACAGATTATCAAGGTTTGTCTGATATTGATTACCGTAAGATGATCTTTAGAATTCGTTATAACAGGGGTGGTACATTGAAGGAACACAGTTAGTATTTAAATAGAAAAAAGCAGAAAGATAATAATCATAATCCATAGGACCAGAGTGGTTTAAAAATCGATAACATAGAAGGAATGTCTGCGATATAAATAAATTGGAACTACTTGATCTCCATTCCGAAAATGCAGAATCAGAATACTTAGCTATTATCATTAAATACCTCTGATATTTTGCAAGTCACGTTTGTTACTTTGCATGCGACACACTGAATAATCTACTTTAAGTATCGAAAACGTCTTTATTTTTTTTATTGAAGCTGTATGATTCTGCAAAATGACATAATACATATAGTCTGTATCATGAACGAAAATGATCAAATATCATAGCTGGTAAAGTCTTTGAATCTAAAGTGGAACTGATTTGCTGTCACTTTTATTTCTCCTTACATAGCAATACTGTCAGTTGTTTGGTTCCCACCTGATCCGTATAGACGATCACACTGAGTTCCAGTTCATACAAGGAGTGCTTAATGAGTTGCACAAAACAAGTAAGTAGAAAGAAAACTAACTCTATTGTTTAAATATCAGTCATGGAAATCATACCAAAATGTTCACGATGCATTGAGAACATTACTCCCATGGCTACTGAATTTTGTGAAATAAATGTCATATGTAACTACTTAATGAATTTAACAAACGTAAACATTTCTGATGTTCGCCTTGTTGCATGTTTATTATAAACAGAATTATTTAACATATTAATAGCAACATAAAATATCATATCGTTTTACTAATATTACTATTAGCATTATTATTATAACAAAAACAGAGCATTTTATCACATATGTAATAGACAAATATCGGCATAATATTATTTATTAATATTTGAATATATCACCCTAATGGTATTATATAAGAATATATTTAAAAGTACAAACTAAATAACAGTTTAATAAGAATTGGATTATTATATGTAACATACGCATTATATAAGATGGTAATATATTATAATATGCTATAATAATACAAATATATAGCAATTTACATGTATTTATGCATCAAGAACTGAAAGAGGGTACTCAAACTATCTCATGGTATTGGACGGCTGGAAATGACATTATGAATGAGGGCCATTGGGTGTGGACACCTTTGAATGTGCCTATAAGATACTCGGCCTGGTATTAGATGGAACCTAACAACAGCCAAGGCGGTCTTTCTTCTTCTTTCAAATCGTGAACATATCCAGGTCTTTTCAGTATGACAAATGAGACGTGTGTTTAAACTTATGTTTGGTCGGGCATAATAGGAATGTCATGTATATTGGAAAATGATCATATGTCTGTCAGTGTAATACTAAAACATAATAAATAATGGTAGTGAAATATATTTTGTAGTTACATTAGTTTACTTACAAAAGCTTATAAAATGTCGGTACAACACAAACTCAGCATGGACATGACTAGGGCGGTTGTGATTGGGACAATACAAAAAATATACTTCAATTATATTTCATTTGAATACATATAGACAATTAGTAATAGAACTTAATAGGACTTCAATTACGTGAGCGAATAAAGGATATAATATACGTTTGATGCCATCTACACCGTCAGGTTGGCGTACGATTTTCAGAATAATATAATGCTTCTTGCTGTAGCTTATTCTTTATATATATATATATATATATATATATATATATATATATATATATATATATATATATATATATATACATGTACAGAGACAGAGAAAAATTTTTGTGGATGTTCACCTTGAACTTGAAGTTAGACAAACGTACCTACAAGAACCAGAATGAATATAATTGCACGTGTACACTTTTCATTGGATTTTTGTACTATGGGGGTTGCTATAAGTGTCAGAAATACGGCCATCAGGAGGACCGATGTTCCAGAGTCAAGGTATGTGGCCGATGCGGAGACCATTCTCATCAGGAAGCTGATTGCAGAGCAACTCCGCATTGTGTCAACTGTGGCATGGAACATCACGCCAATTCTATGGATTTTGATACATGGAAACAGGAGAAGGAAATTCAGAGGGTAAAGTTTACCTCCAACATTCCCTACCCAGAGGCTAGAAAACTTGTCCAGGCAAAAACATCCCTTTTTTGGCCCATCCTTCTCCACAGTCGTGTAACACAGCCCAAAAATTATGAAGGACGCGCAAACGCAGACGGATCAGGATGATTCAACAAATGCCAATATCCCTAATTATAAGCCACTGAAAAGCACAATATCAACTCAGGCAACATTTAATAACAACTCACCACCAAAAGCTCCAAGAAATAAACAAAAAGCACAAACTAATAAACCGCAAATGACCCTATTAAACTTTACGATATGTTTGGAGACCTTGAGAGCATGGATGCAGAAGAAACTGCTCCATGTACTCAAGGTTCCTCCAAACCTAGTAAAACCAAATATACTCCCGTACTTCCTCCAGACAAATAACAACACAAATTTTCTCCGTGAATAGTCTAATCTAGCTCCAGAATCTCCAGCATAATTTTATAATGAAGAACACCATCATACAATGGAACTGTCGAGGACTTAAAGCTAACTACAATGATATTCTTCTGCTTTTAAATGAACACGATCCTGCTGTACTATGTTTACAGGAAATATTCCTGAAAGAGACAGATAAAATTACATTTAAAAACTGTTCCCTATTCAACACGTACTTTCCAAACGCTGACAGGGCCTCAGGAGGAGTCTCTGTTGTTGTGAAGAATAAAGCCCCTCACAGAGTCATTCCTTTAAATACAAATTTGCAAGCCATTGCTGTAAACGTCACTTTGCATCGAGTGATAACGTTTTGCTCCATTTACTTACCACCAAACACTAACCTAGTGCAAAAGGAATTAGACAATCGTATTCAACAACTTCCCGCGCCCTTCGTTTTACTCGGGGGATTTTAATGCCCATAATATTTTATGGGGATCGAATCACATAAACGACAGAGGCCATAATGTAGAAGATTTTATTTCTAGACACGATCGGCGTCTATATAACACTAACTTATCGACATATTTACACTCAGGTACGGGTACGTGCACGTGCATAGATTTGACAATTTGCTCCCCATCGCTGCTTTTGGACTATGAATGGAAGGTCGCTGATGACCTTCACAGCAGTGATCATTTTCCAATCACTATTGAAAAAAAACTCTAAAATTGATGACGCAATTCCACAACGGAATATAAAAGAAAGCCTATTGGTTATGTTTGAAACACTATGTAAAATTAAACTAAATAATGATACAGCATTCAACGCTGTTAATCCTATACAGCATTTTACTTTTAATTCTATTTACAATTGCAGATGAAACTATTCTTAAGTCTTCATCGAACAGTATGAAATCACAAAAACCTTGGGTAACCAAGGAATGCAAAGAAGTCATTAAACAACGCCGAGAAGCATTAACACAATTCAACAATCGTGCAACGCCCGAAAATTTAAATAAATATCGTAATTCCCGGGCTAAAACTCGAAGTACAATCAAAGAATGTAAACGTGGACATATTTGTTCGTTAAACACTCGTTCCTCAGTGACACAAGTTTATGATACTATTCGAAAAATAAATGGAAAGAGGAAACACAATTTTGTTAGACACATGAAAACAAACAATATCAATATTAGTTCGAAACGTGACATAGCAAATATTCTTGCCGATAGTTTCTAAAAAAACTCTTAATCATCAAATTATTCAGAAACCTTTCAAAGATTAAAATCTCAAAAAGAAACGTCACGTTTAAAATTCACATCGCACAACTCGGAAAGCTATAACTAGCCTTTTTCGTTACTGTAGCTTATGGAGGCTTTAGACAAAGCCCATGATACATCTGCTGGGCCTGACGAAGTATATTACCAGTTCTTGAAACACCTCGCAGAATCTTCTCTGACATTACTTCTGAAAATCTTTAATGATTTATGGATTGCTGGTAATGTGCCTAAGAGCTGGAAAGAAGCAATAGTAATACCGCAAGCATATCGAAGATACTAATAGCTATCGGCCCATTGCACTGACAAGCTGCGTGTGCAAAACAATCGAACGAATGATTAATTCTCGGCTTGTATGGTACTTGGAAAGTAACAATTTAATATCTCCTTTCCAAAGTGGCTTCCGTTCTGGTCGTAGTACTAACAATCATCTGGTTAGACTGGAAACATTTATTCGCGATACATTTATCAAGAAGAAACATTTAGTAGCAGTCATCTTTGATTTAGAAAGGTCTATGACACAACATGGAAGTACGGGATACTAAATGACCTGCACGATCTGAGTCTTAAAGGCCGTCTGCCATCTTTCATCTCAAATGTTCTCTCCGACAGAGAATTCCAAGTACGAATGGGCTCTACCCTCTCCGATATGCACCAGCAAGAGATGAGTGTTCCGCAGGGCAGTATTTTATCTGTGACACTATTTAATATCAAAATCAATAGTATCACCAAGTGCTTAGCTCCCGGTGTGGATTGCTCATGATATGTAGACGATTTTTTAATTTGTTATCGATCAAAGCACATGCATACAATTGAAAGGCAACTAAAGCAATATATCGACAAGATCCAAAGTTGGGCCAGTAATAACAGTTTCAAAATTTCTAAATCGAAAGCAGTATGCATGCATTTCCGTTAGTTGCGAAGACATCATGATGACCCTAAACTCACGCTGGATGGAACACTTATTCCAGTTTTTAAGGAAACAAAGTTTTTGGGTATTATCTTCGACAGAAAGCTGACTTTTATACCACACATAAAGAATTTAAAAGCTAAATGCTTAAAAGCTTTAAATTTACTAAAAGTAATTACGCACACTGACAGGGGTGCTGATAACAAAGTCCTCCTTAATTTGTATACAACATTTATCCGCTACATTCTAGACTATAGATGCATTGTTTATGGTTCAGCTAGGAAGTCCTATTTGAAAATGCTAGACCCAATTCATCATCAGGGAATAAGACTCGCTCTAGGAGCATTTAAGACATCTCCATGTGAAAGCTTTTTCGCGGAAGCGAATGAACCACCTTTATTGCATCGGAGAGAAATGCTTTCTGCACAATACGCTCTTAAGTTAAGATCAAACCCTCGGAACCCTGTTTCTTCGGCTAGTTTTCAACCAAAATACAAAACTTTATATGGTAATAAACCAAATGCCATACCTTCATTTGGCATTAGAATATGATTCAGCCTTGACAATATCAAAAATAATCTCTCTACAGTTCAGATAACGTTTACCTCGAAAACATCACCTTATCTCCTTAAGCAACCCAAAGTGATTTTTACGTTACACGATGGGAATAAATCTGAGACAAACCCTGTCATATTCCTGAACTCTTATCATCAACTTCTCAACGATTTTAAAAACTACAAATTTTTTTTACTGATGGATCAAAAGTTGATGACAAGGCTGCTGCAGCCTTTGTTAGTGGCAATCACATAACCAAAGTGCGCTTGCCAAACGATGCGTCCATATTTTCAGCGGAAATCAGAGCAATAGACCTTGCTCTTAAATTTATCGGAAAGAAACGCATTTTAAATAGTATTATCTTATGTGACTTCTACACAATAGAAAACTAGATAAACTAGTATTAGTCTATATTTTCGTCAAAAACTCGGAGCTTAGTACCTCCTACAATATAATATACTGTTGGCTACCTAGCCATATTGGTATTAGAGGTAATGAAGAAGCAGACCGGGCTGCTAAGATGGCTCTATCCCATGAACCATCGGATTTTAAATTACCGTTTACTGATTTTAAACCTTGTATCAAAAAGTAACTACGTCAGAAGTGGCAGGTGTCATGGGATGATGCAGTCAATACCAAACTTCATGGCATCAAACCAACCCTGGGAGAATAGATTCCTTCCTACAGAACCTTCATTTGGGATCAGAAGATCATCCGGCCTTGACAGTAACAATATTGATCTTTCTACAATTCAGAAAACGTTTGTCTCGGAAACACCACCCTGGCTCCTTAGAGAAAAATCTGAGACAAATCATTTTATCTTCCAGAACTCGTATCATAAACTTCTCACCGAATTTACAAACTACACTAGAAGTTATACTGATGGATCAATGGATGAGGAAAAGGCTTATGCAGCCTTTGTTAGTGGCAAACACATAACAAAGGATCGTTTGCCAAATGATGCGTCCATTCTGTCAGCCGCAATTAGAGAAGTGGACCTTGCTCTGAAATGTATTGGAAAGAAACGTATATTAAACAGCATTATCTTCAGTGACGCACTATCAGTGCTCCAATCACTACACAATAGAAAACTGAAGACCCATTATCAATCAATCTTCGTACAAAATACTGAGATGAGTACAGCCTACAATATAGTATACTGTTTGTTACCTAAGCATATTGGTATTAATGGTAATAAAGAAGCAGATAGCGCTGCTAACATGGCTCGATCCCAAGAACCATCTGATTTTAAAATACCTTTAATTGATTTTAAACCTCTAATCAAAGAGTACCAAAGGCAGAAGTTGCAGGCATCGTGGAGTGATGCAGTGAATAAAACACTTCACACCATCAAACCAACCCTGTGATAATTATTTCCTTCCTACAGAAGGGAGGAAGTAGTCAATGCAAGAATCCAAATTGGTTATATGTACATATCCCACTTCCACATACTAAAAGGTGAAGATCACCAGGGTGCGTTACTTGCAATGAACAATTCACTGTTAAGCACTTCTTGACAAAGTGTTTCGACCTGCAACCTACTTGTGTTAAGTATTATAATGTACATGACATGAAGGAAGTCTTTTTTACTATAAATATCACTTGTATTTTAGATTTAATGAAGGAAGTAAAACTTTTTTTTAAATTATAAATTATATGCCCATTTTTATGTAATGTACATATCGACCTTTTTTCAACATCTTTTGATCTGTCCTCCTTGACACACACCATTGACATGTCCCATTGATTGGGAAGCTTCATATTTTACTGTTACTTACATATTATCTATTTGGTTTTTTAAATGGCTGGTTGATATTAAAAATCTCTCTCTCTTTCTCTATCTCTCATTTGCAAACCACATACTACGATATCTTTGGATCCATATTGGTAACACTTACAAACAACCATACCATTACTAAAAGAGAGAGAGAGAGAGAGAGAGAGAGAGAGAGAGAGAGAGAGAGAGAGAGAGAGAGAGAGAGAGAGAGAGAGAAAGAGAGAGAATAAATACAATGTTATAATTAGTTACAACAGAAAGTATGCCTGATAATCACGTGAGATTAACTTTAAAAAATGGAATGATTGAATTATTTTTGGTTGGTTTTTCAGTGTAAATAAAACGATTCCCGGTTCATTTCGATGTACATGTCTTTGATCGATCGGCGCCATATTCACTCTTAGCATTTGAACTTGTTTCGTTATTTAAATCGTTTTATATTGATGTCCCAGTCACTGTTTTCCTTTATTTAGTCAAGTTGAATGAAAATGGAAACTCAAAATAGAATAAAATGTGTAATTTCCAAAAGAAATGTGAATTGCAATTGTAGATGTAAAACTACATGTGACTTACAAACTTCAACATTTGACTAATCCAATCGGACAGGATAGACAATGCATCCTATCTCAAATATGACATCAGAAAACCTCTTGATGGATCGTTGTATGTCTTAATATGTTTTGCTAGTTCGCTTTACTGTTCGTCCTAGGACGACAGTCAAGGAAGATATTTTCAAGATAAAATCAAGGAAGAAAAAAACAAATCTGGAATGCTATTTTAAAAGAAGTTGCGGAGATAAAAATTATAATTGCAGTTATATCACCCTAATAATGCGCTGTGACCTAATGTTGGTTATGTACACGTGATTTAGTATGTGTGATTCCATTTTTCTTCCTATTAATATTTAACAGCTTCCAATTTTGAAAGCCGTCATTATTGAACGAAGTGCTCTTATCCATTTTGAAGTACCACTCTTCACGCCGTTATTTTCCATATTCTGTCGAATACAGAATTATCGGTCTCATCGCGAGTTCCTTTGTGACTATTTTCAAGGCGTATTCAAGATTTCATTAAAAATGTTACAAATGCAAGTTAATCCTTTCTAAATGCAGAGAACCGACTATCGTAATAAATGATATATAAATATGTGCAGAAATGCAGTTTATATTTTAATAATATTGCGTATGAAAATCTGTATGAATTGTATTCGGCTATTCTAAATTTTTTTTTGTTGTTATTTAGTTACCCAAAATAACATTTCTAAAGAGAGGAATATGTTGAATACACATTCAAAAAAAATCTTCTTTGGAATGGTGTAGTTTTCGTCTGAAATATGAATAAAGAACGAGTGGGAATAGTGTTTGATTTCCTTTATCAGTACAATTGTGTTCTCTTACAGACCCTTGAAGGATCGTGCAATAAGTCACTGCGGCCCAACAATCCTATTATTTCAAGATTTTGAATTGGTTCCATTCTGATGTGTAGTATGAAATTTCTGTACAGGCTTCGAGGAAGAATGTTTGGAAAGTAAATTATAGTTACCATATTACAGTTTATAACGTCCAAGTCGTTATAATATTTGCATCAAAGGCTGACGTATGTATGTATGTATGTATGTATGTATGTATGTATGTATGTATGTATGTATGTATGTATGTATGTATGTATGTATGTATGTATGTATGTATGTATGTATGTATGTATGTATGTATGTATGTATGTATGTATGTATGTATGTAAGTATGTGTGTGTGTGTGTGTGTGTGTGTGTGTGTGTGTGTGTATGTATGTATGTATGTATGTATGTATGTATGTATGTATGTATGTATGTATGTATGTATGTATGTATGTATGTATGTATGTATGTACGTGTCTGTGTGTTTGTATGTATGCATGTATTATTATTATATAGCGAATGTACATAGGAGTTTTCTGAGGAGTTATAGCAAATATAGATACAATTGAGTTGTTATAAAATATTGAAAACTATCATCGACTGCTAATGATGTTGCACAACTTAACGGCGTGTCCCTGTGTATGTGTGTAGGAATTGTGTATTAGATTATTATTGATGTTGTTGCTGTTTTCCATTGCACTGATACGTTATGTTATAATAAGTGTGGCGAGCATAATACTAAAATGAATGACCAAAACCCATACTAAGAGTAATGTAATGTATATTTAATTTCCATTGCCAGGTAGTTAGTTTTTTAATTATGTATTTTATTTCATTTTGTGCTTTTTATATATTGGCATTATATGTTGGACATATTCCAAACTTAACTTTTTTGTCTATCTGGCCTGATATATTGATTTTGAGTTTCTCGTTAACATATTTATCTGAATCTGTCTGTTGAATTTTGGAAATTCTTTCTAAATAGCCTATATAATTGTTCTTAAAATACATTTTGGATTTTAAGTTTAGTTACCGACTGCTAATTACTACTAAGAGATTTTTTTTAATAAACATAATGAACCTTTCTGAATGTTTATTTCAATTAGATCAGAGATGGCCAAACTTTCCAGTGCAAGGGCCGCATACACAAGATTACAACTTGAGCGGGTCGCATAGTTCATTAAGTAAAATAATTAATATTTGAAATAGCAAAAACAAAAGGTTTTTCCAAAAAACAACATAACTAATTTTCAGTTGTTAATATGTTCTTAATATTTAAAAACTTGCACTTCAAAAGAAGCACGTTTATTTAAAAAACAAAGTAACATAAGCAGAGTCAGTGCGAATGATGATTTGGGGACAAGTTGCTCGTGTTGATCTTTACAGATGAGTGAAGAATTGAATCTGTGAGAAGCGATCTGTTCTTTGTCTTGTTGACTTTCATAGCAGAGAAAGACTGCTCACAAATTTAGGTTGATGCAAACAACAAAAACATCTTTCTGGCAAATTCGTTCAGATTTTGAAACTTTCCTGGGTGTAGAAAAGCATACAACGGAATCAGGGGTTTGGTTTCAAAAGTTCTTCTTAGGTAGTTGTCGACCTGCAAATTAATCAGTTCCATCTGCAGTTTTTCATTGGTTGTTAGAATGTCACAAGCAAAGGGTGAGCTGAACAGGTCGTACTGTTTGTTCCATTGCCTTGAAATCAGAAAACCTCCAGATAAATTCTTCTTTTAAAGCCGTGATCTGACAACCGTACTTGACAGATAATGGTTTTGAAACAGTCTGCGTCTTCACAAGCGGAAAATGAGTAACGCTCTGCTCATTCAGCTGCTTGGCAAAACGTTTAAGCCCCATTTGAAAGGACTTCACTTCCACGTACATTCATGAGTAAATAACCTTTTTCTTGAAGTTTGTGTTCAGCATATTCAATGTTTGCATTTTGTACAGCAAACGTAAAATCACAAATCCATTCTTCTGTATTTGTTTTGAAAAGTCACAAGAGATGTCTTTCATAGTCAAAAACATGAGAAGCTCTGCTTAGAGGTCCCATTTTTCCCATGTTTAACCAGCGGACATTTGTGTGGTACAGCTCATCAATGAAATTATCTTCCATATCTTTCAATCGGCTTCGGAACTATCTGTGTTTCAGTCCCCTTGCTCTTATTGCTTTCACTGTACACATGACTGCATCCACAACATGCTTAAGATTTAAAAAAAAGATATGTGTGATGCAGTGAAAGGACAGTGCACTATGCAATGGGAAATCTTATTTAATTTTATTATTCATTCACTTCACAAGGCCGGAATGTTTACTTGTGAGTGAAGGAGCCCCATCACTTGTAATACTTGCCAGTTTATCTAAGCCTAATCCAGATCTGATTAAACTGTTAATGACACTGTTGAACAAATCTTTCCCAGTACAAGTGTCTTTGAGAGATTCCATAGATAACAATTCCTCTGTAATGTTAAAGTTTGCATCAACACCTCTGATATAAAATAAGCGACTGTGCAGTATCCTTACGATAAGTAAACTCATCCAAAGCAATAGGAAACCACTGAAAACTATAACTAGCCTTTAACAGTTGTTCGTGAAGATTCACTGCAATTGCGTCTATGCGACGAACAATAGTTGTTCGTGCTAATGATATGGCTGCTACGTTTGACTTGGCTTTAGGACACACAACACTGACAACATCAATCAAACAATCATTAATAAATTCTGCTGCCATACTTGGTTTGTTTTGCTTCGCAATTTTGTTGGCCAACACGAAATTTGCCTTTGTTGCATTCTCTTGTAAAGATGAAGTTTTCACAAACACAGCTGTTCTTTCAATATTTTTAGCAGATCAATTGTTTGTTTTGCAGTTCTTGTTTTGATAATTTATTTTCAAAGAATCCGCGCTTAGTTTTAAAGTAACGTTTAAAATTGAACTCTTTGAAAACGGCATTACTGTTTTAACAAATCAAACACACAGCTTTAGCTCCAAAATCAGTAAAAAAAATACTTGTCAGTCCACTCCTTGTTAAACCCGGTGGGAAAAGAATCACAGATATATGAATCGATTGTGAAACAAGCCAAACAAAATTCTGTTGAAAATTTCTATGGCTTTTCCCTCTGCCCGGTGGGAAAAAAAATCATAGATATATGAATAGAATGCGAAACAAGCCAAACAAAGATCTATTGAAATTTCTATGGCTTTTCCCACTGGGTTTGTATATGGCATCGCGTGGTTGCATTTCTCTCCAAATTAGAATGAAATTTTACCCTTTAAAATATTAAATAGCGTGAACATAGGACGTGAGTATTGTTAATTATGGACGAGGCTGCGCTTCATCTTGCGATGGTTGTCATCCAATAACAGTTTTCTGCATTGTCCGTCCTTTTTCGGAGGAGAAACGTGGGTCACGTAAAGTGTAACTGTTCTATCGGTGATGTGCAGTTGATTTGTGTGAAACCAAAAGTGTTCAATCTTGTATATGAATTTTTAAGGTGTCAAGGTTGCAGAACGAGCGACTTCAAACTGTCATGATAAATGTTGAGTCCCAAGCAATCTTCTTCTTTGCATTGCTTTGCTTTTCTGTGTTATTAATAGTGAATCGCATAAATTGTTGGTAAACCATTCTGCTTTCTCCAGCGGTGAGCTGTAATTGAAATCTTTAAACGTCAACTTGTAAATGTAATCCGTGGTTCTTCATTTTCTGTATGAATATTTTACCGTCTCTAGAATGTGGTAATACTTTTCGGGCGCTTCTGGTTGACTTTCGTTGAAACTCTCTAGGACTGGGTATAAACGAAGAAGATGTCGATTTCTGATCACTCATATCGTTTTCAAAACCATTGGCATTGATTTGAACAAAGATGCCAGCTACTGTGCAAGGCGATATGTCACGTCGTCACCTCTTATTTTATTCCTCTTTCATTGCAATCGTGTGACTGTCTCATTAAAAAATGGAAAAGAGAGAGTGAAGAAAGGACGATAAAAAGGGATTTTTGCTGATGTAGTGTGACATTGTATTACAACTTCTACAAGAGAAAATACCAGAAAGAAATGTTTGTGTCTTTTGGCTTTCATATTTATATAAATAAGGAACTAGGCTTACACATTTACCCACGTACATCATTCACTCAATAATGATGAGAAAACAATAGATTTAAGTTTTACTTGATTTGGCAGCCATTGAGTATTTACTCTTTTCTAGAGAGGTACCATAACGAAGTCGAACGTCTTTGCGGAAATTGTGCATAGTGTAGTAGAGAGATCATTGATGCCAGTATCTCAGTGTCAGTCAGTGTACAGGGATTACTGACTGGGATGCAATGTTTGTCTCGGGAAGGTCTGTTTCTCTTGGTTCGGCTTACAAATATATGATACATTTTGCTCAGACACCTTGTCTCTCTAAAAATATCTAGTATCACCGTGAGGTTTCACTGGCACCATCCTCCTTCTCTCCTTGGCACATTCACGTATCTTCTCGTCTTCTTATTTTTCTTCTCGCTTCCTTCCTGCCTCTTCTTCTCGCTTCTGCTATTGAATGACACGTACTTTTTCTGCTTATTTATGCCACTGTAAACATTTCTCTCATTCTTCTTTCTGCCTCTATCTAAAATGATCGACTTGAGATAAGGAACGAGACGGTGGTGAAAGTGCTGATACCATAAAAATTATTGAGAAGATGAGTGAAAATCAACTAAATCTCAATTAGAATAATTCTGAAAGTATCACTGTGGTTGGATTGGTTGCCACCATCCCACCAGTCCTCGTTTCCACTCCAGGCGTAACCCAATTCATCATCTTTATAGTTTCAGTCATGTTCTAACAATGTCGCACTGATTTATTACACAAAGACGCTAGGGCACCTATATAGCGTTTATAACATCACACGTAGCTCTCTTCTGAATGACTCCGCGCTGTAACTGAATTTTGTATCGAGTGTTTGGATTGTGGAAAGATGTCAATCCTTTTCGGTCCGCCCTTGATCTATAAATACTCGTAGTCTACCTTTCCTACCCTTGACTATATTGCCTATATATAATAATAACACCTTACAACCTAATCTCTGAAAGATCATATATTAACATCTCTAATTGAGCAAAATCTCGTAGACCGAAGGTGAAAGCTATTATTAACATAAGAGCATATAGGTTAATACCAAACAGATCCAAAGAAAATATCTTATAAGGTGATCCAACACCCTAAAGAATCAAGCTCCGCAGCACAAGATGGCAAAACAAATATTAAAATGTAAATATGGGCCAAATTATTCCAGATAAGGTGGTCTAAGCGCCAAGATCATCAGGCCCAGCAGCACAAGGCTGTAATAAAATAACTAAACATTAGAACTTAAGTATATATTCCAACCTTAACAACGTATTAGGTGGACCTAAGTCCGGACCATCATGATCATCCACGCTAGGTTGCAATCTTGTTTAGGAAATACAAATACCTGTCCTCTAGGTAAAATCCCTCTTCAATGCTAACCACTTCAAAACAAAAAGCAAAGAGATTATTCTACAATTCGTGTAAGACGACATAATTAATGTTTTTTATTTATCGGTAATCGGAAAATCTTCAAATATTAACATTACACATAATATTTTATAACGTTCTTGCGATAATGTTGGTACGTTTGTAATATATGGGGCGTACAAGGGTATTTGTGAAAGTTTCCCGCCATTTTACAGGGAAATCATGCTGCTCACCTCTGGTTTTTTCTTTATGGTATCTATCTGTACGTTTTCGACTTTTCTGAATATTTGCATAGGTCCTTTATTCATTAAAATAGCCAAGAAGGTGCAACGTAAATATCAAATCTAATTGCTTGGCCATAGGCAAGACCCTGTTTATTTTGATACGTACGACGTCGATAAAAAGGGATATAAGCGATTACAATTCAAGTGTGTATGCACTATAGACCATTGTCTACAGAACAAACATAAGTAGGAATTAACTGTGAAATAAACGTTACAATCAACAAGTAGTCCCTAATTGTATAAATTATTGCGTGTGCATGATATATAAATTGCTCTCACCACACCAATGCAGTAAAACGTTTTATATCGACAAATCTTTGAGTATTGTGCAGCCGGCATTTCATTAATTAGAAAATGCATTTTGTTTGGCCGATGAGTATAGTTGCACTTTTTATATCGTTCTTCGAAAATGGAAATGTGAAAGGGAGTAATTTAGAATACAAGTGGCTCAGAAGCTGAAAGAAATGATTGATCTCAAAGAACACTTGGAATCTTTACAGAAAGACATTGAAAAGTATATTTCATCGTTTTCAAACAACAACGGACTGATGAAACTCAATAGTATGGTACAAGCGCTGGCGCAAGAAAAGGTCATCCGAATTAACTTTGGAAAGAAAATAGATTCTATGCGAAAGGCATATCGGCAACAACTAGAAGATTTAGCGACAACAGTTGGCAATATTGACCTGCATAATGAAAATAGACTACTTGCCAATACCAATGCCACTGAAGTATCATTCGAGTCTAAAATCGAAGAAACAGTCAACAATATCGAACAGAAGTTTAAAGGAAGGATGTCAAAACTAAATCAGACGCTTGGGAATTTATATGAAGAGATCAGTCAGGGGCGTTTTCCTAAGTAAGGAAAGTAGAAGATGTACTAGTTTCCTATTACAAATGTTTTAAAATACCTGTCTTTTGTAGACTTCATATTTAAAGATAATCAAGAAACACGATGGATGATTGCACGTTAGATAACGTACATTTTATGACATTTAATTACCGATATCCGAGTCTTATTAACTGCAGGATACAAATGGCATCATCATGGTTGATACAGATAAGCACAGATCTATTAACGTTAGCTCTTTATGTGCAAATATTAATATATGTTCATCTTGACAAATAATAGATAAATGAAACATTACAAGTCAAAGAAAGTAAAAGCAGATTTGACTGTCCTTATAAAATACTTGACAAATAATAGATAAATGAAACATTACAAGTCAAAGAAAGTAAAAGCAGATTTGACTGTCCTTATAAAATACTTGACAAATAATAGATAAATGAAACATTACAAGTCAAAGAAAGTAAAAGCAGATTTGACTGTCCTTATAAAATACTTGACAAATAATAGATAATTGAAACATTACAAGTCAAAGAAAGTAAAAGCAGATTTGACTGTCCTTATACAATTTCCTGATTTCCTGGCGAGTTATAATTTTTTCAGTTAGATCAAATCTACAAATTTAGTTATCAATAATATCAGTAATGTACCTATTGTAACAGAATTGTTACCGAGTGGATGGTGGATTAAATGAACAACACAAACACAATATGTTAAAGATGATGTGAATTTATGAAATTAATGAAAAATAATGATGTATCAACACAATAACTCATGCGTTCAACCCACAATCACAGTTCACAACCATTCACAATTTAAAACAGATATAAATATTAATACAAATTAAACACAGATCCAACGAACCTCCTGGATTACACAAATGTTTCAAATAAAATGGAACCTTTACAAAATTTATATTATCGCACGTATAAATTGCAATAACAAATACAAACATCAAATTATATTATTGCATGTATGAATTGCAATAACAAGTACAAACATCTACATGTATTAAATCAAGTTACAAACTGTTATTGAGATTCATGTAATTCCTTGGAATACTACCAAGATTCAAAGTAACTCTGTGTAAATAGATCAATGTATTCAATTGTAACCACAATTGAAACACACACATGCGTCTTGACCCTGTACAACCGTACGATTCACCAACTGTTGAATCGCCGCACAGCTTCTCCGAATACCTAGGGTTGACCCAATACTTTTATCGGGCGTTTGCCCTTCACGGATCCACTACAGTCATACGTACAGACAGCATACAGCACCTACTAGAACCACAAATCCCAAACATTTAGATGCTAACCCGGACGTTTACACCTCTAGACAGCTCCGGACACTCGGACATTTAGACTTCTAGATAGTTCCTGATATTTACACATCACGACAGACATCCTCGGACATCGTGACCTCCTGTTCACGCCAGATACAAACGTAGACGGACAGACAGTCAGACAGACAGACAGTCAGACACTTCAAATTAAGCGCACAATCAAATGGCAAATTAAACAGCACAATCACGGCACAATCACGGCACAATCAATCACATTCAGCTACAACAAAGAAACCAAACTAATAATAGTTGTTTTTAAACAATCTAAAATTTAGATTACGCTATTGCATTTAAAGTCTAATAGTGACTAGTAATTGCAAATATTCAACGGTTTAAATCTGTATTGTAATAAAGGCATCATTACATGAAATGATAAACTGAATAAAATTCACTGTAAATAAAACGAAATTTAAATTTAACACTCACCCCTTTGGCTGGACAAGGAATGACGAGCTATCTCTCCTTTGACAAGATACTTTTGACTCATAATCTTTCTAGAAATATTCTGCCTTATATGTTCCCAAATAGGTGAGCAGAATTCAGGGCAAAATTCCCGTGCACCCCGTGATTATAATGTTCCTGACTTCAAGTGATTTCTAGTCAGGTACATGTAAATCGCTACACGTCGCTTACCTTGAAAAACACTTATTATTCACCCCAGGTAACGCATGTACGACGAAACAAAAAATGGTGAGATTAGTTTGCATCCTAGAAACAATTTCAATTTTCGCCTAATTCTGTGACACCTCTCCGACGAACAATGTATATTATTTAACATTTGATACTTGATCCTAGATTTTTCCCAATACATACCTAAATGTTAATTTAGACGTATACATATATTACTGGCATGTAATTATGTCAGCGTTTGGATATCTATCTATCTATCTATCTATCTATCTATCTATCTATCTATCTATCTATCTATCTATCTATCTATCTATTTATCTATCTATCTATCTACATACATACATTCCAACATATATATATATATATATATATATATATATATATATATATATATATATATATATATATATATATATATCGTTTTGATTCATAACAGGTTATTACATACTCTTACCGAAGACCAGTCGTAAATTGTGAATATCGAACGATTATTTTATGAGATATATAGTGGGTTCGAGTCTCAGATTCAGTCATTGTGGGTATGTGCTAAAGCTTTCCAGCAGCTACTCCTTGGTCTGTGTTTTTATGGTTGTTTTCTCGGATTCTGGAAGTCGTGTATAGTTTATCATATGCTAAGAACTGGCGTTAAACCATACAACAACAACACCAACAACGAGATGTATCATACAATAACGTCCCACAATTAGACTTTAAAATTATCTTTTTAAATAATAATTTGATTTGGAATCCAGAGACAGCACGTAATGCGTGGAGGTGTAAATAATTGCTACAGTTAAAATTTCATGTTGGGATCATATATATCATGACTGAAAAATGTCATGGCTTTCAAAGTATAACTAATCGAGTATTTATTTCAAGACGTATTTACATTTTAATCGCTTATTAATCACATACTTCTTCAAATACTTACGAGAAAGTTATATATCAATGTATAGAAACAGAGAAAGAAGTTTCTATGAAACTCAAATTTGATGTATTTGATGAAGTCTTATCTTCACCAATATCTTATCACTCCAATATATATATATATATATATATATATATATATATATATATATATATATATATATATATATATATATATATATATATATTATAATAAGATTAAGTTTCGGTATTTAATCTTTCCTTCTTCATATGCCTTAATTTCAAGTGTGATATATTCTGATGCAATGTCGTCATCTATTGTCTAATAGTTTCTTGAAAATTTAGGCTTATATTATAAATCACGGGACATAAGGGCCGGAGACGGCCTTTGGAGGTAAAACAAATTCAAGGGGCAACCAAACGTTCCGAAACGTACAAATGCATTTGTCGGGGTCTTACAGAGCACATAACCTGTCTAAAATGATGAGGTCCTGAATTATCGCCTACTACAGTTGGTATCCCTATTACCACGACAATCACAATAGGTCATATTTGATCTTACATGAGAGATCAGACTCTTTGCTCAATAATGCTGGGAACGTGGCTAACCATTTAGGTTCTTTTGCAAGTATTTAATATAAAACTATTTTCCTCTTGTACAACTTGTATGCCATAGTTCGGTATACATAACTAAGAAAATACAGAATAATCTATCTATTGAGCTTTGGGCATTACTAGATGAGGGGAATCGGCCCACTGAGATGGCATTAGCTGATGGTTCTCCGGTACAAAGGAGTAATGTCTATTAATAGGTATTCAGACGATTTTTATTATTTGTTACGAACTAGAAGGCGGATTTCCTACACGGAGGTAGTCAAAGAGCAATTATATACAATGTGGCCTATGATGTTAGTATGGTACCAGCTGTCGGGAGATCGAGATGTCGAGTTCCTTTTGATAACAGTGAGTATAATGCTCCCTTTCTGTGTACAATCAGCCACGAACGACCATCTGAAGATACAAGATAATGATGTCTGTCCTGTATGACATTTAATTGTGACGTTTCCTGCTTAGGCGTGTTTGGAAGCTGTCACACTAAAAGACAGGTATACATTTCATAGGTTTACATAGGAAAAGCTCTAGAAAGAAGCCTGTATTAAATAATTTAAAGAACTATTTGATGTAAAACCTGACACATCTAATGCAGAATTTGTTTGCAAACTAAAATCATTTCCCCCCTGACTTCCAATTAATTGAAATGTGTTTCAATCCTATTTTTAAACGGATATTCACATGCAAAAGTGTTTTGCTTCAATTGACAGATTGCTCTGGATTTAAAATGTTGCTGTCAAATTACAGATAATCATAACGTAATACATTTTCACCAATAATATGGTCATGTTTTCAAGGAAAAGCATATTAATTTCTGGTAAGGTTCATAGTTCTTGAATTAAAGAATAATAAACGTGCTAAATATATCCCTGTCTATCAAAATAGAGTGGTTGATGCTCTTTCGTGATTTCGTGCTTACATGTTCATAAATTCTGAAACATCCATTCATCCACAGAAAGATATCCTATTATCATGTTACCTACCAAAATTTCCATTCCCTGGACACTATTCGCCTATATAGGCTTGCATATACCGTTTTGACGATTTAATGTCGCTGCTCACAAGAGATAACATTTTGTTTCGTACATCGCATTATCGTATTTGTTCATTACCTGTTTCACATGAAATATTCAGCCAAAATAATGTATGCTTACTTAACGTCTGTTTCTTACGTTTATGAGATTATATCTTATCCAGATCGCATGTCATGTTTCATAGTAACATAGCTAGTTTCATGTTTATTTATTCAATAGTTCCTGTGGTAAATTCAGATACGAGTTCGATTCATTTTGTAATCCTATCTGGGTCTGTTACATGTATCACTCACTCTGTGCCTTTAATGGTTTGGCTATAATGAGTCAACCTAAATTCACATTACATCCACAATGTAATTCACTTATGCGATAATATTGACAGGAAATTTTCCCAGGACAGTGGTTGTTAAGTTCCCATAAATTCTAATATAACCGCGAACAGGCTTTAGGGTTCATACTTGAAACGATCAAATACAATTCCAAAGTCATGTCAGTTGCTCAAACGCTTTAACTATTGACTTTTTATTGTAATGCGCTTGATATCCAGTTGAAGCAGAATGGCTAATTTACTACACGGTGGGGAATGATGTTATTATGGTACACATATTTGCCATGTTGAGTGTCGATTTGTTTGTTATAATTTTGAGTAGGCCTCATTCCGTTCCCGGTCAATCAACCAAGGAAGCCCAACCCACTTGACAATTGGTATAACGATTCAGTTTTGCAGCTTACATACAATACTACTTTCCTTAAGTGTTTATCATCTGTGTGACATGACATATTCACTTTCCTTAAGTGTTTATCATCTGTGTGACATGACATATTCACTTTCCTTAAGTGTTTATCATCTGTGTGACATGACATATTCACCTAAGAGACTTCTTACTTATTCTCATGTAACCAGCTAACAGCAAACTTTATGCAAGAACAGCCAATCAAATCCGATCATCAGCGGATTCAGAACAATTTACTAGTCAAATGACAGTTGTAAACATTGAATGATTTACGCAGTTTCTTCTCCGGATTAAACGATGTATATGCTGGTGAAAGTAGGGAAGAAATGTTGTGTTGAGGGCAAGGATCAAATTTAATCCCGCCTGCAATCCGTCGAGGTATACAGAAAAGGATTGACTATGTAAATGTAATTTAGTACGCGTGTTTCTATCTATTGGTACCTAACTTCGAAACACTATATTCTCATTAAGGTATTCTGGCAAGTTAGATCAGTGAAGGACACGCTTATTTAACACGGATAACTATAACTTATCTTATAAATAAAATAAATACCCGCTTGAACTTTTCATTTGAAGCGCTAGCGCTTTTATCTTCGTAGACCAAAGAGAGTAATCTATCGTTGAGATAGTTCATATCGGAGATAATTTGATTTAGTTGTTGTTGTTGTTGTTTGATCGCCGTACGTGAAGTTGTTAAATCGACTAACAGAGATCGTTGCAGATAATTTCGAAGCTGGTTTAGCTTTGTATGAAATAATTGTTTCATCGCGTTAAAGATCCCAAGCAAACTTTTCGCCCTGATAATAAAAACGCCTTGAGCACCTAGAGCAAATCGCCATATTATATTGCCGTACTCGTTATATTCATAACGTTTAAGTGTATCAGTTTCTATCCCATCATAAACATCATACGAGAACATTTGATTGACCTTACTGTCTCGGAGAAAATTAATGTCAAAATTGTAATTAAATTTGGGATCTTGATCAGGTAATTCATCAGTGAAGAAATCAGACAGCTTCGGTTCCGGTAATTGAAAATGAACCTCAGGGAGACTATAAACTACACTTCGTGGATCCGTGGGAAGAATTCATCAATGGTGTCACTAAGTTTTTGGCGCATCCATGGTACGTTATATCCCGAAAAGTTAAACGTGGGAATATCTTCAACGCGGATATTATGCTTTGCTGCAAATTCTGTTCTCGTTGCAGGATGATCATCACCTAATATAAATTGAATAACTCGTAAATTATATTCATCATTATCGGCGATAATTCGGTTACACACTTCATGTATTTGATGACATCATCTCGGTTTGGTGGGATTGTACTGATTGCTGTTACAATATAGCCTCTAAATCACTCAAATTCGTTATTCATCGCTGTGAGATATTCAGAAACAGCTGAGTCATCTATTTTAAAATGCCCAGTAGTATTGGCTTCCATCTGTCCTCTTAAGCGATTAAAAGTATCATCTAATGCTGAATATCTTCAATCAAAATCAGCATCGTGATAATCTTCCTTCGTGGAAATATAGTCTTGTTTTAATGGCTCACGTGGCAGATCTTTTATGTCAATGGTGCCTGGGATATACTCAGGCCAACCTAACAAATTTCTAATCGAGCTATCATACATATCTTATTTCAATGGGAGATTTATCCGGCTCATCCTCGACGATTATTATATTTTTTCCTGTGATTGCTTCAATTCCATTTATGATCTCCGCGTTGATATCTTCGATGTCATATGCGTCAGAAGGTAAATGTAACGTGTGCCATTCTGGTTCACCTGCGGTTCCATCTGGTTTGAATGTACTTTTATACGAGAATGTAAAACTATTATTGGGTGGTTTACCATTAAACGGTTCCGATCTGACATTGGGCCAGCTATAGTAACATCTTAATTGTGTTAGTACTATCTCGGATGCTACCAACGGGGGTGTAAATTCAATGCTGAACTCTGGTGTTTTCGTTACCAGCGATATCAATTGTGTCTTTCCCGGAGTTCTATTTTCCACAATTCGTTGAAGTAGTTCTTGCGGTGTTGTCATTGTTATTATCATTATCCTGCTCTAATTTTGATATCGCGGAATCATAACTACGTACTATCGCTGAAAACTCGCTATCGGATATTAATCTGTCATCGAGCGACGATGATATCATCGAGGATAATTGCGAGTACGCGTTAGAAACTGTGTGGAATTTAACAACATAATCATGTAATTTTCGTTGAGAACACGACGATAGCTTTTATGTTATTCTGGTGACTATTCCTGCTATGGTTACCAACGCGGATATACAAATTGGGATGACAACCGGAGCGATCATTGTCACAGAGGCTAGTATAATACCGGCTCCGGCGATTACACCACTCATCGAGTATATGGTTACATCAATAACGGTGGTCCGCTGTTGGTATTTTTTTAATTTTTGTTTGGTACTCCTCGGCGAGGGTTTTGAGTTCAGTTTGAAATTAACTTACCTGATCATAGCGGTATTGAGATACTGAAGGTATCGTCGGTGATGAAATAATCGGTGATGATATTTTGTTTTCAAATCATTTACGATTTCAATTGAAACCGCTAGCTGTTTAATTGTTTACTTAAATCCACTACAAATTACACATACCATGTTATTGATGCCCTAGCTAGATTATTACCAGTGGATTATATCGTGAACTGTTCAGTTGTATCCTTGTCGATGATTGTTGATATCGTATTGTTGACCCCAGTTGAACTCGACGATGATATATTAAATTGAGTCGGCGACACTATTGTTAATCGATAAATACCCTTGACGGTTGCAGTGATATTTAAAATATTATTTAGTAGGGTCCATTCAAATGATCCGTGTTGAATCGTGTATACTACGTTGTTAGTTTTCTCATGAGGAATTTTTGTTTTTTCAACGATTGCTATCATCCTTATTGCATCATCCTTGATTGACTCGATGGTGATTTTCATCTCATTGATGAATTTTTTAATATCCGGGAGTTTTGTATCAATTTTATCCAGCGTGGTTGCAAAAAATGTATCAATGATATTTTTACGAAATGAAGTAAACTTTTCAACGTGATCTGCATATCTGACTTGAAGTGTTGTCAGTTCCAATATAGAATTTTTTTATCTCTGTGAGCGTCGGTGTGGACACTAGTGGATTACCAATAAATTCTAACACAGGCTTATCAATATTATCCACGATGAATTTTTGTAAATCAGTGAATGTAATTATATGAGCGTTGTATTCATCAGTTTTTTTTTAGATCCTCGACAAAGATTTTAACGTTTTGTAAATCCGTAGTTGTATTTATTTGATCGCGTATTTTTTTAACTCATCTAAGTTTGCTATCGATGAGATAACTCTCTTGATCATTCGTTTTACTTGCCCGATGGTAACTTCTTCTTCGGAACGACGTGATACTGATCTTCCCCAAATATCTGCCATGTTATATTACATATATCTTTTTAAGTGATTCACCATCGTGTACTCGTGGACGACTTTATGAGGTAATTGCGACGACGTTGAGATAGCTGTCAACGCGTTAAGAACCTCTCGTCCACATATCGGAGGGTCGGTTAATGTCTGTGTGGGCCGCGTTGAGTACCATATTGGCTTCTTAGTTCGAGTTCAACTTAGACATATATTTGACAAATTCCCTTGGCGGAGGCAACCCATACGAGTCAAAATAAATAATTGATCGGGGATGTATCGCGTAACACACCCAATGCGTTCCAGGTCCAGTGTTATCATCAAGATTAATTATACAAGTTTCTGGGACATGTGGTTGTTTCGGTAACTGATCTTTCATGAATACTACTCTGAAATGTTTTATTGGGAGTTTCTTTACTGCGTCGGAGAGGTCAAAATTAGACATTGCAACCACAGAAGTTATCCCAGTAACATTTTTGCCAGCGAGAATGGACCTATGAATCCGCCCTGTTGAGTTCCCAACCCCCGTCCATAGTGCTTTGTGTACCGGCTTCCCGGTACTCTGAATCCTTTTCCCTTTTTTTACACCCCTTTCCAACAAATTTAACTATAAGATTGCTACCAACAGCACCAGCAGCGCCTAGTCCAAGTGCTTTAAGAGCAGGAATAGCTAGTGCAAGAGGAAAAATTCCACCGGATTTAATCATATCGTTGACCGCGGCTTGTGAAAAAGTCACCTTAACTCCTGTACCAGCTTTTAACGCTTGATCAAAATGATTAAATTGAGTTTTTGTCAGCGATAACATATTTGATCCACCTGTCATTTGTTCCTTTTTTAGCGTTATTGCTGTGCCATACGTAGTATAATTTTTCGATTGTAGTTTTTTTTTACCTGATCAGGTGTCAGGGCGACATTAACATGATTGTACGACATGTTATTTAGATAGTGATAATCTAATTATCCCGTTACATGTTTTCAATAGGTGCGTCCGTGACTCGCATTTTTCCAACACCACCTTCGAGCGTCATAAATTTATCACTGAGAATAACAGCAATTGCTCTAAATCCTCCAAGAGCATTGCCGATTCGAGCCTGAAATTTTACATCAACGGTCGAATGTTTAGATAGATCAAGATGTTGTAGTGAAAAAAAATAAATCGGATACAATTGTTTAAAATCCCATTGTGATATTCGTAGTCCAGTATCGACGTTTTGATCACGACCCATATAAGACCACAACCGATGATACACTCTACCTATTTGATTGCTACCGTAATCGAGAATAAGTTGCTCTGCTGGTTCTTGCTGATTACTTACTCGCAATGATACCTCACTGACATTGCATTTATCAAATATCATATGAGACCGCAATTGTAAACTATCATCTGCAATCTCCGCTATTTTTTGCGTTCTATTTACATTTTGTAGCGCAACAAAGTTATGTCTCGGCGCGGTAACATTTTTCTTTAGCGCAAGCTGCCAAGTAAAAACACCAACAACTTTACTAGTTATGGTAGCTGTTGTAATATCAGACCAACTCAGTAATGATTTTCCTCCATGATCCATAAAAGATAGCAATCGCGTCTCAAAAGTCAACGACGGAGTCATAATTGGCATCCACAGAGCTAATTTTGTCAATTCCACTTTACCATCAGGAACAGGAGTAGCACCACGCCAAAGAGCATAATCTTCGGTTGTTCTTTGTGTGAGTACTACAATATGACTAGAACCAAAGATAACGATTCTGATATCTCCACAAAATCCAAATATATGCTACAACGAAATCTCACATGAAAATCTACCAAGTTTATCTATGTTCTTTTATCACGCTGCAAATCCTACGTTGTAAGTAGGATTATTACCAAAAACAACAGCTTCAACATCAGCATCATCATTAGCAGCAGCTGTAACCTTCTTTGGTCGTCTTAGCGTAAAAGGATTATCATCAGCGCTATTGGTAGTATCCTTAGCAAACATCATCGAATGACCCGCAGATTTAATAAAATCATCAGAGTATCTAGCTAAACCCATTATTGTGGTTGCAACATCAAAATCGTTATCGATGGATTCGATTCTAGTAGAATTGATTAAATACTGCGCGTTGATAAATATCGCCATAATACCATTGTTGACAAACCCAATCGGAATAATTTCGAGATTATCAGCATCAACAAATGGAGTATGATCATTTTTTACTAGTCTCCCCTCTACCTCGATCAATGCTTCACATGGTAAAAAGTATGTGTAACAGAATTGTTACCGAGAGGATGGTGGACTAAATGAACAACACAAACACAATATGTGAAAGAAAATATAAATTTATGAAATAAATTATTAATGAAAAATAATGATGTATCAACACAATAACTCATGCGTTCAACTCACAATTACACTCAACCATTCACAATACATGAATAAATGAAATATTAATACAAAATAAAACACAGAAACAAAGGAATCTCTTGGACTATACACAGATCCAAGGAACCTTTACAAAAGTTATAGTAACGCAAGTATAAATTACGATAATAAACACAAAACATCAAACTATACTATCGCACGTATGGATTGCGACAACTAGCACGAACATATACATGTATTCAATCAAGATGCTAGCTTTTATTGAGATTCATGCAATCCCTTGAAATACTATTGTGATTTGAAGTAACTATGTAAATACAACAATGTATTCAATTGTACTACAATTGTAACACACACATGTGGCTCGACCCTGTATAACCGTACGATTCACCAACTGTTAAATAGCCGCCCAGTTTCCCCGAAGACCTAGGGTTGACCAATACTTTTATCGGCCGTTTGCCCTTCACGGATCTACCACAGTTATACGTACAAACAGCATACAACATCTACTAGAACCAACGGTCCCAAATACTTAAGATGCCACCCCGGATGTTTACACTTCTAGACAGCTCCGACACTCAGACTTCTAGATTTCCGGATATTTACACATCACGACAGATGTAGACGGACAGACAATCCGACAGACAGTCAGATACCTCAATTTGATCTCACAATCAAATGGCTCACTTAATCACAATCAGCAACAATTTCAGAGACATTCAGAGACGTTCAGCTACAATCAGATACGTTCAGATACGTTCAGCTACAATCAGCAACAATTTCAAAGATGCTCCGCTACAATATCAGCAACAATTTCAGTTACGATATCAAAGATGTTCCGCAACAAATCAGCTACGATATCAAAGATGTTCCGCAACAAATCAGCTACGATATCAAAGATGTTCCCAGAGATGTTATCAGATGCGTTATCAGATATGCTGTCAGCTACAATAAAGAAACCAGAATAATAATAATTGTCTCAAAAAATAATCTAAACCTTAGATCACGCTATTGCATTTAAAGTCTAATAGTGACTAGTAATTCCAAATATTCCACGTTTAAAATCTGCATTGCAATAAAGGCATCATTATATGAAATGATAAACTGAATAAAATTCACAATAAAACGAAATATAAATTTAACACTCACCCCTTTGGCTGGAGATTGAAAGACTAGCTATCTATCCTGTGATTAGATACTTTTGGTCCCGTAATATTGATCATAAATATTCTGCCTTATATACCCTCAAATAGGTGAGCAGAAATCACGGCAAGATTACCGTGCACCACGTGAAACTAATGTTCCGGACTTCATGTAATTCAAAATCAGGCACATGCAAATTGTTACACGCCGCTTACCTTGGGAAAAACCACTTATTCACCCCAGGCAACGCATGTACGACGAAACAAAAAAAAAGTGGTGAGATTAGTTTGTACATCAAGAAGAAAATAAATTCAATTTTCGCCTAATTCTGTGACAATACCTCCCCCCTAAGAATAAAAATGTACACATTTTTAAAACTAACACAGAATAGAAGAAAAATAACTACTGATGATATCTACAACATTTGCACTGGTTATACTACAATCTGGATTTTATTACTGGGCAAATTCATACAAATTTCCCATCATGCCCTACACAAGTAGTCTGCGAATATATTTTCAACTCCCCTTATTGACATTGTCGCTCTGTCTCTTGATATACAACTTGAGCATGTTAGCATGGAATGTCTTTAAATTACCGTCCATGTCAATTTTATAAGCCATGTCACCTGTTACCTCTTTAACTTCATAGGGACCTTTCCACTGGACTAATAACTTATTTGAGCTCGTTGGAAGAAGCAATAGAACCTGATCTCCTACAAGAAATTTCCTATTTCGCGCTCTGCGGTTATAATACTTCGCATATCTGCGCCCCGATTTAATCAATTCGTCACGTGCCATCTGGCATGTACTCTCAAGTTTATTTCGTAGATCTAACACGTACTGGTAAGTTGTTTTTATTTCCTCGTTCGCATCATCACCAGTCCATAGCTCGCGTAGTATCCGTATCGGGCTTCGAACTGTTCTACCATACAACAGTTCGAAGGGTGAAAACCCTAAACTTTCCTGCGGTACTTCACGGTACGCGAACAGAACAGCGTTTAAATAACGGTCCCAGTCTTGCGGACGTTCCGCGTACATCTTTCGTAGCATGCTTTTCAGGGTACCATTCAACTTCTCTACCAGTCCATTGCACATCGGATGGTATTGGGTAGTGTTTAGCTGTTTGATGGATAACAGACTACTTATTTCACCCATGAGGTCAGAGGTGAATTGGGCACCACAATCAGTGAGGATTTCTTCTGGCACCCCTACTCTACTGAAGAAATCAACTAATGCTTCAGCTACCCTTTCCGTTTCAATAGTTGGTAACGCTACGGCTTCGGGGTATCTGGTCGCGTAATCAACCAGAGTAAGAATATACTGATTCTTTCCTTCGGTAACTAGGTGTATTGGTCCTACAATATCTACTGCCACTCTTTTAAACGGTGTATCTATTAATGGCATCTGTCCTAAGGGCACCCTTGTGACCCTTCCCTTACATACGGTTTTCTGACATACGTCGCACGACCTACAGAACCGTGTGACATCGCCATTAACACCGGGCCAGTAGAATTCAGCGACTACCCTGCTAGTGGTCTTAGCCTTACCTAGGTGTCCTGCCATGCTTGACTCATGCGCCACCCCAAGTACTTGAGATCTATATCTCTGGGGTACGACCACTTGCCAATACTTCTTACCCTCCCGAGCGCTAAACTCCCTATGAATTCATCCGTTCTTGCGTACGAATCTCGAGCTACTCCCACGCTTGCAATGTTTAATCGCGCCGGACGTGATTTTCTCAACATTTGTTCTGATGGATTCATCACGTTCTTGCTCTTGTTTGAAATCATCACGTGAAATTCCTGAGATCGATTCAGGGACTATTAATTTATGAAACGCGGTTTTCTCTCGCCGTGTTTGCGCTCGCGTTTCGATTGCAAAGGCCAAAGGTATTTTAAAATCGGCCATGGTTGGAAGACGCGAACCTTCAAGATTACCGATCGTCAGATATTAAATAGGGTTTTCCATACAAAGGTCATCAACAGTTCCAGTTAGGAAAGGTGTTTTTACCGTGATCCTTGCTACGGGAATGCGACCGATCGTCTGATCAAGTAACATACATGGGGACTCCTACCCGAGCATTTGGTTATCCTGCACGAGACTACGTTTGATCACTACGCCAGTGCAACCAGTGTCACGTAATACTACGACTTCTCGACCGTTGACAAACCCTCTCGCGGTTGGTACACGCGCTTCGGGAAATAGACACGTGCCAAGCGAATGAATACAAGGTTTTACCTGTACGATATTATCAGATATACCTTTACTTTGTATAGCCACTGCTACCTTATGTACAAGTCCCTTTCTTTTAGGACAGTCTTTTTGAACATGACCCCATGCATTACACAAGTAACATTGCACACGCTGAATAACTGGATTCCTAACTGACCTATTTACCTCAGCTGATTTTACAAGCTCACCAAGGCATAGGTCTCGCAGACTGGTTTCCAGACTTAAAACCTTTTAAAACCACGTTCTGGGTTCCCCCATGAGCTTCGGCAAAGAAATCGGCTTGCGTAGCCATATATTTTACGTTTGTGAAGACTTTCTCTTTCAGAAATTGATCTAATTCTCGCCCAACTGTATTAAATAATTGATCTCTGAGCAAGAAATCAGTCAACCCTTCAAACGTTTTCACCGCTTTGCCGCATTCAATCCACCGCTCAAAATAGTTTGCAATTCTAACGGTGAATTGACCAAAGGTTTCTCCCTTATCGGGCTTGCTATACCTGAACTTTTTACGAAAATCCTGTTCAGTGAGCTCGTACCTTTAGAGAAGTGCTTCCTTTAGGACGTCGTACTTAAACACATCGTCTCTCGGAAGTCGCGAGTATACATCCAGTGCTTTACCCTTTAAAAGAGCACTAAGATGCAATGCCCAGTCATTTTGACTCCACTTCTGGTTTTCGGCATACCGCTCAAAGCGATGAAGATAACTATCCATGTTATCTTTTTCATCGTCAATGGAAGGTAATTTGGGGCCCCTTAATTTGCTAAAGGCAGAATCGTGTTCTCTTCCAGATGTCGCTAATTCTACCTTACGCTCATGATCCCGTTGCTTTGGTTTTTCTTCTAACTCTATTCGCTTTCCCTCCGCTTCCATTTCCCATCCTATCCTGTCCTTTTCGGCCTGCTTCTCTAATTCTATCTTTTCCCTTTCGGCCTGCTTCTCTAATTCTATCTTTTCCCTTTCGGCCTGCTTCTCTAATTCTATCTTTTCCCTTTGGGCCTGCTTCTCTAATTCTATCTTATCCTTCTCAAAGGCCCATTTCCTTTCTTCGGCTTCCCCCTTTTCCCTTTCGAATTCCCTTTCTAATTCCCGTTTCCTTGCTTCTGCTTTCCCTTTTTCCCTTTCTAATTCCCTTTCTAATTCCCTTGCCCTTGCCCTTTCTTCCTTTTCTAATTCCCTTGCCTTTGCCCTTTCTTTCCTTTCCCGGGCTTGTTCTTCCTGAATAAATTTCCTTAGACTTTCACCTTCATACCCAAAATTCTTTGCCTAAGGCAACCAAGTCCTTAAAGGATGACATGACAATGACAATTGTAATATGAATATAGATAGGTAACCAAACCAATTCTTTCAACACGTTTATACTGGACACACGGACCTAGATAAACTAAACAAAAATAAACCCCAACTTGAGTATTATCTTGTCAAGAAGGTCACGCTCAAATATAAACATTAAATGTATACTTTCACAAAAATGATTGACAGTTCACTTAATCCAGCGATCCCACTTCTGACACCATTGTAACAGAATTGTTACCGAGAGGATGGTGGACTAAATGAACAATACAAACACAATATGTGAAAGAAAATATAAATTTATGAAATAAATTATTAATGAAAAATAATGATGTATCAACACAATAACTCATGCGTTCAACCCACAATTACATTCAACCATTCACAATACATGAATAAATGAAATATTAATACAAAATAAAACACAGAAACAAAGGAGTCTCTTGGACTATACACAGATCCAAGGAACCTTTACAAAAGTTATATTAACGCAAGTATAAATTACGATAATAAACACAAAACATCAAACTATACTATCGCACGTATGGATTGCGACAACTAGCACGAACATATACATGTATTCAATCAAGTTGCTAGCTTTTATTGAGATTCATGCAATCCCTTGAAATACTATTGTGATTTGAAGTAACTATGTAAATACAACAATGTATTCAATTGTACTACAATTGCAACACACACATGTGGCTCGACCCTGTATAACCGTACGATCCACCAACAGTTGAATCGCCGCCCAGTTTCCCCGAAGACCTAGGGTTGACCAATACTTTTATCGGCCGTTTGCCCTTCACGGATCCACCACAGTTATACGTACAAACAGCATACAACATCTACTAGAACCAACGGTCCCAAATACTTAAGATGCCACCCCGGATGTTTACACTTCTAGACAGCTCCGACACTCAGACTTCTAGATTTCCGGATATTTACACATCACGACAGATGTAGACGGACAGACAATCCGACAGACAGTCAGATACCTCAATTTGATCTCACAATCAAATGGCTCAATTAATCACAATCAGCAACAATTTCAGAGACATTCAGAGACGTTCAGCTACAATCAGATACGTTCAGATACGTTCAGCTACAATCAGCAACAATTTCAAAGATGCTCCGCTACAATATCAGCAACAATTTCAGCTACGATATCAAAGATGTTCCGCAACAAATCAGCTACGATATCAAAGATGTTCCGCAACAAATCAGCTACGATATCAAAGATGTTCCCAGAGATGTTATCAGATGCGTTATCAGAGATGCTATCAGCTACAATAAAGAAACCAGACTAATAATATTTGTCTCAAAAAATAATCTAAACCTTAGATCACGTTATTGCATTTAAAGTCTAATAGTGACTAGTAATTCCAAATATTCCACGTTTAAAATCTGCATTGCAATAAAGGCATCATTATATGAAATGATAAACTGAATAAAATTCACAATAAAACGAAATATAAATTTAACACTCACCCCTTTGGCTGGAGATTGAAAGACGAGCTATCTATCCTGTGATTAGATAATTTTGGTCCCGTAATATTGATCATAAATATTCTGCCTTATATACCCTCATATAGGTGAGCAGAAATCACGGCAAGATTACCGTACACCACGTGAAACTAATGTTCCGGACTTCATGTAATTCAAAATCAGGCACATGCAAATTGTTACACGCCGCTTACCATGGGAAAAACCACTTATTCACCCCAGGCAACGCATGTACGACGAAACAAAAAAAAAGTGGTGAGACTAGTTTGTACATCAAGAAGAAAATAAATTCAATTTTCGCCTAATTCTGTGACAGTATGTAGATGTGTCATCAAATCTAAGTTCGGTTTGTGACCTTATATTTGGATTCTGAGCATTATACGAAAAATATTTATAATCGCGTATGGAATAATTTTTTCGTACAGGAGCATCTACATCAAAGGTGTCATCTATCTCATGTTTAAACATTTTATAATATAGTCGTTGATCTAAATCATTAATCGTTTTAGACCGGAACCAGCAATTAATCTCAATCGTTGTTTTGCCATTTCGTTGATTGCTCTACCTACCTTAGGTGACATTTGATTCGTAGATTGTAATTTTACTGGTTTTCTTCCTCTAGAGGTAAAACCTCTCACCAACGACATAAGCGTTTCTTTTGCGGAATCTAACGCGCCAATATCAAGATTACTAGCCCTGCTACCAACTTCTGTACCAATCTTATCACCGAGAACCCCAACAGCTTTTGACGCTATTTCCTTCCCAATCGGTAGCAGTTTTGGAGCGACTCTAGTAAATAATCCAGTGACAACATCACCTAATCCATCTCCGTATGTCACCTTGTACACTGGCATTCGTGAATTTACGACATAAACAGGTCTTGATCTGCTCATTGCACTATGATTTTATTTAAATGCTATTTATCTAATCGATGATCAATCGCTATAATAATCATCAGCGAGTTCATCGATGAAACTACGATATAGTCCAATATCCATTACACGACCTTGAAATAACCGTTGACAGATTTCAGCCGCTTCGTTAATTATCTCCGGATAATTATTTCCAGCTCGTATTCCTCCAATGAGAACCTCTAACCGTGATATATCATCCAGGATACTTCTTGAAAAGGGTATATTACCACCGTGATAACCACTAGCAATTTTTCTTCTTCAGGTTCTTTTTCTTTGGGTTGAGGATCTTCCACAAGAGGGTCTTTATGTCTTCGTCCTCCTCGTCCTCGTGGTCTTGGTTGTATACGTTTTCGTTCTTCTGCTTGTTCTTGTTTTAATCGTTTTGGTTCTTCTTTCTCTCGTTGTTTTTGTTCGGTTTTAATCGTTGTTGTTCAGATACTAATAAATCTCTTTTTTCCTGATATTCGAGATATTTTCGTTCAACGGCAGTTATATATGCCTGATACGTGGGATCATTATTATCAGTTTGTGATAGTTGATTTTTAATTTTATAAACTGCTTTAGCCAAATCACCTACGTATTTCATATAACCTTTTTGTCCAGGTTTTAAATAATTTTCTTTACTGCAATATCCCAGCACAGCAAACTCGACTAAATCAGTTATATCAGTTTTATCGACACGAGCTAAAGTTTCCTCGGTAAATCTATCTCGTAATTCTTGAACTCTATCATCGCTTCTTTTTGGAGATTTTACCTCTGGTTTAGATTCTTCTGGTTTATTCTCTTTTATCGCGGTTACAATTTCTCCAGTTGCTGTAGTTATCGGCTTAAATAATTGTTCAGTATCAGCGGTAAAATCTAACTTTTGTTGTTGTCGAGTTTGCAAGTTATCTCTGAAAGAATCTCTCACCGGGAGAAATTTCTTGATCGCAGCCAACCGTTCTCTATTTAATCTAGTTATTTGTGCTTCTCCGACGTTTGCCATTTATATAAAAATTATATTGCTAATTCATCATCGTAAATTACTAGCATGAATTTCGAAGAGATTCCAAACAAGGATTGTTAACCCGGTAGCAGCAACGGGGGCGCGACAACGACATTGGTGTCTATTTCGAGGAAGCGTTATTTAGCCAAATGGACGCTTATATTAAGCATTTACGAGGAAGTCTTGGTTTGCCGAATCGACGCCTCTAAAAAGTTGGTCTGTTCTCCCCCTCTTCTGCTACGGATGGATGGATGGATGCATGGATATAATGTATGTATGGATGTAATGTATGTATATATATATATATATATATATATATATATATATATATATATATATATATATATATGTATATATGGATGTGTGTGTGTTTGTGTGCATGTGTGTGAGTGTGTGTGCATGCATATGTATGTATTTGTATGTATATGTATATATGTATGGATGGATGGATCTATGCATCGATGGATGCATGGATGTATGGATGAATACTTCCGGAACGATGGCCGCCATCGCTTAACTGCTCGAGATAGGCTCTTCTGATTTTGTGCTATATTTATGATATTTGTGCTTGTTTTCTATCATCGTCTACATTATTGTGTTTCATCATGCATTGGCTGTTCCGTTCGTATGTGTTAATTCATCTCCGTGTTTTGGAAACGAGAACAATTAGAATTTTTCAAAGCTGTTTTGTCCCAATGTTAAAACTTCATTTGGTTTTGAATAAACCGCCGTCACGTGACCGCTTACAATACGACGGACCCTCATTAATTGGATTAAATGACCACACCTTGGTTCTAGATACTACATTGTGCTCAAGACTAAATGAACTGTGAATACATTCATAATTTCTTAAATGTAAACGGAAGCGAAAAAAGAAACGTTCTTTCAAAGCTGGCAGGCGTAGAACAGGAAGAAGAATTCCAGTTATCTCCCTTTCGCCCGTAAAGGATAAATAACTTAAAAATTCTGCCGTTAATTTTAATAACCTGTTTCAAATTCCTCCTAAATCGTCAACCGTTGTGTCAACTGTCTCAGGGATGCCACTACGTATTGCATTGTTCAACGCTCAATCATTAGGATTACCGGAAAAGCGCACAGAAATTGTTAATTTTATCAACGACCAGAATATTGACGTCTTCTTCCTTGATTACATTCAGCACCTGATGAATCTAAGTGTGCGGATTTAACACCTAGCGATTACTCCATCAATTCGATCCCCCACAACTCTCGCGGAGGTGGAATTGCTGTAATTACAAAGAATTCCATGATCAAATGCCTTAAGTACAACACAACATTCAATTTCTGCCACACATCGTTTGAACTAGTCCAAGCTACGCTCACAATGGAACAAAGGTCAGTCCATTTTTTATGTCTCTACCGTCCTCCTCTTAGTAGAACAAACAAGCTGACTGAATCTCTCTTTTTGGAGCAGTGTCCAAATCTTCTAGAGTATGGAAATTCGATAGGTGGCAACCTAATTATTCAACTTTCAACTTTCACTTTGACTGTCCTGGTAAACCATACATGTCAAAACTCCTAGATTCCATTCATGTTTTCAATCTTAAACAGTCAGTTAATCATCCTACCCATAAACGTGGTCACATCTTAGACTGGTTTCTTTACAGACCTGATGATAATATACTGCAATTCACCCTTGTATCCCACGTACTTGCATCGGATCACCTCTGCATTGTATGCCATATCGACGTATGAGTACCTAACCCTCCACCTCTATTTGCTACTAAGAGATACCTCCGTATGATAAATAGAACCAAATTCACTCATGACATCCAAGAAAACCTAACAACTTTCTTACATCCATCAGCGGAACAACTTGATAACTGTCTGCGTTCATTGCTTGAAAAATATGCCCCAGCCACCAAATGCAGAGTATCAATAAAAAAGTGTTCTCCATGGTATAGCAGTGTTATTCATCAGCTTCGCACTGCTAAAAGACCTCGCCGAAAAGCAGAGAGGCTTTGGATTTCCACCATACTCACTATTCATAAACAAATGTATAAAGCCGCTAAGAAGAACGTCACAAACATTCCATTTAGCCAAATCATCCCATTACAATACTAAGATCACGAAGAGTTCCAGATGCAAAGAGCTCTTCGAGATAACTAACAAACTAATGTCAAGGAATAAATGTATACAACTTCCAACAACCTTCTCTCCAATAGACCTACCAGACCAATTTGCAAATTTCTTCGATGACAAAGTACAAACCATTAGAGATTCGCTTGACAGCACAATTTCAACAGATTCGTCACCATACAGTTATGTTGTAGAATTTCAGCGACAACCGTTAGGAGCATTTGAACATGTTTCTATTGATTTAGTACGGACAGTCGTGATGAAAAATGCAACAAAACCTTGTGAACTTGATCCAATTCCGACATCAATGCTGCTTGAGTGCTTAGACCCAATACTGCTTTCACTAACTGATGTTATTAATATCTCTCTCTCATCAGAGGAATTCCCATCAATTTTCAAGACTGCCATCGTAAAGCCACTGCTGAAGAAACCAACAAGGTACCATAACGATTTAAAGAACTACAGCCCAGTTTCTAATCTCCCATTCATCTAAAAAATCTTAGAAAAGGTTGTTCTAACTCAACTTGTATCTCATTTGAATTCAAACAGTCTTTTTAGCAATGCACAGTCTCCATATCGCCCTTGCCACAGTACGGAATCTAGTCTTCTGAAAGTATTTAGTGACATTCTCTCTGCTTTGGATAGTGGAAAGATTACAGTCCTCACTTTCCTGGATTTATCTGTAGCATTTGACACAATAGACCATGATATATTACTTCACCGTCTTCAGCATGTAGTTGGCATTCAGAACACAGCTTTACAGTGGTTCAAGTCCTACTTAGTGAACATGACACAAATAATATATGCAAATGGAATGCACTCCAGCCCAGTTGACGTATGTTTTGGTGTTCCACAGGGATCTGTTTTTGGACCTGTTCTCTTCATTCTGTATACTCAGCCGCTCTCAAGTGTCATAGATCATCACCCAGTGTCGCACCAATTGTATGTTGATGACACCCAAATATACAAGTCTAGCCACCCAAGTGAAGTTGATGCTACCATCCTTGGAGTAGAGTAGTGTATTTCTGATGTGAAATCATGGATGACATGTAACAAGTTGCAGATGAATGATAATAAAACTGAGGCTATTCTCATCACAAAATAAAGACTTTCTTATTCACATCCTTAACCTCAGACAATAGTTATCAGCAACACCAACATTAAATTTTCACAGTCAGTACGGAACCTAGGCATTACACTAGACAGTACTCTCACATTGCACCAACATGTCATGAACATATGCAAGGCTGCATATCTTGAATTGAGATATGCATCAGTTCTATTCGTAAATATCTTTCAGTTGATGCCACTAAAAAAACACTTGTGTGTTCATTAATACTTTCAAGACTGGACTATTGTAACTCAATTCTGTCTGGTTCATCACAATACTTACTCCAGAAACTTCAAAAAGTTCAAAACACAGCTGCATGGATCATCTTTAGAGTACCTCGATAAGAGCACACCTCACCGCTGCTCCGTACCCTACATTGGCTATCAATTCGATACAGAATCAAAGACAAAATTTGTTCTCTGTACTATGTTTCACTGACAGACTCCAGTCCAACATACCTATCCAGCCTCACCCATGTGTATACACCAGCTAGATCCTTACGCTCTTCTTCTGATAATCGGATACTCATTATTGCCAAGGTGAAAACAAAGTCATATGGACAACGTTCGTTTGCACACCAGGGCCCGGCGATGTGGAACGAATTGTCCATTGAAATTAGGCACAAAGACACAGTGGTCCTTTTTAAGAGTGCTCTTAAGACTCACCTGTTTCGACTGCAGGGACAAACTTAGCGACCCAATCATGTTTTGTATCTTATATGTTTTCAGCATGTTGTTATGTTTTCCAATTTCATTGTTTTTGTCATTAGTTGTTCTGTAGTGTGGTCATATCATTACTGATGTTGTAAAGCGCTTAGATCTTCGAAAGATTTGGCGCTATACGAAGTCCTCATTCTTCTTCTTCTTCTTATTATTATTATTATTATTATTATTATTATGTAATGTATATGTATATATGTGTATGTATATATGGTTGTGTGTGTGTGTCTGTGTGTGTGTGTGTGAGTACATGCATATGTATGTATTTGTACATACAAATGTAAAAATGGCAAGTCACCACAATAATGCCATATGGTGCTGATTACTGATTTTTAGGAATCTATTCTCACTATTACCGTAAAGAAACAGATTTCCAAAAGCTCCCTCCATATGCACATAAATAACAAACACAATAAAACTGATCACACTGTTTTACTGATATTCTTTTGTAAACGGTTTTAGCAGTAAATGTTACATTACATATGGTACATGTATTTCTTTATGACACCAATGAACATGTTAGGGTTTTATTGGCGACTATAAAAATCAATGAACAGTTTTACACTCAACTACTTTGCTTACTGTGGCAACATCAATAGCTATCAATGATCAACTATATTATATCAAGATGGGTTGGATTGGTGTTTCATGTTAGCACAAAGACCATATTGTGCCAAGGCTAACAGACAATCAAATGAGTCTTTTACATGTCCCTTTATTTATGTCACGAAAAATATTTCAGTTTCAACCTGAGCCTGCAGTCAGATTACATCTCCTGATTATCAAAACAACAAATTAGTTTTGTTCTGATTGCCTGCATATGGAAATCAATTGTTTGAGAATAATACAGTATATACTTGCTTATGAGTCCTCCTTCACATACCCCCCTCACATAATGCACCAACAGATTTTGGTCTGTGCAGTTGTTAGAAGTACTCAGTAAAACAAACAATGATTCTTGTCTACAGATGCATTATGCTATGGCATATCAGGATATTTTTGTTGTTTGCAGTCTGGCTCAAATTGTATGTGTGTATGGATGGAACTTGTAAGTAAATGCATTACAAATAAAAGCAATTGGATACATTTTGGGAAAAACGATAGAGATACATCTTAACTGAATGACCATTAACACAAAAACACAAGAAGAGTCTTTTAAAAAAAAATCACTTTTGTTAACTACTTATTGATTTTCCCCTCTGTGTTTACTATTAAAACCTACACTCATATGCAGACCTTTATGGTTCTGTAGGCTATGAATAGGTTTTGTGTAAATTAGCTTGTATTGTACTACTAACTGCTGTTGCTGCTGCTGACAGATTCTGATGTACATGTAGGTATCAGCACTAGATTTGTTTTAGTACAACATACCAGTACATCTAGGTATTAGCACTAGATTTGTTTTTAGTACAACATTCCTGTACATGTAGGTATCAGGACTAGACTTTTTTTTAGTACAACATGACTGTCAAAACAAAAGATGCAAGGAGTAAACAAATGAGCAATTACTTCACAATGTGAAGCTGTATACATAGATTTAGTACACTGTCTTTTTAAATGCAGCCTGAAATTCTGATGTATAGCTAGGAGATTCATGTCACATTCTAACACAGATTTGTTGAGGTAAGCAGTTAAGCTAGATATAATATCTATATTTAAAGCATTAAATGAGAAAGTAAATAGGGTACCTATATGCTCATTGTTTTAGTTTCTGTATTCAAAATCCTGTCTACAAATAATCTGTTGCAGTCTACTAGTAACTCTTGCAGTCTACCAGTAATCTCTTGCAGTCTACCAATAATCTCTTGCATTCTACCAATAATCTCTTGCAGTCTTGCACCTATAATCTCTTACTGATACTAAATTCAAAGAATGTCATATTGAGACAATGTGTCACATTTTTTTAATTTAAATAATCTTTTCTACCAAAAAATGCATATGGAATTATCCAAAAGCCTTCCCAATATATGTAACATCTTAGGATGTTACTTGAAAAGGTCATTATAAAATTATCCTTCTCCCGGTACACATGTAAGGGCAATAGAAAATTATTCTTCTCCCGGTACATATGTTAGGGCATTAAACAATTATCCTTCTCCCGGTACACATATCAGGACATAACCCTTTTCCAGGTACACATATTAGGGCATTAGAAAATTATCCTTTTCCCGGTACACATTTAAGATGGTCAATTTTCAGCCAGGCAAGTCAAAATATCCAGATGCAGATTACCCACCAGGAAATACAAACATTTATTTTACCTGTAACATGCCAATGATGTGAAAGTGAAAACTAAAATATGGGCAAGTATTACTTTCAAATTCCATTACTGAAACATGTTAGCTGTCAGTAATGTTATATCCCTACATGCTCTCCAGTTCTTCCACCTAAGTACATCAGGAAGGGCAATTCACCAACAAACAAAATTGTATAGATCAGTAACCATAAGTATGTGTTACAAGTTGTTGTAACTTTTGTTGCACAATTAAATTCTGATAAGTAGTTTAATCACTCGTATATACATGTAGTACAGTTAGCAAAGTTTTCTAAATTAATATTCTAGTTTGCATTATCAAATCCTTTAAATATTGTACTCTAACAAGACTAAATCTAAGACAAAAAATAATGTAATCATTCGAGTAACACCTACAAGTCGTATTTTATAAAATAAAGAAAAGTCTCACACAATTTTACATCATCCCACAGTTGCAGTTCCTGAATTGCTTTATATAGAATAATTATTTTGTAATTCTGAAAACCATGCACTCTAAGTGTTTTCATAGTAGATGACATGCTTCTTGGCAAAACTGTACATTAAATCTAACAAGAATCAGTTGCATAGATAATAAATTGTGTGCAATATTCCAAAATATGTATTAATGTAGGGATTAAATTGAAGACATTTGTATACAAAAACTTTGGCCAACAGCTGACCATGAAGCAAAAACAAAATATTGTCAATGAATACCCTCAAATCTGACATTTTTACCCAAAATGTTTCATCTTGTATATACATGTATCTGACCATGAAGGTTAACAACTATATTATGAGAAGTATGTAAGGAAAGCTAACAATACATGTAGTGTATCTAATGCCATGAATATGTAGTAGGGATTGTATTCCAGTTTCCTTCCAAAAAATACAAGCAGAATCTTTACAGTACACTCACCCCATGACCTTAAGGACATTAATCATTTTGGTTTAAGTCTAGTGAGAACAGGGAGCTGTGTTTTTGCAAATTAATTAAATTATTAGTTACAGAACTTACAATTAGTTCTAGATTTTGAAAATGATTACGATATTAGAGAAAAGATATTAGATTATGTTTCTCTAATCAGCAAGAATATCTCAGATAAAGATTTTAAAGAAATAGATAGTTTATATTTGAACTATGACAATCTTTGTCAACCTTTACAATTAAACCCCATCCAGCTACAACAAATATATTTTCCTTTTCTAATGCAATGAACACTTTCCTCTTTTCTAATGCCATGAATAATTTGTCTTCCTCTAATGCAATGCATACTTTGCTATTTTCTCATGCAATGCATACTTTGCTATTTTCTCATGCAATGAATACTTTCCTCTTTTTTAATGCCATGAATACTTTGTCCTTTTCTAATGTCATGAATGCTTTGTCCTTTTCTAATGTCATGAATACTTTGACCTTTTCCAATGCTACGAAAACTTTCCTCTTTTCTAATGCTATGAATAACTTCCTCTTTTCTAATGCCATAAATACTTTGTCATTTTCTAATGCCATGAATACTTTGACCTTTTCCAATGCTACGAATACTTTCCTCTTTTCTAATGCTATGAATACTTTCCTCTTTTCTAATGCTATGAATACTTTCCTCTTTTCTAATGCCATGATTACTTTGTCTTTTTCTAATTCCATGAATATATTGTCCTTTTCCAATGCAATGAATACTTTCTTCTTTTCTAATGCCATGAATATTTTGCTCCTTTCTAATGCAATAAATAATTTGCTCTTTTCTAGAGTCATGAATACTTTGATCTTTTCTAATGCTATAAATACTTTCCTCTTTTCTAATGCCATGAATACTTTGACCGTTTCTAATGCCATGATTACTTTGTCTTTTTCTAATGCCATGAATTGTTTGGATCGTCGCTGATCATAGCAACTGGTCATATTTAGTTTATCTCGCAGTGTCTCGTGTTAGAAGAATATCAAAGCTGCGGATGATTATTAAAAAGTTTATATAAATTGCTGGCACCAATAACGATGTTGTTTGCGATGATATATTGGGAAAAACGTATTCAATTATAAACAATATACAAACAAATAAACGTGACTTTGATCTTGACGTTGAATTTATCATGACTTTAAAACGACGACAGAATAATCATTATACGACCTGTAACACGGTAATGTCGAGGATATATTCAAATATAAATCCAAGACAATTTACTGTAGATAGAACTGATAGTAGTCTTGGTCACACACGCGAAAATGAAATGCTGACCTGTTTTAGTGTAATCGAAGTCGAGGCTCTTGTTAAGTGAAATGAGTGGTAATTGTGTATCTGCAGCAATGACTTGTAAATGTTCAGTACAAATCAGACTTGGTGCTCAGGAGATATGGATATAATTAAGTGTATAAACTTCTTTTCAAGTGCTCAAGCTACCTCACACGGATTTATAACGATAAATGTACATGAATGATCCTAGATCACGATAGTGAAAAGGTCTTGATAAAATCTTTGTTTAACAAATTGATTTAATTATAGCAGCAGAGAGGACGCGACCTCAATTAAACGTTCTGTGTGTAAACAAAACGCACAAAGGTTGAAAACAAAACGACAGGAAAATGTAACAAAAGAAACATAACCCAAATAGAGAAGCTAATTATCAACCTCCACTTTGCTGACGACATTGATGGGCAGGGAGGCAGTGAAAACGAGCGTGCCACCTTAGTGAAGAATCTGGATGAAACATCCTCCATATTTAACAAGGAATTAAGCGCTGAGAAGACAAAGCTGATGAAAAAAGTGGCAAACAAATCTCAGTCAAGACTAAAGTCAGCGGACAGGAACTAGAAACCGCGAGCCAGTTAAATTATCCTGGTTCCATAATCACCGAAGAGGGATCAAGAGCAGACATTTTGGCACGACCAGCACAAACAACGACAGCTATGCCAAAGCAAAAACCCAGCTGTAGAGTCAAGAATATCTGTCGGTAAACTAAAATCAGACTATTGAGTCTTTTTATCAGCTCAGTCTTTTTTGTATTCATATGAGGCCTGGACCCTGAGATCAGAATTGCATCGAAGGATCGAGGCACTTCAAATGGGATGCTGTAGAACCATCATTGGCATCTCTTACATGGACCACATCACAAATGAAGATTTGCGTAACACATCAGGCGCAAAGTAGGCCAATATTAAGACCTCCTCACCACTGTCAAAGAGTGAAAACTTAAATGGTATGGCTATGTCACTAGAGCCAACAGTCTATCCACAACGGTCCTACTGGTCAGTGTCCAGGGTGGCAGTAGATGTATTCAGATAAATAGGTGGACTGACAACATTTCACATCTGACCAGAAAAAAGTTTGCGGAGACAGAGGCATTATCACATGATCAAGAAAAGTGGAGGGAACTGGCCAGATGTTCAGCAGCATAGCGCCTCGACGACCACACTAGATCACAAAACTGATGATGATGAATGATGAGACCATCAGAAAACAACGAATTCTAACACCAACGTTTATTTCATTTGATGTGTCTGCCTCGACATGGAATAATTAAATACATGAATAGTATGTCGTATTCGTAAACACGACAATGGTACGTTAAGAAGTATTACAAAAGTGAACTCAGATCGATATGAAATGTAATTGTGTTATGTTCATAATAAAAAATTTGGTACAGCGAAGGAACACAGTTGCTTTGTATTTAAATAGAAAAGAGCAGAAAGATAATAATTATAATCCATTGGACTAGAACGGTTTGAAAATTGCAAAACATAGTAGGAATGTCTGCGAAATGAATCCTTTATATTCTTTATCTATGGGATAAATTTGAACTACTTATCTCCACTCCGATTGAGTAGAAATATAATAATTAGCTATTAGCATTTAATACCTCTTCTAGATATTTTGCAAGACTAGTTTGCATGCGACACAATGAATAGTCTAGTCTAAGAATTGAAATCATCTTTATCATTATTGAAGCTGGATGATTCTGGAAAATGACACAATACACATTGTATGTTGCAAGGAAGGGATTAAATCAAAATAGCTAGTAACAAGTCTTTGAATCTAAAATGAAATTTCATTGCAGTCACTTTTGTTTCTCCTAACATATCTATCAAGGTTTTAGTTCCCTCCTGATTCGTATAGACGATCACACCGAGTTCCAGTTCATTCTAGGAGTAATTGATGAGTTGCATAAGACAAGTATATAGATAGAAAACTAACTCTCCTGTTTAAATATCAGTCATGAAAATCATACCAAAATGTCCACGAATCATTGAAAACATCGTTTCGATGAATACTGAATTTTGTGAAAATAATGTCCTATGTAACTAGTTAATGAACTTAACATACGTGAAAACGTGTGATTGTGACGGGGCAAATTATGGCGATCGGTGTTGAACCCATTAGCTGAGAACAGAGAACCATTAATTAGATTTCTAGAGAATGGATGCGAATCAATCGTCACACTGCCATGTTCAGAATGCCATTTCGAGAGGAGAATGCAATCCTTAATTAAGCAAATGTTTGGACAGCAGCCAGACAGACTTTTAGGGGCACAGTTAACATTATTCTCGGGGTAAAGCTGTCACAATTGAAACGTTGCAGAAATTCTGTAATTATCAAATTACCATGTCTAGCTGACCCGAAGTTTTGGCGCCACTGAGGAAGGGACCGAGAGATTTGATTGATTGGTTACGCTAGTTAAGGGGAGTGGGGGTGTTTCCCATCTCAAATGTTCTTGGTTTTATATTTCCTCATCGGAATTTTTAATCAGTCTAAGCTTTTCTGCAAAAGATTCCAGTGTATTCTCCAAGAATATGAAAGAAATTCCCTTGTAAAAAAAGTGTTGTCCATGCAATCAGACGAACTGTTTTGGATCGACGTTTGCAGCAAAGGTAGTGTGACAATTCCATGTAATTTGTTGATGCGATATATATTGCCTAGCTGAATCTATTGTATTTGCATGAATTTTGTCTTATACATGAGTGTAAAATGACGTTACATATTGCCAATGTATATCATTTATTCGCTGTGTAACTTGAGGCGGGCTCAGAACCGCTAGGTCTCGTGTTGCCTGTGTTAATGAGTGATGTTAATGCGTGACAAATTAGCCATTCGACTAACTAGTGTCATTAGAGGACATGAGGAGTCTTAGCATCTGTTTAGCACTGATTTAAATATCTGATAACGAGCTGGGATTATATAAAATCCCCGGTATCATAAAAAAACAGGAAATTTAGGTTGTCTATATTTATATTTATTCAAACGGGAGAAAATGGTTCTGAGAGTAGAATCCGGAGTTCCAGTCGTCTGAATAGCTACACTAGAAGTCGAGCGAACCGAATAACAGGTTTATTAAATCATACAAGACGTTGTTTTAGATTGTTCACTCGATCCTATGATGAACTAATTATATCAGTAAACAGACCAGCTATTATTTGAATACATTTGTGCTTTATTTTGTAAATCGCGAAAGTTTTGTTTTTTAAAAGCTGAGATATTCTTAATGTAATGACTTCAGACAGTTGTGTTATGTAATTGATTAAATTGTTTGTTTACCTGTACGAGGGCTCGTGCTTATTTGTTCTATGTATCTGCTCAGATTTCTCTCTCTCTCTCTCTCTCTCTCTCTCTCTCTCTCTCTCTCTCTATATATATATATATATATATATATATATATATATATATATATGTATATATATATGCATCTATAAGTTTCACCACTTACATTTTCTCAAACCGGGCAATTTCATCAAGGGCGGTCATCTCCTAGATACCGAACCGAGTACCGGAAGAGGTGGGAAATATAATAACATTATATACACCACCCCGTAACACTGATGTTCGCCTTGTTGAATGTTTATTATAAACAAAAGCATTAAACCTAGTAATAACATGATGAAACATCATATCGTATTATTATTATTATTATTATTATTATTATTATTATTATTATTATTATTATTATAACACAGAAGAGTATTAGCTCACAGTTCCATGGTTGAAACGATCAAACACAATTCAATCGTCATGTCGGCTGACATGTGGTCAAACGCGTTAACCATTTATTCTGATGTGTATTAGGTTTGGTGGAAGAAGGGCTAATGCCCTACACGATTCTTGTCTGAAGGAGTCCTACACAGGATGGGGCATGATGTTATTCCGATACAAATTATCACCACATATAGGTGTCGATTTGGTTTTGCTAAATGTTAGTTGACGGCAGTGCATTTCCAGTCAATCAATTGGGATAACGATTTAATTTTGCAGATCACAAGAGATAATACTTTCATAACTTATTGTGAGCATTAGCTTATGTGTTTATCACACTACAGTCACAAAGTCATTCACGTAGGATATCTCCATGACATGGACCATTACAGGAGCAGTCCTGGCATTTGAAATATAACAGCGGGCAGGCCGTTTACTGTCTTCTTCTCGCATGGATCCAGTGAGAAAAAAATAATACCATTGCATTCTTAATGGAGCATTCCTCGAATAGGGTCCATGGGTACAGAGATAAAGAATGTCATTGTATCCTTGATAGAGTATTCCTCATAGGACACGTGGATCCAGAGATAACAAATGTAAGCGCAGCCTTGATGGATTATTGCTTGATTTGGGACAAAGCCGCTATAATGCCTTTTTCATGACCCACCAATACTTCGCATAAACGTCGACGATAACTTGCAATATCTTGAAAATTGATGAATTTGTCAAATTTACGTGCCTGTGCAAAATTATAAGGGGCACCTTTGGACTGGATATTTCATGAGTGTTGAACCACAAAATGCATGTTATTTCCTGAAATTATTAATAATCATAAAACATCTTTGTACACTGAAATGTATCTATTTTTAATGACTGATTATGAAGTTATCATATACTGTTGAACAAAGGAAGTAACACATACCAGCTATTACCAAGAGCCACTTGAACTAATTTCACAATCATTATTATAATAGTATGATGAACGGAGACCTTCCACTGTCAATTCTAAACTTATGAGTAAAAAAAAATACCTTAATTTTCATCGTGTACCATGCCTACCTTTCTTTCTAAAGATATAATTTGTGTTCAATATGCTATCCTAATTTAATGTCAAGAGATGACATGAATTATATAATGTGGCCTCTGTATTTTCAATGGTATATGTGCATGGTTTTCCGTATAAAATGATATTGGGGTGGGGTTGTAAGTAGCAACACAACTTAAAGCAGAGTAAACATACATTGTTTGGTAAAATAATCCTTCAATAGAAGTATGTATTTTCTAAGTTGTGCAAAACACTTCTCACTTGTATATATTAGAGTCTTTGCAAAGTTTTAAACGTTTTTCAGCGTGGATCAATACTTGTTTTGCAAGGTATAACTAAACAATTACCCTAATTCTTGTCTGCCTTGTCTGAACTATGTGTAGAGCTCGGTCAGCTCTGTTTTCAGGCTGCACTGCATGTCTTCTTCCTCTTCCCCCTCTGGTTCTTGCTCCATGCCTCATCCTTTCTCTCCCTCTTAAAGGCCACTCCGGACTTGAACTTGAAAGTGAAGTGATTTCAGTCTAGACAATAACGAAATTTCTACATCTGAGTTTATCATTTGGTGGGTATATTCTGTATTACATATTATAATTAATACCTTAGTCCAGTTGTCTCTAATGAATTTTGATATGTAAAATTATTTCATAATTATACAAGTAATATTTTCATACTTAATTATAAAACTTATAGGAATCTAGTGCTAGTTGAGAATCAGAAATTAATACATGAGAGTTTTTGATTTGATGGATGTTTTTCAGTGCTGAATCAAGTCATGAGTCTTTTCTTCTTCTTTTCTTCCAAAAGTCCTAGATGGGCGCCAAAGCTAAATCTCTGTGTATATTTGCTCAGGGTGCATACTACCCTATAACCATGTGCAATGATAAAACAAGTCTATCCCCTAGGGGTACAAGTCTTAGATTAAAAAATCTCCTTGGTGTCAAAACTGGGTTATTAAAAAGAACTTTGGTATCAAAACACGGATCACATTAAAAAAGTTAAGGATCTCTGAAGCGCTGATGAAGGTAAAGGGAAACACTGAAAACGGTGGTCAAACTTTAAGTGACAATGTGACAGTACGTTTGTGCGTGTGCATTTTTGTATGATCTTTCCCGGATTCCATACTCCAGTCGCAAATTTTAATAAAACTTATTTATGTAAGGTATAACTATTACCTTGGAGAAGCATACCACGAATTCGTTTCCGTTTTTGCAATACTGTACAAAGCACGTCGATTTAAATCATTATCGTGTCAGAAAATTCTATTTAAATATAACCATAAGAGTTGTTCTAAATAACTTTCAACGTTTCGTCTTAAAAGTAAAATTTGAAATAATAATAATACTAATCATAATAATGAGGATTTTGTATAGCGCCTAATCTTTCGAAGCTCTAAGCGCTTTACACCATCAATAATGATAAGACTACACTATAGAACAACACTTGACAAAATCAATGAAATTGGAAAACATAAAAACATGCTGAAAACATATAAGATACAAAACACGATTAGGTCGCTAAGTTTGTCCCTGCAGTCGATACAGGTGTCATTGAAACATAGCACAGAGAACAAATTTTGTGTTTGATTCTGTATCGAATCGATACTCTAAAGATGATCCGTGCAGCTGTGTTTTGATTTTTTTGAAGTTTCTGGAGTAAATATTGTGACGAACCAGACAGAATTGAGTTACAATAGTCCAGTGTTGAAAGTACTAATGAACACACAAGTGTAGTAGTGGCATCAACTGAAAGATATTTACGAATTGAACTGATGCGTCTCAATTCAAGATATGCAGCCATGCATATGTTCATAACATGTTGGTGCAATGTGAGAGTAATATCTAGAGTAACGCCTAGGTTCCGTACTGACTGTGAAAATTTAATGTTGGTGTTGCTGATATTTATTGTCTGAGGTAAAGGATGTGGATGAGAACGTCTTTGTGTTGTGATCAGAATAGCCTCAGTTTTATTATCATTCATCTGCAGCTTGTTACATGTCATCCATGATTTCACATCAGAAATACACTTCTCTACTCCATGGATGGTAGCATCAACTTCAGTTGGGTGGCTAGACTTGTATATTTGGGTGTCATCAGCATAAAATTGGTGCGACACTGGGTGATGATCTATGACACTTGAGAGCGGCTGAGTATACAGCATGAAGAGAACAGGTCCAAGAACAGGTCCAAGAACAGATCCCTGTGGAACACCACAACATACGTAAACGAGGCTGGAGTGTATTCCATTTGCAGATATAATTTGTGTCCTGTTGACTACGTAGGACTTGAACCACTGTAAGGCCATATTTTGAATGCCATATACATGCGGGAGACGGTGAAGTAATATATCATGGTCTATTGTGTCAAATGCTGCAGATAAATCCAGGAGAGTGAGGACTGTAATCTTTCCACAATCCAAAGCAGAGAGAATGTCACTAAATTCTTTCAGAAGAGTAGTTTCCGTACTGTGGCAAGGGCGATATGCAGACTGTACATTGCTAAAAAGACTGTTTGAATTCAAATGAGATTAAAGTTGAGTTAAAACAACCTTTTCTAAGATTTTTGATATGAATGGGAGATTAGAAACTGGGCTGTAGTTCTTTAAATCGTTATGGGACAGTGTTGGTTTCTTCAGCAGTGGCTTTACGATGGCAGTTTTGATGAGAGAGATATATTAATACCATCAGTTAGTGAAGGCAATATTGGGTCTAAGCACTCAAGCAGCAGTGATGTCGGAATTGGATCAAGTTAACAAGACTTTGGTGCATTTTTCATCACGATTATCCGCACTAAATCAATCGAATACATGTTCAAATGCTCCTAACGGTTGTTGCTGAAATTCTGCATCATAACTGTATGGTGACGAATCAGTTGAAATTATGCTGTGAAGCGAATCTCTAATTTGTTGTACTTTGTTATCGAAGAAATTTGCAAATTGGTCTGGTAGGTCTATTGGAGAGAAGGTTTTTGGAAGTGGTGTACATTTATTCCTTGACATTAGTTTGTTAGTTATCTCGAAGAGCTCTTTGCAGCTGGAACTCTCCATGATCTTAGTACTCTATTGGGATGATTTGGCTAAATGGACTATGTGTGTGACGTTCTTCTTAGCGAGATCTAAAGAAGATCGTTCTCACTGTTGTTGACATTTTGCTGCTTCTTGTAGCGTGGATGTGTTTTACATCATCAGCATTAGTGTACAGAAGTTTGCATATAATTATACAAATTTCGGTCAGCGGAATGATGTGTTTTATTCGTTCTGGATCTGCCGATCACTACCGAGCTCGATTTCAGTATGGAGACTATAGATTCGTTACGCTTCGTACGAAGATTTCAGATAGCTCGTATTTCATAAAAAAACCTACGTACTTTATATTACCATATAATTGCCTTTTAAATAGTATTTAATCAGTTGATATACATAAATGTCCAAACAAGCTTGTGAGCAAATTCACCCTCAACTGCACTATTGTGCCTTTAACACTATTTGTATAACCTGTAACAGTTTTGCATTCTTCTCTTTAATATGACTAAACTGAATGTTTTTAAAAATAGTGATGCTTGTTGTCACTCGTAATCTGTATCTCCATTTTATGTGCTTTATGCATACTTAGCACTGGCTGTTATGTCGATAAAAGGCCTTTTTATAAACATATTATAAATCATTTATGTCGTAAGAAATAAATTATATAAAAAACCTATATAATGTTTTTTGTATGAGTTTAAACTTGCTTTGTAAGAAAACAATAAAATCACTAACTACATTTACCAAATAAATGGCATTGGTCGTTAACAAGTCAGCTATCAAATAATATTAAAATAACAACTGTTACTGATAATTCTAATAAATAGGAAATTAACACCGTTAGCTAGTATAGCTGCTAATCTCCTGTTGGTTAGCAATTTCCATGGAAACATGTCGAGCCATGCCTCTGGTAGATCTAATTCATACATCTAGATGGTTTAGAGTTGACAGCCTGCATATACGCAGATGAGGAGTCTACATTACATGCAGATCAACATGAATATTAAGGATATTTCTAGACACTGTTTCAGTATTAGGCTTTTTCACAGCCTTGTGAAAAGAAGGTGATAACAGCAATGAGAACGGAAAGGCGTCTTCATTACTTATTATCCAGCTAATCTTGATACATCGCGCTTGGTACCAACAAACAATCATTTGATATTCATCATTTTATACCAAAGTTTCCATCCAGATATTGATGCAGAAACTGAAAATTATGATATGAACAACTTTAGCACTTCATATCAAAATAACGCATTTTCAATCTGAAGCAACTATTGTGTTTTGAATACAAAGAAATGTTGAAAACTATTAAACGAATACACGCGCATGCATTTAAGATGGAGAACGTTTGTGTTAGAATGTTAATATATTTCAGTGTTATAAGAAGTTCTTCATGATCTAGGCAAAGAAGCAGCACACGCTCTCATTTATCAGAGTTAAATAGATGTGTTGTATGACATAACAAAGAGGTCGCTTTACAAAGGGTCTATATGATATTTTCTCAATAAGGAAATTAAATACGGAATTTCCAAATAGAGGTTGTTTTTGTGTTATCAAATATAGTACCTTAATTGAAGTTTCTAGTCTTCATAATAAAACAAAACTGAACATATTTAATAGCCAATGGCCGCTTTCTCAAACATACACACACACACACACACACACACACACACACTCTCTCTCTCTCTCTCTCTCTCATAATCGCAAACCATTCGCTACAATGTTTGTGGACCCATATTGGTAAAGCTTACAGACAATCTTACCAACATATTAGGAGAGAGAGAGAGAGAGAGAGAGAGAGAGAGAGAGAGAGAGAGAGAGAGAGAGATAAAAATAAATAAATACAATGTTGAAATCAGTTACAACAGATAGTAAACATAATAATTACGTTTGATTAATTGTAGAAAACAGGAATGATTGAATTACTTCTTGTTTATTCGTCAATGTAAAGAAACAATTCCCTGTTCATTTCGATGTACACGTATGTGACAGAGCGACACAAAATTCACTCTTAATATGTGAGCTAGTTTCGTCATTTAAATTATTTCATATTTTTGTCCTAATCACTTCTTTCATTTATTTTGTCAAATTGAATTTAAATGGAAGCTCAAATTCTAACAAAATATATATTTTCCAAAAGAATTATGAATTGCGAACATATATGTAAAACTTCATTATGCAGTATGTTACACTTGAATTGTGACTCACTATCTTCAACGTTTGATTAATGCAATCAGACAATGAAGACAACGCATCCTATCTCAAATATGAGATCAGTAAACACCTTGATGGATCTTTGTATGTCTTAATATGTTTTGTTAGTTAGCTTAATTGTTCTTCCTAGGACAGGAGTTAGGTAAGTTTCCACACAAAACCAAGGAAGTAAAAGTCTGGAATGCTAGTTTAAATTAAATTGCGAAGATAAAAATTATAAATGAAGTTAAAAAGAATTAAACAAAAAAAAAAGGACGTCGCGAGGTTCTAACATACAATATCTTATTTGGCAAGTGTTACGAGACACACAGAAAGAAAGACAAATGTCGGTGTGAGGGTGTTTATATATAAGACAATTTTGTATTTAGCTGATTAAAGTTATGCTTATTTTGTATTTTACTCATGTGACCGTTGTGATCTGTACGAGTCGCTCTTGAAATTTGGTGCAATGTTTCGTTACTTCAATAACCAATGTCAGTTTTGCATATCGTCCTACACTCCAGTGTCCGTAGTTTGCAATTAATTTGCGACACCACCTCAAACAGGAAATAAAACTTAAGGCATCATGTTACGTGCTTAGGCTCGAATAAACAGTAACTTAATATTCTAACAGCCTAATTTTCTACTGAATAGCTCGCTCTAAAACATAATTTATATATCTGTTTTATGCGTAAAGAAGAAAGGGGTCACGACTTACTGACCCAACTAAATTAGAAAGATGTTTATACTTTACCCCATTTTGTCCTTGGAACCAACCAATCATTTAAAAGCTTGTTTACAACTCTGAAACCAGGTCAGAAATGACGTCAACACCTGGTGTTTATCGTGTAAGGTACAGGTTTCCCCCCTTTTAATGAACGAATCTTAAAATTTAAAATGCCAAATTTAAATCAAACAAACAAAAATAAAAATAAATATAAATGACTTATATCAAATATACATAACACTCATGATTTATTTCGAATAAGATTTAGATGAAACAAAACATTATTGCTTTAGAGGTAGTACAATATAACAAGGTTCGATTACACTAAGATACTATGACATTGCCAAGCAAAGTATACCATAAACAAATCAGAAATTTGAAGAACAAACTTCCATGATGGAATTTCTACTTCACTCAATATTTCGTTGAAATACCTTTGATACGAAATTTATAGTACCATAACTTTATAAGTATCTCCATCTACAAGTTCATCGAGTGATCTGTATGTATTTCACCATCAGGCACAAAGTAGGCCATCATGTGGACCTCCTCACCAGTGTCAAAAAGAGAAAGCTGAAATGGTATGGCCATGTCACTTGAACCAACAGTGTATCCACACCAGTACTGCAGTGTAGTGTCCAAGGTGGTAGAAGGAGAGGTAGACAGAGAAAAAAGTGGAGTGACAACATCACAGAATGGACCAGGAAAAGCTTCGCAGAGACACAGGCATTGGCACATGATCGAGACAAGTGGAGGGAACTGGTCAGATGTTCAGCAGCACAGTGCCTCAATGACCACACTAGGTCAAGAGACTGATGATGATGATGATGATGATGATGATTATTACTTCATCAATGTAATTAGATGGTGCTACCTAGGTTAATTGTGTTAATCGCTTGCATCATCTGAGTGTAGAAAGTAACGTACAGGCAGAAAGATGTACCCAAATCGTGATTAATATAGCAATGAAACCAATATAATGTTAAATTGCAAATTCGATGTAAATATGGATGGAATTATTAAAAATGTAATTGCTTAAATATTCAAAATATAATGCCTGTGCATGCCTATTTAGCTAAATATAGTTCATAAGTCACCAAACGTGATCTCGTGAAACTGATTAAATACCATCTTGTTAAAATGAAACTCGAACGCACATTTGGGTGAAGAAATATTAGAATGCCTAGTAGTTAACACGCCGTGCGAATGCCAGATTTAGACAAATATCGGCCATAACTCGTACATTAAAAACATGAACGCACATTTGGGTGAAGACGCATTGGAATGTATAGTTAACACATCGTGCGAATGCCTATTTTAGATAAATACAGGTCATAACTCACAAAACGTGGACTCACTTAAAATGCTCATGAAATTCATATACATCTATGTTCAAAATCATTTGGTTGTTTAAATGATTCTTATGAAGTATCATAACTGTATGAAATGGAAGGTTGGATTTCATTCCTCGAGTTATAGGAAAGTATGCTTTTAATAAATACAAGAAAATTGACGCTGTCATGGTTTTATGTTTCTCATTTAAAGACTTATGGAGAAATGGCCTTAAGAACGAATGGAGTTATTTCGCTTAAGCAATTACAAAAATAGAAGAAGTAAAATATACACTGTTTCAATACTTGCTCAAGTAACCTACCGACGGCGAAATGCAAATGATATCCAGGCACACGTAATGACAGAAGATATTTTATTTGAAATTAAGCTTGAGGGAAATTTGTTGTACCTGAGAAAAAAAAACCACATATTTTGAAAAATACAGTTTTAAAGAAAATATATATATTTCCATAAGGCTATGATAACTTTGAGTCTTATTGTATCTCTGACTTCTTGTCTGTGTGTTTCTTTATGTCTTCACATGACCACACGTATGCTTACAGGACGTATCGAGATCAGTGTTAAACGTTTGGAGGTATGTGCATTTGTCCACTGGGAAAATTATATTGCTTAGAGATGAAACTGTTTCCACATTTGATCACTACATATAAACAAAAGACCTAAATGCGAATATTTAAAATATCATTTAATATGAATACGTTTATATAATTTTAAGGCGAATAAAATGCAAAATTAATATTGATCTATGTAGCAGGGGCACAAAAGAGTATTTTTAACATTGGCAAGTGTATTTGCAGTGGTTGAAACTGAGCGCTTATTATTTGTTAATTGTAACGCTTTGCTCAATCTTGCCGGTCGTAAAGATTATTGTCTGCCTATTTGAGTTACACGCATATAATTTGACGTTGTTAAATGCTGCATTAGATTGTTTAAGTTGTTAAAACTTCTTCTAGGATACTGTACTATTCATATGCTTGAATATATATATATATATATATATATATATATATATATATATATATATATATATATATATATATATATATATATATATAGATATATATATTCAAAGGGAGGATACAATTGTAAGTTATCTACTCATAGGTATAGCGTATACTAAGATGACACCCCTTGGAAGTAGTTAAAAATTATTACGGCTTAAAAATAAAAGTACAACTTCTGTCTTAGATCCAAATGGTTCCATGTGACATGTTGTAAAACAGTTCAACATAAGATGTTTTGCAAATCGATGTGCAGACGTTGTAATACAGTTTTAAAAGCCTTATATGTACGATTCTTATCATTGTAACATACAATTACATGTCCTGTTTTGTTTGGTATGACAATATAAGCCTTATAACAATGTCACCTTAATAATGGATTATACTAAAGATGTGTGAAGATGTGGTAATGATAAAGATGTTTTGATCGGCACAGTTGCGTGTAAGCATTATGGGGACACAGTATTACAGCAAAAAGTGAATGTTTACGTTTTAAAATAAGTTTCTGTTTCTTCAAATATTGTAATAGGAATTAGAGCATATTTTTTATGAATTCATATACAAATATGTGTTGCAGTTACAAAAGAGAACGTGACGTCATTATGTCTCCCTAATAATGCTCTGTGACCTAATGTTGGTTATGTACATGTGTTTGTGTGTGTGTGTGTGTGGGTGTATGTCTGTGTGTGTGTTTGCATTTTTCTTCCCATTCATATTTAAAAGCTTCCGTTTCTGACAGCCGTCATTATTGAATGAAGTGCTCTTATCCTTTATGAAGGTCCACTCTTCACACCGCTATTTACCATATATTGTCAAAGACAGAATTATCGGTATCATCGCGATTTCATCTTTGTGACTATTGACAAGGCGTATTCCAAACTTCATTAAAAATGCTACAGATGCAAGTTGATCACTTCTAATAGTAAATGGTATATAAATCTGCAGAACTACAGTTTATATTTTAATAATATTGCTTATGAAAATCTGTATGAATTGTATTCGGCTGTTCTAAAAAAAATTTTTGTGACGAATGCAATATTTTGCACTAAACAACATTGCTAAAGCGAGGAATATGTATTAAACACAGTCGAAACATATCTTCTTTTGAATGGTGTAGTTTTCTTCTGAAATATGAATGAAGAACAAGTAGGAATAATGCTTAGTTTCCATTATGAGCACCATTTTGTTCTCTTTCAGACCCTTGAAGGATCGTGCAATATCATTTTAATTAAGTCTTTGCATAATACTATCTGCTTCTACAAAGATGAATGTTGTTTGGTTGTTGTTGGATTGTTTAGTAAGTGTCTATCGGTAAGCACACACACGAAACGTCACTGCGACCTACTAGGTCTCATATGTCAAGATTCTGAAATCGTTCCATTCTGATGTGTAGTATGACATTTCTGGACAATAAAGTAAAAACAATCTTCGAGGGAAAATGTTTAGACAGTAAATTATAGTTACCGTATTACAGTTAATAATGTCCAAGCCGTTTTAATATTTGCATCAAAGGCTGCATTATGTATGATTTTTATGATTATGATTATTATTATTTAATTATTATTATTTAATTATTTATATTATTGATAATAATAATATAATTATTAATATTATATTATTATTATTATTATTATTATTATTATTTTAATTATTGATATTATTAATAATACTATTATTATTATATTATTATTATATTATTATTAATTTAATTATTGATATTATTATTTGAATTATTGATATTATTAGTTTAATTAATATTATTATTATTATTATTATTATATTCTTATTATTATTATATTATTATTATTTTAATTATTGATATTATTTTAATTATTATTATCATTATTATTATTATTATTATTATTATTATTATTATTATTATTATTATTATTATTATATAGCGAATGCACCTTGGAGATTTCTAAGGATTGCGAGCAAAATAGATAAAAATGAATATGGGGTTGTTATAAAATATTGAAAACTATCATCAACTGCCAATAATGTTTTACAACTAAATTGCGTGCGCCTGTGTATGTGTGTAGGAATGGTGTTTTATATTATTATTGACGTTGTTGCTGTTTTCCATTGCACTGATACGTTATGTTATAATAAGTGTGGTGAGCATACTATATCTACTAAAATAAACAACCAAAATCTATACTAAAAGTATATTAAAGTATATTTAATTTCCATTGTTAGGTAGTTGTTTTTATTAATTTATGTATTTTTTTAAAAAAATTGTGCTATTTATATTGTGGCATTATATGTTGGATTTGACCTTTTCCAAACGTAACTTTATTTTGTATCTGGCCTGAATTATTGATTTTGATGTTGTCTTAAACATATTTATCTCAATCTGTTTTGATTTTTGGAAATGCCGTCTGAATAGCCTAGTATAAATTTTGTTTAAAACACATTTTATATTATAACGTTAGTAACCAACTGCTATATATAACTAAGATTTGTTTAATAACCGTTATGTACTTTCCAGAATGTTATTTTCAAGATAATGCTTTTAGAAAATGTTAATTGCGTCTTGCAGTATTTTACATTTCAGGAATATCACAAGCTGTGTATTTGGATAAACAGGCTTGCTGTCATAGGAGTTTTGTTTGGCTTGGTCCGATTTTCGAATGTTCCCCCAATTAATTTACATTTCTGCGGAATCGTTCTGGTCGGCATGAGTTTATCCGACCACAATATCTCGGGCTAAAGTCATCTCGTCAGGAGTATTGCTTATTGTGGACTAGGCAGCACTTTATTCTGCGTTGTCCGTCCTCCATTAACACTTTTCTGCGTTGTCCGTCCTCCATTAACACTTTTCTGCGTTGTCCTTCCACCAATAATACTTTTCTGCATTGTCCGTCCTCTTTTGGAGGAGAAACGTGGGTCACGTAAAGTGTAACTGTTCCATCAGTGCTATGAAAATGATTGGTGAATTACCAAAAGTGTTGAATCCTGTAGATGAGTTTTAAGGTGTCATTTCTGCAAGGCTGCTGAACTCGATCCGAACGGGCGGCTTCAAACTGTTGTGATAAATGGAGAGTCTCAGCCAATCTTCGTCTTCTTTGCATTGCCATTGCTGTTTCAGTGTGGTTAAAAAGGAATCCCATACATTGGTGGCGAACCCTCCTGCTTTCTGAAGCAGCACGTTGGAATTTAAGTCTTTAAACTTCACCGTATTAGTGGTTCTTCATTCTCCAGATGAGCGTTTTTCTGTCTCTATAAAGTGGCAGTACCTATCGTGGGCTACTGGTTGACTTGCGTTGAAAGTAGATTCTCTAGGACTGGGTGAAAGAGTCGAAGGTGTCCATTCAGACTGATTCATATTGTCCTCAAAACTGTTGGTATGGATTTGAGCTAAGACGTCAGCAACTGTGCAAGGCGGATATGTTACATCGTGACCTTTTACTTTCTTTCCTTTCTCATTGAAATCGTGCGATTGTGTCATAATTAGCAAAATTGGAAAAGAGATACTTAAGAAAGGAAGTTGAAAAGGATTTTTTGCTAATGTGGTGAGGAATTAGAACTTCTACAAGAGAATATGCCAAAGAAATTGGCATTAATTTTTAAAACAATAAGGAACTATGTTCACGCATTCACCCACGTACATCATTCATTCAATAATCATGGGAAAACAATGGATTTAAGTTTTACTTGATTTGGAAACATTGAGTAGTCACTCTGTTCTAGAGAGGTGCCATGACCAAGTCCTATTTCTTTGCGGCTACTGTGGATAGTGTGGTAGAGATCATTGATGCTGGAATCTCAGAGGTAGTCAACAATAACTCCTTATTAACCTAATCTCTGAAAGCTCATATATTAACATCTCCAATTGAACACAGTCGCGTAGATAGAAGGAGACAGCTATTATTAAAATAAGGGATTATAGGTCAATACCAAACAGATCCAAAATAAGATCTTTTAAGTTGATCCAAGTTGATCCAACACCCAAGACAAGCTCCGCAGCACAAGATGGCAAAAAAATATTATTATTAGAAATATGTTAATATTGCCCCAAACTTGTTGCAGATAAGGTGGCCAAAACACCAAGACCACAAAATTACAACAAAAGAAACAAAACTTAGTACATAAACCTAGATCCCAACCTAAACACAGTATAAGGTGGTCCTAAGTCCAGACCATCAGGGCCAGACACGCAATGTGGCAATCTCGTTTAGGACATACAAGTAACAGTCCTCTAGGTAAAAACCTTTTTCTAGGATAATCACTCCAAAACAAAAAGATATTCTTTCACAATTTGTGTAAGAGGTCAAAATTAGACAAAGATACCTGGAATAAATCAGCACCATCCAATGCCCCAGCGCCAACCCTGCCTCCCTGCTTCCACCTTGCCTCGGACAGACACCACAATAAATACAACGTGCGCATGAATAAAATAACACCTAATATATCCTTACACAGAACAACTATAACATCATGCCTGAGAGGGTGCTGCGACAAATCCCACTCATTACCTCACTTTGTTTGTTTGTTTGCTTATGATGTTTAACGTAGCTTTAAAATATTTCAGTAAAATCGCTACGATGTCTGCAGTGAGGCAAATTATGGTGATGTCTATTACTGGGGCATCATGCCGCACACATGTAGCATGATGTCCCTCCCAGTCACTTTATCCTGACACCAGGCCGATCAGTCCTAACACTAACCTCTTAATGCTGAGCGTCAAGCAAGACAGCTGTTAGTATCATTTTTGTAAGTCTTTGATATGACTCGGCCGGGTATCGTAAAAACTACCTCCCGCTTCCACCGCGGACGCTCTAACTACTAGGCCACCTTACCGCGGCAGATGTAGACTATGAACATGAGCGTGTGTTGGGACTATTTCTGCTCATGAAAGCCCTCCATAAAGGTTGTAAGGGACTTAATAATACACACGACCTGGGTCTAAAGTAAACGTTCTCTTTGAGCACATTAATGCCTGGGGAACGAGGCTCGAATTCCTACCCCTCATGAATACATTAGAAGCTTGTCGTGAATAGTTATTCAAAATAGTCAGTCATTGAATTCACCTGTTCTCATGACAAAATGTGGATACATTTAGTTGTTTGTCCTCATTTCGGGGAAGCTGTTCAACGCAGACTATCCAGTGTATGTGACATCATCATTGACTATCACGAAGATCACAGATACGGAGTTTTGGAAACGAAGGATTTATGTGGTGAGTTCAGGCTTTCTGAATTGAGTCTTGATATACGGTCCAGACAAATAGGAACAAACTTAAAGACAACATCTTTAAACATGATGGCAATATTGTTTATTTTCTTGGTTGTTTTCAGTAAATATTTTGTCGTTTAGTAATGTTTGTGTTTGTGGTCTTGTGATCATGTCGTTTTGTATATGTTGTATAGTTTTATATGTTATATAACATATAGTTTTATATGTTATATAAAACTGTAAAGCGCACAGATTACATCTCTCTCTTTCTTTGTCTCTCTCTCTCTCTGTCTCTCTCTGTCTCTGTCTGTCTCTGTATGTCTGTCTGTCTGTCTCTCTCTCTCTCTCTCTATCACTCTCTCTCTCCCTCTCTCTCTCTCTCTCTCGATATATATACATATATATATATATATATATATATATATATATATATATATATATATATATATATATATATATATATATATATATATATCCACCCAGCTGAAGTTTATGTTGCCATCCAAAGAGTAGACAGGTGCATACATTTCTGAAGCTGCAGATGAATGATGATAAAACTGAGGCCATTGTGATCACAAACCAAAGACTTTGTCATTAACGTGCTTTACCTCAAACAATAAATATCAGCAACATCAACATAAATATCACACAGTCAGTACGAAACCTAGGTGTTACTCTGGAGAGTACTCTCACATTGCACCAACATTGAATGAACATGGGCAAGACTACATATCTTGAGCTGAGACTCATCAGCTACATTTGCAAATATCTCTGTCTGTCTGTCTGTCTCTCTCTCTCTCTTTATCTCTCTCTCTGTCTGTCTGACTCTCTCTCTCTCTCTCTATCTATCTATCTATCTATTTATCTATCTATCTATCTATCTGTTCTATATATCTATCTATCTATCTATCTATCTATCTATCAACCTACCTACCTACCTACCTATCTACCTACCTACCTTTCTATCTATCTATCTATCTATCTATCTATCTATCTATCTATCTATCTATCTATCTATCTATCTATCTATCTCTCTATCTATCTATCTATCTATCTATCTACCTACCTACCTATCTACCTACCTACCTTTATATCTATCTATCTATCTATCTATCTATCTATCTATCTATCTATCTATCTATCTATCTATCTACCTGTCTATCTATCTATCTACATACATACATACAACATATATACACACACTAACACACGCACACACACGCTATATATATATATATATATATATATATATATATATATATATATATATATATATATGGTTTTCGTTAGCTTTCAGAACTGAAGAGTCTTTTGACCCTTGACATCTTATCTTAAGATTTCAAGTATCAAAATGAAAATGTTATGATTCAAAATTGAAATCAAGGGCCATGTGTTTTTGAGTCATTTTTTTAGCTGGATAAGTGTATTATTTTTGGACGAACTTATCCTCCAGATTTCCGGTCTCGTGTTAATCTGTAACTGACACTTAAGATTTCCCGCCACTTCAGGAGATTTATTCTCATTCTCTGCATAATTGTTACTAATTTGCCATTTCGTTGGGGTCTGAAGGTCGGAATGATCGCCACTGATAAGTCGTTTTTGAAACGGATAATTAAAAGAAAATATATTTCTTGAGGCGATGTGATTTAATTAATTTGAGCCAGTGTTTGGAACGTTAATGAATAAAGAGGTGTATATATCCTAATTCTCGGTCAGTATGTTTAAAAATAAAATACATAAGAATTTTTAGGTTTTTTTTGCTAGATCACTGCAGAGCGGCCTCTGATAAGATTATGTTAAGTTCTACACTTAATACGCCTTCATGGTTTTCTGTATTGCTCTATCAGGCTCTCTCTTTCTCACATTCACGGACATGCTATATAAGTTAACCCGGTTTCATTCAATAAGGCATATACTTAATTTATTTCCTTCCCGAAATTATTTATAATAATCTTATTGTGGTCGTTCCTTTTGTTGTTATTCGTTTTGTCTACTAGTGTTATTCAAAAGGTCATTTAAATCCGACACTGTAAGTGCCCTATGACGTTTTACTTAGTAATTACGTATTAGACATCAGAAGATCTACGCAAATATATTATCTTATTGACTGAATGGGTAGTGAAACGAACAGTCGAAGTAGTATAGGGTCAGTGTTGTGTAACGTCATTCCAAATGATATTACACAAAATGCAGCACTCTCTTCTTTTAAGAAGGTGACTCATTAATGGCATCTCTTCGATAATGCCAAAATTAAAACAAATGGAGATAAATAACTTGTATGCATACACAAAGTTCCCATTTCCCAAAGATACATGATTATTTGTTCCTTAAATCTCATGTGTGTGTACATAGTGTGTGTATGTTTATTGTATGACTGTATATGGAAACGTGGAACATGTTAAAAAATATTTGTGCAAAAGCCTCAAAATAAATTTCGTACATTTATTGGGATGCCCTTTATACTAGTAATCAACTTAAACCTGACTTCTTTAAGACAGGTAAATGTTCTTTCTTTATATCACAGCTAATTCAGACTTTAAATCTTGTAATAATACGATTTTATGTAACTCTTTAGATCCCTCTGCAATTCTTTTCCTCTGAATAGTTCACAACAATGCCAAATGACATCAATTTTAATAGTATACATCTTGCACCTCCGGGAAGCAACTGTCATGCTCTTTCACATAACCACGATAGTACAGCCCGCGATGTCAGTTATCTGTAAAGGTTAATCGGTGACCTTCAGCAAATTCTTGGCGTTGTATAAGCCTACGAACATATATGTATAGACTACATTTGTGACGATGCATGTGCATTCATGTTATCATATTTAGAGATAGATGTTGTTGTAAAAGGTTTAGAATTGTCGCAATGTAGATTATTACTTGTGCGAAGCCTCTCATTAATTGAAGATTATCATCATATGTTATGTGATCTTGACAATCATCCAGAAAATAGTAGAAAACCTGTTCTCTTGACACAGAGGTCATTATAGATATTATCATTTTTATGCATGTTATTTAACTGAGATTATTATGTAATATTAATGACAATAATGATGATGGTTATGTAATGGATCTTAAGTATTCGTTCAGAGGTTTGGTTATCGTACAATTGGAAAATAAAATGGGCAAATGGGCATGGAGCATATTACATAGGAATGAACAATAATCGATCTAGTTTCTAGTTTGCGGTTCAAAAATGTTTTAAAAGGTCATAGTAATTAAAAGAGAAATGACTAACGGTTGAATGAATGAAATATTGATTGATGGAACATTATTTTTGTTCAGTAAATGGATGCTGGTCGGCATGGGGATCATGGTCGAACTGCAGTTCTACGTGTGGAAAGGGTATGAATAACAGAGTTCGCACATGTACCAATCCTGCGCCAGCCAATGGAGGGAACTATTGTGATGGAGTTGGGATGGAATATAATGAATGTCAAATCAGTTCTTGCAAAGGTTCGTGCTGCATTCATTTAACAAGATTAACCGTCTGGTTGCAAAACTGTTTTAATGCTTCGTGAAACTTGTTAAATTGTCAGGATTACACCAGATGATAGAGGTACATACTATCGATTAGATTAGAATACGTTAGCACAAATGTGAATGAAATAATGGGCACAGAGAGTTTTGCCTTAGCTCATAAGGGCATGATCTTTATTATAATGGTATATAGTAGTGATATATTTAATTAAATGAAATCAATCTCAATATATTTTCGTATAAAATGATAAACTACTTTTAATACAGTTTAGAAAACATTTCAATCTGATTTCTTTTATTATAATAATTCTGTCCTAATAATTGACATGAAGACAAAGATACTAATTGTATTGTTATGATTTAGATGAAGCTATAGAGCACCTGACCAAGTAACAATAACATTCAAGACTATGCATACAAACTGGAATTCCAAATGTGTGTAACAAATGTGCCATACAATGATAAAAACACAAACAAACAACGTGAAGTAACAAAGCATTGCAAGCAATGGACAGAAGGCATATGGCCATACATCACAATTAATTTTACTATATGTTCTCTACATATATTTCTCAGCACTGACCTTTCCACAGTGTGACAATCAATACAAATCATATGAAAATCTAAAATACCCCCAAAGATGACTTCACGGTGAAATTCTTGTCAAGGGTTGACCGGCATTTTTTTGAGCTGCTGCACTGTAAACATAACAGCATGTACACAGACCACATATTTCACTTCCGGATCATCACCAAGGCCTTATTACTCCATTTGCACTGTCGCCAAATTACACACTGACAACCACTCTCTCTGCTCATATTCTCAAGAATAAACAATTACCTTTAAATCCCTACCAAATATGCATCAATATAACTCTTCTATCACCACCAAAATGAGAGAGGAAAAAATGTTCTAAAAATAGACTGGAACTACATTCGTGGGTACTGAACTGGAAGTATTAATTGTGATGTGATTCCTGACAGGCCCAACTTTTTGGGGCAAATTTTAGTAAAACTTTTATATTTGAATGCCACACCTATTTGAACTTTATACATGAAGTCTTTTTGAATTTCCTTGCATACAAGACATGTGACACCTGCTGGAAGGTGTGTAGTGTTGGTGTCCCACAGAGTGCACATGCTGATCAATGTGCCCTTGAGAAACCAAAACTAAATTTGCTATATCTTCCTTAATTATAGGACTTTTTCAATGCTGTAAAAACCTATTTGTACTACAATTTAAGGCCTGTCTGAAAATATGTTTAAAGTTTATATATTTTGATAAATTAAAATTTTAATGGAAATTTAAATAAACATTTAAATTTATAAACTAAATTTTATTGAAAAATTAAATTTTCATAAAAGTTTGAAAACAGATTTTGTCAAAGTTTAGACAGAAAAGTTGATCAATCAATGGTCTTTAAAATAAATGGTGGTTTGGGTCTGTGTAACTGAGAACATTTTTCCCAGGGGTAATGAAGTAGCATGACTCATAGTGATTTTGGCAACAAACCGCAATATGCCTGTCAAGGTGCATATTGGTGTACACACTAAAGAAGCAACAATAGGTGCTATGTTCCATATTTATTGTGTCAGGTATTTAGGCAGTTATTTGTATAACTAATAGTGCACTCAGATTGAAACATCTGATGGGACCACTTCCATGTTTTATAGGAAAATTGCATTACATTTCAGTGTCGATAACTACAAAAAGCGACAATAAGATAGGAAAATACAGTTTTTAAGCAGGCTTTACCTTACTGAACAATGGTGCAAATCTCTCTCATGAAGATTTAAGCCATGTCCTTGAGGTGCTTTATATTAGTGTGGTGATGTTATGATCACTTATGGCAGTACACTGCATATGTCCTTATCAAACCTTGCTATCACCACCAGACTAATGGAGAGCTTCCAAGCTGATCCACCACTAACACTTTGTTCCAGATACCAGCCTAGACCTGAAAAGATATAAAATGTTTCACTTATATCTAGAAAACAGTAAGATGTATGAAAATGAAGTTAAAATGTGTTAGATATAGTGATTTACAAATAACATTCAGGCTGCAAGCATAGGAAATAAATATTAAACTTGACAGAGTGACACTCAGAAATGTGAAGTAATAGTCATGTATTAAAGTAATAAATTCATCCTAAAAGTATATGAAGTTTCTATAAGCATATCTGGTCATTTACAGGTTAAATAACTAATCAGGTAGACTATGCATCCCAAACTTTAAGGAAATGCTGGGACGGTGAGGTTTGATCATTGGTGGAAACATTAGTACATGCCAGTATACAGGAAAGTCAAGCGACAATGTAGTAAAAAAGAATATAGTACTATAAGCAATCTTATTCATGAGGGAAATAATAATTCTGGATATTGCAAGAGAATACAGCCCAAAGTGGCCACACATATCAACTACAGGTACCAATAAATCCTATATCATAAACTAAATGTTAAATTCTGATCCCCAAAACTTGTAAACAAGAATGGAAATTTGCATATGTGGGACATATACAATGTAATTGTTATGATCAAATGTGCAAAAATAATTCCAATGATCTGTTTGAACATTTAAAGTGTATTTTTAAGGGTGTTTGATACCAATTATTAACCTCAATGGTTCAATAGAATCAGATATCAGCTGATATTACAATACCGCACTCTATCCAAGTACTGAATTGAAACATGTTACCATACATGGGCATATTAATGAAGAAAATAACATTTTGGGATACATTTAGTGCACACAGCCAGAAATGTGTCTTACAGATTCACTGTAGGTACAATGTCAGCCTATATGATATACTGAATGTGAACTTTGGATCCCAAACATTCTAAAATATGTGAATATTTGTTCATGTGGGATATGTAACCATGCTAAGATCAGTTGTACACAGTTAAACTCAAAATATCTGTTTGAATATATCTTATGCAATCTTTAGAGTGTCAGTTAACAAATATTATTAGTAATTAACAATGCAAAAATTAAGATGGATCATTAGAATTCACATAACATCATACAGGCCACAATGCCGCACTTCACTAATCAGTATCTTAACCAAATTGAACAATAAAATTGAATGCATTTTGTGTTCAACTTACATCATTTTGCTGTTTTCTTACATCCAAGGGTAAATATACATGTGGAAAGTATATTTTATCCCTTCAGCCTGTATTTCATTCTCAGAAAGTTTAAACTGATTTAGTAGAGAACTTGAGTAGGTTCAAGTATAAAGTTTTCATCACTGTCCTCTCACTAAACACCCTGTAACTATATTTGTTAACAATTACTAAAGGCTATATAAGCAGATATGTGTTACTCAGGAAGTCACCCCATCATAAACACATAAATTAACTGATTGGACCCCTAATAAATAGTTTGAATGATCAATACAAAATAGAATCTGTCTTTCATACATTTCAAATGTATGTCTCATTTTGACTTACAAAGATATTTTGCTCTGAGAAAATTTGACAAATATCCATCATTGTAGCTTGTATATGGTGTAGGAGTATAAACATGCTGATATCACTTGACATAATGTCCAAAAATATTATCTATGTGCATTTTAAGGGGCAAATTTTAATTTTATAATTTTTTAAAAAAAGTTTATTAAAATTTTAAAAAATAAAATTAATTTTTAAATTCTAATGTCATTTTTCTATTTTAAATGTTAATATTTATAACACCTTCAAATTTCATGTGTTTATCATTAATAATAAAAATTTTATAGCACTTTAAAGTTTAATAATAACTGCCTGTACAGGCCATACATCACAATTAATTTTACTATATGTTCTCTACATATATTTCTCAGCACTGACCTTTCCACAGTGTGACAATCAATACAAATCATATGAAAATCTAAAATACCCCCAAAGATGACTTCACGGTGAAATTCTTGTCAAGGGTTGACCGGCATTTTTTTGAGCTGCTGCACTGTAAACATAACAGCATGTACACAGACCACATATTTCACTTCCGGATCATCACCAAGGCCTTATTACTCCATTTGCACTGTCGCCAAATTACACACTGACAACCACTCTCTCTGCTCATATTCTCAAGAATAAACAATTACCTTTAAATCCCTACCAAATATGCATCAATATAACTCTTCTATCACCACCAAAATGAGAGAGGAAAAAATGTTCTAAAAATAGACTGGAACTACATTCGTGGGTACTGAACTGGAAGTATTAATTGTGATGTGATTCCATATAAAACAATATGATCCTTATAGCTATGCCATCAGCTAAATTACCAATTTCCAATTGTTTGTCAAATGTTTTCATCCGTGTACAATGTTTGCAGTTAATTATGCGAAGAAAACACCTACAGTCATATAAAAACATACAACAAAATCAACTGGCCAAAAATATATAATTGTCTTTACAAGAGTTTTGCTTAATGATAACTTTTCATGATATAGTTAGCTAGTTTGAAAGCTTCCTTTCTAAACTGTGTTCTCCTATATCTGCTTTAGATGTCACTTATTATCTCTTTGATGCATATTACTATTGTTCGCGAAGATAGTGTTCGTCAGGTGTGAGCTGTTTCTCTACTCTTCACGAACCTAGTATTCGTCAGGTGAGAGCAGCTTCTCTACTCTTCACGACACTAGTGTTCGTCAGGTGTGAGCAGTTTCTCTACTGTTCACGAATCTAGTGTTCGTCAGGTGTGAGCAATTTCTCCACTCTACACGAACCTAGTGTTCGTCAGGTGGGATCAGTTTCTTACTCTTCAAGAATCTAGTGTTCGTCAGGTGTAAGCAGTTTCTCTACTCTTATGTCAGACAGGTTTAACAAGACAGAAGGATTGACATGGCATATAGCTAAATGTTTATTAACAACACCCTTCTACTTTGTACATTTTAATAATTTATGACATTAACATTATCATGAAATACTGAGTATTTTCAACACCGTAAATTATATGTTTTTTTGAGTTCATGGTTCATAAGTTGCAACACGTACTAAATTTAGTGATATTCATTAGTAGGACACTGTATATAGATTTACTAAGATATTCTATATTTTTCTTCATTAAATCAGAGAAGGAATCTACATGTGGGTGTAAACGTTTACATTGTGGTAATATATATATATATATATATATATATATATATATATATATATAGAGAGAGAGAGAGAGAGAGAGAGAGAGAGAGAGAGAGAGAGAGAGAGAGATACAGAGACAGAGGGAGAGAGACAGAGGCAGACAGAGTTTTCACTCATTTATATTGAACTTATAATTCTATAAATTGTGTATTTGGTACGATTATTGGATGCTACAGGAGAAAGGAAGAGATTTTAATTTTATTTACACGTGTCCTGTGAGAATTGATAAAGTAAATATTTTTAGGATGGGAGTTTATATCAACACGGTTCGCTCCGACAGGATTCAATGCGCAATAATATTAAAGATCATTTCAAGGATTGGGAGTGTACTTCTTTTGATTTTGGCTCCTGCTTTATTTATTGTTTTGGATCTAACAATGGGCCCCTAATTACGATGCTAAGCGTAAAGTAACCTAAATACCAGAGACAAAAAAATCAAAGTGTGGTAGATAGTTCTATCTCTGAGATAAGGGGGTTTGGGTGTGATTTTAATTTTTAACGTAGGTTTGAAAAGGTACATTCATATCGGTATGTTGTCTACAGTGTTGCCGTTTACAGCGATTTCCATCAATAAGACATCATGGCGTAGAAATGTGGAATCATGTCCTATCCAGTCACATTATGCCGACTCCAGGCCGAACAGTTCTAACACTAACCTCTTAATGCTGCGTGCCAAGCGAGTCTGCTGCTATTATAAAACAAATATTCTAGTAAATGGCGATTACTAGCGCATATAAGTACACTTCTTATCAACAGTTCATGATCAGAAAGTAGAACGTTATGCCTGAAGCGAATCATGGAAAGTTAAAACTCATTGTCCGGCCGATATTAAAGTGCGTCCTGAGAGTTCACAGGTATAAATATCCTTTTTGCAGAAATAGGTACAATTAAAACTCCATATATATATATATATATATATATATATATATATATATATATATATATATATATAAAGCTCCGATAGCTTCATGGTTTGAACATCCGCCGCGGAAGCGAGAGGTCATGGGTTCGATTCACGACCGAGTCATACCAAACAAAGACCTACAACAATGATACTAACTTCTGCCTCGCTTGATGGTCAGCATTAAGAGTTTAGTGTTAGGACTTGTCGGTCTGGAGTCAGGATAATGTGACTGGGTGGGACATCATAATAAATGTCTGCGGCATGTAAAATTGAATTGTTTGTAAGGTTTCGAATTTGTTATTCCATTTTATGCTATTGTAATGCAATTGTATTTGCTGGATTTGACATTTTCTAGAAGTTCATTTTCCAGACATACAGTTTAGTGCTTCGTTAATAATAATAATAATAATAATAATAATAATAATAATAATAATAATAATAATAATAATAGAGCTTTGTATATAATGTTGACCTTGTTCTGACTTTGATTCATGAGTTGAAGTAGACAATTCTTTTTATTATTTTTTTAATTCTTTATAAGAGTAGATTTATGGATCGAAATCGAAGCCGTACTTCATGATCATGACACATAGCATGTAGCAATTAATTTGAAACTGGTTTTATCAGAAGGTTGACCCTCATCCGGGTATCATTTTCACACAGCCGCCAGATTTAATATTGTTGCATTGAGAAATAAGTTTTGTCTTCCTTTAACCATGGCGAAGTTCAAGTGTTTTAGATGTGACCAGTTTGAGTTTAATTTTAAATTTTTCTTCAAACTATTTGGATCCTAAGAGAGTAATTTTACCTGGAAATACTAGTGCTTTAAATTTATTCTTGGACAATGGCAATTATCGAAATTTACAGAATTCAAACACTCAAATATTATTTTTTATAGTTCAACACAGAATTGTTGACACATGAGTACTACACTAACAACTAACAACAGCTTGCGTCATCGCCTTCCATTTTGGATTTGCATTACTAGGTCTTCTATTTTTAATTTATGGATTATTTTTGGATTTGATTCTTAGAACTGTACGTTTTTTATCATCTTCACTTTGATTTTCCTGGCAAACAAATTATGTGTTAAATTTCAAAGAGTTTGTTGGTTTCACTCTTTTCTTGTTACCATTTAAAAGATCCTAAACATGTAGGCCATAAATTGAAAAATGTATGTCAAGGCCAGTAAACCAAATCAGGTCATCAGCGGATTAATAAAAATATACTAGCCAAATTACAGTTGTCAACCTTTAGATGCTTTACGCAGTTTATTCTCTGGATTAATCGACGTATGTGCTGGTGGACGTCCGGAACAATTGATGTGTTGACGGCAGAATCAAATCAAAATGAATTGCCGCACATGCATCCCGTCCAGGTATACAGGAAAGAATTGACGATGTAAATGTAATTTACTACGCGTGTTTATATCTATTAGTACCTAACCTTGTCCTTGACCCAGTCAATTCTCATTGAAGTATTTTGGCAGGTTTGATCAGTGAAGGACACGCTTGTTTAACAAGCATAACTATAGCGTATCTCTTGTTCTGAACTTAAATTTATATCGAATCGAGAGGGAAATAAATAGTAAGATAAACTGATACTGTTTGTTTAAATGGATGTAAACCCGTGACTTGCAGACTCCAACCCCACAAAATCGATGTCTTTAAACTTAAGTATCCCCATGTGCGCAAAACCACCAAAATAATGCATTCGGTTGTTTTTTCCATTGCAAATATTAAAGACAATTACAAGATCAATAATATATAACTCAGCTGTTGAATATATTTACACGAGCATGGTACGTATGAAGCTATATCCAATTTGACCACAAAAAATGTTGATCTAACGTGAATTCGAAAAGCAAATAACATTTTTGCCTTAGAGTCTGAAAAACCCTTACACATATACGGAATGTCGTTGATGGTGAAGAGGATTGTACCAATGATCACATACAATTTACCTTGTGTAATATTGTACCTTTCTTGATTGTTTATTAGAAACAACAAGGTGAAGAACACCAGCATGATAATCTTCTAAAAGGAAGAACAGACTATAAAACTTAGAACTGGTTAAGTAAACCTTTTAAACAATACAATCAATATTAGCAAGCTTTTATTATGTATATTCATCTACTTCTGGCTAACAGTATTCTTCTATCAAGCTCTCTCTTTCTCACATTCACACACCTGCTATATAAGTTAACCCGGTTTCATTCAATAAGGCTTATACTTCAGGTATTTCCTTCCCGAAAATATTTATAATGATTGATTGATTGATTAATTGAATTTTAACGGCGCACCAGCACTTTTAGGCTATTTAAAGCTATTCAATAGGTTAAATGTCTAAAAATAAGAAAGGTTTAATGTCGATCAGCCATATAACAAAACCATAATAGTTAAATATAAAATGGTAAAATGTTGGTAACAGGAAAATATGAAGCTTCCCAATCAACGGGAGATGTAAATGATGTATGTTGATGATAAGATGTTGTAAATAAGAGGCGGTATTTGCATTAGATACAAATGCTTTTAGGTAATGTCATACAAGTTATAGTTTAAAATAAAGATTTACTTCCTTTAGGAAATCTAAAATACTAGTAATTTGTATAGTATCAAAAAGTTCCTACATGTCATGTACATTATAGTATTTGTCACGCGTAGGTTCCAGGTCGGAACAATCGGTCATAAAGTGTTTAACAGTGAATGGTTCATTGCAAGAAACGCACTCTGGTTGATCTTCACCTTTTAGTATGTGGGAGTGGTAATGTATGTATGACCGATTCTGATTCTTTCAATGATAACCTCCTCCCTACAAATAGTTCTGTAGGAAGGAGTCCATTCTCCCAGGGTTGGTTTGAAGGCATGAAGTTTGTTATTGACTGCATCATCCCATGACACTTGCCACTTCTGACGTAGGTGCTTTTTGATACAATGTTTAAAATCAGTAAACGGTAATTTAAAATCCGATGGTTCTTGGGATAGAGCCATCTTAGCAGCACGGTCTGCTCTTCATTACCTCTAATACCAATATGGTTAGGTATCCAAGAGTATACTATATTGTAGGAGGTACTAAGCTCCGAGTTTTTGACGAGTATATTGACTAATAATGGATTATCCATTTTTTTATTGTGTAATGACTGAAGCACTGATAATGAGTCTCAGAAGATAATGCTATTTTAAATGCGTTTCTCTTCTATAAATTTCAGAGCAAGGTCTATTGCTCTGATTTCCGCTGAAAATATGGACGCATTGTTTGGCAAGCTCACTTTGGTTATGTGCTTGCTACTAACGAAGGCTGCAGCAGACTTTTCATTAACCTTTGATCCATCAGTATACAATTTAGTGTAATTGTAAAATCGTTGAGAAGTTCTTGATAAGAGTTCAGGAATATGACAGGGTTGGTCTCAGATTTATTCCCATCGTGTAACGTAAAAATCACTTTGGGTTGCTTAAGGAGCCAAGGTGGTGTTTTAGAGACAAACGTTTTCTGAACTGTAGAGAGATTACTTTTGATATTGTCAAAGCTGGATGATATTCTAATGCCAAATGAAGGTATGGCATTTGGTTTATTACCATATAAAGTTTTGTATTTTGGTTGAAAAACTAGCCGAAAAAGCAGGGTTCCGAGGGTTTGATCTTAACTTAAGAGCGTGTTGTGGAGAAAGCATTTCTCTGCGATGCGATAAGGCTTTCACATGGAGATGTCTTAAATGCTCCTAGAGCGAGTCTTATTCCCTGATGATGAATTGGATCAAGCAGTTTCAAATAAGACTTCCTAGCTGAACTATAAACAATGCATCCATAGTCTAGTATGGAGCGGATAAATGTTCTATACAAATTCAGGAGGAATTTTTTATCAGCACCCCAGTCAGTGTACGCAATTACTTTAAGTACATTTAATGCTTTTAAGCATTTAGCTTTTAAATTCTTTATGTGTCGTATACAAGTCAGCTTTCTGTCGAAGATAATACCCAAAAGCTTTGTTTCCTCAACAACTGGAATAAGTGTTCCATCCAGCGTGAGTTTAGGGTCATCATGATGTCTTCGCAATTGACAGAAATGCATGCATACTGTTTTCGATTTAGAAAATTTGAAACCGTTATTACTGGTCCAACTTTGGATCTTATTGATATTTTGCTGGAGTTGCCTTTCAATTGTATGCATGTGCTTTGATTGATAACAAATTAAACAATTGTCTACATATAATGCTATTGATTTTGATATTAAATAGTGTCACAGATAAAATACTGCCCTGGGGCACACCCATCTCTTGCTGGTGCATATCGGAGAGAGTAGAGCCCATTCTTACTTTGAATTCTTTGTCGGAGAGAAAATTGGAAATGAAAGAATGCAGACGGCCTTTAAGACCCAGATCGTGCAGGTCATTTAGTATCCAGTACTTCCATGTTGTGTCATAGGCCTTTTCTAAATATATGAAGACTGCTACAAAATGTTCCTTCTTGATAAACGCATCGCGAATAAATGTTTCCAGTCTAACCAAATGATCGTTAGTACTACGTCCAGAACGGAAGCCACTTTGGAAAGGAGATATTAAATTGTTACTTTCCAAGTACGATACAAGCCGAGAATTAATCATTCCTTCAATTGTTTTGCATACGCAGCTTGTCAATGAAGTGGACCGATAGCTGTTAGGATCTTCGTTATCTTTGACTGGTTTGGGAATCGGTATCACTGTTGTTTTTTCCCTCTTATGTACATTACCGGCAATCCATAAATCATTAAAGAATTTAAGAAGTAATGTCAGAGAAGATTCTGGGAGGTGTTTCAAGAACTGGTAATGTACTTCGTCAGGCCCAGAGGATGTATCATGGGCCTTGTCTAATGCCTACTAAGCTCCAATAAAGAAAACAGCAGGTTATAATTTTCAGTGTTGTTCGATGTAAATTTTAAATGTGACTTTTCTTTTTGAGATTTTAATCTTCTAAAGGCATCTGAATGATTAGATGATGATGAGTTTTTCGAAAAACTATCGGCAAGAATATTTGCTATGTCACGTTTCGAAATGAAATTGCTATTGTTTGTTTCCAGGTGTCGAATAGAATTGTGTTTCCTCTTTCCATTTATTTTTCGAATAGTATCCCAAACTTGTTTCATTGAGGAACGAGAGTTTAAAGAAGAAATATATTTCTTCCATGATGCACGTTTACATTCTTTGATTGTACGTCGAGTTTTAACCCGGGCAATACGATATTTGTTTAAATTTTCGAGCGTTGGACGATTGTTGAATGTTTTTAATACTTCTCGGCGTTGTCTAATGGCTTCTTTGCATTCCTTGGTTACCCAAGGTTTTTGCGGTTTTTTACTGTTCGGTGAGGACTTAGGAATAGATTCATCTGCAATTGAAATTATAATTGAAGTAAAATGCTGTATAGGATTAACAGCGTTGAATATTGTATCATTATTTAGTCTAGTTTGACATAGTGTTTCAAAGGACGCCCAGTCGGCTTTCTTTATATTCCATTGTGGAATTGCGTCATCAATTTTAGAGTTATTTTCAAGAGTGATTGGAAAATGATCACTACTGTGAAGGTCATCAGCGACCTTCCATTCATAGTCCAACAGCAATGAAGGAGAGCATATTGTCCAATCAATGGACGTGTACGTACCCGTTCCTGGGTGTAAATATGTCGGTGAGTTAGTATTATATAGACACAGATCGTGTCTAGAAAGGAAATCTTCTACTTTATGACCTCTGTCGTTTATGTGATTCGATCACCATAGAATGTTATGGGCATTAAAATCCCCGAGTAAAACGAAGGGCGTGGAAAGTTGTTGAACAATATTGTCTAATTTATTTGGTACTAGGTTGGTGTTTGGTGGTAAGTAAATGGAGCGAAATGTAATCACTTGATGCAAAGTGATGCTAACAGCAATATCTTGTAAATTTGTATTTAAAGGAATGACTCTGCGAGGGGCTCTATTGTTCACAACAACAGAGACTCCTCCTGAGGCCCTGTCAGCGTTTTGAAAGTACGTGTTGAACAGAGAAAAGTTTTTAAATGTTATTTTCAGGAATGTTTCCTGTAAACATAGGACAGCATGATCTTGTTCATTTAAAAGCAGAATAATATTGTTGTAGTTTCCTCGACAGTTCCTTTGTATGATGGTGGTCTTCATTATAAAATTATGCTGGAGATTCTGGATCTAGGTAAGACTATTTGCGGAGACAATGTGTGTTGTTATTTGTCTAGAGGAAGTACGGGAGTATATTTGGTTTTGCTAGGTTTGGAGGAACCTTGAGTACATGGAGCAGTTTCTTCTGTATCCATATTCTCAGGTTCTCCAAACATATTGTAAAGTTTAATGGGGTCATCTGACCCCTTTTGCTGCTTATTTGTTTGTGGTATTTCTTGTAGCTTTTGGTGGTGGGTTGTCATTAAATGTTGTCTGAGTTGATGCTGTGCTATTATGTGGTTGGTAATGAGGGATATTGGCACTTGTTGTTGAATCGGGCTGATCCGTCTGTGTTTGTGCGTCCTACGTGATTTTTGGATTGTGTTTCACAACTGTGGAGAAGGATGGGCCAGGAAAGGCTATTTTTGTCTGGACAAGTTTTCTGGCCTCTGGGTAGGGTATGTTGGAGGTAAACTTTACCTTCTGAATTTCCTTCTCCTGTTTCCAAGTATCACAATCCTTAGAATTGGCGTGATGTTCGTTGCCACAGTTGACACAATGCGGAGTTGCTCTACAATCAGCTTCCTGATGAGAGTGGTCTCCGCATCGGTCACAGACCTTGACTCTGGAACATTGGTCCTCGTGATGGCCGTATTTCTGACACTTATAGTATCGAACGGGTTTGATATGTAGATCTCAGCCTTTACTTGCAAAAACCCAACCTTGACCACTTTGGGTACAATTGGTTTATTAAAGGTGAGTACAAATATGTTGGTGTTCTGCAGGGTGTTATTACGTTTAATACGTATTCTACGCACTGCAGTGATACCTTCATGTTTCATCCCTTCCATGATATCTGTGTCGTTGACTCCAGCCAAGTCACGACACCGCATCACGCCTTTGGACGTATTCAAGGAAGTGTGAGCGATTGAGGTCACTGGAATGTCGAATAATGTTTTCATCTTTTTTAGATTTTCCGATTGACCCCTTCGCTCACATTCAACGAGAAGACAGCCCGATTTTAGATTTTTTTTTACAACTTTTTGTGTGCCGATCAACCCTATTAAAGTATTCTCAATTACAAAAGGAGATAGTGCAGCAATTTGTTTTTCAGCATTTGTAGACTGTATGACCATGAAGCGTGGGAATGACTACACACCACATGATTCTTCGTCAGAGCCGGACAGTGGTTTCTTTCCTTTGTTTTGATTTTTTTGTTTGAATTTTCCATGATTTTGTATTAAAGTTTCTGCACCCATGCTCCCCGCCCACCATGGAGCCCAACATGGGGACACGTTTCAAGTGCCAGGGATACACAGATGCTATACTCAGTAGATAAAATTACCGAGGATCGGCAAAATTACTTACCGATTGACCCGTTAATCCACCGCTATCTAGGAGGTCCTCTAGTACTTGGGAAAATGAAAGCTAGAATGATAGAATGAAGGGGCAACGGTGGTATCAACAGAGATACAAAAAAGATATTGAAGGTGGGCTAGTAAATAAAGACCTCCTAGGGCTCGGAGTGACCAGCCGATTTGTCATGACCGGGCCCATCTCGACCACCCGTCTAAGAGAAGTAGAGGCCAAAGTAGTGTATTGCATCGGAAAAGCCTCCGCTCAACTACCAGGATCCTTTCCTCCTCCGACACGGGTCGCAACCCACGGCAAACAGGTCGCCTCTACTTAGTCGCCTTTTACGACACGTGGCGAGGCACGTCGGGACAATTCTACAACCCCGAACCCGCAGGGGAAACATAAACAGAGTCAGAGCGAATGATGATTTGGTGACAAGTTGCTCGTGTTGATCTTAAAAGATGAGTGAAGATTTGAATCTGTGAGAAGCGATCTGTTCTTTGTCTTGTTGACTTTCATAGCAGAGAAAGTCTGCTCACAAATTTAGGTTGATGCAAACAACAAAAACATCTTTCTGGCAAATTCTTTCAGATTTTTGAAACCTTCCTGGGTGTAGAAAAGCATACAACGGAATCAGGGGTTTGGTTTCAAAAGTTCTTCTTAAGGAGTTGTCGACCTGCAAATTAATCAGTTCCATCTGCAGTTTTTCATTGGTTGTTAGAATGTCACAAGCTAAGGGTGAGCTGAACAGGTCTTACTGTTTGTTCCATTGCCTTGAAATCAGCAAACCTCCAAATAAATTCTTCTTTTAAAGCCGTGATCTGACAACTGTACTTGTCAGATAATGGTTTTGAAACAGTCTGCGTCTTCACAAGCGGAAAATGAGTAACGCTCTGCTCATTCAGCTGCTTGGCAAAAGTTTTAAGACCCATTTGAAAGGATTTCACTTCCACGTACAATTCATGAGTAAATAACCTTTTTCTTGAAGTTTAGTGATCAGCATATTCAATGTTTGCATTTTGTCCACAGCAAACGCAAAATCACAAATCCATTCTTCTTCATTTGTTTTGAAAAGTCACAAGAGATATCTTTTATAGTTAAAAACATGAGAATCTCTGCTTTGATGTCCCCTTTTCCCCATGTTTAACCAGCAGACATTTGTGTGGTACAGCTCATCAGTGAAATCATCTTCCATATCTTTCAATCGGCTTCGGAACTGTCTGTGTTTCAGTCCCCTTGCTCTTATTGTTTTCACTGCACACATGACTGCATCCACAACATGCTTAAGATTTAAAACAAAGATATACAGAGACATTCTTGATGTATGATGCAGTGAAAGACAGTGCACTGTGCAATGGGAAATCTTATTTAATTTTATTATTCATTCACTTCACAAGGCCGGAATGTTTACCTGTGAGTGAAGGAGCCCCATTACTTGTAATACTTGCCGATTTCTCTAAGCCTCATCCAGATCTGATTAAACTGTTAATGACACTGTTGAACAAATCTTTCCCAGTACATGTGTCTTTGAGAGAATCCATAGATAAAAATTCCTCTGTAATGTTAAAGTTTGCATCAAGTCCTCTGATAAAAAATAAGTAACTGTGTGCAGTATCCTTAAGATAAGTAAACACGTCCAAAGCAATAGAAATCCACAGAAAACTATCACTGGCCTTTAACATTTTTGTTCGTGACGATTCACTGCAATTGCGTCTATGCGACGAACAATAGTTGTTCGTGCTAATGATATGGCTTCTTTGTCTGAATTGGCTTTAGGACACACAACACTGACAGCATCAATCATACAATCATTAATAAACTCTGCTGCCAAAAATGGTTTGTTTTGCTTTGCGATTTTGTTGGCCAACATGAAACTTGTCTTTGTTGCATTCTCTTGTAAAGATGAAGTTTTCACAAACACAGCTGTTCTTTCAATATTTTTAGCAGATCAGTTGTTTGCTTTTGCAGTTCTTGTTTTGATATTTTTTTTCTCAAAAAGTTACCGTGCTTAGTTTCAAAGTAACGTTTCAAATTGAACTCCTTGAAAACGGAAATAGTGTCTTAACAAATCAAACACACAGCTTTAGCTCCAAAATCAGTAAAGAAATACTTGTCAGTCCACTCTTTGTTAAACCCGGTGGGAAAAAAAGATAGATAAATGAATCGATTGTGAAACAAGCCAAACAAAATTCTATTGAAATTTCTATGGTTTTTCCCTCTGCCCGGTGGGAAAACAAATCATAGATATATGAATAGAATGCGAAACAAGTCAAACAAAGATCTATTGAAATTTCTATGGCTTTTTCCACTGGGTTGGTATGTGGCATCGCGTGGTTACATTTCTCTCCAAATTAGAAAGCAATTTCACACTTTAACATATTAAATAGCGTGAACATAGGACGTGTTACTAGGCCTCATGAAAACTAGTGGCGGGCCACATACGGCCCGCGGGCAGTAGTTTGCCCACCCCTGAATAAGATAATGTTTTAAGAAAATGTTAATTGAGTCTTGAAGTATTTAACATTTCAGGAATACCACAGGTTGTGTATTTGGATAGGCAGGCTTGCTGTAACAGTTCTGCTTGGCTTGCTCCTATCGTGGAATGTTCTACCAATCTCTTTTCTTTTCTGCGGTATAGTTCTTGTTGGTATGAGTTTGTCCGACCACAATATCTCGGACTAAAGGCATCTCGTCCTGAGTAGTGTTAATTATGGACGAGGCTGCGCTTCGTCTTGCGATGGTCGTCATCCAATAACAGTTTTCTGCGTTGTCCGTCCTCTTTCGGAGAAGAAACGTGGGTCACATAAAGTGTAACTATTCTATCGGTGATGTGCAACTGATTGGTGTATTACCAAAAGTGTTCAATCTTGTATATGAGTTTTTAAGGTGTCAATGTTGCAGAACGAGCGACTTCAAATTGTCATGATAAATGTTGAGTCTCAAGCAATCTTCTTCTTTGCATTGCTTTGCTTTTCTGTGTTATTAACAATGAATCGCATAAATTGTTGGTGAACCATTCTGCTTTCTCCAGCGTTGAGCTGTAACTGAAATCTTTAAACGTAACCTTGTAAATATAATCCGTGGTTCTTCAATTTCTGTATGAATATTTTACCGTCTCTAGAATGTGGCGCTTCCGGTTGACTTTCGTTGAAACTCTCTAGGACTGGGTATAAACGAAGAAGATGTCGATTTCTGATCACTCATGTTGTTTTCAAAACCATTGGCATTGATTTGAACTAAGATGCCAGCTACTGTGCAAGGCGATATGTCACGTCGTGACCTCTTACTTTTTTTTCCTTTCCATTGCAATCGTGTGACTGTCTCATTAAAAAAATGGAAAAGAGAGAGTGAAGACGGACGACAAAAAGGGATTTTTGCTGATGTAGTGTGACATTTTATTATAACTTCTACAAGAGAAAATACCAGAAAGAAATGTTTGTGTCTATTTGCTTTCATATTTATATAAATAAGGAACTAGGCTTACATATTAACCAACGTACATCATTCACTCAATAATGATGAGAAAACAATAGATTTAAGTTTTACTTGATTTAGCAGCCATTGAGTATTTACTCTTTTCTAGAGAGGTACCACGACCAAATCAAACTTCTTTGCGGAAATTGTGCATAGTGTAGCAGAAATCATTGATGTTAGTATCTCAGTGGCAGTCAGTGTAGAGGGATTACTGACTGGGATGCAATGTTTGGCTCGGGAGGGTCTATTTCACTTGGATCGGCTTAAACAGATCTGATACATTTTGCTCAGACACCTTGTCTCGCTAAAAATATCTAGTATCACCGTGCAGTTTCACTGGCACCATCCTCCTTCTCTCCTTGGTACGTTCACATATCTTCTCGTCTTCATATTCTTCTTCTCGCTTCCTTCCTGCCTCTTCTTCTCGCTTCTGCTGTTGAATGACACGTACTTAGTCTGCTTCTTTCCGCTGTTGTAAACATTTCTCCCATTCTTCTTTCTGCCTCTATCTAAAATGTTCGACTTGAGATAAGGAACGAAACGGTGGTGAAAGTGCTGATACCATACAAATTATTGAGACGAAGAGTGAAAATCAACTAAATTTCAATTAGAATAATTCTGAAAGTATCACTGTGGTTGGATTGGTTGCCACTATCCCACCAGTCCTACTTTCCACTGCAGGCGTACCCCAATTCATCATCTTTATAGCTTCAGTCATGTTCTAACAATGTCGCACTGATTTATTACACAAAGACGTTAAGGCACCTATATAGGGTTTATAACGTCACACGTAGCTCTCTTCTGAATGACTCCGCGCTGTAACTGAATTGTGTAACTAGCGTTTGGATTATTGAAAGATGTCAAACCTTTTCGGTCCGCACTTGGTCTATAAATACTCGTAGTCTACCTTTCCTCCCCTTGACTATATTGCCTATATATAATAATAACACCTTACAACCTAATCTCTGAAAGCTCATATATTAACATCTCTAACTGAGCACAATCTCGTAGACCGAAGGTGAAAGCTATTATTAACATAAGGGCATATAGGTTAATACCAAACAGATCCAGGAAATGTCTTATAAGGTGATCCATCACCCAAAAGAATCAAGCTCCGCAGCACAAGTTGGCAAAACAAATATTAAAATATAAGTATGGCCCAAATTATTCCAGATAAGGTGGTCTAAGCGACAAGACCATCAGGCCCAGCAGCACAAGGCTGCAATAAAATAACTAAGCATTAGAACTTAAATATATATCCCAACCTTAACACCATATTAGGTGGACCTAAGTCCGGACCATCATAATCAGCCACGCTAGGCTGCAATCTTGTTTAGGAAATACAAATACCTGTCCTCTAGGTAAAATCCCTCTTCAAGGCTAACCACTTCAAAACAAAAAGCAAAGAGATTATTCTACAATTCGTGTAAGACGACATAATTAGACTCAGATACCTGGAATAAATTAGCACCATATTGTGACCCGGCGCCGACCCTGGCTCCCTCCTTCCGCCAGACACCAAAATAAATAACGTACTACGTGCGCATGAGTAAAATAACATCTAATGTATCATTATGCGAACAACCATAACCTTATGCATGAGAGAGTGCCGTAAGAAATCCCACTCATTACCACACCGCAATCGAGGTAGACTATAAACTTGAGCGTGTGTTGACACTATTACCGCACATAAAGGCCCTCACTTCGGGTCGTAAGGGACGTAATAATCCCACGACCTGAGGCTAAATTAAAAGTTTTCCTTGAGCACACAAATGCCTGGGAGATGAGGCTCCAATTCCTTCACCCACCAACCCCGCTCAGGAAAAATTAGAAGCTTGCCGTGCAGGCATTAATGCGACGTATATGCCTTAACTGACGCACACGTCGTTAATTAAAAGAGTCGGTCATTGAATTCACTTTTGTTCACAAAATGTGGATAAATGTACATGTTTGCCCTCATTCCGGGGATGTTGTTTAAAGCAGATTATCCCGTGTGTTTGACATCATCATGGGCTTCGTTTTGTTTTTATAAACACACCCACACTATATATATATATATATATATATATATATATATATATATATATATATATATATATATATATATATATATATATATGTATATATATATATATATATATATATATATATATATATATATATATATATATATATATATATATATATGGTTCTCATTCACTTTCATAACTGAAGAATCCTTTGACCTTTGACACCATATTTTAAGTTTTCAAGTATCAAAATGAAAATGTCAATATTCAAAACAAACATCTCAAGGGCCATATGTTTTTGAGTCATTATTTTAACCTCCAGATTTCCTGTCTCGTGTTATTTTGGAACTGACATGATTTCCTGCCACTTCATGAGATTTATTCTCCGTCTCTATGATTCTTACTAACTTGCCATTTCGTTGGGGTCTGAAGGTCGGAATGATCGCTACTGACAAGTCGTTTTTGATACCGATAATTTAAAAAAAAAACATATTTCATGAAGCGATGTGATAAAATTAATATGAGCCATTGTTTGAACATTTATTGACAAAAGAAGTGTATATATCAAACTTCTCGGTCAATATGTTTAAAAAGTAATATACATACAATGTTTTTGTTTCTAGCTGTAGTGTACGTGCTGGTTACCTGCAATGAAGCTTGGACACTATATCAATATCGTTGATGTCGCAATCCGTTAATAAGATTTATACCAATTACGTCATAGCCGGATGAAAGAAACATCAAGTAAGAAGCGGACACATTTTCAACAGCATTTGAAGAAACGACGAGGTTTAGAGGGAAACGGTTAATGCAAGAGGCATTTGGAAAACAGCACATGATTGGGGAATATAGGTAGATCTAAGCTGATGGACGAGTTCCCCAAGGTGAATCAGTGATGCTAACTTATATCTCACTGCGGTCCCAAGAATGTGATTTTATTACAACTGATAGTGCCATGGGATGTAAGTGTTTATGAGACGAACGAGGGGAAACTGGCCCATTATCCGCCAGTCATCCTTGAGTACCAGCAGAAATGAAACCCTAGGAATATACTGCTGGATGTAGTATCTCGTGGCATATAAATGTTGTCCAGCAATGGGAGGTGTTTTTATTACATCCTAGATTCAGGAACATAGTTGCTACGATTGGTCAACAGTCTACGCATAAATAATGTTTGAATACATGCGTAGATCCGAGTCGAACATAACGTTTGAAGCCTAGAATAGAGAATGTGTAGTTACTACCTTCGTCTTGTGTAGTAAAAAGGTTTGGTAGCTATCATCGATATCGGCCAAACAACATCTTGAATACAAGTGAAAGGTCGTACACACCAGGGGCAGACTATAGCCAAAACCATCATAGACGCAAGGCTGGCCATTGAAACGACAACCGTATTAGTGAAGCATACCTGTGGTGGCACGGAGTCTTTGAAACACTACGTTTTCCCTTTTGACTATCATGAATAGTGTTGGAACACGCTCGACCACCTTCCTTCATGCCATGATGACCAAGCGCGTAGGGAAGCCTTAGCATGGAGATCAGCAACCACTGTGGCATGAAGATTAGCAATGAGGTCCCAGCTCAATCAATCTGCTCCTGATATAATGAAAACATCCGGTCACAACTTATTCTTGTAGCCTTTTCACTACAGCCAGTCCTAGTTCCTGCCCTTTCAAACCAATGCCACGATAAAGCGCATCAAATATTAACTGTGAGAAGGTAACGGCTGATGATTCGTGAGGTGTGTAAGGCGATGTGATACAAACAGTCGCAATAATGCATCCTTTTGTGTTCTATCGACCGAGGAAGAAATTGTTGACTACTGATGTTGGAAGTAAGGTCTCCTATTAGCTATACACCGAACTGTAAGGTGAGTACAAGAAAACACATGGGCGACTTTACGATTGATGGAATAGTGTTTCCACTTAACATTGCAATGAGTTTTGTCGATAGTTTCGCGCTCTTCATCCCGGGTTTCTCAGAAGACCTTTTTGGTTGCGACAAATGTGTCTGCTAACAAATCATCCTACAGCCCAAGCACGTCTACCGTTCTCTGCTACAAAATCACTCTTTAGCCCAAGCACGTCTATCGTACGCTACTTACGCAGACATCGGCTACTTCCGTGCATCTTGATGATTAAATGATCTGCTTGAGATCACATCCCCATGTGTCAGATGGCTATTCTGCTGTATAGGATGCAACTACTCGCGGACGAAGCATTGAACATGATACACATACACAGAGGACTGGCCAGGGATTAATTCCCAGTTGAATATCCAATTGTTCTCTTGAAAAATGCGGACTGACCGATAGCTATTACATCCGAATTGCAGCGGATGCCGCTACTTGACTTGTCGTTGTAAACAGTTATCCTAGCCCTATGTGACTGCTATCACAGAAGTTGAAACATAACTCATTGGAGTCGGTGACGAGCAACTCCAGTCTTGCAAAATAATGGTACCCTAACAGTTGCTTAGACAATGCGTGTTTTATCCGAACGACAATGCTCTGTACCACGTAGACACATGCCTGTCCTCAACGCACGCGAACACCGAATTTGGCCAAAATGATCCGACAAGGTTATTGGAAGACATCACTAGCTTGCAACTTTAAAAACGCTGTTGTAATAAAAATTACCAGGGACACGCGAACTGGCAGTGTTCAATACAATATTTATAATGAGTGTAACGGTTATCCTTACACACTCTCCTATCTATTTTTGTACTATAAAATGAATGCGTCAATGCTTCTTTTGTGGTGAGTCTCTCTAGGTTCATTTGATTGCAAGAAAAATACAAGAGAAGTCAATATCAACAGAAAGAGTTTTAAACTGAAGGGTTTTTATACTAAAGATAATTTCCTTTTATCACTTAATGACCACAAATCCCAAAAATCTAATGTTGTACTGTTAATATTCTTACCTGTGTCCTACTTTATTGACAAAGAAAAAAGCCCTTGTTAGTACTTCACAAAAAATTATTGATATGTCAAATTACTGAATACGTGCACCTAAAATATTCAGAGAATTCACTATGTTACGAAAGTAAGTAAGGTTTATTTTACACAATTCATACAGTGCATTGTTTTTAGAATACTTACATTGCGATGTCTTTTCGTATGAAATGGCAAATAACATGGTTTGAGAAATATCTTTCCAACACAAGCTCCATATAATCAAAGGAATAACCACGAACGTCTAACAAAACAATAAATGATCTGATATAAAATTGGAAATACCTTAACTTTATTAAGTTGCCTCATTTTATTAAATTATTTAAAATTTCCTTATCGCCTGTGTCATACAGGTCTTTGTACTCCCACCCTCCCATATATTTGCAACTAATATCGAGTCAATATATGGACATAAGAAGTATTCTCCTCAATTGCTTTGTTATGGCATCCATATTCGTAACCCCTAGTTAAACTGAATCGGTTCAACGAGTTTTCGCTAAATGTCCATTCTTTTCAAGCTTACCCCTAACTCGAACCTCTCCATAAATGGCTGAAATCAAAATGCTTTCTAAGTAGAGGTTGAGTTGGCTGGAATGGTCCAGTATCCACCGCTCAACCATGACTGCTATCGTGGGTCGAAAATATCGCTAGAGATCGGTTCATACACGAAACTGTCATCGATTCAGATTATGACATCTTAGCCAAAACATTCAAATGAATCTGTTTTCAGCTAATAGGCTTTGTAGATACGATAGTTTTCTCATTACATGGAGCATTCAAAGGAATGTGTTTTATTTATCGGTAATCGGAAAATCTTCAAATATCAACATTACACATACTATTTTATAACGTTATTGCAATAATTTTGATACGTTTGTAATATATGTGGCGTACAATGGTATTTGTGAAAGTTTCCCGCCATTTTACAGGGAAATCATGCTGCTCATCTCTGGTTTTTCCTTTATAGTATCTATCTGTACGTTTTCGACTTTTCTGAATATTTGCATAGGTCCTTTATTCATTAAAATAGCCAAGAAGGTGCAACGTACATATAAAAATTAACTGCTTGGCCATAGGCAAGACCCTGTTTATTTTGATACGTACGACGTCGATGAAAAGGAATTCAAGCGATTAAAATTCAAGTGTGTATGCACTATAGACCATTGTCTACAGAACAGACATAAGTAGGAATAAACTGTGAAATAAACGTTACAATCAACAAGTAGTCCCTACTTGTATAAATTATTGCGCGAGCATGATATATAAATTGCTCTCACCACACCAATGCAGTAAAACGTTTTATATCGACAAATCTTTGAGTATTGTGCAGCCGGCATTTCATTCATTAGAAAATGCATTTTGTTTGGCCGATGACTATAGTTGCACTTTTTATATCGTTCTTCGAAAATGGAAATGTGAAAGGGAGTAATTTAGAAATACAAGTGGCTCAGAAGCTGAAAGAATTGATTGATCTCAAAGAACACTTGGAATTTTTACAGAAAGACAAATTGTAAAGTATATTTCATCGTTTTCAGAGAACAACGGACTTATGAAACTCAATAGTATGGTACAAGCTTTGACGCGAGAAAAGGTCATCCGAATTAACTTTGGAAAGAAAATAGATTATATGCTAAAGGAATATAGGCAACAAGTAGAAGATTTAGCGACAAGAGTTGGCAAAATTGACCTGCATATTGAAAATAAACTATTTGCCAATACCAATGCTACTGAAGAATCATTCCAGTCTAAACTCGAAGAAACAGTCAGCAATATTGAACAGAAGTTTAAAGAAAGCATGTCAAAACTAAATCAGACGCTTGGGAATTTATATGAACAGATCAATCAAGGGCGTGTTCCGAAGCAAGGTAAGTAGAACATGTACTTGTTTCCTATTACAAATGTTTTAAATAACATGTATTTCGTAGACTTCAGATTTAAGGATAATCAAGAAACACGATGGATGATTGCACGTTAGATACGTACATTTTATGACATTTAATTACCGATATCCGAGTCTTGTTAACTGCAGGATACAAATGGCATCATCATGGTTGATACAGATAAGCAAAGATCTATTAACATTAGCTATTTATGTGAAAATATTAATATATGTTCATCTTGACAAATAATAGATAAATGAAACATTACAAGTCAAAGAAAGTAAAAGCAGATTTGACTGTCCTTATACAATTTCCTGATTTCCTGGCGAGTTATAATTTGTTCAGTTAGATCAAATCTACAAATTCAGTTATCAATGTGCCGTTGTATATAGATAAAAAGATGTAAATGTTGACGTGGAATAAATAGCTGTATCAAAATGAATCGTTTGGAAACCAAAAGGAGTAATATACCTCTCCAACGAACAATGTATATTATTTAACATTTGATACTTCATCCTAGTTTTTTCCCAATAAATACCTAAATGTTAATTCAGAAGTATACATGGATTACTGGCATGTAATTATGTCAGCATTTGGATATATATATATATATATATATATATATATATATATATATATATATATATATATATATAGTTTTGATTCATAACAGGTTATTACATACTCTTACCGAAGACCAGTCGTAAATTATCGCACACTAATAGAAGAAACCTTTTGGATATTACTTAAAATCAAAACAACAAAGGACATGTATGCTTTGTAGCTTTGTATTTATTGTTATTCCATGCTTGACAACATAATTGCAAATTTAATTATGATTTACTTTTGGTAACCTCTTTGACACATTTAAACGTATAATTCGCCAAATGTGTTTAGTCAATTGTAAGTTCACATGACGCATTCACTAGTCGGACGATTATTTTATGAGATATATAGTGGGTTCGAGTCTCAGATTCAGCCATTGTGGGTATGTGCTAAAGCTTTCCAGCAGCTAATCCTTGTTTGTGCTTTTTTCCGGTTGTTTTCATTTGCATGGAGATGTAAATAATTGTGACAGTTAAAATTTCATTTAGGGATCATGTATATCATAGCTGAAAAAAGTCGTGGCTTTCAAAGTATAACTCATCGAGTATTTATTTCAAGACGTATTTACATTTTAATCGCGTATTAATCACATACTGCTTCAAATACTCTTACGATAAAGTTATATAACAATGTATAAAACAGAGAAAGAAGTTTCTAGTTTCTATGAAACTAAAAATTGATGTATTTGATGAAGTCTTATCTTCACCAATATGTTATCACTCCAAGATATATATATATATATATATATATATATATATATATATATATATATATATATATATATATATGATTATTATAATAAGATGGAGTTTCGGTATTTAATCTTTCTTTCTTCATATACCTCAATTTCAAATGTGATATATTCTGATGCAATGTCGTCATCTATTGTCTAATAGTTTCTTTAAAATTTAAGTTTATATTATAAATCACGCGACATAAGGGCAGGAGAAGGCCTTTGGAGATAAAAAACAAATTCAAGGGGCAAGCAAACGTTCCGAAACGTACAAATGCATTTGTTGGGGTCTTACAGAGCACATGACCTGTCTAAAATGATGAGGTCCTGAATTATCGCCTACTACAGTTGGTATCCCTATTACCACGACAATCACAATAGGTCATATTTGATCTTACATACTGGATCATACTCTTTGCTCATTAATGGTGGGAATGTGGCTAACCGTTTAGGTTCTTTTGCAAGTATTTAATATAAAACTATTTTCCTCTTGTACAAACCTGTATGCCATAGTTCGGTATACATAACTAAGACAATACAGAATAATCTATTTATTGAGCTTTGGTCATTACTAGATGAGGGGAATCGGCCCACTGAGATGGCATTAGCTGATGGTTCTCCGGTACAAAGGATTAATGTTTATTAATAGGTAGTCAGACGATTTTTATTATTTGTTACGAACTAGAAGGCGGATTTCCTACACGGAGGTAGTCAAAGAGCAATTATATACAATGTGGCCTATGATGTTAGTATGGTACCAGTTGTCGGGAGATCGAGATGTCGAGTTCCTTTTGATAACAGTGAGTATACTACTGCTACCTTTCTGTGGCCAATCAGCCACGAACGACCATCTCAAGAGACAGGATAATGATGTCTGTCCTGTATGACAGTTGATTGTGACGTTTTCTGCTTAGGCGTGTTTGGAAGCTGTCACACTAAAAGCCATGGATAGCATTTCATAGGTTTACATATGAAAAGCTCTAGAAAGAAGCCTGTATTAAATAATTTAAAGAACTCCTATGTTATGAAATACCTGAAACATCAAGTGCAGAATTTATTTGCAAACTAAAATAATTTCCCTCTAAGTCCAATAAATGGAAATGTGTTTCATTCCTTTTTTAAACGGATATTCACACGCAAAAGTGTTTTCTTGCTTCAATTGCCAGATTGCTCTGGATTTAAAATTTTGCTGTCAAATTACAGATAATCATAATGTAATACATTTTCACCAATAATATGGTCATATTTTCAAGGAAAACATATTAATTTCTGGTAAGGTTCATAATTCTTGAATAGAAGAATAATAAACACGCTAAACATATACCTATCTTTCAAAATAGAGTGGCTTATGCTCTTTCGTGCTTACATGTGCATAAATTCTGAAACATCCATTCATCCTCAAAAAGATATCCCATTATCATGTTACCTAAATTTCCATTCCCTGGACACTTTTCACCTATATAATCTTGCATATACCGTTTTGACGATTTAAAGTCGCTGCTCAGAAGAGATTACATTTTATTTCGCACATCGCATTATCGTATTTGTTCATCACTTGTTTCACATGAAATATTCAGCCAAAATAATGTATGCTTACTTAACGTCTGTTTCTTACGTTTATGAGATTATATCTTATCCAGATCGCATGTCATGTTTCATAGTAACATAGCTAGTTTAATTCCCTTACATGTTTATTTATTCAATACTGTAGTTCCTGTGGTAAATTCAGATACGAGTGCGATTCATTTTGTAATCCTATCTGGGTCTGTTACATGTATCACTCACTCTGTGCCTTTAATGGTTTGTCTAAAATGAGTGAGGATGTCAATCTAAATTCACATTACAACCACAATGTAATTCACTTATGCGATAACATTAACAGGAAAGTTTCCCAGGACAGTGGTTGTTAAGTTCCCATAAATTAAAATACAGTCGACTCCGGTTAACTGCACACCCTCGGGCCCGTCACGAGACCTTGTAGTAAGCCGGAGTGTGCAGTGAACCGGAGTACGGTACAGTACATTTTTAAGCATTGGAAAAAACGGGTCCGGCGTGATTACGTGCAGTTAACCGATGTTAAGTGGAGTCGACTGTATAACCGCGAGCAGGCTTCAGGGTTCATACTTGAAACGATCAAATACAATTCCAAAGTCATGTCAGTTGCTCAGACGCTTTAACTATTTACTTTTTAGTGTACTGCGTTTGATATCCAGTTGAAGCAGAATGGCTAATTTACTACACGGTGGGGAATGATGTTATTATGGTACACATTTTTGTCATGTTGAGTGTCGATTTGTTTGTTATAATTTTGAGTAGGCCTCATTCCGTTCCCGGTCAATCAACCAAGGAAGCCCAACCCACTTGACAATTGGTATAACGATTCAGTTTTGCAGCTTACATACAATACTACTTTCCTTAAGTGTTTATCATCTGTGTGACATGACATATTCACTTTCCTTAAGTGTTTATCATCTGTGTGACATGACATATTCACTTTCCTTAAGTGTTTATCATCTGTGTGACATGACATATTCACCTAAGAGACTTCTTACTTATTATCATGTAACCAGCTAACAGCAAACTTTATGCAAGAACAGCCAATCAAATCCGATCATCAGCGGATTCAGAACAATATGCTAGTCAAATAACAGTTGTCAACATTGAATGATTTACGCAGTTTCTTCTCGGGATTCAACGATGTGTATGCTGGTGAAAGTACGGATGAAATGTTGTGTTGAGGGCAAGGATGAAATCTGATCCCGCCTGCAATCCGTCGATGTATACAGAAAAGGATTGACGATGTAAATGTAATTTAGTACGCGTGTTTCTATCTATTAGTACCTAACTTCCAAACACTATATTCACATTAAAGTATTATGGCAAGTTAGATCAGTGAAGGAAACGCTTGTTTTACACGGATAACTATAGCTTATCTTTTGTTCCGAACATAAACTAATTTTTATATAGACTAGAGAAGGAAATAAATAGTAAGATAAACTAACTTAGTGTCTGTTTAAATAGATGTAAGCCTGTGATTGCAGCCGTTAACACCAAAACGCACATAAAATATTTCTTTGAACTTTTCATTATATATAATTAAACAAATTACAAGATCAATATTACAGAATAATTATTGCAACTTAATTCAGCCGTTGAATATACAGTCGACTCCGGTTAACTGCACACCCTCGGGCCCGTGACGAGACCTTGTAGTTAGCCAGAGTGTGCAGTTAACCGGAGTACGGTACAGTACATTTTTAAGCATTGGGAAAAACGGGACCGGCGTGATTACATGCAGTTATCCGGAGCGTGCAGTTAACCGATGTGCAGTTAAGTGGAGTCGACTGTATATGCAATTTTATACTAGCCAGGTACGTAAGAAGCTATATTCAATCTTAACACATAAAAAATGTTGAAACGAAAGTGAAATCGAAAACCAACTAACATTCTTGCCTTAGAGTCTGACAAACCCATACAAATCTTCGGAATGTCGCTGATGGTAAAGAGGATTGACACAATGATCAATTACAGTTTGTCTTTCTGGATTGTTTATTGGAAACAACAAGGTGGAGAACACCAGCATTATAATCGTCTGAAAGGAAATAAGAGACAAATTAAGTAAACCTCTTAAAAAGAGAAAGAATACAATCAATATTAGCAAGTTTGTATTCTGTATATTCATCTACTTCTGGCTAAAAGAATTCCTCCATATAGCTCTCTCTTTTTCACAAACACACCCACCCACACATCTCACCTGCTGTTATGTGTGAATCTAGTTTATTCAGTAAGGCTTAAACATAAGGCATTTCCGTCCAGCAAGTATTTATAATAATCTTATTGTTGTCGTCACTTTCTTTGTGATTGGTTTTGTTTGCCAAATTGAGATAAATAACATGAATGCATACACAAAGTTCCCATTTCCCAAATCTTCATGTTTATTTTGTGCTTTAAATTTCATGTGTATGTATATAGTGTGTATGTGACGACGTGGAACACGTTCAAAATATTTGTGCAAAACACCCAACAATATGTTTACATTTATTGGGATGACTTCTATACTAGTACGAAACGTAAATTTGACTGATTAAAGTCATTTCATACAGGTAAATACTCTTTCTTTATATCATAGCTGATTCAGAAGTCGAATCCTATAATAACACAATTTTATGTAACTCTTGAGAACCCTCTGCAGTTATATTCCTCAGAATAGTTCTCAACTATGGCAAATCGAATCCATTTTAATGGGGAAGATCTTGCCTCCTACTTGCTGTGTACCGAAATAAGAAGGGAGATAGGTTAGAAACTAGTTCGGTAGGTAAATCCGTTTCATAATAAGTCAGTTCATTACATATTCAAATTGCATTTGCAAGGATTGATAGCTAAAATTGTACTAACCAAAAATTACAAAAGTGATATAAATCAAACTTTGTGAGTCGTTTCATTTAATTCACGATTGGTATGATATGCATGGAGGGCAGTATATAAAGTAGACGAAAAACGAGGGTAAATTGCAAACAAGAACCATATATCCACATACCCATGGGAAGCGACTGGCAAGCTCTTTCACATAACCACGATAGTACAGCCCGCGATCTCAGTTATCTGTAAAGGATATATATATATATATATATATATATATATATATATATATATATATATATATATATATATATATATATATATATATATATAACAGTATGACTATATATTAATATTTTCCAATTTTTTTAATTTGTTGTTTTTAACATCTGACCATCACACACCCAAAATTTACATTTATGAATTTCAGCTTATTCTCGTCTGTTTATCGTAAAGTTAATGCTTTCTTATACATTGGCTTTAGATCAACGAATATGTGGGTCCGCTATCAGTTCCAATGTCTCAAAATTGTCCCAGAATATTAGTATAATCCAATGAGCATTTTCTTTTTCTACTGAATAATCATTACACCACCTCCATTTCAAATAATCCAAAAACAAAATTAAAGACAGCAGACAAATTCAGCACATGAAGTAAAATCCAAGAAAGGAAATAATCCAAACGAGGATTCAGTCTGATTGCTTAGTTCTATCCATAGATACACCTACATGACGCAATATACCCAACGTGATTGACCTAACTACATAATCTAATATGAGAAGTAATTATTTATGTCTCCTAGACCGTCCAATGTGGAATAGCATAATTCTTCTAAGACATCACCTGATTTAAAAACAATGAAAACAGCACACAACCTGGAATCATGTTTACTAATTATCATAGTATTTGTAATTGACAATACGTACGTAGGAATTTATTTCTAGCTCATATACCGTTATGTGAATAATATTGTAACATAACTTATGAATGTGCAAACCTTCACTTGAAGATAATCAGTACAATTTACAGCCATAAACACACTGTACATACATTATTAATATAGATAAGAGTGCATAAAGTCTTTGTTAACATCTGTACTAAAACTTAATTTGAATTTATATGCCTTTTAGATGTTTCTCGATGAAACAAATTTTTATTTTTGGATTCCTTATTCATGGAGAAAATAGTTCATAATCTATGCATACTGCCGTCTCAATTGAAAATGGCTGACCTTCACAGATATTTTAATTTTCTAATGAATAGTTTCAACAACATTTCAAGATAACCTTATGATCTCGTTTTTCACAATATCAACACAGCATCCTATCTTTTCCTGGAAAGAAATATGTGTGATGTTAGTTTTCTTGTATACTATGTCATCTGTTCTTTTCATGGTAATGTAGACGAAATCGATTTAATTTCCGACACTATCATTAGCCTATTGCATGATTCATGCAGAAGCATTTCAACCGTGCTGCAAATATATATTCCAATTCATATTCTTCTTTCAGCCTTTTAACACTTGGCATGTATTTTGCTTTATTGTTTAATGCCGCATTCGACTAACTATCCATTTATAGAGCAAATTTTATGGTAATGCAGTATTAAATTTACTATAACTCCAAGTGAGTGTCTCATTACAAAATATATATTTGTTATGAGTGCTGTATTTCCAGCGATAAAGACACTGACTGAAATAAGCTGTAGCAATGAATTCCAGTCCAAATGAATTTCTGGACACTCTATTAATATAAAATTAATTATGCCTAATCTTAAAGCACAAATTATTACTTTTTTCTCTGACATCTTATATAGTCTTGTACTTGACCTCGGGTTACAACTCACATTTTCCATAATAACAAATAAAACATTACATAAGCATATATTATCTTCCAGAATGCTATTATTGTTTAAAAATAAATTTTAATTTATGAACGTCTGTTACTAACATTAGGATATCCAACCAGGGCTACATCAGGTACACCAGCTACATCGTAGGCTAATTCCAATAACCTAGACTCAGACCCAAATGCGTCCATTTAAAATAGTCATTATATAAAGCCATACACATAGAGAAAATATTTTAGATATGTATCAGTTCTTAACAGAATAACAAAGTCAAGAATCTATGTCAACGTCAAACTAAATTAAAAAATAGACATAACAGAACAAACCGTAATGTTCATCTGAATACATGAACTTTTCATTTGTAAAAGTATTCCACAACTGCCCTGCTGTCAAGTTAGTTTAACATTATCATAGATCTGGTTTTCAATTGTGATCGATTGGTTTTGAAGCTGACACTTTTACATAGTGAATTGTTGGAAAAGTATTATATATATTTTTTTAACGTGCGTGTAATCCATGGTTCATTTCTTCATTTTCTTCAGAAATGTATACACAATACACATTGCCACCGTGCGGCTACAACTAGATGCCCATAGAACTGCGCACTTAATATCATCTTTATTGTACCAACCATTCTAAACTTTTCAGTATGCATGCAGCTCGAAAGAGTCTCGAACACTTTTCATTGGTGTTTATTCTCATTTGTTGATAAATAATTGGCTACAATCCATGTGCAGGAAGCAAAAAAAAATGGCGCACTTTTCAGTAAAGCTTTAAACTTACAAAAAACTTCCACCATCTTGCAGTCGAAAATAAATTGTATTTCTTACTCTCTATATTTGACAGGGGTTTGCAATTATAGAAACACTGGAACAAACTTTCCGATGGTACCCAGTCATACCTTAAAACCGCATTAACGGCACAAGAAATTCAGAGATAGCATTGACCTTAGCATCTGTTAGTTTAACTGGTCCATGTCCCACGATGTGCCCTAGAAATATTACACTATCACGGCAGAACTCACTTTTATATAAATTAATTGTCAAACTTACTTCTGTGAGTCTTAAGAAGAATTTCCGAATTGTTGCTGAATGTTCTTTCCAGGTGTAGTTGTAGATGATGTCATCATCGATGTAAGCATCACACTTATCAAGTCCATTGATGATCATATTCATCATATGTTGAATTGTACTTGGCGAACCTTTCTTCCCAGACGGCATTACTTTATATTGGTAAGGTCTATATGGAGTCACAAATGCCGAAATTTAATTTTATGTTTCGGTTAATGGAATTTGCCAACATACTTTCAAAGGGTCATATTGTTGACATAGCTGGCATTGCAAGTCCAATAAAATTATCGATGTTTGGTACTGGAAATGTCTGTCACACTATTTATCTGCCTATAATCAGTGCACATACGGAACGTTGTATCTAGTTGTGGAACAAGTATGCATGGTGACACTCCATTCACTTCTGCTGGGCTCTGTGAAACCATTATCCGTCAGATACTGATCGTTTTCAATAATATATGTTTGAGAGGTACATCCTGTACGGATGTTGTTTCACAGGTTTGGAATTTACGTATATAAGCTGGTTTTGTTTTCGTCCCCTCCAGTACTAACTACGATGTAATATAAAATATTAACTTTCCTGTCAACGGTGTAAGGGACATACTATGTGGCCTGTAGAGGATTTTATGGGACGGACAAGAGAGCTAGAACTCTATCACCTGGCTGTAAAACTCCATTCTTTTTAGTTTGCATCATATCTTGACTTCATTGTTGATTGAGTAGAATTCAGATTGCTCTTGCAACCCTATGAATCTTTGATAACTTATTCTTAAACTTGGACACATAATCAAGAAGACTAATTTCAATATCTTAATTAAAAAGAAGTTTTTCTTTCATCAACTTCAATGGTGCACGTACAGTGTGTCCAAAAAAGTTCAAATAGACTAAAGATTAGTGATTCTTGAATTGATTCTATAACATAAAACAATTGGAAATGAGTGCCTTCATCCCAAGTGTTACCCGTATCAAAAGAATATGATTGGCTCTCAAGATGATAAGAAGAAAACTTAACTTGTCAGATGCATAATTCATACATAGTTTGCTGGAAAATTCCAGATATGAAGTTTGAGCCTTGATCAGATTAGACAGATCTGGGAAGGCCAAATGGAGTACAACACTTTATCAAAGCTTTTACTTTTGTTTTAGACTTAATATTTGCAATTGAATTGCCTCAGGAGACCTTATGGACGTGCACGTAATGGTAAACAAGTATTGGTTACCTGAGTTGGTCTTAAGTAAGGGACCGACCCAATGTACGATGATTATACTAAAGGTCTCGTCAAATGCAGGAATAGGGTACAGTTGAGTCTTATGTATCTTCAGATTAGGTTTCCCTAACAACTGAAAAGTACGAATTGTTTTTACAGTATTTGGCAACATCACTTTTTATTTTTGGTTCAATCAAAGTGACTCAAGATCTTGTGCGTTATATTAATCAATAAATGATGAGCCAAATGAGTAGCATGGCCCAGACTAAGTATTTCCTATCTGTCAGATGTTGGAACTACAACTTGGGACTTCACTGACCACTCAACACCAGCAGGTACCTTGGGATGTGTCCATTTTGACAGAGATATTCCATGTTTAATGAAATAACAGACAGGTACCTCCGATTGTTCAGATTCATACAGACCCTTTGAAAGAAACAGAAGATGTCGTTAGGGTTTTCATATTCGACGACAAGTGATTGTTGTTTGTCACCCTGATTAGAATCAAGAAAATGAGTAGTTAAAAGAGGATTAACGGTGATCAATACATTCTAATTGATCCAAGCAAGGAGTGAAAGTAATCTCATTAATGGCCTGACCAATACACGTGTTAGCTAAAGGAAAACTTTCCATATCAACTTCATTTGCAAGAGCTTTAGTTGCCATAGCGCTGGTAACTGCGCAAGTACGGACTCAATCAGGGACGTAGTTTTTAATTGGATCGTCTGTGCGATCCAAACAAGGCATGTCACGTTCTTGTATCCAGCTTGGTCGTTGCCTAGCAATAAATGATTGCCCTCAACGGGTAAAACATATAATGTTCCGACTGCACGGACCCTGCGAGTAAGTCTGACGACAATTTCACACACTGTTGAGGAACATTAACAAAGCAGCACTATACTTCCTCATTAGGAATACACTCATTGGAAGTAGACTTTCTAAAAAAGACATGGTAGCTGTCAATAAAAGACTGGAAAGCTCCTGTGTCCCCTACATTTTCTATTATAATAGGATTGGCCGATTCACCCATAATACAATCAGACTGGGGTGTAATAGACCCAAACAATGCATTGATTTTAATACATTACCGTGACCTCTTTTAAATAAGAGCATTGGGAATAGCTCTGTGGTCTGATGCTGATTTTTAATTTGTAGCAATCTGAAAAAGGTGTCCTTTCTTCTTGCAATATGTAAACGTAGGAAGGGACAACGATCTAGAATCAAATTTGTCAGAAACTTGATTTTTCGAAGTTGATCTAAATTTGAGTTTTAGAAGGGCTTCTATACGCTGAAATACATTTATGATCGAAGACTGGTGAGTAGAAGTCTTGCTTACAAAATGAACGTTATGAGCTAATGCATTCACGTCAACGGCACGAGTAACATTTTCCAAGATTTCGATCTAATGCTCCTCGTGATATATCCTAAGTTACTATCTACACAGTGTTGTAAACTCTTCAATATTAGTTGTCTGAGACTTTCACAATCTATTTAAACTTTCTAGAAGAGCACCACCTAACAACATATTGTGTTGTTTCCCATGTGAATTCGACAAAGGTCTGGTTAGCAATGTTTTATACTTTCGGAATTTTTGGCGATAAGCCTTAGGAACTAACTCATAACCCATAACGATATATTCATTAACTATATCATAGTCAGCACTCTGCTTTAGTGACAGTGAATTGTAAATATCGTTAGCTTTACCAGTGAGTATACATTTTAGAAATATAGTCTAGTACTCTATTGGCCACTTACAACTATCAGCAATTCGTTTCAAACCGAAGGAAATATTGATGTTCATCCTTTTCCAGAAAAGGAGGTACTAACTTAATATTTCTTAAACATAAAAAGTAGCCGAGACTTTTTCTTAGCCAGCTCTATTTTTTAAAATTTAGTCAGAAATTTTTTTCCGTCCTTTTTCCGATTGCTAAAGCATTTGGTCATTTTTATCTCTGAAACTGCATTTGTTTTTCTCTCTCTTTCCGCTCTCTCTTCTCTGTCTTAAATTGCAATGGCATTACTTCCATTTTTTTAAAAAAAACTGCATTTGTTTTTCATTCATCCGCTTATAAATGCTTTCGTTTTTCTCCTTTCACTCTGTTTGCTACTTCATTTATTTTACTTTCATCCTTCTTTCCTTTTGTATCTTTTATACAATATAACAAGTTTTATTAATTCCCCCAAAACATAGAACAGGTCAACCCACACCCGCTGTTCATTTTTATCGCCATTTATTGAATGATTAGACTTATGATTTAAGTCCAAACACAATGAATATTATGATCGGCTGTTGTGGGGTAGGCTGGTGATACGTCTGTATCTAGGATCGAAAAATATATATCTTCTAAGTTTCTAATCAGGAAGAACACTGATATGTTATAACAATAAAGAGGTATTTTCCTCTATTAATACCTAACATATTTCATCGTTTGAAAGATCAAAATGAAAATAAAGATTATCCCAAATCGAGTCTTAGATACTCATTACAACGCTACGTATCTATTTCTAATACAGTACATTAGTTATGTCTAGATCAAATCGTGTACATGTAAAGTCAATTAGGTATGTTTAGATTAAATGTTGTAGATGTCTAATAAATTAGGCATGTTTAGTCCAAATCATGTATATGTAGTGTCAATTAGGTATGTTTAGAACAAATCATTCACATGCAGTATGGATTAGGTATGTGTAGTCCACATTATGTACAAGTAGTTTCAATTATGCATTTTGGCGGCCAAATCATGTGAATTAGGTATGTTTAGACTAAAACGTGTGCATGCGATTAATTATTCTATTGAGTAATTTGTTTATTTTGTGTCACATTGCGAAAGTCATTCGTTTCAACTGTTCCTTTTCAAATTTCCGGTGATTGTTAGCTAGTCCACTATAATCCGTCTGAGTAACAAGGCTGCAACTATAGTTCGCCATCTAGGTTGGACTTTAGGAATGGCATGTGCCTCGCCCCATGAAAGTCCCATCTCTTTCAGCTTTCATCACTGTCCCGTGACATGTTATCTTTGGCCGTAAACATTTACGCTTACTAGATGATATCCATCTGCTGGCTAACGTGTGCATCTTTTAATGGAGTATTCACATTAAATATTCAAGTTATTTGATCCTGTGCATTTTTGTCTCCAGAGAAATGAAACGTCCCCTCTTTTCATATAGGTTGACAGTAGAGATCTTATTGAGCCAATAAATGCTGCAGATTTTACAGAGACAGCTATTGGAAAATGTATTTACTCTGCTCAAGTCTGTCTTCACTATTCTCTAACATTCGGAGTCGTATAAGAGTACGACTTTGCGTTACTGTTGTAACGTCGGTTCAATGTCTTAAGGCTATGTCAGTTTTGATTTCCATGTTGGGCTGAGTATGTCTGGCTTTATTTAACATGATCTTGATGTTTTCTTTGGTACCGTTTTCGTTGCTAATTAGGCTACAGAACTAGGTCATGTCATTTACAAATCCAAGCGCCTATCCATCAATGGTAATTGGAAGAGTAATTGCGGTGTTTGTGCACATCACTTGGGTTTTCATTACATCGAAATGCAGGTCAGTCTTGAAGATGCGAAGGCCTTAATGAAACGAAAGCCGGAGCATCAGTAAAATACAGATCTTCAAGGTGTGAGAAGAATGTCACTGGATCCATCTGGCAAAGTCAGATGTTTTTGTTTGTTTTGGCCCATTTTCCGGTGGATCGTGACGAGGAACAGAATAGGAGAGAAGATACAGCCTTATCTTACACAAGACATTACTGTGAACGGCTCGGTAAGTATGTTTTGAAGGATATAGTTGCATTCAAAGTTCTTTTGACACTTCCCAATACATTTGACTACCCTGGGTCTTATTCCATTATTTACAAGAATCTTCCAGACTCTCGTGGTGTACACCGACAAATGCATTCTTGAAATCCATGAAGTTGATGTAAAGGGAAATATTCCACCTAAGACATTGTTCAATAACGTTGCTAATAGGAAATATATACCTGATCTATGCATCCTCTTCTATTGCGGAATCCTGATTGTTCCTATCTGAGTTTGTTAACATCTATGACTGTATCAATCATTCAGGGAATAATTCTGCAGAAAACATTGCTGGAGAAGGAAAAGAGTGGTATCCCACTCTAGTTGTCACAATTGCTAAGATCATCATTATTGTAGCTCAAACATAAAACCTTTACATCAGTCCTAAGAGATGACATCATTTTCTCATATCTTTCTGAAGAAGTCAGCACATTTTCAGCTGTGGCTGTATCAGCTTATTGCAACTCAGCTTGTAGGGAATCAATGCGGCATACCAATAACTTGCGTTTCTTCGAGTCTTTGATTGCTGATATTACCTCTGCTTGGATATGTGGGCTTATATCGATGCCATTAATGTCGTTTGATGGTGACGGGTCTTCTGACACATCAGGCTATGGCTGGTGTAGTACATCTTGGATGTGCTAGACCCATCTCGCAGCTTGCCCCTTTTGTGTTGTTATCTCTAGTTCGTGTTAATCGTTAACTGGCACGGAGTGGTTGATTTGCATCATTATCCGCTGAGATGTTTTGTAATCTTGCATACCTTGTTCAGTTTATTCTTTGCTACTGCTTGTTCTACGTCAAGGTTCTTTGATCATTTCGAGCCCTCATTTCCACTTTTTGGGGGGCTCCGAGTGGCCGAATGGTCGAAAGCGCTCACCGTTACGGCTAGCTGCCACCTCATCTCTGTCTTATTGGGTTCCAGTCTCGGGTTCGGACAATTTGGATAAGTGAGAAAGTTTTTCAGACACTTCTTGTGGGTCGGTGGTTCCTTTTTGTGGTTTCCCAGGTTCTTCCTCCACCATTTATACTTGCCGCCATGTATAGGATATTTTTGCTGAAAATGACCTTAAACACAACAACAGCAATGTTCATCCTCCTTATCCTTCAGCTCATAATCTGTTAGTGCTCCTTTAATCAACCTTAGTAATTCAGAAGTCTGCAATTTGTCTTCGGCCATTATCTTTTTATCTATTGTTATATATATATATATATATATATATATATATATATATATATATATATATATATATATATATATATATATATATATATATATATATATATATATATATTATTTTTTGGGGTGGTGGCGTCGGCGTCCAGCCCACAAACTGAGGGGCCAGATCAAGCTGTGTGAATCCCAATACTTTATCAAAATATTGATAAGCCGATTCCCTGTAACTTTTCTTTTCTGCGTATTTGGAGAGTAGGTGCCTGGCGACTTCAAAACGAATCTGTTTTAGATTAGCCTTCAACTAATGTATCTTCCATTTTGCGAAAATATTTCTGATCTTCAAATGATCGATAATCATATTAATAACAGCTTTAATGTATTGCCGATGATAATTCAACTATTTTGATGCAGGATGTCTAGAATGATTTTCATATCGTCATTTGTAGTTTTATCACGTATAACATTTGGCGTTCATATTAAAGGTCAAGGTCACAAGCAAAATTTAAAGATTCTTTGAATTCCTTCGTTTCTGACACGTTAGATATACTGGAGTTCAGGAGGAAAGCTTCATGTACTTGAATATTATTTGTACAAGCCAAATGTCTCTACTTGACCGAGCGGTTGTCATACCCTGGCGTGATTGCCGCTAATATATTCTAATACATTCAACTCTAATAGCAACTTGTAATTCAATCTTCACAATGTTTCAAATCTGCATTGTAAAAAATGCATCAATACACGATATGACATTACAAACTGAATAAGCTTCGCATATCAAATGAAGTATAAACTTAACACTTAACTTACTCCTACGGCTGGAGAACAATTTGATCTCCCTTAAATCTATTTGAGAGTGAGTAATAGTCAGGGTACCTGGAGAAACATTTATTCACCCTAGATAACGTTGTTCGCATGTACAATGAAAAATAATCAAATAGTTCTAAGGCATAACCAAGTTATTGTGTTGCCTAATTCTGTGACAAATACTGCCACTGCAATCACACTACCAATGTGCACCACTAGCTTTTAATATAGACTATGTTACGACAGGAACATTAATTCTTTTTTTGCCTGAATTCACTCCTAGTGAACCATGGCATAATGGAAACTCACTAACACTTGACGTTTGATCCTAGTAACTGGCTAATTGTTTTGGGCTAATGATATCTTCATTGCGTATAATTTCAATAATCGCACAAATATTCACACAAATCTAAGAATTCCTTAAAATGGGGCGCTATCAAACGCGCATGCTATCAATGTATTACATTCTCATTACACGAGTGTAACGTAGCGTACCACAAAAGCGATATATTCAATGTCAAGGTCACGTCGATTTTACTCGTAAAGTTTGTGGAATGAAACGTTGTACTCTTGTCAACAGTGATGGAACGTGGGTACTTTCTTCATGACAAATATTTTCGGTTATCCATACATTTGTTTCCTTTCTATAACATTAAAGTCATTTGAAATTGCGAGAAAGCAAATCCTTACATTAATTTTTCGGTTTATCCTACATTTAAATTCAATGTCATCTCAATAGTCTAACATTTCCATAACATTTTTCTCTAAGATTTATAAGCGTTTGTGATTAAGGGACGACATTTTTAATATAAACGCATTAATAATCCGTGCATTGCCATTGTGTGTTGTGTACCGCATCATAGTGCATATCATTCAATGCAATGTTTATGGTTCAGTTATGAGGATTTATCTAATCTGTTGTGTAACGTAGCAGCTTAAAGGATGAAATTTACTGTAATGGTATATTTGTACAAGCATATGTGTTGTATTACACATTCTGTATCCTATTTTCAAGTTCATTACCTTAGTTACCTTTATTCCGTAACTTTTATTTCTACTTGACATGAGCAATAACATTTTTGCTTATGGTCTCCCCTATTAGCTTTGACATTTTCATAGATATTACGATTACTATCTTTGGCCTTATCTTAATATATTTCTTTTTCTTATTCTCGAGCTGAGAAAATTCGAAACGACTTTGTCCCTTACGCAAATAATCGGAAATTCCCCATAAATTAGCCGCCATTGCATATTCATGTAAATTTCTTGTAAATGAAGTATTGTGACCGTACGCATAACTGAAGCACTCACTTTGTATCACTATTTTGACATGCTTTCGACTGTTTAGCTTTCAATAGGTCATTTATACATTTTTATACGTACGAGGATATAAAGGAAAGAGCAGTATTAAGCACTTTCCTGTAGACATGACGATGCATCTTGATACACTAGACCTATACGTCAGGGATATGAGCGATAAAAAAGCATTATCCAAGTTTAAATGCACCATATAATAATTACAGCAGAACATAAAGTAGTCATCATAGCTGTGAAATCAAACAAGTAACACGTCAAGTAGACATTAACTGTACGTCAAGTAGACATTAACTGTACGTCAAGTAGACATTAACTGTACGTCAAGTAGACATTAACCGTACGAAGTTTTGTGCCAGTATGATATACATAATATTCACATAATACCACTGTAGTCCTTAAGAGACATAGCAACATAGTATCGTCACATCGTTGAGTATCGTGCCGCCGACACTAAACAAATTTCAACATGCAGTATTTTCCGCCTATAGCTGTATTTATATGCTTGATATCTTTCTTTAAGAATGGGCATTTAATAGAGAATAATGTTCAGATGCAAGTGTATCGGATAATGGAGGAACTGCTTGATCTGAAAGAAGATTTCGCGGAGTTACAGAAGGACATTGCAAACGTGCGTAGAGGTTTGAACCAAAACTTTTTAGAGATACAAAAAGTAATTGGAAACGGGAATACAACTATTTGCCATTGTTCAAGAACAGGTGGCGCTGGGCATCAATATGAAATCTCCACTCCAATTGCCAATGAAAAGTATGGATCATCATTGTCAAACTACGAAGTCCTTAAGAAACTCGACATGATTTTGAAAGGATTGGCGAAAGAAAAAGCCACTCGAATTAACTTCGTGAAAGCAAATGAAGCGATGGAAGAGACATTTAGGCAAAACCTATCATATTTAGCAACACAAATCGAAAATGTTAGAAACAATATTGACAATAAAATCAGTGAAACCAATGCCAATGCAGCAACTTTCGGAATTAAACTCAAGGACAAAGTCAGTACGATTGAGCGGAAGTTTAATGAAACTATGTCAAAACTTAACCAAACCTGGGAGGATCTTTACGAGCATGTCGAGAAGTGGCATCATGACCAAGAAGGTATGTAAGACATGTTTGTCCTTTACATTTAAAAAGACTTTATAACATACTTGCATTTGTAGTCTTCAGATTTAAATAAAAAATAACTAGACATTATTTACGAAACATTACAAGTTAGAAATGTAAACTGTGTGTCCGATATCAAGAGTATTTTTCACTGAATCATTTAAAAGTATTCATATTGAGTTCACTCTTATCATACTAATATTAATAATGGACAACATTATTTATATACTGAAACATGATTTACGTTCTAAAATCCCTTTTGCGATTGCATGTTCATTAGACGCCGTATATCAATAACCAGACAATAATATTGTCTCGAAATTAGCGGTAGTCCGCTAGCCCGAGGCTAGTAGATTTCCCGTCGGGCTAGTAACTTTCATAATGTATTAGTCCGACGGGCTAGTAAGTTTTTGGTTATCAATAGTCAGAGTTTGTTTACTCAAAACCCTAATAAAGACGTGACTTTGGTCGATATTCTTTAGAATCAACGCAGTGACCATTGTAAACACAGTCATAAAATATTAGCATGTTAAGATGCAGTCAATTTCAGCCTCGAAAATGTGTTTCTTTTTCATTCACGTCAAGCTCGCGTCGGAGTTAAATACAACGCGCCGAGTCAGCTGGCTTCGTTTGATGGGAGCACACATTCTCCAAGTTGAAACTAACATTATCTTTTGATGTTAATATTTTATAACAGTGTTTACTTTAGCCACTACTTTGATCGTGCAGAACATCCGCTGAAATCAAGTCTTTATTAGGAAGAAGCCATTTGATGGTGAGGGGGAGGGGGGGGCAAAGGCACGTGTTTTTAAACGGGTTTCTTGCTCGGACTCTTTTTATATAAAGGACGCTGTGTCATTCCTTTTCTGACTTCAAATAATTCGCGTCAGTTATACTGTAACATCTCATATTTCAAAACGAGGCACAATGCCCGCCTTATAAGACAGGCAAAATGTGCTTTTATAGAAGGTGTTCAGCCTCCGGAAAAAAAGCAAAATTCATTCTGTTATCTTGCAGTTACAAAGATATCTATGCTTTGACTTGGCCCACAGTTGTACAATCATATGCTGCTGACTGCAAGAATATTCTGGCATTGATTGACCTCATCCTGACAATCCCAGCCCACTCTGCTGATGCTGAAAGGGGTTTCTCAGAGATGAAAATGGTGAAGAGTGACTGGAGATCTTGTTTGCGATCTTGGGTTCTGTCCGACCAACTCTTCATCATGTTTCATACAAATGACATTCCAACATATGATCCATTATCAGCAATACATTTGTGGAATGTTTCAGGGAGACCGGTAAGGAGACCAGAACAAACCCCATATGGACCCAGAGTGCAGGTGGAGGACGAGAAAGGACACCTGGATCCCTTTCTGGAATTGGATCCAGATTATCTTGATAAACAAGAAATGTGAATTTGTTGATGATTTAAAGTAGAATTTATACCTCTGTACTTCTACATTTTATATGATAATGCTATGTATGAAATAAAATTGTTGTTAATCTCAATACGAGTGTGTGACATTGTTTTGGGGACAGGGCTAGTAAATGTTGGGCAGGGCTAGTAAATTTCTCAGTACACTAGTCCGTCTGGCTACCAGAAAATTTGTGTTAAATTCAAGGCCTGAATATATAGGAGATATATTACTTAATGTATATAGTTTCGTTCAACTAGACACTCATGTAGCTTTCAGAGACGTTAAAAAAAAAGCATTATTCGAGTTTATACACCAGAGATTAATTTCAACCGAAGATAAAGTAATCAGCATAGCTGTGAAATCGAACAAGTAAAACGTCAAGTAGACATTAACTGTACAAAGGTTTGTGCCAGTATGATATATATATATATATATATATATATATATATATATATATATATATATATATATATATATATATATAATATTCACAAAATACCACTGTAGTCCTTAAGAGACATACAGTATCGTCACATCGTTGAGTATCGTGCCGCCGACACTAAACAAATTTCAACATGCAGTATTTTCCGCCTATGGATGAATTTGTATGCTTTATATATTTCTTCGAGAATGGGTATTTAACAAAGAATAACGTTCAGATGGAAGTGTATCAGATAATGGAGGAACCGCTTGATCTGAAAGAAGATTTCGAGGACTTTCAGAAAGACATTGCAAACGTGCATAGAGGTTCGAACCATGATATTTTAGAGATACAAAAATTAATTGGAAATAGGAATAAAAAATTTGCCATTCTTCAAGAACAAATAGGCGCTAGACATCAATATGAACTCTCTACTCCATTGCCAATGAAAAGTATGAATCATCATCTTGAAACTTCGAAGTAGTTAAGAAAGTCGCCATTATTTTGAAAGGAATGGCGAAAGAAAAAGCCACTGGAATTAACTTTGTGAAAGCATTGAAGCTATAGAAGAGACATTTTGGCAAATCCTTTCAGATTTAGCGACAAAAATGAAAACCATCACACATCATCAAAAAGTGATGATATACAATCGGTGGGATATGAAATCTGTAATTAAATCTCATCTGTACACACAGTTATTCTGGATTCGATTCTTACAGTCACACTTGAAAGTGCGGAAGACAGATAGCGTAATGGAAATGTACACGAGAAAGAATAGAAACCTCTACCCTTGAATGCAGTGTTTGATAGTACTAACGATGTTTATATATATACACACACAGACAAGAATAGAAAGAGCTATTCCTTGATTCTACTTGTCACTTAGTCACTGTTTCTAGTATTAACCAAGTTTATAATTATGATACACAAACATTACCAGTTTTAGGATATCAAATTCGTATTCCTATTTGTATTGTATTTATAACAAATATTATTAGTATTCCTATTTGTATTGTATTTATAACAAATATTATTAGTATTCCTATTTGTATTGTATTTATAACAAATATTATTAGTATTCCTATTTGCATTGTATTGATAACAAATATTATTAGTATTCCTATTTGTATTGTATTTATAACAAATATTATTAGTATTCCTATTTGTATTGTATTTATAACAAATATTATTAGTATTTTGAAGTATTCTTATGTAGAATTCAGGTCTAGCACTTCCTGTTCTGTATGTTGTTCTGTCTAATGTATGTGTATGTATGTATGTATGTATGTATGTATGTATGTATGTATGTATGTATGTATGTATGTATGTATGTATGTATGTATGTATGTATATATGTGTGTGTGTGCGTGCGTGCATGCGTTCGTATGTATGTATGTATGTCTAGGAACTGCTTCGTCCATAATGTTCATTCATTATACTTTATCTGATTCATCGTTTTCATCTTTTCATAAATCAGCACCACAATGTGGGGTTGGATGGAGAAAATTTCAATCCTCGTGCTACACATTCATTCACATGAACATGTCATGGTTTGCTGCTGAGGTTAGTAAACAGTCATCGCAATATTGCATGAAAAATACATAAATCTTTAGGAGATTAAACACAAAGAATGCTTTGGTAGAACAAATATGTTGATCATTATTTAAACCTATTACATTTCAAAATGAATATTTCAAGTACAACGAAATTCACCTAAGTGTTAGAATATGTTCTTTAAATGCAACGTTTAGGGAGAATATAACTAGAAATTATTAAATAAGATAGACCGATATAAATATTTAGCGGCATAGAAGGCAAACTGACATTTTCTGAAACGTCATTTTTGAAAAATAAAGTTTCCTACGAACATGTAAACAATTTAAAACAATAGCACCAAAACTGAAAGCTCTAACTGACCGAGATTTTCTCTAATTGGGTTAGTTTATGTTGTTACTTTATCCTGTCATTTTTGTGTTAAAAGTTTGTGTGTGCGTTCGTTTGATAATATGACATTTCATTGAGGTCGCGCCTTCTCTGCTGCTGTAAATAAATCATTATTATATCAATAATTGTAGCTGAATCTTACATAGATAGCTTAGCTCGAGAAAGATTAGAAACAATTAAGAAATATCTTCAACTTCGTAATTCTGTCAGACAACAATAACAAGAACGTCATGAATCTCAGGTGGATTTTGCGGATAAGTCTCATCAATTATTTAAACCCCCGTTACTGAGACGACTAAACATCTTCTTCCTCAACGGGAACACTATTGCTAAACATACTGAAGACAAATCAAGACTTTTACAAGATCTTCCTGGTCGAATTCCTCAACCCGGAAAACCTATTACCAAAGAGGAAAAAAAAAACATCCAGAAATATTCGAAGAATTACGTAATTGATTTACTGAAGAGTCTTGAAAATAAATCTACAAAACTGATCTTAATGAATTTCCAGCTTAGTTGTTACTATCTATGAAATGAGAAAGAAATGTTGACGTCAACAGATGGAAATACATTTCAAGTCAAAAACATATGGGTAATGTTTTGTTTCTAAAATTAGGACTGAAACAGATCGGATCGACTCAACACGTGCATTGTATATAAAATACATCAATTCGATAAACGATGTGTAATCATCATGAAGGCCTAAAACAGAAAGATATGAAAGAACAAAAATGAAAGCAACGAATGAGGGAACAAAAACAGCAGAACAAACAAGATAATGAAATTCTTCTATCTGTTCAAAAATTTATTGATAAATGTAGACCTGGAACTTATGAAAAAACATATGAATGATGATAAATAAGATGAATATACAGCCAACGATTCTAATTATTCGTCTGTTTTGTGAACAGATTATCAAGGTTTGTCTGATATTGATTACCGTAAGATGATCTTTAGAATTCGTTAACAGGGGTGGTGTATAGAAGGAACACAGTTAGTAGTTAAATAGAAAAAAGCAGAAAGATAATAATCATAATCCATCGGACCAGAGCGGTTTGAAAATTGATAACATAGAAGGAATGTCTGCGATATAAATATATTGGAACTACTTGATCTCCATTCCGAAAAAGCAGAATCAGAATACTTAGCTATTATCATTACATACCTGTTCTAGATATTTGCAAGTCATGTTTTTTAGTTTGCGTGTGACACATTGAACAGTCTAGTCTAAGTATTGCAATTATCTTTATGTTTATTGAAGCTTGATGATTCTGCAAAATGACACAATACACATAGCATATTGCACGAACGAAAATGATCAAATATCATAGCTGGTAAGATGTCTTTGAATCTGACGTGGAATTGATTTGCTGTCACTTTTATGTTTTCTCACACAGCAATACTGTCAGTTGTTTGGTTCTCACCTGATCCGTATAGACGATCACATCGAGTTCCGGTTCATTCAAGGAGTACTCCATGAGTTGCACAATACAAGTAAGTAGGAAGAAACTAACACTACTGTTTAAATATCAGTCATGGAAATCATACCAAAATGTTCACGATTCATTGAAAGTATAGTTTCCATGGATACTGAATTTTGTGAAATAATGTCCTATGTAACTACTTAATGAATTTAACAAACGTAAACATTTCTGATGTTCGCCTTGTTGAATGTTTATTATAAACAGAATTATTAAAGATATTAATAGGACCATGAAATATCACATCGTATTATTACTATTACCATTAGTATTATTATTATAACAAAAACAGCATTTTATCACATATGTAATATACATATATCGGAATAATATTATGTATTAATATATAAATATATCACCCTAATGGTATTATATAAGAATATATTTAAAAGTACAAACTAAATAACAGTTTATAAGAATGGATTATTATATGCAACATACTTATTATATAAGATGGTAATATATTATAATATGCTATAATAATACAAATATATAGCAATTTACATGTTTATGCATCAAGGACTGAAATCTCAAACTATCTCATGGTATTGGACGGCTGGAAATGACATTATGAATGAGGGCCATTGGGTGTGGACCCCTTTGAATGTGCCTATTGGATACTCGGCCTGGAATGAGATGGAACCTAACAACAGCCATGGTGGTCAAGAACATTGTCTTGAATTAGCGTCTCATAGACACTTCAAAATGAACGACAATATTTGCAAATCTGAATTTTATTTCGTATGTGAGATCGACAGAAAAAATGGATAGATATTTGCCACAGATATATAGATTATATTAGAAGATATCCAGTCCTCGCTTATTATCCGATTCTACTATGAAAATGTTTTCAAATCTTACATCTTTATATTATGATGTATATTCTTTATGTCAAAAGTGAATAATTGAAATCTGACAGAAAAATATATGTGAATATTTTATTAAAGCCACCCGCGCACAGTTCTCAAAAATACATGTCTTAAAAGATTGTAGATTAATATTCTAATTACGTTTCAAAACAGAAATATATTTTGTAATTTTGATAGTAAAAGTATGTCCATCTAATATCAAAGTAGTATAAATTTAACCTAGCATATAACCCTGACTTTACGAGGTTTTCTATGGTTGGTGTTGTTTTAATATCCCTCTAGATATCAATATGTGTCATTCATTTTAGGAGACGTTTTTGTTGCTTAGAAACGTGCATCAATCTCATGCAATGCAGTATTGTTATAGTTCTGTATTCGAATTAATTCTAATTGATCTTTCGTATATATTGCAATGACAGCAAACGTTTATTGCTCTATGTTTCATTCCTAAATGTTCAGGAATCGTTAATTGCAAGTAGGAAATTAATACAAAACAACACACTATTTAAACAGCCGGATATTCAAACAGGAAATACATGAATATAGTAACACATTTAACCAAATCAAAGGTCTAATGCAGGGGTCGGGAATCTTTTTGTCTGAGAGAGCCATGGACACCACATATTTTGAAAAGTAATTCTGTGAGAGCCATACATTATGTTTAAAACTAAAAATTCAAGTAAATGTGTGCATTTTGTGTAATTTCAACACTAAAAATACAATAATTATGTCTCTGAATTCTTTTTAATAACATTGTTATGCTATCCTCTGTTTTTTCCCATCATGCACGGAGCACCATCAGTGCACACCGAAACAAGTTTTTCCATCGGTAGATTTTTTTCTTTAGCAAACTCAGTGAAGGACTCGAATAAATCCTGCCCTCTTGTTGTGCCTTTCATAGACAAAACAGCAAGACTTTCCTCATGTAGTGTATCACCGACAACATACCTTGCAACCACGCTGAACTGGGATAAATTACTGACGTCTGTTGACTCATCCAAAGCGAGAGAAAAAAACGGTGCCGCATTTATGTCCTTCACTTGCATTGCCTCAATTTGATTTGACATCATGATGCTACGATCGTGAACAGTTCTTGCCGACAGAGGCATGTCTTTTATCCGTTTAATTATTTTGTCCTTATCCGAAAAGTCATCAAAAAGTTCATTGGCAACATCAAGCATGAATGCTTTGGCATACTCCCCATCTGTGAATGGTTTTCCGTTTCTCACAATAGCTAAAGCGCCAGCAAAGCTAGCCGAATTCCAGTCACCTTGTTGGGTCCAAACACGGATTTGCTGCTGACTAGCTTGCACTCTTGATAGCAGTTCTTGACATGCTTTCTTCTTGCTGTCTCCCGCAGGATATTTCGATGCAAATGTAGAATGGCGTGTCTCGAAGTGTCGCTTTACATTTGACCGTTTCATAGATGCAATTTTATCACTGCATATTAGACACACTGCAGAACCCGTTCTCTCTACAAAGGCAAATTCCTCTGTCAATTCCTGCTGAAAAGTACGATACTCATCGTCTTTCTTTCTTTTAGCCATCTTGTCAAAAGGGCTTCTAAAATTAGTTAGCTGACAACGCGATTAAAACGAAAGTTTACTTTCTGATCCGATGACAATCTGTTGTGCGGACCATTTTGCACATGCACACATAGGCCGCTATTTTCGAAAGCAATATACGGCAGCCCCACTTGAACAATGTCAGATATAGACACAACGACATGTATTTTTGGCACTTTTCCACAGAAATCACTGCTAACCGGCTTTCTAGTTCGCGCATTTTTCGTCACGTGAGGGAGTGTAGAGGTGGCTACTCTTGCAGCATGACTTGCATTTGGAGGTAAGGCAAGAGTTATTTCCCTTTAATTACAATGAATGCAGGGTTACTATTTTTCTGTCTTTTAGGTCAGCGGAGTTTATCTCCTTTACCACTTCTGATGCTGAGCTGCAGTAGACTTTAGCTCATTTGTAGAATGAAATATTGATATGCAATTAATATGTAGATCAAAGGAGTCTAAAGAAACATTTTTTTTTATAATCGAACATTTGTCTGCGAGCCAGATGCAGCCATCAATAGAGCCACATCTGGCTCGCGAGCCATAGGTTCCCGACCCCTGGTCTAATGAATTGAATGGACATTTTATATTAATCCACTTTATCTGATTATTATACATGGTAGGGTAGGAGTGTTTCTTCTCAAATAGTGAAAATATCCAGATCTTTTCAGTCTGACAAATGAGACGTGTGTTTAAACTTATATTTGGTCGGGAATAATAGGTGTTTCATGTATATTGCAAAATGATCATATGCCTGTCTGTTTAATACTAAAACATAATAAATAAATGGTAGTGAAATATATCTTGTAGTTACATTAGATTACTTACAAAAGCTTATAAAATGTCGGGACAACACAAACTCAGCATGGACAAGACTAGGGAGGTTGTTATTGGGACAATACAAAAATTATACTTCAATTATATTTCATTTGAATACATAAAGACATTTAGTAATGGAACTTAATAGGACTTCAATTACGTGATCGAATAAAGGATATCATAATATAGGTTTGATGCCATCTACACTGTCAGATTATCGTACGATTTTCAGAATAATATAATGCTTCTTGCTGTAGCTTATTCTTTCTATATATATATATATATATATATATATATATATATATATATATATATATATATATATATATATATATATATATATATATATTATCTTAGTATAGTCTGCTGCAATGTATTTAGATGGTCTATAATATTATATTTATAGTTTTCTTTCATATTTCAAAAGCTTGATCCAGACAAGTCGGATAACTATGATATTATCTTTCGACTTTATATCTTGCGTTCCAAGCTGATCGGTATTTCTACATATACATCAAGTTCTAAATGAAATATGGTCAGTTGCAAAGTCATAATCTGGTATGCGATAGTATCGTTACAGTGTACTTTCATATCGTAAACCAGGAGCCAGAAGGGCCGAAGACGAACTTTCGACAAAATAATTAAACGGGGTCAGTCATAACGTCCCAAAACGGACGTAATCAGTTGTAAGGGCAGAGCATACAGCTCATGACCAGGCTGCAACCTGATGAGGTCCTGAACTAATTAAGATCAATTATATGACGTCAAATATACAGTATATCCCTACTATTACCACGACAAAGAAAATAGGTCATGTTCTTATCGTTGATTCTGGATAAGACTACTTCAACATCGTAGGGCATTTGGTATTCCAGTTTTGTTTTGTATTCAAGGACATGCAAAAATAGTTTATTTCTTACACAAATTTATGTCATAGTATCGTATAAATAAAGTAGAACAAAACCTGAAAAATATCAATTTATTGAGCTATATACATGTCTGGAGGGTTGACTCAGTGGACACGCATTAGCTGACGGTTCCATGGTTGATATGATCAAGCTCAATTCAAAAGTTATGTCGGCTGACCGGTGGTCAAGCGCTTTAACAATTTATTCTGAAGTGTATTGGGTTTGGTGGAAGATGGGCTAATTCTGTACACGTTTATAGTCTGAAGCAGTCCTACACAGGGTTGGGCATGATGTAATTACGATACAAATTATCACCACATATGGGTGTCGATTTGGTTTTGATTAATGTTAGTCGACGGCAGTGCTTTTTTGATCAATCAACCAAGCAAGACCAACTAACTAGACAATTGGGATAACGATTTAATTTTGTTTATCACAAGAGATAATACTTTTATAACTTATTGGGACCATTTGCTTATGTGTTTATCACGTTACAACCACACAGTCATTCACATTGGATATCTCCATGACATGGACTGTTACAGGAACAGTCCTGACATTTGAAGTATAACCTTGTTATTCTGTTTTCTTCCCTAATGGATCCAGTGAGAAGAAAAAGATGCCAGTGCATTCTTATTGGAGCATTCCTCAATTAGGGTTCATGGGTACAGATATAATGAATGCGATTACATCCTTGATAGAGTATTCCTCAATTAGGGCCCGTAGGTACAGATATATCGAATGACATTGCATCATTGATTGAGTATTCCTCAGTTTGGGCCCGTGGATCCAGAAATAAAAAATGTCAGTGCAGCCTTGATGGACTATTCCTCGATTATGGGCAGTGAGGCAAAGCCGCTCTATTGTCTCTTTCGACTCTCTAATACTCGCAAAAACATCGATGATAAATTGTGACATCTTAAAAATTGATGCTTTTTTAAAATTTAAGTGCCTGTGCACACGTGTAAAGGGGTACGTTTGGATTGCAGATTCCCTGAGTGTTGAAACACAACATGCATGTTATTTTCTGAAATTATGAATAACCATAATACGTCATATTTGTACACCGAAATGCATCTTTCATTTGTAATGACTGTTTATGAAATTATCCTATCCGGTTGAAGAAAGGAAGTAACTCATACCAACTAATACCAAGAGCCACTTGAACTGACTTCACAATCATTATTTCTAAAGAAGTCATTTGTGTTCAATAGGCTAATTTAATGTTAAGAGCATTTCAAATATTAACCTGTAAAATTGCTGTATTCTTGTCTTTAATGTGACTAAACTGAATGTTTTTAAAATCATGATGCTCATTGTCACTCGTAATCTGTATCTCCATTTTATGTGCTTTCTGCATACTTAGAACTCTTTAATGTCGGAGAAAAATGTCAATTTTTATCTACATCTTGTACATCATTTGTGTCCTAAAAAAATAAATGATATAAAAAAAACTATATAATGTTTTTTGTATGGGTTTACACTTGCTAAGTAAGAAAACAAAAAAATACTAACTACATATACCAAATAAATGCATTGGTCGTTAACAAATCAGCTATCAATGAATATATAAATGACAACTGTTACGGATAATTCTAATAAATAGGAAATTAACACCGTTAACTAGTGTAGCTGTTACTCTCAAGTTAGTTAGCCTATTCGGTGAAGAAATATATCGAGCCATGCCTCCGATAGATCTAATTCATACATCTATATGGTTTAGATTTGAAAGTCTATATATATACAGATGATTCACAGCCTTATGCAAAGAAAGTGATAACAGCAATGAGAACGGTAATCGTCTTTATTACTTATTATCCAGTTAATCTTGATATATCGGGCTTGGTATCAACAAACAATCATTTGATATGCATCATTTTATACCAAAGTTTCCATCCAGATTTTGATGCAAAAACTTAAAATATTGATATGAACAATTTTCGTATTTGATATAAAAATAACGTTTTAATCTGAAGCAATTATTGTTTCTTTTTAAAGAAGAAAGAAATGTCGAATACTACTAAAGAAAGGAATACACGTGCATGCATTTAAGACCAATAACGTATATTTAAGAATGTAAATATATTTCACTATTATGAGAAGTTCTTCATGAGCTATGCAAAGAAGCCACACACGGTCTCATTTATCAGAGATAAAGAACTGAGTTTTATGATTTGAAAAAGAGGTCGCTTCGCAGCCACCTCTAATTGAGCCTCATCATGCTATAAGAACGTGGGAGTTGTCTGCACCTGATTACACTCACTCACAATGGGGCCATATGATATCTTCTCAATAAGGAAGTTAAATACGGGATTTCCAAATAAAGGTTAATATTTTTAAATTAAATATAATACACAGAATGAAGTTTCTGAACTTCATAATGAAACAAAACTGAACACATTTAATATGGATGCTTTTCGAAAGATTTAGAACACTACCTTTAGTTTCCCACTAGTAACGTGGTTTTCTGGCTGTAAATTAATTATAAGTAAGATACAACAATAGGTGGAAATCTGTACAGAGAGAGAGAAAAAACATTTTGTAGATGTAAACCTTGAACTTGAAGTTAGACAAACTAACCTAGAAGAACCAGAATGCATATAATTGCACGTGTACACTTTTCATTGGATTTTTGTACTATGCTGCCCGATAAAATGATATAAAATGAGATATAACCTATGGAGGCGATTGACCGAATGGTATATATTTTGGAATAAGAGATTATCATTCCGACCCGTCAACAGATCGTATTTAAATATCATCATTTCTGAATGTTTCTCACCATATCTCTCTCTTTCTGTCATTTTTTTTGGTAGCTTAGCTTATTAAGCATGTCTTGTAACCCCCCCCCCTCTCTCTCTCTCTCTCTCTCTCTCTCTCTCTCTCTCTCTCTCTCTCTCTCTCTCTCTCTATGATGTTACAAATGACGGACTAATCTACAACTGTATAAACAATATTTGAGTCAGTCCCCATCTCTCCACATTAGAACCATCTCTCACCAAGGTGGTCAAAGTTGGATTTTTGCAATTCAAGGTCGAGATGTACATTCCGTCGATGATATACGTGTCAAAATATGGCCATCATGAAGTTGAAAAGTCAAAATATACGGCCGATGTGGAGAATATTCTCATCAGGAATCTGATTGCAAAGCAACTCCGTATTGTGTCAACTGCAGCAAGGAACATCACGCCAATTCCAAGTATTTTGATACTTGGAAACAAGAGGAGATTCAGAGGGTAAAACACACAGCAAACATTTCCTATCCAAAGGCCAGAAAACTTGTTCCGGCGAAAGCATCTCTTCCATGCCCAATCTTCTCCACAGTCGTGAAAAACAATGTCAAAACCACGAAGGACGCTCAAACACAGACCGATGTCGCCGATTCAACATCAAGGATTCCTATCCCCTATTACCAACCACACAAAGCATGGCATCTACACAAACAACTTTCAATAACACCCCGCCGAAATCACAAAATAATAAAAATAAATCGCAAGCCATTAAGCAGCAAAAAGGGTCAGATGATCCCATCAAACTCTATAACAGGTTTGGATACGTTGAGAGCTTGGATGCAGAAGAAACTGCTCCATGTACTCAAGGTGGCTTAAAACCTACTAACAAGAAATCCCCCCCGTACTTCCACCAGAAACATAAAAACACAGATTGCCTCCACGATTTTTCTAACCTAGCTGGACGATCTCCAGATTAAAGGTATAGCGAAGAACACCATCAAGCAATGGAAGTGTCGAGGACTTAAAGCTAACTACAATGATAATCTTCTGCTTTTAAATAATACTATGCTTACAGGAAACATTCCTGACAGAGACGGATAAAATTACATTTAAAAACTATTCCCAGTTTAACACCTACTTTCAAAGCGCTGACACGGCCTCATGAGGAGTCTCTGTTGTTGTGAACAATAGAGCCCCTCACAGGGTCACCCGGTTAAATACAAACTTACAAGCCATTGATGTAATCTACATCGAGAGATTACGTAAGCGTCACTCTACATCGAGAGATTACAGTTTTGCTCTATTTACATACCACCTAACAGCAACCACTTAAAAACGAATTAGACAATCGTGTTCAACAACTTCCCGCTCACTATGTTTTACGCGGATCAAATCACATAAACGACAGAGGCTACAACGTAGACGAATTGATTTCTAGATATGATCTGTGTCTATATAATACTAAATCACCGACATATTTACATCCTGGAACGGGTACAGACACGTGCTTTGATTTGATAATTTGTTCTACTTGTCTCATTCTGGACTATGAATGGAAGGTTACTGATGACCTTCACAGCAGTGATCACTTTCCAATCTCCCTTGAAATTTCGAAATTGATGACGCAATTCCACAATGGAATATAAAGAAGGCCGACTGGGTTACGTTCGAAATACTCTGTAAAACTAGACTTAATGAGGATACAGTATTCAATGTCATTAATCATATACAGCAAAGTACTTCCATTCTAATCGAGATAGCATAATAATCTATTTCAAAGTCCTCACCGAACAGTAAAAGGTCACAAAGCCTTGGATACCGAATGATTGTAAAGACGCCATTAGACATAGCCGATAAGCATTTAAAAAAATTCAACAATCGTCCAACGCCTCAAAATTTAAGCAAATACCTATTATCCTGGATAAAGCTCGCCGCATAATCAAAGAAAGTAAACGTGCATCATGAAAGAAATATCTTTCTTCATTAAGCTCTCGTTCCTCAATTAAAATGGTTTGGGACACTATCCTAAACATAAATGAAAAGACAAAAGACAATTTTCTCCGACACCTGATAACAAACAATAACAATTTAGTTCCAAACGTGACAACAAATATTCTTGCAGACAGTTTCTTTAAAAATTCATCATCATCTAATTATGCAGAAGCCTTCCAAAGGTTAAAAAAAATCAAAAAGGAAAGTCACCTTAAAAATTCATATCCAACAACTCTGAAAGTTATAACCAGCTATTGCAGCTTAAGGAGGCTTTGGACAAGACCCATGATACATCCGCTGGGCCTGACGAAGTACATTACTAGTTCGTGAAACACCTCCCAGAATCATCACTAACACATATTCTGAAATCGTTAATGATTTATGGATTGCTGGTAATGTACCTAAGAGTTAGAAAGAAGCAACAGTAATAACAGTTTCTAAGCGAGGTAAAGATATCGGAGATCGTAACAGCTATGGACCCATTGCACTGACAAGCTGTGTGTGCAAAACAAGGGAAAGAATGATTAATTCTCTGCTTATATGGTACTTGGAAAGTAACAATTTAATATCTCCTTTCCAAAGTGGCTTCCGTTCTAGTCGTAGTACCAACGATCATCTGGTTACACTGGCAACATTTATTCGTGATGCATTTATCAAGAAGGACCATTTAGTAGCAGTTTTATTTGATTTAGAAAACGCCTATGACACAACATGGAAGTACGGGATACGAATTGCCATGCTCGATCTGGATATCAAATGCCGTCAACTTTCTTTCATATCAAACTTTCTCTAAGACAGACAATTCATGTACAAGTGGATTCTATCTCCTCAGATATGCACTAACAAGAGATGGGTGTGCCCCAGGGCAGTATTGTATCTGTGACGCTATTTAATATAAAAATCCATAGCATCACCAAGTATTTGGCTCCCGGTGTGGATTCCTCACTATATGATGATTTTCTAATATGTTATAGATCAAAACACATGCATATAATTGAAAGACAACTACAACAAAATATCACCAATATCCAAAATTGGGCCAGTACTAACGGTTTCAAATTTTCGAAATCGAAAACAGTATGCATGTATTTCTGTCAGTTGCGAAAACATCATAATGACTCTAAACTCACCTGGACGTACTCCTATTCCAGTTGTTGAGGAAACAAAGGTTTTCGGTATTCGACAGAAAACTGGCTTTTATTACACACATCAATAATTTGAAAGCTAAATTCTTGAAAGCTTTAGATCTACTTAAAGTAGTTGAGCACACTGACTGGTGCTGAGAAAAAAATTCATCTTCAAATTGTATAGACCAGGTATCCGTTCCAAACTAGACTATGGTTGCATTGTTTATGGTTAAGCTAGGAAGTCATATTTAAAGATCCTTGATCCAATTCATCATGATGGAATAAGACTCGCTCTGTGAGCATTTAAAACAGCTCCATGTGAAATCCTTCTCGCGGAAGCAAATCAGCGACCTTTTTCACATCATAGAGAAATGCTTTATGCACAGTACGCTCTCAAATTACGATCAAACCCTCTAAACCCTGCATTTTCGGCTGTTTTTCAACCCAAATGCAAAACCTTATACGAAAACAAACCAAATGCCATTCCTTCATTTGGGATCAGAAGATCATCCAGCCTTGACAGTAGCAAAATTGATATTTCTACAATTCAGAACACGTTTGTCTCAGAAACACCACCCTGGCTCCTTAACCAAAAATCTGAGACAAATCATTTTATCTTCCAGAAATCGTATCATGAACTCCTCACCGAATTTAGAAACTACAATAGAAGTTATACTGATGGATCAAAGGATGAAGAAAAGGCTTCTGCAGCCTTTATTAGTGGCAAACACATACCAAAGGATCGTTTGCCAAATGATGCGTCCATTGTTTCAGCCGAAATTAGAGCTATGGACATTGCTCTGAAATGTATTGAAAAGAAACGTATATTAAATAGCATTATCTTCAGTGACTCACTATCAGTGCTCCAGTCACTACACAACAGAAAACTGGAGAACCCATTATCAATCAATCTCCTCGTCAATAATACTGAGCTGAGTACCGCCTACAATATAATTTAATATTGGTTACCTAGCCATATTGCTATTAAAGGTAATGAAGAAGCAGATCGCGCTGCTAACATGGCTCGATCCCAAGAACCATCTGATTGTAAAATACCGTTAATTGATTTTAAACCTTGTATCAAATAGTACATACGACAGAAGGTGCAGGCATCGTGGAATGATTCAGTGAATAAAACACTTCACACCATCAAACCAACCCTGTGAAAATGATTTCCTTCCTACAGAACCATCCGTAGGGAGAAAGTAGTCATTGCATGAATCCGAATTGGTTATATGTACATAACCCACTTCCACATACTGAAAGGGGAAGATCATACGAGTGCGTTACTTGCAATGAACAATTCACTGTTAAGCATTTCTTGACAAAGTGTTTCGACCTGCAACCTACGCGTGTTATGCATTATAATGTACATGACATGAAGTAAGTTTTTATACTATAAATATCACTTGTATTTTAGATTTAATGAAGGAAGTAAGTCTTTATTTTAAATTATAAATTATATGCCCATTTTTATGTAATGTAAATACCGCCCTTTTGTCAACATCTTTTCATCTATCCTCATTGACACACACCATTGACATGTCCCGTTGATTGGGAAGCTTCATATTTTACTGTTACTAAAACATATTATCATTTGTACTGCGAACTATTTGGTTTTTTAAATGGCTGGTCGATTATAAAACTTTTAGTCTTTTCAAACATGTAAACATACAACATATTGTATGGCGCTAAATAGGTCTAAAAGTGCTGGTGCGCCTTTTAAACAAACAAACAAACAAAAAGACAGAACCATCTCTCTCTCTCTCACTCTCTCTCTCATTCGCAAACTACAAGCTACAATATCTCTGGATCCATATTGGTAAAACTTACAAACAAAAATACCATTACTAAGAGAGAGAGAGAGAGAGAGAGAGATAGAGAGAGAGAGAGAGAGAGAGAGAGAGAGAGAGAGTATGCCTAATAATCACGTGTGATTAACTGTAAAAAAAGGAATGATTGAATTATTTTTGATAGTTTGTCAGTGTAAATAAAACAGTTCCCTGTTCATTTCGATGTACATGTCTGTGATCGATCGGCGCCATATTCTTTCTTAGCATGTGAACTAGCTTCGTCATTTAAATCGTTTTATATTGATGTCCCAGTCACTGTTTTCCCTTATTTAGTCAAGCTGAATTAAAATGGAAGCTCAAAATAGAATAAAATGTGTAATTTCCAAAAGAAATGTGAATTGCAAACATAGATTCAAAACTACATGTGACTTACTAACTTCAGCATTTGACTAATCCAATCAGACGTGAAAGACAATGCATCCTATCTCAAATATGACATCATAAAACCTCTCGATGGATCATTGTATGTCTTAATATGTTTTGCTAATTCGTTTTATTGTTCGTACTAGGACGAGAGTCAAGGAAGACATTTTCAACATAAAATCAAGGAAGTAAAAAACAAATATGGAATGTTGTTTTAAAAAAAGTTCCGGAGATTAAAAATTATAATTGCAGTTATGTCACCCTAATAATGCGCTGTGACCTAATGTTGGTTATGTACACGTGAGTGAGTATGTGTGATTGCATTTTTCTTCCCATTAATATTTAACAGCTTCCAATTATGAAAGCCGTCATTATTGAACGAAGTGCTCTTATTATTTATGAAGTATCACTCTTTACACCGTTATTTTCCATATTCTGTCGAATACAGAATTATCGGTCTCATCGCGAGTTCACCTTTGTGACTATTTTCAAGGAGTATTCAAGATTTCATTAAAAATGTTACAAATGCAAGTTAATCCTTTCTAAAAGCAGAGAACCGACTATCATAATAAATGATATATAAATATGTGCAGAAATGCAGTTTATATTTTAATAATATTGCGTATGAAAATCTGTATAAATTGTATTCGGCTATTCTAAAAAAAAATTTTGTTATTTATTTACCCTAAATAACATTTCTAAAGAGAGGAATATGTTGAAGACACATTCAAAAAATATCTTCTTTGGAATGGTGTTGTTTTCGTCTGAAATATGAATAAAGAACGAGTGGGAATAGCGCTTGATTTTCTTTATCAGTACAATTTTGTTCTCTTACATACCCTTGAAGGATCGTGCAATAAGTCACTGCGGCCTAACAACCCTATTATTTCAAGATTTTGAATTGGTTCCATTCTGATGTGTAGTATGAAATTTGTGTACAGGCTTCGAGGAAGAATGTTTGGAAAGTAAGTTATAGTTACCATATTACAGTTTATAACGTCCAAGTCGTTATAATATTTGCATCAAAGGCTGCCGTATGTATGTATGTATGTATGTATGTATGTATGTATGTATGTATGTATGTATGTATGTATGTATGTATGTATGTATGTATGTATGTATGTACGTACGTACGTGTCTGTGTGTTTGTATGTATGTATGTATGTATGTATGTATGTATGTATGTATGTATGTATGTATGTATGTATGTATGTATGTATGTATGTATTATTATTATATAGCGAATGTACATAGGAGTTTTCGGAGGAGTTCGAGCAAAAATAAATATAATTGAGTTGTTATAAAATATTGAAAACTATCATCGACTGCTAATGATGTTGCACAACTTAACGGCGTGTACCTGTGTATGTGTGTAGGAATTGTGTATTAGATTATTATTGATGTTGTTGCTGTTTTCCATTGCACTGATACGTTATGTTATAATAAGTGTGGCGAGCATAATACTAAAATGAATGACCAAAACCCATACTAAGAGTAATGTAATGTATATTTAATTTCCATTGCTAGGTAGTTAGTTTTTTAATTATGTATTTTATTTCATTTTGTGCTTTTTATATTCTGGCATTATATGTTGGACTTAATATATTCCAAACTTAACTTTTTTGTGTATCTGGCCTGAAGTATTTATTTTGAGTTTCTCGTAAACATATTTATCTGAATCTGTCTGTTGAATTTTGGAAATTCCTTCTAAATAGCCTTTATAATTTTTCTTAAAATACATTTTGTATTTTAAGTTTAGATACCGACTGCTAATTACTACTAAGAGATTTTTTAAATAAACATTATGAACCTTTCTGAATGTTTATTTCAATTAGATCAGAGATGGCCAAACTTTCCAGTGCAAGGGCCGCATACACAAGTTTACAACTTGAGCGGGTCGCATAGTTCATTAAGTAAAATAATTAATATTTGAAATAGCAAAAACAAAAGGTTTTTCCAAATAACAACATAACTAATTTTCAGTTGTTAATATGTTCTTAATATTTAAAAACTTGCACTTCAAAATAGGCACGTTTATTTAAAAAACAAAAGTAACATAAACAGAGTCAGTGCGGATGATGATTTGGTGACAAGTTGCTCGTGTTGATCTTTAACGATGAGTGAAGAAATGAATCTGTGAGAAGCGATCTGTTCTTTGTCTTGTTAAATTTCATAGCAGAGAAAGTCTGCTCACAAATTTAGGTTGATGCAAACAACAAAAGCATCTTTCTTGCAAATTCGTTCAGATTTTGAAACTTTCCTGGGTGTAGAAAAGCATACAACGGAATCAGGGTTTGGTTTCAAAAGTTCTTCTTAAGGAGTTGTCGACCTGCAAATTAATCGATTCCATCTGCAGTTTTTCATTGGTTGTTAGAATGTCACAAGCAAAGGGTGAGCTGAACAGGTCGTACTGTTTGTTCCATTGCCTTGAAATCAGCAAACCTCCAGATAAATTCTTCTTTTAAAGCCGTGATCTGACAACTGTACTTGTCAGATAATGGTTTTGAAACAGTCTGCGTCTTCACAAGCGGAAAATGAGTAACGCTCTGCTCATTCAGCTGCTTGGCAAAACATTTAAGCCCCATTTGAAAGGACTTCACTTCCACGTACATTCATGAGTAAATAACCTATTTCTTGAAGTTTGTGTTCAGCATATTCAATGTTTGCATTTTTCCACAGCAAATGTAAAATCACAAATCCATTCTTCTTTATTTGTTTTGAAAAGTCACAAGAAATATCTTTCATAGTTAAAAACATGAGAAGCTCTGCTTAGAGGTCCCATTTTTCCCATGTTTAACCAGCGGACATTTGTGTGGTACAGCTCATCAGTGAAATCATCTTCCATATCTTTCAATCGGCTTCGGAACTGTCTGTGTTTCAGTCCCCTTGCTCTTATTGCTTTCACTGCACAAATGACTGCATCCACAACATGCTTAAGATTGAAAAAAAAAGATATAGAGAGACATTCTTGATGTATGATGCAGTCGGTGAAAGGACAGTGCACTGTGCAATGGGAAATCTTATTTAATTTTTTTATTCATTCACTTCACAAGGCCGGAATGTTTACTTGTGAGTGAAGGAGCCCCATCACTTGTAATACTTGCCAGTTTATCTAAGCCTAATCCAGATCTGATTAAACTGTTAATGACACTGTTGAACAAGTCTTTCCCAGTATAAGTGTCTTTGAGACATTCCATAGATAACAATTCCTCTGTAATGTTAAAGTTTGAACCAATTCCTCTGATAAAAAATAAGCAACTGTGCAGTATCCTTAAGATAAGTAAACTGATCCAAAGCAATAGAAAACCACAGAAAACTATCACTAGCCTTTAACAGGTGTTCGTGAAGATTCACTGCAATTGCGTCTATGCGACGAACAATAGTTGTTCGTGCTAATGATATGGCCTTCTACGTTTGACTTGGCTTTAGGACACACAACACTGACAACATCAATCAAACAATCATTAATAAATTCTGCTGCCATACTTGGTTTGTTTTGCTTCGCGATTTTGTTGGCCAACACGAAACTTGCCTTTGTTGCATTCTCTTGCAAAGATGAAGTTTTCACAAACACAGCTGTTCTTTCAATATTTTTAGCATATCAATTGTTTGTTTTTGCAGTTCTGTTTTGATAATTTATTTCCAAAGAATCCGTGCTTAGTTTCAAAGTAACGTTTACAATTGAACTCTTTGAAAACGGCAATAGTGTCTTAACAAATCAAACACACAGTTTTAGCTCCAAAATCAGTAAAAAAAAAAAAATACTTGTCAGTCCACTACTTGTTAAACCCGGTGGGAAAAAATATCATAGATATATAAATCGATTGTGAAACAAGCCAAACAAAATGCTATTGAAATTTCTATGGCTTTTCCCTCTGCCCGGTGGGAAAAACAATCATAGATATATGAATAGAATGCGAAACAAGCCAAACAAAGATCTATTGAAATTTCTATGGCTTTTCCCACTGGGTTTGTATATGGCATTGTGTGGTTACATTTCTCTTCAAATTAGAATGAAATTTTACCCTTTAAAATATTAAATAGCGTGAACATAGGACGTGAGTATTGTTAATTATGGACGAGGCTGCGCTTCATCTTGCGATGGTCGTCATCCAATAACAGTTTTCTGCGTTGTCCGTCCTCTTTCGGAGGAGAAACGTGGGTCACGTAAAGTGTAACTGTTCTATCGGTGATGTGCAGTTGATTTGTGTGATACCAAAAGTGTTCAATCTTGTATATGAGTTTCTAAGGTGTCAATGTTGCAGAACGAGCGACTTCAAACTGTCATGATAAATGTTGAGTCTCAAGCAATCTTCTTCTTTGCATTGCTTTGCTTTTCTGTGTTATTAACAATGAATCGCATAAATTGTTGGTGAACCATTCAGCTTTCTCCAGCGGTGAGCTGTAATTGAAATCTTTAAACGTCACCTTGTAAATGTAATCAATGGTTCTTCATTTTCTGTATGAATATTTTACCGTCTCTAGAATGTGGTAATACTTTTCGGGCGCTTCTGGTTGACTTTCGTTGAAACTCTCTAGGACTGGGTATAAACGAAGAAGATGTTGATTTCTGATCACTCATATCGTTTTCAAAACCATTGGCATTGATTTGAACTAAGATGCCAGCTACTGTGCACGGCGATATGTCACGTCGTCACCTCTTATTTTTTTTTTCCTTTTTCATTGCAATCGTGTGACTGTCTCATTAAAAAAATGGAAAAGAGAGAGTGAAGAAAGGATGATAAAAAGGGATTTTTGCTGATGTAGTGTGACATTTTATTATAACTTCTACAAGAGAAAATACCAGAAAGAAATGTTTGTGTCTTTTGGTTTTCATATTTATATAAATAAGGCCTACACATTAACCCACGTACATCATTCGCTCAATAATCACGAGAAAACAATGGATTTAAGTTTTACTTGATTTGGCAGACATTGAGTATTTACTCTTTTCTAGAGAGGTACCATAACGAAGTCGAACGTCTTTGTGGAAATTGTGCATAGTGTAGTAGAGATCATTGATGCCAGTATCTCAGTGTCAGTCAGTGTACAGGGATTACTGACTGGGATGCAATGTTTGTTTCGGGAAGGTCTGTTTCTCTTGGTTCGGCTTACAAATATATGATACATTTTGCTCAGACACCTTGTCTCTCTAAAAATATCTAGTATCACTGTGCAGTTTCACTGGCACCATCCTCCTTCTCTCCTTGGCACGTTCACGTATCTTCTCGTCCTCTTATTCTTCTTCTCGCTTCCTTCCTGCCTCTTCTTCTTGCTTCTGCTGTTGAATGACACATACTTTTTCTGCTTCTTTCTGCCATTGTAAACATTTCTCCCATTCTTCTTTCTGCCTCTATCTAAAATGTTTGACTTGAGATAAGGAACGAAACGGTGGTGAAAGTGCTGATACCATACAAATTATTGAGAAGAAGAGTGAAAATCAACTAAATCTCAATTAGAATAATTCTGAAAGTATCACTGTGGTTGGATTGGTTGTCACCATCCCACCAGTCCTCGTCTCCACTGCAGGCGTACCCCAATTTATCATCTTTATAGCTTCAGTCATGTTCTAAGAATGTCGCACTGATTTATTACACAAAAACGCTAGGGCACCTATATAGGGTTTATAACGTCACACGTAGCTCTCTTCTGAATGACTCCGCGCTGTGACTGAATTTTGTAACGCGTGTTTGGATCTTTGAAAGATGTCAATCCTTTTTGGTCCGCCCTTGGTCTATAAATACTCGTAGTCTTCCTTTCCTCCCCTTGACTGTATTGCCTGTATATAATAATAACACCTTACAACCTAATCTCTGAAAGCTCATATATTAACATCTCTAATTGAGCCCAATCTCGAGCTATGTTTAACATAAGGGCATATAGGTTAATACCAAACAGATCCAAAAAAATATCTTTTAAGGTGATCGAACACCCAAAAGAATCCAGCCTCGCAGCACAAGATGGCAAAACAAATATTAAAATGTAAATATGGCCCGAATTATTCCAGATAAGGTGGTCTAAGCGCCAAGACCATCAGGCCCAACAGCACAAGGCTGCAATAAAATAACTAAGCATTAGAACTTAAATATATTTCCCAACCTTAACACCGTATTAGGTGGACCCAAGTCCGGACCATCATGATCATCCACACCAGGTTGCAATCTTGTTTAGGAAATACAAATACCTGTCCTCTAGGTAAAATCCCTCTTCAAAGCTAACTACTTCAAAAAAAGCAAAGAGATTATTCTACAATTCGTGCAAGACGACATAATTAGACCAATATACCTGGAATAAATCAGCACCATATTGTGACCCGGCGCCGATCCTGCCTCCCTCCTTCTGCCAGACACCAAACTAAATAATGTACTACGTGCGCATGAGTATAATAACATCTAATGTATCATTATACGGAACAACCATAACCTTATGCATGAGAGAGTGCCGTAAGAAATCCCACTCATTTCCACACCGCAGTCCCTTTAGACTATAAACATAAGCGTGTGTTGAGACTATTTCCGCCCATGAAGGCCCTCACTTCGGGTCGTAAGGGACGTAATAAGTCCACGACCTGAGGCTAAATTAAAAGTTTTCCTTGAGCACACAAATGCCTGGGAGATGAGGCTCAAATTCCTTCACCCACCAACCCCGCTCAGGAAAAACTAGAAGCTTGCCGTGCAGTCATTAATCCGACGTTTATGCCGTAACTGATGCACACGTCATTAAGTCATTGAATTCACTTTTGTTCACAAAATGTCGATAAATGTAGATGTTTTCCCTCATTCTGGGGATGTTGTTTAAAGCAGATTATCCCGTGTGTTTGACATCATGGGCTTCGTTTTGTTTTTATAAACACACCCACTCCTAGCAACACCCCCCATATATATATATATATATATATATATATATATATATATATATATATATATATGGCTCTCATTCACTTTCATAACTGAAGAATCCTTTGACCTTTGACATCATATTTTAAGTTTTCAAGTATCAAAATGAAAATGTCAAGATTCAAAACAAAAATCACAAGGGCCATATGTTTCTGATTCATTATTTTATCCTCCAGATTTCCTGTCTCGTGATATTTTGGAACTGACATGATTTCCTGCCACTTCATGAGATTTATTCTCCGTCTCTATGATTCTTACTAACTTGCCATTTCGTTGGGGTCTGAAGGTCGGAATGATCGCTACTGACAAGTCGTTTTTGAAACCGATAATTTAAAGAAAACATATTTCTTGAAGCGATGTGATTTAATTAATATGAGCCATTGTTTGAACATTTATTGTCGAAAGAGGTGTATATATCAAACTTCTCTGTCAATATGTTTTAAAAAGTAATATACATACAATGTTTTTGTTTCTTTTTCAAGATCATTGCGGGGTGGCGACTGATAGGTTTATATTACGTTTCACACTTAACACGCCTTCAAGTTTTTCTGTTTTGATATTCCCGTGTGTAATTTTAAAATAGAGATGAATGGAGTATTTCACCGCTCTAGAAGCCATATAATGTGGTAATGACAAAACAATACATTCAACGTGCCAAAATGATCAATTTTCATTTAATCTGAGAGTGTGCATTGAAAGTTGGTGTATGTTCCCCAATACTCATCAAACTCAAAACCTAGAGTTCGTCATATGTATAACGTTTTAGAGCTCGACATTCGATGTATTCAAACAGTTCATTTTCATACATTGATATTTCTTTAATTTTGGTATTGGGAGAAATGATATGTTTCAGCAGTTTGAAACGTTTGAAAAGTATCCCGTATAAAAGACTTTTATCTACTCGAGAATATGAAACTATTTTTTAAAATAAGAAAAACGATCAAGTGTCATCCGATATTCATTGTGTAACTTTAGAGCCATCATGAACCGCCTTCGATACTGTCATCACTGATTACACTTTAAAACATCCCACATTGTTACTTTCATCACTTAAGATTACAACAGTAAAGTAATCAGTTCATAAGGTTCTTTCGTACACACGTCTGCATTTGTAACGTTATTAACACACATTATTGCAGTTGTAATACACTTCCGGTCTATACTAGACTAATTTCCCACTAATTACTTTAATGAAATGAATTTATGTACAAATATACTGACTCAATATTTGAAAACTAATCACACGATCAGAGACAAGTGAACATAAAGCTGAAAGGTCGCATCAATCAGACACTGATGATAAGTCAAGGCGTCATTGCCAGCTGCCGTACAAAACATGTTTGCGATCAAGTCTCACAAAATATTTTTGAGAACAAGTATCTCAATATTTCAGTTCAGAAATGTACTGTTCTAGAAGTATTGAGCTGCTTGGAGTTTAGAAGTGTCTTAACCAAGAACCTACAGGATGCTGGGTAAAACAAAGACGTTCTGAAACCGTTGTGGTTCAATCTCGCTAGCTCTTATGTCAGTATTCAGCACAAACTAGTGACTCTGTAGAAATATAATTTACCGGGTAAATATAGGATGTCTGTCAACACTATCTCGATAACTTTGCGCTTCACTGTTCAGACAATATATCAGCTTGACTGAGATTAGAAGTTTGTTTCATTGCTTGCTGTAACATTTCAGTGGGTGCTTTTAGCGTCAATGAATCATCCTGTGGAGGAAGCCGTGAAGAGAAGCCAAGGACCAGTTATTTGAAATAAGCATGATGTGACAATTACATCCCAACGTCCGTATCATAATATAAATCGATGTTAGAAGATCTTGGATACCTGATGGGCCAGGCAATATTCTTTGAATATTTCTAGAGTACCAATTGATATTGACATACTTTGAACCATTTCAGAGAATGCTTAATACATATTTGTCCCAACGGATAGGACTGGCAGCGATAAAAAATAGTATTTGATTGTAGAGTACGAACAGCAAGCTTCAATTGTCACTATCATTGGTAGCAGAGCAAGGTGACCAATGCTAGACAGCTGATGATGCTATAAGATCATGCATATAAGAAGGTACGAGAGGCACCAGTGGGAGCACGGATTTGAAGAGTTGGAGTGACAACAGAGTAAGGGAAACCTTGAATGATAAACGGTGACATATTAGGTAGAGTAGCAACATTGCTGTTGCAGATGAGAAGTATGAAAAGACCTACAGGTCCAGCAGCAAGTATCAATGGGAAGCACTGCATTGTCAAAGAACAAGTTTGAGTTGCAGAAGTGAAAATGACATATTTAAGTTGGGAAGCTGCGAGATCCAGTTTATATTATTAAAGGGACATCTGGATAGCTGAAATGCAGATACTCGGTTTTGAATTAAGCTGAATGCATGCGGTTCTCCATTCACCAGTAAGCCTTATGAGACGATGACAAACCAATATCGCCACACTGCAAACGTTGTGGGATACTAGCAGCTGTAGTGTACGTGCTGGTAACCTGCAATGAAGCTTAGACAATATGTCAATATCGTTGATGTCGCAATCATCCGTTGATGAGATTTATACCAATTACGTTATAGCCGGAAGATAGAAACATCAAGTAAGAAGCGGACATTTTCAACAGCATTTAAAGAAACGACGAGGTTTAGAGGCAAACGGTTAATGCAAGAGGCATTTGGAAAACAGCACATGGTTGGGGAATATAGGTAGATCTAAGCTGAAGGACGAGTTCCCCAAGGTGCATCAGTGATGCTAACTTATATCTGATATTGTACTGAGGTCCCAAGAATGTGATTTTATTGCGACTGATAGTGCCATGGGATGTAAGTATTTGTGAGACGAACGAGGGGAAACTGGCCCATTATCCGCCAGTTATCCTTGAGTACCAGCAGAAATGAAACCCTAGGAATATACTGCTGGATGTAATATCTCGTGGCATATAAATGTTGTCCAGCAATGGGAGGTATATCTATTACATCCTAGATTCAGGAACATAGTAACTACGATTGGTCAACAGTCTACGCATAAATAATGTTTGAATACATGCTTAGATCCGAGTAGAACATAACGTTTGAAGCCTAGAATAGAAAATGTGTTATTACTACCTTCGTCTTGTGTAGTAAAAAGGTTTGGTAACTATCATCGATATCGGCCAAACGACATCTTGAATACAAGTGACAAGTCGAAAAACACCAGGGGCAGACTATAGGCAAAACCGTCATAGACGCAAGGCTGGCCATTCAAACGGCAACCGTATTAGTGAAGCATACCTGTGGTGGCACGGAGTCTTTGAAAGACTACGTAATCCCTATTGACTATCATGAATAGTGTTGGAACACGCTCGACCACCTTCCTTCATGTCATGATGACCAAGTGCGCAGGGAAGCCTTAGCATGGTGATCAACAACCACTGTGGCATGAAGATTAGCAATGAGGGCCCAGCTCAATAAATCTGCTCCTGATATAATGAAAACATCCGGTCACAACGTATTCTTGTAGCCTTTTCACTACAGCCAGTCCTATTGTCTGCCCTTTCAAACCAATGCCACGATAAAGCGCAACAAATATTAACTGTGAGAAGGTTTCGGCTGATGATTCGTGAGGTGTGTAATGCACTGTGCTACATACCGTCGCAATAATGCATCCTTTTGTGTTCTATCGACCGTGTAGAAATTACTGACAACTGATGTTGTAAGTAAGTTCTCCTGTTTGCCATACACCCAATTGTAAGGTGAGTACAAGAAAACACATGGGCGACATTACAATTATGGAATAGTGTTTCCACTTAACATTGCAATGAGTTATGTCGATAGTTTCGCGATCTTCATCCCGGGTTTCTCAGAAGACCTTTTTGGTTGCGACAAATGTGTCTGCTAACAAATCATCCTACAGCCCAAGCACGTCTATCGTACGCTACTTACGCAGACATCGGCTACTTCCGTGCATCTCGATGATTAAATGATATGCTTGAGATCACATCCTCATGTGTCAGATGGCTATTCTGCTGTGTAGGATGCAACTACTCGCGGACGAAGCATTGAACATGATACACATACACAAAGGACTAGCCAGGGATGTAATTCCCAGTTGAGTTTCCGTTTGTTCTCTTGCAAAATTCGGACTGACCGATCGCTATTACATCCGATTTGCAGCGGATACCGCTAGCTTGACTTGTCGTTGTAAACAGTTAAACTAGCCCTATGTGACTGCTATCACAGAAGCTTAAACATAACTCATTCGAGTCGGTGACGAGCAACTCCACTCTTGCAAAATAATGGTACCCTAACAGTTGCTTAGACAATGAGCGTTTCATCCAAACGACAATGCTCTGCACCACGTAGACACATGCCTGTACGCATGCAAACACCGAATTTGGCCAAAATGATCCGACAAGGTTATTGGAAGACATCACTAACTTGCAACTTTAAAAACGCTGTTGAAATAAAAATTACCAGGGACACGCGAGCTGACAGTGTTCAATACAATATTCATAACGAGTGTAACGGTTATCCTCACACACTCTCCTATCTATTTTTGTACTATAAAATGACTGCTTCAATGCTTCTTTGTGGTGATTCTCTCTAATTTCATTTGTTTGCAAGGAAAATACAAGTGAAGTCATTATCAACAGAAAGAGTTTTAAACTGAAGGGCTTTTATACTAAAGATAATATCCTTTTATCACTTAATGACCACAAATCCCCAAAATATTATGTTGTACTGTGAATATTCTTACCCTTGTCCTACTTTATTGACAAAGAAAAAAGCCCTTCCAAGGCGATTGTTAGTACTTCACAAAAAATTATTGATATATCAAATTACTGAATACGCGTACCTAAACTATACAGAGAATTCACTATGTTACGAAAGGAAGTAAGTTTCATTTTACACAATTCATACAGTGTATTGTTTTTTGAATAATTACATTGCGTCGTCTTTTCCTATGAATAACATGGTTTGAGAAATATCTTTCCAACACCAGCTCCATATAATCAAATGAATAACCACGGACGTCTAACAAAACAATAAATGATCTGATATAAAATTGGAAATACTTTAACTTTATTAAATTACCTCAATTTATTAAATTATTTAAAATTTCCGTATCGCCTGTGTCATACAGGTCTTTGTACTCCCACCCTCCCATATATTTGCAACTAATATCGACTCAATATACGGACATAAGAAGTATTCCCCTCAATTGCTTTGTTATGGTATCCATATTTGTAACCCTAAGTTAAACTGAATCGGTTCAACGAGTTTTCGCTAAATGTCCATTCTTTTCAAGCTGACCTCTAACTCGAACCTCTCATAAATTGCTGAAATTAAAATGATTTCTAAGTAGAGGATGAGTTGGCTTTTGTTTCTGATGGAATGGTCCAGTATCCACCGCTCAACCATGACTGCCATCGTGGGTCAAAACTATCGCTTGAGATCGGTTCATAAACGAAACTGTCATCGATTCAGATTATGACATCTTACCCAAAACATTAAAATGAGTATGTTTTCAGCTAATAGGCTTTTTAGATACGACAGTTTTCTCATTACATGGAGCATTCAAAGGAATGTGTTTTATTTATCGGTAATCGGAATATCTTCAAATATCAACATTACACATAATATTTTATAAAGTTTTTGGTACGTTTGTAATATATGGGGCGTACAAGGATATTTGTGAAGTTTTCCCGCCATTTTACAGGGAAATCATGCTGCTCACCTCTGGTGTTTCCTTATGGTATCTATCTGTACGTTTTCGACATTTCTGAATGTTTACATAGGTCATTTATTCATTAAAATATCCAAGAAGGTGCAACGTAAATATCAAAACTAACTGCTTGGCCATAGGCAAGACCCTGTTTATTGGGATAGGTACGACGTCGATAAAAAGGAATATAAGCGATTAAGATTCAAGTGTGTATGCACTATAGACCATTGTCTACAGAACAGACATAAGTATTAATAAACTGTGAAATAAACGTTACAATCAACAAGTAGTCCCTAATTGTATAAATTATTGCGCGAGCATGATATATAAATTGCTCTCACCACACCAATGCAGTAAAACGTTTTATATCGACAAATCTTTGAGTATTGTGCAGCCTGCATTTCATTAATTAGAAAATGCATTTTGTTTGGCCGATGACTATAGTTGTACTTTTTATATCGTTCTTCGAAAATGGAAATGTGAAAGGGAGTAATTTAGAAATACAAGTGGCTCAGAAGCTGAAAGAAATGATTGATCTCAAAGAACACTTGGAATCTTTACAGAAAGACATTGAAAAGTATATTTCATCGTTTTCAAACAACAACGGACTTATGAAACTCAATAGTATGGTACAAACTTTGGCGCAAGAAAAGGTCATCCGAATTAACTTTGGAAAGAAAATAGATTATATGCTAATGGAATATCGGCAACAACTAGAAGATTTAGCGACAACAGTCGGCAGTATTTACCTGCAAATTGAAAATAGACTACTTGCCAATACCAATGCCACTGAAGTATCATTCCAGTCTAAACTCGAAGAAACAGTCAGCAATATTGAACAGAAGTTTATAGGAAGCATGTCAAAACTAAATCAGACGCTTGGGAATTTATATGAACAGATCAATCAAGGGCGTGTTCCGAAGCAAGGTAAGTAGAACATGTACGTGTTTCCTATTACTAATGTTTTAAAATACCTGTCTTTTGTAGACTTCAGATTAAGGATAATCAAGAAACACGATGGATGATTGCACGTTAGATACGTACATTTTATGACATTTAATTACCGATATCCGAGTCTTGTTAACTGCAGGATACAAATGGCATCATCATGGTTGATACAGATAAGCAAAGATCTATTAACATTAGCTATTTATGTGAAAATGTTAATATATGTTCACCTTGACAAATAATAGATAAATGAAACATTACAAGTCAAAGAAAGTAAAAGCAGATTTGACTGTCCTTATACAATACTTGACAAATAATAGATAAATGAAACATTACAAGTCAAAGAAAGTAAAAGCAGATTTGACTGTCCTTATAAACTTTCCTGATTTCCTGGCGAGTTATAATTTGTTCAGTTAGATCAAATCTACAAATTCAGTTATCAATGTGCCGTTGTATATAGATAAAAAGATAAAAATATTTAAATGTTGACATAAAATAAATATCAAAATGAATCGTTTGGAAACCAAAAGGAGTAATATACCTCTCAGACGAACAATGTATATTATTTAACATTTGATACTTGATCGTAGATTTTTCGCAATAAATACCTAAATGTTAATTTAGAAGTATACATATATTACTGGCATGTAATTATGTCAGCATTTGGATATATATATATATATATATATATATATATATATATATATATATATATATATATATATATATATATATATATATATATATATATAGTTTTGATTCATAACAGGTTATTACATATTCTTACCGAAGACCAGTCTTAAATTGTCGCACACTAATAGACGAAACCTTTTGGATATTATTTAAAATCAAAACAACAAATGACATGTATGCTTTTTAGCTTTGTAATTATTGTTATTGCATGATTGACAACATAATTGCAAATTTAATTATGATTTACGTTTGGTAACCTATATGACACATTCCAACGTATAATTCGCCAAATGTGTTTAGTCAATTGTAAGTTCACACGACGCTATCACTAGTCGGACGATTATTTTATGAGATATATTGTGGGTTCGAGTCTCAGATTCACCTAAAGCTTTCCAGCAGCTACTCCTTGGTTTGTGCTTTTTTCCGGTTGTTTTCTCAGGTTCTGGCCGCCATGTATAGTTGATTGTATGCTAAGAACTGGCGTTAAACCATAGAACAACAACACCAACAACGACATGTATCATACAATAACGTCCCAAAATTAGACTTAATAATTAGCTTTTTAAATAATTTAATTTGGAATCCAGAGACAGCACTTATTGCATGGAGGTGTAAATAATTGTTACAGTTAAAATTTCATTAAGGGATCATGTATATCATAGCTGAAAAAAATCGTGGCTTTCAAAGTATAACTCATCGAGTATTTATTTCAAGACGTAACTACATTTTAATCGCGTATTAATAACATACTGCTTCAAATACTTACGAGAAAGTTATATAACAATGAAACTAAAACAATTTAAAAGTTTGCTGTCAAATTACAGATAATCATAGTGTAATACATTTTCACCAATAATATGGTCATATTTTCAAGGAAAAGCATATTAATTTCTGGTAAGGTTCATAGTTCATGAATAGAAGAATAATAAAAACGCTAAACATATACCTGTCTTTCAAAATAGAGTGGCTTATGCTTTTTCGTGCTTACATGTTCATAAATTCTGAAACATCCATTCATCCTCAAAAAGATATCCCATTATCATGTTACCTATCAAACTTTTCCATTCCCTGGACAGTTTTCACCTATATAAGCTTGCATATACCGTTTTGACGATTTAAAGTCGCTGCTCACAAGAGATTACATTTTATTTCGCACATCGCATTATCGTATTTATTCATCACATGTTTCACATGAAATATTCAGCCAAAATAATGTATGCTTACTTAACGTCTGTTTCTTACGTTTATGAGATTATATCTTATCCAGATCGCATGTCATGTTTCATAGTAACATAGCTAGTTTAATTCCCTTACATGTTTATTTATTCAATAGTTCCTGTGGTAAATTCAGATACGAGTGCGATTCATTTTGTAATCCTATCTGGGTCTGTTACATGTATCACGCACTCTGTGCCTTTAATGGTTTGGCTAAAATGAGTGAGAATGTCAACCTAAATTCACATTTCAACCACAATGTAATTCACTTATGCGATAACATTCACAGCACATTTCCCAGGACAGTGGTTGTTAAGTTCCCATAAATTATAATATAACCGCGAGCAGGCTTCAGGGTTCATACTTGAAACAATCAAATACAATTCCAAAGTCATGTCAGTTGCTCAGACGCTTTAACTATTTACTTTTCAGTGTACTGCGTTTGATATCCAGTTGAAGCAGAACGGCAAATTTACTACACGGTGGAGAATGATGTTATTATGATAAACATTTTTGCCCTGTTGAGTGTCGATTTGTTTGTTATAATTTTGAGTAGGCCTCATTCCGTTCCCGGTCAATCAACCAAGGAAGCCCAACCCACTAGACAATTTGTATAACGATGCAGTTTTGCAGCTCAGATACAATACTACTTTCCTTAAGTGTTTATCATCTGTGTGACATGACATATTCACTTTCCTTAAGTGTTTATCATCTGTGTGACATGACATATTCACTTTCCTTAAGTGTTTATCATCTGTGTGACATGACATATTCACCTAAGAGACTTCTTACTTATTATCATGTAACCAGCTAACAGCAAACTTTATGCAAGAACAGCCAATCAAATCCGATCATCAGCGGATTCAGAACAATTTACTAGTCAAATGACAGTTGTCAACATTGAATGATTTACCCAGTTTCTTCTCGGGATTAAACGATGTATATCCTGGTGAAAGTACGGAAGAAATGTGGAGTTGACGGCAAGGATCAAATTTAATCCCGCCTGCAATCCGTCGAGTTATACAGAATAGGATTGACGATGTAAATATAATTTAGTACGCGTGTTTCTATCTATTGGTACCTAACTTCGAAACACTATATTCTCATTAAGGTATTCTGGCAAGTTAGATCAGTGAAGGACACGCTTGTTTTACACGGACAACTATAGCTTATCTTTTGTTCCGAACATAAACTAATTTTTATATAGAATAGAGAAGGAAATAAATAGTAAGATAAACTAACTTACTGTCTGTTTAAATAGATGTAAACCTGTGATTGCAGCCGTTAACACCAAAACGCACATAACGTATTTCTTTGAGCTTTTCATTATATATAATTAAACAAATTACAAGATCAATATTACAGAATAATTATTGCAACTTAATTCAGCCGTTGAATATATATGCAATTTTATACGAGTCAGGTACGTAAGAGGCAATATTCAATCTTAACACATAAAAAATGTTGAAACGAAAGTGAAATCGAAAACCAAATAACATTCTTGCCTTGAGTCTGAAAAACCCATTCAAATCTTCGGAATGTCGTTGATGGTAGAGAGGATTGTCACAATGATCACATACAGTTTACCTTTCTGGATTGTTTATTGGAAACAACAAGGTGGAGAACACCAGCATTATAATCGACTGAAAGGAAATAACAGACAAAAAACTTCGAGTTGGTTCAGTAAACCTTTTAAAAAGAGAAATAATACAATCAATATTACCAAGTTTGTATTCTGTATATTCATCTACTTAGCCATAAAAGAATTCCTCCATATAGCTCTCTCTTTTTCACAAACACACCCATCCACCCATCTCACCTGCGGTATGTGGGGATCTAGTTTATTCAGTAAGGCTTAATCATAAGGCATTTCCGTCCTGCAATTATTTATAATAATCTTATTGTTGTCGTCACTTTCTTTGTCATTAGTTTTGTTTTCCAAATTGAGATAAATATATTGTATGCAAGCACAAAGTTCCCATTTCCCAAATCTACATGTTTATTTTGTGTTTTAAATGTAATGGGTGTTTATATAGTGTGTGCATGTTTGTTTTAAGAGCGTATATGGAGGCATGAAACATGTTTAAAATATGTGTGCAACACACCCAACAATATTTTTACATTTATTGGGATACTTTTTATCCTGGTACGCAACGTACATTTGACTTCTTGAAGGCGTTGCGGACAGGAAGTGGTCTTTATACCATAGCTAATTCAGAATGTCGAATCATATAATAGCACCATTGTATGTAACTCTGTAGAACCCTCTGCAATTCTGTTCCTCAACTATGGCAAATGACATCCATTTTAATGCTAAACATCTTGCATCCTACTTGCTATGTACCGTAATAAGAAGAGAGGTAGGTTAGAAAGTAGTTCCGTAGGCAAATCCGTTTCATAATAAGTCAGTTCTTTACATATTTAAATTGCATTTGTAAGGATTCATAATTAAATTGTACTAACAAAACATTACAAGAGTGATATAAATCAAACTGTGTGAGTCAATATGTCTCATTGGATACTATACTGCTCATACGATCCTCTTAAGAAGCATTACTGCTATTCAGAAAATACACGGGTAACGACTTCCAAGCTCTTTCACATAACCATGATAGTACAGCCCACAATCTCAGTGATATGTAAAGGCTAACCGGGGACCTTCAGCAAATGCAAGGCGTTGTACAAGTCTACGGATATATATGTATTGGCAACATTTGTGACGATGCATTTGCATTCATTTTATCTTTTCAGAGATTGATGATGTTGTAAAAGGTTTTTCATTGTCTCAATATATATTATTACTTGTGCGAAGCCTCTCATTATTTGAAGCGATTTATCATGTGTTATGTGATCTTGACAATCATTCAGAAAAAAAGTAGAAAACATGTTCTTTTGACACAGAGATCATTATAGATATTATCATTTGTATGTATGTTATTTAACTGAGATAAAAATGTAATAGTAATAATGATAATGGCTATGGTTTGGATCTCAGAGGTTTTTCTATCGTACAACTCGAACATAAAGTGAGCGAATAAGCATGTAGCATATTATATTAGACAGAACAAAAATCTAACTAGTTTGCGGTTAAAGAAAACAAAAGATCATACTAATTAAAACAGAGCTGACAAATAGTTGAATGAATGGAATATTGATTGATGGAACATTATTTATGTTCAGTACATGGTGGCTGGACGGCGTGGGCATCATGGACAAGATGCACTTCTACGTGTGGGAAGGGTATAATTAACAGAGTTCGCACATGTACCAATCCTGCGCCAGCCAATGGAGGGAACTACTGTGTTGGAGTTCCGTTGGAATATAATGAATGTCAAATCAGTTCTTGCAAAGGTTAGTGCTGCATTCATTTTACAAGATTAACCGTTTGGTTAGAAATACTGTTATAAACCTTAGCTACCATTATATACTGCATGAATAAATGTACCATACGTAATGCGATAGGCTTGCTGAAACTAGGTAAATTGTCAGGATTATAACAGAGGATGGATGTACATAGTAACGATTTATATTGAATGGGTTAGCACAGTTTTGAATGTAATCCTGGCCACTATTAATTCTGTATCAGTAGCCTCATAAATGAAAAGCTCTTGGAGATTAAATCAAGTAATCTGCGCGGACGCTTTGCTTTACATACATGAAATATAAAAAATGTCACCCAAATCTTGAATTAAATAAAGGTATATAACATTCAGAAGTGACTTTGGCAATATAAATTCTAAACTAAACTATTTATATTAATTTGGTTATGCTAATCTAAGGCAGTTAAACTATAACCATGTCAACATATTCGAATAATTTGTCGTAATATGTGTTTATCAAAGAAAATGGCGGATGGACATTTTGGGGATCATGGTCAACCTGCAGTTCCAGTTGTGGTAATGGCGTACTTCTCAGAAGTCGTACCTGTACAAATCCAGTTCCGGCTCATGGTGGACAGTACTGTGATGGGCAGCCTACAGAGTACTCTAACTGTCAGATTCAACCTTGTGAAGGTGGGTACGCAGGAAAATTTAATTTCTATTTTAGAGTAGATGTTAAAGATACTAATTTAGTCCAACACAAATGTTACCATGTTTTATGATTCTTCATAGGCTTCTTGTGTTATTCATTTTTTAAATAACTACTCACGAGACTTTAATATTCATTTAATACGCTACGCAATGGCAAGGGATGTCATAGTGCTTTCCTATTTCTTGTTAATATTTTGGGAGAACATAGTTTTAAACATTGTCATTAATAATCATAGTGGTAGTGGCAAAGGATTGTTAATTCCGAGAATTAGAACGATTTTTTTGTTATAAAAACTTTATATGCAACATCATAAGGATATATTCGAAAATCCAACCGGTTTGTATATCCAGTATCTAACAGCTTTAGTGCATACATAGTTTTTCCGAAAATAGGTGACCAATGATCACTCTAGATATCATTAGACATATATGTTTGCACATGTGAATTTGTTATATACCAGCAAGACTATATATTAATATTTTATTTTTTTTTAATTTGTTGTTATCAATATCTTACCGTTATACACCTAAATCACATTTACAAGTTTCAACTTGATCTTGTCTGTTTATCGGTAAGTTAATGCTTTATTATACATAGGCTTTAGATCAACGAATGTATGGTTCAGTTAAAAGTCTTAATGTGGCAAAATGGCGGTGTCTAGAACTCCTTTGATTATTTTACAGCTGTCCCAGAATAACAGTATAATCCAATGAGCACTTTCTTTTTTCCACTGAATAATCGTTACACACTCTTCCTTGAAAATAATCCAAACATATAATTAAATACAGCAGACTAGTTCAGCACATGAAGTCGAATCCTAGAAAGGAAAGAATCCAAATCACGATTCAGTCTGATTGCTTAGTTCTATCCATATATACACCGACAAGAGTCTATTACGACTACATATATACCCAACGTGATTGACCTAACAACTGAATTTAATATGAAAAGTAAATTGTATTGTCTCCTAGCCCGTCCAATGTGGAATAACATAATTCTTGTAAGACATCACCTAATTTAAAAACAGCCAAGACTTGGAATCATGTTTACGAATTATGTTATTATTTGTAATTGACAATACGGATGTAGGAATTTATTTCTAGCTCATATACAGTTATATTAATAATATGTTAATAGAACCTATGAATGTACAAACTTTCAAGTGAAGATAATCAGTACAATTTACAACCATGAAGACACTATAAATAAATTATTAATGCAGATAAGAGTGGTGAAAGCCTTTCTTAACACCTATGCTAAAAACTACTTTGCATTTATGTGCCTTTTTGTTGTTACTCGATGAAACAAATTGTTATTTTTGTATTCTTTATTCATGGAGAAATTACTTCATAATCTATGCATACTGCCGCCGCAGTTGAGAACTCAGAAAATGACCAATCGCTGACCTTCACAGAGATTTTAATTTTCTAATGAATAGTTGCGACAACATTTCAAGATAACCTTCTGAACTCGTTTTGCACAGTATCAACATAGCGTCCAAACTTCTCCTGAAAAAAATATTTGTGATGTTTTTTTTGTTGTATACTATGTCATCTGTTCTTTTCATGGTGGTGTAGACGAAAGCGATTCCATTTCTGACACTATCATTAGCCTATTGCGTAATTCATTCAGAAGCATTTCAATCGTGCTACAAACATATATTCCAATTCATATTCTTCTTTCAGCCTTCTAACACGTCGCATGTATTTTGCTTAATTGTTTAATGCCGCATTCGACTAACTATCCATTTATCGAGCTATGTTTGTTTTTGCGATAGTTCGCGTATATGGTAATGCAGGATTGAATTAAATTTAACTCCGAGTGAGTGTCTCATTACAAGATATATATTTATTATGAGCATTGTATTCCCAGCGATAAAGGCACTGACTTAAATAAGCTGAAGCAATGAATTCCAGCCCAAATGAACTTTTGGACACAATATTAATAAAAAATTAATTCGGCTTATTTTTAAAGAAGCACACATAATTACCTTTTCTCTGACAACTTATATAGTCTTGCACCTGACAAGTTATGAACGCCTGGTCGTTATATAAAGCCATACACAGAGAGAATATTTTAGATATGTATTAGTTCTTTACCGAATAACAAAGTCAAGAATCTAAGTCAACGTTAAAATAAACTAATATTTTTTTTATACATCACAGTACAAACCGTAATGTTTATCTGAATAAATGAACTTTTCGTTTGTAAACGTGTTGCACAATTGTCCTGCTGTCACGTTAGATCAACATTGTAAGGGAACAGTCGTCAATTGTGATCGATTGGTTTTGAATCTGACACTTTTACATTGTGAATTGCTGGAAAATATTATATATTGATTTTTAAAGTGTGTGTAATCCATAGTTCATTTCTTACTTTTCTTCAGACATGTCCACATAATAAACATTGCCACCATGCGGCTACAACTAATGTGCAGGTATCAGATTCACTAAATACACTTCGAAAAAACCAGAAGATGTCGTTAGGTTTTTCTTGTTTGACGACAATTGATTGTCGTTTGTCACCCTGATTAGAATAAAGAGAATGAGTAGTTACAAGTCGATAACTGTGATCAATACAATCAGATTGATTCAAACAAGAAGCGAAAGTGACCTCATTAATGACCGGACCAATACACATGTCAGCTACAGGAAAACTATCCTTTCAACTTCCTTCTCAAGAGCTTTCGTTGCCATAGCTCTGGTAACTGCACAAGCAGGGACTAAATCAGGGATGTATTTTTAAATTGGATCGTCTCTCCGATCCAAACAAGGCATGTCAGTTACAAATAGATTAACCGCAACCTAGAATCCACTTTGGTCGTTGCCTAGCAAGAAATGATTGCCTTCAACGGGCCCTGATACTAAGTCTGATGACGACTTCACACACTGTTGAGGAACATTAACAAAGCAGCACTATACTTCCTGAATAAAAACACACTCATTGGAAGAAGACCTTTTAAAAAAGGCAAGGTACCTCACAATAAAAGACTGGAAAGCTCCTGTGTCCCCTATCTCTTTTATATGGATAGGATTGGCCGAATCACCCATAATAAAATCAGAATGGGATTTAATGGACCCAACAAATGTATTGCTTTCAATACATGACCCGATAAATAAAAGCGTCTGGAATATGTCTGTGTTATGATGCAGATTTTTGAATTTGTAGCAATATGAAAAAGTCTTTTCTTCTTGCAACAGGTACACGTAGGAAGAGACAATGCTCTAGCATCAAACTTATCAGAAACTTGATTTTTTGAAGTTGACTTAAGTTTGAGTTTTAGAAGGGCTTATGTACGCTGAAATACATTTATGCCGGAAGACTGTTGAGTAGAAGTCTTATTTACAATGCATTCACGAATGCGGCACGAGTAACATTTTCTAAGGTTAAGATCTTATGCTCATCAAGATATATCCTAACGTCACTATCTACATAGTTTTTAAACTCTTCAATATTAGTTGTATGAGACTTTCGTAATCTATTTAACCTTTCTAGAAGAACACCACATAACAACTTATTGTGTTTTTGTTCCATGTGAATTTGACAAAGGTCTGGTCAGCAATGTTTTATAATTTCGGCATTTTTGCCGATAAGCCTTAGGAACTAACTCATACACAGAAAGATATATTCATTAACTATATCATTGTCAGCACTCTTCTCTAGTGAGAGTGAATTGTAAATATCGCTAGCTTTACCAGTGAGTACACATTGTAACAATATAGTCCAGTACTTTCTTGGCCACTTACAACTATCAGCAATTCATTTAAAACCAAAGGAAATATTGCTTTACATTCTTTTCCAGAAAAGGAGGTACTAACTTAATATTTCTTAAAACATAAAGGTAGCCGAATGTTTTCCTTTTGCCAGCTCTATAGTTTAAAATTGTATTGGACATTCTTTTTCGTTCTTTTCTGATTGCTAAAGCATTTGCTCTTTCTCATCTCTGAAACTACATTTGCCTTTCTCTCTCTTTCCTTTATCTCTCCTTTTTCTCAAATTGTAATGGCATTACTTCCATCTCTTTTGAAACTGCATTTCCTTACTATCTTCCGCTTATAAATGCATTCGTTCGTCTATTTTCACTCTGTTTGCTACTTTATTTATCTTACTTTCATCTTTCTTTCTCTTTTTATCTTTTCTACAATGTAGCAAGTTTTATTAATTGCCCCAAACACAGGATAGGTCACCCCAAACCCGCTATTCATTTTAATCACCCTTACTTAATGATTAGCCTTATGATTTAAGTCCAAACGCAATGAATAGTATGTTGGGGTGTGGTCGGGTAGGCTGGTCATATGTCTGTATTTGCGATCGAAGTGCAAGCTTGTCTCTTCTAAACTTACAATCAGGAAGAACACTGATATGTTATAACAATAAAGATGCATCTTCCTTTGTTAATACCTAACATATTTCATCGTTTGTAAGCTCAGAACGAAAGTAATGGTTAATCCCAAATTGAGTCTTCGATACTCATTACAACGCTACGTATTTACTTCTAATACACAAAGATATCTTTCTCATATATATATATATATATATATATATATATATATATATATATATATATATATATATATATATATGAATACATGCAGAGAGAGACAGACAGACAGACAGACAGACAGACAGACAGACATAGACAGAGATAATCGTCGTGGGGATGAAATCGATTGTTGTAACGAGTGACTCTTTTGTACTACAGGATGAAATTTACCCGGTATTTAGGTAATACAAAACACTTGTATTATATATTTATATTCTTCACCTGACCTTAAGCTGAAAAGAATAAACTCATTCACTTGCAGACCGACCCCCAGGACTGTCTAGTAACCTTACCTCATTCTCAACCGTATTCATTGGAGCCCATTGTGGCCGAGTGGTCTAGAGCGGTCACGTGTATCGATCATTGTCATCACACCTCCGGTTCGAGTATAGCGTTTGGTAATTGTGGGTATGTTTGAATGCTTTCAGTAGGATGACGTGTGTCGGTGGTTTTCCCGATTTTTTTGTCCACTAGTTACATTGGTCGCCATGCATATCCCACAATGTGCTATAAAAATGGTTTTCAACCCAGCACCACAGTCCTAATGACTTGCTGATCATACAAATGTCAGCGAGTAATGGATGCGTAGGCTCATGGTGATACTTTAGGTTACGTTAAATGATATTGTGCAGAATATTGTAACCTCACTGACCACAAAGGAAGTACGATTCAGTAAATAACATTGTGCAGACTATTTTACACCATTTGACCACAAAGGATATACGATTCAGTTAATGATATTGTACTTTCTCTCCGACTACAAAGGACGTAAGATTCAGTAAATGACATTGTGAAGACCTTTTGATCCTCTCTGACCACAAAGGAAGTACGATTCAGTAATGGCATTGTGCAGACTATTTGATCCTTTCTGACTACAAAGGAAGTATGATTCCGTAAATGACATAGTGCAGACTATTTTACCCTCTCCGACCACAAAGGAAGTACGATTCAGTAAATGCTATTGTGAAGACCTTTTGATCCTCTTTAACCACAAAGTTAGTACGATTCAGTAAATTACATTCTGCAGACTTTTGTAACCTTTCTGACTACAAAGGAAGTATCATTCCGTAAATGGCATTGTGCAGACTATTTTACCCTCTCTGAAGACAAAGGTAGTACAATTATGTAGTATATGATATTGTACCCTCTCTGATCACAAAGGAAGTAAGATTCAGTAAATGACATTGTTCAGACTTTGTGATCGTTTCAGACCACAAATGAAGTACGATTCAGTAACTGATATTGTGAAGACCTTTTGATCCTCTCTGACCACAAAAGAAGTACGATTCAGAAAATGTCATTGTGCAGACTATTTGATCCTCTCTGACTACAAAGGAAATTGTATTCCGTAAATGACATTGTGCAGATTATTTTACCCTCTCCGACCACAAAGTTAGTACGATTAAGTAAATTACATTCGGCTGACGTTTTGAACCTTTCTGACTACAAAGGATGTAGGATTCCGTAAATGACATTGTGCATACTATTTTACCCTCTCTGAAGACAAAGAAAGTACGATTCAGTAAATGATATTGGACCCTCTCTGGCCACAAAGGAAGTACGATTCAGTAAATGACATTGTTCAGACTTTGTGATACTCTCAGACCACAAATGAAATACGATTCAGTAAATGACATTGTGCAGACGTTTTGATTCCTTCTGACAACAAAGTAAGTACGATTCAGTAATGACCTTGTGCAGACTAGTTTACCCTTGCTTCCAAAAAAATGATATACGATGAAGTAAATGACATTGTACCCTCTCTGACCACATAGGAAGTACGATTAAAAAAATATATCAGTTTAGATTTAAAAACATTGTTGTCAAGATGAAACCGAAAATATCACCTATAATAAATTTCTTCTGCAAGAAATAATTGACATGTCTAAATGGCAATACAGCTTGAATTTATTTATTCCAGACATTAAGTGCCATTTTATTCCTGCCGTACCAACAATGGTTTGTTAATTTGCAATAAGCTATATCACACTTTATATGGTGGTCGTCTAGGAATGAAGTCACTTATGATCATCAGCATATACCTGAAGAGGTGTAATTGATCAACCAGTGAAGTAGGTATGTCTAGATCAAATTGTGTTCATGTAATGTGAATTTGGTATGTTTAGACTAAATGTTGTAAATGTCTCATAAATTAGGGATGTTTAGACCAAATCATGTAAAAGTAGTGTCAATTAGTTATGTTTAGACTAAATTATGTAAATGCAAAATGGATTAGGTATGTGTAATCCACATCATCTGCAAGTAGTGTAAATTATGCATTTTGTCGACCAAATCATGTGAATGAGACAAATTCGTGTTCATGCGATTCATTATTTTCTTGAGTAATTTGTTTCTCTTGTGTAACTTTGCGACATTCTTTCGTTTCAACTGTTCCTTTCCATATTTCCGGTAATTCTTAGCTAGTCCTCTTCAATCCATCTGAGTAATAAGGCTGCAACTATCATTCGCAATCTAGGTCTGTCTTTAGGAATGGCATGTGCCTCGCCCCATGAAAATCCCATCTCTTCACGCTTTCATTACTGTCCTGTGACAGGTTATCTTTGGCCGTCCATATTTACGCTTACTAGATGGTATCCATCAGGGGGCTAACTTGGGTATGAATTCTTGGAGTATTCCCATTACCAGTTCAAGCTATTTAATCCTGCTCATTTTTGTCTCCAGGGAAATGCTAGATCACCTCTTTTCATATAGGTTGAGAGAGGAGATTTCATTTAGCCAATAGATGCTGTATATTTTACATAGGCAGCTATGAAATGAAATTACTCTGCTCAAGTCTGTCTTCACTATTCTCCAGCATTCGGAGTCGTATAATAGTACGTTTTTACGTTACTGTTATAACGTCTGATCAATGTCATTAGGCTATGACATTTTTTATTTCCATATTGGGCTCAGTATGTTAAAAGTACGCATGGCTTTATTGAACCTGACCTTGATGTTTTCTTTGGTACCGTTTTCGTTGCTGATTAGGCTACCGAACTAAGTCAAGTCCTTTACAAACCCAATCGCCTATCCATCAATGATAATTGGAGGAGTAACTATGGTGTTTGGACACATCACTTGGGTTTTCATTATATCGATATGCAGGTCAGTCTGTTTAGCGTACTTTATGAGTCTGTCAGATTGCTTTTGAAGATGCGAATGCCTTGATGAAATGAAAGCCTGAGCATCAGTAAAATACAGATCTTCAAGGTGTGAGAAGAATGTCACTGAATCCCTCTGGCAAGGTTAGATATGTTTCTTTTTTGTCTTGGCCCATTATCCGGTGGATTGAGACGAGGAACAGAATAGGAGAGGAGATGCAACCTGGTCTTAAACAAGACATTACTATGAACGCCTCGGTAAGTATGTTCCTAAGGTTTTCGTTGCATTCGACGTTCTCTTGAAACTTTCCAATACATTTGACTAACCTGGGTCTTATTCCATTAGCTTCAAGAATCTTCAACAGACTCTCGTGATGAAAACCGACAAATACATTCTTGAAGTCCATGAAGTTGCTGTAAAGGGAAACATTCTACTGATGACCCTGTTCAATAACGTTGCGAATAGCAAATATATACCTGATCTATGCATCCTCTTCAATTGCGGAATCCTGATTGTTCCTATCTGATTTTGTTGTCAACTATGGCTGTATCAATCATTCAGAGAAGAATTCTGCAGAAAAGGTTGCTGGAGAAGGAAAAGAGTGTTGTTCACTCCAGTTGTCACAATTGCTGAGATCATCGTTATTGTAACTTAAGCATAAAATCTATACAGTAGTCCTAAGAGATGACATCGTTTTCTCATATCTTTCTAAAGAAGTCTGTCAACACATTTTCAGCTGTGGTTGGATCAGCTCGTAGCTAATCAATGAGGCATAACAATACCTTGCCTTTCTTCGTGTCTTTGATGGCTGATTTTACCTCTGCTTGGGTAGGTTGGCTGGTATCGATGTCATTAATGTCATCGGATGGTGACGGGTATTCTGACACATCAGGCTTTGGCTGGTTTAGTACATCTTCGATGTGCTAGACCAATTTCGCAGCGTGCCCCTTTTTAGTTGCTATCACTAGTTCGTGTTAATTGTTAACTGGCATGGAGTGGTTGTATTGCATCATTGTCCACTGAGATGTTTTGTAATCTTGCATACCTTTTTCACTTTACTCTTCGCCTCTGCTTGTTCTGCCTCAGTTGCCAATTCTCAACAAAAGGCTATTTTATCATTCCGAGTGCTCGTCACCACTTCAAGTCTCGGGTTCGGACAATGTGGGTATGTGAGAAATCTTGTCAGACGCGTATCGTGGGTCGATGGTTCTTTATGTCGGTTACCCGGATTCTTCCTCCACCATTAATACTGGCTTCCATGTATAGGCAATCTTTTTGCTGAAAATGGCGTTAAACACAACAACAGCAATTTTATACTTCTTTATCCTTCATCATATATTCTGTCAGTGCTCCTTTAATCAACCTTAGAGATTCAGAACTCATCAATTTGTCTTCGGCCGTTTTCTTTTTATCTATTGTCATCCAAGTATCTGATGTTCGCCATCTATTTCTACATTTTTGATAACCATCGAATTTCTTTTACAGATTATATAATTGGTATATTAGCTCATATACTTTCAACTGTATTATGGTCTTCCAATTCTTCCCTTTCTTATTAATTAAAATGATTTATAAGCTCGATGGTAAAGTCTCTTTTCATTTCTAATGAGCAAAGATGGTGATTTCAAAACACTTGGGGCTGTTGCTTAGTGGTATGTGTTACCCAAAGTTTCAGCTTTATCATGATTATTTCAAGGTAACAATCACTTTTGGCATCCGTCCCTTCGCAGTGTCACATTGTATTGATGATAAAATGGAAAATTTCGTTCTCTGTGTATCCATTGGGGATATTTCTAAGTTCGTTAGTGGTTATCTTTGCGCGGGAAGACATTGCCGCCTATTACAGGGTTGTTGTAGTGGCAGAATTACACCAGTCATTCATAGTTATCATTGGTAACTCCATAGGCAGTTTTCTCCATCACTTCCTCATTGTTTGTGCTGTATGTTCCAACTCTGGCATTCATAACTCCCATTATCAAGAGCATGTAATTTTGTGATAGTTTGGAAACTGATAGGTATAGTTGTTCATACCAGTCCTCTCTATATTCCTCATCAGCATTATTTGTTGCGGCATAACACTACAGGATGGCAAGTCTGCAGTATTAGGAGTCAATTCTTGCTCTGGAAAGTAAGTCGCTGATTGGTTCCCATTCTATGAGGGCTTCTGTACTAGTTTTATTGCTGATAAGGCTACATGACTGGAATGGACATCGTTCTTCCCAGAGTAAAGAATTGTTGAACTATCCTTTGTCATCTTATGTACTGATTATTCCTATCTGGTCTCACTTACACCAGCAGTAGCCAATTGTACCTGTTCAACTCATGCTTGACTTGTGCCGTTTTTATCTTTCAAACACGGTGCGACATTCCATTTACCAAGATGAACCATAGTTTTGGGTCCTAAGAACCTTCTGCACAAGCCACTGAATCACAAGGATTGTATCAGCAGAAGTTATTATACTTAATAGTTGGTTGTAGGTCTTTTCTTGATTTCGGTTTAATGGAGTTGAATTTGTTTCGGCTTCTATATATATTCACATCCTCGAACATAGAAGACCAGATCAAGTTGTTTGAATCCCAATACTTTATCAAAACATTGATTAGCCGAGTCCTTCTAACGTTTTTTTTCTTCGTATTTGGGGAGTAGGTGCCTGGCGACTTCTCAAATGAATCGTTTTAGATTAGCCTTCAACTAACGTAGCACTCATTTTGCGAAAACATTTCTGAACGTCAAATGATCGATGAACATATTGATAACAGCTGAAATTTATTGCCGGTGATAATTGAACTATTTTGATGGAGGACGTTTAGAATGTTTTTCATATCGTTTTTTGAAGCTTTGTCACGTACAACATATGAAATTCATATTAAAGTTCAAAGTCACAAGCTAAATTTTAAGATTCCTTTAATTTCTTCGTTTCTGACACGTTAGATATTCTGGAGATAGGGAATAAAGCTTCGTGTACTTGAATATTATTTTTACAAGCCAAATGACTTTACTTGACCGAGCAATTGTCAAACCCTGGTGTGATTGCGGCTAATATATGCTAATAAATTAAATTCTAGTAGCAACTTATAATTAAACGTTCACAACGTTTCAAATCTGCGTTGTAATAAATGCATCATTTCACTATATGACATTACAAACTGAATAAGCTTCGCATATCAAATGAAATATAAATTTAACACTTACCCCTATGGCTGGAGGACAATTTGATGTCCCGTTAATCCATATGATAGTGAGTAATAGCCAGGGTAAAAACATTATCATTTAGAGTATATTAAATTCGTACTCCAATGAGATGCTATTTGTATAGTATTTATAACAAGTGTTATTAGTGTTATCAAGCAATCTTTTGTAGACTTTAGATCTTCCTTTTCTGCTTGCTATTCTACTTAAAATGTTTATGCATGTCTGTATGTCCGTATGTCTATATGAATGCATGTATGCATGTATGCATGTATGCATGTATGTATGTATAACGATCTAGAAACAGCTACGTCAATTTAGGCAATTCATTAAATTTTACCTGATGCATCTGTTTTCATATGGGCATGAATCAGCACCACACTGTGGGGGTGGATGGACAAAATTTCAATCCTCGTGCTACAAAGTCATTCACATTAGGATGTCATGGATTGCTGCTGAGGTTAGTAAACATTCATCGCAATATTGCAATTAGACTAAATAAATCTTCAGGGGATCAAGCACAACGAATTTTTGGGAAGAACAGATATGCTGACCATTATTTAAAGCTATTACATTTTCAATGCATATTTCTAGTACAAAGAAATCAACCAAAGTTTCAGAATATGTTCATTACATGCAATATTTATGGAGAATATAACTAGAAATTGTTAAATAAGATAGACTGATATAAACATTGTGCAGCAAAGAAGGCGAACAGACCTTTCGCCGATACGTCATTTTTGAACAATAACTCTTTCTACGAAATGTTAAATATATTAAACCAATAACACCAAACCGATACCTCTAACATGCCGAGATTTTCTCTAATTGGGTTAGTTTATTTTGTTTATTTATCCTGTCGTTTTTGTGTTCAAATTTTGTATGTGCATTCGTTTACCCATATGACATTTCATTGAGGTCGCGCCCTCTATGCTGTTGTAATTAAATCATTATTATATCAATAATGATACCTGAATCTTACATTGATAGCCTAGCTCGAAAAAGATTAGAAACAAACAATTAAGAAATATCTACCAATTTGTGATTCTGTAAGACAAAAATACAAGAACGTCTTGAATCTTAGGTGGATTTTGCGGAAAAGTCTCATCAATTATTTAAACCCCTGTTACTGAGACGAATAAACCCCTTCTTGATCAATGTGAAGAATATTGCTAAAATACTGAAGACAAATCAAGACTTTTACAAGATCTTCCTGCTCTAATGTCTCAACCAGCGAAACCAATTAAAAACGATGAAGAAATATTAGAAGAATTACGTAATAGATTTACTGAAGAGTCTTTAAAATTAATCGATAAAAGTGATCATGATGATTTTCCAGCTTGTGTTGTTACTCGTTATGAAAGGAGAAATAAATGTTGAAACTACAACATTGGGATGATATTTTATTTCTAAAATTAGGACTGAAACTGATCGAATCAACTCAACAAGTACATTGTATATAAAATACATCAGTGCGATAAACGTTGAGTATGATCATTATGAAGGCCTCAACAAAAATATATTAAAGAACAAAAAGAAAAACTTAGAAACGAAAGAACAAAAACAGCAGAAAAAACCAAGAGAATGAAATTCTTTTATCTGTTAAAAAATAATTGATATATGTAGACCTGGAACTTATGAAAAGATTAAAAATATGAATGATGATAAATAGGCAGAATATACAGCCAACAATTCTAATTATTGGTATGTTATGTTACCAGATTATCAATGTTTGTCTGAGATTGATTATCGTAAGATGATCTTTATAATTCGTCATAATAGGGGTGGTACATCGAAGAAAAACAGTTGCTTATTATTTAAATAGATGAGGTAGAAAGATAATAATCATAATCCATAGGACCAGAGCGGTTTGAAAATTGATAACATAGAAGGAATATCTGCGATATAAATAAATTGGAACTACTTGATCTCAATTCCGAAAAAGCAGGATCAGAATACTTCGCTATTATCATTAGAAACCTCTTCTAGATATTTTGCAAGGCATGTTTGTTAGTTTGCATGCGACACATTAAATAGTCTAGTCTAAGTATTGAAATCGTCTTTATTTTTATTGACGCTGGATGATTCTGCAAAATGACACAACACACATAGTATGTTGCATGAAAGGAAATGATCAAATATCATAGCTGGTAAGACTTCTTTGAATCTAAAATGGAATTGTATTGATGTCATTTTTATTTCTCCTTACACAGCAATACTGTCAAGTTTATGGTTCCCACCTGATCCGTATAGACGATCGCACCGAGTTCCAGTTCATTGTACGAATACTTAATGAGTTGCACAAGACAAGTAAGTAGAAAGAAATCTAATTCTACTGTTTAAATATCAGTCATGGAAATCATATCAAAATGTTCACGATTCATTGAGAACATTACTTCCATGGATACTGAATTTTGTGAAATAATGTCCTATGTAACTACTTAATGAACTTAACAAACGTTAACATTTCTTATGTTCGCCTTGTTGAATGTTTCTTAGCAGTAAAATTATTAAACATATTCATAGCACCATAAATATCACATCGTATCATTAGTATTACTATTAATATTATTATTATAACAAAAAAGAGCATTTGATCACATAAGTAATAAACAAATATTGGAATACTATTTATTTATTAATATATGAATATTTCACCATAATGGTATTATATAAGAATATATTTAATAGTACATGTACAAACTAAACAATCAGTTTATAAGAATGGGTTATAATATGCTACATACACATTATATAAGATGGTAATATATTATAATATGCTATAATAATACAAATATATAGGAATTTACATGTATTTATGCATCAAGAACTGAAATAGGGTACTCAAACTGCCTCAAATTATTGGACGGCTGGAAATGACATTATGAAGGAGGGCCATTGGGTGTGGACCCCGCTGAATGTGCCTATAAGCTACGCGGTCTGGTCTGATAATGAACCTAACAACCACGACAATGACGAACATTGTCTTCATCTAGAGTCTAAGAGAGACTTCAAAATGAACGACATGCATTGTGACATAAATTATTTTTTCATATGTGAGATCGACAGAAAAAATGGATAGGTATTTATCATTCTGCTGAAAGATAGATAGATATATAGATAGATAGAGAGATAGAGACAGATATTCCGAGATAAATAGATAGATAGATAGATAGATAGATAGATAGATAGATAGATAGATAGATAGATAGATAGATAGATAGATAGATAGATAGATAGATAGATAGAAAGATAGATAGATAGATAGATAGATAGATAGATAGATAGATAGATAGATAGATAGATAGATAGATAGATATAGCTTATTAGAATATCCCTGTAATCACTTATTATCCGATTCTGCTATAAAAATGTTTGCAAACTTTGGAGCTTTATGTTATGACATATATTCTTTTCTGTCAAAAGTGAATAATTGAAATCTGACTGAAAAATGTGTGTGAAGATTGTATTAAAGCAAGCGCACACAGTTCTCAAACACGCATTTCTTAATAGGTTATATATTAATATCAAAATTAAAATTTTAAAACACAAATATATTTCTTCATTTTGATGGGAAAGGTATGTCCATCAAATATCAAGGCAGTACACATTTAACCTCGCATATAACCCTGACTTTAAGAGTTTTCCTGTGGTTGGTGTAGTTTTAATATCCCTCGAGATATCAATATGTGTCATTCATTTTAGGTGACGTTGTTGTTGCTTAGAAACTTGTACGAATCTCATGTAATGCAATATTGTTATAGTTCTGTATTCGAATTAATTGTAATGCACCTTTCGTATATATCGCAATGACAGCAAACATTTATTGCTCTATGTTTCATTCCTATATGTTCAGGAATCTTTAATTTTGAAGTAGGATATTAATACAAAACAACACACTATTTAAACAGCAGGATATTGAAACAGGAAATACATGAATATAGTAACACATTTAACCAACTCAAGGGTCGCATGGATTGAATGGACATACTATATTAATCCACTTTATCCTATTAATATACATGGTAGGGTTTCGAGTATTTATTCTTCTTTCAAATCATGAACATATCCAGATCTTTTCATTCTGATAAATGAGACGCCTGTTTAAGCTCAAATTTGTAACATCATATATGCAGAGAGAGAGAGACAGAGCTCAAATTTGGTCGGCATAATAGCTATTTGATGAATAATGCAAAATGATCATAATTTTTTGTCTGTTTAATACTAAAAAAATCATTAATGATAGTGAAATATCTTATAGCTGCATTAGATTACTTATTAAAGCTTATAGAATGTTGGGACTACACAAACGCAGTATGGAAAAGACTAGGGCGGTTGCGATTGGGACCTGAAAAAAAATATACTTCAATTATATTTCATTTTAACACACACACACACACACACACACACACACACACGATATAATGAATGCCATTGCATTCTTGTTGGAGTATTCCTCATTTAGGACCCGTAAGTACAGATATAACGAATGCCATTGCATTCCTCAATTAAGGCCAATTAATCCGGAGATAAAAAATGCTAGTACATCCTTGATGGATTATTTCTCTATAATGGGCGGTGAGGCAAAGCCGCTCTATTGTCTTTTTTATTACCCTCCAATACTTCGCAAAAACGTCGATGAAAACTTGCGCCATCTTGAAAAGTGATGAAATGGTCAAATTGAAGTGCCTATCCTATCATGTTGAATAAAGGAAGTAACTCATACCAGCTAAAAACAGGAGCGACATGAACTAATTTCACAATCATCTTTGTAATAGTATGACGAAAGGAGACCTTCCAATGTCAACCCTGAAATTATGAGTCTATCGAAATACCTTAATTGTCATCGTGTATCATGTTTATTTTTCTTTCTAAAGATGTCATTTGTGTTCAAAAGGCTATCATAATTTAATGTTAAGAGTATTTCAAATATTAACCTGTAACATTGCTTTATTATTCTCTTTTAAATATGACTAAACTTCATGTTTTTAAAAGTATGATGATTGTTGTCATTCGTAATCTGTATCTCCATTTTATGTGCTTTCTGCATACTTAGAACTATCTGTAGTGTCGAAGAAAAAGTTATTTTTATATACATATTGTAAATCATTTGTGTCCTAAGAAATAAATTATATAAAAATAACAATATAATGTTTTTGGTATGGTTTTAGACTTGCTTTGTACGAAAACAACAACACACTAACGACATAAATATTTATAAATAAATGTCATTGGTGGTTAACAAATCAGTTATCAATGAATCCTAAAATGATAACTGTTACGGATAATTCTAATAAATAGGAAATTTACACCGTTAACAAGTGTAGCTGCTACCCTCCAGTTGGTTAGCGAATTCTGTGACACATACATACATACATACATACATACATACATACATACATACATACATACATAGAACAAAAATGTAGAGCCATAACTCCGATAGATCTAATTCATGGTTTAGATTTGACAGCCTAAATATACGCAGATGAGGAGTCCACTTTACATGCAGATCAACATGAATATTAAGGATATTTCTATACACTATTTCAGTAATAGGCTTTTATTCACAACCTTCTGCAAAGAAGGTGATAACAGCAATGAGAACGGTAATCGTCTTCATTATTTATTATCCAGCAAATCTTGATACATCGCGCTTGGTCCCAACAAACAATCATTTTATAATCGTCATTTTATACCAAAGTTTCCAAATATTGATGCAGAAACTTAAAATATTGATATTAACAATTTTAGTACTTCATATAAAAAATCCTTTTCAATCTGAAGCAATCATTGTTTTAGTTCTCAATAGAACGAAATGTTGAAAACTACTAAAACGAATACACGTGCATGCATTTAAGACAGATAACGTTAGTTTTAGAATGTTAATATTTTTAACTATTATAAGAAGTTATTCATGAGCTAGGCAAAGTAACCACACACGGTCTCATTTATCAGAGATAACGAATTGTGTTTTATGATTGTAAAAAGAGCTCGCCTCTCAACCTTTTATTGAGCCTCATGATGCTATCAGAAAGGGGGAGTTGTCTGCACCTGATTACAGCTCCTGACAAAGGTTCCATATGGTATCTTCTCAGTAAGGAAGTTAATTAAGGGATTTCCAAATAAAGGTTAATATTTTGTTATTAAATAAAGTACATATATGGAACTTTCTGAAGATTGAACTTAATAATAAAGCTAAATTGAATACATTTAATAGCGAACGGCTGCTTTTCGAAAGATATAGCACACTACCTTTTGTTTCCCACGCGTAACCTGGTTTCATACCCGTAAAATAATTCTTGTTACGATACAAAAATAGGTGGAAATCTGTACAGAGAGAGAAAACTTTTTGTAGATGAAAGACTTGAACTTGAAGTAAGACTAACTAATCTAGAAGAACCAAAATGCATATAATTGCACGTGTACACTTTTCATTGGATTTTTGTACTATGCTGCCCGATAAAATGATATAAAGTAGATATAACCTATGGAGGCGATTGATCGAATGGTATATTCTTTGGAATACGCGATTATCATTCAGACACGTCAACAGATCGTATTTAAATATCATAATGTCTGAATGTTCCCCACCATCTCTCTCATAATCTAATTCTTTGCTGACAGTTCATTAAGCATGCCAAGTAACCTCATTTGTTCTCTCTCTCTCTCTCTCTCTCTCTCTCTCTCTCTCTCTCTCTCTCTATCTCTCTCTCTCTCTCTCTCTCTCTCTCTCTCTCGCTCGCTTTCTCTCTCTCTCTCTCATTCTCTGTCTTTGTCTTTGTCTCTGTCTCTGTCTCTGTCTCTCCCTCTCTCTCTCTCTCTCTCTCTCTGCATATATGATGTTACAAATGACGGACTAATATACAAATGTATAAACAATCTTTTAGTCAGTCCCCATCTCTCTACATTAGATCCATCTCTCCCCAAGGTGGTCAAAGTTGTTTTTTTGCAAGGTCGAGATATACATACTAAATCCCCTTCGATGTTATACGTGTCCAAAATATGGCCATCATGAAGTATAAAAGTCAAAATATGCGATCGTTGCGGAGGCAATTCTCATCATGAATCTAATTTTAAAGGAACTCTGCATTGTGAAAACTGCGGCAAGGAACATCACTCCAACTCCATCTATTGTGATACTGGGAAACAAGAGGAGATTCAAGGGTAAAGCACACATAACAAATTCCCTATCCAGAGGCCAGAAAACATGTCCAGGCAAAAACATCTCTTCCTGACCCATCCTTCTCTGCAGTCATGAAAAACAGTGCAAAATACGAAGGACGCTCAAACACAGACATATATACCCGATTCAACATCAAATACTCATATCTCCATTACCAACCACACAAAACATGGCATCTACACAAACAACGTTCAATAACACCCCACACCAAGGAATAAAAAATAAATCGCAAGCGAAAAAGCGCCAAAATGGGTCAGATCATCCCATCAAACGTATAATAGGTTTGGAGACGCTTAGAGCTTGGATGCAGAAGAAACTGCTCCATGTACTCAGGGTGGCTCCAAACCTAATAGCAAAAAATAAACTCACCCCCGTACTTCCTCTAGAAAAATAACCAGACAGACTGCCTCCATGAAAGGTCTAACATAGCTCGACAATCTCCAGCTTCAACTAATAATAAAGAACACCGTCATAAAATGGAACTGTCGATGACTTAAACCTAACTACAATGATATTCTTTTGCTTTTATATAATCATGATCCTGCAGTACTATGTTACATTATACATTCCTAAAAGACACGGGTAACACTAGATTTAAAAAGTATTCCCAGTTTAACAACTACTTTCAAAACGCTGACAGGGCTTCAAAAGGAGTTACTTTTGTTGTGAATAATAGAGCCCCTCACATCGTCATTGCTTTAAATACCAATTTACAAGCCATTGCTGTAAGCGTCACTCTACATCGAGTGATTACCTTTTTGCTCTATTTACATACAACCCAAAACCGACCAAGTAACAAACGAATAAGATACTTTTGTTGAACAATTTCCATCTCCGTTTGCTTTACGCAGAGATGTGAATGCCCACAACATTCTATGGAGATCAAATCGCATAAACGACAGAGGCCACAAAGTAGACGACTTCATTTCTAGATGCGATCTGTGTCTATATTACATGACTTCACCGACATATGTACACCCAGAAATGGGTACATACACGTGTATAAATTTAAGAATTTGCTCTCCTTCGCTGATTTGGGACTATGAATGGAAGGTCGCTGATGACCTTGAAAGCAGTGTGATCACTTTCCAATCTTCCTTGAAACTCTAAAACTGATGAGGCAATTCCACAATGTAGTATAAAGAAAACCGACTGGGCTACGTTCAAACTACTCTGTAAAACTAAACTTAATGAGGATACATTATTTAATGTTATTAATCGTATACACCATTTTACTTCCATTCTAATCGAGATCGCAGAAGAATCTATTCCAAACTCCTCTCCGAACAGTAAAAAATCCCAAAGTTTTGGTTGATTAAGGAATGTAAAGAAGCCATTAGACAACACCGAGAAGCATTAAAAAAATTCAACAATCCTCCAACGCCCAACATTTAATGAAATACCTATCATGCTGGCTAAAGTTCGCCGCATACTCAAAGAAAGTAAACGTACATCATGGAAGAATTATATTTCATCATTAAACTCTCGTTCCTCAATTAAAAAGGATTTCTGACACTATCTTAAAAGTAAATGGAAAGAGATAAAACAATTTTCTCCGACACCTTAAAACAAACAATAACAATTTAGTTCGAAACGTGACATAGCAAATATTTTTGCAGAGAGTTTCTCTAAAACACTTCTCATCATCTAATTATTAAGAAACCTTCCAAAGATCAAAAAAAAGAGAAAAAGTTTAAATTTCACATCCAACAACTTTGAAAGTTAATATCAGCTGTTTTCACTATTGAAGCTTAGGGAAGCTTTGGACAGGACCCATGCTACATCCGCTGGGCCTGGCGAAGTATATTCTCAGTTCGTGAAACATCTCCCAGAATCATCACTAACACCTCGTATGAACATCTTTAATGATTTATGGATTGACGGCAATGTAGCTATGAGTTGTACAGAAGCAACAGTAATATCAGTTCCAAAACGAGGTAAAGATATCGGAGATCCTAACAGCTATCGACCCATTTCACTGACAAGCTGTCTGTAAAACAACGGAACGAATGAGAGAGAGAGAGAGAGACAGAGAGAGAGAGAGAGAGAGAGAGAGAGAGAGAGAGAGAGAGAGAGAGAGAGAGAATACATAAAATGTTATAATCAGTTACAACAGAAAGTAATCCTAATGATCACGTTTGATTAACTGTAAAAAACATAGGAATGATTGAATTGCTTCGTGTTGGTTCGTCAGTGTAAATAAAACAATTACCTGTTCGTTCGATGTACACGTCTGTGACAGATTGGCACCACATTCACTTTTAGTATCTGAAGCTAGTTATGTCATTTATGTCTCAGTCACTTCCTTCTATTATTTAGTCAAGCTGAATAAAAATGGAAGCTCAAAATAGAATAAAATGTATAATTTCCAAAAGAAATGTGAATAGCGAACATAGATGTACAACTACATTTTGAAGCACGTTACACTTGAAATGTGACTTACTAACTTCAACGTTAGACTAATACAATCAGACAGGGAAGACAATGCACTATCTCAACTAAGAGATCAGCCCCCTTTGATTTGCGACACCGCCTCAGACATGAAATACAACTGAAAGCCTGATGATTTGTTTCGAAATGATAAACAGTAGATGCTGACCTATATCCTAACCTTGATTCAAGATTGGCGGCACCCACGACAACAGGTTTTATTTTATTTTAAATGATTGGATGTTGTTAAGGTCATGATTGGTCCAGTGAATTAGAAGTAAACAACTCTTTACTCATGGAGTGAGAATGATGATTTTCGTCCGGAACATGTTAGGTGTACGTGATATAAACGATCACGTGACTCCTTTTACCGCCTTTGTGATTTGTTAATTTGGGGATTTGTTTCGAAACTGCGTATTATAAAACAATATAATCTTTGTATAATTGCAATATGGTTAGTTTTGGGCTTTTACAAATGATGCTAAGTCAGTTTCTTTTGTATGTATGTATGTATGTATGTATGTATGTATGTATGTATGTATGTATGTATGTATGTATGTATGTATGTATGTATGTATGTATGTATGTATGTATGTATGCATGCATGCATGCATGTATTTATGAATGTATGTATGTATGTATGTATGTATGTATGTATGTATGTATGTATGTATGTATGTATGTATGTATGTGTCACAGAATTAGGCGAAAATTGAATTTATTTCTTCTTGGATACAAACCAATTTCACCATTTTTGTTTTGTCGTACATGCGTTACCTGGGGTGAATAGGTGTTTTTTAAGGTAAGCGACGTGAAGCGACTTACATGTACCTGGCTGGAAATCACTTGGAGTCAGGAACATTATAATCACGGGGTGCAAGGGAATTTTGCCCTGAATTCTGCTCACCTATTTTGGACATATAAGGCAGAAAAGTTTAAAAAGATTACGAGTCAAAAGTATCTTGTCAAAGGAGAGATAGCTCGCCATTTTCTTTCTCCAGCCAAAATGGTGAGTGTTAAATTCTGTACGTTAGTGTGACGTATAACTGTAGTGGATCCGTGAAGAGCAAGCGGCCGATAAAAGTATTGGGTCAACTCTAGGTATTCGGAGAAGCTGTGCGGCGATTCAACAGTTGGTGAATCGTACGGTTGTACAGGGTTGAAACACATGTGTGTGTTTCAATTGTGGTTACAATTGAATGCATTGATATATTTACACGGAGTTACTTTGAATCTCGGTAGTATATTCCAAGGAATTACATGAAACTCAAGAACAGTTTGAAACTTGACTTAATACATATAGATGTTTGTACTTGTTATCGCAATTCATACGTGCAATAATATGATTTGAGGTTCATCGCAATTCATACGTGCGATAATATAATTTTTGTAAAGGTTCCCTTTTTATTTTAAACATTTGTGCAGTCCAGGAGGTTCCTTGGATCTGTGTTCATTTTGAATTAATATTTAATTTTATTTTCAAATTGTGAATGGTTGTGAAGTGTGATTGTGGGTTTCACACATGAGTTATTGTGTTGATACATCATTATTTTTCATTAATAATTTATTTCATAAATTTACGTCATCTTTCACATATTGTGTTTGAGTTGTTCAATTGATCCACCACCCACTCGGAAAGAATTCTGTTACAGTATGTATATTATGTACGTATTATTATTATTATTATTATTATTATTATTATTATTATTATTATTATATAGCGAATGTGCTAAGACGTTTTCTGATGATTTCGCTCAAAATGGACACAAATGAATACGGAGTTGTTATAAAATATTGAAAACTATCATCGACTGCTAATGATATTTCACAACTTAACGGCCTGTACCAGTGTATGTGTTTAGGAATGGTGTTTTATATTATTATTGATGCTGTTGCTGTTTTCCGTTGCACTGATACGTTATATTATAAGAAGGGTGCCGAGCATAACACTAAAATGAATGACCAAAACCCATACTAAGTGTAATGTAATGTATATTTAATTTGCATTGTTAGGTAGTTAGTTTTTTTATTTATGTATTTTATTTCAATTTGTGCTATTTATATTGTAGCATTATGTTAGACTTAACCTTTACCGAACTTAACTTTATTTTGTAGCGGACTGAATTATTGATTTTGAATTTCTAGTTAACATGTGTATCCCAATCAGTGTCTTGCAATTTGGAAATTCCTTCTGAATAGCAGATATAATTTTTTTTAAAAAGACATTTTATATTATAAGTTTAGTAACCGACTGCTAATTATAACTAAGACTTTTTAAAAAAAAAACATTATGAAACATTCAGAATGTTTATTTCAATTATAAAATGTCTTTAGAAAATGTTAATTGCATCTTGCAGTATTTTACATTTCATGAATACGATATGTTGTGTATTTGGATAGGCACGCTTACTGTAACAGTTCTGCTTGGCTTTGTCCCATTTTGGAATGTTCTCCCAATCTCTTTTCTTTTCTGCGGCAATGTGTTTGTCGGGATGAGTTTGTCAGACCAAAATATCTCGGACTAAAGGAATCTAGTCCTGAGTATTGTTAATTTTGGACGAGGCTGGCATTCAATAACAGTTGTATGCGTTGTCCGTCCTCTTTCGGGGAAGAAACATCGGTCACGTAAAGTGTAACTGTTCCATCGGCGAGAGGCCATTCTGATCACAATACAAAGACTTTCGCATTCACATCCTGTACCTCAGATAATAAATACTAACAACACCAGTATTTAATTCACAGGGTCTGTATAAAAACTAGGTGTTACTCTGGACAGTACTCTCACATTGCAACAACATGTCATGAACATATGCAAGGTTGTATATCTTGATCTGAGACGCATCGGCCCCATTCACAAATTTCTTTCAGTTGATGCCCCCAAAACACTTGTGTATTCTTTAGTACTTTCAAAACTAGACTATGTAACTCAATTCTTTTTTTTTCCATCTTAATATCTACTACAGAAACTTGAATTTTGTTTGACAAAACAGATGCTCAGATCATCTTTAGAGAACCACGATCAGAGCACATCTACCCGCTGCTCTGTAAGTAACACTGTCTTCCATTTGATTCAAAATCAACACAAATGTTTTTCTCTGTGATACGTTTCACTGATGGACTCCTATCCACCATACCTATCTGGCATCACCCTTGTGTACACTCCAGCAAGATAATTACGCTCCTCTTCTGACTCGTATACTCATTATTCCCACTATGAAAACTAAATCATATGGACAACGTTCGCTTGCAGAAAATATTGCCATTAAACGTAGACACAACGACACACTGAAAACGTTTCAGAATTCATTTAAAACGCTCCTTTTCGACTGCAATAACAAACATAAAGGCCTAAACAATATTACACACACACACGTGCGCACACACACAGACACACACACGCTCACACACTCACACACACACATACACACACACACACACATATATATATATATATATATATATATATATATATATATATATATATATATATATATATATATATATATATATATATATATATATATAAATATATATATATATATATATATATATATATATATATATATATATATATATATATATATATATATATATATATATATATATATATATATTGTGATTCTCGTTCGCTTTCGGAACTGAAAAGTCTTTTGAACTTTGACACCAAGACTAAAGATTTAAAGTATCAAAATGAAAACCTCAAGATTCAAAACTGAAATCTCAAGGGCCATATGTTTTTGAGTCATTCTCTTATAACTCGATACGTTTATTGTTCGTTGAGGACCTTATCGTCCAGATTTCCGGTCTTTTGTTATTTTGTAACTGACACTTAAGATTTCCTACCACTTCAGGAGAAATTGCTCCTTCTCTTCATAATTGTTATTAACTTGCCATCGCGTTGGGGTCTGAGTGTCGGAATGATCACCACTGTCAAGTCGGTTTTGAAACAGATAATTTAAAGAAAATATATTTTTTGAGGCGATGTGATTTAATTAATATTAGCCATTGTTTGAACATTTAATGACGAAATAGGTGTATATATCAAACGTTTCGGTCAATATGTTTTAAAAATAAAATACATACTTGATTTAGTTTCTTTTTCAAGATCATTGCTGGGTTGCCACACTTAACACGACTTCAAGTTTTGTTCTTTTCAGATATTCCCGTATATAATTGTATTATAGAGATGAATGGAGAATTTCACAATGACAAAACAATAAATTCAGCCTGGAAACAAATATGATATTTCATTGATTCTGAGACTGGGTATTTAAATTTGCTGATGTTCTCAAATACTCATCAAACTCAAATCCTAGAGTCGTCATATGTATAACATTTTAGAGCAGTATTTCCACAATTCAGTTTCTTAGCTAGATGTTTCTTTAGTTTTGGTATTGGGAGAAATGTTATGTTTTAGCAGTTTGCAACGTTTCAATAAGTATATTTGTAAAAAACGAACTTTATCTACTCAATATTATTAAACTATTTAAAAAAAAGATATCAAGTGTCATCCTACATTTTTTATGTAACTTTAGTGCCATCATGAACCACCTTCGATACTGTCATTACTGACTACACTTTAAAACATCCCGCATTTTAACATTCATCACTTCAGATTACAGAATTTTGATTTAAATGGTATGAGATTATGTACAAATATATGAATATAATTTGTCGTAAAATCTAATCACATATATGTTGGTGCGCAATAAAAAAACGCTGATATTTCGAGTCCAAATTTACGCGATTATGTCAAGTGATTTCCTCCTTTTCCTGTCATAAGTCTTGATTATCTATGTCCACCTAAGTGTTCTTCTTCTTCTCCGCCATATCTCTGCACAATTTCTATTGCACATCATCGACGTGGGCTCTTGCATGTGTTGACAACAAACGCCATTCTTCTCTCTCCTGTACAGTCCTCATTATAACTTGCTTCTCCACGTCGTATCTATCCAGTGCAGGTTTCATCCATGTCGTTCTCGGACGCCCTACTTTCGCCGTGCAGTACAATATTCGCTATCCTGTTCGTATCCATCCTTATCACGTGTCCTAGCCATTGGTGTTGTCTCTCGTGCACTTTTTGCACGATTGTCTCTGCCCGATTAAGCTCCTTTCTGATGTCTTCATTTCTCATCCTGTCCATAATGTGAACTCCTAGAATCTTTCTAAGCGCCGCCATCTCGAACACAAGAAGTTTCCTCTCCTCAGTGCTACTAAGTGTCCAAGCTTCGCACCCGTACAGGGCACTTGGGACTACAATAGCTCGGTATAGCCTCATTTTCGTCTCACTCTTGACATACTTGTTTTTCCAGATGTTGTCCAACTCGCTCATCACTTTCAAGGCTGTGGCTGTACGTATTTCGATGTCCTTCGCGCTTCTGCAATCTTCAGTCAAGGTAGTCCCAAGGTATTTAAAACTGTCCACATGCTGTAGTTTCTTTCCTCTAAGCAATAGTCCCTTCTCAATTCTCCTTTTTACTATCCCCGCGTCTTTGGTACTCACTAGCATCCATTCTGTCTTGGTCTCACTAATTTCTTGTCCATACCTTGCGCTGATCTCATCGACTTTGTCCAGAAGGAGTTGAGCTTGTCCGAGCAGTTCGGCCAGTAGACCAATGTCGTCGGCAAAATGTAAGTTGTTAATTGTTCTGCCACTTATGCGTGCCACTTATGCAACGTCTTCTAGTGCCTTTCGCATAATATGTTCCAGGTAGATGTTAAATAGATCTGGAGATAAAATGCAGCCTTGTCGCACTCCAATCAATTGCCAAAACCATTCCGTCACATCGTTTCCAACTCTGATAGCGCTTTGCTTTCTCTTGTACAAATTGTCAATGAGACTGATCAGCTTTGGATGTATGCCATAATGGTGTAGTACCCTCCACAAGCCTTGGTGCCATACACGATCAAAGGCTTTCTTGAAGTCTATGAAAATCAAGTACAATTCCTTGTCCCGCAATGCGAGGTACTTCTCTGCCATCAATCGCAGTGAGAAAATTTGTTCAATTGTGCACACCGGCTTGCTCTTCCGACATCTGCGCTTCAATTGTATTCTTCATTCGGCTCCTGATTATTTCCAATATGATCTTACTTGCGTGGCAAATGAGGCTAATCGTTCAGTAATTCTCACATTTGGTAGTGTCCCCTTTCTTCGCGATGGTGACCAAAAGAGACTTCGTCCAGCAGTCTGTAAGTGTTACAGCAGTGATCTCTTATCTCTGCGAAGTTCATGTTGAATTTGCATAATGGCCGATAAAAATAATGGGTATGTGTATGAGATTGGGATTATGTATGTAGCTTTGACAATTGTTTAGTCATATCGCTTTGATGACTGCACTGTGGCGGTTCATAGTAATCGAGAAAAAAAATATTCGGATATCAGCCTATTTTAATGTAATAAATCCTAAAGAACATGGAGTTCATATTGAGAAGTCATAACCTAGATAGCAGGAAAGGAAGGACATTATGCAGTATGCAGTATCTGCTCTCGAATCATTGTTCGTTACAAGTATCTTAACCAAGATCCTACAGGATGCCAGGGAAAACAAAGACGTTCTGAAAACGTTCTGGTTCAATCTCACTAGCTCATATGTCAGTATTCCGCACAAGCTAGTGACTCTGTAGAAATATAATTTACCAGGTAAATATAGGATATCCATCAACACTATCTCGATAAAACTGTTCTTCTCTGTTCAGGCAATATCTCAGCATGACTGAGATTATAATTTTGTAACATATCCTGCTGTAAAATTTCAGTGGGTGCTTTAAGCGTCAATGAATCATCTTATGGAGTCAACTTTAATTTTAAGCCAAGGGCCAGTTATTTGAAATCCCACATGATATCACAATTACATTACAAAGTCCGTACCAGAATATTAATCGATATTAGAAGATATTGCATACCTGATTGACCAGGCAATAAAACTGACGCGATCAATGTCAAGTCAAATCTGGAAGGAACCAATGGGAAGAACAATGTCTCGTATTACTAACAATTTTCACTATTAGGTACAGTAGCAACAATGATGTTGCTGATGAGAAGTAGAAAAGACCTACGTGGCCAGCAGCAAGCTTCAATGGCAAGCATTGCTTGGTCAAGGAACAAGTTTGTGTTGCAGAAGCGAGAACGGCTTAAGATGGGTAGCTGCGAGATCCATGTTATAGTATTATAGTGACATCTGGAGAGCTCAAACATAGGCTCTCGGTTATCAATTAAGCTGAATGTATGCGGTTCTCCATTCACCAGTAAGCCTTAAGAGACGATGACAAAATAATGTCGCCAAACTGCAAACGTTGTGGAATACTAGTAGCTTTAGTGTACGTGCTTGCAACCTGCAATGAACCTTGGACATAATGTCGATATCGTTGATGTCGCAATCATCCGTTTGATCAGATTTATACCAATTACTTTATAGTTGGAAGAAAGTAACATAAAGTAAGAAGAGGAGACATTTTCAACAGCGTTTGAAGAAACGACGAGGTTTAGAGGCAAACGGTTGATGCAAGAGGCATTTGGAAAACAGCACATGAATGGGGAATATAGGCAGATCTAAACTTTTAGACGAGTTCCCCAGGGATCATCAGTGATGCTAATTTCATACCTGATATTGTACTGCTTCCCAAGAATGTGATTCTATTGCAACTGATAGTGCCATGGGAGGTAGGTATTTGTGAGACGAACGAGGGGAAACTGGCCCATTATCCGCCAGTTACCCATGAGTACCAGCAGAACTGAAAACCTAGGAATCTAACGCTGGATGTAAGATCTCGTGACATACATATTTTGTTCAGCAATGGGAGGTATCTCTATAACGAGACCTAGATTCAAGAACATAGTTGCTACGATTGGTATACAGTCTACGCATACATATTGTTTGAATACATGCTTAGATCCAAGTCAAACATAACATTTGAAGCCTACTATAGAAAATGTGTTGTTACTACCTTGTCTTTTGTGGTAAAAATGTTTGCTAACTATCATCAATATCGGTCAAACCAAATCTTGAATACAAGTGACAGGTCGTACACACCAGGGGCAGACTACTGCCACAGCCATCCTAGACGCTAGGCTGGCCTTAAAATACAACCGTATTAGTGAAGCATACCTGTGGTGGCACGGAGTCTTTGACAGACTACCTTTTCCCTATTGACCATCATGAATAGTGTTGGAACACGCACAACCACCTTCCTTCATGCCATGGTGACCAAGTGCGCAGGAAAGCCTTAGCATGGAGATCAGCAACCACTGTGGCATGACGTTAAGCACCGAGCACAGCTCAATAAATCGGCGCATGGATATAATCCAGACGTCCCCTCACAACTTATTCTTGTAGCCTCCTCACTGCCACCAGTCCTAGTTCCTGCTCTCTCAAACCAATGCCACGATAAAGCGCATCAAACTTTACCTGTGCGAAAGTGTTATGCGTTGTGCTACATACAGTCGCCATAATGCATCTTTCTGTGTTCTGTCATCAGTGTAGAAAATACTGACAACCGATGTTGCAAATAAGTTCTACTATTAGCCATACACCCCATTGCAAGGTAAGCACAACCAGCACATGGACGACTTTACATTCGATGGAATAGTGTTTCCAATTAACATTGCAATGGGTTCTGTCGAGAGTTTGGCGCTCTTCATCCCGGGTTTCTCAGAAGACAATTTTGGTGCGAGAAAGGTCTCTGCTAAAGAATCACCCTATATCCAAAGTAAGGCTATCGTACGCTACGTATGCAAACCTCGGATACTTCCGTGCATCTCGATGGTTAAATGCTGTGTCTGAGATCACATCCCCATGTGCCAGATGGCTATTATGCTGTATAGGATGCAACTACTCGATGACGACGTATTGAACATGATAGACATACTTAGAGGGATTCCCAGGGAAGTAATTTCCAGCTGAATATCCGTTTGTTCTCTTGAAACATGCGGACTGATCGATCTATATTACATCCGAAGGCAACGGATGCCGCTAGCTTGACTTGGTTTATGTTATTGATGAAAGGGTCCAGTATCCACCTCCCAAGCATGACTACTATCGTGGGTCGAAAATATCGCTAGAGATAGGTTCATCAACGACACTTTCATCGATTAAGATTATGCCATCTTAGCCTAAACATTCAAATGAGTCTGTGTTCAACTCATAGGATTTTTAGATGCAATACATTTCTAATTACGTGGAGCATTTTAAGGAATGTGTTTTATTTATCGGTAGTCAGAAAATCTTCAGATATCAATATTGCACATAATATTAAAGTTCTTGCGATCATTTTGGTAAGGTTCTAATATATGGGCTGTACTAGGGCATTTGTCAAAGTTTCCCACCATTTTACAGATAAATCCTGCTGCCCGCTTCTGGTTATTCTAATTTGATATCTATTTGTACGTTTTCAACTTTTCTGACTATTTGTCATAGGTTCCGTATGCATTAAAATAACCAAGAACTTGCAAAGTAAATAGCAAAACTAACTGCTTTGCTACAGGCAAGACCCTGTTTATTTTTATACGTTCGACTTATATAAAACGGTGTTATAAGCAATCGCAATTCAAGTGTGCATGCACTATAGACCATTGTCTACAGAGCAGACATAATTAGGAACAAACTGTGAAATAAACGTTACAATCAACAAGTAGTCCCTAATTGTATAAATTATTGCGCGAGCATGACATATAGATTGCGCTCAACACACCAGTGCAGTTAAAGGTTTTACATCGACAAACCGTTGAGTATTGTGTAGCCGACATTTCATTAATTGGAAAATGCATTTTGTTTGGCCGATAACTACAGTTGTACTTTTTATATCGTTCTTCGAAAATGGAAATATGAAAGGGAATAATCTAGAAATACAAGTGACTCAGAAGCTGAAAGAAATGCTTGATCTCAAAGAACACTTGGAATCGTTACAGAAAGACATTGAAAAGTACATTTCATCGTTTTCAAACAACAACGGACTGATGAAACTCAATAGTATCGTACAAGCACTGGCGCAAGAAAAGGTCATCCGAATTAACTTTGGACAGAAAATAGAGTCTATGCTTGAGGCATATGGACACCAATTAACAGATTTAGAGACAACCGTTGAAAATATAGACAGGGATATTGAAAATAGACTACTTGCCAATACCAATGCCACTGAAGTGTCATTCCGGTCTAAAATCTAAGAAGCAGTCATCACTATTGAAGAGAAGTGTACAGGAAGCATGTCAAAACTACATCAGACGCTTGAGAATCTAAATGAACAGTTCAATCAGTGGCGCGTTCCGAAGCAAGGTAAGTAGGACATGAACATGCTTCCCATTAGAAACATTTTAGATATGTATTTCGTAGACTTCGAATTTAAGGATAATGACTCAATACAATGGATGATTGCACGTTAGATACGTACATTTTATGATATTTATTACTGATAGCCGAGGCTTGTTAACTGCAGGATACAAATGGCAAATTCATTGTTGATACAGATAAGCACAGACCTATTAACATTAGTTATTTATGTGAAAATATCAATATCTGTTCAACTTGACCAATAAAAGATAAGTGAAATAATACAATGAAAGAAAATAATAGCAGGTGTGACTTTTCTTATAAGATTTCCTGATTTCCTGGCAAGTTATAATTTCTTCAGTTGGAACTAATCTACAAAGAACATTATAAATGTGCTGTTTTCAACAGACACAAAATATTAAAACTATATATATATATATATATATATATATATATATATATATATATATATATATATATATAGTTTTGATTTATAACAGGTTATTACATACGCTTGATGAATACGAGTCGTAAATTGTCGTACACTCTTAAAAGTAACCTATTGGATTTTATATAAGATCAAAACAAAAGATACATCTGCTTTGTAGCTTTGTAATTATTGTCATTGCATGATTGACAACATAATTGCAAATTAAATTATGATTTACGTTTGGTAACCTCTTGACACACATTTCAACGTATAATTCGCCAAATGTGTTTAGTCAATTGTACGTTCACACGACGCTATCACTAGTCGGACGATTATTTATGAGATATATAGTGGGTTCGAGTCTCAGATTCAGCCAATATGGGTATGTGCTAAAGCTTTCCAGCAGCTACTCCTTGGTCTGTGCTTTTTTCCGGTTGTTTTCTCGGGTTCTGGCCGCTAAGTTTAGCCTATCATATCCTAAAAACTGGCGTTAAACCAAAGAACAACAACACCAACAACGAGATGTATCATACAATAACGTCCCATAATTAGGCTTTAAAATTATCTTTTTAAATAATTTATTTTCTAATCCAGATCCAGCACGTATTCGCTGAGGTGAAAATAATTGTTAAAGTTAAGATTTCTTTAAAGGATCATGTTTATCATGGCTGAAAAAAGTCATTACTTTCAAAATATAACTCATCGAGTATTTATTTCATAACGTATTTACTTTCTAATCGCGTATTAAACACATGCTGCTTCAAATGCCTGTTCCATCTCAATATATAGAACAAAATAAGAAGTTTCTAGGAAATTTACAATCGTTGTATTTGATAAAGTCTTTTCTTCGCCAATAGTTTATCACTCCAATATTTTAGGGTGACAAAACGTTTTTCTAATGACAGATTTACTTGAAAAAGACATCCATATATTGTCGACATATATGCACGGTCTGGTTTCTTCTGTTATTGTGATCAATTAAAGACATACATGAATTGAAAATAACGTTATTAGTTTGCATGTCAGTGGCAAGGACAATTCATCCAAATTATAGATTTTTAGTTAGAACAAAACAATGCCTTGCACATTGTGTGTGTGTCTAGATTGTAAAATGTGATTGGTAAACTCGTCACATGTTAATTACTCTGCATATTTCGCTGCTACTCGGTAGTGTATTAATTATATATATATATATATATATATATATATATATATATATATATATATATATATATATATATTGTTATAATAAGATGAGGTTTCGGTATTTAATCTTTCTTGTCGTCATCTACTGTCTAATAGTTTCATTATAGTTTAAGTTTATATTATAAATCACGGGACATAAGGGCCGGAGACGCCTCTGGAGGTAAAACGAATTCACGGGGCAACCATACGTTCCAAAACGTACAAATGCATTTGTGGGGACAATAAAGAGCACATGACTAGTCTAAAATGATGAGATCCCGAACTAGCAAGCGCCTACTACAAATGTTAGCCCTATTACCACGACACTCACAATAGGTCAATAGGTCATATTTTATATTACACGTGGGATCAGACTCTTTGCTCATTAATGCTGGGAATGTGGCTAACCATTTAGATTCATTTGCAAGGATATCATATGAAACTATTTTCTTCTTATACAAACATGTATGGCATAGTTCCGTATAAATAAGGACGAAAATACATAATAATGAATCTATTGATCTATGGATATTACTGGATGTGGGAATTGCCCCTCCCCCCCCCCACCCCCAAGCAGGCATTAGCTGATGGTTATCCGGTACAAAGAATTAAACACAATTCGAATGACATGTCAGATAATGGGTGGTCAGACGATTTATAATAATTGTTACGAAGCAAGAAGGTAAATTTCCTACACGCAGGTAGTCAAAAAGCAATTATATACAGGGTTGGCCTAAGATGTTATTATGGTCGTGAGATCGATACATCGATTTCCTTTTGATAACAGTGCATATACTGCTCCCTCTTTGTGGAAAATCATCCAGGAACGACGAACTTAAAAGACAGGATAATGATATATGTCCTGTATGACATTTGGTTGTAACATTTGCTGTTCAGTCGCTTTTGGGGAGCTGTGACATTAAAAGCCAAGGGTACCATTTCAAAGTTTTACATAGGTAAAGCTCTAGAAAGCAACGTGTAAAAATCATCTAAAGAATTCCTACTTTATGAACAACGTGTCACATCTAAGGTAGAATTTGGTTGCAAAATTAAATAATCCCCACCAACTCCAGTTAATGGAAATGTATTTTAAGCCTTTTTCTAACGGATATTCACATACAAATGTGTTTTCAGACTTTAATTGCCTGATTGCCGTGGATGTGAAACTGTGTGGCCAAATTGCAGATAATCATAATGTAATACATTTTTACCAATAATATGGTCATTAGTTCAAGAAAAAGCATCATAATGTCTGTCAAAGTTCATAGTCCTTGAATACATGAATAATACACACGCTAAATGTATCCATGTCTTTCAAAATAGGGTGGCTGAGGCTGTCTGGTGCTTACATGTCCATACATTCTGAAACATCCATTCATGTCCAAAAGATATACCGTTATTTTGTTATCTATCATCATGTACATTCCCTGGACACTATTAACCTATATAGGCTTGCATATACCGTTTTGACGATTTAAAGTCGCTGCTCACAAGAGATAACATTTTCTTTCGTACATCGCATTAGCGTATTTGTTCATCACCTGTTTCACATGAAATATTCAGCCAAAATAATATATGCTTACTTAATGTCTGTTTCATACGCTTATGAGATTATGAGATTATATCTTATCCATATCGCATGTCTTGTTTCATAGTAACCTAACTAGTTTAAATCTCTTACATATTTACTTATTCAATAGATGGGCGTTTCTCTATCACAGATCCTGTGTTAAATTGAGATACGAATGCGTATCATTGTTTTATCCTATATGGGTATGTTACATGATTCACTCACTCTTTGCTCTTAATGCTTTCGCTAGAATGAGTGAGGATGTCTACATAAATATTACTTTACAGCCACAATGTAATTCAGTCAGGCGATAACATTGACAGGGAGTTTTGTCAGGGCAGTTGTTGTAACTTCCCATAATTTCAAATATTTCCGCGAGTAGACTGCATATTGTCTCCGTCTCCTCCTAGGGTCGATTGACAAACAAATGTCATTGCTACGGTTGCTTTTTCGAAGACGAAAAGCTAGTTAGTATTTTACCATTATGCTGTGTAGAAATAACAACATTCCTAATTTTCTGATGTACTTAGACTTGTTTGTATATCTCTGATTCTGGTTTCACGTTCGGATTTCATTTTTCCATAATCCACTATCGCCAGAGGTCTATTTTATTGGTTTTGGCAGATATTGTTTTAGATCATTAATCATGATGTTAAATAACGTGAGGCTAAGCACACTTCATTATGCTGTGTCATTGCCTTACTTGTAAATTTCTGAATATTGTTCCCCTATTCTGGTCTTTATTTGTATCTTTAATAGGACATTTGAGTGCCATGGGTCCTTTAGCATGTACTCCATCTTAATTGTATGTTTCCAATTGTCCAAAATAAACTTAATTTGGTCTAATATTAAAGTCTCTATATGTTCTGGTAACTTTCTGTGTCCAAATTGGCGTTTCGGTTTGTTTTGAGTTTTCGTTTTTGCTTATATGTCTTTGAAGTCAGACGCTCGTTTGGTGTGTTTGAAGGGATTGAGTAGTCATTCCAAATAGAAAAAACGATATACTCAAGGCTGTCTTGTACCCCATTTTCCAAAGCACAAACAATACAGCTCTATACGCATTATGGCGTTATTCCAACTTTAAACTTGTGCACAGTGATTTTTGATGCCGATTTCGTCACAGAGATAATGAGGCCGAACAATAACCTGGGAACAAAACAATTCAGAGAGCCAGCCAAACATCTCCAAAAGCATAAAACCAGTTGTGATGTGCTGGAACAGAGCACGTGACCATCCTTTAACATAATGAGAATCTGAACTAGAAAGCGCCTGCTACAGTTGATAAACCACGACAATGACGAAAGATCATTTTCTTATCTTAAATGAATGATCAGTCTCCTCGTTCAAAATTGGTATTGCTAGGATTTTGACATTATGTTTGAATTTTTAGGCTTGTTTGTATTGTTGAACAAGGAAATGTCATAAAATTATTTTCTTCTGATACAGACTTATATACCTCTTTACATTTCTGGATAAAGGGATGGGCCCCTAGCAGGTTCACTGATTGATGGGTCCATACTTGAAACGATCAAAGACAATTCCAAAGTCATGTCAGTTGAAAGGTGCTCAGACGCTTTAACTATTTGCTTTGGAGTGTATTGCGTTTGATATTCAATGGAAGCAGAGGGGCTAATTTCCTATGCGACGTTTGTCGGAAGGAATCCTACACAGGGTGGGGATTGATGTTATTAAGGTACAAATTTTCTCTATATCGAGGTGCCGATTTCTTTGTGATAACTGTGAGTACACTTCAAACCTTTAAAGGTCAATCAACTAAGCAAACCCAACCCGCGAGACAATTGTTATAACCATACAATTTTGCAGCTCATCAGAGGTATACCTTCCTTGTGTGTTTATCATCTGTTTGACATTAAATATTCAGCCAAAGGACTGTATGCTTACTTATCCTCTGTTTCACAAATTCATATGATTATGTTCTAAACAGAGCCCACCTCTCACTTCATAAGAAACAAAATAGTTTCAAGCACTTATAGGTTTATTCCCGTCTCTAAATGACGGGTTTTCACTAGTAATTTGAGCGGATAATATGTACACATAAACTGCCAATTTTGACTTAATAATTTAATAACTTTTGTCATTTACAACGATAGATTGTAATTATGTAGGGTATTACAGTACGCATTCTTTAAATTGGTATTTCTGTCCTACGCTGTCGCAGGTAGAATCATATGCATGTTAATGTGGAAAAGAAAAAAAACAATCGGCGACATATGATTTAATAGTTAAACCGATTAAAGCATAAATGATTTTCTCCTCCTCCTGTCATTAATTTTGATTTAACAATGTGCGACTAAACTTGATAATAGTGATATGTCAGCTCTGTTCAGTACATGTCCATTTTCATCAGGGTCTTTAACAGTGTGTGTATATATACTGTTATGTATATTTAATTTAATTTATATCTGGAATAATTTAACTGTTTCTTTGTAATGTCTCAAATTTGTTATTCCATTTCATGCTATTGTAAAGTATTTTTATTTACTGGATATGACATTTTCTAGAAATTAATTTTCAGAAATTTATTCTCCAGACAGTCAGTTACGTTTTCGTTAATAATAATAATAATAATAATAATAATAATAATAATAATAATAATAATAATAATAATAATAACAATAATACTGCAAATACTACTTATAATAATAGAGATTTGTATCTAATGCTGACCTAGTTCTGACATTATTACATGAGTTGAAGTAGACGTTTTTTTTCTTCATCTTTTTAAATTCTTTATAAGAGTAGATTTATGTATCGAAATCGAAGACATATTTGCAGAACGTGACAAAAAACATATATCAATTATTTTGAAACTCTCATCCAGGCATCTGTTTTGCACATTAGCCAGCTTAATATTGATGCATTGAGAAATACGTTTTGTCTTGCCTTAACCATGGAAACATTTTGTTTTTTTATGTTGTGACCAGTTTGAATTTAATATTAAATTTTTCTTCAAACTATTTGGATTCTAAGGGAGTATTTTTACCTGGAAAATTTATTCTGGGACAATGGCAATTATCGAAATGTACAGAATTGAAACACTGAAAAATTATTGTTTGTGGTTCACTACAGAATTGTTGACACATGAGTACTACACTTAAAACAGCTTGCGTCATCGCCTTCCATTTTGGATTTCATCGCGACATTGTATTACTAGGTCTTCTATTTTTGACTTCTGGATTATTTTTGGATTTGATTCTTAGAACTGTACGTTGTTTATTGTTTCACTTTGTTTTTCCTGGGAAAAAATATATTTGTTAAATTTTACAAATCTTGTTGTCTTCACTCTTTTCTTGTTACCATTTAAAATAGCCTAACCATGTAACCCATTAACTGAAAAATGTATGGCAAGACCAGTAAATCAAATCAGGTCATCGGCGGATTCATACAAATATTCTAGCCAAATGACAGTTGTCAACCTTGAATGTTTAACGCACTTTCGGCTCAGGAGTAAACGACGTATATTCTGGTGGAGGTCCGGAAGAATTGACATGTTGACGGGCAGGATCAAATCAAAATGCCCTCCCCTCCTGCATCCCGTCCAGGTATACAGAAAAAGATTGCCGACGTAAATGTAATTTAGCACGCGTGTTGCTATTTATTAGTACCTAGTACATAACCTTGACACAACAGATTCTCATTAAGATATTTTGGCAAGTTAGATCAGTGAAGGACACGCTTGCTTTGCAAGGATAACCATAGTTTATTTCTTGTTCTGAACTTAAATTTATATAGAATAGAGTGGGAAATAAATAATAAGATAAACTGACTTACTGTCTGTTTAAATTTATGTAAATCTGTGAGTTGCAGACTTTAACCCCATACAATTGATTTCTTTGAACTTAAATACCCTCAAGTGCGAAAAACCAGCAAGTGAATGCATTGTTTTTTCCTTAATTGAACATAATAAAGAAAATTACAAGATTAATAATGCAGACTGAATATTTCAATTTAAATCAGTCGTTGGATTTATATGCAACTTCATACGAGTCGGGTACGTAAGAAGATATATCCAATCTTATCACAAAATTTTGAAACTAAAGTGAAATAGAAAACCAAATAACATTCTTGCCTTAGAATCTGAAAAACTCATACAAATATTCGGAATGTCGTTGATGGTGAAGAGGATTGTAACCATGATCACATACAAAGAACATTTACCTTGTGTAATAGTGTACCTTTCTGGATTGTTTATTGGAAACAACAACGTGATGAATACCAGCATGATATATCTTCTGAAAGGAAGAACAGACTATAAAACTTAGCATTGGTTAAGTAAAGTTTGCAAAAAGGGAAATAATACAATCAATATTAACAAGTTTGTTTTATGTACATTCATCTACTTTTGGCTAACAATATTCCTCAATCAAGCTCTCTCTTTCTCTCATACACGCACACACACCTCACCTGCTATACTATTTGTGCACCTGGTTTCATTCAATAAGGCTTTTACTTCAGGTATTTCCTTCCCGAAATTATTGATAATAGTCTTATTGTTGTCTTCACTTTTGTTGTCATTAGTTTCGTCTTACTAGTTTTATTCAAAAGGGTGTCTAAATCCGACACCGTAAGTGCCCTATGACGTTTTACTTAGTAATTACGTATTTGTTAGACATAACAAACCTAAGCAAAAATAGTATTTTGTTGACTGAATGGGCTGTGAAACAAACTTTCTAAATAGCAAAGGGTCAGTGTTGTGGAACAGCATTCCAAATGATATTACACAAAATGCAGGAAGGTGACTCATTAATGTTATCTTTTGTATTATGCCAAAATTAAAACAAATGGAGATAAAAAACATGTATGCATACACAAAGTTCCCATTTCCAAACCTACATGTTTATTTTGTGGTTTAAATCTCATGTGTCTGTACATTGTGTGTGTGTTTATTTTATGAGTGTATATGGACGCGTAGAACATGTTCAAAATATGTGTTCAAAAACCTCAAAAGAAATTTCGTACATTTATTGGGATGCCCTTTCTTCTGCTACTTAAATTAAACCTGACGTATTAAAGGCGTTTCAGACAGGTAAATACTCTTTCTTTATATCATAACTAAATTCATAAGTCAAATCCAATAATAACACAATTTTATGTAACTCTTTAGAACCCTCTGCAATTCTATTCCTCAGAATAGTTCTCAGCTATGGCAAATGACATCAAATTTAATGGCAAACTTATTGCATCCTACTTGCTATGTACCGTAATAAGAAGGGAGGTAAGTTAGAAAGTAGTTCTGTACGTAAATCCGTTTCATAATAAGTCATCTCTTTACATATTAAAATGGCATTGGTAAGGATTGATAAATAAAATTGTACTAACCAAAAATTACAAACGTGATTTAAATCGAACGTTGTGAGTCGTTTTGTCTCATTGGATGCTATACTGCTCATAGCGATCTACTCAGAGAAGCATTACTGCTGTTCAGAAAATGCAGGGTTTATTTGTTATTGTGGGTGTAACGTGAGTCTCAACGTTTGATATGCTATGCATAGAGGAGAGTATATCCAGCAGGCGAAGAACGAGGGAAAATTCCAAGAAAAAACCATAGACTCACAGACCCCCAGGAAGCGAAAGACAAGCTCTTTCACTTGACCACGATAGTACAGCCCGCGATGTCAGTTTTCTGTAAAGGCTAACCGGGGACCTTCAGCAAATGCATGGCGTTGTATAAGCCAACGTAATATATGTATTGACTACACATTGTGACGATACATGTGCATTCATATTATCTTTTCAGAGATTGTTGATGTTGTAAAAGGCTTTGCATTGTCGCAATATAGAGTATTACTTGTCCGAAGCCTCTCATTAATTGAAGAGTATTATCAATGTTATGCGATCGTGACAATCATACAGAAAAAATTAGAAAATATGTTCTCTTGACACAGAGATCATTTTATATATATATATATATATATATATATATATATATATATATATATATATATATATATATATATATATATATATATATATATATATATTCATTTTTATGTATGTTATTTAACTGAGATTATCATCTAATATTAATGATAATAATGATGATGGTTATGTTTTAGAACATAAGTATTCGTTCAGACGTTTGGCTATCGTGCAACTCGAACATAAAATGAGCGAATAGGCATGTATCATATTATAGTAGGCATAACAAAAATCTGACTAGTAATAAATGGTCATAGTAATTACAACAGAGATGACTAATAGTGGAATATTGATTGATGGCACATTATGTTTGTTCAGTAAATGGAGACTGGACGGCATGGGGATCATGGACGAGATGCAGTTCTTCGTGTGGGAGTGGTGTAAAGAACAGAGTTCGCACATGTACCAATCCTACACCAGCCAACGGAGGGAACAATTGTGTTGGAGATTCGTTGGAATGTGTTGAATGTCGAGACAGGTTTTGCCCAGGTTCGTGCTGCATTCATTTTACAAGATTAACCGTTTGGTCGCAAAACTGTTTTAAAGCTTCCGAAAACTTGGTAAATTGTCAGGATTACAACAGAGGATAGAGGTACATACTAACGATTAGATTAGAATGCGTTAGCACAAATTCGAATGTAATAATGGTCACAGAGGGTTTTGCCTTAGCTCATAAGGACATAATCTTTATTATAATGGTATATAATAGTTGATATATTGAATTAAATGGAATCAATCTCAATATGTATTTTAGTAGAAAATGAAAAACTAATTTTAATACAATTTAGAGAAAATTATAATCTTATTACTTTTACTAAAAATTGTGTCCTAATAATTTAGGTTATGAGAAAGATTATAATTGCATTGTTATGATTTAGATGAACATAAAGATAATAATTGTAATGTTATAATTTAGATTAAAAGATAGAGCATCTGACCAAGTAACAATAACATGTATGACTATCCATCCAAACTTGCACTTCTAATTTGTGTAACAACATGTGCCATACAATGATAGAAGCAGAAACCAACCACGTAAAGTTACAAAAGCATTGCGAGCAATGGACGGAAGGAATATAGAAAACAACATGAGAGCTTATAACTATGCCATCAGCTATATAACCAATTGTTTGTCAAACGTTTTCAGCCATGTATAAAGTTTGCATTCAATTATGCGAAGGAAACAGATACGGTCAGATAAGAACATACAACAAAATTAACTGGCACTAAATATATAATTGTCTTTATTTCAGTTTAGTTTAAGGTTAACTATACCGGATATAGTTAGCCAGTTTAAAAGATTCCTTTCTGAACTGTGTTCTCCTATATCTGCTTTGAATGTCAGTTATAATTTATTTGATCAGGTGTGAGCAGTTTATCTACTCTTCTGTCACACTGGTTAAAAAAAACAGAAGGATTGGCGTGGCATATTGCTAGATGTTTATTAACGACACCCTTCTCCTTTGTACATTTTAATCATTTGTGACATAAACAGTATCATGAAATTTAGAGTATTCTCAACGTCGAAAATGATATGTTTTATTTTGAGTTAATGGTTCTTAAGCTGCAACACTTACTAAATTCAGCTGTATTCAGTAGTCCTTGGCATTCATCCGTCTACGTGAGACGATGGTGTAGCTCCAGAGTCAGCTGTTCCTTCTTTATGGCTCTCTTTTTAGCGTTCTTTCTATTCCTGTCATCCTCAGCTTTGCTAACTCCCTCTCCCTGCCTTACAGATAGGCGCCAAGTGGGACGGTCGTTAGAAGAGCTCTCCTAGTTGTTGACATTGATGCTGGCCGTCTTCATGTCCTTCTTGCAAACATCTTTGTACCGCAGTTGTGGACGTTCAGTCGGTCGTGCACCTTCAGCTAGCTCCCCACATAACAGGTCCTTAGTAATGCGGCCTGGGTCCATTCTCTTGACATGGCCGAGCCAGCGAAGGCACCTCCCGCTGAGAATGGAGAACATGCTGTTGATTTTGACGCATTCTAGAACCTCTGTGTTGGATATTTTGTCCTGCTACTGGATGTGCATAATACATCGCAAACATCTCAGGTGGAAGCTGTTGAGTTTTCTCTCGTGTCTTGCATAAGTGGTTCATGTTTCGCTGCTGTAGAGGAGTGAGCTGAGCACGCATGCTTGTTAGACACGCAGTTTGCTCTTCTCGGTGAGGTTGGGGTTGTTCCATACCTTCTGGTTAAGTCTGACCATCACTGCAGGTGCCTTGGAAATCCTGCCGTTCACCTCATAATTAACTCAGTGTGAGCTGGAGATGTTGGACCCGAGGTATGTGAAGTTCTCGACAACTTCCAAATTGTACCCATCGATGCTGACAGAGGGAGGGGAGTCTGTATCTTGCGCCATGACGTTCGTTTTCTTCAACCTGATGGTCAGTCCAAATTCCTTGCAAGCGTGGGGGAGGCGGCATACTAGCTTATGCAGTCAATCTTCCGTGTATGATGTCAAGGCTGCATCGTTGGCGAACAGAAATTCACGGCTGAATACCTTTGTGACTTTAGTCTTAGCATGAAGACGGGCAATGTTGAGCAGCGTTTCTTCAGCCCTGGTACAGTCCATCGCTGCAGTCCTTGAAGGCGTACTGGAGAAGCATGGAGAAGAATATGGCGAAGAACATCTGCGCAAGCACACAGCCTTGTTTGACTCCAACGATTGCAGTGAAGGCGTCTGATGTTGCGCCATTGAAGCATACTGTGCTGTGCATGTTCTCGTGGAACAACATGAAGACAGCAAGTAGACGTGGGGGGCAGCCAATCTTCTGCAGGAGTCTGAAGAGTCCATTCCGACTGACCAGGTCAAATCACTTCATCAGGTCTATGAAGGCAATGTAGAGGGGCATCTGCTGCTCATGACACTTCTCCTGCAGCTGATGTAGTGAGAAGATCATGTATACAGTTGCCCTGCCAGCTCGAAATCCACACTTAGACTCTGGGTAGACGCGGGAGGCTAGGATCTGCAAGCGCGCCAAGGCAACAAGGGCGAAAACCTTTCAAACAACGCTGAGAAAGGAGATATCCCGGTAGTTGTTCCTGTCGATACGGTCTCCATTGCTTTTGTACAAAGTGACTATGTCACGCATGTTCTGTGGGATGTATCCCTGTTCTCAGCAGAGGCAGAGTTGTATTTATGGCGGCTGGAGCAGCGCTGGTTTCTTACTCTTGAGGACTTCAAACGGAATGTCATCACTTCCAGGAGCCTTCCCACAGGCAAGGCAGTCTATGACTTTTCCAAGCTCTTCCAATGGTGGGTTGCCTGTCCAGCTCCTCCATGACAAGCAGGTCTGGAATAGCAATCATAATAAGTAGTACGATATTATTTGTATATTACTTAGATATATTATATTTTTCTTCGTTAAGTCAGCGAGGGAATCTACATTTTTTTTGGGTGGAAACGTTTAAATTGTGCTATTATATATATATATATATATATATATATATATATATATATATATATATATGGATCCTCCAAATAAATTGAAATATACAAAGCGGAAAGATATAAAAAATGAGTACCACGAGCTCGTGTGTCAACGAGCATTGTCGTAATGTTTCCACTAAACATACATTTTCTTTATATTATAAATTTGGTAATGTAATTGCGATTAACGGCTGCATTTATACATCAATTTAAGAAAGTTCAACAATTTTACAATAATGTTTAAAGAGAGAATTTTTTTACAAATTTAGATTGAACATATTATGCTACAAATTGTGTATTTTGTACGATGATTGAATCCATCAGCAGAAAAGAAGAGATTTTAACACGTGTCGTGCGCGGAGCGATACAATAAATATTGTTAGGATGGGAGTTTATATCAACATGGTACGCTCCGACAGGCTTATACGCAGAATATTATTAAACAAAATTTTCAAGGATTGTGAGCTTCCTTCTTTTAATTTCGACTACTGTTTTTTCTTTAATTAATATTTTGCTTATTTTGGATCTAATACCTACCGTTAGCAGGCTTGCAGTTCAATTCTGTACGGGGCCCTGCACTCTCATTTTAATTGTCACTTAATTTCGACGTGGAATTTACACTTAGTAATGGCTAATGTATGAATTTGTTCCAGATATGCTTATGATGACAGTTACAACCACCACTTGCAAAGATTTACTACAATATGCGATACTTTATTTGTCTTAATCATTAATACTATTTGTCTTTCACTGTTACAGGTTTAATAAATATAAATTACTGTGTGTGTGACACAGAATGTATAGCAAGAGGTAAAATAATTTGATTATTCATGTAGAAAAAAAATTACAAGATAAGTTAATAGCAGAAACCTACATTTTGCTGTTTTGGGTTCATTAGTATATATTTCTGATGGATCCTTTACCCTGCTTACATAAATGTATGGCAGAGGGGTTACATTATTTCCACCATTTAAGAGTTTGTTAGACACAATGTGATACAAACAATATGATCCACTGAACCCATTCAGTATGTTTAATCTGATATATATGTTTACAAAGGACATACATATACAGCAATGCCGTTCTGTGATTATGGATGGGAACAATATCTTGGCTCGTGCTACTTATTTGTCAACAACATCAGCAGTTCATGGACAGATGCTAAGGTTAGAAAACATTCATGGCAATATTTTGGTAGAAATCAAACTTTGAAAAATGGCAATTTAGCTATAAACAAACACTTTTGAAGATGATTAAAACACCAGAATAATCATCATGGATTTAAATCTTCATATTTTATTGTATCTGCACATTGTCAAAAACACCAGAATACACCAATACTTTTGCTATACAATTAAATAGAAAGTTTGAAGATGTCATTATGTGCAACTGGAAAAGACGACAATTGTACTGAATAAAACAACTTTAAAATGAATTAAAATCAATACAAAGCATGCATTATTGTGTTCGCCACCAATAATGTGATACTTTGCAAGATAATCGTATACCTAATACTAATTTTCATCGCACGTCTCGTTTCAAGAAATAAGCTACATAATTGAAATCAAAGTACAGAAAGAGTAATTGTATTCAGGGTGACAAGAAAGCTTTAACACCCGAACAATACTTTAAGGACTATCTAAGATCTCAGTCTTAAATTTTTTCATGAAATTTTAATAAAATATCTTCATATCGTATTAATAGTAGTGTTACAATAATGTACTACTATAGGATTGACTGATTTCCTTAACCAATTTACGTAGTATACTACCGGGTTGAAATACAAGTCCTTGAATCTATAAAAGAAATCGTATTGATGTCACTCTCGATATTTTATCATTACAAAGGCATTATGTGAAGGCGCCAACTCCTATCTGCTTCATATAGACAATCGAGAGGTGTTCGAGTTCAATCAAAACGTACTGAGAAGCAAAGGTAAGTCGACTGAAATAATACTTCTTATATTAAAATGCGAGGCCTAGTAAACAAGTAAATCTCGCATGATAAATTATGAAGAACCCCTGAAGTCCACTGATGTTGAATATTGTCGTCGTTTGGACTTGTGGTAACAATATTAATCAGTTTAACAAACGAAAACACTTCCGTTGCTTTGCTTATTAAATGCTCATTATCATCGGCATTATTAAAAACACATGATAGAAAAATCCTTATTATTTAGGGTGTTATTTATACAACATATAGTATACAACATATCAATATATAAATAATATATTACAATATTTGTAGTTAAGGCATCACAATTTAATAATAGGATACATTAAGAATAGTTTAAAAGGATTATTTATAAATTGCAAGTTAAATGGTGTATCTATGGCAGTATATAATATTATATTTTAATAATGGAACAATATAAGATACTCTATTTATTTCTGAATAATGAACTGATAGTTTTAGGATACATTAAGAATAGTTTATAATGATTCATTATAAAATGCTAGTTAAATAATGCATCTATGGCAATATATAATATATTTTAATAATGCAACAATATAGGATTCTCTATCTATTTTTAAATAAAGGAATGAGTACACATATACCTGGATACTGGACTGGTGCATATTACAATACGTATGAGAGCCAATGGGAGTGGTATCCCGCCGAGAAAATGAGGTTCACGGTCTGGTCGCCGGGGGAACCTAACAACCAGCATGGGATAGAAAAGTGTGGTGAACTAAGCAAGTATAAGCACTTCGAAATGAACGCTTACCACTGTGGGTAGAAACTATATTTCATATGTCAGAAATTGTTACTTACGTAGATGTATTAGTACACGTACGTGTCTGCAACAAGTTATTAGCACTGACTGTCACACATTTCTCAATATAATCCTGCCGTAGTATAAACTAATATAAAAATTATGTCCAAATATAATGCTATTGAGCTCATTTCGAAGAGAAACAGAATTCACCTAATATTTTTGTAGTACTGAATAAATTGAACATTACTGCAAACAGCTCTCATTAACACATAAATTATTTCGCATTTTTTTCATATTAACTGATCAATATTTTGCAACGTGTTGGTATCAACTCCATCAAAAACGGCAAGAATATTACAGTCATCTCTTATCAATTTTGGCATTTGTGAATACCACTGAGTACCATAAATCACATCAATTTTTTTAAATCTATTTCGGGAAAATATTCTAGCCGGATTTGATTTTTTTGTCCAGCATCACATCATCGTATACAACTAAATTAAATATAGATTCATCAGTATCATATACAGATGGCGCTTTATTAATATCACTAATGAATTCAATGACATTATTGCCGCGCTCATCCAACGACTTTGCGTGCTCATTATGATTCTTAAGTTTATCGTATCATCGCTGATCATGTACAGACGAAGGTATTATTTACAATTTATCCCATTTCAACCACCTCATTATCAGCTTAGGTAACAGCTGTGTTGTACCATTACCAGATCGACCTATGATATAATTTGGTAGCTCTGCATGATGTTTTGCTTATTCTTTCGCTCTTGTCGTTGAAAAAATAAATGACATCAATGATATATAATAAATAATATGGATTTAATGTCTTAAAAACAAGAGGCATACTTCTACAGGTGAATTAATGCCCATCAGAATGAAAAATAATAGACCATCACTTGCTGTTCAGTGTGAACAATGTGATACAAAAAAGTAAAATATATCTTCGCTGAGGATTCAAATGCAAAAAAGAGGTGGCGATATTGCAGCAAAATTAGGAAAATTACCGCGGATTCCATGAGCTAAATACCCAGGAGAAAAATACCCAGGAGCTAAATAGCATCCAGGATATAATTATTGTAGTCCTGGGACCAGACTTGATATCCAACTTGATAATCAGGATCAATAAAAACCCATTGAATATCAGAAAAATAAAATTGATAAAGCATGTCACGCTCATGGTTTGTCTTATAAAGGTAACAATCTGCAGCATAGACATATCACAGATGTAAAATTAATTCACGCGTTAAATTCCATGAAAAGTAAATCTTTCAAAGAATCATTATAAACTTTGTTAGCAAGATCTGCAATAAAAGGTAAACTAATATTAGGGGCTGGTAATTCATATAATGGAATCCATTTATTATAGTTAAATTGGATATTGGAGAGACAGAGCAACGAATAGTAAAGTCTTAGACCTTCTACTGCTACAGATTGGTTTTCACGACAGGCAATAAAGTAAATGTATCTACCACTGCCTGAAAGAATCGACTATGTGCATTTTGATGTCAGTGTTCCTAATGAAGTTCATCAAGATGATATTTTATTTTTACCACATGATACTATCAAAATTGGTAGATGCCATTATACATACAAATACGCGTTAACTGTGGTTGATGTTTCAAGTACTTACAAAGAAGCAGAGCCGTTACCAACAAAGATAGCAGCAGAAGTTGCTTCTGGTTTTAACAAATTTATCAACGCGGTGGTCTTCGATGACCACAGCTACTACAGGTTGATCATGGCATAACATTTCAAGTGTAGTATCATCGTTGATGATGCAACATAGTGGTAATATACGACGATGACATACTGCAATACACCGTTATCAAGCAATTATTGAGCGATTTAATCGAACTCTTGCTGAGCGATTTTTTTGGATATCAGTGTGCAAAGGAAATATTATAAAACTTATAAGATCTCGAGAATGAATTGCAAGATTACCAAGTGTGATAAATGCATTAAATATTGAAATTAATCGAACAACCAACTTGAAACCTATCAACGCGATCACAAACATATATAAACCTGTAGAACGACATGATTTTCCGAAACAACCATTATTAGATAATGTTACTGTAAGGTACTTATATGAGCCGAGTAAACCTGGGAATAAAAACACAAAAGGTTTTGTGTAGTAGACCTGCAATATCCAAATTAGATTAAGCTGCTCCTTAGCGTGGATCTACACGAGAACAATTACAAGTAATACCCGAGGATACACCATTACCTCCGCGATCACTTAACTAGCACTGTTACGTTTATTACATTCAAGACAGGTTAGCGACGTATTTTCTCGTGTTAGACCTCGACTACTATCTTACTATATACTGTAAATTGTCTTGAATGTTTATCCGAATACTGCCATAACATTGCTGTGTTACAGCTCACACAATGATTGTTCTGTTGTTGTTTCAGCAGCATTATAAATTCAGCATCAATATGAAAGTTGCCATTATGTTTTGTCGCTTTGTTTATAAGTAATACTTATTTTCCTTACTATATCATCGTTAACAATTTAGTTGTTGGTGTCAGTAAAATTTACAATAACCCAGCGCAGCTGAGTTATTTTTCTGACTCGTGGTACTGAGAGACAGAGGTTGACCACTCGATACGATCATCAGTAACCCAAACAACTGTATCAAACATAGTTAAATCCTGAGATGAGTGGATTGCTATTGAATATCATAACGTCCATGGAGATTTGTCAGCGCGTAGTGCATTCTCGACCGCACTGTTATCAACTTCGACAATATTATTCAATACGAGATTCTGCTTCCTCTTTGACTATGTCAAGGGTCCTGTTATATCAACTTCAATATTCTGTTTTCGTGTTTCACTGGTTTATAACATAACGGTACAGGTAATTCTGAAAATCTTTCCTTATCTTTTTCAAATAACTGCCGCTGAAGTGTGTCACGATCTATCTTTCTTCTGGTCACTATCAAATCATGTGGTCTCTATTAATCCCCAAATCGTTTATGAAGTTTCTCAAATTATTCGCACTGAATTATATTCGGTTGTAGTCTGATTAAGTTCTTAAAATCTCTATGATCTTCAGTTATCTCTTCGTAATGATCTACACACTTCTTTAGGCAATCATGCGGTGATAATCCAACAAATGGTGGTGGTTGACCGTGATCGGCACACATTATCACAGCTCTATTCTTTAGCAAAATAACTAATAAAGGAAACATTTTTAATATACCTAGCGACACTGTGCATATTTCATTCCAAATTATTTTTCCGGGTATATATTTCTCACCCATTCGATCAGTTTGTAGCAAGTTTAAAGAAACATAAGCGAGCATGGATGATCTTAGAAGTGCATATTGCGGAAAGACGTCATCGATATAGTCAACAATTGTATCTAATCGTGTTCGGTTAGTCAAGTAAGCAATTTGTCGATTTACAAATATATTTTCGTTGTTGCATCTGCGATTATAAAATGGTATTCAGCATTATCAAAAACTAATCGGGCATAATGTCGCTTATTATCATATGTACCACCTACAGTAAATTTACCGATTATTCTTTTACCGAGATCTCTTTCATCGTGTGGTAACCAAACTTCAGTCTGCTTCCGATATTATATAATTGACTTACTAACAATCAACGATATTATAATTTTACAATCAATCTGCTCTCTCTCTCTCTCTCTCTCTCTCTCTCTCTCTCTCTCTCTCTCTCTCTCTCAAATATTTAAACAACGAATAACCATTAAATATTGCTGAAGGAATATATATACCTCTATCGTCAGAATGATAGTGCAAAAGAGAGACAATTACTCATAGGCATCTTTCTTCAAAATATCAGAGTAGTTACCTCTTTTGTTACTGTCATTGACCTGAAGAAAAGTATTTGTGTTCGTCAGCAGAACACTGTTATATATAGTCGGCGTTGTATCAAGCACTATTTCAACCTACTGAAATATTATATTATATTATATTATATTATATTATATTATATTATATTATATTATATTATATTATATTATATTATATTATATTATATTATATATATATATATATATATATATATATATATATATATATATATATATATATATATCGACCTACAGAAATATTTACAATTATTTTCAAAAACACATTAACAGTCCGTACAATGAATACAAGCTGGTCTGAAAATAGAATTTTAAGTCATTTCAGTTCACAGGTTATACTGTAACATTTTTATTTTGGCATTAGATTTATATTACAGTGATATACACCCAAATATAATTAAAAAACGTTATTAAGTGTAAATAAGAAATAATAATTTATCCACTCGAAATAGTGGTTCAGCAGCATATTTGCTGGTACCTACATCAAAAGTTCTGTATATATTTGTTGATAAGAACCGTAGGACGTTGGTTACGCAGCTGATTTTCGTACTGACGGTGTACAGTGCTACCAAATACAATTTATCCCATTATAAACACCTCATCATTAGAATAAGTAAGACGGTGTCTTTTCACTTTCAGATGCACCTATGATAACCATTCTAATATACCTTGGTACAGCAGGATGGTGTATTACTTCTTTTCCTTTTTTTTGCCGAAAAATGAATGACATTTATGATTTTTATTATATATTATGAATCTATATTGTGTTAAGTGCACGACGCGGACCCCCACAAATAAAGTAACAACTATTACAACAAAAATCAAAAACACCAACACTGGCGGGTAAATGTGAACGATGCGGTACTATAAAATTCAAATTTATCCCAGGTGACAAATCCTTTAAAAGAAACGAGGAGGTGATATTTCCAAAAAATTACCAAAATTACCATGACCTACGTGGGCTAAATATCCAGAATAAAAAACAGGATATAATTATTGCGGTACTGGTAATCGACTTATAATCCGATTTGATACTCAAAACCAATTTAAATCCGGCGAGTATCCGATACATGAAATTGATCGAGCTTGTCACGCTCATGATATATCTTATAAAAGTAAAAATCTACAACATAGACATAAATTCCATAAAGAATAAATATTTCAATGAATCATTAGTAAATTGGTTAATAAGATCTGCAATAAAAGGTAAACTAATTTTAGGGGGTCGTAATTAATATCATCGTGGACACCATTTATTATATCCAAGAGAATATTGGAGAGTTAAATCAGCAATTAGTAAATTCGCTGAAACTGCAGGTGACAAACGTTCTACTGCAGCAGTTTGAATATCACAACAGGCAATATGGCAAATGTATCTACCACAGCCTGCAAGAATCGAATATCCGCATTTTGATGTCTGTGTTCCTAACGAAGCTCATCAGGCTGATATTTTAATCTTACTACATGATACTAGATGCAAATACGAATTGACTGTTGTTGAGTTTGCAAGTAGATACAAATAAGCGGAGCCATTATCAACAAAGAAATTTATGATGGCCACAATTATTACAAGTTGATCCTCTCAAAGAATTTTAGGGTGTAGTATCTGCACTAATCAAGCAACATATCAAAATACAACGAGGACATACTGCAATTCATTGTAATCAGGCAATTATTGAACGATTTAATCGAACACTTGCTTAGCGATTATTTGGATATCAATACGCGAAGGACATAATTCATGACAAGTTATCTCGATAATGGGTTACAAGATTACAAATTGTAATTATGGCGTTAAATAATGAAATTACTAGAACAGTTGCCATGAAACCCAATAGTTCAATTACAAACAAATATATACCAATACAACGACATCATTTTCAAAACAACCAGTATTAGATATTGTAACTGTTTGATATTTATATGAACCTGGTGAACTTGAAGGTGATAAAAAAGCAACTGATCCTATTTGGAGTATTACAACACATAAAATATCTAGAATAACAAGATCTAATGGTAGACCTGCAATACATAGATTAGATTAAACTGCTCCTCCTCGTGGATTTACACGTGAACAATTACAGGTAACTCCGGAGAATACACAATTACCTCCCTCTTCAATTAACTAGCACCTCTACGTCTGTTACACTCTAGAGAGGTCAGCACCGTATTTTCACGTGTATGACCGCGACTATAATCTTTCCTATCTAAAGTAACTTGTCGTGGATGATTATTCTGTTCTTGTTTCAGCATCATTATAATTCAGCATCAATATAAAATTCTCCATTATTTTCGTTGTCACCTTGTTTATAACTAGCTGTTTTTTTTCCCTGTATCATCATTAACAATTTCGTTGCTGGTGTCAGTAAAATTGATAATAACCATCCGCAGTTGTGATATTTTTCTAACTTGTGATACTGCGAGATAAACTAAGTTTGACCACTCGATACGATCATTAATAATCCAAACAACTGTATCAGATATAGTTAACCCCTAGCGTCCATGGACATTGGTCTTTTAACGCATCATCGACAGCACTGATATAAACTATAATAATATCATTTAACACGAGATTCTGTTTCTCAGTCTGTCCTGGAATTTCAACAACAACATGCTGTCGTCGTGTATCAGCTGGTCTATAACATAATGGTACAGGCAATTCTAAAAACGTTCCTCATCTTTCTCAACTAATTAATGTTGACGTTAACACGAACTATCTTTCTACTTGCAACTATCAAATCGTTTGGTTTCCATTTATCCCAAAAATCATTGATGAAAGTTTCTGAAATTAGTTGACACATTGGTTCACTTTGAATTTTATTCGGTTGTAGTCTGATTAATTTCTTGAACTCGCTTAATTTTGGATCAAGATCTCTATGATCATCAGTTATCTCCTCGTAATAATCTACACAATTATTTAGCCAATCATGAGGGTGATTTTCCAACAAATGGCGGAGGTTGACCGTGATCGCCACAAATTATCACACCTGTATTTTGCAAGAACAACCAATCAAGAAACATTTTTAATATATCCAGTGAAACTGTGCATATTTCATCCCAAATTATTATTCTAGGTGTATATTAATCACCCATCCTCGACGGAATCTTTGGGTCACCTTTGTATGTAAAGAAGCTATGTTAAGTAAATGATTTCACACCTCGTTCTTTAATGCCTCGTGCGAGTCTATGTGTTGGAGTTAAGACAACTAAATCTGAGTTCTATCTAAATAATTCAATAATACGAGTTGTCTTTCCACATTCACATGGTCCGTTAAATAACCAGTCTTATGTCTGCATACTGGATCAAATATAGACGGCGTTCTCTACATTTGTACAGGCGATACTTCTGATATCTGATAATTATCCGTGATTTCAACATCTGTGGATTTAGTATAATCATATAACATTTCTTCGTTTATTCTCCACGATCCCCACCGGTGCATCAGCGTTTGTAAATTGAGTCACTAATTCTGTGTATTGTTTTCGATATATAATAAATCCGTTGCAACTCTTCAGTGTCAGGGAATCTATTTATCATCGATAGCAAGTTCATAGAAATATAAGCGAGGGTAGATGATCTTAGATGTGTATAATGAGGAGATACATCATCGATATAGGCAACAATTGTACCCATCTGTGTTCCGTTAGACAAGTAAACATTTTCTCGACTTACAAATATATCTCTCTTTGCTGAATCTGCGATTATACAATCATATTTAGCATCATCTAAAATTTGTCGTGCATAATATTGTTTGTGATCATATGATCCAACTTGAATAAATTTAACGATTATTCTTCTTCCGAGATATTTTGCGGTTTTATCAACATCATGTTGTGATAACCAAACTTCAGTCAGCTTCTTATATGATATAATTGTCTCACTTACAATCAGCGATACCAGTATTTTACAATCAATCCTATATCGTAATAACATTATTGGAGCCCAGTATCTTAAGAGAAGTGTCTACCAAACCAAACATAACAAATCGAATGAAGATATCTAGCAAACTGGAATAATATACTACGAGCGAATCCGGTTAGGTCAAAATCGGGTTGTGATCCTTTTATCGATACTCGTGTCATCTAGTGCATGGGACGTCCAAATCGCTTAAAATATCCATGACACTCACTCAATTCGAGAACACTTTCAGGATAACACGCAACCATATCAACCTAGATAACATCTTTATAATCATATTTAGTATTCCACAATCCATCGTTTCCATATCCACAGTAACTTAATTGTACCTCCTCGAGAAATTCAAATCGTATCGTGTTGGTTTCCACGAATTCCTTTCCCAGGCAACGTGAGCTGCAACTGACGGAACTGTAAAACAATTCGTTAGTAATTGCTCAATATTCTCTATTGAAAATTCCTACGCGAGTTTTCTCATTTCTTCATGTAGAGATTCTTTAAGATATATTTCGCCGTTAGGTCTTACAAAGTGATAAACTTTGTTATCATCAGAACTCTGAAATAACCATATCGACACAGGATAGGTTTTACTTATTTCGTGAATTAAAGCAAACATGTTCTGGGGATAAAAATTTACAGTTCGATCTCGGGGAAATATTGTTACTGCGTTAGCCCACGCGTGAGAATTATGATCAATTATATTTATTGGAGCTCCTTTCGATTTATATGTCGATTCGTATCATTTTTCTCCTGTTATTGTTTTTTACGGGTATTGGGAATGTTAGTGTTTTTCGAACTAAGTAATATGTTTTATTGTAGCACCGATATCCTTAACTAATTCAACCCACTTGTTTAGACTTTTACGTCGAAGATCAGTTAACCCATTTCTACGCATCGCATTTGTAAGATGTTCTGTTACTCGTTCCACGACACAATTTATCATTGATAATTGCATTGGTTATCAGCACTGGGGTTTTCATTCACCGTGGTTACAGAACACTGTCTTTCATAATACGGTTTGTCAATACCAGTCAATATTCCAGGTTTGGAATTTATACTCAGTATGATAGTTTCTTCATTAGCAAGGATACGATCATATTATCATGAACATTCCAATTACCTGTTTCTGATAGTACAATAAATTGTATTCTGAAAATATAATTCCGATTTGCCGCTCGTTTGTCGTTCATTGTAGCATCAACACTATTATTGGTTCGGAACGTCGACCATACGTGAGATGCGTCATCTTCATTAAACTCCCTTTTCGCACCTTAATTTTATTAGTAACATTTTTATTCTTTGTATCAACCAGAAATTTAATTGGTAAGTTAGGTGATATTTAATCGAGATTAAATTTATACACAGTAAATGGCGTTTTCCATGGCTTGATTTTCGATAATCTCTTAAAGTTATCCATATTATTGAGACAAGTATTTAAATTGAAATATCGTATATAATATATATATATATATATATATATATATATATATATATATATATATATATATATATATATATATATAGTGATTAAAACAAGTGGTTAATGATAGGTTCCACCACTTCTGGTAACAAATCCTGCATAAATAACTTCTGCGGACATCATTTACAGCATGTTCGGCGATGAAGTCAAGGTCAGGAACCGAGGTTGAAATGTGGTGTTGAAGTTATAGAGACACGTGGTTGAGCGTGCAATGAGGTGACAAAGGATACAGAAAACTAAAGAGATATTATGATTAATAAGATAATGACAGCAAGGTTATAAAAGGTCCAGAAGATTATTTCTCTAGATTCTCAAGTAATAATTTAGACCAATAATTAATTTACCAAAATAATGTTATATATAATGGAGCAAAAATAATTTGTGAGAGATCCAAATTATCAAGGATTACGAAGCAAGTCATGATGGTATAATCAGTAGCTGTAGATTGAGAACGCCAATCTGTACAGTAACTAATACTAGTTATCTAAACGTTAGTGTTGATGGGAAGGAAAATTATTACTGTCATCGATTTATATTCGAATGTTTCCGGAGGGTTATTAAAAAATGGACTTGTGATCGATCATACCAACGATATAAAAATCGATAACTATTTCGATAGTTTACGAGCTGTCACGCAGAGTCAGGATTCTCTATGTGGTGGTACTGGGAAATATTCAAAAATTGCAAGATCAGTTGTATGTGCAAATGTAGATATAGACGAAGAAATACTATTTCCATCAATGAACGCAGTTTGCAGATATTTTGATATTCACCTACGTTCGGTACAATATGTCTCAAATGATATTTGAAAATCCGCTTTTTCAAACAAATATAAACGAAAAAATATATTTCAATATAGCTAGAGTAAATCTATCTACGGTAGTTACCTCGATTACATTTATTGACTTGTTTTATGTCAAATATTCAGTAATAAATCAACTGTAATGTGCTTGAAATATCCATATGTATACTACTTTTCTTCATATCATACATGAAATTGAAGGGATTAGACAACTTTCTGAATATTCTAACAGTTCATTTCGCTTAGAAAATTCACTGCAGGAATGTTTATGAGAGAATTTGTGAAGCCCCCAAATAAACAGTTGCGTGGATGTATTGGTTCTAAATATCATGCGATAACCCCACAGGGATATTCAGGAAGAATGGCCGGCAAAAACAAACGGTCATAAGGTGCCGACAAAGACAAAAAAAGTCTCAAAGAAGGTCCTTATGAAAGACACAAAAGTCAAACAAGGGACCCCATGATGAATAACCACTCATCATGCTTCTGTTTATTTTACTAATTTTAAGATATATGTATTATATAATGAATTATGCAAATATTAACGATATAATTTCTGCTATTACAAATGTAAATACTGAAGGAATACAACTATCTGATAAACTTAATCCTGAAAAAAATCTTTCCGATTTGAAATAATTACAAGAGCTTAAAATCCGGAGATAGATAAACTCTACAATTAGAAAGAAAATGTATTAAGGCAGTCTACGCATCATTAGTGGAAGATATAGAATTAAAGAGAATTGTACCTCTTTTTAACACAGTGAAAATCCTATCAGAAATAGAAAAATATAATAAATACTATTTTTTTCAGTGCAAAAGCCTACATAATAATATTATTATTATTCTGAATAAGACATATTTTATTATAATTCATGATTTATACATTCTGATAGGGTATTTGGCACTCAAAATCGAGAAACCCATCCGATTTACACATTCTGAAAGGGTATTTGGCACTCAAAATCGAGAAACCCTTCTGATTTCACATTCTGATAGGGTATTTGGAACTCAAAATCGAGAAACCCTTCCGATTTACACATTCTCATAGGGTATTTGTTACTCAAAATCGAAAAACCCATCCGATTTGCACATTCTGATAGGGTATTTGGCACTCAAAATCGAGAAACCCATCCGATTTACACATTCTGATAGGGTATTTGGGACTTAAAGTCGAGAAACCCATCCGATTTACACATTCTGATAGGATATTTGGCACCAAAATTGCAAGGGCAAGATGATTGTGCTGAACTAAGCCATGTTAGACAGTTCAAAATGAACGACTCCGTTTGTGAACGGAAAATAATTTTCATATTTGAGATAGGCAGAAAATGGATAGATAGATCGATATACTTATGGTACACGTCATCGTAAGCAACATGTTGTTAGCACAGACTGCTACATATTTCTCAATATAATCATGCCATAGTAAAACGTGAGCAAATATAATTATTGTGTTTAAATATAATAATATTTTTGTTCATTTCGAACCACCATAAAATAACGTTGTAGCTATGATCGTGCGTGTTAATGTTTCTGGTTGGGTCATACATATTTGTACGAGACACACATTTTAATTTGAGTAACGTTAACAAGGTTAGTGAAGCACATGCTTAAACCATTGTGCGACTGTAAGTCATCAAGCTGCTGAGATTTGAAAAGTTGAAATGATGTGCAATACGGGTTGTTACGTCTATTTGATTTAAATCATTTTTTTTTATTGTCAGATCCAAATTTGTCATTTTGGGTTTTAAAATTCATTAATTGGGAAATTATTCTAGAAAAATCTCTATGACTATACTTTATCTGTAAACAAGTTTTTGTTCTTGGCTTGTTGACCTAATTTCTGACCCTGCTTCAGACAGTGTCAACAAGTTTCTAAAACGATTGGCTAAAATCCAAAGACATATTTCTAGATCATTCTATTAGTATGTGACTTAGTGAAGGTAGCTCTTTATATGACCTTCCATGAACTTCCATAAAATCACGTGATCCCTGGTTTAAGTAAAAAAACAGGTATATAAATTATTGTTTGGAATAGAACAATTCAGTAGAATCTGGGCTTTTAAGTTAATAGTTGTTTTGAGTTATATTGTAATTTGTGTCAATTCTTTGAAGCAAGAGGTTTTATTTTATTTGGAGGAGAACATGAACTCATAATTTCATTTGGATGATTATAAAACAAGAACTGCATCACGTGACATCGTCAGCCATTTTGGATTGCATCGTCAAGATTCGAACCTGGAACTATTAGAACATTTATTTATCAGGACTCTTGCAATTTCATTAGTGGATTATTTTTGTGAATTCTATATTGGGTTAATGTTGGATTTGATTCTCTAAAACCGTAAGTTTATTTATTTATGAAAATAATTGTACTTAATAAAGTCATTGTTAAAGTTTTACAAGCTTGTTAGTTTTCACTCTTTCTGTGTTGCTGCTTATTTGCGCCTAAGCATGTAACAGGGTTTAAAATGCTAAAACAATACTATCGACACTATACTGAACTAATTGACGACATACATGGATAAAAACCTAACGTTGCAAAGAAACGTTTGAGTGAGAAGCAAGCCATAAGCTTCATTCCTCCGATTATATATATATATATATATATATATATATATATATATATATATATAACAAAACTATTACATCATACATTTCATATTCTACCATAAACAAATACATTCAGGCTTTTATTTGAAATGGTTTAGTTTCGTAAAGATTCTAGGCATTTAGTTTGTGATCTCCTTTATTTGGAACGGTTTAATTGTCTAAATTTTATAACGTTTTGACTTTGCATTTTTGGAATGTACCTTGAACAAATTAAATGTTAGCTTTCTAAATATTCATGTGATATCAAGCATCCAATACCAAATTCTTTAATTCAATTATTAACATAAATGATGAATTATGGGTACCCAGAATTACAATGTTTGATAAGAAACATCTATATTTTAGATTAACTTAACATTATTTGCTAACGTAAATACACTAGTTATTCTACATTTTGAAAGATGGCACACTCGTATATGTATACCTATATACAGTATGTACATGCTTGTAAGACAAAACATACTGCAATAACATATCTCAGTCAATATTGTATGCTCAACTGATGATTCCAAAATCCAGGTACTTGGTGGATGCGTTCATGTATGCCCTATTTAGCAACACACACACACACACACACACACACACACACACACACACACACACACTTCTATACATATCCAGGCTTTTATTTTAATGTATTTAAACAAAAAAGGAGACCTTGGGACAACCGGGTTAGCTACTGTCCAGGACAACAGCGACAGAAGCTCATTCAGCCCTGTAACCCCTCTCATTAACCCGTTAGCAGCGAGGATATGTCTTACAATCGCATTGGGCATCTATAACTGTGCACACGACCTTTGAAGCAAGTTGAGTTCCTTATCTTTCCCTAATCTCCAAATTATGCATACCTCATTGAAAGGAATGTTTATCGCCAAATCGCTTAGAGGGTTTTGGCAACTTTGAACATATAAGTATGTATAGTTTGGTGTGACCGTTTATTCGATAACAAATAATGTATAGTATGTACGAGCTCTAAAATACCCGTCTGCCAACCCACAAAAATAAAAAAATCAATCGTAATAAAAATGCAGGCACATAAACTTTAGTATTGCACACGCAAAACTAGAAAATAGATATAATAGAAAAATTGTGATTAGATATGATATTCCAAATTATCAGAATGATAAAATTGTCTAACATTCAAGGATAGTCAGTAATAACTTTCTACAATCTTATACAAGTTCTAAATCCATTGTAGCTAAGTTTACTTCATCTATTTCTGTTTTCACAGAATATTAGTAAAAGATATATATTTTTCTACAGTGATTAACATTGTATACTTACATGAACAGATCATATTCTGGGTTACTGTGGTAAAACTGGCTGCTAAACGTGACACTCATAAAACATGAGATCGAGAGAACGAGTCTGTATATCCATCTTATAGAACTTGATGTCCGAATATCACAGTTTTATTACAATAATACTGTTTAATGAATTCTTTCATATAAATTATTAATATGCATATGACTTCAAATCAGCATTCACTGATGTTTTTGTCTTTATTATAATTTCCCAAATGAGACTATGACAGTACTTTCAGTTCGTATTTGTTGTTCACTTATAGCGATGTAACTCATCTGCTTGGAATTCCCTTATCAAACTCTCCTTCCAAATGACGAATAATAATCCGTTACGTCACCATTTAAAGTTACTTAAAAAAAAGTGAACAGTTTACAGGCATAATATAAAATAGCGGTTTTTGAATCCATTTCTCTGTGCATCATACTAAGAGGGCTGAGATGCACCCATGATTTTAACCGTAAAGATAGTTGAACTCATGAAATTAAATTTCAAGCAGCGAATAATTAATGTACTGTAGAAAATTTAAATCTCAACACTAAATAATCTGTATATATAATAATAATAATAATAATAATAATAATAATAATAATAATAATAATAATAGTAATACAAAAATAATATTATTTTTAGCAGCATAAACCATAGGCTAAATTTACGTATACTAAAATATGGTACAACCGTAAAACATACAAATCTGAGGATTAGCAATGACTCTCAGATTTGTTAAGATTTCGCAAGATAAACATCAAACTATTGTTGAATAACAACAGTATTACTCTCTGGATTATAGTATAAAACAAACTGTTATTTGCATTACAACGAAGGAATGAAGGGAAAGTACGCCTTACCGATATTATTATACATGCAACATTTAACAGCATTTTTTATTATCGGATTTTTTTTGGTACTATCTTATTTTAACATAAAAAATTTATATCAGGATCCATTGTCTCCCCTTATACAAAAAAAAACCAAAACAATAGGAAGACATTGTATTTATTTTCACAGTATATATCTCTTTTTGGGACCGGCCGGTCGCCAACATAAAGATTGTATGCGACGCAACATTATAACTGTATCACACGTATGCTACTCGAAATTCCCGTCTGTCATTTCATAACTTGCAGCTTAATATCTCTGCCAAAAGCATCTGACGATAAACGTATCGAAAGAGTATCTTGAAATGATGCATTCATTTAAAATGATGCATCATTTCAAGATAATCTTTTGATATCGTCAGATGTTTTGGCAAAGATTTGAAACCGTTAGATTAGTTAGTATATATCTGTCTCCAATGTGTCAAAGGTGTCCAAACGTCTTTCGAGTTGCAACGCTAGGGAATTATATAAAATTGCAACACTAAAATAGGGTATTTTTCTCTTAAAATATGTACCCTAATTCAATGTAGTTTCCGTGACTGTATTAATAAACCTATACACGGGTTAAATTGATTTTACAAACAATATTGAAGATGACGTTTAGGTCTTTAATAATAACGTGATATTTAGTGACGTGTGTGCAAGCAAATATGCATTTGTTTATGTTTACAATAAAAACCTTTATTAAATTTATTCATTCTATGTGAACCTTAAATTGCCCAATAAGCACATACGACCATTGTACAAAGAGAAATAATCTACACACGTTTCAGTATGAAATAATCACATGCACACTCGACCATTTTAAGGGACTAAAATACATGTACGAAGATAACGCGTACACCAGAATGTCGAATAAATCATGACGATATTATTGTGTGCCCATCACCGCCATAGTCAGGTACGTTCCGCCAGACATGTAGATGATTGACGGTGGGCCGAGCTCTATACGCCATATTCAGTCACACATTTCTGGCCTGGAACTCGAAAGATAAATACTATATTCATTTCAATGGAATATTTGTGCCACGTCACGTATTGTATTATGCTAGTTGGATGTAAACATTAAGAATTCATATCATGCAAAGAAACAAATAACGCAATGCATATGAAAAGTCCGTCACATGGACATGATTCCTAATGTAGGGAAAATCTGAAAAATGAACGTCACTAACTTCAAGAAAAGTAACAATGTTCTTACACATTATAATAATAACACAGGTACACAATGACGTCGACAACGTAGATAGTACAATTATAAGGAAAGCTTTTGTGTTGTTTTTTTTTTTTAAAACTGAACAATTTAATTTCAGGATGAAATAAGTACAAATAGGCGTGAAACAAATGTTACATTCAGCAAACAAGAGAGAGAGAGAGAGAGAGAGAGAGAGAGAGAGAGAGAGAGAGAGAGAGAGAGAGAGAGAGAGAGAGATCAGAATTATATAACTAGGCAGATAGTATACCGTCAATACCGTATTTTCGCGCATATAACGCGCGCGTTTTTACAATCAGTGCAACCCCCCGGCGCGATATGTGCGTATGCGCGTTATCCCAGTTTTTTTTTACATCCAAAAGCGCATCGATGAATTTCGAGCACCTACCCGAATAAACCGGTGATAATTAATAAAAGATTTATTTGATACACATACAATATAAATGAGGTCTTTTTTCAAATCTTTAAGTAGAAAATAAATGATTCAAGTTGACACCGTGTTGCGCCGTCTGTACGTTATTGTATGTAATGAATATACTTTATTCCCACGAGGCATACACTAACTTTCATTATAAGACTATATTTCTTGTAATTTCTATGTAGGACAGAAACCGATAATCGGTTTAAAATCGGATTTCTACAAACGATAAATCAGTTTAGGAAACAAAAACGATCTTAACATCCCTATACTGGCATGCGTGCATTTCAGCTGGAAATTAGCGGAAACCAGTAAATACACATAGTTTTACAGCAGCTGCTATTTTGCCTCTGTTTACGCGAAAAATATTAGGACGTTGCATTTAAGACTGTACCAGTAATACCGGTATTTATTACGAGCAGAAAAAGATAAAGGCGCCGGCATTAAATCCCTGTATGGTGAGCGAGAGACGATAAACAGCCCCGTAACGCGTATCAGATGAGGCACCTCTGGCAATTCTGTGCTCCGGCAGGCCTGTGTTGGTTACCGCGCGGTATATGCATAGGCGCGCAATCCAAAATATTTTGTACACAAAGACGGAATTTCTGCGCGTTATCTGCGTGTGCGCGTTATACAGGTAGGAGCGTTATATGCACGAAATTCTGTATGTTACAATATTTCATATCATCATGCTATGTCAAATGTAAACTAGTGATATACATATGACTTCACATCACAATTAGCTGTTGCCTTTGAGATAATTATACTTTCACTATTGGCACCGAATAGGGACGTTCACGAAATAAGAAAGTAATATTTACATGCGTAGATTCAGTCATAGTGGACACGTTTCCAATGGAATACGTCAAGAGTTACATCCTGACGGAAAATTAAATTTGTTTGCAAGTTGTGGTCAGAAACTAAACAAAATTGTGCGTCACTACTGTGAAGAGTAGAACGCACGCGAGATTTTTTCATTATCCATTGATAAATTTATATATGTATTTGAAACAAAATTTGCAGTTGAAGAAATGCCTCGTTCTCATTTTAGATAATAATCGACTGACTATTTTATATCGAAAATATCTCCATCGGACTTATCTGATCATAAATGAGATCTGAACAGACATATGTGTCGTACAGGTAAATTGCAATGATGTAGGCAGCCTAAGTGTCCGCCATAACTTATTCTATTGCGTGCAAGTGCAATTGATGATTATGCAGAAATTGACCTAGCGATTCACGTCAGAGATGTACTAGTTGTATCGTCACCGTTGTTTTGAAAAGTTATCCATCCAGTGCATAATACGACCATAGTCATCGATCATTCGATCATTACTTGCAACGACTATATATATTTATTTTAAATTATGAATTATTCACGAATTACTTTAAATTCTTGCAATCAAGTTCCGGAAAAGTGTACGAAAGGTATGACAAGAATTTACTAATAAGATGCCAACAGATCTTATGGAAATAGTTTGATCTATTTTTCAACAATATGAAATCATCTAATCATGCCATGGTCACAAAGGATTAGAATAAATGAATGTAACAAAATTTACATCAATAATATTAAAGATATAGTTGCAGGTGATGACAGATGCTACTTTTATAATGCATTACAAAGTAAGAATGGATAGAAAACATAATTTTTAGTCATATGTCAATGATAACTACTAACACAATAGGAGAGATTGGTTAGCAAAAGGCTAATGGAGTAAACCCTATAAGTAAATCCGGAGTGGAAACCCTAAGGCAGCCGGGTGATGTACTACATCTCGTTCTGGCAACTCCTTGATTTGGAGAGTGATGGGCTCCACCAAACAGCACACTGATAATTTCTGGACAAATCTAAAACTATCACACCGGATCGGTCGTCGACCTGGTCAGCAATGACCGCACCTGTCCTTGTCCAACAGGACGGTGGTGACAAGTGAGCTACTAGAACTTTGCATAAAAGCAGAGCGAGAGACAGCATAGACATCGCCAACTGAAACATCAGAAACTTGGCGCAAACTGAAAGACTCTAAGAGTTGACACATGAGCTGGAAAGTTACACATGGCATATTCTGGGACTATATGAACTTAGATAGAAAGCCCTAGGAGAACACCAAACTGAAAATTGGCATAGATGATACTATTTGCAGAGTTCGACAAGTCCATAATGGAGAAGATGTTCTGGTAAACAAAGCCATCAAGGGATCTCTGCTTGAATGCCGCTTAATATCTAGCAGAATCATTTCCATTCGTCCAAAAGTATCACCCGTTAACATTACAATTATCCAAGTCTATGTTCCAACTACCGACCATGATGATGAAGAAATAGAGGATTTTTCAAACAAACTCCAGGGTATTCTAAATATGGTCATTAAAATAGATATCATCAATAAAAGGAAACTGGAATGCCAAAATTGGCAAAGATGCTCTAAAATACTGGGGAAATCGGTGTGGGCCTTTTTGCAATGAGTTTACAGATGAATGAGGAAGAAAGGCTGCTCGAGTTTGCAAGCTACACCACATTGGTACTAGCCAACACCCTGTGTCAACAGTAAACTTCATGATGCTGGAGATGGCACGCACCAAACTGAACCCATCATAACCAGATCAGCTACATACTGGTTCAAAACCGTTACCGATCTGGCATAAATAGAGCAAAAGCAATGACGTTCGCATGTGCTGATGTTGCTAGTGATCATGACCAGGTGATTATGAACTTCCGAGTAAGGATAGAGAAAATGAACAAGCCAATGAACATCAGGATCAAATTCAGCCTTGAACAAGTAAAAGACCCTAACATCTGCAAGTCATTCCAGTGCACAATTGGAGAACAATGTGCTCCTCTACTTGCGATTGATGCTGATGTTAAAGTGATGACAGACACTTTCAACACAGCCTCGACAGCAGCCACCAAGGACATCATTGGCCTCCATGGCCCCAAAACAACCTGGGTTACAGAAGAGATTTTGAAGTTATGTGATGCCCGAAGAGTCCTAAAACATTGTACAAACAACAGGGGCAATGGAGTACCGAGTAATAAACAATAATATCAGAACAAAACTTAAAAGAAAGCAAAGGAAGATTAGATTCGACAAAAGAGTACAGCAAGAGCAATCTGATCAAGAATAACAGCAAATAAAAGGCATTCCAAATTGTAAAGTACTAACTAGACAGAAACAATCATTAGTAACATTGAAGACGAAAAGGGAAAATGCCTCACAGAAGCGAGTGACATTCATTGCATAAAGATGGACTGAGTATTGCAAAGAACTTTACAACCATCAGTCCACAGGAGACCTAGAGGTGTTTGAAGTTACACACTCCTCAAAGTATGATCATTTCCCCATTTTCAAGGAAGAGATGGAGTCAGCAATAATAGCACTTAAAGATGGGAAGTCAGATTGAATAGGCAACATCACCCACCTGAACTTATCAAGAATGGGGAGAATAGTGATAGAGCTACTAACCAGGTGAACGGCCAACACAATGGAGGCAACCACTGGTCATTAGAATCCCAATCAGATGCAATCTCCAGCTGAGCCACAATTACAGAATTATCAGTTTGATCAGCTATGCTAGTAAAATGATGCTAAAGATCGTCTTGAACAGATTGAAACCACAAGCAGAAGCAGAAGACATAATCGATGAAGAACAAATATTCAATTCCAAGGTTCTATGTGAAAATTACTCACAACATCAACATGACATCTATCATGTGTTCATAGATTGAAAAAAGGCCTTTGATAGAGTGTGTCATGAGGCATTCTGGGCCACAAGGAAGAAGTACAACATGGGCCAAAAGTTGTAACATACCATCAAGCAGCTATACACCAAGGCTATCAATGGAATAATTGCCCATGGGTCTGTGTGGGACTGCTTCCAGACAACAGTTGGAGTACTACAAGGCTATCTCCTGTCACCGACACTTTTCAACATCTACTTAGAACGCATCATGAGCCAAGCCCTGGAAAACCACTTTGGGACGGTCAGAATCGGATGGCGTGACATCACCAACCTCCGCTGTAAAGTCGACATTGATGGGCTGACAGACAGTGAAGACGAGCTTGCCACCTTAGCGAAGAACCTGGATGAAACATCTTCGAAATTTGAGATGGAGATAAGTGCTGAGAAGACAAAGCCGATGACAAATAGTGGCAAAGCAATTTCTGTCAAAATTAAAGTCAGATGACAGGAACTGGAACAGCCAATTCAAATATATTTGTTCAACAACCACCGAAGTGGGATCGAGAGCAGACGTTTTGTCTCGAACAGCACAAACATCAGCAGTTATGTCAAAGCTAAGACTAATCTGGAGAGACAAGAATATCTGTCTGAAAACTGTAATCAAACCATTGAGAGCACTATTCATCTGAATCTTTTTCTATTAATCTGAGACGTTGACTGCAGAATTACAAAGAAGAATCCAGTCACTTGACATGAGATGCTAAAGAACCATCCTTGCCATCTCTTAAATGGAGCACATCACAAACTGAGAATTGCGTAATACCATCAGGCTCAAAGAAGGTCAATATAAGGACCTCCTCACCACCATCAGAAAGCGAAATCTGAAATATTATGACCATGCCCCTAACGCCAACTGTCTATCCGCAACAGTCCTGCAGGGCAGCGTCCAGGGTGGCATAACGAGAGGTAGACAGAGAAAGAAGTGGACTGACAACATCATATAATGGACCAGGAATATTTTTGCGGAGACACGGGTATTGGTACATAATCGAGACAAGTGGAGAGAACTGGTTATATATTTAACAACACAGCGCCTCGACGAAAGCACTAGGTTAAGACACTGATGATGATGATGAGAATGATGATGATGATAAAAATGTATATCATTTATAGATTGATATAACATTTGTTAAAATAAAAATATAATTGATCGTTGGTTAAGTACTTATTATATATGGAAAAAAACACCTGTAATTAAATCTATAACGTTATGTCAACGTATTCACTTTATTAAATATCTGCATGGTCCACGATTAATTATAACAGGGAAACTTTTTTCTTCTTTATTTTTTAAACATTTAGATAAAATTCATGGCCGTCCCATAATAAACGGCATGTGATTAATCACGAGTATAAGCACAGAGTTCTAAATATCAAGAGTTTTTAAAGCATCGGAAATATCATGGATGAAGACGAACATGCGTGAAATGTGTTTCTCTCTATACACGTAAAAGTGAGTGGGCACAATTTAGGCTCTGGCAGTAGTATTTATACATTTAATATTGTCGACAAGCCAGTACCTATGCAAGGAGATTGGTCTGCAGTCTCCTTACATTAAAAGTCGGTGTCCATCAATATCGACGTCTATTTCCTGACAGAAACATGGTTCAAAATATCCGGCGATGTGCCCAAGAGCGCACATTTAAACACCACCGGCTACTCCATCAAGTCGTTTTCTGCCACTCTCGGAGAGGTGGAATTGCCGTCATGGAAAAATATTCCATGATAAAATGTCTTAAAACAACTCAACTTCCAATTTCTGCCACACATCGCTTGAACTAATCCAAATAACACTCACACTGGAACAAAGGTCAGTCCATTTGTTTTCTGCCTCTACTGCTCTCCTCCTAGTGGATAAAACAAGCTGCCTGAATCTCTCTTTTTGGAGCAGTTTCCGAATCTTATGGAATATGGAACTTTGATAGGTGGTAATAAACCTGATTATTCCTGGAGATTTGAACTTTCACCTTGACTGTCCAGGAAACGCATACACATCAGAACTCCTAGAATCCATATCAGGTTTACAACCTTTAAAGTGTCAGTTAACCAATACACATGGTCACATTTTAAAATGGATTCTTCATAGACTGATGATAATATTTTACGGTCCACTCTTGTATGCCACGAACTGGCATCAGATCATCTCTCCATTATATGCCAATTGGATCTAACAGTCCTTAATCCTCCACTAACACAATAATGTCAAGTAACAAATGTACATCATTTCCAACTGCCAACACTCAAGTAGACCTTCCGAACCTGTTTGCAAATTTCTTCCTAGACAAGGTTCAAAACATTAGAATGAAGCTTGACAACACAATTTTAATTGATACGTCGTCATCATACAGTTGCGATACATAATTTCCACGACTACAGTTAGCAGCATTTATAAATATCGGTATTGATTTAGTCGGACAATCGTGATGAAGAGTGCACCAAAGTCATTTAAAATTGATCCAATTCCAAGATCAATGCTGAGTGCGTTGATCAGTTTTTCCCCTTACTAGCATATGTTATTAATACCTCATTCTTATCCAGAGAATTCCCATCATTTGTCAAAACAGCACTTATGAAGACTCTGCTAAAGAATTCAACACTCGACCATAACGATTACAAGAACTACTACCCAGTTTTTCATCACATGTTCATATACACAATTTTAGAGGAAAGTATTCTAACCCAACTTGTTTCTTCTCTGAATTCAAGCAGTCCTTTTAGTAATGTACAGTACTACTCTTCTGAAAGTAGTTAATGACATTCTCTTAGCTTTGGATAGCGGAAGCATTCCAGTCTCGGCCTACTTGATTTGTCTACAGCATTTGACAAAATAGACCATGATATATTAATTCACTGTGCCCCAGCATGTATTTTGCATTCAGAATATAGCCGTACATTGGTTCAAGTCCTACTTAGTGAACAGGACACAAATTGTATCTGCAAATGGAATACATTCCAGCCCAGTTTATCTATGTTGTGGTGTTCCACATACTTCTGTTCTCGGGCCAGTTCTCTTAATTCTATAAACGCAGATGCCCTCAAGTGTCAAAGATAATCATCCAGTGCCTTACCATTTGAATGCTGATGACACCCAAATCTACAAATCTAGCCACCCAACTGAAGTTAAAGATACCATCCAAGGCGTAGAGAGGTACATTTCTGATGTGAAACATCATGGATGACATGTAACAAGCTGCTGATGAATGATGCTAACCTTGAGGCTATTCTGATCACAACACAAGGAGATTCTCATTCACATCCTTTACCTCGAACAATAGATATCAACAAACCAACACTAAATTCACACAGTCAGGATGAAACCTAGGTGTTACTCTCGACAGTACTCTCACATTACACCAACATATCATGCACATATGCAGGGCTACATTTCTTGAGCTGAGACGCATCAGCTCCATTCGCAAATATCTTTCATTTGATGCCACTCAAACAGTTGTGTGTTCATTAGTACTTTCAATACTAGACTATTGTAACTTAATTCTGTCTGGTTCGTCTCAATATCTACTCCAGAAACAACAAAAAGTTCAAAACAGATGCTCGTGTCATCTTTAGAGTACCCCGAGTAGAGCACACCTCCCCGCTGCTCTGTACCATACACTGGCGATCCATTCGATCCAGATTGAAACACATTGTTTTTTCTCTCTACTACGTTTTACCGACCGCCTCCAGTCCAACATATCTACCGGACCTCACCCATGTGTATACACTAGCAAGATACTTACGCTCCTCTTCTGACAATCGTATAATCAATCATTCCCACTATGAAAACGAAGTCATATGGACAACGTTCTCTTACATACCAAGGCCCAGCAACGTAGAATGAATTGCCCATTGAAATTAGACACATAGATACTGTGATCCCCTTCATGAGTGCTCTTAAAACTTACTTTTGTCAACTGCAAGAACAAACGTAAAAACAAAATATTGTTTCCTACTATTTTCAGCATTTTTATGTTATCAAATTTCATGGTAATTTGGTGGTTTTTTTGTAACGATATCATTATAGACGTTGTTACGTGCTTAGGCTCGAATAAAGAGTAACATAGAAAGAGTGAAATAACAAGCTTGTAAAAACTTAATACACAATTTATTGAGCACAAATATTTTCAGCAAAGAAAAATGAACTTACGGTTTTAAGAATCAATTCCAAAATTAATCCAAAAATAATTCAAAATATTATCCACTAGAGAAATTGCAAAAGTCCTGGTAATTAAATGTCCAAATAATTCCAACTTCGAATCCCAGCGAAGTATCCAAAATGGGAGACTCTGTCACGTGATGAAGTCAGTTCTTTGTAATAAAATGCTATGAGCACAATTCTTTTCCAGATAAATAACAAACTAAATCTTCTTGATCCCAAACGAAATGAAAAAAATTCCAATGCAAGGTAATTTAAAATAACTCAAAACGACACAACTTAATATTCCAACAGCCCACGTTCTACTAAATAGTTCGCTCCAAAACATAATTTATATACCTGTTTTTACGTAAACAAGAAAGGGGTCACATGATCTTCTAGAATCTTTTAGAACAAATTTACGTCCAAAAAATCACGTACACACCGTATGACCCAACTAAAAATAGAAAGATGTTTATAGCAAAGCTCTTTAATGTCCTTGGAATCAACCAATCATTTTAAAAGCTTGTTTACAACTCTGAAGCCAGGTCAGAAATGAGGTCAACACCTGGTGTTTATTTGTAAAGTACAAGTCATCCCACTTTTTAAAAAAATATCTCCCAATGAATGAATGTTAAACTTTAAATGTCAAATTTGAATCTGACAAACAAACAATAAAAATTATTGACTTACATCAAATATACGTAACAATGTTGTAAAACACTAAGATCTTCTAAAAATTAGGCGTTATACAAAGTCCTCATTTTATCATTATTATTATTATTATTAGTAGTAGTAGTAGTAGTAGTAGTAATAGTAGTAGTAGTAGTAGTAACTTATTTATTTATTTCCTGTCAGATTCCAAAAACAAATAAACTGTTATTGTCACATGTATATATATATATATATACATATATATATATATATATATATATATATATATATATATATATATATATATATATATATATATATATATAAGATAATAACGATACAGATGCCTAGCTTTTAATGCTCAAACAAAACTCTATAAACAATCTAGGTACTATTTTTGTTAGTCAAGTGATGATGTGATGATGCTAAGAAAGAACCACATTACATTACCTGAGTCATACTTTAGGACTTTTCAATATGATGATAGTTAGGCTACATGCACAACGCGAGATTTGAATATGATTATAGTTAGGCTACATACACAACGCGAGATTTGAATATGATTATAGTTAGGCTACATGCACAACGCGAGATTTGAATATGATTGTAGTTAGGCTACATGCACTACGCGACATTTGAATATGATTATAGTTAGGCTACATGCACTACGCGACAGTTGAATATGATTATAGTTAGGCTACATGCACTACACGACAGTTGAATATGATTATAGTTAGGCTACATGCACAACGCGACAGTTGAATATGATTATAGTTAGGCTACATGCACTACACGACAGTTGAATATGATTATAGTTAAGCTACATGCATAACGCGACATATGAATATGATTGTAGTTAGGCTACATACACAACGCGACATTTGAATATGATTATAGTTAGGCTACATGCACTACGCGACATTTGAATATGATTATAGTTAGGCTACATGCACAACACGACATTTGAATATGATTATAGTTAAGCTACATGCATAACGCGACATATGAATATGATTGTAGTTAGGCTACATACACAACGCGACATTTGAATATGATTATAGTTAGGCTACATGCACAACGCGACATTTGAATATGATTATAGTTAGGCTACATGCACAACGCGACATTTGAATATGATTATAGTTAGGCTACATGCACAACGCGACATTTGAATATGATTATAGTTAGGCTACATGCACTACACGACAGTTGAATATGATTATAGTTAGGCTACATGCACAACGCGACAGTTGAATATGATTATAGTTAGGCTACATGCACTACGCGACAGTTGAATATGATTATAGTTAGGCTACATGCACAACGCGACATTTGAATATGATTATAGTTAGGCTACATGCATAACGCGACATATGAATATGATTGTAGTTAGGCTACATGCACTACGCGACAGTTGAATATGATTGTAGTTAAGCTACATGCATAACGCGACATATGAATATGATTGTAGTTAGGCTACATGCACTACGCGACAGTTGAATATGATTATAGTTAGGCTACATGCATAACGCGACATATGAATATGATTGTAGTTAAGCTACATGCATAACGCGACATATGAATATGATTGTAGTTAGGCTACATGCACTACGCGACAGTTGAATATGATTATAGTTAGGCGACATGCACTACGCGACATATGAATATGATTGTAGTTAGGCTACATGCACTACACGACAGTTGAATATGATTATAGTTAGGCTACATGCACTACGCGACATTTGAATATGAGTATAGGTTTCCTACATGCACTACGCGGTTTAAGATGTACGCACGTCCACGAACCTCCGTCTATTTTCTGTATTATCGTTCCATAATTTTGATTTCATGTAAGAGGAAGTTGTCATCTCTGTACTTCCTTAGCCCATACCTTGTTATGATTTTCAGCACACCTGTGTCATGGTTTGCCGCCCATCCATGTTTAATAAAAATACACAATATTATAGGTCGCACTCCTTAAAAGAATAAGCTATTTCCTAAACTCTGGCCAATTCTAGTTAAAAGCATCGCAAATTATTAATATTGTTCTGTATAAGTCCTTGCTCTCGAGTAAAATAATAGCTATCTCACACGTTGCATGTTTGACACTCTCACATAACGTATGTAGATATGATTGTACATGTAGAGGTTTCTGGTAGGGCTATTAGTTTCGGTATAAATAAACATACAAGGCAGAGGAGCATTAAACGTGAGCTTAATAAAGGTTAAAAAAAATGTGTATATTCTTTTTACAAAGTTGGCTGACAAAGAGAAGCCAGCGCAGATTCCTTTTTACCTGTATTATATTGAAGTATGAAAACAAAATGAAACAATGAAAAAGTTTGAAAGCGACACAATGTAGTCCGTCGTGCACGCACATCAATATAAGACTTAACAGTAAATTAGTTTTCAATACTTTTACCTTAATGTTCCCTATTAAAAGTATATAGTGTTTGATTGTTCGACAACAAGAAGGATGTACTTCGTCTTGTGCGAATAAATGTACGTCATTTCTGGTTTAACGTCCTCTAAAATTGAGGAGTTTGAGCTAAGGAGAAGTAACGTTGCATATGAGTAACTAAATTGTTATTTCTTCTTTACACTTGATAAGTTTTTTCTTCTTTTTGTGAGAGTATAACTACTTTTAATTAGGTAATGCAGATCTGATGTAAAAGGAAAAAAAAATGTATTATAGCCGGAATGTAATTATTATTTAATTAAAATATTTGCATACATTAATGAAATATGGGTACCAAGAATTCTGATGTTCAATGAGAAGAACCTATATATTTTGATATCCGCACATAATTATTTGATATACATACAGTGGCTATTGTTAAATATTAAAGGATGAAACACGCAAGTATGTATATAAATACTGTATATACTCGCTTTTAAGTCAAATCCTACTGAGATTATAAACAACATGACCCCTAGTCTATCATAGGATACAGCACAGGAAGTGTTGTTTTATGCAGCTGATAACTCGTATAGGCGATTATCTGGTGTATGCATTCGTCTACATATACATTTATTTCTCGAATGACCTGTAAGTCTGTCTTAAAAAGGAAAATTTCCTTCCTTGTATTAGTTTCGATTAACTTGTCAAAGCGAGTATGCCGCTCATATTTACATCCTGTTTCAGTACGATGACACCGAGCCCCTTGGAATTAAGTTACATAGTAGTACTTGTTCCTAATGTAAAAGTAATGTAATATAAATTAAAGGTTAATCAACAGAAAATGTATTTGTTTTAATTCTAGTAAAAGACTAGGTTATTATTTCAGATGCTCTGTACATAATGGGTCATTCAATGTTATGAATTCACAGTTGTTATATACCTCTAATTTACCACTTTACCCACCCAACCCACACACTCTAGGTTAAAAACATGAGGATTGAAGATTCGATGCAACATGTACAAATTGACGTACGAATTAGATTTAAGATTGGATAGTTATCGCCATATCAACTTATAGCTTCTCTAAGTGTTTGCAAGTTTTCACAAGAGGAGGTTGCGGTTTCGCAGTGATATGTACGTAGGATCTAGATAGATTAGCTCAATAAACGTGTACTTGATTACGAGATGAGATTCTAGATTGTTTTCAGTTCTGAAGGAATTATGTGGCTGATAAATTATTCATTTGAAAATACGTTTGGAATGTTTCATATGTCAATCGGGTAGAAATGTTTTCAATACAATGCAAATATCCTGACCTATAACTGACACATAGGTGAGTATCTGTATATCATTGTAACCATGTCATTATATATTCTTCGTAATGTGCGGCATATTTTACAGCCAAAACACAACCTTATACACATACACGCTTGAATCTGAAAATATACAAACATGAAAAATGAGGTCAAAGCACATCAACCACCAGGTTCGCTACGTCTAGGGTATCAGAGACAGTATCCGATACAGACTTGCCGGGTGCCACTCTCATTACCACGTTAGCAGTGAGGGTAGGTCGTGCAGTCGCATCGGATGCCTGTAACTGTGCACTGGACTTGTGAACTTGTTTAGTTGCATACCTTGCCTTGACCTCCCAATTATGAATATACCAATCTCTCATTTAAACAACTGTCTGTAGCGGAGTCGCGTAGAAGGTGTTGGCAAATTTGAATATATAATGCATTGTGTTTATCGAGAGTTTATTCCCTTGCAAGGTGACATTTTGTGAATATTTTTGGTATGACAAGAAAGATAACTGGATATAAGCGTACGTTTAGTCCTTCACACACACACACACACACACACACACACACACACACACACACACACACACACACCATATAAAAATAACAACAACAATCCTTATTATAAGCAAACTATGATTATGTTTGCGCGCTAAGCTTGAGAAAAACGAAGCAAATTCCTATTTATCACATTGCGTACATGGACAACCGTAATGTGCACACGGTTCGTAACTAAATAACCATAGTTTGGACAACGTGTGAGCTCAATTTACGGAACTACTTTTGCCAGCTACTAGGATACTGGATACTGATGATGGTTGTGGGCTCACTTCTAAAAAGAAAAGAAACAATTCCCTGGAACATTGTCAAATCGTATGTGCATGGATAGGCATGTCCCTATCTGACTGAACACCCAAAGTAATCCCAACATTAAATGAAAAATACCCACGTCCTCAAAACTTTTAGTTTTCATATGCTATAAACCCGCAACACTCTGACTACATCGAATGCTTCTGTGCTACCATCTAGCATCTTGTTGTTGTTGTTGTTGTCTTAGGGTTTAAAGCCATTTTCAGCACACGATAGGATAAACATATCGGGCAGTATTTAATGGTGGAGGAAGAACCTGGGACCCCCCTGAAAGAACCACCGACCCACGAGAATCTACTGATAATCTGCCTCACATACCCACATTGACCGAATTTGAGACTCGAACCCACGCGGATAGAGGTGAGATAATAATAATAATAAAGAAGACTTTGTATAGCGCCTAATCTTTAGAAACTCTAAGCGCTATACAACATCTATAATGATATGACTACACTACAGAAATACAAATAACAAAAACCATGAAATTAGAAAACATAAGAACACGCTGAAAACATATACGATACAAAACAGTATTAGGTCTCAAAGTTTGTTCCCGCATTCAAAAAATGTGAGCTTTAAGAGCACTCTTAAAAGGGACCACTGTGGTTTGTGTCTAATGTTAATGGCCAATTTGTGCCACGTTGTTGGGCCTTAGTTTACAGAAAAACGTTGTCCATATGACTTCGTTTTCATAATGAAAACAATGACTATACGATTGTCAGAAGAGTAGCGTAAGTATCTTGCTGGTGTGTGCACATGGGTCAGGCAGGATAGGTATGTTGGACTGGAGTCCGTCAGTGAAAAATAGCACAGAGAACAATATTGTGTTTAATTCTGTACCGAATGGATAGCCAGTGTAGGGTACAGAGCAGTGATGAGGTCTGATGGAGGTACTCTAAAGATGATCCGAGCAGCTGTGTTTTGAAGTTTCTGGAGAAGATATTGAGATGAACCAGACAAAACTGAATTAAAATAGTCCAGTCTTGAAAGTACTAATGAACACACAAGTGTTTTAGTGGCATCAACTGAAAGATATTTGCGAATGGAACTGATGCATCTCAGTTCAAGATAAGCAGCCTTGCATATGTTCATGACATGCTGCTGCAATGTGAGAATACTGTCAAGACTCTAGAGTAACACCTAGATTTTGTACTGACTTGGTGAATTTAATGTTGGTGTTGCTGATATTTATTGTATGAGCTAAAGGATGTGAATGAGAAAGTCTTTATGTTGTGATCAGAATGGCCTCAGTTTTATCATCCTTCATCTGCAGCTTGTTACGTGTCATCCATGATTTCACATCAGAAATGCACCTCTCTACTCCATGGATGGTAGCATCAACTTCTGTTGGGTGGATAGACGTGTATATATGGGTGTCATCAGCGTACAATTGGTGAGACACTGGGTGATGATATATGACATTTGAGAGCGGCTGATTGTATAGAATGAAGGGAACAGGTCCAAGAAGAGAAATTTGTAGAACACCACAACATAAATCAACTGGGCTGAAATGTATTCCATTTGCAGATACAATTTGTGTCCTATTCACTAAGTAGGACTTGAACCAATGTAAGGCTATATTCTGAATGCAAAATACATGCTGGAAAGGGTGAAGTAATATATCAAGGTCTATTGTGTCAAATGCTGCAGACAAATCAAGGAGGGTGAGGACTGTAATCTTTCCACAATCCAAAGCAGAGAGAATGTCATTAAATACTTTCAAAAGAGTAGTTTCAGTACCGTGGCAAGGGCGATATGCATACTGTACATTGCTAACAACACTGTTTGAATTCAATTGAGATACAAGTTGAGTTACAACAACTTGTTCTAAGATTTTTTTATATGAATGGGAGATTAGAAACTTGGCGGTAGTTCTTTAAATCGTAATGTTCAAGTGATGGTTTATTCAGCAGAGGCTTTTTGATGGCAGTTTTGAAACGTGATGGGAATTCCCCCAATGAAAGAGAAATATTAATAACATCAGTTAGTGAAGGCAATATTGGGTCTAAGCATTCAAGCAGCAGTGATGATGGAATTGGATCAAGTTCAAAAGACATTGGTGCAATCTTCATCACGATTGTCCGTACTAAATCAATAGAGACAGGTTCAAATGCGCCTAATGGTTGTCGCTGAAATTCTGTATCATAACTGTATTGTGACGAGTCAGTTGAAATGGTGTTGCCAAGCGAATCTCTAATGGTTTGTACGTTGTCACGGAAGAAATTTGCAAATAGGTCCGGATCGTCTACTGGAGAGAAGGTAGTTGGAAGTGGTGTACATTTGTTCCTTGACATTAGTTTGTTAGTTATCTCGAACAGCTCTTTACAGCTGGGACTTTCGTGATCTTAGTACTTTAGTGGAATCATTTTGCTAAATGGACTATGTTTGTTTTGTGACGTTCTACTTAGCGGCTTCATATAGTTATGTATGCATAGTGAATCTGGTGGAAAGCCAAAGCGATGTCTTTTAGCAGTGCGAAGCTGGTCCTTAACACTGTAATACCATGGAAAACACTTTTTTATTGATGCTCTGCATTTGCTGGCTGTGGCATGTTTTTCAAGCAATGAACACAGACAATTATCGAGTTGTTCTGCTGTAGGATGTAAGTTAGTTGTTAGGTTTTCTTGGATGTCATGCATTAATTTGGTTCTATTTATCATTCGGAAGTTTCTCTTAGTAGCAAATAAAGGTGGAAGGTTATTGACTGATACGTCGAGATGCGATATAATACAGAGGTGATCTGATGCAAGTTAGTGGGATGCTTGTTCGTGTGATACAAATATGGATTGCAGAATATTATCATCTATGAGCAAAACAAGTATAAAATGTGACCCAATTTATGGGTGGGATGGTTAACTGACTGTTTATGGTTGAAAACATGAATGGAATATAAGAGTTTTGCCGTGTATTAGTTTCCAGGACAGTCAAAGTGAAAGTTAAAATCTCAAAGAATAATTATGTTGCCACCTATCGAGTTGTCATAATCCAGAAGATTCGGAGACTGCTCCAAAAAGAGATATTCAGTCAGCTTGTTTTTCTACTAGGGGGATGGCGGAAGAGACAGAAAAAAAGGATGGACCTATGTTCTAGTGTGAGTGTTTTTTGGACTAGTTCAAACGATGTGTGACATAAATTGAAGTTTGTGTTGTACTTAAGGCTTTTTATCATGGAATTCTTTGTGATGACAGAAATTCCACCTCCACGAGAGTTTCGGGGGAACAACTTGATGGAGTATTCGGTGGGTGTTAAATCCGCACACTTGGGCTCATCGCCTGATGTTTTAAGCCATGGTCGTTGATAAACTTTACTATTTCTTTGCGCTTCTACGGTGATCCTACTGACTTTGAGTTGAATAATGCAATACGTGGTGGTATCCCTGGGACAGTTGACATAACGGATGACGATTTAAGATAAATTTGAACCAGGTTATCAAAATTAACGGCCGAAATTTTAAATTGTTTATCTGTTAGGGGCGAAAGAGAGATAACTGAAATTTTTCTTCCTGTTCTACGCCGGCCAGTTTTGAAATAACTGTTCTCTTTTCGCTTCCGCTTACATTTAAGTAATGATGAATGTAGTCCCAGTTTGTTTTGTCTTGAGCAGAATGCAATCTCAAGAGCCAAGGTGTGGTCATTTAATACAATTAATGAGGGTCCATCATAGCGCATTCGCGTTGACTAGCGATAACGTGATGGCAGTTTATTCAAAAGCAAATTACGTCCTAACAATGGAACAAGACAGCTGAAAAAAATTCGCATTGTTCTCGTTTCAAAACAAGGAGATGAAGAAACACATACCAACTGAACAGCCAATGCATGATGAAACACAATAATGTAGACAAAGATAGACAACAAGCACATATATAATGAAAAATAGCACACAAAAGAAAGAATCTTCGTCAAGCAGTTAAGCGATGGTAGCCATCTTTCCGGAAGTCCGGAGCTTCAGGAGATGGCAGTGATACGTAACGGAGAGCGCTTTGGATCACTCGGCCACTCGGGGACATTGGTAGCATCTCGTATGTTCGTATATAGTCTATATGTATTTAAAACACAACCTAAAACAAGAACAATTTATCTCACATATGTACATTTTCCTGCCAATTTATGACACAGCTTATATTAGATATATGCCGGTTGACATTTTAAATTTCAGTACTGTGATGTTATATGTCCACCATTCTATTAGGAACTATAATTTTAATTACTCACTTGAGAGAAAACCATTGGAAAGGGTAACCTAATAGTGTTGGTATTACATTTGAAAGGGTAACCTAATAATATTAGTATTACATTTGAAAGGGTAGCCTAATAGTGTTAGTATTACATTTGAAAGGGTAACCTAATAATATTAGTATTACATTTGAAAGGGTAGCCTAATAGTGTTGGTATTACATTTGAAAGGGTAACCTAATAATATTAGTATTACATTTTTAAGGGTACCTTAATAGTGTTGGTATTACATTTAAAAGGGTAACCTACTAATATTACTATTAGTATTACATTTGAAAGGGTAACCTAATAATATAGTATTACATTTGAAAAGGTAATTTAAAATATTAGTATTACATTTGAAAAGGTAACGAATAATATCAATATTACATTTGAAAGGGTAACCTACTAATATTAGTATTACATTTGAAAAGGCAACCTACTAATATCAATATGACATGAACGAAGCAATAAAACACTTAAGTACCTGTGATACGATTTTCACTTTGAGATTTACTATAAGATTTCAGAGTAAAATTTGTTTGTTTGGATTTAACTTAGTCTTTCTAAATATCCAGGTTTTCTGGTCCCTATATACAATTCACAGGTAGTCCCCTATGAATATACAAATTCAGACCGTTGGGGGCACGATAAGCTTGTCCTAGCCGGTCTGTGTCCCTGCACATATCCACCAGCGTAAAGGTAATATGGTCTACGGCAATGTCTTTATATATATATATATATATATATATATATATATATATATATATATATATATATATATATATATATATATATATATATATATATATATATATATATATAAAGAGACAGACAGACAGAGAGAGAGAGAGGGATAGTTAGATAGACGGATATTGAAAAATGATTATTAAATATGCATTTAATATATCATTTATGAACTTCGAAAACTGATCACGTAATAATAAATATAGTACGTTATATGCAAGGTTTTACATTTGTAATGGAATATATCAAACACTAAGCAAAATGAAGAATAAGAACCACAAAAAATCTCCATAATAAAGTTTCCTGAGCCCAAAACTATCAATAAACATACAAACTAGATAACTGATAATGACGCAGCAACTACAACAGTCGTCACTTTGCGCCTCGTGAGCGAATTACTTCGAGAAAATGTTGAATCAAATCTCCCATTGATCTATATCCTAAATTTAGTTTGTATAATATTAACATCCTATATTACATTTAGATGTATAAAATGATTCCAGTTCACTGGTCGTTAGAAATGGTTATTTAACTCGGAATATATTCGTCCCCTAGTACAGCATGAATATTCACTGTAACTCTAGCAACAGACGATATTTATATAATTTGTACAAGGAAAGATCCTTTTCGTCCCAAACAAAAATGGTTTCAACCTGTTTGTGTGATAGCTTATATTACAGATTGAATATCTGTACCCCATATAAATATTGAAAGAATAAATGGATATAACAAATCTTTGAGACGGGATATATATATATATATATATATATATATATATATATATATATATATATATATATATATATATATATATATATATATATATATATATATATATATATATATATATATATATATATATATATATATATATATATATATATATATATATATATTTATATATTTATATATATGATGTTATGGATCAGCCGCTGAAACCTCACCTGATCTTTTAAAAGCAAACATGTTGCCGCTCCGTTACTTTGCATAATATGATGATAGGTATGGCCAAACTGATCTTTTAGAAGTGCTTACCAATGTAAACATTTCACAAAAAAGTAAACTCTTATCCACGTAATTAATTGAGACAGACAAACGTTATTAAAAATTGCTCGATTCCACTTTGATCTAGGATTGATTTTCCCTTCAAATATAATATAGATAACATGACATTTTGAATGAGTACCAATTACAGCAACGGCTGTATCTACTTGACAGTATTCTAGATAGCTTACACATAGCGACGTAAACCAGCCTGTTTGTGGGACAGAACATCCACCGCTGCTTCATGTATAAGTGCATAAATAATTTTCAATTCACGTTTATTTTCATTTTATGAAAACAATTTGTAGGTGAAGATTGAGCTGAAGGGGCAATAAGCTTAAAGGTCACTTGTGAGGCACGATGTAGCTATGGTACACATTTAGTCTAGACTTGAAATCACTATCGCACACTTAAGTGAATTCGAAAATTACAAGAATGTTTCTGATTTGTTGGTGCATTACGTTATCCCATGCATGAAGAAAAATCATCCGCTTTCTGTAGGATTAATCTCATTTTATCAGTTACCTTTCCAAGTGTATCGTGTATCCTTTAGCTACATGTCCAAACTTTGTATTATGTTACTTTAACTTTACTAAATAGTTCTCCATCAAACACATTATTATTCTTTAAACGCAGATGTCAGGAAAATAATCAGCCGTATTTACTGGTGTAGTTAGGAAACTTTATCCTCAAGCTAGGCCCCGTTCCGGGCGACGTTAATTTCAGAGAATATGTGTCAGGACAACAAAATATAGAAGAAATATATAGCTCAAATATTATTGTGTCCTTGGTCTCTCCAATTGTTTTGGAGTCAATAAATAATATCCCTGCACAAACGTTCGTATTTAGATTATAATAGTACAAAATAAATCAAATGAACATTCATCGCACTTTTTATGCTTCGAGTTCTTTAATTGCTTTTTTAACAAAGTTTAGTGTTCAAAATATAGAAGTATGAAATTTTAAAATGTGTATAATGATGTATATAACAATGTGTGTGGTATTAAAAGCATGTTAGCATAACTAAATTGGCAACAGTTTTAAAGAGCCGGTGAAAATAAGTATGACGGTAAAATATTTAGTTACAAGAATCGTAATTCCAACAACCAAACTTGCACATTAAAGAATTTACTGGTAACCATAGATAAATCATGCAACGTACAGATATATTGACGAAATCAAAGTTCAGAAAAGAACTTGAAACTTATGATTTTAAAATGATCAATGTAACTGAGTCAGATATTTAATAATGCCAATTACAACGCTGATTTTTAGGGAATTGTACTATAGACTGCAGACATCTATAATGATGCCGATATAGCGATAGTGTGATGCAATTTAGGAATGAGGTATGCATTGTATCGAAACAGCAGACACTATTTCAATGCATAAGAATATATACACAGTCCAAAATAGCCTTATAGTTATCATATTTCACATCAGGACTTTAAGTTATCGAACTGTACTTGCACATTCGTCTATCTTAGGACTTCACCATTTGGGAAAATCTTGGAACAATAAATCCACAAATTAAAATCGTATAATGTTAAAACGTGACACATACTAGTAACTACGGTCACTAAGATATTATTCTTTCTTCGGAGGCAAATACAAATTATATTTGTTTCATGGAATTAATTTGTACCTTTTGAGTGAACCTTTTAATTTAACAAGATAGGAAACGTGAACGTCTATTATTTTATATACATGTATGATACATTAAAACGTAAATCGATACAACCAACAAGGAATATATCCGTTTCTTCATTTGTTTGATGCAATTGTATGAAAATGACTACCTGTCGATAAAAAAGCCAAAGAAGTAAACACATATATTCGTCAAAAAATAGTAGCCTATGAAATACTAAAACATGTGTTGCCCTAAGTTTTGTAATTACAATAGTTCCCTGCTACGCCCAATCAAGTATTGACAGCATGGGTGTCAAATATCTTAGACAGGAAGATGATATCTACGTTATTCCGAAGAAACATAATTTATTTTCACATAAAAAGGCGTTGAGACAATTAATGATCAAGGAATACTCCATGGTGGAAAGTCCAGAAGTGCAGTCCACCAAATAAAGTGTTGAATATTGCCTCAACATCAGGGAATGCCACCTAATAATATAATATTTATATCGGGATATTATGCATCATCATTAGCCTTAATTGTTTCATACGACTGCCTGTCACAGAATTAGGCGAAAATTGAATTTATTTCTTCTTGAATTACAAACCAATTTCACCATTTTTTTGTTTCGTCGTACATGCGTTACCTTGGGTGAATAAGTGTTTTTCAAGGTAATCGACGTGTAGCGATTTTGCATGTACCTGACTAGAAATCACTTGATGTCAGGAACATTATAATCACGGGGTGATTATAATATTTTGCCGTGAATTTTGCTCACCTATTTGGGGACATATAAGGCAGAATATTTCTAAAAAAGATTACAAGTCAAAAGTATCTTGTCAAAGGAGAGATAGCTCGTCATTCTTTCTCCAGCCAAAGGGCTGAATATCTCTGAATATCTCTGAATGTGATTGATTGCTCCAGCAAAAAGGGCTGAATGTGATTGATTGTGCTGTTTAATTGTGCCATTTGATTGTGCGTTCAAATTGAGGTGTCTGACTGTCAGACTGTCTGTCCGTCTACATTTGTATCTGGCGTAAACAGGATGTCTGAGGATATCTGTCGAGGTGTGTAACTATCCGGAAATCTAGAAGTCTAAATGAACGAGTGTCGGAGCTGTTTAAAGGTGTAAACGTCCGGGGTAGCATCTAAGTGTTTGGGACCGGTGGTTCTAGTAGGTGCTGTATGCTGTCTGTACGTATAACTGTAGTGGATCCGCGAAGGGCAAGCGGCCGATAAAAGTATTGTGTCAACCCTAGGTATTCGGAGAAGCTGTGCGGCGATTCAACAGTTGGTGAATCGTACGGTTGTACAGGGTCGAGACGCATGTGTGTGTTTCAATTGTTGTTACAATTGAATATATTATTATATTTACACGTAGTTACTTTGAATCACAGTAGTATTTCAAGGGATTACGTGAATCTCAATAACAGTTAGTAACTTGATTAAATACATGTAGATGTTTGTACTTGTTGTCGCAATCCATACGTGCGATAGTATAGTTTGATGTTTGTATTTGTTATCGCAATTTATACGTGCGATAATATAACTTTTGTAAAGGTTCCATTTTATTTGAAACATTTGTGTAGTCCAGGAGGTTCCTTGGATCTGTGTTTAGCTTGTATTAATATTTAATTTATTTTTGAATTGTGAATGGTTATGAAGTGTGATCGAGGGTTGAACGCATGAGTTATTGTGTTGATACATCATTATTTTTCATTAATAATTTATTTCATAAATTTACATCATATTGTGTTTGTATTTTTCATTTAATCAACCATCCACTCGGTAACAATTCTGTTACACTGCCATATGACGATGACAAATGATCCATACTCTGATTCAGATAACTCGATTTTGCCTTCTACGGGCAACCATTTTATCAAACCAATTTTCGTTCTTTACGTTGTAATGGTTCAGCTGAATGGACTTACCAAGGCCCCAGTTTTTATAATGGCGACACAAATATTGTGTATTTTGTATTACCTTTTTTAACGTCTTTCAAACATTTTATAATGTCCAGCATAGAGTGTAATCTAGTCACAATTTCGTTTTACAAGGTAAATATGATGGTATTTTTATAAACGTTCGAGGTATTAGTAGTTATGTCGACAAACTATTCGTGAAGGGATTCCAGAACTAACGATAAAGAATCCAATTTACAGTTTAATGACTATAAACTTTTTAAAACGAACTCAGTAGGAATACGACGACACTAAAACAATAACATTAAACTTTTCCAGCTCAGTAAGACTCTAATAAACTTAAACTCTAGTCAATTGTAGAACCTTGACATTTATTTAACACAGATACGCTTCAACTAAAAAATATGTAATCTTTTAAAAGGTATTTCTTATAGTGTACTTTAAAGTTTTACATTCTTTCATTTGTAAATACTCACAGTATACATACTTCCCCTGTATATATCCGATCAACAAAACACAGCAATTGCACAAAGCACCGAGAGTCCAGTCGCAAACTGTTTGTCAGAAATATGTATTGCCATTATGTAATTGTTACAAATTTGAAGTTATTCGTCATATGTTTATCAACAAAATAGGTTTGTATTTTGAAACATTTTTAGAATTTAGAAATTGAATGAAGAAATTATAAATTAAGCTCGATTATTGCTTTTATTGGTGTCCATCACTATGTCTATTTTCAAATAAGTAACAGTTTGTATGGTAACGCTACCATTATGTCTACTTTCTGATATGTAACAGTTTTTATGGTGACGCAAACATTGCCTGTTTTTAGCATTTCTATGAGCGTTAGGAAATAGAACAATTATTGAAAATATTTAGACAAGCAATAACTTTTTAACAGGAATATGAGCAGTAATATGATATTCAGATAGCTGTGTACATCATAAGGTTGAAGATCAACGTTTTGAGCGATATAAACAACACAATGCATATGCTAACCGACACCCAGTACCGAGAATGGATGAAATTTCTACATCATAAACTTGAAGACATTTTGCCTTGTTGTTGAATGTGTTGCTATTGAAAAAAATAAACACCATAGACTATTCACTGAGCAGTACAGAAAACAGTTGCACTTCATATAATATAAATCGGAAAGGTATCATACTTGTTTAACAAAAATAACCCTTGTGAATTAACAGTTCCACTTAAACTGTGTATTTCATTAAATGTCATTGCTTTGTCTTTGTGATAGAGTATGCATTACGCAAATATTTCTTTAGGTTTTAGTACATGAAGAAAAAGGTTAGCATAGTTGAATTTTGACATTATTTTGGAATCAATTCGTCTTGGACAACAGCAAGAAGGGTGAACAGACCAAGTTTTCAAACAAAAATAAGGCCTCTACGGAGACCGAAACTAATTGAAACAAAACTAAAATGACAGTTTTGGAATCAAACCAATGTTTTTTTTTTAGGTAAAAGTCTTAAGATGAAAATCGTTACGATTTCACATACAGACTAATCTCCTCCTATGTCAATCAAAGTATTGGACTGGTCAGTGAGTTTATAAATTAATTCTCGTTAATGAATCATTATGACATCGCATATACACTGGATTTGTTGGATCTTCAATTATTAAAAATCAGGGTGGAGCCGTTGGTGCAAACGAATATAAAATGTATCCCTGCTGGGCCTGATTTGATCTTTCGAGATTTACTTGGTAACTTCCATCAATAGCATCACATACTAGATTTATTGCAATCACCGAGGATGTATTGATATTTTGAGGTGCAATATGTCTCCCACCATCGTCTGGATCATTATTATGTTTGAGGATAGTTGTCTGTGGTTGTGTTATTTTTCCCATGCGGCGAGTATTTGTGGGAAATACTCGCTATGACATCCTCATCTATGACATCACTGATGGATTTTTTTAATTAGTCTACATTATAATGAGGAAACTTAAATGCTGGAATATCTTCTACACGTATATTATATGCTTTTGCAAATTCTATTCTTGTTTTAGGATGTGTATCATTTAAGACCGTTTGAATAATCCGTAAGTCAAATACTTCTATGTCAGTAATATTTTGATTACATATTTCTATATATTTGATGATTTCATCTCGCGGGGATTGTTTGGAAAGTTTTTCTTTTAGTATATGTCTAATTTTTCAAATTCATTTTTTATTTTTATAAAATGTTCAGCAATTCGACTTGGATTACTTGAGACCAACGACCACCTGGTTCTATCCACCCATGACAAAGTCCCAGAGCTCGAAAATTTCCATCGTACGATATTATTGCATCATGATATGATTCTTTACCTGAAGTATAATCAGACATTTTAGGTTCGAGTAGATTTTGATAAGATGTTGCCTGAGGTGGGATTTCAGGCCATCGTAGCACGGTTCTTATAGAACTCTGATAGATATCTACAGCATACCCGGGTGAGTTTATCTCAATTGCGGATGATAGTGTTGGTTCATGAACTGTTATAGCGATTTTTGATTCTTTCCCCGTAATGGATTTAATTCTACGCTGTAATTCATTATTGATTTGTTCGATTTGGTAAGACCCAGATGGTAAGGAAACTATATTCCAGTCTGACGTTCTGTCTTGTTTATTTTTACTCTCAAACATCAAGGAATTATTCGGTTGCTGACCACCAAACGATTTTGATCTATTATTCGGCCAACTTTGGTATACTCGTAATTTTGTCAGCGCTATCTCCTTAACCGGAATCGCAGTGGGGAAATTCACACTGAATTCAGGGTTGGTTGAGGTTATTGAGATTATGGTTGTCTTTTGCGGTGTTGTGTTTGTCGCTATTTGCTGAAGTAATTCCGTTGTTGATGTCATCGCCATTGCTATTATTGTGCTGTTTTTTAATTTTGATGTTGCGCTGTTGTAGATGTTCATCATCGCTGAGAATTCGTTATCGGATATTATTGTGTCATCGAGACTGGATGTTATCAGCGACGATAATTGGGAATACGCGGTTGATGCAATATGTAACTTAATTATATACTCGTGTAGTTTATTCTGACTGCATGTGGATATTTTTTTTGTGATGATGCTAAGAACCCCTGCAATTGTTGTCGCCGATGTGACACAAATTGTGACAACTACAGGTGCCAGTGCTGTTATCGCTGATAACAATATACCCGTTACAGCAATTACACTTGAAACCGAATACACAATAATGTTAACTCTGGTAATTCGCCTGCGGTATTTTTTTATCTTCGCGGTATACTCTTCAATAAGAGTTTTAAGTTTAATTTGAAACTCACGGACTTGATCATATCGATACTGTTTGACATTCATTATACTATTTACTTAAATCAATTACAAATTCTACGTAGTATGTCATTGATGCCCGAGCTAAATTACCACTGACAGGGGTTATTGTAAATGTTCCCATGGCGCCCTTGTCTATTATTGCACTTGCACTTGCAGTATTAATTCCAGTAGATGTACCCGATGACACATTAAATTCTACTCCTGAAAGCAGGGTCAATATATAGATACCTCTGACTTCAGCGGTAATATTAATGATATAATTTTGAAGTGTCCAGCCGAAATATCCTTGATATGTCGAGTACACAGTATTAATATTTTGTTTATGTGGTATTTTAATTTTATCAAGCTGTGTCGCGATATCATAAAAATCAATAACGATATCATCATGTGTTTTTTTAATCGTATCGATATTTGTTTTAATATCATAAAGTTTCATTGGGATATTCATCGGAGTACCAAAGAAATTATTCATGATTTCATCCGATTTTCTAAAATTCCTACGGAGGCATGCAAACGCATCTACATGAACATCATACTCAGCTGGCAGCGTTGTAAGTTTATCATCTGTGGTTTTATGCTCAGCTCGCAGCGTTATTAGTTTATTATCTGTGGTTTTATGCTCAGCTTGCAGCGTCGTAAGTTTATTGTCTAACGCATCTACATATTTTGTGTCACAACATCAGTATCCAGTGTTGGATCGCTAAGTGTGGTTATTTTATTCGAGTTCATGTCGAAGGGGCCTGTCATTGAGTCACTGGACTTTTTAAATCGATTGTTGATAGTATTTATCACAGTTGGTAATAAACTCCTGGTCTAATCTTAGCAATGGAATCAAGCACCGCTAAATAATTTTCGGTCACTCCATTAATTTTAACTAGTATATCATTCAAGGAAACATTACTTGTTTTCAATTTCCCTTGTTTGTCTTTGAAATACGACTATTTCATTTGGATCCACACTTGCGAGGTTTAATATCTCGGATATTTCATCTTAGATTATTTTTTTTAAATCATTGGTTGCAGATATTTCCGCAGTGGGCTTTTTCAGACTTGAGAGAGATCTTCCCCAACTATCAATTATTATATTTTAAGATCTCTCCAAAAAGCAATTACTCGTATATTCGTGTAAGGTTTTATGGGGTGGTTTAGTTGATAATGATATAGCACTAAGTACATTTAATACTTCTAGGCCGCATATTGGTGGGTCGGTCATTTTCTGTGTTGGTAGCGTGGAGTACCAGCGAGGAATTTTTAATTGATGTATATAACGCATAAATTCTTTAGGTGGCGCTTACCCATATGAATCAAAATAAACAATTACACGCGGATCAATCGCGAATGCAACCCAATGAGTTCCAGGTCCGGTGTTGTTATCGAGATTAATGACTCCGGTTTCAACGCTGCTTGGTTGTTTTTTTCTATCGCTAATTATTTTAGCATCATCGAGTAAATCAACATTTGGCGGCTGCTGCAATTAGTGCTGGAATCACAGCGAGAAGTTTAAATATACCACCTGATTTTATCATGTCTTTGATCGCGGACGCAGAGAGAGTGACGGTACACTTTTTCTATCTTTGATAGCATCATTGAAATGCTTTATTTGACGAGCTGTCAGTGAAAGTTTATTCTGACCACCAGACATCTGATTGTGTTTTAGCGAGATCGTAGTTCTACATTTTTTTAGCTGATTCCGATTGCAATTTTTAATTTGACCTGGAGTGAGGGTAACATTAACATGACTATATGACATTTTATTTAATACGAGATTGATCTAATTGTCTACATTTTTTGGGAAAACATTTACATGTTTTCTACTGGCGCATCAGCTACCCGCATTCGTCCACCAACACCTTCGAGTAGCATTGATTTGTCACTGAGTATGACAGCAAATGCTCTGTACTTAGGGATAAGTGAAGCTGGAGCAACTGGAAGAGTTACACGAGCTCGGAAATGTATATCAACGACGGATTGTCTGGTTAAATCAAGATGTTCCAACGAAAAGTAATAAATCGGATATCGATTTCTAAAATCTAATTCTAATATTTGCAGGCCAGTATCTACATAATAATCACGCCCCATAAATCTCAGCAAACGATGATACGCGCGTGCTATTTGGTTTTGTCCGTAATTAAGTAAAATATCCTCGGTTGGTTCTTGTTGGCCGTTTATCCTCAGCGAGACTTCAGAAACACCAAGTTGATCAAATATCATATGGTTGCGTGTTTGTGAATTTAATCGCGTCTTATCCTGTAACGAAACAAATATATGCCGCGGCGGAGAAACCCCTGTTTTGATGCCATGTGCCATGTAAATATACCATTAACAGAAGTCTCCATACTATATGTTGTTGTCGTTAGCCATGATAGTAATTATTTACCACCTGTATCCGTAAATGATAGTAATTTTTTCCTCTGCGGTCATTGATGGAGTCATTACTGGCATCCACAGTGAGAGTTTTGCTATATTTACTTTACCATCAGCGACTGGAGCTGCAGCAGGGCCTGCTTCTCGCCAGAGTGCATCATTATCGTCGCCTTTTCGCACGAGGACTACTGTATGTTTCGCTCCAAAGATAACCTTTCTAACATTTCTGCAAAATCCGAAAATATTAGATAGTGGAATCGCGCATAAAAATAATCTACACGGTCCTTGCAACATTAATGTACGTGTTGCAAATCCTAGGTTGTAATTAGGACTAGTATATATGACATCAAAAGCGGCACCTGGTCTCACATTTCCGGCTGGTGCTGGATCAACTGCAGTATCTAGTGTTCCCTTTACTATAGTATACTGAAAGTGTTCAGCATGATCAGTAATATCTATAGCGAACATCATAGATGGACCAGCCAATCTTGTATAATCATCAGAATATTTTGCTAAAAAGACTAATGTTGTGGCAACATCAACATCATGTTCTATAGATTCAATCTCTCTTCCATCAATCATATATCTAGCGCTACTATATAATGCCATGATACCATTATTGACAAAGCCAATTTTGACACCATCTGCATATGGCGTATTAGCTGCAACATTTGTTACAAGTTCTCCTTCTACTTCAATAAATGCTTCGGCAGGTAGAAAGTATTTGCTTGTATCTTGAACCTGAGGTTCTATTCTTGATCGGCTATTAGGTTGTATTGCGTTATAGGAATAAAATTGATAATCGCCTACAGAATCATTTTTTCAGAACTGGGGCATCTAATTTCAGGGCCGGATCCGCTGTAGAATTTAACATTTTATTACATATTTCTTGATCTAAATCGCGATCTCAGAACACTTCCCGCTATCATATTTGCAGTAATATTTCCCTGAGCATCAAATCCTTTATTTATCCGCGATGCTATTTTTTGATCCTCCGCGTTTATTATTTTTCTAATACTAGCAGGCATAATCTCCGTAGATGGTAGTTTTCCTGGTGGTGGGTTTTCTCGTCGTCGAATTAGTGTTATTAGTTTTTCTTTGGCCGCGGAAAATTCTTTACCGGCAACATCAACAACAGCCCTAATACCCTTATCATGAATAATATCAATGTCTTTCAGTGATAATTGTTTTGCGATTGGTGCTAATTTTGGAGCCATCCTTGCAAATAACCCTTGAATAACATCACCGAGACCATCTCCGTAATACACCCTATAAATAGGCAATCGTGAATGTACTACGTAGGACATGGTTGCTTTATAGTGTTTGTAGTGTATGATCATCTTATTTAAATGCTATTTATCTACTCAGTGAATCAATCACCAATGACAAAGTCATCAGCGACAAAGTCACCAATGACAATTAGTCACTATGGTAATCATCAACGAGTTCATCAATAAATTCTCGATATACACCAATATCCATGATGCCACCTTCAAATGGTCGTCTGCAGATATCTGCGGCTTCATTAATTATTTCGGTGAGTTATTTCCAGCTCGTTTCCCCCCGATGAGAATTTCTAATCGTGCTATGTCTCCGAGAACATTATTATAACAACGAACAAGACCACTGCCATGGGTCCCAGAAGGAGTTACACTCTGAGAAAATCCACTACGAGTTGCACCTTGAGCATCATCAGATTCCACTGAGGTTCGTCTTGTTTTTTTTTGTTTCCGTGTTTGTCTCCGTGTTGGTGTTTAACGTTTCTTCTCTTGTCTTTCTTTGTTTTGTCTTTGTCGTTCTTCTTCTTGTCGTACATCATAATCATTAATCCCATCATCAGATTCCACTGAGGTTCTTCAGATTCCACTGAGGTTCTTCTTGTTTTTTTTTTTTGTTTCCGTGTTTGTCTCCGTGTTGGTGTTTAACGTTTCTTCTCTTGTCTTTCTTTGTTTTGTCTTTGTCGTTCTTCTTCTTGTCGTACATCATAATCATTAATCCCATCATGATAATTTATATACCCCAATTCTTTTGTATTTATACGACCAATCCCCTTTTTCCATTTATATAACCAATCAATCCATTCATCGCGCTTTATTATATTTCTCTTATATTCTACTTGTAAAAATTTATTTCTTGAATGATAGCAATTAGCAGCAAAATCACCAAAAATGTGATAATCCTTAGGTTTTAATATTTTGAAATTGTTTTATTAATGTGTTAGCCTCATCGGTAAATTTATCCATAAAAGAGAAAACACCTTTTGAGTTTTACCAACAGAACATTCCTGTTCTTCAATATCAACTTCAGATTATGGTTTAGCTTCAGCTATCTGTTTTAACAACGGGAGAATGTCCTTTTTTCTGTCTTCATCGTCAACAATATCTCCCAATATAGCTTTCTCAGTAGCCAATGCAGCTTTCTCAGTAGCTGTAGTTACCGGTTTGAATAATTGTGCAGTATCAGTTGCAATGCAGTTTGAGATTCCTGACGGACTTGCAATTTTTGTCTGACAGAATCTCTTACGAGTATAAATCTCTTTATTGCGTCTAATCGATCGCGAGCTAGTCTAGTTGTTAATGATTCAACTACCATGTTTGTTAATATATATATATATGCTATGATTTAATTGTAACAGCTACCCCCCCCCCCTTCATACATTCAAGGCAATTTTTGTATTTAAAAACACTCGAGTGTTTTCACTTCCGTGTTCTGTGACAAAATCACAGGTGGTCAAATCACTGTGGTGCGAAAAAAAATAACATACCTGTAAGGTAATTTAACTTCCTTACTGTGATATAGAATTTCAAACCCATACAAATTGTCAAAAAGACATCGTTCCATGCGAGTAATTAGCGACGAAAGTATTTGTATGGGCGTTAACTAAATTTAGAAATTACAAATCACATGTTTCATTTCAAACTTCCTGTTTCAAAAACACTTGATTTTTAAAACGTTTATATGTTTTCATGGCAATGTATTGTTGTGGTTAATACGTTCCTTTATCATTTTTATTCTGGAATGTATGGTTCGTTTCACCTCATATTGTTGGCCGAGTTCCCTCCTAACCTTTTCGACTGCGATAAATAGCGGAATGAATTTATTTACGTCGCTGTTGTGTGCTAATGATTTGTTAACGGCCTGATGTATCCGTTTAATAAATCCATACTGGGATGGTAACATATATTTCTTATTTTGAGTGTTATCATCGATATCTTGAAAATCAGAGAGAATTTGATTACAATTTAATTTAGTTGATAATTGTATTTTTTGACTTTTTAAATCTGAAATTGTGTTTATGATATCATTTATATTTTCGAAATTTATTATATAATATATTTATATATCTAATATATAAAATATATCAAATATATTATCGTATATTATATAAAATATACACAAAATGGAGAGTCAATTTCGACCCGTTTTCTTTCAAGCGTATATTTACCGCTATGTACAATTATATACAACGACGACACAATCTCCGTTCGTTTTAAGGTGCCTTCGCATCTTATCACGCCTAGAGATATACATGTAATCTTAATTAAGGTACAATCTCCATTCTTTTCAACGTGCCTTTACATCTTATCACGTCTAGAGATATACATATAAATGAAAGACCCCATGTGAACTCCTAAATTGCCTTCACACGTTAGAAGTCCAGAGGTCACATATATAAGACAACACAACCCCATGAGGGGCCCAAAGGTGCTTTCGCATCTCAGCAGGCCCATGGGCAGCACGAAACACAGTCTTCGTGTGAGGATCTAACCCGTCAAATAACGGTCTAGAACCTCAGAGGATGTGCTTAGTGTATGACGTCACAACATATATATCTTAATTAAGGTATATATATATATATATATATATATATATATATATATATATATATATATATATATATATATATATATCAACCAATCATTTTTAAAATAAAGCTCTAATGTACTAGGAATTAACCAATCATTTTAGAAGCTTGTTTACACTCTGAAGAAAGGTCAGAAAATGAGGTTAACATCTGTTGTTTACATGTAAAGTATATATATATATATATATATATATATATATATATATATATATATGTAACGAGGGTCATATATATATATATATATATATATATATATATATATATATATATATATATATATATATATATATAACGACGGCACAATCTCCATTCCTTATAGGTGCCTTCGCATCTTATCACGCCTAGAAATATACATATATATTTACAAGTATTTACAAGTATATACATGATATATTTATATACATTGTTAAGTATATTTGATTTAAATCATTTAATTTTGTTTGTCAGATTCAAATTTGACATTTGGGTTTAAAATTCGTTAGTTGGGAGAGATTTTCTAGAAATGGATGACCTATATACTTTACATGTAAACAACAGATGTTAACCTCATTTTCTGACCTTGCTTCAGAGTGTAAACAAGCTTCTAAAATGATTGGTTAATTCCATGTACATTAGAGTTTTATTTTAAAAATGATTGGTTGATTCCAAGGACAAAATGGAGTAAAGTATAAACATCTTTCTAATTTAGTTGGGTCATACGATGTTTGCGTGATTTCTTGAACGTAAAATTGTTCTGAGAGCTTCTAGAAGATCGTGACCCCTTTCCTGTTTACGTAAAAACAATTATTTAAATTGTTGCTTGGGAGAGAATAGTTCAGTAGAAGTTGGGCTTTTATAATATTAAGTTGTGTCTTCATTCTGAGTTTTTTTTAATTAGCGTGTACTGGAAATTGTGTCATTTCGTTTGGTGCAAGAGGAATTATTTTATTTATCTGGAAAAGAATATGTGCTCATAGATTTTTATTTGGATTATTATAAAACTAAAACTGACATCATCACGTGACATCGTCTTCCATATTGGATTACATCGTCAAGATTCGAACCGGGAACTATTAGGACATTTATTTATCAGGACTCTTGCAATTCCACTACTGGATTATAATGTGTATTTTTTGGGATTAATTTTTGGACTTGATTCTCTAAAACCGTAAGTTTAAATAATTTCTTTTATGAAAATATTTGTACTCAACAAATTGTTTATTAAATTTTACAAGCTTGTTATTTTCACTTCTTTCTATGTTGCTGCTTATTCGAGCCTAAGCACGTAACAACATGATATTTACAACTATTTACATTATATACAATTATATAGGAGGACAGCACATGCAAATGATTATATAGGACAATACAACACATACACAGGGGCCCTCCTCTGCATTCAACTGAAACCACTCTCCCCCACAAAATCACCCCGGAGAGAATGCAAAAACACATTCACGTAGAATGATTTTCAGGTGAACTTCGATCAAGGCTTGTTTATGGTATCTATCCGATAAATGACAAACAGAGTATTGATAAATTAAAACCCATGAAACATGGCTTAGTTTTTTAGCCGAACGAATAATAGAGCATTTTACAAATGCGTTACATAGAAAGAAGTTGACGGATCTAAGACGCAAAAAGATAAACGAATGGGCGTAATCGACGAAGAATATATCAGAAAGAAATAACACAAATATGATATTGTTGAGATGGAACATGATGATGCAAGAACACAATATTGACATTATACACAGCACTATAAAAGATAATATAATTGCAGATGCACTCTCGCGTGTATGGAATTACTTATACCTATAATTTGAGTGGAATTATATAGTGAAATTATTCTTTATAATTATAGGATGCTCATTGATCTGATGGAACAAACCAGTGCTTTGGGATTATTGAAAACTCATTCAAAACATTCTTGGAGATTATAATACTTTCTTACATCAACACCTTAACACCTTAAGGAATCTTGGTACATCAGGTAAATCAAGATTATTGCAAATTATTCGGAATAATCTACAATTCTGGACATGCGATAGTACAAGCGGGACAAGTGAGATTCTTTGAATGTAAGTCACAATGCTATACATTTTATTAAATTTACACTTTATAACATAGTCATAATTTCTTGGTTTCGCTAACGTTTGGTTTTTCTCCTAGTTTTGTTACATGTGCTAAGACCGTAGAGATATAACATATCTTTATTACAGTACAGGCAGTGCAAAAACTTGATAGTAATTTGTCCTTCGAGTGTGACCGTGCTATATAACAACATTTACATCTCCAAAATGGTTCTTTATGTTCTCACAACATCTCCAAAATGGTTCTTTATGTTCTCACAACGAGCTTTGATAAAACATATTAATTTCATTTATATCAAAGACGTTAATTTTATCTCGTCTGAAATTAGTCCTTTGAAATGAAAGCACCCTGATGAAGCAACGCATTTCAAATTTGATAATTGCTCGTCAGTAATATTTGAACAAACTGTTTCAAAACCCTAAAAGTTTTCAGGATATGGTATAGCCTTATTGTTGGGTCCGTCTATCATTTCGTTTTCGAGCCTATGACACAGAAACCATTAAAGGTATTTCAACCTAATTTTGTACAACATGGATGCACATTTACATTCTTTGATTCTTTGGTGCCAAAAAATATACAACACGTAGTATATCCATTGAATAGTGTGATCATAGTGTGCCAGTCTTATGAAAAGTGATTATGTTGCACCATCGGGTACAACCAAAAGGAGGTGCGGCTTCATAAGCAGTGGATCGGGAAATGTGACACTTCTAAATGACCTTTGCTAATATATATTTTATAGTAGTTTCAAGCACAAGTTATGTAGACATCATAGTATAACTAACGTTCCTGAACATTTTAGTTCGGCATTAAAACTCTCTCATTACTCACAGAAGGTACATATTCAGCTTGCCAGGTTTATTGGAGATTAAAACAAAAAGTGCAAAGATTTTAGTTGCGAAGAAAGATAATTTCTGATAGACAATACGTGAGACCTGATATATTGTGCCCATGTCGGATATCTCCAATGCATAAAATTGATTGCAAATTATCCGATCTATCAAATTATTAAATGTTCAATTCTTTCTAGCATTTTATCCTAGATTAAGAAAAAGCAATACAGGTATAGATACTGATGTACATAAGGAATGATAATGATCTGGTTAAAGTGTTGATAGACTAATAAATTGCAATAGAAGACGCTTTTGCAGTTGGAACTCCAGTAGATGCAATAACTGTAGGAGCTGCACGCTGCTTTTAAAATAATTGCAGCAAATGTAAAAGAGGCTGGTGCTGCTGTAGTTGAAGTTGGCGTAATTTGAACGTCACTAAATAATATATGGTAGAGACTGCATAAAATGGAAGTTGTGATGATTGGAGCATCCGTAGGAGCAAACGTAGTAACGGCTATGGTTGTAGACGCTGTCGTAATTTCAGAAATGTTTGACGTGGTAATTAAAGGACCTACAGTAGGAGAGGTTGTCACAGCTAGAGACTGGTTATAAGCAGTGCCGAATCAACCTCTGTGGAGGCCCTAAGGCAGTCTAAATCTTGGGTCCCCTTGCAAATTATTTCCTATCAATATTATGTTGATCCATGGTCTCGGTGCCCTTACAAGGCGAGGGGCCCATAGATCAGTGCTAGTCGGCATATTGGATAATCCGGCACTCGATATAAATCATTGCAATACGATGCTGTGGTAGAACAAGTTGTACTAGTTGAATGATGATCGAAACAGTGGTTATATGAGCTATGATATTATATGTTGTATTCGTAGATTCTGTGGAAGTAAGTGAGCCTTGAATGATTTTTATTGCTGGTGGAGTTTCAGCATTGTTGTTCGGTCTGCAGTATTAAACATTGTCGTGGTTATAGCGTAGCATAGATGAGATTGGCAGAGGTATACATTCTCCTTTTTAAAAGCTCATTAGATATTGTATTGATAACGGCTGATGTTTCAAACGGAGGTATATTCCGGCATCTAAATTAGTAGTAGCAATATGAGTTCATGTGGTACATGTTGATGTAGTAGTCTTTGTGGTTGCTGCAACAGACTTTGTGGATGCGGAATCCTCTAACGGATTTGTATTGGGAGGTGCAGTTGAGTTGATGTAGTCAAAGCTGGAGTTACGGTTGAAGTGACTGTGTAATAGAATCTGCCATATGATATTATCAGTCGTTGCAAATGCAGTATATGTTGCAACGTAATAAGCTACGGTGGTAAACGTTGTTGTAGCTGCATATTCAGTATCAGTAGTAACTGTTGTGATTGTAGTTATCATTGTTTCTGTTGCAGAAGTGGTAAAACAAAACTGCAGCATATGATGTTGTTATTGATGATTGAATAGAAGTGATATTGCAATTATAGAGGTTGTGGCAATTGGAACATCCTTAGATGTAGCAGCTGTAAGTGCGGCGGTACTAGATGGTGTATCAATTTCAGCTTACATTGAAGTTGTAGCGGTAGTCACTGTATTAAAAAACGTCTTCACAGTTAGAGTTTTGGTAGCTATCACAGTAGCCGAAGCTGCAATAATATAAATCGTACTAGTTGAAGCGTGAATAGACAAAGTATTTGCAGCAGTTTCATTAGTAAACGATGTTATCGTTAGAGCTTCTGTTGACGTTGTTAGCACTTAGTAGATGTTGTTGCTGGAACGTTAAGAGAAGTTCATATCATAAACTATGTTGTAATGGTTGTAACGTCAGTATACCGTAGACGAAGGAAACGTATAGTAGGATAAGCAATAACAGAAGAGATCATAGTCATTGAATTGTAGTAGAATATGTTGCTGTTGTCTGAAGTTCGGGGGTAGAGGCAGTGACAGATGCTCGAATGTTAGACATAGCAGCGGTCGTGTGTTGGCTCTAAATATTAAAGCTTTGAACAAAAACGTCATGGCAGGTGTAGCAATAGTAGATGTTGTATCAGCTGGAGTTTCGGTTGATCTAACTCTGGACGACACAGAGGTATTAGATGATATTGTTGTAGGAAGTACAAAGGATAAGGAAGGAAGTGATAGTTCGAGATTCAGTAATAAGAGCTTACGTAGTTGAAGTTTGTTTCCTCTTGTGATGCAGTAAAGTTTACAGCTACAGTAGTAGACGTTGTAGCAGCTTAAGCGTAAGTAGAAGTAATGTTGTAGTTGTTGTAGCAGATGTCGTAGTTGAAGCATCATTTCTAGTAGAATCTGTCAACGTTTGCGTGGCAGTAGAATACGTAGTGGAAGCAGTTGCAGTAGTAGAAGCTGTATTAGTTGAAGTGCCACCAGTCGTAGAAGACGTTGATTTTGTAATATTGTTTGTAGACGGAGGTTTGGTCGAAATCGTAGTCGTAGATGATGTAATTGTAGAGTTAGTAGTCGTAGATTCGGTAGTGTTCGCAGTTATGGAAACTGGTGTGCTCGTTGTTATGGAAGCTGCAATTGTAGGCGTCGTAGTGCCACCAGTCGTAGAAGACGTTGATTCTGTACTATTGTTTGTAAACGTAGGTTTGGTCGAAGGTGATGTAATTGTAGAGTTCGTAGTCGGAGCTTCGGTAGTAGTGGTCAAAGATGTTACAGTAGCTGAAGCCCCAGTAGAAGCTGCATTGGTTGATGTCGTGCTTGGAGATTCATGCGAAGTAGTGGTGGCTGGGACAATACTAGTAGACGATGTGGTGGTTGAGGATTCTGTTATAACTGCTGATGTAAAGCCTATGGTAGTAGATGTTGTCGTAGTGTCGGATTTATTAGAAGCGGTTGTTGTAGGTACTCCAGTGGAAGATGTAGTAGTTGAAACATTAATAACAGTAATAGTCAGTGCTGTATTAGACACCGAGGTTAGTGTTTCAGCTGTAGAAATGGTTGAAATTGGAGAGAAATTAGAAGTCGTACTGGTACTTTCCACTGTTGTGGTAGACTGGACCCGTATTATTATTTTATCACTGCTTAGTAAGATGATAATGAATAGCGTATATAGAGTGTGCTTAGCTCCGTAAGTCTGCAAATATAAATATGAATAATTACTTATTAGTGAAATGATGTTGATTTTTATAAATATAGTTATCTGCAGTGTTTCTTATTGCAATTGTCTGCTTTCTCCACCAATAGAAACTAATTATTTAGAAATCGACAGGAAATTGCTGTAAAATTATGGGACAGAACAACAATTGTATTACCAACTCAAGACCAACAATAGGTATATGAGATTAAGCATAAGTAAACATTATTAATGGTGGTTATAACAGACATAAATATCTACATTGTGACATATATTTCATTATTAAAGCTATCAAGATTCTTAATCTTAAAAATACGTTACCATTTCTGTGTTAGCAACTCATTCAAATGCATGAATATTTTTGGGAGACTTCCTACTTAAATAGGTGTGTTATATTTTTATATGAGCAAGCGTTGACATTGACAAATATAAAGAAACTCACCGGTCGTTACATGTGAGGAAAAAAGTTACCATTACTAAAATAGTGAAGGAATTTAAAAATAAATTTGAAAAATGTGTAACAATATACATTATAAATGTTCACAAATTTTATATCATGGCCAGGAGTTATATGCTACTCACGTCATTATGTCGTTAAGTTTAAGAGCAAAATGTAACATTAAATAACAAATTATTTTTCTTACCCGTTCTGACAAACTACCCATGATGATTTGAGGACTAAAATACAATGTAGAGATAAAACGTGTATATGTTAAGGGGATGACTGTTGGGAAAAATAGACTGAAAAGATTCATCTTTTCACTAGAGTTGTCAATATTCAATTCGCCTCGTGTGATTCATATCGCTCAATATTTTGACAAAAGCCAGTATTGTTAATGCACATCTTGTGGCATAACGTTAGATTTTTTACAATAGAATCAACAGTTTAAATGGTCTAAGAGATAGATAATATTTGTAATCATAAATACATTTTACGTATTTGCATGAACGCTTTTATCTGAATACATGTGGATATATTTGATTCATTAAATCTTTAACTGATGATATAGGTGCCATCACTTTCATATGCACTAATGTTTGTTCTTGCTTTCATATATACAAAGTGTTTACCTCAAATATTAAACTATATGTCTATCTTGCAGAACGACTTGGTACATTTCTCATCACTTACATTTTAGCCCGACTTTGCGTAGATTGTAGAATAATGTAATCTACCAAACTGACTATAATTCTATTATTTATTTTCCTCCAATCATAAACTATAGACTATGCTAGACACGCCAATATATCATTTAGACGGATATAATAATCATAACAATTATCAATTAACAACGGTATGTGGTGTAAATATTTCAGTATCCATTTGCCATCATTATCTAATGGACGTGTGCACTTGCATTTCAATACGGAGAGGTTTGCCTCAATTATTTTGTTTTCCACAACTATAACACCTGCGTTGCCATTTTACAAAACCATTGACATACACTTGCATGCATTTTAATTTAACGTAAACAACTGATTTGTAAATCGATTGTATCGATTTAATGCACATGTCTATTCCGATAAAATGTATTTGATTTTTATAATGTCAAATATCATTTCATGACAATTATGTTTTACAATATTTGCAGTTCTGAGTTTAAATCCATTAAGGATGCGATGTAAAGGTGAGTGCAATTTTGTCTCATTTGTTCTTGCTTTGTCATGCCAATTATTGAATTGTTTGTATCGGTCTTTTAGGTGAAGAATGGCACTTTGCTAATCTGCTATTTTACATCTGTAATGTCGTGTGTATAACTCTCACTATTGTCTGCTCTGTTATTACGTCCTTTGACGTATGGTTTCAACTCGTGTTTTGCAATATTATTTATCTGCGTTATAACGTAGTAAACTTCTCAAAATTAGTTTTGGTTTTAATTCGTGACTTGCGTCGTTGTTTTCGTTTAGTGGGACGTGCAAACGAGGAGTCAATATCATTCTATAGTTTGCCTTGATGTATTATGCCACTTTGGTCCACCTTAAACTTACATTGAAACTTTTCAAACCTTTATCAAATTTCAAAGTACCATTACTGATTTGTAATTGTTAATTACAAATATCCCAAACTTATATATACATAGTTTATTTGCTACATATTATTCTTTTGAGGTGGAGATATTTCTATATCTATATGGAGGTTATACATAAAAATCACTTTTTTTTGGCTAGCTTACTATACTAGGATTATGCTGTGCTTGCATCACTAGAGCGTGATGAATTGTATCAAGATTGAAAACATGGCAATGTCGTATTCCGGCAATGGATCGTTATTGTTAAAAATATAATGAGCAGGTGATCCAGGCATGCTTATGTATGTCCTAGGTTACTTCATTAGTTACTTAATGCGCTTTGAACTATGTCCAGAATATACACTTTTAACTATGTCCAGAATACACACTTTGAACTATGTCCAGAATATATATTTTGAACTATGTTCAGAATATATACTTTGAACTATGTCCAGAATATACACTTTGAACTATGTCCAGAATATACGCTTTGAACTATGTCAAGAATATACACATTCGCAATATAATTTTATAGTACATGTTTATAAGGCTACATGTCTGAGCAACTAACAGGCAAAACGTAACCATGATGTATAACATACCTCTCTCTCTCTCTCTCTCTCTCTCTCTCTCTCTCTCTCTCTCTCTCTCTCATGTATGTATGTATGTATGTATGTATGTATGTATATCATTCATAGTCCATGGCTTGGTGAGAAAGCATCACTGAAGACGGCTTTAAAAGACCCGTAAATTGCAGCAACTAAGAAACTGATGCTTTGTTAGTTTCGTTTATTTTGAACGAAATTAAATTATTATACGCATATCATACTAAAGCATTCCATATAAATATTCATACAAAGTAAACATTATTGAAGGTTTACAGGCATATATTTATCAATCACGAAATATTTGCACACCCCCCCCAGTACTATAACCATTTACTAGTTGTCTTAATTTCATTTGTAAATAGCCCATAAAGGTAGCTATATATGTAAATCAATACCATACTTGATTTCAAGAAGCGAAACAAGATTGTTCACGAGCCTGGACTATAACGATTCGGCCAGGTCGCAATGACAGCATCCAATTCAATAGTCATTCGTATGTCAAACAACACAACAAATATTTGACTTGAAATATTGAACTTCTACTCAGGTCAGATATGCCAATTTAGATAAACGATTAATACCATGCAGTGGAATATTCAAAACTTCTGATCTCCTACCTTTGGTAGATTTTTTTCTTTCATACTTACGTATGTATTACGTAGGGGATGGATAATCCCCTGTTCTATATCGTAGCATACCAAAGTGTACAGAAATAGAGACCAGTCTGATAAAATATAACAGCAAAAAGGCATTTCAAATTGTGAAAGACATCACCAGTCAGAAGCAACCAATAGTCAGTACCATCTAAGAAGAAAATGGAAAATGCCTCACAAAAGCAAGTGACATTGCAGAAAGATGGACTGAGTATTGTAAAGAACTCTATAACCATCCGTCAACAGGAAACCAAGTGGTGCTTGCAGTTCCAGACTCCACAAATGATGATGATTTCCGACTTCTCAAAGAAAAGGTGGAGTCAGCAATAAGAGCACTGATTATGGGAAGGCAGCTGGATTAGACAACATCCCAGCTGAACTTATCAAGAATGGTGCGAAATCAGTGATACAAACAAAAATCTGTAAAACGATCTGGCGAATGGCCTACACAGTGAACCCAGTCACTGATTATAACACCCCCAAAAAAGGCAATATCCAGCTATGCCAAAATTACAGAACTATCAGTTTGATCAGCCATGCTAGTAAGGTAATGCTGAAGATCATCTTGAACAGACTGAACCCACGAGAAAAAGAAATAATCGCTGAAGAACAGACAGGGTTCCGAAGTGGAAGAAGAACAACATAACATGTATTAAATCTTAGGGTTCTGTGTGCAAATTTCACACAACATCAACAAGACATCTATTACGTGTTCATATATTTCAAAAGAGCTTTTGACAGAGTGTAGCATGAGGTATTGTGGGCCACAATGAAGAAGTACAACATGGGTCAAAACGTGCCCAATACCATCAAGCAGCTGTACGCCAAGGCTACCAGTGCAGTAATTTATCAAGGTTCTGTGGGGGACTGGTTCAAGACAACGGTTGGAATACGTCAAGTCTCTCTCCTGTCAACCACGCTTTTAAACATCTACTTAGAGCGCATCATGAGTAAAGCCCTGGAAAACTACCGTGCGACAGTCAGCATTGTAGGGCGTAATATCACCAACCTAAGCTTTGCAGATGACATTGATGGGCTGGCAGGCAGTGAAGATACGCTTGTCACTAAAGTGACTAACCTTGACGAAACATCTTCCAGATTTGACATAGAGATAAACGCTTAAAAGTGAAATTTTGTGACTAATAGTGCCAAACATATCTCAGCCAAGATTAAAGTCAGAGGACAGGAGCTGGAAACATGGACCACATCAAAAATGAAGAAGTGCGTAACACCATCAGGCACAAAGTGTGCAATTAAGAAGGCCTTCTATCCAATGTCAAAAGGAGAAAGCTGAAATAATATGGCCATGTTGCTCGAACCTACAATCTATCCAAACCAGTAAAGCAGGGCAACGTCCAGTGTGACAGACGAAGAGGTAGACAGAGATAAACGTGGACTGACAACATCATAGAATGGACCAGGAAAATATTTGCTGAGACACAGGCATTGCCACATGATAGAGACAAGTGAAGGGAACTGGTCAGATGTTCAGTACCACAGTGCCTCAACGACCACAGTAGGTCAAGAGACTGATGATGATGAGCGTACGCCTAAGCAAGAATTCATAAGATGAAACAGACTCCAAAACTGAAAGGAAATATCTTTAAAAGAAACAAAATAAGAATGATAAATAAATAAATAAATAAATACAATTTTAAACAATTGGAATCATAAGCGTTTCAATTTGTTTCTGAGTTTATCCTGGTGTGTGTGTTTGTGTGTGTACATTTTAAATATCACAAGCAATTTGATATAACACAAAAACTGTTTTTCGCAAGGCAATCCATACTCGTATGATCGGTGATCAATATCCACTTATTAATCATTATTTACATACGAAGGAAATAAAAAATAATATTAATAATACTGGTTTTCTAACAGAAGGAAAAAGATCGCACACCATTTACAAAGCAATCTCTCTCTCTCTCTCTCTCTCTCTCTCTCTCTCTCTCTCTCACACACACACACACACACACACACACACACACACAAACACACACACAGACAGAGAAAACCGTACGTGAAAATATGAGAAATGAAGTGGTTTAACGAACTTTGAACTGGGCGAACATTTTAAGCTTGAACCTGCATAAATTAACATACATGTGCGCGGATAATAGTATGTGCATACTTTCAATCTCAATAATACAAACATGAAATAATCGTTGACCTTACATTACGTTTATTGTTTAGTTATATATTGTAACTATTTAATGCTTTAAATTTTCTGAAACCTGTAATAAGGTTATAAAACGAAAAGATTCTTTCATATTAAAATTTCCGAAAACCTCTGTCTCACTGCTGTGGTTGGTTAAGCATGATTAGACAATACAGACAATTTAATGGAACCCCTCTCTCTCTCTCTCTCTCTCTCTCTCTCTCTCTCTGTATCTCGGTCGATTGAGATATAAAGTAAAAGCAAAATTCGAAGAAAACCTAACAGAGAGAGAGAGAGAGAGAGAGAGAGAGAGAGAGAGAGAGAGCGAGTACAATAAACATATACATTATTCGAAACAAGACACCTCAAAACACCTATGTTTGTGATTATTTGTATCAGAGGAAATGATCGTTTATTAAACAATTATGAGAACCATGTGATAAGATGTCGGCATACGTCACGAATAAAGTTCGTCTGAAAATATTTGCTGTCTGATCTCAAATAAATACTTAAATACAATTTCCTCTATATATAATGATTTACAGTGATCGTCTGTCGTCGGCCATAGCCTAGTTTACTTGGAATAAAATGCACATAATAGAAAATATGGAAAAATGGAGAGGTTAAGAAACTATAGCGAAATCAAACGTGTTACTGAAACAAAAACCTTAATTATATGATATATTTCAGGCTGATATTTTACCTGTAATTTCATGTGCATTTTTAAGGTGTCCATTTGTCGTGGATTAAATAGTGAAAGCATGGATCAAACATAGGATGATATAATTTTTTCCAAGCACATTAGGTTTGAAACAAAGACAGCGTCTTTGTTTAGTCTTTAATAAATATAGTTTCCATTAATTCGGCTCACAATAGCAGACAATAAACTCAAATCGGTTTTGTAAATTTGGTGGCAACAAATATGAACACAGCAGAATTTATATGTATGTATGTATGTATGTATGTATGTATGTATGTATGTATGTATGTATGTATGTATGTATGTATGTATGTATGTATGTATGTATGTATGTATATAAGCAATATTATGTTTACCGCCATACGTAGAACTAAAGGAATACAGCAATGCAGGAATTACTGAAAGCTAAACATATTTTTTTAGCATATTTATATTTCTGTTTGTAATTGCTAATATCCACTGTATTGCTACCCACTCTTTTAATCTGACACACTGAGAAACTTACTGAGAGACATACGATTATTAAAATTAAAATAAAAAGTGTACTTACCTGCATATTGTTTTGAACAAATTTCCTGATTATATTTGTCTTTGTCACGCTTATTTTTAGATAATGTTTTTGCTATCACAAAATGGAACAGAAATACTTGCAGGTAAGGTTCTAATGAAAAAAGCAGTATATTGACCAATATATGAAATAGTTTATAATGTTCACACAATATTACGTCTGAAGCTATCTCAATAGACGAAACGCATGCTTAATTATCCATAAGAACGAATACACTGCACTCGATACAAACTAATTATGGAGCCTACACCTGCTGTTGTATTAGTTTCTTAGAAACGTTATTGCGAAATCGATTGTGTATCCTTCAATCCAGCAAGAACTTACCAGCTGGCCATATCAGTTATGTGGTAGATTAAGATGAATTAGCAGGTTTAACTTACTTTATTTTAGCCACAAAAAATGAACGATTATAAAATGAACGAGTTGGATTATAACATCAGTTGCATAATAGGTACACGGTCTCGTTTGATAAGCCAGGCACTACAACAAGGTGATTTATGTTACTAAATTACATGGTGACGTAAATCGTAGTAACCTTGGATCCAAGAACACTCCTTAAATTAGACTGGCTGATTTCAACTCATGAATATTCATAAATATATTGGTGATGGACAAAAAAAATAAAAAGTGCAATAATAGGACGAAAGGGAGAAGGAACTATCAGAAGGAACAAAAATGTACACAAACAAGCAATTTGTGATCTGACTGTCAATGTTGAAGGTGGCAATTTGAAACAGTCTCAAACATAGTGTAACATATTTACTGTCGCGAACATTAGTTAGTCTGCTATTTCAAATTAGTTATGAAACATATGAGGTTCCGAAAGATTTCTGCAAGATGACTCCGTACATTGATGGCGACGGATCAAAAGCAAATTCGTGCGAAATCGCCAGAGAGCTACTCGCCAGGTGATAAAAAGCGTATTTAATTTTCGGAACCATACTCTCATGAAACATTTCAAGAAAATATGTTACACGCAATTTTGTATGTAAATGGCCTGCTTGTTTAATTATTTGTGCTCACGTCTACTGGTATCACTGAATATTTTATGATTCCAAAATGTTACCAACTTTCTGAAACTGTACCAAAACACCTGACCGCACACCGATATCGGATTCATAAGTCTACGTGTGCGTGACTTCATTCAGGAGCAGAGCATCCAAACTTTGTCATAGCGCCAATTGATAATTTTGACTGAATCTTGTTAACAAAGCTTCGCTGAGTATTCCATAATTTGAGAGCTGCCATGCATTTGAAATTTTGTATACATCCTTTGAAATGTAAATAAATAAACAACATGATGTACATCGAGCTAGTATTCAGAATTGTTCAAATATACATTGTACACATTGTTTTGTCCGACAAGAGGACTATCACCTGATCATAAAAACTCCCACATTTTTTAATTCAATTTTTTGGTTCACTTATGCCAATAGCTAACTTGAAACAGACAAAATAGTCTATCTAATAGCATGGCGTAAATGTGATACATGTCTGAGACTTTGCAATTGTTTTTAAAAAATTAAATATATATACATATATATATATATGTATGTATGTATGTATGTATGTATGTATGTATGTATGTATGTATGTATGTATGTATGTATGTATGTATGTATGTATGTAACAATTCCAAGCTTATTGCATGTATGGTTTTATTTTGCATGCAAGATGACTGTAAACTGTTATTGAATTACTACAGTATGGACTAAAGGTGACATTCACAGCCATAGGTAATCCGTATAAAATGTTCTCTTTTTCACTGATTGCAATTACTTAGCATGGTTTATCCTGTAGAAAAGTTTGGAGATACCCCACCTATGTGAATATTCTATTGCAATATTTAATAACTCAGACATAAACTTAAAACAAGTGAAACACTGTTCTTCTTTCTTGTAAGCGGAGATCATATAAAGTGTATGTTGATCATTTTACAAAATAACAATGGGTATATTTCCCATACCATAATGATGTGCATTGCACAATATCAAATATATCAATATTACAGCGTGTTGATGACATGGTATACAGACCCGAAAGGTGAAACAGAAACGACTTACATAAACGGGAGAGTTATAGATCTCATAAAGACGTGAAAAGAGTTAGATGACAGAAATCAAACAATAAAACAAACAAAAACAATATTATACCATATATATATATATATATATATATATATATATATATATATATATATATATATATATATATATATATATTAAAGATTATTCAATCAGAAACACCCAACGTGAACTCTGAGCTTCGAAGCATATTTACTAAGAGTTGAGACATTTCTTGTCACCGGAATTTATGGAACAATAATAGACATACGTTTCCCTTTGGAGTTCCTTATTTCCAGCATTATCATTCTGAAAGGCCCCTTTGACATTTTGAAGTTTAGCTCTCTAATTGAATTTTTGAAACCGTTGACATAATTATACAATTCATTTCAAATGTTTCAATAAATAATTACTGTCTCTAATTCTGCCTTTTGTAAGTTTGGATACTTCTTCAAAACAATCCAAATTCTTTAATTTATCAAAATATTATGTGGTTAGTTCTTGATCTATGACTGAAGACAACACAAGCACTCAACTGAAATGTTCTGAACAACGTGGGATGTATTCATGAAAGAAAGGAGTTCAATATACCTATACCTATATATTATATTATATTATATTATATTATATTATATTATATTATATTATATTATATTATATTATATTATACTATACTATACTATACTATACTATACTATACTATACTATACTATACTATACTATACTATACTATACTATACTATACTATACTATACTATACTATACTATACTATACTATACTATACTATACTATACTATACTATACTATATTATATTATATTATATTATATTATATTATATTATATTATATTATATTATATTATATTATATTATATTATATTATATTTTATTATGTGTGTGTGTCTGTCTGTCTGTATGTGTATACGTCCAGTGGCTTCCTTGGGGACATATAAATTAACACATATGAGACAGAAGGCAGGAAGAAGTGATTCATGATGAGAGAGTGGGGGGGGGGTAGGAAGTGAGAGAGAGAGTGATGTCCGAGAATCGTATAAGAATACAATAAACAGAGTTGGAACGTCGATCTTGCAGACAATCAGCAACTGTATATGCATTGCAGCGAACATCGACCAGGAACTAAATTTAAAGAGCATATAAAATCAATATGCTTTCATTGTAATAGTATTTTTTTCTTTTATTCTCGGTTATGCTACAAGATTAAACAAGATAAAGAAAAACAGCGTTTAGAAGAACATCAAGCTATAAGAGTTTGAAATAAGTATCAAGATATAAAATATTCTAGTGATCAAAAGAAAACCACAAAAAAAACACGTTTGGTTCCACATTCCGTCGTGTGCCCAACTATGACGCAAAATCTAATATTTTGTGTTTTTTTCAGACTGAATTGAGTGAAACTTACTTATCCCTATGTAACTTAATATAAACGCGTGTTTCGGGTATTGTCCCATGGGTGGGTCGTATTTTATCTTGTACCATTTGTGACTCTCGTCTTTCCGGTTGGCATCTTGTTAATACTTTGTAACCTTTTATACAAATCTATTACACTGTTCCGTTAATAGCTGATATATTTGCTTTAACTGAGACGCTCTTGAGCTTTCTCAATATGATCAAAATAAGTATAAAGACCAACAACACAATTCAAATGACATTCATCAAGAGCACAAACATGGTTCACTTTTAGTCTATTGCCTATGTACCATAAATACTTATAAACATTCCCTGGTATATGATTATCGTTCAGGGTATTAACCAATTCATGTAACAACACGTGTCCGTTTGTATGGATCTGCAAAGCCTATTTCGCATGTTGTATTCGTGTATTTAATATATTCCTAATGTATATCAATGAGAGACATTGTTTCGGGGAATTTTTAAGCATTCCAATAATGGATAAATTAATATATCAGCAGTACTGCTGTTATAGTATTAAAACACATTTTCATCAATGTTATTCACTGTTGTTGGTAGATATTATGCTTGATGTACATGTGTAGTGCTTTCATCACTCTATGTCTGTCTCTGTCTCTCTGTCTCTGTGTCTCTGTCTCTGTTTATCTCTATCTTCGTCTGTCTCTGTCCCTCTGTCTCTGTCTGTCTGTCTGTCTCTGTCTGTCTGTGTGTGTCTCTCTCTCTATCTCTCTCTCTCTCTCTCTCTCTCTCTCTCTCTCTCTCTCTGTGATCGTCTTTCTCGTACACACTCTACCTTCATTACAAAGACACAAGGCATTACGGTATAATGCCTGCCCGATCGTACTTGCGTTTATGGGTGCGACAGTGCTGTTCATAGACTTTTCAAGATATAGCTGTTAACGTTGGGGTATTTGTAGGAAAGGTCTTCACAACAGTTCAACGGTTTCAAATTGTAGTTGCAGGCAAAACAGTGCAGTGATATATATATATATATATATATATATATATATATATATATATATATATATACACCCTTGTCCAGTACTGAGTATAAAAAAAATTATTGTAAAGAGATATTAGTTTTCCTAGTTTTCCTCTAATCTCAACTATGTATTTTATGTATAATACCACTTTTAACACAACAGATTTTCTGGGTTATTACAGAGGTAGTGAATACTTTCATCGCAATGTTCAGAGTTTAAAATTAAAATGATGATTTCCCAAATTTACTCTTTTACTGAGAGTCAATTTATATTCCCCTAATGCCAACAAATAGCTATAGCATTCATCCTTTGATACATTGAAAACGATTGAGTTAGTGTAAACATTTATTTACACATTTTCGCAAGGATCACATAAGACTTCATATGTATATTTCATCACTAACAAACTATACTCTGTCAAATATATATTTCTTATATAATAGGTGAATTCAAAATTCAATCCTGCAAGTAATTTTATCTCTCTGTATGCTCAAAATCTGCAAAAAGATTTTATCTACCTCTCTGTGTACCGAACATCCATCTTATCTAACCAACAGCATATGCATTTGTGCATATTTATATATTCATTAACCTACCCACCCATCCATTCATCCATCTATACATCAATCTATACAAGTTTTCAGCCATCTATCGTGTGTGTCAGCGTACTGACCTACAATACACTTTTGTATGTATACCTGCCAAATGCAGGGATGACATTCTCTTTCTTTCTCTGTGATATCGTTCTTTATGTAGGTATATGTTTAAATAGTACTAAAATGCCTTTTACAGCATCTCATGGCAACGACAAGATACCTGTTACAAGTATGCATCATTAGATATGTGATGTTTTGTCAAAACAATGAATCTCTTGTCAGGAAAATGACAAGAGCAAGAATGAAAACACGAAAAAAACGTCTTACAACATGTATTGTTATCGAGTTGGTCAAACAATTTATAAGCAAGTATCATCTCGTGTTCCGAATGAGGCACTAATCGTGTCAAAATATAATCAATGAATCTGAAAACTATATTCAAAGACTTAAATAGTTAGTATTTTGAATATTCGTACACTGTCTGGCATTTATGTGGAAATATCGTTGTGGCCTAGGATATATATGAACTGTTTGAAAATTTTGGCGTGGCAGGTATGGTATTACTTTTTAAATAATTATGTTTTTTCGAGTGGATAGGGCAAGGCTGTTGATATTTGCAAATACCATTAAGGTTCCTGTGAGTATTTTCTTCTTTTGGCCATGAATAATGTGTTTGGTGGATGCTTTGCCATACACACAACACTATATAAGTTTGGTCCATTTTTACCGATTCTTTTTTCAAAATCTTTGAAATATACTGTATCAGAATTGTTAATTATTGACCTAGTGACCATGTAAATAAATGCGTATCACACTTATTTTTATATTATGGGGCACTTATTACAAACGATTTCATACATATTTGTTTAAAACTGTAAACAAAGCGTGACGGACTAAAGAGTTTAGTTATAAATTATATTACCGACGCCTGTTAAAAAATTGTAAAGATGATTAGTGCATACATATCAAATTTGCGAGAGTTAATAAGATTTTGAAATTAGTATATTATCCTGAAGTCGGATAAGACGTCGTTTTTAAAATAGCTGCATATTGCTATTAGAACACTTGGGGCCCCGAGTGGCCGAGTGGTCTAAAGCGCTTTCCGTTACGGATCACTGCCGTCTCACCTCTGCCTGCGTGGGCTCGAGTCTAAGATTCGGCTAATGTAGTTATGTGAGAAAGCTTGCCAGTAGCTTCTCGTGGGTCGTTGGTTCTTTCTGGGTTTTTTCCCCGCATTCTTCCTCCACAAATAATACTGGCCGCCATGTATAGCCTATTGTGTGCTGAAAAATGGCGTTAAACCCTAAAACAACAACTACAACTATTAGAACACTTAGTCATCGGTAACTTTCCAAAAAACATTGGATCAGCCTTCCTGGAATTAAAAAAGAAACATTATCGCTAAATTATTGATCGTATTATTATTATAGTTTGCATTTCAACGATATGATGTTCATCAATTTAATGTGTTATTCCTCTCATTCACTTCGAGATACATGTATGGAAAACAGAACAATGTTTGGACAATCGCTTCATCGATCCAAACTGCATGAATCGATGTTGATGACGTGGTGTATCAATACAAATACTCGAGATTATAAAGATTTGTTGATCATATTCTCAAGGACGCTTTTTGAAATCAATACCTGATCATCGTCAGTGAAATAGTAACGTTTTATACACAGTAAATAATGCTATTTCAAGGTATGCTTTAGTGGATAATTTATGGTGAATGAATTACAAACATAGAGGTTTCGTTGCTACCTCGGTAACACAAGAACAAACACAATAGATAAAACATGTTGTTTCAATGCCATAAAATTGGATGTAATCTTAAAATAAAAGATTTGAAAAAGAACATTAAATTTTAAATATCTGCTTTGAAGGTGGACCGTTATCTGCAGCAGCCCAAACGCCAATCAATGTTGAATCTTTAAAGAGGTAAAACGTCTTTAATACCAGTACCACATCTGTATTCTGTCACGTTCAGCAAGTACATTTTGTGTTAGGAAATATATTTCAGCTATTACACGTGCATTTAAAATTCATGTAGGAAACGCTATCGGAACAACGAGTGAAACATCGATTAATCTTCCCGAGAACAGTTATGTCATGCTTTTGTTAAATCAAATGTAACAAGTTCGCTTCCGGGTCTTTCGGTACGTTTTGGAAACAAAGAGAAGCAAAGCAAATAAATGTTATTTTATATTTAAATTCTCTTGAAGCATTAAACCGATAATGCCTTATAATTTCGTTTCGTTGCTGCAAAATCCGACAAAACCTAGCATTTGATGCGACATGGATTTCTGTTTGAAATACATGGATTGGAATAACAAAGGTTTTCTCTAATAATTCAAATATAGTTCCAATATGTTGTTTTGCCAAAGAGTTTTGTTTCCAAAGACAAGGTGCAATCCTGTATGTCACAGATTTTATATACTCAAACGGAAAGCACGATGTTTAAATTTCTATTAATATGTTGTTGTTTTATCACAAATGTACTGCAAGTTGAATTCATCGTCCTAACAAACAGTAATTTTGGCTCTAGCGTTCAGTTTATTAAAGAGCCAATACAATCGTATCATTGATCAATACAGTGTACTCAAAACCTGACGACATTTCTGAAAGGTCGGATTCTGCATAAGTACTCGTATTACCAGATAGAAATACGTAATTTAAAACACAATTCTCCAAGCATACATGTTGTTTGACCGCTTACATTACATTTAAAAAGTTGTGGATAAATCTATGTGGTTAAGAGTCATTTATATCCTGCCTATTAAGACATACATTCAAACTTTCCTTAGTCTCTTTTGTATACTAAAAAGGTAATTAAAGTTTGAATATCTGCATTGAAATTAGACCACTATCTGCAATAACACCAATACCAATCAATGTTGAAACTTGAAACAGATTAAACGTTTATAATGAAAGTTCCATGTCTTTAGTATGTAACATTCAACGACTAGATTGTTCTTAATTAGGACGTGTTCCTGCTAATACGCTTGCGTTTGAAATACATGTCGACAATGTTATCGGGAACTACGACTAAAAATTCGATTCAAAGTTTTCATGAACGTACATGTCTCTGTGTTTTTTACCACCATTGCAACAAAGTTACTTCCGGGCCTCTTGGTACGTTATCCCCATTCAATAAAATTTATTGAAAACACTCACAAACCAAGGTTTCTTCCACTTTTGTTTGACAAGGCAAACTTCCTACCAAAGTAATTCCTACGCGATAACGACAAACCAACTTTTGTTTCGTCAAAACTCAATATTTTAATCCTCTACGCCAACTAGACAAAACTATTTTTTAATTAAAAACCACGCGACACCTTCCACGGTAAACACTCTTTTGTTAAGGACTATCATCTCCACCTTAAGGAAAACATTTCCTATTTAATGTTCCATAAATAAAGTGCTAAGTATATTGCATTATTATTAATAATTTTAAAAGGGAATTTGTATAGTAACTAATCTTTACAAACTCTAATCGATTTACATAATCTATAATGATATGACAACAAAAGCAAACACAAACACCGTGAAGTTAGAAAACATAGAAAATGATGCAAATATAAAAGGTAGAAAACATTATTAGGTCTTTAAGTTTGTTGTTGCAGTCGAAATGGGTGCGTTTTAAGAGCACTCTTGAAAAGGGATCACTGTGTCTTTGTGTCTAAGTTTAATGGGCAATTCGTTCCACGTTGTTGTCCCTGGTATACAAAAGAACATTGTCCATATCACTTCTTTCTCATAATGGGAATAATGAGCATACGATTGTTAGAAGAGGGGCGTAAGTATCTTTTTGGAGCATACACATGTGTGAGGCCAGATATGTAAAGGAGTCCGTCAAAGTGAAAACTAACACAGAGAACATATTTTGTGTTTGATTCTTGCTCCTGAGGTGTGCTATGATCGTGGTACTCTAAAGATGATAGATCGAGCAGCTGTGTTTTAACTTGTTTAAATTTCTGGAGTAGATAATGAGACGAACAAGACAGAATTGAGATAGAATATTCCAGTCTTGAATGTACTAATGCACATACAAGTGTTGTAGTGGCATCAACTGAAAGATATTTGTGAATGGAACTGATGCGTCTCAGCTCAAGATATGCAACCCTGAATATGTTCCTGACATGTTGGTGCAATTTGAGAGCACTGTCTATAGTAATACTTAGGTTTCATACTGACTGTATGAATTTAATGTTGGTGTTGCTCATATTTATTGTCTGGGGTAAGGGATGTGAATGGGAAATTACTGTGGCAAGGGCGATATGCAGACTGTACATTGCTAAACAGACTGTTTCAATTTAGATGAGATATAAGTTCTGTTAGAACAGATTTCTCTTATATTTTTATATAAACGGGACATTAAAAACTGGTTCGGTAGTTATTTAAATCGTTATTGTTTAGTGTTGGCTTCTTTATCAGAGGCTTCATAACGGCAGTCATGAAAATGATGGGAATTTCCCGGATGATTGAGTGGTATTAATTACATCAGTTAGTGAAGGTAATATTGGGTCTAAGTACTCAAGCAGTAGTGATGTTGAAATTGTATCGATCAAGTTCACATGACTTTGGTGCACTGTTCATCACGATTGTCCGTACTAAATCCATATACACGGGTTCAAATGCTGCTAACGGTTGTTGCTGAAATTCTGTATAGTATCTGTATGGTGACAACAAATTGAAACTGTGTTGTCATGCTTATCTTTAATGGTTTGTACCTCGTCATGAAAGAAATTGTCAAAAATGTCAGGATGGTCTACTGCAGAGAATGTAGTTGGAAGTGGTGTATATTTGTTCCTTGACATTAATTTGTTAGCTGTTTCGAAGAGCTCTTTGCAGATTGCCCTCTCCGTAACCTTAGTACTGTAAATGAACTGTTTGTGACCTTCTGCATAGCGGCTTCATATATTCGCTTATGAATAGTGAGTCTAGTGAACAGCCAAAGCCTAGCCGCTTTACGGTGGTCTCTTTAAGACGTGGAAAGATGGTCCTTAATATTGCTATACCACGGATAACACTTTTGAATTGATACTCTCACGTGGTGGCTGGGGCATGTTTTTCAGGCAATGAACGCATGCAGTTATTCTGCTGTAGGATGCAAGCATGTTGTTAGGTTTGCTTGGATGTCATTCATTAGTTTTGTTTTGATTATCGTATGGCGGTTTCTCTTAGTAGCAAACAAATGTGGAGGGTTAGGGTCTGATACGCCCAGATGGCATATAATGAAGAGTTGATCTGATGCAATTTCGTGGGATACAAGGGTGAATCGTAGATTATTATCTTCATGTCTACAAAGAATCCAGTCTAAAATCTGACCATGTTTGTGGGTGGGTTTGTTAACTGACTGTTTAAGGTTGAAACCATGAAAAGAATCTAGGAGTTTTTATGTCAAAGTGAAAGTTGAAATCTCCAAAAATAATTTAGTTGCCATTTTTCGAATGTCCTTACCCCAGGAGATTTAGAAACTGTTCCAAAAGATAGACTATATCAGCATGTTGTTCTACTAGGAGGATGGCGGTAGAAGCAGCAAAGTTGGACTGACCTTTGTTCCAGCAATCTTCATTTGCTCGTGTGTACGTGGGATTATGGGTTAGGTGTACATAAATGTTAGACTGGATGTAAGACGAGCAATGATGATACTAGTTGAGTGCTTTGATGACATTGACTAAATGTTGTTATACGTTAATACAGGCCTCAGACTACAAGCATGTTCTTCTAATCTTTCAATAATATGCTCCTTAACCATAATTAAGAGACATTAATAGCATTAACCTACCTTAGTTTAAAACATTATCTATGGCTGATCTTATCATGGGTTTATCGGCCCGTTTTGTGTCATACAAATGTACATTAACGTAAAAATCGGTTAATCGTCTCCAAGATTAGACCTGCCACGTGTTTGCTACTTCAAGCGCATCAGAACCACTCCGAGACATCTCTGTCAAATTTGGTAGATTGAAAGAAAGAAATAATGCAAAGAAAATAAAAACGCTGTATATGCTTTCAAACAATTAAACAGTTAGCAAGTGAGAATGTCTTAGATTTGCTGTAAATCAGAAAACAGTGTGCATTTAAGTAAGAAGTGCACTCTGTTTTTGAAACGTATGCATTGGCGCAAGCATGTTATGCTCTAGTGATTGAAATGTAGTTTCAGTAAGTATCTTTTTCGACCATTTTTGATCACAAGCAGAATTGTGTGATATTGTTCGGTCGACTTTAGGGAGCTCAAATGGAATATGCAGATGATCAAGCTTTAATTGTTTTCGCCGGAATATATTATCAAAACAATTGCTGCAAGTTTGTTCATGGTCACTTTGAGTAAAAACTTACAACTTTCCTGTTTTAGACGTGTAACGACAGATAATACCACCTTGTGTTTTATTCTGAAGATATAACGTGCCAATAAAATCGAATCATATTCAACACAACGTTTTCTCAGTCTATAAACATTTCTGTAAAGTTATGCCCTACAAGTACCAACTACAAATCAGTGCTTGAGAAACATATCTACGGGATTACCTTTTCTGCGATGCCGATTTAAATTGGAACCATTTGGATAAATACCTGAGTTGATTAGAAAATGCATATCTTGGGTCACAATGATATGCATACAAAGAATGTTATCGGCATATTTTAAGAACAACCAAGGTTAATGCAAATCTTGCTTTACAGTCAAACAGCCTAACACCGTATTGCCTAAACTACAGCAACATATTCACACATGCCTTCTTGTTCATTGCCAAAAATGAACACATTACTCTCGATGCCGACGCGAAAAACTATTTAATTAGAACTAACTCCCTATACTCCGCGATACAATTTTTTGTTGAAAAAAAAAACATACTGTGTTTTAATTTTTCCAAAATAATATGCTAAATCACAGCGTTTAGGAATCGATTTATTGTTTTTATTTTGAACATGATATATTGGGGTTAGTAGCAAAATAAAAGCAAAGGTCCAATAACCAAATAATAGATTTAATTTTCAGAAACTTAAGCTAATTTCGTGTTATAACGATTAAAAACCAACGATGATCATGCTTGCCGTGATAGTACTTGAAATGATTGATCTTATTGACTTTTGTTCCTAGAAACTAAACGCATGTTATATCTCTTTAATATCACGGGGCAGGTATTGCAGAAGCTTTCATACAGTTTTGTCGAAATATCAATATCGTAAGAGAAAATAGCGAGAGGGACTCGAAAGTCGGGATAAAAGCGAGACTCTCGCGTTGTTTCAAAACTGTCAAAATAATAAGTATACTCAGTTAAAATTTGGTGACGTCATTAGAGTTTGGAATTATATACTTCCCTGAAGTCCTATAAAACATCATTTCTCGTAAACTGCTAAATGCTACATAAGTCGTTTATATATGAGTTCCTCTTCAATAAACGACATATAAGTATTCGCGGGATAAACACAGGGACGTGCCCTCCACATTATTGATCGTACGATCGTTTGCATGACAGCATGAATTATCCATGTCAATTTAATGTACCATGTTTCTCGCCTTGAAAGAGTTGTACAAAAACAAAACCAGATTCGTGTTAGTATGAAGTACGAATTGATCAATCGACCAAAACGGTATAGATAGATTTTACATGATGACACAGTGGAGTGGTGGGTGCGGCGCGATATTCCAAATAGAAAAGGTTTATTTACATGATACTCAAAGGAGCTATTTGAACTTATTACAAAATCTTTACTTAAAGTATAATTTTAAACAGAATAAATTTTATTATTAAATAGAACATTTTGGTGTAGCATTAATGACAACAACAGAACAAAACAATCATATACACGTGTTTGTCGTCATGGCAATAGAGAGAACGCATCTATCAGCTCAACTGAACTGATAAGTATAAACTGATAACGATCAGTGCAAAACCAGTATCTAAGTAGCCTATGCGTTTAAGACTCGTAATAAATGTTTTTTCCAAGGCAAATACAAAACATAGACAAGACAAACAAAGAAAATACAAAATCCGTTGTAGTTTGCAAAACTTTACACGGCTGTTTCTACAAGAATGAAACCTTTAAATGTAATAATGCTTTAAGTAGTTTGTTTTTTCAACTTGTTCAGATGCAGGAAAGTTTTTGTATTGACCTAGAACTCGATGGGTCATAAAATCTGTTGTTTTATGTAAATTTATTTGTGTACGAATGATACCCAGGAGTTTTCATTGTTATAGTAGTAATTAGAGCACATGAAACAAATTTAATAAATTATTTAAAGGAAACTGTGCTGGCTGCAAAATAAAACTTTATTTTCAACCCAATAAGATCAATGAATGCTGATCCTTTTGTGCAGCTTTTATGTTTCTCCGACATAATGAAAGCTATATATCTTACATGTGATGAGATACATTACATTCTCTGTTTTGCAGGTGTGTGTATGTGTCTGTATGTACTGTATGTTGTAATATATATATATATATATATATATATATATATATATATATATATATATATATATATATATATATATATATATTGGTATGCCTTTATATACGTATGTTGGAATCAATCTTTGTAATGCAATTTAGTTGGTGTATTTTTAAATAAATTCTTTGTCTAACCGTGGGTTGGTGAGGAAAGAGCGAAACTTGCAAACGTAATTTTTTAAATTTTATTATCAAACTGAAATGAAAATATAAATATCAGTGACGGCGCTGAATCAAGCTAGTATAAAAAGAAGACATGTCAATCTATGAAAATGTTATTCATTAAAATGAATATACTTTTGGCACATACAGAAAACGAGTTAATGAAACAAACATGTAAATATAGATTACTTATTTATTGTGTCGTTTTGTTTTCGAAACGATGCAAATGTCGTTGGAGATACAGACATGATATATTTTAAACCTATTTCCCATTCGTTTAATGGTTTTGCAACCAAAATTAAGTCTGATAATCTTTTGCGCTCTCTCTCTCTCTCTCTCTCTCTCTCTCTCTCTCTCTCTCTCTCTCTCTTCAAGTATTCTTTTTCATTTATCTCAATTTTTCGAGCTATATCTGTATCATTATATATCGCCCGATACCCTTATCTTGAGTTTTACTGCTTTTTTATTTGAAATTCATTTCTATTTTTATTTAAATCATCAATATAAATATCGTTAAGTAATCTCAATAACGTTATCTAATTCATCGGTGTAGCTGACAGACTTAGCCTTCTTACAAATACATTAATGCCAACAAAACCCACTAATCTGACAATTCCTTGCTAAATATGCGTGTGCTGTATACATAATATGCTAGTATACATGTTACGTGATAGTTTATCGGCTTCTATATAAATTGTTCCCGGTATATACAAAACACCAAGGAATATATTATATATTCACACCACAACCACGTAACACGTGTGAGAGTTTCAACTGTCTATTTTAGACGCCAGTCATTGACAATACACATAGCCACTACGTTGTCAGGTAGATTTTGACGTGAATAGTCGAAGTTGTAGCGCAAAAGGAAATTGGTTTAAGACATACTCAAAAGCTCAAGACAATTGATGTCAATTTGTTTCTCTCACAAAGACGGATGTCCTCAAGGTCTTGTATCGTCGGTGTCATTACAAACAAGCCACTGTGAGAGCCATTACTCGTAATATCGAATCTTGATGGTGCCTGGATAATTATTGGAATATATGCTACTGCATACGTTCTCGCTATAAACGATCTTTAAGTCGAAATCCAAATGAAAAGCAGACAGATTTTCAATCAGACAAACCCAATGTCAACCAAATATACATGTTTTCCACTGCTCGATAACTAATTAGTATGTAGCTGCCGAAATAAAACTTTGAAACTATTGGCTTCATCTCAATTATTTGTAGGAGCCAGCATGCCAATGACCTTGGTGTAGCTCATTTGAAAAGGAACATTTGAGTTGATACCAAAAGTATGTATCAAGCATAGCTTCGTTTTGTTGCTGTTAACGGATCTGAACCCATTTGCGGTCCTTAAATGTATTAGAGAAAGTAGCCGCCACACGTTAAACTATCGCAAAAGATTTACATGCTGTGCGTGTAAAGACATGTTAGTAACATTATTTACTTCTTCGTTGACAGCAAATACCATACCCATTGTTTGTTTGTCACAACAAAACTGCCCAGAAATGTGACATCTTCATATGTATTCCTTACCGCTAGAATATCTGCAACAGGAGCGATCACGTTTGTAATGCTTTTGTTTATCATGCTAATATTCTCCAGAAAGTAGCAAAACTTGGTGCTGAAAACAATATCAAATTGCCGCTGATTGCTGACGCTAGAAGTTGTCCAGCAGAAGTTCGCGTACTTGAGAAGAACCTATTAGTAGCCTTTGTCAGTAAAGAAGTTCGCATTTGCATATTTCCCCATATTCCTTTTTCCGCATCTTTATTATCTGTGGGCGCAGACACATTTTAAATTTTGCACCGATATAATAAGTGGTCCTGTTAGAGTATCGCCAAATTTCAGTACGTGTCTGTTAATTTCTGTATTAGCAATTGTTTACGTTGTATTGAGCTTTTAAAACCTCACATCATATTTCTTCTTTCCCGACTGCCACAATATGACAGTAGTTTGAACTGGCTGCGACAGAACACACGTGTTTCTAAATATATTGCGTACTATATGCCTGAATTAAGACAACGTAAGTATCTATATGCTAAATCCAAGACACTTAGCGATATGGATGATGCCGTAGGCAGCTTTAATGTCGCCATTTTTCAGACTGAGCAATTGCTGAAATATGTGACATAATGTCAGGTTGCTAATTTTGTGAACACATATAGCAGAGTGCCATCCATAGAAGCACATGAGCAACAGGATAAAACAGATGCTATGAGAAACTTACTTCATCCGGTAAAAGCAGTAGTAACCAAAATAGCATTTCACATTTATCGATGTGTTTACTGACATACATTGTAAACAGAACAAGCAATAAGAGGTAACTAAAGGACATTCAAAAACGAACATAAATGCAAACGCAGAAGACATGAAACTGAGCCAGAAGAAATCTTCGAGCAAACTTTAGATGTTTAAGAAGAAGAAGAAGCGGGTAGAGTTGAACTGGTTTCTGCGTGGGTCAGATCTTGCAGAAAAAGGCTACATATAATTTATTGATAACACGGTTGAATGGAGAGATATAGCTGCAAAGACACAAAATAAATTAGAAACGATATCGCGAATTCTAACCTGCTCTTCAGCAAGAAAGCTGGAAAATATATCAGATAACTAAGAGACATTGACATTAGATGAAAATTGGTCCGATTGGAGCTCGAGAAAAATAGGTCTAGATTTAGGTCTGAAAATAAAACAGGTAGAGCTGTCAAATACTACGGAACTAATTGCATTACTAAAGCTGCTCGCCGCCAGGAAACAAGCAGGAAACGTAGGTATAGAAGTTGACGAGATCACTGAGATACTAGATATTTGTCTTCAGCAAAGTTTACTTGGTAAAGCCAATTCTAAAGTTTATATGCGATTTAATATAGCCATGGGGCAAACGTGCGTTAATTTATGTAATGGTCTGAAACCAAATTTATAATGTTATATAAAGTATAATGAAACCAACACAAATTAAATACAAAATCCTCAAATAATCTTTAAACAGCTTGGCAGCTTAGCTGCCATCGTGTCTGGCATATAGAGAAAAATTGATTATGTTGGCTCATGGTTTAAGATAAGGTGCTGTATCAGCAACCAGACGTATCGAAGAAGATCGTAATAAAATACTCGCCTTCACCTGCATACGTCATCAATCAATAAATAGCCTCTACGAAGAGTCTGAGCTCGTGATGGCTAGCACAGACAAGAAAACATTATTCAACTCGGTTAAGACATATGCAATTAGCTAAATGTGCGAACAATACATTAAATAGCACCCGTGTTAGATAGTATGGTGGGTTTTGGTTTAGATAGAGTCTTTGCGTGTAAAAGGGATGTATAAAGATGCTGTTTAGACTCTGACGAGGCAACAGTAGCTGAGTCTACGACATAATATGAATATGTGCAGTTTATGGACGAGCCGCGGTCTTAAATTAATTATCAAACAGTAGAGAACGTCATGAACTATCTGAATGCCGCCAAAACAGAATCATGAACTTAATTTCGATGCGTGATGACCACATCAGATGTTCGGCAGCAAATTGTTTGGGTTCAATGATTCTAGTACTAGAGTTTCTGACCGCAAAGTGTCTCTGACTACCAATGACTTAATACGAGTGTCATTTGTTGCTAATCCTGATCTATTTACACGAGATTGTTAGAAAACGCGTTGCTATAGGAAGATGGTTGTTGTGCAACTCTCGTTCTACAATCAGATGCTATCCACTCATGGCGACAATGAAGATTGAATGGTGTTGTCTCTAAGTTCCATGTATGGATTGTGCTGCGATGCTGGTACAGTATTTAGAAGCAGCAACCCCACTTTGGTATTTGAACAAACTGGTCATGTTATGTCCATAAATAGTTCAGAAGATGTTGACAACGGAGAATTTCTACTTTTACAAACTTCGCAATGTGGATTATTACGCACTGGAATAGGATAACGCCTTGTCCACATTTAGCAAGATGTGTTTCTGCAAAGGTGTCATGTACATGATGACACAATATCAAAAACATTAATAGTAATTACGATGCGCTGAAGCGAGCTATATATATATATATATATATATATATATATATATATATATATATATATATATATATATATATATATATATATATATATATATATATAGTGTTTCAAAATGCTGTACAAGATGAAGACTAAGAAGATAATATCCAGGTATTTTACAATATGTATTTGACTCGCATTACCGTCAGAGTCAAAAACCTTACAATTTCCTCAACGCAAAATTGATTATAATTGTGTGTTGCACTAAATTGAACCTATGTGCGATAATAATGATTTTGGAGGCTATGAAAAAATATCTGGATATCACAAAAGATCTCTGCATGCTTTGCTTTTTCTTTCTAATTTATAATTTGCCAATTCTAAGCATATAGAATGAATAAATGTATTTTGTACATACTGTATACCTCAAGAGTCTCCAGTATTGCACGTAGGCTGATATCAAACGTTTCATCAAATGTTTCCAGTTAGAAAGAAGTGCGCTCATTTATATTTGATTATTTTAATTTAATTTTAATTTTACATTTTACTGAACGTTTGGAACGTGAAAGTTTGAACGATTCATTTCTAAATACTACAATAGATATCGAAGTAACCATTTCCCTACCTACGCCTCTATATGATTGAAAAGATGCCCCTAAAAGAACTACTTAAAAAAGAATTTGTCCCGGAAATTAATAAAATAAAATTACATTTTTGTGTGCCAATATTAATAGCAAATACGGTGCACGTTATGTTTGTCATATTGCGCATACACTGACGTAAAAATTCAAATTATGGTTGTGGACCAAATTTGTGATATAACGGGGCAAAGAAATAAAGCTTAATCCACAAGTGATTGTTCCACGAAAATGTATTTCCTCAATGATACGATGAAACAATAAGCAAATTAAACCTTTTATAACATATGAAACATTTTAATGTTTCTGTAGTGTGCATCCTTGCATGCGTCCTCAAAACACCACTCAAAAAAAAAACCGTTTATCAGGCACTTCGCACTTTAATAGTATTTCTCAGTATGAACACTCATAGGTATACAAAGTTAGTAAAGTTTTCACCAGAAATTCGCTTAGTGAAAGGCGGGTCCTCGTTATGAATCAACTCATATAAATAATTTTTTTTGTCTCCATCACATTCAGATTTTAACCCAATTACAAAGACAGAATGCTTTCCCTGCTGTATGCAATCCTATATGCATCTTCAAACGCTCTACTCAAACTACATATTTGATGAAAACACTTGGAAACGGTTGCTCTGCAGTATACATGTTTGTGTTCTTTTTTAAATCATAGCTGAAGCAAAATAATTATTACAAGTTCACATCTTAATAATTACCATCCACGCTTCTTCAAATAACCATTCTGAATAAAACGTTTTTCACAAGCTTCACTCAAAAATGGTGTTTGCCCAGTATATACACTCATTTTGCCCAGATGTATACTTATATTGTCAATCATATACACATATTTTTCTCGGTATGTATCACCATGTGCATCATCAAATCTCCGATCTGATTAAATAATATGTCACACAGGATAAATATTTATTGGCGTTTCCTTTGTATGATTCCTCATTGGCTCCTTCAAATCATTGCTCCAACTACAAACTGTGTCACAAAATTCATATTTTAATGTTATATTCTCCTTTGAGTATCGTCATGTGTAGCTACAAAAATATTGGAAGTTTTTTATTCGCACGGCCACAGTGTGATTACTTTTCAACAGACTATTCACATGACCTCCGTGCGACTAAAGCAGAAAACACTATCCACATGGCAATAAATATGTGAATTAAAGACGAGATCGAAATATTCCAATACTAATCGAACTTGCCCACAGGATTTCGATAGGAGCAGGTCACAACAAACCCAAGCCTACACGTATTTAAGTCGTAACGTACCGAAGTCAAAAGGTACTCAATTTATAACGCACCACAAATAAAAAATAATTAAAACAAGACCTAACATGTTTTTTGTATGTTGAAAGTTGAAAATATCAATAAATACTACTTCTCAGTAATTTGTCAATAGGCATAGATGGGTTTAAATTGCTTTTGTTTAAACCTTGTCTAAAGATAGCGTGAATATTGTAAGAACATCTTGGCTTTTGAAATTTTCTTTGATTTTGAGCGCCTTTTAAAGACTTCAGTTTGGATAAACTCAGCACAGTACTCAATGAGATATAATTTGCAAACAAAACCCATCTGTAAGGATGAAAGAAATGAAACCAAATTGAATGTATGGATGGATAAATAACACGAAATAACTTTCGAAACATCACTTTGTGAATTATATACCCTACCATATAAACAATTGCGATAAATCTGATACCAATGTCGCATAGACATTTTTAATTTCTAAATTTGTTAGGGACTCATTATATGTACGCTTATGTACTAGTCTCTTTCGAACGATAGGATGTTAAATAATAATTTTCAAATAAAGATATTTGACTAATTGCACAGGTGGCTTACACATTATTGGTTGTTAGGCTGTCCATTAGTACAACTGGACTGAATTTGATGTATATGAGCGTGCTTGGCCTTACGCTCCCTTGCTACCTGCTGCAGTAGATTCACGTGCTTGCACGCCCCAATAACTACAGCGGACACAGGCGATATGAGAAAACTATTTTTCTCTCGCTTTTCTTTTCTGCCATTGCATATGGGTAGTCAACTTCAGAATAACTGATTGGGTGGGTGTGTGTAGGCTCTATTCCTACCCACCTATGGCCTTTCAATCACACAGTGACAGTTCAATAACTGTCCCGATGTGACGGCCCAATTAATAAGTGTTCTCTGAACACATAAACGCCTGCAGGGTGCGTGGCACCATTCCCACCCTCAGGATAAATTAAATAACTGCCTCTTGGCAGATAAAACAGTGCTAAGAGCCTCACGGACGGAGCACTTAAAACAAATCAATCAGTCAGTCTGATACCAATACGATTGTCGGCGTCCGCGCTCTGTTATGATAATTTGCTTTCCCGCAAAGATCAAATAATTACACATGTAGAAGTTATGATACTGCCGACATCATGTATACGCTACTCTGTTATAGTGAGATCAGAGGAATTGTCCTATATTTAATTTGATTTATGTGGGATTTTGCATGTGATCAAGCATATATTTCTAGAGCACTTGTAGGTAAGCGATAAATCTGGTTAATGTACAACTTGCATTTTACACGGCTTTTGTGAAAACAGATGAAATATCGCATAATGCTAGAAAATTGACGGCCAGTTGGTTTTTCTGGTATATTGTGCATACTCTAATATATAACAGGAATGAATTTGGTGATATGTATGGTATTGGCAACAGCATGTAATTACTGCTCAGAATTAAACGCTGCCGACAGGTAGTGTGGATTTGGTTGGATTGCAGGTGCGTAATCATATTTTTCACGTTCAGATGATGTGATAAATGTAAACGAACGTAAGAATAAATGGATTTAAATGCAGCTAAATACTTTAAATTACTCTTTTAAATCGCTAGTATTTAACAAAAACAGATGTAGAACAAATTTGTCACAGATGAGTCATCGCCTAATTGACCTAAATTATCATGGCTTACTTTATTTCTGTGGTAATGTAGTTTTCTGTTTTAATTAGGTGGGTAAACTGGAAAACATCTGTTTTGTAATAAATGACATAAATTACTTAAATTTTAAATTTTGGTATAGTAATGTTTTGACTTATAAGTACATTTTGATTGTGCACGTTTCAATATGGGTACTTTTCGGCTTGGGTGCGTTTTGACTATAAACCGCTTCCGAATCAAACAGAATCGCAAACCACAAGTTCAGTTGACAGATTTACAAGAAGGAGACGCCTTCGATAATTATATGGATTTTTCCGAAATATTGTGAAAATATGGGAAACAAAATTAGTATTCAGTGGGTTAAAACTACCAGTAAGTATGCCAAAACAGCTAATAAGTAATTTATGTCAACAGCTAAAACAGTACAAAGACAAATTTGTATATCATTATGTGTGCGTCCGCTGCAAATATGGTGGACAAGGCAGAGAGAAATGGCTTGCTTTAGGTCCATATTAAATGTAAGCGCATTTTCGTAATAGATTTATTGAGACATTTCCAATAAAAGAAGTAAAACAAAATGAAACTTCAAGTTTCATCCCACCAAACAAAAAATCCAACCATTGTGATTATGATTATGGGTAGAAAAAGAAACAACGGCTCGGATGCCCCAGGACTACCAGGAACTAATGGCGGGCAAGCATTTTGTACCAAGTATAATGTCCATCATTTTTCTACTCGTAAAGTTGCATAACAACATAGTAGTCACAATGTTATTAGCCTCATTACACCTTCCTTTGATACGCTTGTATATGTACAACCTATTAACAAGCTTGACCTATTACCCGGAAATTATGATCATTTATAGATAGGACAACTAATTAATTTATGATACACCTTGACGTTAAAATATAAAATGTGTGTACTCTTCAGGTTAGTAACAAAATGTGTGTATGCATTAAGTTAATAGAGCAATAATGTGTATATACAAACCATACATAATCGTTTTAACGAATATTCGTTCTCATTTGAAAGAAAGACTTATTATCATACTGTAATGACTAATCCATCCAACCAAGACGTTATACCATTTATATTTGCAGATCAGTCAAGAATGGTTGCCCAGCAAAAGTGTATCTGACAGCTAATGGTTGCATTGGTAACGGATAATTCTCAAATTTAATAATAAATACAGCCATATGTTGTATCAAGATTTGTTCATTCAGTATGCTAAGCTGTGATAATTAGACAGATATGATAAGGAAATGGGGAGACTTACCATGCTTAAGTTGAGAGAGAAAGTAAAGTGGTTTCATTCAATCTCAGCTATATGCTTCTCTGACAAAGAAACTTCAATGTGTGGGTTACTAAAGTTACTATCTAAACTAACATTTACTTAGACTTGAAGAAACGTTAAGCACCATCACCATATTTTGATCCATGCTGTTATCAACCAGCTTCACACCCTCGTTTTGTCATCATATCTGCTCAACTCGGTGGCGTACAAAGAAAAAATGACTGCCTGGTCGATGACGATTGTCCAAAGGAGTCTTGATGCCCCAAGAGCTCTGGCACGTACACTGTTTGTTCTCTCTCCAATACCCCTGGCGCCTGAGGCAATCTATCTGTCTGTCCGTTCACCCCTCATTCGCACGCTACTGCATACACATAGGTCACAAACACCAGGCGTAATGCTGGTCACCTTCTTAATTCCGCGATTTTAAATCTCTTTATATTTTGAATACAACGTAAATCCTATTATATTGAATCTTCTTGGACGACGTTGCGTTGGAATGTACAAACATTAAATAAATTCATGCCTTAAATGCGAAGCTTCTTTGTTGCAAGTAATAATATTGCAAGTTACTGATACTGAAATCAAATAAACAACCCATACACGCATTATTTGATCTCAACGTTTGTTTCCTGGCTCAGCAAATGTCTAATAACATTAAAAGCATGGGTTGCTATGTTTGTCCCCAAAGCGATGGCATAAAACCAGAGTAAGTGTGATCTTGTTAGTTATCTTTTTAATTAAACAAAAACATACTTCTTCCAAATAATATTACTTTTGCTCAAGGCTTAGGGTATGAATTTATTTCGGATCACCGTAACATAGTAATTCGTGAATTGGTCATAAGATTGACTCAAATCGACCACATCTGGTTTTAGATTTTTCTAAATTTCATGATCAATTTTGAAAAATATATTTTTCGTTCAGTTAAAAAACCTTCAAGAAGGACCATCGACCGATGAGAAGTCACAAGAAAGACCATCGATCTATGGGAAGTCACAAGAAAGACCATCGACCTATGGGAAATCACAAGAAGGACCATCGATCTATGGGAAGTCACAAAATGGATCATCGACCTATGGAAAGTCACAAGAAGGACTATCGACCTATGGGAAGTCACAAGAAAGACCATCGATCTATGGGAAGTCACAAGAAGGACAATCGATCTATGGGAAGTCACAAGAAGGACAGTCGATCTATGGGAAGTTACAAGAGCGACTAATATACTGATGAGCAAACGTACATGCTAGTTGAAATCATGGCTTGGAATGAATCAAGGGAGAATTTGCGGGTTGCATATATATATATATATATATATATATATATATATATATATATATATATATATATATATATATATATATATATATTCCTTTTGTTATATTTTATTTGCCACTTGTTTTACAAATAAAATGAACATCATAATGAGAAAATAGTTCGCTGTGGGACTAAATCATAAGGAGTTACAGACTGGCCAAGTTTGCTACAGCATCAACGAGAAAACGAATCCGATAGCTACAAATGATATCGTAATTTGTAATCACAGAAAAATGTGCATAAAATGTGCTTACCTTAGACGAACGGTCATTACGTTTATCACTGCTGTCCTCACAATAAATTGTATTTAGTGTTTCATAATTAGGGATTCAAAGCAAAAACTGATATGCAACATTAACATGTCTAAGGCAGAATGCTAGCAAAAGGTTTATCCATAAAGATGATCAAACAGTATAATACATTTAAAATTAAAGACCCTACCTTAGCGCCATCTCCAAAACTATCATCATCTTTTCAAAATGCCTCCAAAAACAATACTCAGATCTGGAGCAATAATGTATAAAATTATAAATGTATTGTGCCAATATACGTCATCAATACTCAGATCTGGAGCAATAATATATAACATTATAAATGTATTGTGCCAATATACGTCATCAAATTACTAATACTTTCTTTTCAACGTGACATATTTACTATTATAATAAACAAATGAAAGATTAAGACAGTTGATAACCGTGATAAATTTGTGATTGCTTGTGATGTAGCAACTGCAACAATTTTCATTGCCTTTACTTGTCCATTCAACCGCTACGGTATCCAAGTGGTTTGAGCAGTAGGTCGTGGGTTTGAATCCCGGCCAAGTACCAAAGCGGTACTAGCAGCTGCCTCGCTTGGCGCTTAGCATTATGAGTTTGCTATTAAGACCGGACGTGGTGTCTTGATAATGTGACTGGGTGGGACATCATACAATATGCCTGTGGCATGATTTCCCAGTGCAAGACATCACTATAAACAACCAGACTGCAGACATCGTTGCGATATCATTGCAAAATTGTAAAGCTTCGTTAAAACCCCTAAACAAACACATATTTCTTTTCTCATTTTGTGTGCATCTAGAAGGACTCAAGAACATATTACTTTTTGAATTGTATTTTAATGTATGTAAATAGTTTACATCCACTTCACATCAGTCAGTTTTGCAAAACATTGAAAGACGAATCAGATTCCAGTGATCAGATTCCACATCTTTCATTTCATTTAAGGATCGCGTTCATTTTTTTCTGAAACAAGCTTTTCCACTTTATGTTTAAAAAAACAACATTCAAGTTCTGGACCTTTCTCCATCACCCTCATCCTTTTTCTTGTTTCAAACGTCCATGAAACCTTGTCTTGGTGCAATAATTGTCAACTTGGCATGTTTAGTGTTCCTTTGATTGTTATGTATTCTTCCTTGTGCAGTCGTGAAACTATGCGTATAAAGTTAATAACGTTTCTTCTTTTTCAACCATGGCATATTACTACGATTCATGTCACGAAACTCTCAGTCTCTTCGACCTTCTGTTTTCTTCATCAAAAGGAGATGCATCTATTAATTTCAATCGGATAGTATCGCAATAATCGAACTCATATACGGCCTTAACGCATATTACCACATCCTTTAAAACGTATCCATCGGAATAATACACATATTATAATCATCTCCGGTGCAAATATATATTCTCGAACAAATATTGAGTGTACATGAATATCAATAGAATTTTACAGTCCTCCAATCGACGGTATTTTATCGTTATGGACTCAGATCAATACAATTTTCTATCCATTGCATGAACACACGAAAAAGGCTTCCTAAAGTCAAAATCGGAGTAGCCATTAAGCACAACAATCACTTGTTTGGAGCACAATTCCAACAGGGGCACCAGAAAAAAGTTCAAATTAATTGTTGAGGATAAAATTGAAAGAATTATACATGACCATTTCAATCTATTTGTTGCGAGTATCTTGAACTAGAATTATTGGAAACACTGGTATTTTCCCACCCTTTAAGCTTTTAGTATTGTTTAGTTTATGTTTCTTTCTCTTTTTGGTTTTCTTTTGTTTTTAATTTCACATGGGGGGAACCATACTATTTTCAGTGCTTTGGGCCGAGGAAAGCCTGAATCCGGAATTGCCTATATTGCATAAAGAGTTTGAAGGTAACATAATTCTCAGGTAATGTCAGCTGTTTACTGTATATGTTCTGCAACGTTTGTGCAGTCAGTATGAGTAACACCATTCTTTCTTAATTCAAGTAAAATTTGTTTGTTTGATTAGGATTTTTAACTTAGCTTTAACAATTTTTCAGTCATATCGCTACGATGTCTGCAGTGAGGAAGTTTATAGTGATGTCTAGCACTGAGACATCATGCCGCAGACATGTACCTTGATGTCTCACCCAGTCACATTATCCTGACACCAGGCCGACCAGTCCTAACACTAACCTCTTAATGCTGAGCGTCAAGCGAGGCAGCTGTTAGTACCATTTTTGTAAGTCTTTGGTATGACTCGGCCGGGGATCGAACCGACGACCTCCCGCTTCCAAGGCGGACGCTCTAACCACTAGGCCACCGGAGCGGTAATTCAAGTAAAAAAGCATACACTTAAAAAATAAAGCTATGAGAAGAATTCAATCGTGGATTTTGTTTTGTGCCAGATAGCAAGATCTTTGATCGAAAACAACGATTGATACTTTGGAAGATGATTTGTCTCTGCTTAGGTTACATCTGTATACTGACAAATATCCGAATTATTGCATTCTGTTTCACACAATTAAACACAAACACTATTTAGCTAGGCATCGCCAGGGTAAGTGACCTGGGGGTTCGACATAGCACAGAGTCTTCTTTGCATGCAGCCATCTGCATTTCATACACCTAAATTCAGCATCCATGATAAGTGTGTATTGTTCAGTGATTAATAACATGCATTTTATACCTTAAACATGTATTAAAGTTTGTACAAATATTACGTGTGGATACCTAGTAAAGATCAGAACTAACTATGCGCCTGGTTGGATTGTCTCGCTTATAGAATGTACGTGGATAGTCGTGCGGTGGAACAGTGATTGGAAATGCAATCCCGAGTATATATGTATTTGCAGTGGTGATATAACGTTCTGATATCCAGTATTACACAGCTTTGGTGAGTTCACATCATCTTCAGAAAGTATCTAAATAATGTATTATATTCCACTGTACGACTTTGCTTGACATTATGTCTCATCACCTTTAATCGAGTCTGCTATGGAATTGGTGTTTAACATTGCACCTCATTACCTTTCACTGCGTCCACCGTTGGATTGGTGCTTGACCATGCTTCTTGTCACCTTTCACCAAGTCTTCTTGGTGATATGTGCTTGACATTGCTTTTTATCACCCTGCACCGAGTCTACTGTTGGATTGGTGCTTGGCATTGCTTCGTATCACCTTCCTCCGAGTCTACTAAGAGATTGGTGCTTGACATTGATTCTTATCACCCTTCACCAGTCTACTGGGGGATTGGTGCTCAAGATTGTTCCTCGTCACATTTCAGTTAATATAATGTGGGAGTCATGCTTGACATTGCTTATTCTCACCCTTCCCCACGTCTACCGTGGGCCTGGTGCATGATATTGCTCCCCATCAAACTTTAGTGAGTCTTCTATAGGATTGAAGCTTAACATTTTTTTTCACTACCTTTCATCGTGTCTACTGTAGGGCTTGGAGGGTGTAACTGTTGTACCATTTTCGATGTAGTTGAGACTGTAGAGATTTTGGGTTTATTTGCATCTCGTTTTATATTTTGACATTTTGCAAGATAAACAGAAAATTATTAACCAAGTTCTAGATCGTTTTACGATTTTGAATATTCTTGATATTTTGTTTATTTATTTGTATATTCATTACAAGATTAAATAAACATATTTCTTTCAAAAGGCATAACTATGTTACATCTTGACTAAGCACCGGATAATGATTTAACAACAGAATCAGATTTGACTACAACTTGAGATCCTAAAAAAATATTCAAATGTATTAAGAGCAGATATGCTCAATATCAATCATGTGTTGGCATGCCAAGTAAAATGCAAGCATGACACCTAATTAAAACACAAACAATGTAATAATACTGCATCAGAGTCACATCTTGTACTTTAAACATTTAATAATTTACTCCATCAATGTCTAAAAGTAAGAAATATTTTTAAGATATTCTTAAAAAGGTGCATATGAGAAGCAGCCAATTGCATTCACCGAGTATAAATTTCGATGGTTGCTCCCTAAATGTTACCTAAGACATACAATTATATATTTATTCCTTGTTACATCCGATAAAAACATATTTGTGTTCGCGATCTTGTAACCCATATGCTTACTGACATGTCTTTGTTCATACCACATAGATTAATTTCAATACCTTGCATCATATAGTGCATGCGTCTTGAACACGTGGTCCACAATAAGCATTCAGCACTCCAAGCCGTATTATTTGGCCAGCAAAATGATTTGCGCCAAAAGGTGATAGACAAAATACGTGGTGCAGCCCTTGGGTCTTCGAAACTGTCCTTTATGCGGCCATATTGGTGGGTTTAGTTTGAAACCCTTGATTTGGTTGATCTATGGGGAACATATTATTTGAGCAAGAATTATACACTGACAAGCAAACAAGCAATTTGTTCTCCCTATTATATTTCCGTTGAGTGGTTAGATATCGTTTCATTTGATGCATTTGTAAGAAACAATATAACCTTATATATTATAAAAAGCAAATTGTTTTTTAAAACTATCTAATTAGGTTATATCCTGATTACATCTGATTACATCTGAATCCTAATGCTAATCTAAACCCACTATCTTTAACAAATAACACTTAGGTAACACTTAGGTACATAAGAACATTTATGTTTATTTATGTCTTGACAATTATTAACAACAGAATTATTAGTAACATATTTACAAGTTTTGGGGGTTTTCCTGTTGGACAGGTCATTCAAGTACCTTAGAAGAATAAAGTTAATTCCTATACGTAGCAAAGACTGGTCACTTTAGTTGATCTCATTTCTTGTTGCATCAACCAGTCTGCAGATGTTTTCTTTTATTTAGGTTTTATTTAAGGGAGAAAACATTTATTTTGTATTATTCAGTGGAAAAATAAAGTGCCATAATATTATTTTGCAACTATTGTGAGTTGCTCAAAAGAATTCTGGACATCACCATAGGACACATAAGGACTCTTGGCATACCTGTACTACATTTGTGGATCTGAAATTCGTACAGAAACTTTTAATGTTTTGGTCTTTAACATAACCTTTTCAGGATTATTTTGACTTAAATTCAAAATACATGTAATGTATGTTCCTGTTAAATTTGTTTCATTTTATAATATTAATAATTAAATTGGTTGCTAAATATTACAAACTTGTTGGTTTTGCTTTTTTCTGCTGCTGTTCAAACAATGGAGTCCTAACAGTATAAAATCATCCCCAACCGATGAACAAAATTTTAATTTATTTTTTTAAAGATTAGAAAAAGATAAAACATGTACACACAGTTAAGGCATATTCTATGTTGTACTCTGATATCTAATTTCAAATCAGTGTGATGTTTTTGCTCATATTAACACGACAAATAGCTTATATTTGTCGTTATAGAATCAATGTTACAAAATCATCCTCAAACCAATATAAAGAATGATACTTGCCTTCAAAAATCTACTAACATGTAACAATAGCACACAAATGTCCAGCTCAAAATATATATTCTTTGAAAGTCATTAGCAAACCTCAACCCATTTCCAAAGACTTTTCATGTAATATACTAATTTCAATCCTTCACCAATTAATGACTAAAACGGCTATACATTGCATCTCTTATGAGCAATATTCTATGGAGAAGCATTTATTGTGAGAAATATCACTGTGGTAAAACTATTCATTCACATCTGACTTGTCTGCCATTCTTCCAAACCACATTCATTGTGTATATGTTGATATCTTTGAACAGTTGTGTATTCATGTTATAAAATAAACATTGTTTGATTATGCCATGGCTTCCCAATTTTCCAGTTGTTAACAATGTTCAATAATAATTGATACATTAGTATAACTTGAGCTTGTTCTTAACAATTCACTTGAAAATTTCAAGAGATATTCATCTTACTTGTGATCAACTGAAGACACATCTCTCTTATCTATTTTTGATTTCAAATCTCATGAGCACAAAGAAGTTTTTAAGTTTTGACTTTTGTGACTATTTCCAAAATTAGTCCCCCTTTTATAGAAATGATGCAATTATATTATGATATCAAATTCTGTATGAAATAGCCAGAATGAAGTCTGAAATACATTGAAAACAAACACAATACGCAAAGTCTGTAATATCACCCAAGTTATTATTTGAAAGCTAAAACTCTAAATAAACTAAATTTGAAAAATCTGTTAGTTTGATTTGTTATACCTAATTTTGTTGAAACTTTTGAAGAGCATAATAAATATACAACTAAATAGCGCAAACAATAACGTGCCAGATGGGGATTATCATTGAATCTGACATAAGGCCTCTGTCAATAGCTTATCACAAAATACCAAAATGTTTCAGTGATATTGGGATATTATGTTTAAATGTTTTATTCTCTACTCAATGGCCTAAAAGAAATTTGTTTTTGAAGTTACTCTGATTATTTTATTGTTGTAGGATTTAACGCCATTTTTCAGCACACGATAAGCTATACATGGCAGCCAGTATTAATAGCGGAGGAAGTACCTGGGAAAACCCCCGGAAAGAACCACCGACCCAAGCATTCTCACATATCCACATTGGCAGAATCTGTGACTCGAACCCACGCAGACAGAGGTAAGATAGCATTAATCGGTAACAGAGAGTGCTTTAGACCACTCGGACACTCGGGACCCTGCATTTATGTTAATGAGAAGACATTTGTAGTGTATTCCAAAATATAAAATGGGGATATATACAGGGACTAGATGAAATACAGATACACTACACCAGTGGTTCTCAACCTGTGGGTCGCGACCCCGTCAAGGGTCGAACAACGATTTGCCAGGGGTCGGGTCGCTTACGACCATCGGAAATATATATTTTTAGTTATGAACGAAAATAATTTTACGGTTGGGTCGCCACAACATTTGGAATTGCATTAAAAGGGTCGCGGCACTAGAAAGGTTGAGAACCGCTGCACTACACCATGTGCAAGGACCAATTTTAGTCACTTGTTAGATTTTGTATAATTATTTAGGTCACCAATTGAAAATACATCAATTAAAAGTCATAAAATTAGTTATTTCAAAATTATGGTACAAGTACAATACAGTCATACATGACTACATATAAATAATTTTATTTCCCAGAACTATTAACAATATACTATGCTAAATAATGAAAATAAAAATTCACAAATGTGAAACACAATACATTTATTGAGACATAAGTGTTTAGCCAAAGTCATTTGTCCTGAACAAGTGCTGGTTTCAATTTTTTTATACAAATTTATAGGCTAATGATGTATGCCAACAATCCTATAACTTAAAAATATGCACAGATTCTAATTACTGTGGAACATTTACAGGTGTATTTCATGCACAGGTATCCTTTAAGGACTGTTTCTCTGTATGTATTCCCATGTGGACATGCAGATTTCCACTCCAACTGAACAATTTATCCCAAACGTCACATTTATATGGTTTCTCTCCAGTTATGTGTCTTCATGTGCACTTCCGATTCCCATTAGAAATAAAGTTTATTACAAACTTCACATTTGAATGGTGTTTCCCCAGTATGTATCCTCAAATGCACCTGCAGATTTCCAGTCCAACTAAATCTTTTCTCACAGATTCCACACTTAAATAGTTTCTCTCCAGTATGCATTCTCGTGTGCCCCTTTACATATCCGCTTCGACTAAACCCTTTATCACACATTATACATTTGAATGGTTTATCTGCAGTATTTATTCCCATGTGCTCTTTTAGAAGTCCGCTATGACTAAACATTTTAGGACAAACATCACATTTGAACGTTTTTTCTCCAGTATGTATCTTCACATGGTTTCTCTTCTGTATGTATCCTCATGTGCATTTTCATTGGTCCTTTTTGATGAAACGTTTTATGACACAGGTCACAGCTGATTTGTTTCCTTCGGTCTTTTCTTCTCAGTGTTCCCAAAAGCATAATTAATGCTAAACATTCTGTAACAAACTTCACATTTGAAGGTTCCCTCCAAGGCACTTGATTCTGGGTAAATTCATGTATACACTCACCATATTATGAATTTACCCAGAATCAAGTGACTGTGGTTCCTTCTGTTGTAGTTATCCTCACATGCACCTTTGAACAGTGGCGTCACTGGGGGGGGGGGGGGGGGGGGGGGTGCGGACCGCACCGGGTGACACCATCTCAGAGGGGTGACACCAAAATGAAAAATTGCACATTTTACAGAGCACACTCTGATCGGTCTAGTCCGAAGGGTGACACCATGAGTTTACCGCCCTGGGTGACACCAACCATAGCGACGACGCTGCCTTTGAATAATCTGTTGTATGAATCATCACGTGCACCATTGACGAAACTGTTGCATGTACCCTCATGTACGCCTTTTAAATGGGTATAAATATTTTATATGGATGATTGCGGCTCATCTATTTATAATGCAAATTAGGTAAAACTTGTATATGTAAACGTTTTTCTTAAATGCGTTCCTTATTGTCAATAACTAAAAAGCAACACAAATTTGTGCATTTTGTAAATTTGTAAAAAAAAAAAAAAACACATTTAAGTTTGAGCAATAATAGGCCGATCAAATTAAACGCAATTATCATCCCTTCAAAATACGGTAGTCGACAGTAGAACGGTGCTCTCGGATGAGGAATTTACCTGTCCTGTAATTTATATGTTTTGTCTAGAGCAAGTGAGAAGGCCTAGTTTTGTATATACAAACACATTAGGAAAAAAATAAATATGTGGCGCATGCTATCGAAAACATTTTTTTTTTCAAAAAAAAGACGCAGTAGAGTGTGAAGCAAACGTGAGTACATGCCTCAAGGGTCGGATTACCCATTAAGCACACTAAGTACGTGCTTGGGGCACCAGCCAAACATAAGGACCATAAAAAACATTCAAATTAATTGTTGATGTTTATCATCATAGAATGAATTCAATGTGATCATTTTTCTGAGTTTTGTACGAGAGTTTTGATTTTTAATAACGGCAACACTGGTATTTCTCAACTTTTTAGGTTTAAAATATTGTTTTTCTGTTGTATTTTTTTCACATCTCTCTCTCTCTCTCTCTCTCTCTCTCTCTCTCTCTCTCTCTCTCTCTCTCTCTTCCTTTACACTGTCTATTAAATGAACAATATTTGAAACAATCATTTACTTTCAGCTGCAAAATATTCTGAGCTAAATGCTTGTAGCTTTCTGCGAGTTGTATTGATATCAAACATTCTTCTTCCATTGTTAGGTGAAAACGTTATAAAAACTCTTTAGGAATAAAATTAAACGAATGAACGTGGAGTGTTTGCTTCAAAGTTTCCTGAAGACTACTGGAACAATTGTTTAAGCCCCATCTACTTAAATCTCCATGGTATATAAACTATTTACCAATTTTGTTCTCCATTTTTGCGTGCAGATTAACATTAGAATAATATTAACCATGTATTTTTTTTATTACAAAACATATAGGGTACTTGACAATAGGTAGGCTATTCATTTGGACATGTGATAGAACTTATAGGACTGTTTATGATTTAATTCACAATACTGTTAAGTTCTTTTTAAAATATTTACTTAGTATTCTAAGGAAATACGTTTATTTGTGGCATTTTATAAAACTTATGGGTTCTCGCTTTTTACTGATTCTTAGAGTTGTAACAATATGTTGATGTACCAAGAGCCTTGATTGTTTCGATATATCCTAGTCCTTAAGTACCATAACGATGTCTTCATATAAATTCACAATAATTCCCAACTAGTATTTTAATCCAAAACGCCACTGATCAGTTTGTATATCCAATAAATAATTTTAAAAAAAATGATTCCTCTCAAATTAAATCTACATAATACGGTTATTTTTGCAAACTAAACTTAATGGAGTAACGATCTTGTTCGGTTTTAACTTCAATACATTCCCACTGTAAACATTTTATAAGAAAGAAAAAAATATACCTCAGTCAAGTTAATGGAAAACCAACCGCATCCGATGCATACTTTCTAACGACTATGCCACCTGAACGGTAATAAAATAGTAAATAATTCATGTTTAGAAATATACTTGTACATAATAATTTTCAAATTTTCTTCTGTTCGTGACAAAGAATTTTAATTAGTGACACATGATACATATGTGCTTTATGTATCGAAAACAAAAACATGAAACCATTACTAATTATACTGGTCTCCACCCCCACCACCTTCAGCTCAATGACTGAAACTAGTTACTCAAGTGTCTGAAAGGTCAAAATAATGAAGAATTGTTTTTAGTTCCGCCTTGTGCGGGGGCCTGATGACTGGGCTTAGGTCACATTATATTTTTTTAGTATAATTTTTCTGGTGTTCGCTGTTTAGTTCTGCCTTGTGCGGTGGGAGGAGGAGGCTTGTGACTGGGCTTCGGTCACCTTACAATCTTAGTGTATGTAATGCCTAAGTGTTTTATGATTTTCTTATATATGTTGCAGCTGCTCACATCCCAGTCCGTTGTTGTAGGACGGATACTTAAGTTTATATTTGTCAAGCACAGATATTTCACATATTATCTACAATCCATACAGAAGGTAAGATAAAAAGTATTATATACTATCAAAACTCCCAATATCTACTATCCACACGGCGATGGGGCAAACAATCACCAGTATGCTATCAACACAGAAGGGAGGGAAAACAAACCACAATATATACTATCAACACACAGAAGGGAGATTAAACAAACACCTAATATACTATCCATACACGGAAGGAAACAAGACACATTCAACTACACACAGACATACACGAAAGCACACACACACACACACACACACACACACACACACACATGATCATATCAGGGAAGGAGTGAGTGTTTATAATCAAGATACTCAACACTCGAACCAACTGACAATTTCAATAATTCTTTTTCTAGAGCTTTGGTTAACCCTGGGAAGAGCTGTTTTGATTTCCAGATGCAGGTAGTTAATGCCCCTCCCTCTTTGCTCCAAGTGCCACAGGAAGTTTGAAATGTTGATTATTTCCTGACACAGACAACGCAATTTGTATAACCTGCAAAAGTCTGACGTTTGCTATCGGTGGTTCACTGGAAGATTGGTATTAATCTTCATTGACCAGTATTTCTTTTTTGGCTGCTTAATGTTTTAGCTATATATGCAAATAATGCCATTGACTAAGAAGTGAATAGATATGGGTAATGAAGAAAAGCTGTCAAAAGGAAAACTGCGTGTACATTTTTATTTTCATTAATATAATCGTTCAACTATCGATATGGAAAATGTAACTACTCTTAATTCTAATACTTGTTGTTGAGAAGTGAAGTACGTGTATACAATCAAAATGGCGCGTACGAAACAGACGATGTAAAAATAGCTGAGACTACAAATATTAAATACCAAATACAAAATGCCAGACAAGTAATGGAATCATAATACAAAAAGAAAAATGGAATACTACGAAAAGAATATTACCACAAAGAAGAGAAAGGAATTTAGGAAGAAACAGATTGAAAAAAAAAGGAACGAGCAACCACGAAAGCCACGGGATCGGGATATCATGGAGACGAGCAGGAAAATAATACGTGAGCTGGAAAAAATATTCATACTAAACAGAATACAAATAGAGGGGTACCGCTACCTAAGGTGCGAATATAAGAAATGAACACAGGAGCTGGGCATTTTATTGATATCGAGAAATGAGCTACCAGGAACCACAAAAGTGATAATTGCCTTGAAAATAATATATGAAGACTACACAAGAAAACTCTGCTCAATAAATCAAAATTGATATAAGGGATATATTATAAGACCTAAAGGAACAACACCAATATTACCATACGGAGAAATAACTATTGGAGATCACAGAATCACTGTAAGAGAACCGACAACAATACTTAGGAAAATAAAGAAACAAACCGGGGACCTACCCCTTTCCCATATCTCGATGGAAATACCCATAAACCGGGGACCTACCCCTTTCCCATATCTCGATGGAAATACCCATAAACCGGGGACCTACCCCTTTCCCATATCCCGATGGAAATACCCATAAACCGGGGACCTACCCCTTTCCCATATCCCGATGGAAATAAACATACAGGCCATAGCTAAACATTTGAAGAGAAAGTAGGAATAAAAGTAGTTTCGTATAGACTAGAGACGATTCCAAATACAACAATTTACAACGGGACACTGATTTTAGAAATCGAGAAGACAAACTAAAGGAGATAAAGAAGGCCTTTTATATGTTTGGATTCTTAGTACACGCATGGTACAAAGGGTGCATATATAATCGCAAATGCAGTAGATTTGGGAACACAGGTCATAAACCATCGAAATGCACGACCAATCAAGAGATGCAACAGGAACAACAACAACAACAAGTAAGACAACGGAATGAACAGACAACCCCACAAATGGGACACAACACGTCAGTAGTAACAATAGCTCGAGGATCAAGAGAAGCACAAAACCAAAATGACGTCCAGATATCTAGAGAACATATAGAATTCCTAAAGAAATAAATATTAGAACAAGAAAGGAAATAAATGAAAGAAACAAAATTAGAGGCCGAATGGAGAGAAAGTCGAAGGCTAAAAAGGGTACGAATGTTACAAGAACAACAAAAACAACGGTCACAAGACAATGAACAAATACAAGTACAGAACAAAAATGAAGACCAAAGAGCTAGAAGACAGGAAGATCGGACAATCCCACAAATAACAGGGAAATATGTGGAAGAAATACAATTAGAGCACATGGGAATGGACGGATGATGATAAAAGCTACAACAACACGACACACAAAAAAGGCTAAGAGAGCAACAAAATCAGCAACCAAATGAAAATGACAACACACAAGTATAAACCCAATAAACAATGGAGGAATGGAGAGAAATAAAAAAAACCGGGGAAAAGGGAGAGAAAAAAAGAATGAAAACAGAGGAAGAAAAGGCGGGGAAGCAAAACTATTCTCTAGAAAACGACGAATGTATTGAATAAAAATGGATTCAAAGAAATACAACCCCACCCCCAAAATTGAATTCAATAATTTACATGCAATCAAAAATACAAAAAAAGCAAGAAAAACAAATTACAAATACAAAAAATAATACATAAAATCAAAATAAAATACAAAGTGACATAATAGCAATTTACACAGCATAACACAAACTCATAAAAAAAACAGGAGTGCCTCCCTACCTGGTCTGCAAATATCAAACAGGAGAGAGTGCTCTCCACACACAAAAAAAAGAATCACGGGGAAATAATTTTGTTGTGATGTAAATTACACAATAAGTATGGAAATGATTTGACATGCCATTTTTGCATGTATCTGCATTTATTTCATTAATATAATTGTCCGCGCATAATTCTTGATAATTACCCTTCCACCGTACAGCTATTTAAATTGCTGATTTCCACAAAGTTCAATGATTACGGCATTTTTTATAAATAATTACTAATATGGTATTTGTGGGTAATAGATTAAGCATTAAAATTATGTAAAAATTGTGCTAGATACTATTAATAGTAAATGTTATTTTCTTTAAAAATGTCGCAAATTTCAAAATTTTCAGCTATGGTATATACGATATTGCGTTCCGGTGTTTCTATTGCGTTCAGACATTTTTTATTCACCCTGATTCCAAAGCACCGGTAAAAAAAAAAATATATTTTGTCCGAATTTTATATGTTGTTATTGCATCAATCAACTAAGATGCAATCGCATACTGTTTTCAATACTGCTTCTTAAAAGATAAATTAAATAGTTTAAACTGAGACCACGGACTAAACCACTCTTTTGTAAAAGTTTGTGTATCACGAGACCACACGTAAACATTGGTTCGCAGAGATGTTGACGTATTGTGAAACCCGTCTATAAACGTGATGCAGAAGCAGGTTTTTTTCCCATACCAAAATCCAAATATTACAGTTTCGACGCATGATAGTATGCGATTCAGAGAAACTGTTTAAAAGACGTGTTTATGACAAAATATTTGGTTTTAGCGGTAATTGAAATATAAGGATCATGGAAGGTAAAGGGGAGAAAACATTAAAATGTGAGTTTTGTGATACAAGTTTTATTCAAAGCGACAGTTTAAGGAAGCACGTGAAGATGCATACAGTTTATAAACCATTCAAATGTGAAATATGCAATCAGACATTTATTAAAATTTTGGGTTTAGAACATCACATGAGGATTCATACAGGTGATAAGCCCTTCAAATGTGAAGTTTGTAACAAAGAGTTTAGTCGGAGGGAGAGTGTCAAAGTACATATGAGAATACATACTGGAGAAAAACCATACAAATGTGATATTTGTGGGAAAACATTTAGCAAATATGTCGGTTTGAAGATGCACATGAAGAGGATACATACTGCGGAGAAACAATTCCAGTGTGAAGTTTGTGATAAAACGTTTATTTGGCGTAGTTATTTGAAGACGCACATGATAATACATTCAGGAGAGAAACCATTCAAATGTGCAGTTTGTTGTCAAACTTTTAGATGGCGTATCGATTTGAAGAGACACACAATGATACATACAGGAGAAAAACCATTCCAATGTGAAGTTTGTAATCACAGTTTCAGGTGGCGTACTGAGTTGAACAAGCACAAGATGATACATACAGGAGAGAAGATGATACATACAGGAGAGAAGACGATACATACAGGAGAGAAACCCTTCAAATGTGAAGATTGTGATAAAATGTTTAGGTCGATGACTAATTTAAAAAAACACATAATGCGACATACAGGAGAAAAACCCTTCAAATGTGAAGTTTGTGATAAAATGTTTAGGTGGAATGAGGATATGAAGAAACACATGAGGATACATACAGGTGAGAAACCATATCATTGTGAATTTTGTGATAAACAGTTTCGCCTTAGTGGACATAAGAAAGCGCATATGAGGATACATTCTGGAGAAGCAGCATTCAAATGTGAAGTTTTTGATAAAACTATTACTGAAAAGAGTGGCTTGAAGAAACACATGAGGATACACACTGGAGAGAAACCATTTCAATGTGAAATTTGTGATAAAAGATTTAGTCAGAGTGGACATAGGAATGAGCACATGAGGATACATACTGGAGAGAAACCATTCCAGTGTGAAATTTGTGATAAAAGATTTAGTTCCAGTCAAAGTAGGAACGTGCATATGAGTAAACATACTGGACAAGCAACATCAAAAATTTAAGTTTGTAATCAGAATTTATATTTACAACAGTGATGTAAAAATTTAATAAGGATTCAGATTAGAGTCAAGCCCTTCATGTAAAGATTGAAACATGGGGTTTTAAGTGGCCATTTCAAGGCAGGATCTTATGATTTACCACATTCTACCACCATTAGCCATGTAGAAAAGAATCTTCCACAGGCAATGTTAAAATGCCACATGTAGTATATATACTTTGTTTCATATATCTCCTACAAACTCACAAATACTCAGTTATACAAAAATATTAAAAAAATTCAGACACAGCCCTAGGTCCTGTGACTTAAAACATAAAATATTCTGACCCCATTTTCACAAGAACGGACTCCAATTGCCTAACTCATTTACTTACTGTTATTTGTCACAGTGTTGCATTGCTGTACTTTAAATTTGTAAATAAATCAACAAAGTCATATTAAAATGACTATACAAAATTTTCATATCTGAAACCATTTCGAATAAAGCAATGTTTTCTTCAAGTTCTTATGTATCCCACTATTCAGTTGCTCTATCTATGTCCTTCTTACTGGATCAAAATGTTGATGCTTATTAGCATCAGAACTGTGTCTTGTTTTATATATTTATATAGTTTCTCATTAGACTTTTCATGTTGTACAGTCATTTAGCTTAATATATTTAGGTACATGTACATTTTGCCTCACGGCTGTTTCGACCCAGGACATTTCGCCCCACTTCAATGGACATTTCGCCCCCACCTAGTACATGGACATTTTGCCCCATGGACGTTTCAGCCCAGGACAGTTTGCCGCACAGCAATGGACTTTTCTCTCTCTCTCTCTCTCTCTCTCTCTCTCTCTCTCTCTCTCTCTCTCTCTCTCTCTCTCTCTCTCCATTCTTTTTTCTTCTTCTCTCAGTAACTGTATTTGGACTTAATTACAGCCAGCTTTTATGAAAAGGAGATTACAATTTAGCACAGATGCTATGGCGTTCACTAATAACAAAAACAATGACATCTAATTAAAACAACGTACATCAAAACTATATCAAACTCTGAGCTTTAGGATACAAATTATGATTCTTCAAGGGCATTGACCAGAGATCATTTTGTATGCTCGTGCAAATGTTTGCTTGGAAATTTATCAGCAGCTCTGTAAATTGCAGTCTTTCCTTTTCTTGGTACTAGTTGTTATAATACATAGTAAATCAATAGATCGGACAATGTATTCGTGCATTTACTGCAGAAAACCAGTATCCATCATCAGCAAGCCATATATTGAGATATTTGCAGCCTATGGCAACACAGAGCCTGTGGAAATACTGGTAAGTTTATTTATTTTTTTGTTTGTTTATTTCTACATCATATTACGATCATTCCACAAACGAACGGGCATAAAAATATAAATTTTAAAAAATATAATAATTTTATGTATCTAGGGTCGCTTTCTCGCTTGATATTTTTCGTGTAAAGTACAGTATAAAGATATCTTTTCAGTTTGTGTGTGATCTAAGCAATTCAAAACCTGAGATAAGATTTCTATAAATCAAGAAATAACGTTTCTGACAGACGATACTAGATTGGATACAATTGTGAGTTATATTGATTGTTATTCACCACAATTTAAGATTATCAGTGCTCGCATTCGTAAATTATCGTAGGTGAAAAGATTTCTAAATTTGACGTTGGAGCCGCCACAGAATTCAATAACAATACAGGATACATAAAAACACTAAATATCAGCGTTGTTGATGAAAGAGAGAATGGAGAATAACACAAGAAAAAATACCTGATTTTTTTCTTCTGAATCCGCTGATGTTCAAATTAATGATCACGTGACTAGACATAAGACGTTTTATCTAAACGGACCATGTTATTGAATTATTTCGCCAGAGTTCAGTTGAATTGATTGTATTAGCATCTACACACAGATTCGCAAGAAAAAGTATAGAGTGAGGAGTAAAATCGTGTAATTATCGGTTCTTCCAATGGAAAGGAGAAGCATGTACACCACCTGACCGAATGGACGATATATGTAGTAAAGAGAGTATTATTTGTATTAAAATACGCTCAGTGTCATTAACGAAGTTTGAAACATTAATTGATTAGTTATTGTTTAAGAATACATCTGTGGTCATATGTTGGGATCATGGTCAACCACCAATCTTTGTTGGAGAGTCTACACACAAATGGTTACATAATTTTGTAGATTCCTGTGAAGTAATAAGTTATATAACTGATGAATATAGAGCACCTTATCCAGGATTGAACGACTTTCAGAAACGAATCAGACTACAACCGAATACATTTAATTCAGTGTAAAATAATGCTTGAGATATTTTCAGAAAATACTATAAATAAATGTTTGAATAAGTGAAAAGCAAATGATTTGACAGTTACAAGTAGAAAGATAGCTTGTGATAAACCTCACACGAACTTATTTCAGTTACATAATGAAAGGTTTTCAGAATCTCTTGTACCATTGTGTTTTTGACTATCAGATACGTGACGACAGTATCTCGATTTTGATATACTACGATCGTCAATGAAATAAAATATTGTGTCAAATGATACTGTCGTAGTTGAGAAAACTTCGTGGACTTTTGAATACGTAATGACGATCCATTCATCGCAAGATTTTACTATCTCATACAAGGTTGATTGAATCGCTGATTATCGTATCGAATCGTAGAACCTAGTTTATCTCGTAGTGTCTCGAGTCAGAAGACCTTGATATAGTAAGGAATAATATTAGCTATAAACAATGTGATAAAAACATGAGCTGGACTTTGATCCTGACGTTGAGTTTATCATGATATTAAAACAATAACAAAATAATCATTGTGCGAACTGTAACATAGTAATGTTGTGAGAATATTCAAGTGCAGATTTAAGACAATTTACTGTAGATAGAAGTAATAGGGATCATGGTCACATGCACGAAAACGTAATGCTGACCTGTCTTGGGAATAATCGACGTAGAGATGATGACACCCCTGGTGCTAGTTTACACGCGGTGGTAATTGCGTGTTATCGGGAATTACTTTGCCGTAATATTACAACGATCGAGGAAATAGTCACTGACCTGTACTGAAGCTCCTTTTAATTCACAAAATAATAGGTTTCCCTGTCATTTTCGAATGACTTCGGAGTAGCTTATCTTCCCTTATGATTTATGCATTGGTGAGTTTACTTATCGCTGCTACACCTCACCAATACCCTCCTGGCTCTAAGAAATCGATTTCATTATTTATAATCTGTCGAATATTTACCAAATCTAAATAATAATTTACCTTTCATCGCATAACTTAACAACCAGTTAGCTAATGATTCTCTGAAAGGTTATTTTTTATATAGAATTTAATGCACGAATTAATTTTATATTTGCAATTTTTCTTTATTGTACAATGTGTTTTGTTATTATTAGAAGCTACATCATGAATATGACACACATTATCCATTTCATTTATCTGATATTCTCCAGGTCCTGGTTAATCTCGTTTATCCAGTCAGATATCAAGTCTGGTTCCAGGACCACAAAAACTATCCAGGAAGATGTTTTTAACCTGGGTATTTAGCCTGTAAATGTTTTTAACAAAATAGGTTTATCACCACCTACTTATTTGTCAGGGAGGCAAATGTATATTTTTCTATACATATCAAACACATGTTTGTGATCACACGCTGTATAGCTTTTATTATTATTTTGTTACTTCATCTGTATTGGTGGATGCTCTACAATTTACACAATACAAATCAACCATTAATAAAAGATTTGACAAGAATCTTCTGAGGTAGGTTTAATTACTGCAAAAGTCACCTATTTGAGGGTTGAATTGTTCAAGTTGAAACAAAACGGAAAGTTTGAGTGACACTTATGTTTATATTTGGTAATCATGATCAACAAATATTACATAAAACAACATGTTGTCCTCATCCTATAAATTCGTGTTAAGAACATTTTTCATTATTTTCTTTATCTTTTTCATAGAGCTATATTTGGGACGTATAATAATTCACAGATGTAACCAATGTTAAGTATTGGGGAGCTGAAGTTAAGAAACAAAAGGAGGTAGTACGTGTATATGTGGGAGGGAAGGGCCGGGGTTATAAGTGTTTCTTGCGAGGTAAGTGTAATAGACAAATTCTGGTTAAGGATTAATTTCCACCCTTTGAAGGCGCTTATGCAAATTGCTAATCAAACATTGCAGTATAAAAGGTGACAAATCAATTAAAGTGTGATTCATGTCATGGGATATAGGTAAATACCAATTGAAAAAGTTGTTATATCATTTATTTCCATTTTGCTTTAAACAAGTTAAATTTTCTTCTGTGATATTATAGGTAGACACATTAATACACATGTGGTGAAAATAAACGCTAGAATAGAAAATATGGTCCAGGAATCAGTCATTGCTATGTCTAACATCTGAAGTGAACCTATTGTTTACTGTAGATCTTTTCGTTTCAAATCATTTATCCATGGTTGTTATAGGGCTCTGGAGTTTTTGTTCCTCGATCTATTTTCCTGAAAGAGACAACGAATTACATAATGTGTTGTATTATATCAAAAACTTCAACACAAGTTTTTCCAGAATTAGACTTTGACATCTTTTTGGGAGGAAGATTAAAAAAGTGTTGATCATCTTTGCAGATGTATATAGACATAATTAATTAATGTATCTATTTCACTTCAAAACAAATACACATTTGTAATTGATTACTAGCTATGGAAGGTTATAGAATGTGAAGCAAGTTTTTGACTTTAAAAGCACTTTGTTCAAATTATATTTCTCTGGCCTTAGAATTTAAACACTGTTTTATAACGCAACATAGTAATGATGCTGTTGATAGCCATGTGCAGAGTGCATATTAACATAGCTTGTACCTTTTAAATCTTATTGGTCCGTTTTGAACATGAGGATGAATATAATTTATAAATGTGTGCATGACCCAACCAAAGAATAAGAGAACATAATATTTAAAATTATTAGCATATTTATACTTAATCTTGCACATATCCTAAGAACATCAATAACTAAAATCACTATTAACTTTGAATAATTTTCTACTAACCTTTTCATCGATCAGTCTATACATGTATTACTAAGATTAAATTTTCATTTTTAAAAACCAAATGAAATACGAAATAGTGTTGATCCGGGTTAATGGTTTAAGTTCTGTAATTTGTATTCATTTGTGAAAAGTGAACATATTATAGGTTGTTATATTTTGTTTAGGAGACTTGACTGTTAAGAATGCAGATTATATGGGATCTAGAAAGAAATAATTTTGTACATGTTGACTGTTATTGATAATAAACTTTAGTTCACTAACTGAACATTCATTTCGATGGGTCATGTGGATATATATATATATATATATATATATATATATATATATATATATATATATATATATATATATATATATATATATATATATATATATATAGTAGCATTTACTCCTCCACTCCGTGGCGCAATAATACACATTTTTAATCATTTTGCAACCGTATGCTGTCGATTCTAGGTCATTAGATCAATGATGAATTTCCACTCATTAATCAGTGTCCTGATACACAGGGTATTTTGCCTTCACAAAGCGTGTTACGCATAAGAAGCGCGACTCTCAGAGTCTTATGCTTTTCTATAATTTAATTAAATATTTAATCGTATCTATTTAAATCATACGTATTTTTAGTTCGTCAGCCAATGCATTACATTAGCTGGAATAGCTAACATTTGTACCCAGTTGCATGTGTGACTAGCTTCTGAGTTATGGTCACGTGTATGATTTTGAATTCTCATATTGTATTTGAGGCCATAATTACTTCCAAACACCTTAAAACAGAGGGTAAATTAATTTTATGAGACTCAAAACATCAATGACTTAAGATCTACTATTTCATCTGATGATTGATTGGATGATGCAAGTTTTTTATGATAATAAATAAGTCAGCATAAAATTATAAGCTAGTTGCTGACAGATCGTAACGTAGGACATTTGCAATGGGATTTTCAGCAGATTGCGATGTTTCAATTTGCAACACTGATGATTCTATTGTGTATAGCAGAGTGAAGTTCTAGGCAAAGGACTGCTTTACTTTCAACAACTGGAGACTTCAAAGTGACACATGCACTATCCTCCCATATGAGATTATTCTTGCGTTCTTTTGTCCGATTTTGAGGAAGTACTCTCCAACGCATAGAATAAATGGCCTTAATATAGTGAACAATTAAGGCACACTACACACACACACACACCGGTAATTTTAACCTTTGTGAAAATGGAGTAGAAGCGCGAAAGCAGAAGTAAAGAAAATGATCCAAATAAAGTCCCTGTACCAAGAAGTAAAAAACATATTGCAAGTGCACCACGCTTGGTAGAGACTGTCAAACACACATAGGACTTTGAAGGCGCAACACATGCCGCCAACCAGATGTCAACATTTATCAGACCAGATTCATTGTCTCCTGAGACCGACTGATGCCTTATATATAATGAATTAGCTACATATTGCTTGAGGTATTACAATTCCAGTATGTATTTAAGCATTGATATAATGAATATATGCATGTTTCATATGCATGCACATTTAACCAGGAAAACGTTACCACGTAATAGTTCATACAGATAGTTAACATTCTCTTGTAGGTCACTAATCGTGGAGTCACGAATCCGAATCTGATCTGAAATTAAGATGACCTATTTATTGCATGTCGTGATATATAATATGATTTCCGAAAGATATCCAAAGTTTTGACTTCAATGTTGTTCATTATTGTAACCACATGTATGATCCAATGCCATTATAAAATCAATTGTGATGTATTGAAATCAGTTTCGATAATGAATGAAATATTGCACACACATCCTTTCTGGTTACAAATGGGTCAGTTATTTAAATTAATCAGTTATTTTTGGATAGTCAGCAATTATAAAACACATTTGTATTTCCATAAATATACTTGATAATTCTACTTGCAAAGGAAGGGAAATCACTCGGCATATATAAAACAAGTTTCTCGCCAGATGAAAGTAACAAACGAAAAGATGACATAATGTATTCAATGAATTAAAAGTTTAAGCTCAGTAATCATTTGTTAGAATTCAAGGTGATCTATAATAGTGTTAATTCCATCTGTCACAGAATTAGGCGAAAATTGAATTTTTTTTTTTCTTGAATTACAAACTAATCTCACCATTTTTTTTGTTTCGTCGTACATGGGTTACCTGGGGTGAATAAGTGGTCTTTTCCAAGGTAAGCGGCGTGTAACGATTTGCATGTGCCTGACTTCGAATCACTTGAAGCCAGGAACATTAGAATCACGGGGTGCACGGTAATTTTGCTGTGAATTCTGCTCACCTATTTGAGGATATATAAGGCAGAATATTTCTGATAATAATTACGAGTCCAAAAGTATCTTATCACAGGAAAGATAGCTCGTCATTCTATCTCCAGCCAAAGGGGTGAGTGTTAAATCTATATTTCGTTTTATTGTGAATTTTATTCAGTTTATCATTTCATGTAATGATGCCTTTATTACAATGCAGATTTTAAACGTGGAATATTTGGAATTACTAGTCACTATTAGACTTTAAATGCAATAGCGCAATCTAAGTTTTAGATTGTTTTTGAAACAACTACTATTAGTGTGGTTTCTTTATTGTAGCTGATATCGTAGCTGATTTGTTGCGGAACATCTCTGATTTGTAGCTGAACGTCTCTGATATTGTAGCGGAACGCCTCTGAATGTCTGATTTGTAGCTGAACATCTCTGAATGTCTCTGAATTGTAGTTGAATGTGATTGATTGTGCCGTGATTGTGCTGTTTAATTGTGCGATCGAATTGAGGTATCTGACTGTCTGTTTGTCGGATTGTCTGTCCGTCTACATCTGTCGTGATGTGTAAATATCCGGAAATCTAGAAGTCTGAGTGTCGGAGCTATCTAGAGGTGTAAACATCCGCGGTGGCATCTAGGTATTTGGGAACGTTGGTTCTAGTAGATGCTGTATGCTGTCTGTACGTATAACTGTGGTGGATCCGTGAAGGGCAAGTGACCGATAAAAGTATTGAGTCAACCCTAGGTATTCGGAGAAGCTGGGATGCGATTCAATATTTGGTGAATCGTACGGTTATACAGGGTCGAGACACATGTGTGTGTTGCAATTGTAGTACAATTGAATACATTGTTATATTTACATAGTTACTTCAAATCACAGTAGTATTTCAAGGGATTACATGAATCTCAATAAAAGTTAGCAACTTGATTAAATACATGTATATGTTCGTGCTAGTTGTCGCAATCCATACGTGCGATAGTATAGTTTTTTGTTTTGTATTTGTTGTCGCAATTTATACTTGCGGTAATATAACTTTTGTAAAGGTTCCTTGGATCTGTGTATAGTCCAAGAGATTCCTTTGTATCTGTGTTTTATTTTGTATTAATATTTAATTTATTGTTGAATTGTGAATAGTTGTGAAGCGAGATTGTGGGTTGAATGCACGAGTTATTGTGTTGATACATCATTATTTTTCATTAATAATTTATTTCATAAATTTACATTATCTTTCACATATTGTGTTTGTGTTGTTCTTTTAATCCACCATCCACTCGGTAACAATTCTGTTACACCATCAAATTATCAAGTATATTTATGGAAATATAAATAATTTCAAAAGATTGATAGCAATAACAGCTAAATCGTCAGTTTTAATCCCAAGATGTATTTCTTTTTTCGTTATAGTTTACTATAACGCTGCATGCAAATATCACTCAGTACAGGCAAAGGCCCATTTCGAAAGATGAATGAAACGATTAATAGTGTAAGCAATGTATGTAAGAAATTATTTGTTGTTGTGCATCGGGATGGCAAAGGTTATTCATTCCAGATTGTTGTGCTGACAGTTTGAGAATGAAATGTCTGAGTACTGAAGTAGTTAATAGGGTTGTGGTTCATAAATGTCTTGAATGCCGTTGAAACACAATGCGTTTCAATGTTACTGACGTACTCGGTTTGCTGTGATTAGAAACGAGTAAATGATACGCTTTACCATGACTAACATAAGATTAGCTCGTTTACATTGCGTGTAACAAAATTCACGACGGTATATGTCCACACAATAAGAAGTAAAGATATACAGGCACTACATGTACTTATTAAAAGGAAACATTTGAATAAAACTAATAAACAGTCATGCTTAGGATATGAAAAAAGACCATTCACGTTTTATTAATCATTTGACATATTAATAATTATAATATTGGACCAAACTGGAATTGAAATGGGATACAATTATAAATAAGGATCATTTGTTTCTTATTATAATATAATTTATGATACATCTTTAATAAGTTTTAATTTATTTTCAATTCCACAAACAAACAAATAAAGTAATTTGTGCAGGCTAATATATATATAAATCAACTGTGGTGCTATAAGAGGTGTTAAGTCTCTTTGATTTAAATTATTTATTTTTAATTGTCAGATCCATATTTGTCATTTTAGGGTTTATAATTCATTAATGATAGATATATATTCTGGAAAATTCAGGCTGACGTAGACTCTATCTGTAAACACAGGTTGACCTTGACTTGGTAACCTCATTTCTGGCCTTCCTTCAGAGAGTGTCAACAAGCTTCTAAAACTGTTGGTTAATTTCAAGGACAACTTTTTAGTTTTAGTTCTTGGTGGTGAGAAATGACTGATTTTATTATCTGAATCTTTCTTTGTGTACGTCTTTAAATGATCGTACGCTCTTTCTTTGACCTTCTATGAACTTCCATAAAATCATGTGATCCCTTGTTTACGTACAAAACAGGTATATAAATTATTGTTTGGAAGAGAACAATTTAGTAGATTTTCTGGGCTTTAAATTAATAGTTGTGTTTTGAGTTATATTGGAATTTGTGTCGATTCGTTGAAGCAAGAGGAATTATTTTATTTATTTGGAAAAGAACATGTGCTCATAGATTTCATAAAAACAAGAGCTGCATCACGTGACATCGTCAGCCATTTTGGATTACATCGTCAAGATTCAAACCTGGAACGATTAGAACATTTTTTATCAGGACTTTTGCAATTCCATTAGTGGATTATTTTTGTGAATTCTATATTGGATTAATGTTGGATTTGATTCTCTAAAACTGTAAGTTTATTTATGTTCTCTTATACAACATTTGTACTTAATAAATTCATCGTTAAAGTTTTACAAGCTTGTTAGTTTTCACTCTTTCTGTGTTGCTGCTTATTCGAGCCTAAGCATGTAACAGAGACATTTGGTAAAGAAATCTTGATAATTTAGCCAATGTGTCACCTGTTAGAACAGAAATCCCAATTGTAATCTTGGGCTATCGTGTATATTGGATTATTATGTGTATCAGATATGTATTAACTCATACAAATGCAAAACAGGTAGGTGTGCTGTTTTGTAGTTTTTCGTCGAAGTTTATATCTGTGAATACCCACTTTTAAGTTTCAAAATAAAATAAGTTAAACTGGACTATCAAGAGATATAACCGAAATGAACATGAATGCTAAGATTATAAATTAATCGTTATTGTTAGAGCTTGTTGGAGACAAATTAACAGTTCGCTTTACTACACAAAGAACTAATCCAAGTTTCGAAAAGTCAAAAAGGAGCAATTACTTATGCACACATTATGAAGCAAGCATTTCATTACTTCAAAATTAATATTTCATGATACCTCAAAGAAATTGCTTTGAACAAAAGTATATTGCTGATTTTCTAGTATATATATATATATATATATATATATATATATATATATATATATATATATATATATATATATATATATATATATATGTGTGTGTGTGTGTGTGTGTGTCTTCGTGTGCATGTGTGTGTGATTCAATAATATGCAAACTATAGTTGTTGAGAGACCGTACTCTCATGACTATCTTAAGGACAATTATACAAAACTACTTGCTTTCATGTGTGTGTGATTCAATAATATGCAAACTATAGTTGTTGAGAGACCGTACTCTCATGACTATCTTAAGGACAATTATACAAAACTACTTGCTTTCAGAAGTGACATACAAAGCTTATACTTTGATAAATATTATATACAATTCTGAATTTGTATCCACGAACGTTGTCTGAGCCGTAGTCTGATACAGCCTTTCCCGCTTTCAATACAATTTAATAAAGCACCAATGTTTCATTTTCTCGGTATTTAGTTGTTTTAGATTTTTGCAACATCACAATCTCAAGTGAATTCATTTGTAAACGATATCTGCGCCTATGATGAATCTCTTTGGTTGTTATAGAGATTCATGTAATTTTCATGGTACCGTATTTACTGAACTAGGTTTAGAGGGACATAAGTGCATATTATTAAGACTATATTACATGAGGACGGGATGAATATCAGGGCGATTTTGATCTACGCTACTATTTTACATAAATGGGAACAAATATAATATACTATTTAGCAACCTGATTAAATACACTTAGCTATTCTTTCACAATGTCAGATATATATATATATATATATATATATATATATATATATATATATATATATATATATATATATATATACATTAGGTGTAATATAGCTGGTATACGAACTGTATGAAATCAATGAATTCGATACGTTATTCAACTCTTATATTAAAATATTATCACGATATTAAGTATATATATATATATATATATATATATATATATATATATATATATATATATATATATATATATATATATATTCAACGTTCAACAATGTTATATGCAACTGAATGTTTTCAGTAACTGTCATATCGTAATCTTAAATATCTTTCACTATGTTTTTCACAATGCTTGATTACAGTAAAAACCAAAGAAAAATGTTTAAACTAAAAAAAGTGCTAGTTAAAGATATTGCAGTATTGTCCCGTAGTGGAATACACATTTTAAAGTTATTTATATTCTATTTTTAAAACAAATATTAAGTGAAAATAATATATTGAATTAGTAAAGTATTTATCTAATTATGTATAACATGTTAGAGTACGTTGACAGTCCGGATAATTTTCAGTTATGAAGTTCAATGAAAAATATTACTGTCTCAAAACTTTCAAGAGTAACCATTTTATATTCTATAACTTTATATTTCAGGAACTGCCATCCAATTATGTAGCGGATATTTCCTGTTTTTGACGGTGGCCATAATAATGTGACAGTTTTGACCATTGAAAGATTTGAAATATGAACTAATATTTCTCCAGAGCCAATTTACCAGCTTGTTACATGCACTTACGTCCATGTATTGTCATCACTCTTGAGTATGTATTGTAAATGTGTGTGTGTTATAACACTCTTGAGTGTGCATTGTAAATGTGTGTGTGTTATAACACTCTTGAATGTGTATTGTAAATGTGTTATAACACTCTTGAGTGTGTATTGTAAATGTCTGTGTGTGTTATAACACTCTTGAGTGTGCATTGTAAATGTGTTATAACACTCTTGAGTGCTTATTGTAAATGTGTGTGTTATAACACTCTTGAGTGTGCATTGTAAATGTGTGTTATAACACTCTTGAGTGTGCATTGTAAATATGTGTGTTATAACACTCTTGAGTGTGCATTGTAAATGTGTTATATCACTCTTGAGTGTGCATTGTAAATGTGTGTGTGTTATAACACTCTTGAGTGTGTATTGTAAATAATCTATGTGTGTTATAACACTCTTGAGTGTGCATTGTAAATGTGTGTGTGTTATAACACTCTTGAGTGTGTATTGTAAATAATCTATTTGTGTTATAACACTCTTGATTGTATATTGTAAATGTGTGTGTGTGTTATATCACTCTAGTGTGAATTGTAAATGTGTGTGTTATAACACTCTTGAGTGTGTATTGTAAATAATCTATGTGTGTTATATCACTCTTGAGTGTGCATTGTAAATGTGTGTGTGTGTGTTATAACACTCTTGAGTGTGTATTGTAAATAATCTATGTGTGTTATAAATACAAACAAATAAACAATTATCATTTTAGGCTCTTCTTATGATAGAAAGCACCAGAAAGCGTTTCTATGTAAAGAAATTCTAATCTTGCGTGGTAGATAAAAAAACTATGTTTTCCACCTCAGAAAATAAAATCACATTTAATTCTTCTGTTTATCTCTAAAATTAAGAAATTTGATCAGTTTTCTTGGCAAACAATGGCGTTTAGGAAATATGAAACGTTTTTTGTAAGGAAATGTAATATGCATACAATAACATTGATCTGGCGTAAAATCATTGGGACAAAGATTTTATATATATATATATATATATATATATATATATATATATATATATATATATATATATATATATTAATCTAATATCATTTGTTTGTCGCAAGTGGACAATGTAATGCTAAAACGTTTCATTCCAATATGATTAATTGGTAACTTGCATGTATTTAATGTTTAATTATTCAAAATATCTAAACTGACATTTCACGTAAAATTAAAACATGAAATGATTTTGGCACACAAAGAGCCGTTCTAATGAAAGAGATTGTGAAGATTGCATTAAATTAAAAGTAATCGTATCATTAAAAATTCTTCATTGAAACAGAATGCATGACCGCATTATGCATTATAATATTATTTATTCAGTGTTTGAAAAATAATTTAATCCGCTCGTATAAGATATTGAGTCGAAGAATGGAACTAACTGTGCACCAATAAAATGATGAAAAAGTTAGTTTTTACTGTTTTATTCTTGTGCGTTTATTACCGCTATAACATTCAAGAAACAAACAAACAGAAAATCCCACAAACAAATATAGTATAATTAATAATAGCATATGTGAGCTCAGTTATCATAATTTGAGATATGTTTGATTTTATTTCATGTATCGCACAAATTAGAAGGATTGCATTTGACCAGCGAAAGCAACTGACAAATATAACACCAAACTATGGAAGGTATTCTATGTGGTTTCAATGCAGAGTTACTAATTGTTAAGAATATATAAATAAACGTTTTCAAAGTTGGTATTGCATGACGAGGAAGTATCTATCCAAAGCCTAATTGATTTTATTGCACAATAAATGAACTGGAACATATAATACTACAGTATAGTGTATGTAACATGCATAAACACATATCTGTTGTAAACTATTTATGCTCTCAACAACAATTGTGATTTTTAAAGTATATTGAGGCAGACAAATATTTGCATCAGTGTGCTGCAACATTACTATATATCATAGCAAGTGTAAATATTTAAGCACACTCAGTCAGCGTTATGTATGTACCTCATGTCAATTCATAAATGCGCGATACAATCAAGTAACAGAGGTGCTATAATTGCATTCAGATGTTCTTAAACCTAAAGTAAGAATGTTAAGACTGAAAGTTCAAAATCTGAAAGAGAATATTAGAAGATATTTTTAATTTATATACATGCCATATATGTCGGAAATTATATGTAAAGATAAAGTTCGCAAGTGCTCTATTAGGGGAGGGACAAGCTATGATGCAGAGCGACATCAGTAAAAAAAAAAACCATATAAAGTACGTGATCATGATTACCTGACTTGAATCTCAATACACAAGTCATAGTAAATTTCGGGTATCATCTGTTCGCCAAGACACTTGTAAAACATGATCGAGGCGAATAGTGAAACATAATGCATAATAACGACGAGAGACATAGTTCAAGGCTGATGCAAATGAGAAACAACACGTAAATAACTGAACAAAAAAAATACCCCGAATAAGTTTGTACATAGCTTTAAACACGAAGAAAATCCAAAAATTAACAGTTGAAAGTATGGCTGATGGCAACTTTGAATATATACTGAACTATTTGCTGACATTAACAACAAATATTTGAGGAAATATATTAACGAGTATTTGATAGCAATGACACGATTTAACGAACATCTTTACTAGACAAAGAAACGTTTTATTTATTACTTAACGGTTAAACGTTTCAAATGAATACTTGCTGACATGAATACAAATTGATTACATCCACTGAATCAAACATCAATCAGATTCGTAACATTTGGGAACACCAGGATCTTCTTAAGCAATGTAACTTAAAAGAACGAAAGATGGCTACGTAATAGTAAATAGCAGAAAAGGTGGAAACAAACAAGCTTTCACAATTTGTGACCTTTAAGAGTACTGATTTTACATGCAGCTATGCCAATGTATTAGTTACCGAATGTGAATGAGGATTACATGAAAATGTGGTGATGGGTGGCCAAAAAAGACCCTAAGCAAATGTAGTCTATGCTGACCTCAACAAAAAAAAGGCGAGCGACTCATCCAAAAATGGCATCAACTTTTGGGGTCAACCCACCCCCACATAAACCCCGTTTTCGTAATCTGACATTAAACAACGAAACTAATCCAATGTTAAATTTGATAAAAAAATTATCACGATTAACTCCATCCATTTCAGCAGGTGGAGGATCCCAGAAAACATTCGACTGACGTTTTCTCATCAAGTTCCCATTTTTCAAAATGATGATTAAAACAAATGCAAACAGTTTTAGTTAGCAATGTTGACTAATTAACTCGCCAAAGTCGAATCCGTGGCTGGCATGTACGCATGGTTACTACTTATGAACCTGGCGGATCAGAAAATATGCTTTGATCTTGAGACCACACATCAATGCCCCATTGTGGGAATATTGAGTTTATCTGCGGTAATGCTGATTTTTTTATATGAGGCTTGTATGAAATCTTGGAGAAAATATAAACGGAGATTGCCACGCCAAAGTGATTGATAGTAAGTCTGTAATTAAATCGTTTTCTTAATAATGTGTTGTCTTGTTGTGAGAGACCGATATGTAGAGAGGTATTTCCTGCAGCGAATACCGAGGATAGTTATACGAGAGTTTGAACCCGAATCGTTTGTTGAAACATTTTTCAGGTGGATTCAGCTTGCTTAATTTGTGTTGACATTTAGTTTACTTGAAACCAATTGGTTATACAAGAAAAAAGTTTTATTCCTGATATTGAGTGACGGTCTATTAGGAACAAGTCAATCGATTCTGAATGTTTTCTTAAATAAAATGTTGGGAATCATTAATCTGGTTGGTAGTTGATGCTTGGAGGATGTCATCAATTTTGATTAGACCACCTAAATGCTAGTTTTTATCACTCGAGGTCGACTGATCGTTTAATTTCTCTGGCATTTTTTTAAGGTAATAAATGCGGAGTATGTGCATTTGATAGCGCCTCGTTTTAATGCATTTTTAGATTTGTGCTAATAGTAGGAATATCCTTAGCCCGAAATAATTAGCAATTACTAGGAGGAAACGTCATGCAGTATAGTGTTAGTGAGTTCCAATGATGCCATGGTTGACTAGTAGTGAAGTCAGGCCAAAACCGAATGAAAGTCCCTGTCAAACGTAGTCCATATTACAGTCTAGTGGTGGACACTGGTGGTGTGACTGTTGTGGTAGTATATACGATAGGATACCGGTAAATTAGTCATCGGAATAAATAAGACGGGACTCGGCAGATAACCGTTATGTTGCCAGTGTGGCACATCTGGTGCAGTTATATTGCGAAAGAAGCCTGGGAAGCAAATATTGACAGGCCTAAGGGGGAGTTGTTAAAATAGTTCCTCGTTAAGGTGATTGTTGAATAGTTTATATCTGCATTATCTGCTAGCGGTACGGAAACCTGATGAAGCGAAACCATGCAGATGTGTGATTTAGAGATATTAGGCAGGCTAAATATCTGTGGTCTTGGACGATGTAGAGCAAACTGTAAATTGAACGGATACGTCGGGCTTTTTTTTATAACTTAGTTTCTCTGGCAGTCTTTGTCATCTATTACAAAAGCATTGGGTATTTTCATTTCAGATGAGTACTTTAACAACGAATATTGCCTACGAGTTCGGTATCGTATCATACAGACTTAGAAACGAAGTAGCACGGATCAATGGTACACCTGTTTCTGTCTCTGCTTTGTACGAAAGACAATCATTTATACATGAACACTTCACTTACCTACTTACCGAACTGTTTACCTATTTACATAGTTCCAAAACCTACCTACTTACATACGTACCTCCATCCATCCATCCATGCATGCAAACAGACAGACAGACAGACAGACAGACATTTGGTTAGACTTGTTTTATGGGACATCCCCTCCTATAGCAAATGCATCATATAAGCCGCCACTAAAATCTGAAATCGTATTTGCCTGTCTTAGATTAATATGGTATATGCTTTTTTGTTGAAAGGTTACACAGTGAAATACAGTGTATCTAATTTCATTTGCATAAGTGACCCATTTGTAACAAATAGCTTAATGTGTGTACAATATTTAAATCATTGTCGAAACTGATTTCAATACATCCCAATTGATTGACAAACGTATGGAATCATACATGTAATTACACTGAAGTCAACATTTAGGATATCTCTCGTAAATCATATTATATATCACGACATGCAAAATACATTTGTAATGTTAATTTCAGAACAGATTCGCATTCATGACTACAGGTTTGATCGAGTACAAAAGAGCCTAGACGATATTGATCGACGCCGACGAGGTAACGTTTTCCTGGTTAAACCTATATACATATGAAACCTGCATACATTCATTATGTTCATGCTTAAATACACACTGGAATTGCAATCCCTCAAACAATCTGTAGCTACTTCATCATATTTATATCTTCAGATAGTTTCATCATACCATGGATTTCGTCCAATGTATGTTATGATGTTGGCAGTATGTGTTGCGTCTACAAAGTCGGATGTGAGTTTTACAGTCTCCACCTAATTTGGTGTACTTGTAATATGTTATTGGTTGTTTTTTTGGTTCTGGGTCTTTCTGTTGTAATATTGTTACCATATCAGTTGTAGTATTGTTACTATATCAGTTGTAATATTGTTACCATATCAGTTGTAATATTGGTACCTTATCAGTTGTAATATTGTTACCATATCAGTTGTAATATTGTTACTATATCAGTTGTAGTATTGTTACTATATCAGTTGTAATATTGGTACTATATCAGTTGTAATATTGTTACCTTATCAGTTGTAATATTGTTACTATATCAGTTGTAGTATTGTTACTATATCAGTTGTAATATTGTTACCTTATCAGTTGTAATATTGTTACCTTATCAGTTGTAATATTGTTACCATATCAGTTGTAGCATTGTTACTATATCAGTTGTAGTATTGTTACTATATCAGTTGTAATATTGTTACCATATCAGTTGTAATATTGTTACCTTATCAGTTGTAATATTGTTACCATATCAGTTGTAATATTGTTACTATATCAGTTGTAGTATTGTTACTATATCAGTTGTAATATTGTTACCATATCAGTTGTAATATTGTTACCTTATCAGTTGTAATATTGTTACCATATCAGTTGTAATATTGTTACTATATCAGTTGTAGTATTGTTACTATATCAGTTGTAATATTGTTACTATATCAGTTGTAATATTGTTACCTTATCAGTTGTAATATTGTAACCTTATCAGTTGTAGTATTGTTACTATATCAGTTGTAATATTGTTACCTTATCAGTTGTAATATTGTTACCATATCAGTTGTAATGTTGTTACTATATCAGTTGTAATATTGTTACCATATCAGTTGTAATATTGTTACTATATCAGTTGTAGTATTGTTACTATATCAGTTGTAATATTGTTACTATATCAGTTGTAATATTGTTACCTTATCAGTTGTAATATTTTTACCATATCAGTTGTAATATTGTTACTATATCAGTTGTAATATTGTTACCTTATCAGTTGTAATATTGTCACCATATCAGTTGTAATATTGTTACTATATCAGTTGTAATATTGTTACCTTATCAGTTGTAATATTGTTACTATATCAGTTATAATATTGTTACCATATCAGTTGTAATATTGTTACCATATCAGTTGTAGTATTGTTACTTCATCAGGTTTCACAGTTCACAAATCAGTGCTTGGAATAGGGTAATGTTACTACATGGGTTCGGGGGATAGCTATTTAGTATTGTTTAATAATAATAATAATAATAATAATAATAATAATAATAATAATAATAATAATAATATTAAAAATAATAATGCTTTATTTACAGAGGGTCGCTCATTAGTTAAGGATTATTCTCCCTTGAGGCCTTCTTAACGAGAGTATAACAATGTACATAATATGAAGATAGCAATGATTACTGTTTATTTTAATGTTTAGTATTAAAATACTAAATTCCATTATCTATTAGAAACATATAAATGCTCATGATATCAGTATTTGGAGATCACAAAATCAGTGTTTGGAAGTAGGGTAATGTTAACACATGAGTTTTTGTAATGGCTATGTAGTATTATAACTAGTTTTGGAGGTCACAAATGAGTGCCTTAAAATAGGATAATGTTACTACATGTGTTTGGGAGATAGCAGGAGAGCTATGTAGTATTGTTACTACATCAATTATAGTATTGTTACTGCATCAAGTTTTGGCGCTCACTAAACTTATGTGCTTGGAAATAGTGTAATGTACTACATGTACATGGCTTTTGAATTAACTATGAAGTATAGTAAAATTCTATAAAAAGGACAAGCAAGCAATTCCTATTTTATTCTAGCAGCTATTAAATTAAATAATAATGGGTAAAGACTAAAACTGCATAAAAGCCATATATACTGCATTATGGGTAAAGACTAAAACTGCATAAAAGCCATATATACTGCATTATGGGTAAAGACTAAAACTGCATAAAAGCCATATATACTGCATTATGGGTAAAGACTAAAACTGCATAAAAGCCATATATACTGCATTATGGGTAAAGACTAAAACTGCATAAAAGCAATATATACTGCATTATGGGTAAAGACTAAAACTGCATAAAAGCAATATATACTGCATTATGGGTAAAGACTAAAACTGCATAAAAGCCATATATACTGCATTATGGGTAAAGACTAAAACTGCATAAAAGCCATATATACTGCATTATGGGTAAAGACTAAAACTGCATAAAAGCCATATATACTGCATTATGGGCAAAGACTAAAACTGCATAAAAGCCATATATACTGCATTATGGGTAAAGACTAAAACTGCATAAAAGCAATATATACTGCATTATGGGCAAAGACTAAAACTGCATAAAAGCCATATATACTGCATTATGGGTAAAGACTAAAACTGCATAAAAGCCATATATACTGCATTATGGGTAAAGACTAAAACTGCATAAAAGCCATATATACTGTATTATGGGTAAAGACTAAAACTGCATAAAAGCCATATATACTGCATTATGGGTAAAGACTAAAACTGCATAAAAGCCATATATACTGCATTATGGGCAAAGACTAAAACTGCATAAAAGCCATATATACTGCATTATGGGTAAAGACTAAAACTGCATAAAAGCCATATATACTGCATTATGGGTAAAGACTAAAACTACATAAAAGCCATATATACTGCATTATGGGCAAAGACTAAAACTGCATAAAAGCCATATATACTGCATTATGGGCAAAGACTAAAACTGCATAAAAGCAATATATACTGCATTATGGGTAAAGACTAAAACTGCATAAAGCCATATATACTGCATTATGGGTAAAGACTAAAACTGCATAAAAGCCATATATACTGCATTATGGGCAAAGACTAAAACTGCATAAAAGCCATATATACTGCATTATGGGTAAAGACTAAAACTGCATGAAAGCCATATATACTGCATTATGGGTAAAGACTAAAACTGCATAAAAGCAATATATACTGCATTATGGGCAAAGACTAAAACTGCATAAAAGCCATATATACTGCATTATGGGCAAAGACTAAAACTGCATAAAAGCCATATATACTGCATTATGGGCAAAGACTAAAACTGCATAAAAGCCATATATACTGCATTATGGGTAAAGACTAAAACTGCATAAAAGCCATATATACTGCATTATGGGTAAAGACTAAAACTGCATAAAAGCCATATATACTGCATTATGTTTCTGGTACATTAAATAAAAGCCAGAACCAGAAAGGAAAATTTAATACTACTGCATGTTTCTGTACATTTTATGATTCAATAAGCTGGTATTTTTCTGGAAAATATCTTTTTAAAATATTTTTAGGTGAATTTCAACTTAAGTCTTTATATTAGAAATAAAATTTCAAGAAATTAAATATTAAATTTTTTATTTTTATTGCATAGTACTCAAATATTTTGAGAAATCAACAATTATATCAAATCATAACAAACAATAAAAATCAGCAATGTTAAATCGACAACAACATGTTTTAAACTACCTGAAAAGTGAGTACATAAACAGCACCTGTCTGCTTAATTTTTAAGTGCAGTATTAATTTAAAATAATTGAGGTAATAATCAAAAAATATATCATAATAATTCAACTTTTAAACATTAATACAATTATTGAAACTGATAAGAAGTATGTTATCAGAATATTCATGAAGACAAACAAAATCACATAATCATTCAAAATATATAGACAAGAAAACTGCACTATTGTGGCATACCAGTAAGCTCTCACATTCCATCCCTATGAATTCAGTCACTGTCAAGTATACAACAGCCTTGGCAAATATGTGACTGTAAAATGCCAACAACTTTCAAAACTGCATATCATTTAAAATTATTTCCATTTCCACCCTCCACCCATTAACTCGACCTTCCTGAACTATTCATCAGATGATTTAAACTACGACTCATTATACATACACGCATCATGCCAATGTAACTGTATAATACAATTCTGTGATAACATATTCACAAATGTAACTGCCATTGAAATGTTCAAGCATATTTAACTTTTATCTGCACTAAGTGGTTCCACTGAAGGAAGATGATGTAGTATTCCTATTGCAAATAGCTGTCATATATTTACATGTATAACTTTAAATCTGATAAATTTCAACTCCATTCTTATCATTGTAGCTTATAGGAATCTGGATCAGTTTTGGGGTGGGGGTGGGGGGTTCTCTGCATTAGTTTTAAATCCAAGGAATTGTAAAATCTGGTTTAAGAGATTGAAAAAAACAAGTAAACATAGGTCTGAAAAAGAGTGGAAAGTAGATTTATCATTCAGAATGTGCTTGCAGAATACTATTTTATAATTAATGACAATGCAAACCATGCTTTTTAGAAATTTATCAAACACTGTGTCAAATATTTATAAGACAAGAGTGTTATGCGTGCACAGACAGTAAGATTGATACAAGTTGCAAAATAAAACTGAAAGGTAATGTGAGAAAGCCAAATCCAGCATGGAATACAAACTTTTGTCATGGCACAAACACATACTAAGTTTCACAATGATATCTAAAAAGGTTCAGTAAATATTTATCAGAAATGAATGACAGTCTGGAAGACAAATTTTCAACTAAAACAGGGACAGGTATGATAATGCTGATTTGATAATCTGAAGGACTCAATGCCTGGTCATGAGACGGAATCATAATAAGTTTGATGAAGGTGTCTCAAATGATCCAAGAAACATTAAGTTAAAATAACAAGAACAGACAGACAGGTTGACTGCCTACTTCCAACTGCTTATTGTGTCATAATAAACAGCTGCTACAATTATTTTATTTTTTCAAAACAACTGTACTGTTTGAGTTAATTTAGAGACAATGAGTTATCTCCACTTGGTCAGTTTTCCAAAATGGTGGCAACAAATCTAGAAAAAGGCTTTGTTCATAATATTTACTATAAGCATCATTCAGAGAAATGTAGCAAACACAGGAGATCAAAGTAGTAACTATTTATCTTGGATGGTTATATTTTATGAGGGGTTCTCAATTTTTCAAACACTTTGACAAAATATTTTGAATAGCTGACCCATAAAGCCATAAGTTATCACCTTGCTCATAATGAGGGATTGAGCTCCATGGTTAGGACTGTTGTATAATGGATAGACAGATGGTGAGGTTATTTTAAATCAATAGAAAAGGAGAAACAATACTAAGTTACTATGTTGCTATTTAACTGCATCACACACATTTACCATGACAAATGCAAGTCCATCTTGTATTGAGGTATAATAAAAGGTAAAATTTAAATTTAATCAGTTTAATGGACACATGACTAGTGCTATTTGAAGGATAGTATTATAATTAGACATTTTATAGTGAGTTATCAATGTAAAAGCAGAAAAAATGTATCTATTTCCTCCTGCATGGCTTATACATTTAATATGTAATTAAATAGACCAGATATATATATATATATATATATATATATATATATATATATATATATATATATATATGACAAAATTAGATATACAAGTTAATATACTAGGTTATCATTCAATATTTAAATTAGATATACAAATTATATATTAGGTTATCATTCTACCTGTAATTAGATATATAAATTATATATTAGGTAATCATTTTACCTGTAATTAGATATACAAATTATATATTAGGTAATCATTCTACCTGTAATTAGATATGCCAATTATATATTAGGTAATCATTATACCTGTAAATGATATATTACGTAATCATTATACATGTAATTTGATATACAAATTATATATTTGGTTATCATTCTGCCTGTAATAAAATATACAAGCTATATATATATATATATATATATATATATATATATATATATATATATATATATATATATATATATATATATATGGAAAGATTTATACATGTAATTATACAGAGGTAACAATTCTACATGTAATTATACAGAGGTAATAATTCGCCATGTAATTATATATAGGTAATAATTATATTGAAAATAGATTAATTAGATACACAAGGTACATATAAAGTAATCATTTTTCATGTAATTATAAACATATGAATTCATTTCAAAACTATTTAATATTTGAAAATATTATTTTACAGGATTCATGATGTCATGAAATTCAAAACAAGATTGCACATTATATGATGGACATATTGAAATGAAAGATGTTGTGCTTATTGTATGACTGAATTTCCAGATTCATTACGTAATACATTCAGTAAAATATCAAGCTTGTAAGTACTGATAATAATAACAAATCTTAAAAAAATAAACATAATTATATTTTAATAATTGCTTACATTTATTGTCAAAGCACACAAGAATGATGCATAAATATGCATACAGTAGTTGTGTGCAATAATACATAACAAGTACCTTGCTGCTGTTATGCAATTATACATTTTTGTTTTCTGTTTCCAATTTTATGACTTTAACCAATCAAAATTCTTGTTACAAGGGGTTTAGTAAACTTTTAATGATTTTCATGTAACAACATGTCTTTATTATAAGACTGTTTGTTACTCATAATCATGAAATACAGGATACAACAAACTTTATTTAATGTTGATATTCCAGGTTACATTAAAAAAAAACACAAGTTCTGATTGAGCTATTGTTTTTTTTAATGAAATATACAACTACTCATTTTCCATTTATTACCTAAATTGCAGACCTTACTTCTTGTCCAAAATATTCATACATATTCTATGGAACAGAAGGGATGGCTCCTAATTGTATTTTTAAACTGCTTTACATATATGTTCCTGTTACCTTGGTAAGATTACTCGTATACAATTACTGATAATTCTATACATGTACATCACTGTTCAAAACAGGGCTCACTGGACAAATAAAAAAAATATGTAGTTGTTGTTGTTATAGATGTTAACGGCATTTTTTATCACATGATATGCTATATATGGCGACCAGTATTATTGGTAGAGGAAGAACCCGGGAAAACCCCAGAAAGAACCACTGACCCATGAGAAGCTACTGGCAAGCTTTCTCACATAACTACATTAGCCGAATCTTAGACTCGAACCCATGCAGACAGAGGTGAGATGGCAGTGATCCGTAACAGAAAGTGATTTAGACCACTCCTCTCAGCCACTCGGGGCCACCCCCCAAAAAATGTTTGCAAAAGTATACCCAAAAAGCAAGACTAATTAGTCAATCCAATATGATCAGTTTGATTTGGATAAAACTAATTTGATGATAATTTAAATTAAAAGATCACTCAGAAAACAAACGCATTGATTATTATGGATGCATCATAAAATAAATAATAATAAGCAAAATATAAATATCAACAATACTTTTCACTATCATTGTCTCTTGATTTAAATCTTTGACTTGGTAGCTTTTCTATACTCCATCCTTGCAACAGAACGAAGATGTACCTCATCGGGACCATCAGCTATCCGCAAAATTCGTGCTGAAGCCAACATCTTTGCTAGAGGCAGGTCATTATTCAAACCAGCACCTCCAAATGCCTTGAAAATATTTAGCAATTAAGGAAAGTTACTGGCTTAAAAATCTGCAAATAATTCCTTAATATTCAATAAAATGAGACATCTACATTTCACTTTAACCTTTATATACTTTATGTGCGCTGTGCAACAAGTTCTTGCAACTAATGAAATTCTCAATATCACTGTTTATAGTCAGCACTCTAAATGGCAACACTTTTATTTAGCATATTTGATGGCACAACATATATTAAATATTTATATGTCAACATTTATATGAAGCACTCACTATGGCAAAACTTATAATAAAAATGCTCATGGGTATAACATATATCAGGCATTTTCAATGGTACAACTTATAATAAAAATGCTCATGGGTATAACATATATTAGTCATTTTCAATGGTACAACTTATAATAAAAATGATCATGGGTATAACAAATATTAGGCATTTTCAATGGTACAACTTATAATAAAAATGCTCATGGGTATAACATATATTAGGCATTTTCAATGGTACAACTTATAATAAAAATGCTCATGGGTATAACATATTTAGGCATTTTCAATGGTACAACTTATAATAAAAATGCTCATGGGTATAAGAAATATTAGGCATTTTCAATGGTACAACTTATAATAAATGGGTATAACATATATTAGGCATTTTCAATGGTACAACTTATAATAAAAATGCTCATGGGTATAACATATTTAGGCATTTTCAATGGTACAACTTATAATAAAAATGCTCATGGGTATAAGAAATATTAGGCATTTTCAATGGTACAACTTATAATAAATGGGTATAAGAAATATTAGGCATTTTCAATGGTACAACTTATAATAAATGGGTATAACATATATTAGGCATTTTCAATGGCACAACTTATAATAAATGGGTATAACATATATTAGGCATTTTCAATGGTACAACTTATAATAAAAATGCTCATGGGTATAAGAAATATTAGGCATTTTCAATGGCACAACTTATAATAAATGGGTATAACATATATTAGGCATTTTCAATGGCACAACTTATACTTGCCACTCTCAACAGGCCCAAATGTGCATACCATGATCTTTTTGGGGAAGGAATTCAGATAATCCTGAGTGAAACCCTGGCCTTGAACGGTTGACTAATTTACTCTTTCACGGTAGTGCTGGGGATTGAACTTGTTACTCCATAGGTGAAACAAGTGCTACCACAGCATTATTCAAGCAACCAGCTACATTAAAGTATTGTGCCCAAATAGTTCTTTGAAAACATTCAAGAACACATTTTATGATTTATAGCTGTTTATTCATGTGAATATTATAAATGCACTAAAAATCTAAATTCACTACAATAAGAACCTAATTATATTGCAGCAAAATAATAAAATTACTATGCATATCTACAAAGTGCCTCCAGCTGTATCCAAAGGTATACAAGGAACAGAGCTGTACCATACATGCACAAAATGCTATCCAAGATGCATGCATGGCTGAATAAATTAACACAAAATGCTATCCAATATGCATGCATGGCTGAATAAATTAACACAAAATGCTATCCAAGCTGCATGCATGGCTGAATAAATTAACACAAAATGCTATCCAAGATGCATGCATGGCCGAATAAATTAACACAAAATGCTATCTAAGATGCATGCATGGCCGAATAAATTAACACAAAATGCTATCCAAGATGCATGCATGGCCGAATAAATTAACACAAAATGCTATCCAAGATGCATGCATGGCCGAATAAATTAACACAAAATGCTATCCAAGATGCATGCATGGCCAAATAAATTAACACAAAATGCTATCCAAGATGCATGGACGAATAAATTAACATAAAATGCTATCCAAGATGCATGCATGGCCAAATAAATTAACACAAAATTTCCTTTCAAACAAGTTCTGCATAAGTTAAGTGCACTACATGGCACAGTACACCTGTTCTCTTGACCCTAGGATAATTAGGGCCTAACCGGAAATCGCCTCGGACATTCACTTCGGCTGAATATCTGGTTTTATGGTACTATTCAGAAGTATTCACCTACATCCAAATACTCGGATTTGGTACTCGGCAAAAATTATCTACTTGGTTAGGCCCTAAGGATAATATACCTGGTTATCTCATCATGCATGTTACAGTGTGCATCTTGCCTTGACAACATAATAATATGTCTGGCTATGTCATTGCATCTGTTGTAGTGTGCATATCCCCATGACTCCAGGATGCTATACCTGGCTATTACATCTGTCACCTTAACCAAAGGATAAAAATACACGGCTGTATGATTACACATGTTCCCTTGACCCCAGATACTATTTATGGTTGCATCTTCAATTGACTTCAGGACACTATATTTAGATTTGTCATTGCACCTGTTCCTTTGACTCCAGGATACTATGCCCGTTGAACAACTTGACATGAAATTGTACTGGCCACAAACTGAATTTGAGCTATCCAAACTAGGGGTAGAGTATTGTTGTATTTTGTTATAGGTCCCAGAAGAAAGTACTTTGCATTGGCCATGACTTATAAAAAGTTAAAACAAAGTTTCTAAACTTTGCAAAATAAACCTTATATATATTTCCTGCATCCAATGTTGTAGATTTTAAGTTGCTTATTCACCACATCCTTGTACTGCATGACATATCTAAGTTAATAAACTTATAAACTGTAGCCTTAAGATTGTTAGGTAGCCAAGGTTTGCTATTAACGCTGCTTTACAGAATGGAACAATATCTAATGCAAGATGGGAAGCATGCAACTTCCATATACTGTATGTGACTGAATGATAATGTAGCACACAATATACAAATCAGTTCATGCTACAAGGTCTTACAATTTTGCTATTCAATGCATACAGACACTTGCCATTGCACATCATGGATAGATGAATTTAATTTAATCTGATTGATTGTATAATGTGAGCCTGTTGCTGATATGCATTCCAGATCTGATTTGTGTGTCAGTCACAGTTTTCTCACATAGCTCATGTGTATATCAGTGTCAAATCTTGACTTTGATAAGTCTGCACTATGATATGCATTTATCAACAATTAGGAAAGAAAGATACCTGTAAAGTGTCTGCATTTAGTCCTACTGCATAGAATAATGTTCCGTAATTAATATTAGGAAAATTTAAATCAAGGCACTCATTTTTAACATTTGTCAGTGATTAGGGAAAAGGATACCCAGAATCTGTAAGGTCTTCCATGAGTCAGAATTTAACAACATCTATTACAAAAGTGTACACAGAATGTATAAAAATTCAAAATAAATTATTTAATAATTGTCATATTGATGACTATACATTACTCTGTGATATTACAATGTCACATTGGTATATATTATTATGTTATATAATACAATTTTTACCTGAACTGCCCTGTCTATAACTCTCTGTGCCATAGTGGGAACTATAACTTTGATCATTGCTATGTCTTGTGCTGCCACCTAGTGAATAAAGTATCAGTAACTGTAACTCACAAAGTAATGTTATACAAATTGAGAAAATTGGATGAGAAAACAAGTTTGTTGCGATACTGTGCACAAAAGTAATCAAAGTTTATATAAATTGACATTCTGAACTTATCAATAAATTCATAAACACATTTTTGCCAATTTCTTTTAACAGTTTACTTAAAACTGCTTAGTACTTTATCTACGTGGCCAAATAATTGAGTTTGGAAATTACCCATTATTTAATAAGTTTGACTAACAATAATCTGTCATAGCAATTCTGGAGTCCATACAAAAAGAAATGAACAAGAAAAAAATACATTTATTCTGCTACTTGCAACTCACAAATCATTATCTGGACTACAGACAAATTGTTTATATAAAATATGTTGTAGACATTTCATAAATCAAAGCTGATGATATTTTTTCATAGCACCTGTCACAATAATATTCACTCAATACATTTAATGTTAAAAAGCATATCTTATGTGGTGTGAACAGCAAGACGGGAATTTGGGTCTCCTTGATGGTAGACCAGGAATTTTTTGATTTTTCCAGAATTATTGCATGTATGATGTTTCTGATCCAAAGAATGCATTTGTTACATTCAGTAATTTAGTACAGAAAGGATTCATATAACGCAAAACAGTTGTTTATTATTAAAAAAATTATACATGTAATAACTCCAAGATTTTGTGTGAGTCTCCAGAAAAGTCAGTGAACAAATAAACTTTGTAAACAATTGTCTCTGGTTCACATAAATCATAACAGCAAGGTTGCATATAGCAGCAAAGATTCAAAATGATAAGTTCAGTCTTTTATTTTTATCTAAACAACATAGGAAGCAAACAGACAGCTGAATTAGCCTGGATTTGCTTTGCAAGGTTAATAAAAGGTCATGTAGTAAAAGTTTAATGGATTGCAAATACCTGCACTTTTTCTTTAGTACATGTATATTGATAATTTGTAAATTGTTTAAATGGTCAGTATGGTAACCATGTATTACATGGTCTGTATGGTAGCCATATGTTATTTGGTCAATATGGTAACCATATGTTATATGGTCAATATGGTAACCATATGTTATATGGTCAATATGGTAACCATGTTATTTGGTCAATATGGTAACCATATGTTATTTGGTCAATATGGTAACCATATGTTATATGGTCAATATTGTAACCAAATGTTATATGGTTTGCATGGTTTCCCTTGTGTTTATGGCCTGTATTCAATAGCTTCCAACCTTATTTCCAAAATTGTCCATCATGTGTGCTGCTTTCAGAACCAGCAGTCGTGCTTGTTCTATCTCCATTCTTGACTGTGCGACATCAGATTGGATGGTTCCCTGAGTTGCCAATGGTTTCCCAAAAGCGACTCTGTCGATAGTCTGAAGATGCAGAATACAGAGTAAGATCTGTTATAACCATGCAAATGAATACCAAAATATATACATGTGTAACCTCTGTTAACTTTGGCAGATGAAGCTCAGGATACACACAACTTTTACAGGGAAGTAGCTGTACATGTAAAAATAATAATTAATGAAAACAAGATGAACTGATGAGAAAATTTATGTTGAGGGAGAATTCTTGAGTATATTCCATTATTCTCACAGTCCACATTTAAAATGTCACCACATTGGATCCTTTACTGCAAGTACATTTGCTTACCAAGCATTTGCAAAAAGGAGTTTGATTGGCAAAAAATACAACTATAACTTAGTAGTTCATAACACTAGAAAGACAAAAAAAATCATTTTTATTCATACAACCCTCTTTTGTGTTTTAACAGTACAGTGTGACCCCACTTTAACACAGTAGTTGGGAGCCATAGAACCAGGCTGAAGAAAATGATGCATGTATCCCACAAAATTTGTGTGTGTGTGTGTGGGGAAGAGCATTGTAGGTAATAAATACAGGTGCAAAATTATGTGCTCCAATGGCACAGATATCAGCATAAATTGATCCATATTAAATGAGAAATACACATGTAGTGAAAATAGAGAAGGCATATAATATTTTACTTTATTCAGAGAACCACACATTGGTACATAATACATGTTTATATATACATGTCTAATGTATAGTATGAATAGAGTATAAACACCGTGTATTCACCTGTGAAGATCATCACATACATTGAATCCACAATACAAATAATTCCATTGACAATATGCATACAAACATATTTAAAATGTTCAATAATTTTGTCAAAGGTCATATAAGTCTGAATTCAGCTTAATCTGATAATGAATGATGAAGCACATTTACTTCTCAATATGTCCCAAGTCGGTAAAAGTCAGTTTGCATTTTAAGCCGCCTCTTGATGCACTTGTAAAAGAAAACTTTTTTCCTGCAAAAGGGAAAATTTCATGGCAAAGTAAACATATTCCAGTAACATTGGAAAATGAAACATCCATACGATTCAATTACTTTTATTTAAGTTTGGTACTGACTTCCTTTTAAGAAAGATTCTTTGTTTTTACTGAAGATTATAGTCAGCTGTCTTTGATGAAGGGTGCATGCATTATTGATGTCACTGCTAAAGACCATGTTTAGAGAATCAAACAAATGCCAGTTTCTTATTGTGGTGGCAACATTACATAATTGTATTGCTTGACTGTGACTCAGTTTTGTCCATTTGCTTAGAAAATTTTCATAACAATTGGTGCTTCAGAGGTAATCTGTTATCTTTGAAATTTCAGCAAATTATTTTATCTGGGTACATTTACAAAAAGAGATTGGCCATCATTTGGTCAACTGTAGTTACTCTTCCTCCCTGCCTATTTAACAGAGCAATAAATAAGATCTTGTGGGTTTCTTTAGGTTATTTTTCTAGTTGATTTTTTCACATTTGTGGTAACGAAGTGATGCTGCCTTCTGCATCTGGTTAAAATCAGATTTCCGCTGTCCAAATGAAGATTTGACAACGACTGCTTAAGGGTTATGTTCAGGTGACCTTCGAATTAATGGAAATGCAGCTTTAAAAAATGTGAAAGTAAATCAAATCATTCGGTACAAATTCATGCTCTTCATCCATACTATTCATTCTCCAAATGCCAAGTATCGTGTGCTGAAAAATAGTGTTAATCCATAATAATCCCTACAACAACAAACCAACCAAATGCGAAGATATAAGACTTAATCTGATTGGCTAATAAATTTTAAGATTATGGGAACAACATAGATTACCAGAACATGATCCATAAGCATTTGCTGTCAGATCATCATGTATAACAATGGAGATCTAATTTTTAATCAAATTGGCTGCCTGCCATGCATGCATCTGAAATTTTGGAAAGGGTCAGTGGACGATAGATACATCATGTGTTCTGGTCTGATTACAGGGATTATTATGGAAAATGTGTTCTGAAAGATTTAATTCTGAGTGAAAAGAAGAGGAATTTTACTTACCATCCACATATGAATGTCAGCCTATGTAAATAAATTAATTACTAGAGAGTGGTAAAAAAATCCAACGAAAGATAGAGATAATGCCTTGTCCGGTTGAAATGTCAACAACAAAACAAGCAGATATCTGACAGCATACTCTACTCATATTAGATGTCAACATAAGCGGATTTTGATAGAACAGTGCACAGTTATGATGGTTTGTCAATATGGACGAAAAATGTGTTTATGTAACAATAGATAAATTTCAGTACATTTTATATCAAGTCTTCAGCTTCCATTCATAGGGCTTCTGAATTTCTCCACTCCAATCCAATGGTTGAATATATAATTTAAACATCCAATGATGTCACCCCCCAAAATAATAACCTGATGGTATATTTTGCTGCCAATAAGGAAAAAAATTGCAATTTACAACATTGGCAAGGCCCTGCGTATCCCTGAATGAACATTTTACATGTTATTTTTCATACTTATAAGAAGAAAAAACTTGTATTGTGCATGACAAAAATACATATACAATTTCAGAAGCCATCTCATGATCATTTTGTATTATTCATACATGATCTCTTCCCAGAATGATAATAAACGTTTATGTTTTTTGCGTATTTTTACGAAAATTTTTTTTTTTCACGTACGAGAAAATATACGAATTTTTTTAATATGAAATTTTGGGAGCCAAGCCATTCATGTTATAATGGAGTGTGCTTTAGTGGGGTCACACTGTATATTTATAAATAATTATTTACAATAATTACAGTTCTGCTATTTATTTCTTGAGATTTGCTATTAGCTTTATTTGCAATGACAAGAGTTGACTGTTACGTTCACAAGAAATATTTCACATTATGTGGAACACTCTAAATATGTAATCCTAACTTAAATACATTTCAAAAGACTGGGGAGAAATCCTTTTCTTTAAGCTCAGCTTGCTATACTGACCCTCTTTATCATAAGTTCTAGGGCTCTCTCTGCATTACCAATCAGTCGCATACAATGATGGATTCTCCCAGGCCCCAAACGACCTTGTGCAATCTCAAATCCTCGACCTTTACCCAGGAGTATGTTGGAGACTGGCACACGTACATTCTCAAATATGACCTCTGCATGTCCACCTGTTTAAGAAATCATCAATTTGACGTAAAGTAACTTTCAAATGCTTGCCAACAAGACACGCTAAAAGCGAATAAGTTGCACTTGTATACAATTTTGTAGAGAAATTAAATTTTAATTTTAGCATAAATTCATATTTAGAATCTTAAGAAGATGGATATCACAGGGGTTGGGTTAAGTCAATTGCACTGTATTTAGGCGATATTCATGATGATAGGGAATCAATGCATTTTAAGCATGCCCAAAGTCATCATTTCCTAACCAAAACATCCCTGCCATTCTATCACTGAATGTTCTTTCTATAAATGTCTACAAAGTAAGCAGGATAACTCTACATACATTAAAGATTTTGGAAACATGCTTTTCCAAACAAAGAATTTAAATGCTGAGGCTAGATCAAAGTCAGTATAGATGATCCTTTATGGCCAACCCAATTATAGAAATATACTGAATACAGATATGGTAATCAAACTGTTAATACATCAAATTTTACTTACTTCATTTGGTGAACCTTTATGTGTATGTTTTGGGATCGATAATTACCATCAGAAATATAGATAATATATTGACTAAAATTTACTGTTCTCTGAGAAAATGCACTTTGAGGAAAATATTCAATTCAAAAACAACATTTGGATGTCTGGGAATAAGATGCATATAAATAGGTTCTCTGAGAAATGCTCATGGACATAGCAGTTATGGTAGATTGATGCCTTTTACGTTTCATTACAAGAGAACACATTGCATTTGTGATGATTACACTTGAAAGAAACTAAAAGACTGAACTAGAACACAAATTTCAATTGATAAAAAAAATGATTTAATTTGCATTTATTTATTAAAGTACTGTCTTCACTTGGTGTAAGTGACATTTTCATTAATCAAAATTTCCTTACATATTGTTAATTGCAGTGTATTTGGAATGTCATTTAGAATGAAAATGTAAAATATTGTATAACTTCTTTTTAAATTTGTTATTTCATAATGTTGATTAAAATTTCCAGGTCCTATCTACAATTTTGAAGATCAAACGACCGATACATGTATATCAAAATTTTATTACCAAATTTGATTGCAATTTTCTTCCAAAGTTCAACAAATTGGGATCAATTTTTGGTGTACGTTCTGGTTTTAAAAAAATGGGATCCACGTCTGACCCCGTGTTATAAGCAGATTCATGAGTTATCAGGGCTCAAGTTATTGAGGGACTTTAAAGAACCCCTGCCAAGTTATACCAAAGACTTAGCATTTAGAGGTTAATATTAAGGCTGATTGGCCTGGTGTCAGAATATTGTGACTGGGTGTTACATGATATTGCATGTCTGCAGCATGATGCTCTAGTATTAGACATCAGTATAAACTGCACATCATAGTGATATGAGTGAAAAATTATTAAAGCTATGTTAAAAATCCAAATCACACACACACACACACAACTGTTTTAAAAAGTTTAACCAATGTTTAGTTTTCCAAATATTTCCACATATATCTATGTTTGGGTTTCCAGGATGAGGCATCAAAAGTAGAGAGGCCAAATTACCTTCATATTTACTAATTAAAGGTCATATACCTATTATTAAATAAGCTTTTATTTCACCTGCTGTGAATATTTAAGCCTATTAAGTTTCGAAATATAATCTGGAATATAATCTTTAATATGTATTGAATAAAATGGAATAAAAATGTTATTGACAAATGTTATGATCACCTGGTGCATCTTCATATCCCATAATGCTGAGAGGCCTGATGACCTTGACTCCAGTGGTATCCATGGGAACCAGAATCATGCTCTGTTGCAGATGACTGGGGCCATCTGTACTGGTCCTACCCAGGAAGATACATACTTTACATTGTGGATCTATAGCACCTATATGTAAAATGGAATATTTTAAACAATTTAAAGCAAGAGGAAGTGACATTATTAATATTTGCAATTAAATATAAGTATTCCACCCCCCAAGCTTTCTTTAAATTATTCTCTCTGAATGATTAATAATAAACTTATATACCATTAACACATGATCCTGATATAGCAGGTCTAAATAATTTCATTCAAATTATTTTCCCATACATTATAACGCTTTTATAACATGAAATAAATATGACATTTTGCAAATTTGTTATTACATATCTAGTTCGAAATTCCTTAGACAACTCTGTACTTGAATAACAGATAAATAAACTTTGTGATATTTTGTCAAGCTAAACATGAACTATATAAATTGTATGTACAAAATGTGACCTTAATGTAATGTTATAGGAACTGGTTGAGTGCATTAGCTTTTGAAAAATCATGTGGCAGAACACCATCTACAGTAAGATAAGTCCCATGTTCAAGTTTCGGTCTTTTTGCAAAATTTGCTTCCATGATGTTTGGTGGCAGGATAGAGCATAGATGCCATTACCACATACCTCTGAGAAGTTGCAGCGTATCACTATGTTGCTTTATGCCTAGTATTACATGTAATCAAAATTTACTACACATTTCTTCTTGTGATGACATAAAAAAACTAATGTGAAAGCAACATAGTATAAAATCTTAGTGGCTAAAAATAAGTATTGGTTGATTATTTTTTACTGTTTTCTTTTCAGTCAAAAGAATGAGCTAATCAATGATTTATAAGCTATTTGTGAAGCTGGCATTGATTTTTCATCAGTACTGTATGTTCATTAGTCCCTGATAGATATATGATTTGTGAATAGTCATCAACAAATACCTGATGTCCACCACTTGTGTCCGTTGATAATATAATAGTCTCCATCACGGACTATGGTGGACTGAATATTAGTGGCATCTGAGGAGGCTACCTAAAAAAAATGGTATTTATAAATTTTTTAATTATCTGAAAATGACAATGTTCAGAAAATTAATGATTGCAAAGTATTTGAAAACATCAATATTAACCAATAAATGGAAATTATGTCTTTAGAAATGCTTTATTGAACATTGATGTAAAAAATTACAGTGAAAGTATTGGAGAAATATTCAACCAAATTTGAGAATTAAAAGGTTTAACATGTGTAACATCATACATGTGTAACTGACCGATCAGAACCTTCTGTGCATGAGTCATATTTCAACTGGTACTATCTACAGGCATCTACGTCATTGATACCACTCTGTGTTAATACCTCACAGTAGTTGTTTGTATATATTAAAGTTATTGATAGTTAGAACATGGTGTGTCATGTATTAATGTAATAACACAAAATGGTGTCAGAAGTGGGATTGTGATCATATACTTGGAATAGAACATGGATTGTAAATGGATATTTTAAAACAATAAGTTTACAATCCGTGGAAGATTTTGTGTGAATTTAAAACCTTAAAAGCATTGAAAAATCTGCAGACAAACTTAATATCTTCGAAAAGGATTTTTCCGGTATGCCAACCCCTACCATGGACTGGGACAATTCCAACCTTACCACATTATGGGCTAAATTCCAACAACACTGTGAATTAATATTTAACAGACCTATGAGTAGAAGAAGTGATGTGGTTAAACCAACTACATTCTACTTTGGGTAGGAGACAAAGGTAGAGATATTTTTAACATATGGACTCTGATAGATGAAGATAAAAACAAAAACATCAACGCTCTTTACAAAATTCAAACATTGTATGCAACCAAATTTAAATCTGGTCTTTGCCAGATTCAAGTTTAATAGTGAAATTCAAGGCTCCAGGACAATAGATCAATATGTGACTTCACTGAAACTCTTGGGCAAGGAATGTCTTTCCAAAAGACAAAGACAACATGATTTGTGATAGAATTGCTTTCTGGGTAACATAATCAAAGAAACAAGAAAAACTTATGAGCGAAGGTGAAAAGTTGATCTTGGAAAAGGCTATTAACACAAATCAAAGCCATGAATATGCCCAGGAACAGCTCCAGACCATGTCTGCATCTGCCAGACTGTAAATGCATGCAACAATTCAACAACAGGGCAAAACAAAAGAACTACAGCTGAAGAAGAAATGGACCACATTTTCCAGACATAGTGTCAATGTGACATGTGGACACTGCCTATACAAATCACATTCAAGCCAGGATAAGTGCCCTGCAAAAGGAAAGACTTGCAATAAGTGTCATAAACTCAATCACTTTGACAAAGTCTGTAGACCAAAAATGGTCAGTGTGATTAAAATTAACATCAAAACGAGGATTTATATATTGACAGTGTAAAAAAGATATAATTGCCAATGGCCAGGTGTATGTAGCAATAGAGTTAGGACCTAATTTAGTTTCTATTGATGTTAAATTGGATACTGGCTCTTACGCTAACATCATATCCTCACATATATTCAAAAAGCTAAACATAAAGCAGCCCCTTCAACCTACATTAAACACATTATCCGCATAATGATGACAAATTATTGAGTACACTGGGTACAGTCAATCTCACATGAAAACACACTGAACGTACACATGAACTCGAGTTCTACATTGAATTTGTTAAAATGAAACACCACCTATACTTGGTTTACAATCGTGTATGGAGTTAGGCTTAGTTAAATTTCAAACACAGCTGTCAAATTTACAAAGTAACAAGAGTATGCCCCTCAGTAAGGCAGTTATTCTCATGGAATATGCTGAAGTCTTCAATGGCACAGGACTTTTCCCAGGGGAATGTATCATACACATCGACCATTAGGCTACACCTGTAATGCACCCTCCATGGCGAGTACCTGTTGCACTTCAAGACAGACTCAAAACTGAACTTGATTGCATGGAAAATGAAAATATCATTGCCATAGTTACATCACCTACAGCATGAGTAAATTCTATGGTTGTCGAATAAAAGCAGTTGAGTAAACTAAGACTATGTCTGAATCCATAAGCTTTTGCATCCCCATTACCCTATGTGCACTTTATCCTAGTCCAAATTACAGGTGCAAAATACCTCACAAAATTGGATGCATGGGGTCAGGATATTGGGCAATAAAACTGTCACATGATTCGTCATACCTCACAACTCTCAATACCCCTTACTGTATGTTGTGTCTCTCATTTAATTCTAAATCAACTCAGGATGAATTCCAAAGGTAGATCGATGAGAGTATTGAAGGTTTAAGTGGTATTGTTTTGATTTGTGATGAGGTACTAGTTTTTGGATGCACACAAAATGTTCTCATACGTTCCATCGAAAAAGGAATCAGGCTTAATGTAGGTGTCAGAGAAGTATAGTACGTTGGGCACAATCTGTCAGCTGAAGGTCTCAAACTCGACCCTGCCAAAGTAGCAGTGGTCAGAGAAATGGAACCCCCCTTGTACCCGCACGGTGTTAGAAACCATTCTTGGCATGGTTAACTACTTGTTCAATAGTTTCCCAAATCTGGCAGAGGTCACCAGGTCATTATGACAACTGTTAGTGAAAGACATCGAGTTTTCATGGGTCACTCAGTAAATAGATGCATTTCAAAAGGTCAAAGACATAATTACTAAAAGCCCAGGACCTGCATATAAATCATAAATTCTGAATGATGAATTAACTAGTTAAATAGGAATTGGATTAACAAGTTCGATTACTATGTTTACTGCAGACCTGCCAACCCCCGATGATTCCATTTCAGTAAGGCAGCTTTTTTTCCCGATAAGATTGTCTGATCAGTTTTCAGTAAGGTGTAACAAAACATCAATGACTGCTATAATTATGAAGCTGCTATAATTGTAAACCATATGCAACTCAATAGCCTGTTGCTATCTCTCAACATAATTCTTGGAAATTCTTTTTCCATTTCATATGATGATGGCAATTATATTTCCCACTATGAGACGTACTCAAATTGGCATGTGATGTCCAATAAACATAACTGTGTCATTTCCATCTTTTATTCACAAGAATCTGAATATTCCATTTTTATTCTTCTGTATTGATTATTAAAACTTTTAGAGGCAGATGATTTGCATGAACAAATAGGTGCAGTGTAAAGCATCTGGGGTTCTGTTGTAAAGTTAGTCTGGTTCTCTACCTATTTCACTAATTCTAATATGAAAGCCTGATAAAAATAAAACACAGATGAATCAATTATCCAGATGTTTTGGCAAGGATAATTTTTCTGTAATTTTGCTTGTATGATGTATGTTAAGGGTAAATTTAATAAGACTTACGGCAAAATCATAAGAGTTGGCAGATCTGCTACTGTACCAAGAAGAAAATGAAATCTCTTGTTTAATATATTAATTTGATTCTTTACATTTTACACAAAATATATTATTTAATCTTGAGTTGTAATGTGTCAACTCTGCTGATGCACATCCTCAGCAGTATTATTTATAATAGCATAGCTGGATCATAACAAAAAGCTACCAACATTAACTCTTTAATTACTAATGCTACTGTAGTGGCTCACTGCTATGCCTAGCTGCTGGGGTCACTACTGCAGCTGATTTGTGGGCTGACTACCAGAGCCAAATGCTGCTGTAGCCAAATGATAACTTTTTAGCTGATGTATGGTTGGATTGTGTTAGTTATTTTCTCTCTAATAAACTGATTATAGGCTAAAATCATGCATGTATAAAAGCTATAACTACCTTATATCTGTTTGATTATTTTATCCTGCTGAAATCCAGGAATATAACACAAAACACTGCTTGTAAACACTAAAATTAACACAAAACACTGCTTGAAAATACTAACATTTATCCAGGAATATAACACAAAACTGTTTTTATACACTAACATTTATCCAGGAATATTACACAAAACACTGCTTGAAAACACTAACATTTATCTAGGAATATAACACAAACACTGCTTGTAAACACTAACATTTATCCAGGAATATAACACAAAACACTGTTTGAAAACACTAAAATTTATCCAGGAATATAACACAAAACTGCTTGTAAACACTAAAATTTATCTGGGAGTCTTTTATACTAAGTTATTTATCAAATATATACATTTAATTACTAACACTGTTACCTAGTCACTATGTTCTACTATTTCTTAAGTAATTCCTCGTGATATCTATTTAAAGAAAAAATCTATTTCTTTTTTCCCCTCATCCAAAACAAAAACTGAGCCGACGCTTTCTGTAAACTCCGTTACTTTCGGCGCACGTGGTTCTCTTGTCCACACTTCGTCGTCTTCATCATCAGTTTCTGTCTCAATTTCTGACAGACTTGATAAAGAAGATATATTAATATCATTTCCTATACTTCTTAATTCATGGTGGTCAATATCATCCTCAGAAAAACCGGAAAAGTCGGAATCTGAATCGCTTTCGTAAGTGAACGCCATGGTTTCCACTGTCAACTACAAATGCATGTATTAACAAACACGCGGTACAAATTTGAAAAAAGGAACCGGATTTAGTAAGAACAAACATTTATTAACTCTAATTTGATTGGTTGAATAGACTTTTATTTCCATATATTGACCAATACGACCGGTTGTAACAATGACATACAGAGCGGATCTATCCGTCACTAGGGTTCAGGAAGCATATAAGGCAAGCGGATATATCCGTCACTGGGAGTAATAGTGCTCTGCTTACAAGCGGATTTATCAGTCACTGGTGAGGCTAGGCATATTTAGGCAGCGGATATACACATCAGTGGTAGTGAAAGAGTTAAAACTTTTAACATAGCTTTAACTGCAGTGTGGCAGTTTTTAGTAATATCTAGCACTGAGGCATCATGTTCCTGTCAAGCAGCATCATGCCTAACCAAGTCACGTTATCCTGGCACCAGGACGACCAGTTCTAACACAAACTTCTTATTGCTTTTTGTTTATTTTGAAATTAAGCAATATATTTTATATGAACAATGAATTAGGAGTTGTCATGTGTAAACGTGTTAATAATAAGCATAAACATAATCCTCCATACTTGACTTAAGCAGATTTCTTTATTCTGAAAAATTAAAAATATAAAAGTATAGTATATCAGTTAAAATTTAATTTATTCTCAGTTTAATAACTCTTATTAATCAATTCTTCACATAAAGATAATGCAAGTATCCCTCTCCCAACCCCACCTCTAAATGGTTACCTTTCTTGAGCCAGAACACATACAATGTTTCTCGTATGATAAAATGGGGACGAGGGTGGAAAGAACAGATGCCAGCTTGAGAAAGGTTTTGAAAAACAGTCACTGTTTTTTGGGATTGTCACTGGACCAAATGTTTTCTTAATTTAAAAATATGTGCCAAATTTTACAAGACTAGTGGATGCTGCTTATCACATGAGAAATATGAAATGTGAAAAATTTTCAAAACTCAGATATATGAAAATTAGACATGCACGTGTAAAACTTCATGAATAATACAACCTGAAGTATGCAACATGTTATTTGACATAAAATATTATTCAACTCATTTTATAATAATATTATTCAACTCATAACATGTTTTTCAATGCAGTGAAAAATTTACTTTCAAATGAACAACTATTTTAAGATACTCAGTCAATGGAACCTACATTAGGTTCTGTCATTCCAAAGCATGACCTTATCTTGCCCTCCAGCAGGGGGTGTAACCACTCTTTCTTTTGCTTTTCTGTCCCAAACCTCAGTAAAATCTCCATGTTTCCTGTATCAGGGGCAGCACAATTGAACACCTACATGCAGATTAAACAACGAAACAAATAAAGAAAAAAAGTATTCTGGTATATTATATTGCAAACAGCTATGAAGTTTAAACTTATACCAAACAAATTTGCAAATTCAAAAACAATTAACAACAAAAGTATAAATCATAATAATGACAAATTGTATGTATTAATTTAAAATAAAAAGAGGGACACGCACATGCACTTATTTTGCATGCATATTCCCCCCCTTCTCTCTCTCTCTCTGTATATACACATTTAAAAAATGGTGGCATTTAAAATGCTGGCAACGTTTACGTTTAAAGCAAATCAATATTCAAATATTATTGGTATAACAATTTGCATTCCACCCATGGCACAATAATATGCATATAAAAACATTCTCTCTCAATCATATGCTTTTGATTCTAGATCAGTGATGAATTTCCACACATTAATCAGTAGTGACATATGAAAATAATGTTAAAAAAAAGCGTTAATAAACCCCATTTTTTAAATGAATTGAATGTGGTACACAATTTCATTGCAATCCTATTTGCTTTCTGTTCCCCCCTCCTACATTCTCATGGATAAAGGATAAAACTATGTAGAAATCAAGAGTGAGTGAGAAAAAGAATTTGTGGCAGCTGGTAACCTTGAAAGTGAACATACACCAAGTAACCTACAAGAATATGTTTAATTGTAACAGTATGTGTGCATTTTCTTGGGATTTATATACAGTGTTTATATAACAATGATACAAAGTTGCAACTCTGATGACATATGGTAAATTATGTGGTACACATACTGTTATGTATTTAATGTTTTGTGGTTGTTTTTTAAACCTTTAAATATGTTCTAAAAAAATTATTCATTAAATATGACAAGCTCCTCTCTCTTTCTCTCTCTCTCTCTGGACCATCATAGTGAGATAAGAGCTAAAACCTATGAAAAGATGAGCATAGAGAATTTTTGCTTGTGATGTCCAATGATGTCCCTGGACTTATAAATTATGGTAAAGGTTAAGTCAACCGACCAATGGATGAGAGAGTTTTGTGGTTGATAGTACTGTTACTAATTAAAAGCTGAATAATGACTTAGATAATCTGTACATATTTTAAAATATTTTTCTCTGCAATGATACAGGATGACTGCGCATTCATATGAATTGTGTAGCTAACCATGTGTTTATAGTGCTCTACTTTTTCATTAAAATCATCATTCATTTTTAAACCATAAGTGTGTATTATATTGATTCAATCAATGTGAAGAAAAATACAAATAAAAAAAGAAAACAATAAACTTATCCATAAGCCAAAATGATTGTGAATAGCCACAAAAGGAATAGTGGACACACTCGGCAGCAGTGTGAGTAGTTCATTCACTTGATCAATACACAGCTGTAGTAAAGTTGAATGCCGTTCAAAGGGCCAATACATATATTTGTATGTGATATAAAAAAATATATGTATAATATGTATGCTGTATCAGTGATATACCACTTGACTAAATTTTTCATTAAAAGGAAACTTGGCAAGTCTTGTTTCCTTTTAATGAAAATGTATGCATCTCATGGTATTATACACACATGCATACATATATATATATATATATATATATATATATATATATATATATATATATATATATATATATATATATATATATATATATATACTGTAATTTTATGAAAGAACATTTTCATCTGGAGCCAAAAATCCCACAAATTCTTTACATTATGTGTCAGTGACAAGAACTGTACTGCCATTTTCAGTAACTGACACACTCTTATGTTATAGAAAAGCACAATGGGGCATGTGTTCACTTATATATTGACGATATAATCTGCAGCCTAACATACAGAAAAACATGAAGGCTAACATTGTTTCTTGCTAGATTTAGACACAGTGAAGGGGATGACAATTCTTGCCTCATAGTACAAATAATTAAAATACAAAATAATTAAAACTTGTTGTAGGGGAGTTTCATAAAAGCAGCCCAAGGTTTTGACATAAGCAATTTAGAAAAATCTTTTTTATTAAGTTGATGTTCATGCATCATCCATGTTACAACTGTTGTCCTAGATACAAGCATGTTAATGTTAGCAGATGAAAAGTTTGGTACATACCCTGGGTGACATTGGATATCGACCCATTTCTTCACAGATGAAGGCATATTCCACATTTGTCAGGCCAGCACCATACTTTCCTTCTGGATCTGATTCTCTTGGTAAAAACAAATTCCATAACCCTAAAGACTTAGCTTTGTCCTAAAAATTGAAAAGAATGAAAATGATTTTGAATTTTACATACCTCTGATACTTAGTTTGATTGCTATGGTCAGTTTAAAAAGTTCCAATAACAAATGTATTTTCAACTTCCATTTTACATGATTAAGATAATTTTAAAGGATGAAAAAAATGTACAGTAGAACCTGTCTCAAAAGACCACCCCTTCTGCCAACAGATAATGGTATCTCAAGACAGGTGGTTTCTCATAACAGGTCATAACACTATATTATCAATAAATCTGTACATGGAGATTCTGGCCTCCCAAAACAGATGGTCCCTCATAGCAGTGGTCTCTCAAAACAGGTTTTACTGTAATATCGTTCTATCATGTGTAAACATCAGGAATATCTAGATTGTCATTTTACACCAAATCCCTAAAAATGAAATACTGGATGGCACGAAACCTAACTCTGGTCTAATCTCTGCAATAATTACACATATTGGTAAACATCTTGAAAATTAAACTAATCTCTTTAATAATATGCATATTTGAATGTACAGAATAATGCAGAATATAATACTTTTAAACAAATAGGTAATTAAAAAATTTGTTCTACCTTTGTGCAAGACCAATACAAGTTAAACCTGAAATATATTTGCCTTCAATTTCTATCTTTATCTTTTTAACAGCTGAAAATGAAGAAAAATCTGCAAAAAAAATATTAATTCCATTTAATAATTTACTGTAAATCAGAATGTTTTCACCAAAAAATGTTTGAAACTTTTCATGAGTAAAATGAATAGATCAGCTAACAGTGTTATCTAAAGCCTCTAGAGTCATTAATGAAACTTAAAGAAAAAAAATTACGTTTCTTTTCCTTGAGGGTCTATATTGCCAACATTCTATGTGATCTATATCATCTGAGAATGCAGAGTGCAGAACTGCAGCCTTTCATATTCCCCAAATTTTATAGCTGCATCTGCTTGCATACATAACAAAAACAAGATATTGTCACACTATGATTCTGTGGATTAAAAACATGAATAGTGGTGAAAATATTTAAAATAGAGGTACACCCGAGTCAAGTATAAAGCTACTTTACAGCCAAATATAAATGTACACCAGAGTCAAATACAAAGTTACACCATAATCAGATAACAGAAGAGTGGAACTAAAGTGTCACATACTATTAGATGAATATATAATTAAATAAAGTGCGTTTATTGAATATATAATTAAATAAGGTGCGTTTATTGCCTCCAGTGTATTATTTGTCATGCACTCAATTCATAAAAAGTATAAATCAGACATGAGAATTATTATGAGAACACTTGCAGGGTATTATCTTTCAGTTTGAAAAATATCAATGGAGAAAATATTAGGATAAGAAATGCATTATTCTGTGTAAAAATGGAACTCAAGAGCAAATGTACAAGTAGGTGTAAATTTCTGTGCGATTTTCTTCACCATGTGCAAAGTCATCAAAAGATGTACGGTTATACCACTTTCTTCATTACTGCACTGTACTTTCTCATCATGCTGTACTTTCATATTACACTGTTCTTTTATGTCACACAGTTCTTTCATGTTACAATGTTCTCTCATGTCACACTGTTCTTTCATGATACACTGTTGTTTCTTGTTAAAGTCAAAGAAGATGCTATATACCTGTAAGTAACTTTTCTACATGTAGATGCACATAGAAAATAATGTGATGGCCATTGATATATCTATAAAACAGCCAGACTCTAAACGGAGTCAAATCAAGCAACACTAGCAACATCGTACTGCATTCTTAGATTTTAATTTCTGGACTAAGAAGACTAATTCTAACATTCTGCAACACATGGTGTTTTAATTACCTGTAGCTCTTTCAAAGGAGGAAACTCTTGCCATTTTTTCTCAGACACAGTGTGCTTAATAAACTCAGTCTCTAATGGCACAATAAAGGTTTTAATAAAGTCCTTCACCTTGGCATGCAGGTCACGAGCTCGGGATGGCAATGCTTCCACACTGACTGCTATCTCTCCTAAAGTAAAAAGAACAGAATAAATAAGAAAATATAAGTTCAATAGTAAAATGAGAGATTTATTTAAAAAAAAGGTATTTTAAAACGTTAAACATTTTAAGGCTAAATGAACTTTAGTCTGCAGTATGCCAACTATTATATGAAAAATAATGTAGAGGGTATGTATACTCAAGTGTCTAAAGACAACATAACTTTAAGTATTATAACGGAAATAGGTTGCACTAAGAAGACTTACAGTTCTGTAAAACAGTAACATTGAAATATCGGATGCAATACTGTAACATTAGATTGACTGACAAGAATAATCAGCAGTACCTGATGCATTGAATATATTCAGTGCAATCTGACTAACATGCATAGTCAGCACTACTTAGCTGACTTGAATACTCAACAATACATGGCTGACATGAATAATCAACACCACTTGACTGACATGAATAATCAACACCACTTGACTGACATGAATAATCAACACCACTTGACTGACATGAATAATCAACACCACTTGACTGACATGAATAATCAACACCACTTGACTGACATGAATAGTCAACACCACTTGACTGACATGAATAATCAACACCACTTGACTGACATGAATAATCAACACCACTTGACTGACATGAATAATCAACACCACTTGACTGACATGAATAGTCAACACCACTTGACTGACATGAATAATCAACACCACTTGACTGACATGAATACTCAACAATACAAGGCTGACATGAATATTCAACACCACCTGACTAACATGAATATTCAACACTACTTGACTGACATGAATATTCAACACCACTTGACTGACATGTATTTTCAACACCACTTGACTGACATGAATATTCAACACCACTTAACACAATCTGACGACAAGAATAGTCAGCACAACATGGCTGACTTGAATACTTACTACAATTTGAAGTACATCAATATTCAACACTACTGGGACAGCATAAAAGCTCAGGACTATGTGGATAACTTGGATACTGACCAACTGAATAAGATGAATATTCAGCACCACTTCACTGACCTGAACGCTCAGCACTACCATATTTTCTGGCCTAAAAGTTGATACAGAGTATAAGTTGAATTCACTAATTTTGCAAATTTTCCATCCTTCATCAATATGTAAGTCGATTTGGAGTATAAGACAAGGCCAGGTTAATAACTTGGCTTTGTATTGTACACTAGTAATATCATGTTTCTTGAGTAAAATGGTATCACTGTATGAGATTCGATATTACCCGTAATCATGAAATTGCATCACCGATGCTAATATGCTTGTGATTTTACTCTTGTACAAGGCACTGCTATATTCTGTTATCAAATTGAGACAGCTGAACAAACAGTCCATGCTTGTTTTAATTATGATACCATTGCAACAAGATCCACATGGCTGTGCATGCTACTAATTAAAGGCCTAAAGTGTTAACCTGATTATTCTTGTTGAAACCAGTCTTGAGTGCAAGATTTAACAGATGAGATAAACATGGGTGATTTGATGGAAGGAAATGTGAGATGAGTTGTACGATTTGTATGGAGATATTTATATGAATGATTATGACTGAAAAGATTGATCAGAACATTCCTAATTTTAAATTATTAAAATGTGCAAGTACCATAACAATGAAAACAAAGCCAACAACTACATTGGTTATTTACATCCAGAGAATGGAGTGGGCATCGAATTCCTGTGGTTCTTAATCCACTAGATATTAAAAACTGGATGCATAACAGATGCTGATTAATGATAAAGAACAAATCTGTAGTACCTGCAATATGGTAACTAGTATCAGTAGTCAATGCCAATATCAAAGTTTAAACAACAAAGAACAATTTATCAACTACTGGTATAATCAAAGTGAGACACTAAAATGATAACTGGTTAGGAATGAATATAGGTGAAATTGAAATGCAAAAGTAAAAATGGATCATTGATTATCTGTGAGTAGTAATTTTATATATATATATATATATATATATATATATATATATATATATATATATATATATATATATCTGATTTTAGTTTAGTTTAAACCGTATTTTTTTGAGAAACTTTGTCAAGTACAATTATAAACATATGATTTGGGGGATTCAATAGAAAGCATACTCTATGGTATTTTATAAATAGTCATAGAATGTTCAAGTTAATATGGATTACATCCCTTTGAAAGATCAATTAGATCAATGAAAAAGCGATGATGGTAATTGCTCACATCTGTGCAACAGAATACTGGAAAATCAAATATCAATGGATCAGTAGCCAAATTGTGACCAGGAAGAATAAGGTATGGTTAAAAAACATAAATAAAACAAAATTATTTCATATCGTTTTTTTTTATAGGAACAAACAAAAAAGAACAGTACACTATCGAGTATAGACCATAAGTGTGATGCGCAGCCTGGTGAATCTTTTACAGTAATTGTTTACTTTTATTTCATATTTGAGAAATAAGAAAATACAGCAGAATACAAATTAAAAAAAACAAAATGTATAAATGTAAATGCAGTCACGTTAGTTTACAACAATTTATTGACACATTAAATTAGCAAGAATATGTACTTCAATGTGTCTGACCTGGTTTTGATTATGCCAGTTATTGGTCAATTTTAATAGCATACTATGTACCATAATCCACATGAGTCGATGCATTTTAAATGACATAATCCATATATAAGTTTCTTTGAAGTACAGTCCTACCCATTTATATCGACATTGTTTATATCAACAAGCTGCCCATGTCAACAAAAAAGCAAAGTCCCAGTTCCTTGGTCAACTATTACTATCAAAATTGTTATGCGTATGTCAACGTCGAGATAAAAGATCAATGTATATATCAACAAAAGCTCTTGGTCCCAACTTGAAAAAAAATCCTTTGTTTTCTAATCATTTATGTCGACAAGCTGCCAGTTCCGACCCATACTTTATTCAACAATTAGTTGATCTTGCCACCAGGCTTTAATGTCGCGGTCGGATAAAAAAAAAACAACAACCACCCTAGGCTTTTGTTTGGACCTATAAAGCTGGCCTCTCGCAGCAACCTAAAAAGGAGTGCAATCTGATAAGTTCTTGCATTTTCCGAAGAATGCTCAGAGGTATCGCTAGGATTTTAAATCTAGTAGTTCAAGAGTATCACCAGTAAACATTGCAGTCCACTACCAGAAGCAAATTGAGCATACCTGAAATGGCTATATTTCCAGACGAGTAGAAACAGCGGTTGCCATCCAGCTTAATTTTCAAACTTGATTACAGCACTGACATGTAGCCCTTGTTTGTACCTCTGAAATCAGTCATTGTTATTATCAGTACATTTTTTCACCACTCTGCAGCTAGTCAAGTCTTTGATCTTGCTGCCTAGCTTGTCGGTCAAGTTCTTCAGATATACTCTTACAATGACAACATGTACATCTGTGTGTCTTTCAGCCACTGAATTTTATGACTGAAAGTATCAGCACAGCTAAAAGGATCAATTGATCAACACAATTTCCCACTCAACAGGTGGTCAAAGCAAGACTATCAAGCCCTAAATTTGCCATCCAGGAAATTGATGCGTACAGAGGACTCCTGTATACGTGATTTTCTGAATCCCAGATATAAAAATTGCATCAAAATACGCATTATGAGTTTCCAAGACCTTTGAAAGTGATAAGTGATTAAAACAACTTAACAAGTTTATTTTGCTGGGAAAGTTTCGTTTTTAACTGTATTTACATTTACGATGGCTACTAACAGCAGTGTAAAACGCAAATTAAATTTACTGTCTCTGGAAACTAAATATCTGGCTGTTAAGGAAGTTGAGGGATGAACATCTCGCAAAGAGGTCTGTGAAATTTTTTCACTTAAAAATAACCCCAGTTCAGGAAGGATGAAAGCCGCTGAGTCTGTAAAGAAAGACTACATTAAAGATAACTGCGCTCCCCAAAGAAAAAAGCAAAAGACTGCTACATTTGAAGACGTGAAGGAAGCATCAAAATGGTTCAATGAAGCATTGGCGAAAAAAACTTAGTGTGGAGAACTTTGCTGCAACAAGTGGTTGGTTCAGTTGCTTTCATGTTCATCATAACATCGGATACAAAAGTATTTGTGGAGAATACATGTACTGTTTGATTTTTTTAAAATTTCCCTGTGAATAGCCCCATCCCCTTGGTAGCCTCAATAAGATGGGAACATACTGGCCAAATTCTAGGCCAATTTAACTACATGTACATGAAGCATGTAAATAACAACTATCCAACCATGTGCTAATGCTGACATTGAATATCGTAATGTTTTTCGTATCAGGATGTGATAGAGGGAATATTTTATTTTGGATTTTACTACACAAAGGTAACCAAAATGTAATTTGTCAATATGCAAGTGTATTTCACACTGATTCTGTCTTCATGTACTAAAAATTTCCATTGTTTTCTCAAAGTGTAAATGCTACTCACTGACTACAGGTCACCTTTGCTGATGAATTTTACCTTTTATCTTTTTTCAGTCCTGCCTCCCCCAAACACTTATCTCGACATCCGCCTATGTCGACAATATTTTCTCGAGCCTGAGGATTTTGACATAAACGGGTAGGACTGTATAATATAAAGACCTGACTTTCAAGTAAAAAAAGTACGAACTTATAGACCATTCAATATGGTACTTGGCTGACTTGAATACTCAGCACTATCTGACTCACATGAATACTCAGCATAATTTGACTAACTTGAATACTCATCATTGCTTGCCTCACTAGATTACTTAGTATAAACGTATTCAAATGAATACTATTCAACACTGGACTCATATGAATACTCAGTACCACCTGACTCACATCAGTACTCAGCACCACTTTCCTGACTTGAATACTCCTCAACAACTGATTGACTTGAATCCTCACCACTACTTGGCTCCCTTGAATACTCAGCATAGCCTGAAGGACTGCAGTACTCAGTATGTAATTGGCTGGAATACTCAGCACTACTTGGCTCTCTTGAATACTCAGCATAGCATGAAGAACTGCAGTACTCAGTATGTATTTAACTGGTTGGAATACTCAGCACTACTTGGCTCCCTTGAATACTCAGAATAGCCTGAAGGACTGCAGTACTCAGTATGTATTTGGCTGGAATACTCAGCACTACTTAGCTGCCTTGAATACTCAGCATAGCCTGAAGGACTGCAGTACTCAGTATGCATTTCGCTGGAATACTCAGCACTACCTAGCTCCCTTGAATACTCAGAATAGCCTGAAGGACTGCAGTACTCAGTATGTATTTGGCTGGAATACTCAGCACTACTTGGCTCTCTTGAATACTCAGCATAGCCTGAAGGGCTGCAGTACTCAGCATGTATTTGCTGTAATACTCAACACTACTTGGCTCCCTTGAATACTCAGCATAGCCTGAATGACTGCAGTATTCAGTATCTATTTGACTGGCTGGAATTATCAGCACTACTTCAGAGACTTCAACATTCAGCACTACTGAACTGATGTGAATGTTTATCCCTATCTGACTCAGTCAAATGCTTAACACTGCATGGCTGATTTGAAAACTCAGAACTATCTGCCTAACTTGTGTAAGGCAATTATAAAAACTAAAAAAAAAACTTGAAGCAAATTTCTTCCTTCATCATTTTCAGTTTTCTTAGTTCCAATGTATTTTAAAACAGATTCTATAAAATTGAGTTATCGTTATATATTATCAAACCATGTATGTTCCTGAGAAATTAAAAATTTAGAACTAATGCCCTACCTATATTTGTTACAGACTTTGTAATTGTGGTTGAAGAAGAAGCAGGCTGTCTATTCGTTTTTGATGTTTTCATTATTTCCTGTTGTGTATTTGAGTTCAGTTTGCTTTTAGAAGCTATTTCCCAAGCTGCATCTGCCATTTTCTCAGCATTGGCTCCAATTTTCTCTGAATCTTCAGACTTTCCTTGACCTGATGAAAAGAATCATATTTTTATATACATGCATGTTTCAAAATACACAGAAAAAGTATGAAATTCACATTATATCCCATTTATTTTAATTGTGATCCAAATTTCATAGATCAGTAAATCTGTTACATTACTGACATAATTATTTGCAATTTTACAAATTATATCACAGTTCATAACATATAGAAGAAAATATTCAAGAAAATAAGCATTCTTGCAAATTTAAAAAATGGTTCTTAAAAATTTTAGTTTCTTCATACTGTATATTTTATATGTAAGAAGCAAAGTTATCAAAAAAATCAGCCAGTGTCAATAAAAGGTAGAAAAAGCACAAGTAAGGACTGTTAAAGCTATTATTTTCATGATCTCAATTCATTATTTTTGTGAAGATGACATCTTTCTGATGAATTTGAAATATATTAGATAAAACACAATGGTAAATAAAAAAATTTAAGTCTAAAATCTATATCCCCAGCAGTCTGAAAACAGTCGCACCAGAAGTCCCTATAAACTTCAAATATTTGGCACAAACTCCATAAGATAAAGAATTATTAAATACAAGTGTCCATAAAGTTTATCATAAATTATTTTTCTTGGTCGAGGGACATGCCCTTCATTATAGACTGAAAGATTTGGACATTCATATTTAATTTAATGGTAATATAATCAGTAAATATTTCTTCCAAGTCAGGAACATTACATTTAAATAAAAAAACCAAAATACAATGTATCATGTCTCCATGACATTACATGATGTCAGTAAGAACATACAGGTCATCATGTCTCCATGACATTACATGATGTCAGTAAGAACATACAGGTCATCATGTCTCCATGACATTACATGATGTCAGTAAGAACATACAGGTCATCATGTCTCCATGACATTACATGATGTCAGTAAGAACATACAGGTCAGCATGCTTCCCTTACTACAAGGTTTTACTTAATATTTTACAGTGGATCCTTATTTGTAAAGTCTTTTAATTTGTTGATGGTTAGAACCATAATATACCCCAAAATTATTGCCAATAAAATGTTGTGACTTAACACTACCTAAATTAAAATATCCCCATGAATTCCTAGGTGTCACCAGTGTTAAGTTGAGCAATACATCAACATAGGATGTTTGCATAACAATTAGGTTGGAGGTTGGGAGAGTTTTATCATATTGTAATCAGGAAAGTACTTTCTGAGAAACACTTTATTTAAAAATGTTAAAAGAGGAGGAAATACTGGCCATCCATCTTCTAACATGGACACCATTTGAGGGAAAAATGGCTTAAGGATGGCCTTTTATCTCAACATGAAAGCGGCACATTTAACACTCATGTGATCTATGACAATTACAACGAAATTAACAAGAGAATTACTAAACTATTCTAGGCTACAATGCAAGTCTGTGTTATACCTCAGATCCATCTGATAGGAACTGGCAATAGTTCTGGTCCATTGAAAAGCATTTCCCAAGTGAAGGACTTCTGATAGCATGACTTTAATGATAGTAATTTAAGTGATGTTCTGGATAAAGGCTTGAACTGGTCTTAACTGATCCATGTCAAATCTGATGAAAGATCTCTTGCTGCACAAACCATTCTGTATGAAGGATCTAGCCATTTCTTGATCCTGTTTTTGCTTATTAAAAAATCTGGCAATATGTTATCAATTCTGGCCCTCAAAGAAATATTATACAATTGTCCAATATCAACCAATCTGAATCTTTAAAATTAGATTTTCTACAATTAGTCTCTAACATGTAACATAATTCAAGGTTCATACATTTGACAAGTGATCAGATAAACAAGTATCTATTTTTCCACAAAATTGCAGTTGGCATAAGTTATGACTACGGTAATAACAACAGACTTGAGACAAAAGTTAACTTTATTGCAAAAGTTCACATTTTAACACAAGTGAATAGAAATGTAAGGTTTGGTGTCAGACCATGTCTTACTGAGATGACAACATAAAAATGGTTTACAACTGTGGCTATAATTGCTGAGGTGTGTCCAGGAGATGACTCAACTAGCATGTACAATCAGTTGAATGCATATCTGTGTGTACAGCCAGATGAATGCATACTAGTGTGTACAATCAGCTGAATGCAGCCTAGTGTGTACAGTCATCAGTTGAATGCATACCATCATGATCCATCTTCACTGAATACCATTACTGTGTTGGCTATCCGAATTGAATGGCATTTGGTTTGTTTTTTTGTTTTTTATGGTTTAACGCCATTTTTCAGCACAATATAGGCTATACAAGGCGGCCAGTATTAAATAGTGGAGGAAGAACCCGGACAACCCCCGGAAAGAACCACCGACCAACGAGAAGCTACTGGCAAGCTTTCTCACATAACTACATTTGCCGAATCTTAGACTCGAACACACGCAGACAGAGGTGAGATGGCAGTGGTCTGTAACGGACAGCGCTTTAGACCACTCGGCCGCTCGGGACCCCGAATGGCATTTGGTATTTACCCTATGTTCCAATAATGTCAAACAATAAGCATATGGAAAATCTGAAACTGACCCAGAGTTGATCTTTTGTAAATTCCTTGCAACACCGCAGCAAACTTGAAGAAAGTAAAAACAATATAGAAGTCCCAGTTGTTTATGGATGGTATGTTCATTCTATGGCAGTATTCCTCAAGTATTTCCTGTTCTGTTGGAATTCCTAGCTCTTGGAACTTTACTCCTCTGAATGCTGTTATGCAAAAGAACATGATGAGAATGATAATTTAGATCATAATACTCATGATCAATTACATAAAAACTATAAATCAGTAGAAAATCAGTTTTCTACAGTTTTTAAATTCTTTATTCCACTATCATCAACTCCACCTTTAGGAGTGTTGATAGATCCTTAACATTTGCTAAAACCAGTCTTCACATCAATAGAATAAACAGTACACATCAAAAGACTGAGTTCTAAAATATTTCATGGTTATTTTCATTTTCAGTTTGAAGGAGGTTGTCTTTTGAAATTATGTATACATGTACACACCAACAAATGCAAGAACAGAATAACACATTCTCCATTTTGCTTCATACATGATTATATGGCTTGAGACCTTTCATACAAGAATACAATAATCAAGTTTCTCACTGATCATGATAAATTTTATACATGTGTATAATCATTAACATGCAATCGCCATGTTTCTCAAGGCATACAACCTTTCATACAAGTATACAATGGTTAAATATCTCAGATCATGAGACCTTTCATACATACATGCAATAATCAAATTTATCAGATCACGAGACCTTTCATACATATATGCAATAATCAAATTTATCGGGGCATGTGACCTTTCATACATACATGCAACAATCAAATTTATCAGATCACGAGACCTTTCATACATATATGCAACAATCAAATTTATCAGATCATGATTACTTTCATACATACATGCAACAATCAAATTTATCAGATCACGAGACCTTTCATACATACATGCAATAATCAAATTTATCAGATCACGAGACCTTTTGTACATACATGCAACAATCAAATTTATCAGATCACGAGACCTTTCATAAACACATGCAATAATCAAGTTTCTCAGATCATGAGACCATTCACATCAGCATGCAATCATCATGATTCACAATTATCAGTGCATGGGAACTAAGATAAAAACATACAATCAGGGGATTGTCCTGGCATTTCATTTCAAACCATGAGCACCAAAGATTCAAGCCTGCATTCCCTATATGTTGAATTTAAGCCATGTAACAAATGATCACTAATAAATAATTGAAGAAATATATCTTCATGATCACTGGGAAAACAAATCAGCTTTTTCATATAAGTTATGAAATGAAATGTTGTACACATAGTTATGGAATTACATTTGATCTTGTTATGACAATGATCTTAAGGTGAAGGACATAACTATGTTATGTGTCACAGCATCTAGTGATGATACATACCTCGCAAAGTTTCATCGACACTTATCTTACTATTACAAAGTTTTTTGCATAACAAGCATTTTAAGAGAGAATTTTTATTAAATAATTAATTTTAAGTAACATTTCATGTCATACTGGTCTATTCTAATGTTTTTAATACAACACAAAAAGGCAAACTAAATCAAGGGAGGTAAGCATTATGAGTCAGAACTGCAGAGAAATGTCTTTCAACCTGCCACCAGATTGCCTGCACCCAGAAACTAGTGTATGTAAATATTAGCCAATTATCATATGACATGATGAAAAGAATGGTTCTCAGTTATATATGTGCTTTTTATAGCTCTTATTTTCTCAAAACCATTCACAATTCATAAATGTCAACAAAATAATAAAAGATTCCTGACTTTGACTTGTCAAATTAGAATTATAATTTGAGCTATGTCTCTTTACATAAATTGTGTGGTTTTTCCAAGTCCAAGATACTAATGAAACAAAATAAAATAAAGTGCCTTATTCTTAGAAACAAGAGTTAATTTATGTCACTGAAGCGAAGACAGAATGAAAATTAGAAACACTAATGTTTTTGAGTAACAGAAACATAGTAGGTATGAAATGTAGAAAACACTGAAAATGTGCTCTATTTTAACAATGTTATTTACATGAATTTCTTGGGGCAAGTAAATAATGACCTTCCAAAGGTATTTGGTATAAGATGATCTAAGTAAAATTAATAAAAGCCATATAAAGATAATCAATTTGTAACAAATTATACTCATTACAAAAGTAGTTAATCCTGAAAGCTTACATGACCTTTATGACTTGTATTTGATAAGTATTATCAAATTAATTAACCCTAAACTGTCCCATCTACAGACACACAGATTCTCAAATAACTGTTCTTCACACACACACACACACACACACACACACACACACACACACACACACACACACACACACTCATATATATGCTATATGACCGATCTTGAGAAAAAAAGTTTCCATAAACTTTATGGTAGACCAAAGTTATGTAAAAAGTAAAAACTTTTAAAAGTATCTTACAAGACCAATTTCTAATTCCTGGGGGAGTGTGGTGGCTCATGCAAAGAATGGCTAGGTCAGTCAATGGGTCACCAAGGGTTGACAATTCCCAGTCCAATACACCTATCACTTCTGGTCTCTCAGGGTGGAAAATTACATTGCCAAGCCTGCAAGGGAATTAGTGAACTTTATATTCACCAGTATTTGAGATTTCTGCATGCAATACCCCTGAGCTAATTTGAAATTTGCCCAATGTCAATGTCTGACATATTACAATGTGTATTTCTGATATGTTAGAATGTGAGTGTGTCACATATGTCATACTATGTCTGATGTATTACAATGTGAGTATCTGATATGTTACAAAATGGCTATCTGAATGTTAGTGTGAGTGTCTGATGTCATAATGTGAGTATCTAAAGTATTACAATGTGAGTGTCTGATATGTTATAATGTGAGTGTCAGATATGTTACAATGTGAGCATCTGATGTTACAGTTGTGTGAGTATCTGATATGTTACAATGTGTCAAATGTGTTGCAATGTGACTGATATGTTACAATGTGTCAGATGGGTTGCAATGTGTCTGATATGTTAATATGGGATAATATTAAGTATTACAATGTGAGTGTCAGTTGTGTTGCAATGTGAGTGTCTGGTATGTTACAATGTGAGTGTCTGATATATTACTATGTGTCAGATATATTGCAATGTGATTGATATGTTACAATGTGAATGTCTGATATGTTACTTTGGGAGTATCTGAAGTATTACAATATGAGTGATGTGTAACAGTGTGTCTGATATGTTACTATGCGAGTGTCTGATGTGTTACAATGTGTCTGGTATGTTACAATATGTGTGTTTGATATAATACAATGTGAGTGTCTGACATGTTACAATTTGAGTGTCCAATATGTTACCATTCGAGTATCTGATATGTGAACTTATGATATGTTACAATTTAGAGTCTGATGTGTTACAATGTATCTTACATCTTACAATGTGACTGCCTGATATCTCATAATGTGATTGTTTCATCTGTTATAATGTGAGTGTCGGATATGATACATTATGATGATATGTTACAGTACAGCTGATTAATTCAAGCATTGAAAAACTGCATTTATCTACACGCTTATCTGTGTGAGCAGTAATAATAACAAGCAAAGACTGTGCAATAACTAGGCCATATGCCTTGCCTTGCTGGTCCTGGGTAGAATTTCAAGTCAACCAATATCAGATTTAGTGCCTGTCAATCCATATTGGAGGTTTTCTCAACGTTTTTGGCCCCACTGTCAAAAGTATATTTGACTCAAAATCTTACGCAAAAATATTTTGACTACTCAAATGGCTGTGTATATTTTGAGTAAACTTTCATTAGAGTGGCCTGGTTTCGTTCATCAAATGACAGTATCTTACACTTAAGCCAGTGAGATTGTACTGATCCATCACTATGTTTTATTTTTTTTTATAGAAACCATTAGATCTTAAGTGGTTTTTAATTGTAGTAGGTTCAGTATCAAAACCAAATTTGTCCCATAAATATGATTCATTCCCTTACCTGCAATATATTGGTGTGCTTTATAATGAGAGGTCACCATAGTTTTTGGACCATTGATATCAAAACGAATAAACTTGTAAATTTAAAAATAAACTGTGAGCCAGGATTTACAGTGGAACTCTGCTATAACGCGCCCTGCCATAACATGAATTCGGATAAAATGCGGTCGCAGTGTGGCTCCCGAAATTTCGTATATTTATTCGCACATGATTTTTTTTCTTCTTGAAGTGTTATGCCAAAATAAACATGATGTAGTCTTTGTGGTTGTCTTCAATTAATTCTGTATACAATCGTTGCTCTAACAATAGCCGATGTGTGTTTCTTCTTTAACTGCACACACAACCAAGCAACAGACAATGCGTTGGTTGATAAACGCTTCTCACATCAAAAAGCGAAAGCCACCACATGTTTTCTGGGCTTGGCAGTGTTATTAGACGCAATCAGTTGACCAAAAATAATGTTTGCTTCACTAGCTGGAAATTGAGATGGTATGAAATTGACATCCATACAGCTTTAAAAACAATTATAAAAGTGACTTGTGACCATTGCAGGCCTACTGCACTTAGTTCTCTGGTTTTACATGTGTATTGGATTTGCTTATGAAATGGTTATAAATTTCCTACTTCTTTTTCTTAATAAATATTTTACCGCTACGGAAAAGCAAGTTCACAAACGAAGTCGTTCAATACACTTTGCGCAAAAAACATTTATTATGATTTTGGGGAAGAGATCGTGGATGAATTCTAATATAATACAATATATAATACGATAAAGTGCGAGAAATAGTGTGTAAAACGTGGCTTCTGAAATGTATTACTTTCACCAGGTCCTTGAATTGTTATGTCTAAAGAAACATCGGAAATATAACTTATTATTAATCCAAGAGTAAAGACGTGTTCTTGAACTGCATAAACAACAAATCAGCCAACAATGTGGTGGTTGATACAAGATTCTCACAATTTAATTAACATTAAAAAAATGAAAGCCGCCAATATGTTTTCTGGGCTTGGTGGTGTAATTAGAAGAAATCATTTGACTAGTAAACAGTGTCGGCTTTGTTAGCTGGAAATTGTACTTGCGTACAGCTGGGAATAAAACTTTATATCAGTGGCACGTGACAATTACAAACTCACTGCATGTTATGATTTAGTTCTTGGATTTTATGTGTATAGTGGTTGTTAATGAACTCGTCATTACTTTACCGTTATGGAAAATCAAGTTTACAATTTGCATAGACACTGTTTATAGAGGAATGTAATGAACATACGCTTGCTTCGTCTTTCGTAACCTAATTTTCTGTTAGTTTTTCTCATTGAATTCAGACATAATGAGTTGTGACAAAAATATTGAATAGTTTAAATAAGTTTGCAATTTTTGTAATGGAATTAGGTACAGGTATTATGGATTAGCTGCAAGCCATGATGGTACTATATCAGACAGTAAGTAAACGGTGTTAACACTCTGTACATGCTATATATTGGACATTAAATTCAGACACAACAGTCTTGGACAAAATTATTGAATATTTTAAATCTGTGCAATCTTCCAATGGAATTGCATGCATTATAGATGAACTGTGTGCCACAATGGTACGATAGTAAACGATGTTAATACCCTCCCTATTCATTATATAATGTCAGTCGGGGTGTTATCGATCAACGTGTATTTTTGGGGGAAAAACAATAAAAATTAGTAAAACTATCTAACCCAAACTACCAACCTATAATTATATTTTCCGTCCCCTTTTTTTAAATAAGTCTTGTTACTGCATTCCATTTAATATTCGTCTGATAATACTCTTATTTCTTACATTAGACACGAGTACATGTATATACACCAATGCGGCGTTTGCTGGAGAAAAAAAATTCAAATACTGTAAAACCCTGTGATAACGTAACCCCGCTTTTAACGCGATCCAATTTCATGGATCCCGATTATCGCGTTATAGCGGGATTCCACTGTAGTTGAGATGACAGAAAATTCAGGATATGCAGTATAAATTAATTTGCTATTTTAATGATTTTGTATCATTATGTCGCAGGCATTACAAAATAAAGATTACTATCATTCATTTTATATTTTAAAATGACATAATGAAATGGATCTGTATGATAAAAATGATTTTGTGATTATACCACATTTTCCAATTGCTTTCTTTTCCCATGTAGGAAATATACTGTCTTTATAATGGTTTTTAAACCCACATTTCCATAATCTAAAATTTTCATTTTCATTTGCCCCTTCTCTTTCCATCTCTTTTCTTTTCCCTCTCTCTTTTCAATAAAATTAACAGATCATACATTATCATTGTCGACACTTTAGTATACTTTTATGCAGTCATTAAGGAGGCATAATTGAGAGATGCCTAAAAATGAATTCCAAGCAACAGAAAATAGGCTTCAGACATTGACTTTAAATTTGTACACTTAGTTTTCCACATGAATAGTGCAAAATTTTCATTTACTGGACTTAAACGACCTGTCATTGTTGGATAATCGTTAACACCCATACAGTGTCATATACCTGTTATACTCTGTGAAAACCAGCACACATGTTTAGCCATAACACTTCATTAAATATAATAATATAACTGTTTAAGTAGCAATTTAAACTCTCATGATAATCATTATAATGTAGAAAATGAGGAGGAAATCGAGGACTGAGAGCTGATTGCAAACTGAAATTTTGCGAAAATTGAAATTTGCATGTAGCATCTATTGTTGTTGCTGTTGTAGGGTTTAAAGTCATTTTTCAGCACATGATAGGCTTTACATGGCAGCCAGTATTAATGGTGGAGGAAGAACCCGGGGAAACCCCAGAGAGAACCACCAACCCACGAGAAGCTACTGGCAAGCTTTCTCACATACCCACATTGTCCGAATCGAAGACACAAACCCATGCAGACAGAGGTGAGATGGCAGTGATCCGTAATGGAGAGCACTTTAGACCACTCGGCCATTACTAGATTGATAAAATTAAGTTTAAAAATTTTGCAATTATTGTAGGACAGATTTACAAATTTAGATGAAGGCTGTTACATTTAAACATACATGGAAATATTCCTAATAAAGTATATAGAGGTATACACTTGTATAAAATAATCATACAAGACATGCAACATTCCCAAAACACAACTGTGTCAGTCCTGTAATATTCCCAATTAAAGTTATCAAATCATACGGCATAGTAAAATAACTGTACCAATCTTGAAATATTCAGAATTAAAGGTATCACATCATATGGCAGAGTAAAATAACTGTACCAGTCATTAAGTGTTCCAAAAAAAACAGAAACATGTCATACTGCATAAAATAATTGAATCAGTTTTGTGATGCTCCCAATGAATAAGACCCTTTTTTGCCATGTGAGTATGATTTAATCAGAAAAACAAATTATACAACTTTTGTTTAAATTATACTGAGAAAAAAAAACACAACAAAAGTGCCTGCAGGCCTACAACAGTTGGCTTACAGTAACAATCAGACTGGGTACCTATAGTCTCCATGCACAACAGCAACTTTTTCCACCTGAGGAAAGTGTTTAGGGATCCAGTCCATCAGTCTTGTCATACTGGGAATCTCATGTGTCTTGCTGGCCTCATACTGTTTGGCCCATCTCTGAAAATTTCTCTTCACATAATCACCTAAGGAAATAAGGTAAACATAATACTTGAAACATTCATCAGCTGAGTTAGAAAACTTTAGTTGTTTCCTAAATAAGGTTAATTAAATCACAAACAATAAATTTCATAATAAATTTACATCTTTGTCACCACAAGATGGACTTTTTCATATGGACATTTGGTATTAGAAAAAAAGATTGTGTTATGTTAACAATCAGCAAGAAAACTAAGCAAATATGAAGGAATGGTTACCTTTGAAAAAATACACAGTATCAAAGAGTAAAATATCTAAATACTTGACCAATAATTGAATTCATAAATAAATGTAGCTTGTGATGGCCATATACTTAACACAGCAGTCTCATTACATGTACATGTAATTCATGATGGACAGAGGCAGCAGTCTCATCACAAGTATTTGCATGTATACAAGACAATACTTTTTAACCAGAAAATCTTAGCTTTGTCTTATACTCCAAATCAAATTGTTTTATCATATTTTCCATCTAAAAATAATAATGTATAATAAATATTTCATTTTGGGGAAGAGATTGTGTATGAAAAAATGTAGGATCCCACACTGAGTATTTTAAATAATTACATCCACCGGTAATACATACTGTTTGTAATACAGGTTGTTTAAATTTGATTACTTATATGTGCCTTAGAATTTACAAGTTAGCAGATGAATAACCATGACAAAGACATATTTCATCACAATTTGCTTCTTGCACCTAATGATCAAATAAAACTTATTCCCCATTGACAGACAAACAGACAGAGAAAGAGAGATGTCTTCAAGATTGTAAATCTGAATTGTTTACTTACCTGATGACTGATCTTACTCATGTACAAGTGCAGTACTATATTCCATTATCAATTAATACAGCTTGGTAAGCAATTCCTTCCAGTTTTTTGGCCAATGTGGGTATGTGAGAATGTGAGAAAGCTTGCCAGTAGCTTTTCATGTGTTGGTGGTTCTTTCCAGGTTTTCCCAGGTTCTTCCTCCACCATTTATACTGGCTGTATTGTATAGCCTATCTTGTGTAGAAAAAATGGCATTAAACCCTACAACAACAACAACCTTCAAGTTTTTGTTGTCACTTCCATTATTAAAAGAGTCACATGGCTTTGTAGTGGTATTTACATGCTAATTAAATAGGCTACAGCTGTAGTCAGTCAAATTTCCAAGCTTAGACACCTGTTTGAGGTAAAGATTTGGCAGACCAGATCAGATAACCGAGGTTACCAACATGGAAAATGCCTTTTAGCATTAATTATGAAATTTCCTTATTGCTGGTGATCTGAAATAGCATTAAGTGATACTGGTAATATTCATGAAACCATAAATTATTATAATTCATTCAACAGAGCATCGTGAGTTTTATCCTATCTGAAACTCACCAAATTTTCAGGTCAGTGTCATTATATGTGACTAAATGTACATCATACATTAAAATACTTTGCATGAAACAACTTAGGTACTCTTAGTTACAATTATGATCCTGACCAAAATTCACAAAGCTGTGTGGAAAGAAGTGAAAAAGACAATCTGAGATATTGATCTGCCTTTGTCTTATACTCAGCAATGACTTATATATAGATGAACAATTGAAAATTTTCTAAATTTGCTGATTAAGTCTTATACACTGCATCGACTTGTACTCTGCAGGCTCATAAAGGATGTGTCCTAACTACAGCAGTTTCATCACACATGCATGTAACTCATGACAGTCATGACCTTGATTCAACAGTCTCATAAAAAATGCATATATTTCATAATGAACAGGTCCTTAATATACCAGTACTGTCTCATATCTTGTGCAGGTTTATCTGCACTTTTTTATCAAAACCTCTAAATGAATGTATTCTCACATCTTTATTCAATGACAAGTCCTGCAAAAAAAACTTTCAGGGTATAATGTCTTCTGGCCACTTTGAAAAATGCAACAAGCCATTGTGTTTATTTGAGTTAGGTGCTGACTTCCTTTGATTAAAGTTGCTTTGTATTTATTAATATTTTAGTTGGCTTGCTTTGATGAAAGGTGAATGTGTTGTTGAAGTCACAACTATAGAAAAAAATTGGAGAACTAAAGGACAAATTTGGAGGACATAACAAATGCCTGATTGTTATTCTGGCAGCAATATCAAATAGTTGTAGAACCTTGATTGGGACTAATTTTTTTTAAAATTTCCTTAATATTTATACAGAATGATTGGTGCCTCAAAGTTAATCAGTTTCTTTGAAGTTTTAGCAACAACAAAAAATTTCTGTGTACATTAAAAAATGAATTTAGTCATTCCTGTTCCTGCCTTCAATGTTGGCCAATTGTAGCTAGTCTGATAGCATGACTCGGTAGTCTAACAGCATACAGTACTCAGGCTAGATGTTAGCATAAAAGGATTATGAAATACCAATGCACAGTTAAGTTGTGAACAAAGGATTTGTTAATGAAACATCAGATACATTCCAGTGCATTTTATATCCAAGTTTGTAGCTTCCATTAATCATGCATTTTAATTACTCCACTCCAAACTCATGTTAAAACAGCTAACAATGTTGTTGCAAAAAACAAATAGCCAAATGGTATATTTTGTCACCAATAGGAAAAGAAAATCGCGATTTGCAATATTGGTGAAGTCCAGTGTGAACCCAAAATAAACTTTCCTACTTTTATCAAGGAATTCTTTTTTTATTCACGAACAGGAAAACTACATGCATACATAATTTCAGTAGTACAACATTTTATATTAGAACAAATATATGATCTCTTCCTCAAAATGAGAGAACATAGAACATTGTTCTCGCTTATGAGAAAAATACATGCATATGAAATTCCAAGAGCCACACCATGACTTTTATCTTAATTTGTTTTAAATAACTGAGTGTGCTATTTTGGGGTCACACTATACTGCTACTTTTCTTACTACAACAATATCAATAACCCACCTTTCTTGCCATAATTGTCCAGCTGAGCTTGATGTATGTTGACAGAGTGAATCTGGCAAAGGACTCTGATTAGATCCATGTAAATTCTGTGACGTTCTGGCGGCAAAACATCTGGAAGTAAGCCATCTGTGAAGACTCGTCCAGGCAGATACTCCATAATGTAAAATGGTGTTCCTAGCAAACTAAAAGATTAAAAAAATTCAAAGCCATATTGTTCAAAACAAAAACAATTAACCTAACTTATATAGCATTAATTCATTCCAAGACCTCTTCAATTCAGTGACAGCCAAAATATAACACAGCACCCTCCAATCCCAAAAGTCTACAAAAGAGAGCTTACAATACATCACGCCCTCAATAACTTGCTCTCTGAAAATTCGCAAAACCACTTATAATACAGGGTCAGGCGTGGATCCCAGTTTTAAACCAGAAAATACCCCTAAAATGATCCCTGTTTGTTAAAATTGAGGAAAATCGCAACCAAAATTGGTAACAGAAACTTTAATAGATTTCCTACCTACTTCCTGACTTTAACAAACATAATTACAAGGTAGACTCCAGAGCTTATTAACACATTAACCCCTAGCGCCGAGTTTACTGGGAATGAGGTAGTAGCCTACTTCCAAGGTCTGAAATGTTGAGGTCATGCACGATACACTACAGTGGGTGGTATTATAGAAAGGTAGACCGAATTAGCTCTACAATGATATCAAATAATCTGGACATTTTAGTTGCACTACAAAATACAGAGTGTAAAACCTAATTTTGCGGACCAGTTATTTTTCCACCCAAAATTCACCCATGGTCGGAATATGATCTTTTGTCCAGATTTTAGAACTTATGGTCTCAGGTCTAAGGCAGACCGGTCTGAAGTGCACACAGACAGGTGAACCTGTACAAAAAGTAGGATAAGGTGTACATTTTGAATAAAGAGTCTTCTCCATACAAAAATTATGGGTCTGTTAAGCAAACAAAAAAAGAAAAGAACTCCAACTTTTCTCCTTCTGCTCATGCGCCAGCAAACTAACCAATGGAAAACATTTGTTTGGAACAGCTAGGCACTGGGCAAATGGAAAATTGCTTGGAAGTCGATGTATTAGGATGTAGTCAGAAATAATCCTCAAAATGTGTTTCCCTCTAGCATTTCATGTAAAAAGAGCAAAAACCTTCAGGGGTTAATGTGTTAAGGGTGAAATGGTCTGGTTTGGTTTGGTTTGATGGCTTCTACAACACTTTTAACACATTACTATATCGTGCCAAGGAAATTGGAGCTAAATGCCTTTTCCATGAAAACAACAAGGTGGCTGACCCTGAGTTGGCTAAGGCAGGTCTCCACCCAACATTAATTACAAATCAAGTCCCACACTCTATCAATCTATCTACAGTGACTCCCGAATATAGAATAAATGCTATGTATTATACACAGTGAGGTTCAGTCAATACTGAAACACTGATCAAAGTATTCTTCACTAAGGCTTCCAACTTTATTAAGGTTCTCAGTTAAAGGTGTTCCTTTATATTTGTGGCTTTATAATATTTCATCCAAAAGTCTTTACCTTGGATCATCACAAAGGCCATACATTTTTGGGACTGGTACACCACTCTGATCCAGAGCCTTCATTATGCGGTATTCCCTCTCTACTGCATGGGCTGATGGTAATAGTCTTCCTGGCTAAACAATTCATATATTTCAATTCATTTATTTATTGTGGTACTCCAGGGGACATAGCATATGCCACATTTCAAATATATATGAGCCACAATCGAAATTTAATTTTTTTTTATAAAAATATTTCAAAATCAAACCAAATCATATTTCACAAATGATTGCACAATCACCCAAGAAAAATACCCAGCAAGTATTATATGGCATGAATTCTGTGCAATATCGCTATACAAAATTTTGTTTCATTGGTGTACTATTGATGAATGTAATCTCTTTTCATTGGTGTGCTATTCGTGAATGTGAGATCTCTTTTCATTGGTGTGCTATTGGTGAATGTAATGTATCTTTTTATTGGTGTGCTATTGATGAATGTAATCTCTTTTCATTGGTGTGCTATTGGTGAATGTAAGGTGTCTTTTCATTGGTGTGCTATTGGTGAATGTAAGGTCTCTTTTCATTGGTGTGCTATTGGTGAATGTAATGTCTCTTTTCATTGGTGTGCTATTGGTGAATGTAAGGTGTCTTTTCATTGGTGTGCTATTGGTGAATGTAAGGTCTCATTTCATTGGTGAATGTAATGTCTCTTTTCATTGGTGTGCTATTGGTGAATGTAAGGTCTCTTTTCATTGGTGTGTTATTGGTGAATGTAAGGTCTCTTTTCATTGGTGTGCTATTTGTGAATGTAATGTCTCTTTTCATTGGTGTGCTATTGGTGAATGTAAGGTCTCTTTTCATTGGTGTGCTATTTGTGAATGTAATGTCTCTTTCCATTGGTGTGCTATTGGTGAATGTAATGTCTCTTTCCATTGGTGTGCTATTGGTGAATGTAAGGTCTCTTTTCATTGGTGTACTATTGGTGAATGTAAGGTCTCTTTTCATTGGTGTGCTATTTGTGAATGTAATGTCTCTTTTTATTGGTGTGCTATTGGTGAATGTAAGGTCTCTTTTCATTGGTGTGCTATTTGTGAATGTAATGTCTCTTTTCATTGGTGTGCTATTTGTGAATGTAATGTCTCTTTTCATTGGTGTGCTATTGGTAAATGTAAGGTCTCTTTTCATTGGTGTGCTATTTGTGAATGTAATGTCTCTTTTCATTGGTGTGCTATTGGTGAATGTAATGTCTCTTTTCATTCGTGTGCTATTTGTGAATGTTATGTCACTTTTCATTGGTGTGCTATTTGTGAATGTAATGTCTCTTTTCATTGGTGTGCTATTGGTGAATGTAAGGTCTCTTTTAATTAGTGTGCTATTGGTGAATGTAAGGTCTCTTTTCATTGGTATGCTATTGGTGAATGTAAGGTCTCTTTTCACTGGTGTGCTATTGGTGAATGTAAGGTCTCTTTTCATTGGTGTGCTATTTGTGAATGTAATGTCTCTTTTTATTGGTGTGCTATTGGTGAATGTAATGTCTTTTTTCATTGGTGTGATATTGGTGAATGTAATGTCTCTTTTTATTGGTGTGCTATTTGTGAATGTACCGGTAATGTCTCTTTTCATTGGTGTGCTATTGGTGAATGTAATGTCTTTTTTCATTGGTCTGATATTGGTGAATGTAATGTCTCTTTTCTTTTGAGACAGAATAGCATAAGTATGATAAGTATTTGTTTCCAAAGACAATGATTATTATGTGCAGAATGAATCCTTTAAAATATTGGAAATAAATATGGTTTATACACAAGATACTTTTCTGATAATTACCCACAATTACTTGAAAGACACTACTGATTCATACATGAATTTATTCTGCATTTGCTATTGTCTGCAACAAAGCATGCTTGTAACTGCTAATAACCTAAACTTAATCAATCCAAAGCTTATGTTTATAATTAAACAAAGATCAAAATGTACATATTTAAAAAATAGCTACACTTACTGGTTTCTTCCGCAGCACCATACTTTGTGATCCATATCTTATATAATAGGTTGGATTTGACTGTCCATTGCCAAAATATCTTACAAGAGGATCCTCTGTAATGAAAATAAATGTAATATCTTACAACAGGATCCTCTGTAATGAGAATACATGTAATATCTTACAATAGGATCCTCTGTAATGAGAATACATGTAATATCTTACAATAGGATCCTCTGTAATGAGAATACATGTAATATCTTACAATAGGATCCTCTGTAATGAGAATACATGTAATATCTTACAATAGGATCCTCTGTAATGAGAATACATGTAATATCTTACAATAGGATCCTTTTAAATGAAAATACATGTAGTACATGTAGTATATTACAAACATAGTTGCAATAGAGATACATGAACACATGTAATAACCTACAAATGGGTTCTCTGTTTTAGGAATATAATATTTTACAAGAGTATCCTCTATAATGGGAATATATGTAATAGCTTATGAGATCCTCTATAATAGGAATATATGGAATATCTTATAACATGATCATTTTGAATGAAAATACATGCAATGTCGTACAACCATATCATTTCCAATAGAAATACAGGTACAATCTTACAACAGGTTCCTCTGTAATGGGAATACCATATTTGCTAACCTATAAGTCGATGCAAAGTATAAGATGAATGAGCAAATTTTGCAAGTTTTCCATCCTTCATCCATATAGAAGTCAATGTGGAGTGACCTAAGACAAGGCCAGACCAATACCTAGGCTTCATCTTTTTCACTTCATTCCACATAGCATTTTAAATTTTATCCTATTTGTAATTCTGTAACCTGTCCAATCTGGGTCTTTAAAAGGAGCTAAAAGTACATAATTTGATTCACAAGAAGTATTTTAAATATATTATGTACTTTTGGCTACATATTATGACACTGACCAGATAATTAATTGAGTTTCAGACAGTATACAATTCATGATGTTGTGGGAAATTAAACTATAATAACTTATCAGTTTTATAAATATTAAAAATATCACAGCATGCTAGTTCAGATTATCAGAAATAGGGATATACATGTAGCATCATTAATGCATTATGTGCTTTTTCCACATTTTGTTTTCTTTATCACATATAGCCCCTGTTTAGCTGACGCTTTGTCAAAAGTGAGAAAACATTACAAATTAAATAGTAAATGTAAACTATAAAAAAATATACCCTACTCCTTCTGGGTTAAAATTTTCACAATAGTCATAACCATATACATTCCAAATAGGTTAAATTCAAAGAGTGACCATTTCAGATGCTGTCTAACTTCTCTTGTAAGTATATTGACTTCTCCATTTCCAACAAACAAGTTTTATTTTTTTTTAAGTGCATGTACTCTTCCTTTTCTTAGGTGGCAATTGTTTCTGATCTTTGCTCATCCTATACGTTACTTTAATTTGCTGTCTGTATTATCGGCAAGTTTGAAATATGACACTGGTCAAGAAATGTACACAAGTAACTACCTTGGCGACTCCATTCAATAAATGTTACTCTATTTATAACATACATGGGCAGCCTCATTTCAATATGACTAGACTCACTAGTCTGATCTGGTAAACAGGTGTTCACTTAGAAAACCTGACAAGCATGTTTAATTAGCCTGTAAATACCACTACAAAGTCAAATAATTCTTGGGCAATGGATGTAATAACTAATCCATAATGGGATTGCTTACTAGTGGTATTAATTGATAACTGAATATGGTACAGTCCACTTCTGTACATAATAAGATCAATCATCAAGTGAACAATACAGATTACTGTACAATCATCAAGACATCTTTCTATCTTTCTCTTTCTCGATCTCTCTCTCATAATAGGGCATAATATGTATTTGATCATAAGAAACTTGTGATGAAATATGTCTGTCATGGTTATTCATTTTCTAGCTTGCCAATTCTAACATACAGATATCAAATTTAAACAACATATATTACAAATAACATATGGGATGTTTTCAGAGATGTCAAAATTGAGTATGCAAATACCAACAATAAAACACTTTATCAACATTAGTCAACATGTATTTTCAAGATAATAATCTGATTTAACTATTGATAAGGATATTTACTTTATCAAAACGATATATAGATTATACTTGAAATTATGTGCCCTATAGCACAAAAAAATAAATGTTAAAAGTTCCCTTGCTTATATCAACAGACAGAATAGTGAAGTTGAACAGTAATAGTGTATACTGCTATCAAATAGAAATGCAATTTTTTTCTTTTTACAAACAGAAAATATGGAATTTTAACAAGTGATTTGTATCATATCACGAAGCTTGTCATCTTGAAAGAGTGTAATTGGATAATGATTGTCGGGATTAAATATCAGTCATGAATTAAAAAAAATTCATAGCATGTGATTTTTGCTAGAACTTTTATGTACAAATACTTTTTGCGACAACATGTGTTTGTGCCAAACATAGTTGACAAACCAATTTAATTAGTATGGTTAAATATTGCATTGTGGTGGTGATGATGGACGTATAAATATTTTACTTGAAGAAAACAAGTAGTAAAGTCACGCATTCGATCTTGTGTGGTTGAAATGCACAACAGAATGCAATGTATTATTATTCTTATGCTTGATACTTCATGTTCAAAAAGATTTTGAGAATGTCTCTTTTTCACAGCCCTACAAATGCCTTTTCATGATGTTGGACCAATCATCTTCCATGTAGATTGCAGAATTGCAATGTGGGTGGGAGGAAGAGCATTTTTTGAAGATTAGGTACATATTGTGTCATCTAGGATTTCAACCATCTGAATTTGTTGCACTTGATCAACATTTCTGTCATGAAAGGGAGAAGAAACAACAAAGAACATATGAACTTGGATTACTGCAGTGACCTAAGAAGTGTGTAATAAACTGAAATTTAACAGTACAATTACACAGGTGAACACCTGAGTGACACCAATCATTATCAAATATGGATCTTAAAAATGAACATATTGCATACAAAAGGTATATTAACGTATTAACTATGTGAATGAAAATAAATGTTGGATGGTCAACATTAAATACAAATTGCAAAGACTCTATGGGCTTTGAGACACTGTCCACAGTTGCAAACAAAAGTCTGAACTATTTACATTTGGAATACTTGTAGCTACCTAGTGGGTATAAGGGGAGTTAATTTCTGAGAGTTAAGTTTTGTTATATTACAGGGATCACTGAATTCTGATGTAGCACAAAGCAATTTCCTTTTTTTCATATGATAGGTTAATGAATTTTACAGAGAAATGGGGGTGGGGGTGGGCAAGTCGGAATATGATTGGTTTAGGTTTCCAGCCCAGCCCATGCAACTAATTTCTGGAGGGTTTGTGGAGTCATTAAAACATCATTCTTATTACACGTAAAATACTTTATATTTTGTGTAATGCCATTAAGTATTTAAATTACTCTTGAAACATTAACTCAGACCTTTATTATAAATTCATAATGTTGATGGGTATAATATGTTTTTGCCAATGCTGAAAAGTTAAAAATATCTAAAGATAGAAAGTGAGAAAATAAACACTCAGACCAAAAATATATTGACAACTGTGCTTTACCTCTTGCAACAATGTACACACTAATTAGAAAATTTTGTAAATAATATTGTAATGTACCAGTACTTATACTGGATGCAAGTGAGTACATGTATTCATTTTGTATACATACCTTGTAATTGAATACCGAGAATAGAATCTAAGTAGATCTTCAAATCGTGGATTGGTAATTTCAATCTGTCTGGAGGAGTGACTGTATGCTCTGCGTAACCATGGAGGCAAAGGCCAAGCTCTGCTTCAAGGTCATGAACTGCCTGATCAGGATTTGACACCTATATCATGAATAATAACTGAAAAGAATCATGGGGAAATGACATAAGCAAGCAGAAAAATTCAGTCTCAGTTTTGATTCACCCCCACCCCGAAGCTAACTTTAGAATTTTTTAAGTGTTCCAATTTATTTTATATACAAAGTCAGCCGACATAGAAAAGCCAACTTAGGTTTCTTTTCACTGCTATTCACAGGCATTTTGATAATAATGGGAGTTCCAATGGAAAAGTTTTAAAGCAATACAATCTAGTGCTTTGTGCAAGGACATCAATGTCACTGATTCTCCCAGAAGACTTGGAAGAGAAAATAAAATCAGTAAAAGAATTTGTGACAGTCAGAAGATAAGATAATTTTGCCAACAATATGATCATTAGCATGGATAAAACTCCAGTATACTTTGAGCTCATTCCTGGATTAACAGTCGACGAGAAGGGTGTTAAAAAAGTGAAAATTCACATGACTGGTGCAGATAAAATAAATTCTTACTTTAGTCTTTGCAGTTTCTGCTGCAGGAGATAATAATAATAATAATAATAATAATAATAATAATAATAATAATAATAACAATGAGGACCGAAGAACAACTGATTCAACATTTGAACTAAGGATTTGGGAGATTTTAAACCAAGTAATAGTTTTCAGAGGAATTTGACTTTTAGATCCATGTGATGCCTTTAACAATGAAACTGGATACATTAAAATGCTGATCAGTTGTTTCTACCACTAATTCTAACTATACAGATTCATTACAGATGCAGCCCAACAATTTCCACACACACACACACACACACACACACACACACACACACACACACACACACACACACACAAACACACACACTCCCTATACCTGTACACAGAAACACACACACAAATGCCTACTTGAATACACATATTTCTTACAATAATTGATGATGATACATGTATTATAATCATGCCTTATGACTGGACTGGGAATGAAATGTTCTCATATCATGATTTCTTCCTCAGGTGTCACGTTCCATGCACATTATACCTTCCAAATCCATTATTAACAGTTTTCAAAACTTTCTATAATTTTCAAAAAACGTTTCTTCAATCCATGCCTAGGGACATATTGTCCCAATAAATGAGGATATTAGTGGAAACGGTTTTACTGTGTGCAATTGTGCATACTGAAGTAAACAAAAAGGTGTCAATCTGCTTTCAATTATTTTTTTCCTATTGTGCTTTGAGAATTTCTGATAATGTCCACTGCACATCTACATCAATCATTTCATATGTAACCTATAGCAAGTCAGTGATCTCTTCCTTATAGTGTATTGTCAGTGTGACAATCTTTCAATGAACAATTAGAAAAACGAACAACAGAAAAACGAACAATTAGAAAAACGAACAACAGAAAAACGAACAATTAGAAAAACGAACAACAGTAAATAGCCAACATTAAGTATGTACAACACTCCCAGATGTTTACGAAAGATGCCATGACAACCACTTAAAATAAATAGAATTGTTGCAGATATAAATCAACTGGAGTTAAATGAATTGTAGCTCTGAAATCAATATTTCACTAAAATACAAATAATTCAACAGGTAGCCACTATAAAAAAAAAATTCCCCACCTGCACTGCACAAACAATTGATCTATTTTAAGCAATGATACTTCATTTGGCTTGGGAATCTAGCTAAGGATTGATAACATATTATAGCTACTTAGCAGGTAAAAAGTAGACTAACATTCAATGACTAATAAGGGGGTGGTAAGATTCCAATAGTAAAGGACTTAAGGTTGAATTAACAGAATTCACAATACACATGCCTTAATGGTTCTAATACCCAAAGCTCTAGCAGCTTTGATATTTATCCCAAGGTCATCCAGAAATATGGCCTCTTCTGGCTGTACACCCAACTTTTGAAGGCACAGCTGGTAAATACGAGGGTCTGGCTTCCTCAATCCAACCCTGCATGATTCTACAATCTGAAAATAAATAAAAATGTTACATAATTATCTACATAGTTTTTTCTAATTGTTTATCTCTTTATTCACCTATGTATTCATCTGTCATTTCACACCATGAAGTTAGATTCAACTTATAATGTAAATCAATCAATCACTCAGTCTGTAATTATTTTATTTTTTCATTATGCCAGTACCTATCTATTTTCCAGCTGGCCACTGATATTTATGTTCATCTTACCATCTCTCCTGCCATCTATCCATGCATTCACCCATTTATTTACCAATCTATTGTCTACGTTGAAAGAAATATGTGTATGTGCATATGAAAATCATATGGTAAAGAATACAAATTAAGCCCATTTCCATAAAAATGTCACATTGTAACAATGTTCCTTAAATAATGTATAACAGTATTATATGCATTCCCAAAGTTTAAATAAAACGTTTGTTTTTTTTAACAAAATGCATGGGGGATTGACTGAAACTGTCACCTTGCACAATAATCATAAATATTTTGTCTTTAATTACCACATCAAAAAGGGATACATCAAATGGTGATTTTGAGCTCCTTTCACCAATAAGCCAGTTGTTGGTGAGCAGGGCAGTTCTTATTCCCTCTGCCCTCAGGCATCTGACAGCATCCAACAGCTGAGCATAGGGCCTTCTGCTGCCCTTCTGGAAACTGGGCAACAATTCTGACATGTTTACTGGTCTTCCCATCTGCCAAATGTACAGAATTAAAACATAAGCAAGTAATAATACATGCATACTGGAATAAGCAGGATCATATTGTACACTTTACAATGTTTTCTGTGATAAGACTGGGAGAAAATAATTTCAAAAGTGTATAATATTTGTATGCCAAACCATAATGTACTAGACAGATTTGCTAAATTCTTTATTCCAAGTAAACAAATTTTCAAAGATTTTGTGCTTATCATAAAGATCTGCTGTCATATGACCTAATTGTGATTTAATACCCAACCTTACATATTAGAAATACATCTAAGCTGTGATTTGAATGGAAAGTTTCTGAAGCCATACAAAAGTTTGCCTGCAAAAATAACTGGTTTTATACCAAAACTGGACTTAAATGACTTTTAGTTCTGACCAAATACAGCTAAGCATGGGTTTATGTAGACAAAGGCTGTAGTCATATAGGTTTTAGCTCCTAGCTAATACAGGTAAACACTGGTTTATACAAAGACTGGAGTTGTGGGGGGGGGGTTTCTGGCCAAATACAGGTAAGCATTGTTTTAAAAAGACAAAGATGGAGTTTAATGGGCCTTAACTCTGACCTAATATAGGTAAGCATATTTCTCGAAGAATAAGTTATCAGGAAAAGCAAAATACTATATAGGTAACATTTATATGATTATCCATAAAGTTTTATCACAATACAATGTAGTCCCAAACACTTATTGTAAAACAAAACCAATAACAAGAATAGCTTTTAATTCTCAGTGAAAACTAGAAGAAGAAATTTGACAAAGAATAAGCCCACTAAATAATTGTGCAGTAAAAAGATCTAAATGAGAAAAATGTTTTCATTGCTGTGAAAGCCACAGCCTAAAAATTATACTTGCCAAATAATTTAAAGTGACTCTGTAACTTCAGAACCAATTTATTTTGACTTTTCTGTGCCCCTGTTTGTTAGTCAGAGATAAAATTAAAGAGAAAAGAACCAAACATTGTTCTTATATTTCAAACAAATTATATTTTGTAAAAGAACTGAGAGTAACAAACCAGAGTTGGCAAGCTAGAAACATGCAATGATGACAAGGGAAATGTGAAATATTTCACACTGAAGCTCTGGTATTGGTCTTTATAATCTGATGTATACAATTCATTTTCTAATTTCATGTTGAAGACCTTTATAATGGACAGAATCTGCGACATATACTTTGATAATGTAAGCCAGAAAGCATATAATTACTTGTTTTATGACAATTATAGATTCCATTTTGCAGACATGTTTTGCTAATTTCCCAAACTAATACAGACAATCAAGAACAACAAATCATAACTAATTTTGTTTTTGCTGCAAATAAGTGAGAATAACAGATAGATCATGGGTTGAAATTAACATTAGCAAGCTAGCATTTTTCTAGTGTCAATTCTGATATTACTACTGTAAAACAATGAATATTTAGTTTCTTGCTAGTGTTATATTTGCATTTATTTTTAAATTCCCTTTAAAAAATATGAAATGTGATAATGGACTCTTTAGTGTGTGTGTGTGTGTGTGTGTGTGTGTGTGATTTAGATTTCTATCATAGCTTTAACAATTTGTCAATCATATCACTATGATGTCTGCAATGTGACAGTGTATAGTGATGTCTAGCACAGTGACTAAAGGCATCATGTTGCATACATGTAGCATTATGTCCCAACCAGTCACATTATCCTGACACCAGGCCGACCAGTTCTAACACGAACCTCTTAACGCTGAGTGCCAAGCGAGGCAGCTGTAAGAATAATTTTTTAAAGTCTCTGGTATGACTTTGTCAGGGTTTGAACCCGCAACCTCTCACATCTCTTACAGATGCTCTAAAAACTAGGCTACCGAAGCGGTTTGGACTCTGAAAATAGCCTAATTTGGCTAGCAGAAAATATTAAAAGTATCAAAATGATGCCAGTTCTGAAGAAGAAAAAAACCATTTGTTTTGAGTCACGAACATAGAGTGTATTAAATTTTGTTTATTGTATTTTGCATGCCCTCGCATGATATTTATTGTACAACTATACATTTCTGATCATATATGTTTTTAAGTTTCAAATGATAGGATACAAGTCTTAAATCACATAATTACTTTAGTCACTGAAAATTTTCTTTGCCTTTCCATAATTGTTCTACACCAAAAATATATTTTTTGAATAATTAAACTATCATTACTCTTTCAACTAATTATGTTCTAAAAGGAGAGAGAAAAAGATAAATGTTGCTATTCAAAGTGAATGAAAATAAGCAATGGTGAAATCTGTATTGGTGTCAGTGGTGTCAACAACACTATTGTCAAATACATATTTTCGGGCAAAGATTCCCCGAGTGGTCTAAAGCAGTCACTATTATGGATCAGTGCCATCTCACCTCTCTTTGTATGCATTCAAATATCTTGGTTCCATAATCACTGAAGAGGGATCAAGAGCAGAAATTTTGTCACGAGCAGCACAAACAATGGCAGCTATGTCAAAGCTAAGACCCATCTGGCAAGACAAGAATATCTGTCAGAAGTCTAAATCAGCATCTTTTGCATGCATGTGAGGCCTGGACACTGACAGCAGAATTACAATAAAGAATCCAGGCACTTGAAATGAGATGCTACAGAACACCTTCCTTGGCATCTCTTACATGGACCACATCATAAACGAATAAGTGCGTAACACCATCCAGCACAAATTATGCCATTATGAAGACCTCCTCTCCACGTCAAAAAGAGAAAGCTGATATGGTATGGCCATGTCACAAGAGCCAACAGTCTATCCACAACAGTACTGCAGGGCAGTATCCAAGGTGGCAGAAGGAGAGGTAGACAGAGAAAAAAGTGGACGGACAACATCAAAGAACGTACCAGGACAAGTTGTGCGGTGACACAGGCATTGGCACATGATTGAGCCAAGTGGATAGAACTGGTCAGATGTTCAGCAGCACAGTGCCTCAATGACCACACTTGGTCAAGACACTGATGATGATGATGATGATGATGATGATGATGATGATGATGATGATGATGATGAGAACAGGATCAAATCAAAAAATTCAGTTTACATCCCTAGCAACAAATCCTTTGCTTGGCAAATTAAAAACCACATATTAAAACTGACCATTATAAGTTAAAACTGACCATTATAAGTTAAAACTGACCATTATAAGTTAAACAATGTAACTGCACAGATATTCCTGCACTCCAACACTCACCACTTTGCTGAAGATGGCATATGGCAGGCTTTAAAAGCCAATCTTCAGATAGTGATCCATTTCCCTTCAATAATATGTTCCAGCAGCTGTTTTTAAATGTCAGGGTCATAAGACAAGCAAGCGATCTCACTAAAAATGGACACATATTTGCTTCTGAAAGATCAAAATGATTGTGCAGAAATCAAGAATAAGGAATGGCCATAACAACACGTGTCATATGCAACTGTAATGTAATAAAAATGACCTGGCTGAAACAGCATTAACCTTGTTTTGAATTTTAAAAAAATGATCAAAAGAAGCTCTGGATAGCTGGCAGGACCCACTCTAACACCCTAACTACATTACTACAAATAAAAATCGACCACACTTAGCTAACGAAGATAGAGCTATGTACTTTGTCACAGTGAAGGGGCTAACAAAAGAAGTTTGAGCTACCGAAAAGTGAATGTTTTGTTAATGAAATCTGTTAATATGAATGAGATGTGTACATTTTACAAAATCGCTCACAAAGTTATCATAAAATCCTTTGGAGTTAATTTATTTTGTGAGCATTCAGGTCAAATTTACAAATCAATTAAAACCCAATCATGATCATTTAATCCTATAATAAATGCTGAAAATAAAAAATTCATTAAGAATTTTGTACTTTATTAGAACATTCTCTGGTGAACTCTTCTCCAAACTGCCTAGGTGTTATCTTCCCTGTCTCCATCTTGATCCAGGATCCCTTGTCCCCATTTTCCTGTATCACTTGAACTATTGTCCCTGTGGGGATACCAACTTTTTCTTCATACTCTGCAAAATATTTAAATGTATCAAATATGTTGTATTATTTCAACTGATGCTCATTGTCAATTACTTACATAGTATTTAGGCATATTGTCTATGAATTATTTATGTTTTGTCAGAGTATTGCAAGTGTGTTGTCAATGGATTGAAATAAAGAGAATAAATTATTTAGAATATCATGTTTTGTGGTTCTTTACCTTTAAAATGTAAAAGACTTTGAGTTGTCAGGACAATTATATTATTGTTAAAATCTCAACTGCACAGACTGAAATATATTTGTCATTTTACAGAATGATATAACCATAAGTCAGGAAGTAATTGGTAACATCGAACAAGATACCTCTTATTGGTGAGAGTATCATTTATTTTACCAAGTATAAAAAGACTTGCACCTGAACTTAATCCAAAACCTTTAACGATGATTTTAACCTTAGGTGAGGGTGAGTATAACATTTACAATACAGTGGTGAGTAATTGAAACCATGTCTAGGTGGAACACTAGAAAGTAACTGACACTAGGTCAGGGTAAAACACTCACAATACAATGGAGAGTAAATGAAATCAGGTTTGGGTAAAACATTCAATATACAATGGAGAGCAACTGACACCAGGTATGGATGCAACACTGAGAATACAATGGACAATAATTGACACCAGGTATGGATGCAACACTGAGAATGGAAAATAATTGACACCAGGTATAGATGCAACACTCAGACTATGCTGGAAAGTAATTATATAGGCCTTGGTATAACAAGCATTAATACACTGACAGTAATTATATAGGCCTTTGTCTGGGTATAACAAGCATTAATACACTGACAGTAATTATATAGGCCTTGGTATAACAAGCATTATTACACTGACAGTAATTATATAGGCCTTGGTATAACAAGCAATAATACACTGACAGCAATTCTATAGGCCTTGGTCTGGGTATAACAAGCATTAATACACTGACAGTAATTCTATAGGCCTTGGTCTGGGTATAACAAGCATTAATACACTGACAGTAATTATATAGGCCTTGGTCTGGGTATAACAAGCATTAATACACTGACAGTAGCATGAGAAATTTTGTGAGAGTAAACAATGCACCAAATAATGTAGAACTTACCTCTAAATACTGGAAATGGCGATGGCAAAATCACACCTCCTACATCAAAGATGACAGCTTTAGACTTCATTATTCAATATCCTGTTTACACTAGTAACTGAAAGATGACAAAGTTACTGTATGGAAGTGAATAAAAGAAGACAAATTTAAATATTATGGCACTAACTGGAAGATGACATATTTTCTATATAATAGTAACTGGAAGAAGGCAAATTTACTATATCATAGTGACTGGTAGAAGACAAATTTACTGTATAATAGTAACTGGAAGAAGGCAAATTTACTATATCATAGTGACTGGAAGAAGACAAATTTACTATATAATAGTAACTGGAAGAAGACAAATTTACTATATAATAATAATAATAATAATAATAATAATAATAATAATAATAATAATGATGACTTTGTATAGCACCTAATCTTTTGAAGCTCTAAGCGCTTTACACCATCAATAATGATATGACTACACTACAGAACAACAAATGACAAAAACAATGAAATTGGAAAACATAGTAACGTGCTGAAAACATATAAGATACAAAACACAATTAGGTCTCTAAGTTTGTCCCTGCAGTCAAAACAGGTGAGTTTTAAGAGTACTCTTAAAAGGGACCACTGTGTCTTTGTGTCAAATTTCAATGGGCAATTTGTTCCACGTCACCGGGCCCTGGTATGCAAATGAACGTTGTCCATATGACTTTGTTTTCACCGTGGGAACAATGAGTATACGATTATCAGAAGAAGAGTGCAAGTATCTAGCTGGTGTATGCACATGGGTGAGGTTTGATAGGTGTGTTGGACTGGAGTCTGTCATTGAAACATAGCACAGAGAACAAATTTTGTGTTTGATTCTGTATCGAATCGATAGCCAGTGTAGGGTACAGAGCAGTGGTGAGGTGTGCTCTGATCGAGGTACTCTAAAGATGATCCGTGCAGCTGTGTTTTGAACTTTTTGAAGTTACAATAGTCCAGTCTTGAAAGTACTAATGAACACACAAGTGTTTTAGTGGCATCAACTGAAAGATATTTACGCATGGAACTGTTGTGTCTCAATTCAAGATATGCAGCCTTGCATATGTTCATGACATGTTGGTGCAATGTGAGAGTACTGTCTAGAGTAATGCCTAGGTTTTGTACTGACTGTGAGAATTTCATGTTGGTGTTGCTGATATTTATTGTGCTAAGCTGTAAAACAACACACACAATGGAGAGAATCTGAGAAACAAAATATAAATAAAGCTTTAAAAAATGGCATTTGCATCAGAGTATCTTACTGTGCAATAGTCATTGGAAACGGATCATCAGTGTATCATACTGAACAATGGTCATCTGAGTATCATATTAAGCAATGGTCAACAGGGTATCATACTGAACAATGGTCATCAGTGTATCATACTAAACAATGGTCATCAGTGTATCATACTAAACAATGGTCATCTGAGTATCATCCTGAACAATGGTCATCATAGTGTCCAGCTGGACAACTGGACAATGGTCATCAGTGTTTCCAACTGAACAATGGTCATCACAGTATCATACTGAACAATGGTCATCAGTGTATCCTATTGTAAAATAGTCACCATAGTATCTTATTAGTCATCAAAATAACTAATTTTCAAATGCTCATCAGAATATCCTATTGCAAATTGCAAGCCATCCAAGAAACCTCTTGTAAAATAGTCATCAGAGTAGCCTGCTTAAAAATAGTCAAGCTTGCAGTCATTGATTTTGCTAAGCAAAAGGAAGAATAGAAAACACTCTTCCCTAATGGCATGAATAGAAAGTATTTCCATGAAATCCATTACAAGTCTATTATTTTCTTATAACACATGAGCTATTCTAGGAAATATAATTGGGAAACTCAAGATAATTTCTCAAACTTCATGAGAAAAATCGAACGAATGCATTCAAGTTACGCAGCGCATCTTGAAGCCTTTTGTTTATTTCTTCATTCTGTCATATATTCTAAAAAATTCCACCTTAATATTAGATGGAGGGGGCAATTTGCTCAATTATCTTGTTTTGGAATAGACACTGTAAAATATCAGAGACTAGATAAAATAGAACAAAGATTACGCCTATGTAATCTGAGATGCCCCAAATCCGTTCTATTGGAGCTAACAGGTTCAACGGTGATCATATAACATAAATTGATCTGAATAATGAATTAAATTAAAATCAGGGATGGCAGAGTATTGAATTCAATCCTCCAACATATGTTTCACACGTACACATATAACAACTTCTTTTGCTTGAATTTAATCAATACATTTTATCTGAATGATTAATATTACCATGTTTCAAAGTTCAGTCATTCAGTCACGATACGGTTTGGAGCTGTGCACAGTTTAGGTGATCCCGGAAATTTATATCAATTTTGAAATAGATTATAGATTTGAACTGGCGTAATATTCGAAAAAATTCACTTTCTGAGTTCAATCAAAGTCATTGTAATCCACAAAACTATCTTAAAGCAAAATAAGTCTGGATTAAAAATAAAAGTTTTTGTGTACCTCGTGTATAAATTGGAGGTCAATAAATATAACTAAATATCAGTATTTGAAATGGAATATAGTATATATGTATAGTGAAAACCACATTGAACATGGTTATACAATCTTTGCATAGAAACATAGCAACAATTATTTTCCTTCGCGATACAGGTTTATTTTAATAATTATGTACTGAAATGGTTTATCTTCTTTTGTCATTTTATAAAAATGTACGTTTTCTCAGGTCAAACTGGGCAATCGCGTCATGAAATATGGATTCTATTTTATGTTGGTTGTATATTTACGGCAGAGTATCACTAGGATCGGCCTTTGACTGAAGACTGTTTCGATGATCATGGCGTTTGTTATTCCTAAAGTTTGAATTTTTTTGCGTCTATGCTTATTTTGAGTAGTATATACGTATTTCATTTACATTAACTTTTTCTTGCATAGAAGCACTTTTATTTATTCTGGTAAAATGGGGATTACTATTTTTATCTCACAGCTACATCATCAACACTAAATTGGGCGGGGGGGGGGGGAGTCGTAGAGGTCGCAATTAGATTGTATGTATCTAAATACTTCTCTGAGAATATAATGTAATTTTTGCGTGAGGCTTTTTAGTATTTAAGCGTTTAAAGAGGGACTTAAAACGATTAAATTATAATGGATGGATAAAGTCGCTGGAACGGAGTTGGCATTATGCGTATGTGCAAATGTCTGTACCCTAAGTAAAATGTTGAATTTGGACATACATCACAATTAATTTACTATCTCTTCTCGACATTTATTTCTCAGTACTGACCTTTCATCATCACTCCATCATAAACACATAAATTAACTGCTTGGACCCCTAATAATTAGTTTGAATCACCAATACAAAATCGAATTTTGTTTTCATATATTTTAAATGTATGTCTCATTTTGACTTACAAAGATATTTTCTCTGAGAAAATTTTACAAATATCCATCATTGTAGCTTGTATATGGTGTAGGAGTATAAACATGCTGATATAATTTAATATAATTTCCAAAACTATTTATGTGCATTTTAAGGGGAACATTTTAAACATTTCATTAAAATTTAAAAAATAAAATTAATTTTTTAATGAGGGTCACTTAGTTTTAGACCATGGATGTTTTTGATCTGTTTTTAGACCTTGGACCTTTCACTACATGTAGTTTACACTATGTGTCAGTATATTCCAGAAGAACCTAGCACATTATTAGAAGTCATTTCTAATCATGATATTATATTATATTATATTATATTATATTATATTATATTATATTATATTATATTATATTATATTATATTATATTATATTATATTATATTATATTATATTATATTATATTAATCGTACAACCACCAATTTGTTTATACCACACTACTGATTTCAAAAGCAAAAAGCATCAAGGATATAAAACGTCAACAAATTGTAGTCATTTTATTCACCAGTTTATAATTTCTAACCTGAATGTTGCCCGGGTTTCCAATAGTCTGAAGTTGTTGATGTTTCAAATCAAACGGGGATTTTATTTACATTGCCAGGGGTACTAGAAACACTCAAAAACAAAAATGCTCATGTTTTTTATACTTATATTCATGAAGATAAATGTATTATGATTTGTATGTGTTCTAATAATGTTTAGAAAGCAAAATAAAATTTGATCTTAGTGTGATTTTTTTTAGGAATTATTCAGATTTTTCTATTGATTGCTTCATTCATCTAATGAAGTCACTTGGTTTCATTTGATTGGTCAGTAGGGCTGTCAAAAATCACGAAAAACCAACCCGGGTACCCGGTGCGAAATTTAACGGGTACCCGGGTACCCTTTAGAACAGGAATGACATGTACAACCGTAGACCAACTAATTGTTATCCCCATTTCTTTAATATTTTGTCTGGCGATAGAGGCTAACCGTGTAATGGACTACTCGGTCTGATGCGTCCGCACCGATGTAGCTGCGAATGATCTGACCGCACGCTATTAATTAATAAATTTATTTAGAATGACCTTTGTACACAGATGGTAGATATAATCCAACTTTTTGATCACTGTGATCAGCCTCGTTAAATCCTTTAGAACACTCACCTTTTTTTAAAGTATAATTCCTTGTTAGAACAGACCACGTTTATTCATCGGCTTTTGATCGCCGATTTGAATTACCCACGCATGCGTGTAAAGCAGCTTTACCACATGTCAAGAGTAATGCGTTAAAACCGTCCGTGTGTGTGTGTGAGTGAGAGAGTGAGAGAAGTGATATTATTTTGAAATTATAGTTCTTAAGATAGTTATGACAAAAAGGTAGTAGTATCGAAAGTAGAAATATCGGTATATGTATGATGGCTAACTTTCAAAATTAGCAGAACTAGTCGACTAGAAAAACGAGCTGCTCAAAGATTACTTTGAGGCATTACGAAGATTTCAAGGTGTCTAGGTGATAATTGTTCATTATATAAATTGTGGGATTTCTTTGACATGTGTGTTCGGAAATCAAAGGTATCCATCTAGATTTCATTAAAAAAGCACGCAATGTACCGATCATTTAGCACCCACAATCAATAGTTATCGTCTACAAAAAGGTTTATTACCTGTAGAACAATGCTATGTTTTAACCTTGGTATATAATGCCTCGGGGATAACGGTTTGGCCTGTTGCACAATGCCAATGAATTTTATTAATCCAAACAGACTCTGATGTATTGTTTATTTATATTAAGCAGGGATCTGGTTTCTAATTAAAGCCATAGCTGTCACACCTGTTTGAAGTGGTTTCGTGTGTAACGATTTAGTAGTGGGCCGCTGATGCATAACGGGCGGTCCTACTCCTACCTAAATATAGCCTGGAGCTGTAACTGAGACAAGTGTACTGCTGACGATATGATTTTTTGATAGTGTTGGCGAGTGTGTCGTTTTTTTTTTTTTAACGGGTACCCGCGTTTACGTTTCAATACCCGGATTTTTCAATACGGTCGGGTACCCGAGTACCCGTTGACAGCCCTATTGGTCAGCATTTACCTTATTTTGTATGTCTGCTACTTGTTTGTTTACTTAAAAAAAAATTAGGTATATGAGATTTCTACTGGAAATTTAAGTATACATTCAGGATTTTCACAATTATTACCTCACTCTTATATTCTAAGTTCTGAACGATTTGTGATTTATTATCATGCCTGTACAATTGAGTGACATTACATTGTATGCACCTGAAATTAAATAAAATAAATTAAAAAAATAATTCAGATCAAAATCACTTAAATTAAAGTTTGTTTTGCTTGCTATTGTTTTTAAAACAATTACTAATAAATATAACGGTAAAAACCAGTATATACACCTAAAATATGTAAATAATCAGGTATTTCATTTTTGACCTTATTTCAATTTTTCTAGTAATTTTTTGCCATTTAGGTGTCTCCATGTTTCCAAGCAAAAGATGTGATGTAGTTGACTGTCTTTCATTATCTCAATAACTGTATATTTTGAAGTTCCATCTCTTTGAATATACTTTTACTGTAGTTCTTCTCTTCAGTTTCTTTTAGAAGTTTTAAACTAGACATTGCAAATATTGGATGCAGATGACAGTGTTTACTATGATGGGCTGTTCTAGAAACCAGGAATGGACAGTGAACAGTATGTTTGCATCTTTACATCAAGAGCTTCTGTTTGGTTTGAAATGCCAATAGGTTGACAATGCTAGGGACTCCCTTGCAACAATCAATTAAAAAATTATAAATTTATAAATAAAATGATGGATGGATGGAAGTTTGCAGCGATCAGAATCCTTAGATCCTATTACCATCCTTTTCAGTGATTAAATCCAATCTGATCTTGTGATGCCCGAGTGCTAGACTTCACTGTAAACTGCCACACTGCAGACACTGTAGCACTACAGCTGATTTTCTTTAAAAATCTATGTTAAAAATCCAATTCACACACACAAGACACCCCTTAGGGAGTCTCTGAGTCTAAAGTTTTAGCCATTTATTTAGAAATATCTTAGAAAATTTCCATTTTAAATTCTATTTATTTCCATCAAGCCCATTGACACTACATGTCCATGGTTAATGGACTTCAGAAATCAAAGTTCTTGCTCATAATAATGGGTAATGTGTTGTTTATGATCTGCATGTTGATAATGATGGCTACATGTAATTCATGTTGTGCATTTGCATAGCGATTTTTTTATATGTACCGGTAGATCATTTTGAGGTACATTGAAATTGTGAGAAAACAATGTATGCATAATTGTTTGTCTGCTTACAATTAAAGATGGCATCAAACATCTATAGAACAAAACTGGACTATTGTATTTTCAGATAGCTCGTGCCGGAAGATGCCTGTGGCAGACTGGTAGTTGTAGAGCTCTTGCAACCAAAGCTAAAGCCTCAGCTGGGCAAGGATTGTCCTTTGGTAGGTGTTTACAGAAATTATACTGACCCAGCAAAACCATATGTCTGTGACTATAAAAATGCTTCGAAGTGCATTTCTTTGTTTTTCGTTTCTAGATGAAGCCTCAAATGTATGTATGTGACTATAAAAATGCTTCAAAATGCATTTCTATGTTTGCATTTTAAGATGAAGTTTCAAAATATGTCTGTGACCATAAAAATACTTAAAAATGCATTTCTGTGTTTGAATTTTAAGATGAAGTCTCAAAATGTATGTCTGTGACTATAAAAATGCTTCGAAATGCATTTCTGTTTGCATTTTTTTTTATGAAGTCTCAATACGTGTCATCTCATCATGCCTAGTTTTTCATCCCCATAATTATGACTTTTCAGTTAAATTTATATGTTCATTCCTTCTTATGGGTATCATTCATTGGCTAAGGTTCATTGCTTGTGCTTAACAGTATTCAACAATACCATTTATTGTTTGCTGTTTCAATTTTCTTTTTACATCTTGACAAATTATTCCAATGGAATTTCAAAGGGATATATAATTGTCAGCATCTTTCATCTATGTAGGAAATGCAGGTCAGTCAACAAACCATGCACTTTATGAGGTGGACAAAGATCTATCATAAGTCATACTGCAATTACTTTTTTAATTAGAGGTTCAAAATAGTGGCAGACAATATGAAAAATGTATTGATCATTTCATTCAAATCATGGTATTGGCCTCTCCAGGTTTGGCCTGGATCTGGATTTTCTTATTAGATTTAGTGAAATTGATCCTGGAGCAGGAGTACCATACTAACTTCACAGGATTACCTCAGATCTGCAATCTGCCTATGTTTTTAATGCTAAATGACTGCAGGATTAATCTTTGCTTAGAGCATACTCTAGCAGTATCATCTAACAATAGAAAACACGTTGGTCGTGAAAGAAACAGTCAGCCTTGTAAAAAGTTGTATCAAATGAACACACGAATATCAAAGGGAAATATTCAAATTATCATGCTGCTGAGTCAACAGTTATCTTATTTAAATGTATTGGATACCATGGCGTATGAAACTGAAATGAAGCTCGCTAAATTCAAAGAGTACTTTAAGAACTTGTTTATTGAACTTAGTGTTACTTTTTTGCATCAGATCACATGTCTAAACTTTAAAATGCATGTTTTTCAGTTTGACAGTAGCAGTAATATGATATTAGCTTACAGAAAATTGTCAACTGCCTGAGTTGCTAGGCTATGTCTGTAGGAATGGAAAATATTTGCCAAATTTGCTGATAGAAGAATTTGGGAATAAATGTAACCGGTATTTTGTAAAAGTTATACCAGGTAGTACTGTTGAGAACCCATAAATTAAGGAGGTAAAAGTTACAGAAGATGGAAACTATTTAATCAGTTGTGTTCTTTGCAGTTACAAATTTTATTCTTAAGATTGTACACAATGATTATATGAAGTTTGCTAATGTTGAATAGTACATAATATTCATTACATTTTCATTATCAAATGTTCCTTGCAGTAGTACTTTTGATGACTTATACAGTTATATAGAATGCTTTAGTATTAAGGACATTATGATACAAAGTAGCTAACCAATGAATCCAGTAACTTTTATTTCATCAGTCTGTTCTTTTCTTCATGTACATTATCAAATGGCATGAAAGAAAAATCACATGAATGGTGGTTATAGTATTAAAGCATATTAAAACATTATAAGAGAACTGAGAATCCATGCAATGATTTTATAAATAAGTGGCAATTATTTTTTCTCTTTAGAAACTTGTGAATTATGTGTTTGTCAAATATATTATATGTTAAATATTTTTAACGGTTATCAAATTACATTTGTCGAAAGTTACTGGAGCCATCTGTACTAAGACATTGTATGAAGTTATATAAAATTTTAATAAAATAATAAAATAATTTATATGTTGTGTATATGTATATATATATTAGTTATAAATATATAATTGTATGTATGACTGTTTGCCTTTTCATTGTGATTACAATTTCTGGTTGGTTAAAAAGAAGAACATGTGAACAGGACTCCCTTCCCCTTGACTTTCAGATATGACACTGGGCTACAGTCATTTTCCAGCATCATGTAATATGTAAATTCTCTTTTACTGCCTTCTCTCATGGGACCTACTCTCCAACTGTGTTGTTTGATGGGGTGTACTACACTTGCCTTCTGATTGGTTTCTATGCCCACCAAACAATGCTAAGGTTGGACAGTTTCCATGAGAGAAAGTAATGATAGAGTAATAATTACTAGAAGTTTTAAAAATAGATTGTATGTATAAAATTAGATACAGATATAATTCACGCATGTATATTTGCAGAACTGTCAGATGAACAGAAGGAATATCAACAGTTGGCAAGGAAATTTGCAAGAGAAGTAATCATCCCAGTAGCACCTCACCATGACAAAACAGGGGAGGTAATTTTCAGAGGTTATGTTATGCAAAGATACTTTTCAGCATAAAACATTGACACCACATTGGTAAGCAAAAGCACACCTGTTGATTGTAGCACAGTAATAATCAGAGGTCTCGCAAGGATTTTAAAAGTAGTTTCGGACTCCCATTTTGGGAAAAATAGGAGTCCCACCAGCAAACGTTGCAGTCCCCTTCCAGAAGATGTGAACTTTGCAGATTAGAAGAACTATTTGGTGCCACTGAGTTTAATTTCCACTTTCTTTACAACCCTGACATATAGCTTTTGTTTGTCCATCGAAATTTTACTGAATATTGTCAGCTTTGTCAATCCAAGGAATGGTCTTTTCCCAAACACTAAGACCCACATCACACACTACTTTACACTTGGTTATTGTCCCATCTGTACAGTCAGTTTTAGCAACTTATTAATAAGCACTCTTCTGAATCTCATTACATTCTTTGTCAGTTTGTCAGTTAACCTGAAAATCGTATCCAAATTTGTAAATGGCATTTTGTCCAAGTCTTGACATGTCTTGGCCTTGAGGTCACATGCACTACTTATTAGGCTACACTTGGAAATGATGAACACAATAATAAAAACTAATGTTGCTTGTTTTGATTTACTCTTATTAATAACTGTATGTAGATCTCTGGCTATTTCAACCTTTAAACTCAATCATTGTAAATTTTAGCACATTTTTCCGCCAGCAACGAGTCAAAGTCTTTGAACTTGCTGCATGGCTGTTGCATCATGTAATTTTGAATCTGTACTCTTCTAACTGCAACATGCTTATCAGGGTTTTGACAGCAACTGAATTCTGTCATTTTAAATATCAGTACAGTTAATTGATCAACATATTTTCCCACTCGGCATGTGTCTAAAGCAAGTCTGGCAAGTCTTTCAATTTTGCCACACACCTATTACATGTATAAGGAATACTCCTGGCTAAGAGATTTTGTGAGTTTTAGAAAAAAACTTGCATCCAAATACTTGTAATTAAGCATTTCTGAGACCTCTGACAGAGATGTTTTAATTTAATGACAATTTTCATTCTGCATCAACTTTTTAAAAAGGAAGCTTAGTCAATAGGCCCATCATATCACACTCTTTTCTAGTATGTGTATTACAGAATTCATGCCGGTCTTCAGTATTTGAGCAGAAGAAAGTGAATGAGCAATAATTGCGAATCATGTCCAGAGCTGTTAATGTACTATTGATGTTCAGTTTTGCTAACTTGAATAATACGTTTTCTCCGGCAAATGCATTTCTTAATCACATGATTATAACTTTCCCTGCTACCTCCAAATCCAGTCATCCCAGAAAGGCAAAATGTTATTCTAATGTAATGTGATTAGGTAATTATTTTAGGTGAGACATGGTTTATTAAACAATTTGCTTTATGGTAATGCTATTATGCAGTTTCATGTCAAGACTTTTGTCACCATTATCGGTAGTCAAAGATGGGTCTATGATTTGTTTTTGTTCTATATATTTAATGTCAGTTCAATCCCCTTTCCTCACATTTATTCATATTCTCTAAATTACAAGTGTTTGACAAGAAGTTGCCTTGGTCGTCAATTGCTTGCAGTGTTTTGGTTTAAAAGATGAGATTTCTGCAAGTCATGTCCAGTGATATATTTGGATGACTGGGGAAACCTTTTTAAGTGCAACATCTCTCCCCACTAATTCATAAAAACACAAGCAAATGTTATCATAGTACATGTATATACCATTTACATTTTTTTGTTTTTAAATTAAATGCAGTATGTTCTTGCAAGTCAGTAATTTCCAGTTGTAAATGGTCAAGTTCATTGCACTTTTACCCAAAAGAAACTTCAAGTTCAACTTTAAGATTTCTTTTCCTCATTTTTCAGGAATAGTTGTACCATTTTTTGATATATAGCGTTTTCAGACAAAGAGTCATTTTCAAGTTTTAGGAAACTAAACATCTTTTGATTCTGTTGCAGTTTTGCACCTGTTTCCATTATGAGTCTAATCTTATTTCTTTTTACTCAGTATGGCCCAATTCTGCTTTCAAAATATCTCATTTTTTCAGCTTGTTTACTTCTTTGATTCTTATATTTGCTATCGGTTTTAATTTGCTCAGATTATACTGATGGTTTTCTGCTTTTAAATTATCAGTTGTTTTTGACAAGCTGAATCAACCTGAGTGCTCACATTTAAATTTAATCTAGATGTGCATATATTTTCCATCTCTGGTTCCTGTAAACATGACTTCGAATTTTAGCTTTCCACCAATACAGATGGAAAGTTATTTGGCATTTCGTCGTTTGCTACATGAGTTTGCTTTTTTCAAAGTTGTTGATGGTTGAAACAATTTTTCCAGTAGATCAGATGCATCATGATGAAGCCCGCAACATTTTTCTTTTGGTCTTAATTTTTTGTGTTGATATTTACAAAGTCTGGTTACTTTTGTTACCAAAATTGTTTTAATTAATGTATTGAATGTTTGGTCAGATTTTAAAACCACAAATAAGTTCACTAACAGCTCTGTTTGACTTGACTCAAGGAAGGTTGATTTCTTGTAATGTACCTACTTGTGATTTTCATGGATGGAGTTCAATATATCTTCGTTAAATAATATTTCTGGCCGAAGCAGCATGATAATTCTTTCTGATTGGCGAAATCGACCAAAAGGCCAGAACACAGTTGAATACAGACCTACTTATATCAACATTGCTTATGCCAAGAAACTGCCTATGGTTATGTTACATTATGATAAACAATAAATGTAATGTAAAAAATGTCATTAAATATTTTGTAACCATTTGTCATTTACATTTTACTTTTACCCTAGTCAATCTCAATAATATGGTTACATCTGTTGCCTCAGTACAACCAAAATCTAGACCAATTTAATTAGCATGTAAGAAAAAACTATTCAGCCATGTGATTTGTGTTATCTTTCAACTGTTCATTTTCAGTATCCATGGGAAGTGATAAAAAAAGCATGGGAGTTAGGTCTTATCAACTCACATATTCCAGCTAAGTATGGTAAGTCATAACCAAGTCAGTGCAACTACTTTTTTTAGTGTAATTTGTCATTAAATTAGATTTATTATAGCTTGCATGATTATTAGCATTGTCTACCTTTAATTTATCAACAATTACTCAGAAAATAACTATAATTACATTGGAGTACATTGGAATCATCATGTACAACTATCCATCCATTAACGCACCAGGTGATCTTGTGATTACAATTATTCCCAGTTTTTTTATGGATTGTCTTAGACAAATTTTTTATCTTTGTGTTCCAAGAATTCGTTTAAGATTTTTTTCTGCTATCTTTTTAAATACAGCTGGATAATATATGAGATAATTCTTGGATTTTTACTTGATTGCTGTGAAATGTAATAATTTATTGTTGTCATGACCTCAAAATATAGACGTTGACCAATCACAGTGCTCACAAAATTTCCAAAAGAGTTATGATTTATTCTTCATTAAACTTTTCTCCATGATGAGGATAGGGGGTGGGATGCGTGTGAAGTGATATATTTATGTCTGCAAATTGTTCACCATTCCTCTTGGGTTTTTTTTTTTGGCTGCTTTCCTTCAGTAACAAGGTCGAAACTGCTTTTTAAAGTTACTAACCAGCATTTGTTTCTCTTTGAGTCAAATTGATTTTCAGTTTGTCATAAAAATAACTTTGATTTTCAGGAAACAAAAATAACAGAAACCATGGTAATCTGCATATCCTATGCATACAAAAACAGTCCAAAGTTTAGAAAATGCAATGTAATCTTAAATATGTCTGATTCTTGAGCATTTGACCCTACAACCCCAAACACAGCAAGTTCATGTTAAAAAAACTGAGGGCTGTCTGACTTAACATAATAGAATAATTATAGAATTGAAATTCTGTTTCAAATAAATTTTTTATACTGATAAATACTTGTAAGCCATTGTCAACTACTTGTATCAGATGCATTGCAGCACAGCAACACGATTGGGCTATTTAGTGCTGAGGCAAATAAAGTTAAATGCCTTCACCAAGGTCACAATGCAGTAATCTAGCTAGGTTTATTGTATATGAATTGCATGCATTATTAAGAAAAGACAGAATTTAAATTAAATATTCCATTCTTGATGAGTGAAATTGTAATTGTTTGATTATGGGGATAACAATTCCTTGCCTAACTAGCCCAGCCAACTAAAAATAATGTGAAACTTCTCATTAGAAAGACACCTTTTACATAGATAAAGAAACTTTTTTCCAGCTTGCAATGATAGTTGCAGCCAACTTGAATTGTCACCAGTGATTGGTTGTCTTTGCATAAAGACCAGTGCTGCTGGCTTGCATAAAAAGCACAGATTATAGCATAGTAATTACAATATGCAGAAATGTAGGACCCCAATTGATCATGTGATCTAAAGTACTCACATTTAATGATCAGTATCATCTCCCCTCTGCCTATGAGGGTCCAACATCACAGAAGGTCAATACCAAAGAGCTATAATGCTACAATGCACCAGGCTGGCTCCTGACAAACTGTGCCACAGTACTGTAATAATAATAATACTAATAATGATGATGATATTAGTAATGATTATAATAATAATAATAATGAGGACATTGTATAGCACCTAATCTTTAGAAGCTATAAGCACTTGACAACATCTAAACTGATATGACTACAAAAAGAAACCAACAACAAATAAAACAAAAACCATGAAATTAGTAAACATAAAAAATCCTGAGAATATTTAATGTAGGAAACATTATTAGGTCTTTAAGGCTGTTCATGCAGTCAATAAAGGTGTAGTTAGTATGGTCTTGTCTTGGGGAAACAGTCCTGCAAATTCAGTAAAGTTCAAGACCACTATTCATGAGAATCACTATGGATAAAAGCAGAGAGAATATTAGAGTACTGTTCCCTTATCTCTACTCAGACCCCACTGTGAAGAGACATTCAGTTGGTGGAGACATACTGTGTATTACCACAATATTTCAATGCCACACTACAACCACTTAGTGCCCAGTTGATATTATGGCCCAGTGCAGCTGATAGCTGAGTAGTTTGAGAAGAAATCCATGGTGTTGAACTCTATTCATGCTATACATTAAACATATATACATAAACAGTATACATATATATATACCGAAGCTAGATTCCCTGAATAAAGTAAAATATTATGTATGCCTTCTCTGCTTTCACTACAGGAATATTCTCATTTAATATACATTGATTTAAGATGCTGTGCCAATGAAGCATGTATATTTGTGCCTACATTTTTTACCTATCTACCCACCTTGCAAATTTTTTTTGGTACTTGCATCATTTTCTTTAGCTAACTTACCTGGTTGCTTACAACATGGTTAGATCTATAGCATGGACAGGTTCTATGGCCCCCAACTACAGTGTTATAGCGGGATCACACTGTATCCCCAACTACAGTGTTATAGCGGGGTCACACTGTATTAGGTGGAGAAAGAACCCTGAAAGACCACTTACCAAAATTGGTTGATCTGTAACAAAAACTAAATCTGTAAGATTTGCAAGTGATCTGTAAAAGCATGTACCTTAGTACACTTGGGCACATGGAACCTCTGTTGATTTGATGCTTATCTCAAACGGCCAAGGTCATTTAGACACAAGACCTTAGGTTTTGGTACATCATTATGGTGTTTACACCATTTTCAGATCAAGAGAATCTATATACGGCAGTCTGTTTTACTGCTGATGAAAATCCAAATACAGTAAAAGTTGTTATGAGAGATTGCCCCTTCTGCCAACCAAAAGCATTCTTTCAGAACATGTGGTGTCTCATAAGAGGTGTGTGAAAATGGACTGGTTTCAAGGGTCAGTAATAGTTAGCATTGTTGAAGAAAAAAAATACCCGTACTCAATGTACACATATCATACTTTATTCATAAATCTTGTTAAATATTGCATGCATTCCTCTCAAAATAACTTTATATACTGTATTTTCTGGCCTATAATTCGATTCGAAGTATAAGTCGAATTCATCAATTTTGTAAATTTTGCATCCTTCATCCATATATAAGTTGATTTGCAGTATAAAATGAGGCTAGGTCAATATCTTGGCTTCAGATTTTACACTAGTAATGACATCGTTGTATGATATTCCATATTACGGGCAGTCGTGAAATTGCATTACTGGTGCTAACATGCATGCAATTTTACTTCTGAACAGATGACTGCTATATTCTGTTATCAATTGACACAGCTGAATAATCAGTCCAATGCTTGTTTTATTATAATTGAAAGCGCATACATGTTGTTCATTTTATTACCTGTAGATATGAACGTAACTTATAAAAACTTGTCATTTTATATTGTAAGTTTGAAAGTCACGGACTCCGTTAAATCGATTTGTATATATAAATGTACTATTTTTTAAGTGTTTGTTCAGTTTGGACTTGGATATAATTAATATTTTATTACTAATCTATTCAACGATATACCCCACTATTATCTTTATTGGCTAGTTCGAATGCAAAGTAATGGGTATGATATCTTGTCCTTATAATAACAAATTTTGTATGGACAACGGCTTCAATAAAATATTGACAGATTTTTATTTCCCTATAAAGAGCCTCATTTCCCTACTGGCAGCCTCGCTGATTTGACCTATTCTGTAGATTCTTGCCCTCAATCTAGTTTCAATTATAGCCAAAGCACTAAGCATGTTTAATTACCATGTAAATAACAATGCATAGCCATGTGGTTGTTGTGACAATGTACATCATAATTAAAACAATAATGAATTGTTGATTTAGAGGTGTTTATTGATAATAGAATATAGTAGGCTCGTAATACATGAGGATTATTACAATCGTCAGGTAACTCAAAATATAGTATTTCTTCTCTTTGCAAAAGTTACAAATAAAAACCGCCGTGAATAAAAGAATGGTTTTGTACACTGACAATTTTTTCATCTCTTACTCTCTCTCTCTTTCACGCACACACAAAGCTGCTGTGTAAGACTTACATGATTTGACAGGAGGTATTGTGAGATAAGTTGTTTGATTTGTACAACAATATTTATATGAATGATTATAACTGAAAAGTTTGATCAAAATATACCGAACTCATTAAAATGTGCCCGCACTATAGCAATGAAGGCTAAATTCATTTTTTACATCCAGAGAAGGGAGTGGGCATCATTTCCTGTGGTTCTTAATCCCCTTGATATTAAAAACGGGTAGCGTAATTGATGAGGATTAATGATAAAGAACATTGGTGTACCGGCAATATAGTAACTATTATCGGTGGCCGAAGCCAGTATCGAGGTTTAAACAATTGCGGCAGTTGGCTTTGATTGTTATTGGAAACCAAAGACCATTTTATCAACTACCAGTTTAATCAAAGAGAGGCACTGAAACGTCAGCTGTTTAAGAATGAATATACCTATTAGGTGAAGCGTTGACATTGCAATGTGCTTTTAACTGAATTGTGAAACTAAAAATGGATCACTGATGATCTATGAGTACCGGTAGTCCATCTACCGTATATATCTGATTTTAGTTTAGTTTAAACCATATTTATTTGAGAAAAATTGTCAAATACAGTTAGAAACATATGATTTGGGGGATTCAGTAGAAAGCATGATCTACATTATTTTATAAATAATCAAAATCATAGAATGCTCGAGTTTATATGGATTACATCCCTTTGTGTAGGATCAATTAGATCAATCAAAAAGCTATGTCGGTAATCGCTCGCCTGTGTCCAACACTATACTGAAAATTTAAATATTAATTAACCAGTTGCTAAAATGTGATCAGGAAGAATGAGGTATGGTTAAAAAGAATGAATAAAGCAAACTTATTTCATATGATTTTTTAGGAATAAATAATATGCTTTGATGTTACGGTCCACTATAGATTATTGACCATAAGTGTGCTACGTGGCCAGGTGAAATTTTTACCGGTAATTGTTTTCTTTTCTTTTATGTTTGAGAAAGAAGAAAATACACACACAATGCAAAATAAATAATGACAAAACTTATAAATATAATCGCAGTCACATTAGTTATTTATTGACATAGTAATTTAACAAGAATTTGTACTTCAGTATGACCTGTTTTCAGTAATGCCGAATTTAGAGCAATTTTAATAGAATACCAGGTACCGTAATCAATATATAAGTCTATGCAATTTCATTGACACAATCCATATATAAGTCGATTCAGAGTATAAGATGAAGACCTTACTTTCAAGTAAAAAAGTATCGACTTATAGGCTGGAAAATATGGTAATAGAGATATACATCTGTCAAACAACGTGAATCAAATTGATATTTGAACATCACATGAATATATACATATATTAGTACATGTATTTGATTTGTGAAATAAACAAAGGTAATATTTATCATATTCGTAAGGTAACTTCACATGGCCATAAATTTCAGAGTTTCGAATGTAACAAAAACTGCACTTAACTATGACGTATATATCTTATTCTATGCACTTAATCACTTTTCTTTAAGAAATCCATTATATTTCTTTGTTGACACTTTTTACTCAGCTGTTTGGTCTGAACACCTCCATTTCTGAGCAAAGAAGCAAAATTTTGGGATTTTACTGTTGCAAAGCATATTCTTTAATCTCATTTAAATGTTCTGTGACTGTACAGTGTGAAATAACCGATGTTTAAGCGGCGGCTATTTTGTGAGCAGTCTCACCTTTTTCACTTCTTTCAGTTACATTAATTCTTTCTTCCAATGTTATTTCTTTTTTTCATCGGAGTTCTGCCATTGTTAATAGTGTTGATTTAATAATGACTTGATGTATTTTGGTTTTGGGAAAATGTGGAATAAATAATATATTATGTTCCAGTGAATGAAACCAAAACACATAATTAACTCATCAAGTAACAATACATTTATTTTGAGATGAAGTTTAAATCACCAGCAATATAGCTTGATAAACAAAGGATGTGACCATCTGTGCCCGTGTAAACAGATGGTGGCTTGGTGAAACTGTAAAAAAAAGAAATTAAAAACAACAAAATCCAAAATTGATTCTCACTTACTAGTATTAAAATCAAAGAGCTCATTAACCCAACCCCCATTAACCCTCCTCCCCCCAGGCATTACAGATTAACTGGAAAGACAAACAATGTACTACTCAGCCCATCACTAAAGCACTTTCAAAAGATTTCTCACTGGGACATTAGGACTACGGGCATTGTGTAGGTTCTTAATTTTTAAAAAAATGCTTCTGTTGTGGGTCGGTTGAATTTGAAAGTGCCTTTCCCCGGGGGTGGGGTGGGGTATATGTTTTATTGGCACATCCCTAAAGCTTACCTGCTGTACTTAATCCATGTCATCATTATTAGTAATAGTAGTATTAAGTCTTATTTAAGAAATATATTTTACTAGAAAAATTGGTTTCATGGAAGTCATATAAGTGTCCCAGTTTATATTGCTGGTCATTGGAGTCATAAGAATCTATTGGGTATTACTGCCATTCATGGAAGCCATTTACAGAGATCCAATCAGAGCTTGTGATTGTGTGATTTGCACAAAATGTTTACAGATTTGCACATGTAGAAAGCTCTGTATTCAAATGGGTAAGCGATATAGTGCAAAATTAAATTCATTCTGGTGAGGTTCTTGCAAAGAGGTTTTCTTAACTACCATATAGATTTGTTTATGAGTCCAATGGCAAACTGCATTGACTAATATTTAGCCTTGCATTATGTCCTGATCAGAGACCCTGATTGTCAGGTGCATTATGCTATGGTAGATCATGATTTTTGTTGTTTGCAGTTTGACTTATAAGGGAGTATATATGCTTCATTTTTGCAAGAGACAAAATTGTCATTTTTGAATAAAATACATAATACCGTATGACTACAACTTTTCAGGTGGTATTGGTCTTGGTAGCTTTGATGCCTGCCTTATCACAGAAGAGCTTGCCTATGGATGTACTGGAATACAGACTGCCATTGAAGCCAACTCACTTGGTGTATGTGATATGTGTTGTACTTTCATTTCATTGTTTAAGAAATATTCAATGCTCAGTCCACTGAATCACTAGCAAGGTGTTACAAGAACTGTCTCTACATGAACTGTTGCATCCTTATTGTGTGTCCACTTTAGTGGTTGCCGATCATCTGGGAATTTGTGTCTGTCCTTATGTTTTCAACAATACCTGTTTACCATATTTATCTGAATGGAACAAATGGTTTGTGCATTTACCTGAATAGAACATTTGGTTTGAGTATTTATGCAAACATGCCAACCATTATGCTTTCGGTGTAATCATTATGCTTTTATTTCACTAAATTAGGCCTTATGCATAAATGTATATGGATTACGCTTTCTCGGTATATTCGCCTTCTTAAATAAAAATCAATTATTTGCTTTCACACTTTTATTAACATTCCATTAATCCCAGAGACTATATTTAAGAAAAGATGGCATCTATGTAACTACAATATAAGAGTACGCTTTTTACACACAAGTCCACATTCCTAATAGTATCATGTTCTATTTATAGCAACAATCCTTTTACCAAGGTACATCTTCGTTCTACTGTCAAACTTTCGACCTCATATTCTATTTATAGCAACATATGGCTTAGTTTGGAGAGAACAGATTGGTTTTCTAATTTTAATCTTTATACGCAGATTATTTGTTCTAATTGATATTTATGGAAGAACCAGTCTAAAGGTACATATATTTTATTTTAGTTGATGCGTATACGAGAGCTAATATATCTCCTTTCAAACAATAACACAGATGGATTACAAAAAGGCAAAAACTACATGAAACAAATAACATAATCCTCCAAATATGTGATGCCAATTACAGGCCATGTGGAAAGAATTTTGATATTTGGCACTAAAAGTCTTCAGATGGATTCTAGTCGATGTGTGTGTAAAGCTAAAAGTACTACATATGAAAACTTGAAGCAGTAAAGGATGTTAAAAGATGAGAGGGGCAAATAAATCATTGTTCATTGAAATATTAGCATGTTATATATGGATTACGCTTTTTCTTCCTGGATTACACTTTTTGACTACATGGATTACGTGTTTTACTTGTCAGGGGTTGGCATGTATGTTTACCTGTATAGAACAAATGAATTGAGCATGTACCTGACTATAGAACAAATTGTTCGAGCATTTACCTGTACAGATAAATGAATTGAGTATTTACCTGTGTGGAGCAAATGGTTTGCGCATTTACCTGTATAATACAAATGGTTGAGCATTTACCTGTATAGAAAATGTGTTCTGTGTACTATCTTCACAACAAATCAAGTGCAAGATACATTTTACACATGTTACATAATCTGTATATTATCTTCACAAGTGTGAGGTAATGTACACAATGATCATGTTATGTGAAGCTGCGATTCAATATCCATCAAATTTATTTTCTCTCTGAGTTGATTCAATTAGTTGACATTAATCTTATTAAAGGTAAATGCTAATACTGTTTTCAGGCTGATTCAATTTGCTTACATACTTCTGATAAAGGGTAAGTGATAATATTGGTCAATGATACATGTACTGTTTGATTAATTCCATCCATTTATGACTTAAGCATACACACTTGCATCAACATTTATATTTTAAAATTTCAGACACAAGTGGGTAAATTTTTCATGTCTCCTTGTCACTAGTCCTGTGCTTGACTGCACTTTAAAAGTGAATAATTACATAAATGCCTTTGCCTTGTGACGTATTCAAAATATGTCATTTTCAGTAGATTACTTTGGTTGAATATTTAACACAAGACCTAGTTAGTTTTATCAAGCCTGACTTTCTATGTAGCTAATAAAGAAATACATACAAACTTTAAGGTTAATCTAGAATGTTGACCAGACCTGTTTAACCCAAACATCTTCTTGTCATTATTTTAAGCAATGTCTGTCAGTTTTTCCAAAAGACAGTCAGTATTCACATTCAGTGGTTCTAACATCTTAACACAGCACCTGTTAAATAGGGCACAAATAGATACACTGTAATTACCTTTATGTAGTATTGCATGACATACTGACGATACAGTATTCTGTAAATAACTCCTAGTTTGTAAATATGCTAATTTCAGGCAATTCTGTGTTTCTAGGCAAAATCAGCAGAAACTGACCACTGACTTAAACATGTTTATATTGATACAAACCACAAAAGAATACCTCCACACACCCAAATTCTTTGTTATTTACCTCTGCTACTTCCTCTAGTAAATCTGTTTTCTTAGCTTCACACATCAACTGATTTTTAAGATTGACCAGATGTGTGACACTATTTGTAGTATATGGTTTGATTATTTAATGGTTAGTGTGTAGATTGTTATTAGAAAACATAAGACTTTGATTTCAGTCTTAAGTGTTATACTATTATATACAGAAGACATTACATGCATTTAATGCTCTTTTTTAACTTGCTAAATTTGCTCTTTTTGAATACATGGAGAGTTTTTTTTTACACCATACTGGAAGGCCATCATCTGGCTACATTGTCCCCCTCCCATTTTTTTGATTTAGTGGGGGCAGGTATCCACATTTATCAAATTATAAATACAAACCTGAATATTCAAACAAAATGTGCTATTCAAGTAAGTGCTCTAATTGTTGAATACAGTCAGGTACATGCTTAAACCATTTGTTCTATACAGTCAGGTACATGCTTAAACCATTTGTTCTGTACAGTCAGGTACATGCTTAAACCATTTGTTCAATACAGTCAGGTACATGCTTAAACCATTTGTTCTGTACAGTCAGGTACATGCTTAAACCATTTGTTCTGTACAGTCAGGTACATGCTTAAACCATTTGTTCTGTACAGTCAGGTACATGCTTAAACCATTTGTTCTATACCTAAATGATCAGACTATTTGTTCTGTTAAGGTAAATGTTCAAACCAATTGTTTTATACAGCTAAATGTTAAACCATTGTTGTAAACACTGCACATTGGTCTAGTTACTTTCTTACTCAATGTTTATTTGATTGGCTTGAATGAGTACTGTTATCCCTTAAAAATATATAATATTGAATGCATGGCACTTTACAATTTTTTCATGTAGCGAAAGGTTAATCTGTTAATACTGACATTGAACTAAACATTCAGACCCTTCAATTTTTCATGATACCGTATTTTCATTTTTTTTGTATTTTCAATTCAGTAATTGTCAGACAGCAAGTAGTTTTGGAAGCTGATGAAAAGTAAAGAATTTTCGTATATTTACATTAGAATGTGAACTGAATAATAGTTTACCTGTACTCAGTGATATATGATTTAATAAATGGCATTCAGACCCTGAAACAACTGTGATTACCCATATTGACACAATGATAAATAACAGAAGACTGATGTTGTCAATAGGCAGCAATGAAAACAGCTTACTGAAACATGCTGATTTTCAGACTTTTGTATTAAATCTTGCAGTAATTATTTAGAGACCTTTCTTGAAGTGAATATGAAAATATTTGAACCAGTTCACCTTGCCTGAAACCTTAGCCTCATGTCAGTCATTTAAAGTTGCTTATAAAACTTAATATTCACATCAACTAAGGGTCACTGTGTAATACAGCATTTTTCTTTATTTTTCTTTATTCCAGCAAATGCCAGTCATAATTGCAGGAAATGAGGAACAGAAGAAAAAATATCTTGGTCGAATGACAGAAGAACCTTTAATGTGTGTAAGTATAATTATAGAACATCATTTACTCAGATCAACCGAAAATGATTAGGATTATCAGAAGTTCTGGATAACTTTGTCTGTATGTTTCATTCTATAGAAAAATTATATCCTGCAAAATATTTAAAGTAGTTGTATTTTGATTAGATTGAATTGTCTGTAACAGATAATACAAGGAAAGTGGGATCTTAGAAAATCAAAAACATCCAAGAAGACCCATGGGGGACAACTTCAAAGACTTGATTGGTATTAGTATCCAGTACATTAATTTCGGGATGTAGAAACCACTGATGTGTAAAAACAATAGAACTTCTTTTATTTGTACTATCTGAGTTAAATAGGAATGAAAGAACCAGTGATGTTTGTAAAAACAGTAGAACTTTTGTTATTTATTGGGGTAAATAAGAATGGAAAAGCCACTGAAGTGTGTAAAAGCAGTAGTTTCTATTATTTGTACTAATTAGGGTAATCCATGCTGACAAAAGAACCACCTCTTATACTAGCAAGTTTGGGGCAGTAAAGCATTTTTAAGTTGCAAACAAGGGCCTGTTTTTAAGACATTGGGAGAGATCAATATTAGAATGATGGTTGTATAAATAATTTTTATGACAATAATGTATCCTCTATATATTGCCTTGGAAAGATGATAAATGACACCACAGTCAATGAGTTATTCTTAAGCTTTTCTTTACACAGTACAGTGTAAATTTGCATGTTAGTTTGCATTTATCTGCTGTCTTGTGTTAACAACCAATGTCAGCAGTATCGAGCCTACCTGGGATTTTATGTCCCAGATTGCCTTGCATCCAAGCAAGTATTGTAAGATATCAGCCAAAGTAGTTATGCAGTGTTATATTAATGACACCTTGAAATAGTTCCTTTACAATATTCCACAATATGCACCTTCCATGAGATTGAGTTTATCGTTATGTTGCTGTCGCTTCATCATTTGTTGCCTGCTTCATTTCTTCATTGTAACTTGAGTTCTCCACCAGCTACTATAATTACAAAATTTTGTATATAGTTTATAAGTAAGGCATGAAAGAAACCTGTCAGTATCACAAGACCAATGCATGGGTAACATGGACTAAAAGAAGGCAATCTGTCAATATTTGGACTCACAAGGCCAATGCTTGAGTAACATGGACTAAAAGAAGGCAGTCTGTCAATAGTTGGGCTCACAAGGCCAATGTTTGGGTAACATGGACTAAAAGAAGGCAACCTGTCATTATTTGGACTCACAAGGCCAATGATTTGGGTAACATGGACTTAAAAAAGGAAACCTGTCAATATTTGGACTCACAAGGCCAATGCTTGGGTAACATGTGCTTGGGTAACATGGACTAAAAGAAGGAAACCTGTCAATATTTGGACTCACAAGGCCAATGATTTGGTAACATGGGCTAAAAGAAGGAAACCTGTCAATATTTGGGCTAATAAGGCCAATGCTTGGGTAACATGGACTAAAAGAAGGAAACCTGTCAATATTTGGGCTCACAAGGCCAATGCTTGGGTAACATGGACTAAAAGAAGGAAACCTGTCAATATTTGGACTCACAAGGCCAATGCTTGGGTAACATGGACTAAAAGAAGGAAAATTGCCTGCATACAGTAAATTGATATATATAGGCAGTTACTTGACTAAAGTTGGTGAACTGCTTGAACTTGAGACTAGGACCACTGTTGATTTTGGAGGTTAAACAGGCAGGTCTCGAAGGCACAGTGACCCCACAAAAATGGTTTCTGCACAATAACTTGAGTGTTTTATTGCCTTCTTGAACAAGACTTTGTGGATGGTTTGCATTTAAAACAAGGAAGACATCTCTTCAGATATATGATCATAAGATCAAAGTTCAATGCCCAAGGGACTGCTAAGAAGGAAAAATAATTTCCACAACATTTCTTTAGTTTTCTTTATATTGCACACCTTAAAAACTTTGCAGATGGTTTGCATTTCAGGGACTGCTGTTTAATTATTTAACATCATGGTACTAATGGAATATCACATTATACTAGGTAAGGGCACCATATTTACACAATTATCCAATTGAATTCCTGGACTATACTAATGAAATTTTCTTAAAATTGTTGTAAAAACTTTATAGTTGATAAAGTGTTAGGCGGATTCTTAGATTTTTGTGTACTTCTATTCATATGAATTTATTATATATTAAGTAGTTAGGATATGTTGTTTGCCAAGACTTGTTAAAGATATAATTAATTTCATAAAAGTCATTTGAAATGATAACTTGTGTAGGATCCTTTGTTTTAACAAATTGTCTTTTTTCACTACACTTCAATTTCATACCTCCTTATCTATGTGAAGGCCTACTGTGTGACAGAGCCAGGGGCAGGATCAGACGTGGCAGGTATCAAGACACGTGCTGTCAAGAAAGGAAAGGAATACATCCTTAATGGCAATAAAATGTGGATCACAAATGGAGGTGTGGCCAACTGGTACTTTGTCTTGGCTCGAACTGACCCAGATCCAAAGACCCCAGCTGGAAAGGCCTTTACTGGATTTATATTGGATGCTAAGACACCAGGAGTAACTCCAGGAAGGAAGGTGGGTCATGAGAAAAGGCATCAAAGTTAAAAGTATTTATGAGAAAACTGGTCTGGGTGGTGCAATACATTTATTGTTAATAAATGCTTCAGTTTTAATAATCGTAGGCTATTTATTGAGCTAAAGTAATTTTCAGGATGTATTTTATAGGAAAATCATTTCTTTTGTAGGTAAAGTTGCTGCTTTTGATACCTTAATTTTATAGTTTCAAAATGTATAGCTTTCATGTCAGTGGTGAATAAATAAAGAACAGAGTTAGTCAGATTTTATTGTTAAGAATGTCTGTATCTGTGAACACATAGTTTCTCATGTATATCTGCTGATCCAGGACTTGGACGACCCTAAATTATTCAGTTCTGTCATTCATGTTTCAAATTGGATTGGATTGATGTCTGTTTCAATCACTATGATTGGCTAGTATTGTGTCACAGGACCACCTGTTCTGTTGTCTCATCGAAACCTGGAAAAACTATGCAATTTATGGAATCATGGTATCTTTTTTGCAGTATAATCACTATGCACTATTTATTTTAGAAAGAGAAATTTTATTTCTAGTCTCCTTTGATGGACATCTGAGTTTGTTGTTTATGGACAGGTATGTATTAGATCAGACAAAATATAACAAAATCACTCCAGAAACACACTAAGTCATATAATTTCAGTAAATTGGTCTTAAAGTTATCCGTTTATTCAGTATTGAAGTCTACTATCAAATTTTGTCATTTTAGCTCAGTGGTCTTAAAATGATTGCTATCATCAGGCAATGGTTTACTGCATGTAAGTGGGTTTATAAATGTTGTCCGCATGGAACAGTTGCCCTCGTTAACAAGTTTGACCATCAAGATAGGTTGACTTTATCAGTAATGGTTGACTTTGATTAATGGCTGTCAGAATAAAAAAGGAATTGCTTGCTTGTCCTTTTTAAGGGAATTTGGCTATAGTAACAATACTAGAATTGATGTAGTATTAATACTACAAAGCTATCCCCCCAAACCCATGTAGTAACATTACCCTATGTTCAGGCACTAATTTTATGATCTCCAAAACCTGATGTAGTATTAATACTACAAAGCTATCCCCACCAAACCCATGTAGTAACATTACCCTATGTTCAGGCACTAATTTTATGATCTCCAAAACCTGATGTAGTATTAATACTACAAAGCTATCCCCACCAAACCCATGTAGTAACATTACCCTATGTTCAGGCACTAATTTTATGATCTCTAAAACCTGATGTAGTAACAATACTACAACTGATGTAGTATTAATACTACAAAGCTATCCCCCCAAACCCATGTAGTAACATTGCCCTATGTTCAGGCACTAATTTTATGATCTCCAAAACCTGATGTAGTAACAATACTACAACTGATGTAGTATTAATACTACAAAGCTATCCCCCCAAAACCCATGTAGTAAGATTACTCTATGTTCAGGCACTAATTTTATGATCTCCAAAACCTGATGTAGTAACAATACTACAAGTGATGTAGTATTAATACTACAAAGCTATCCCCCCAAACCCTTGTAGTAACATTACTCTATGTTCAGGCATTAATTTTATGATCTCCAAAACCTGATGTAGTAACAATACTACAATTGATGTAGTATTAATACTACAAAGCTCCCCCCCCAAACCCTTGTAGTAACATTACTCTATGTGCAGGCACTAATTTTATGATCTCCAAAACCTGATGTTGTAACAATACTACAACTGATGTAGTATTAATACTACAAAGCTATCCCCCCAAACCCATGTAGTAAGATTACTCTATGTTCAGGCACTAATTTTATGATCTCCAAAACCTGATGTAGTAACAATACTACAAGTGATGTAGTATTAATACTACAAAGCTATCCTCCCAAACCCTTGTAGTAACATTACCCTATGTTCAGGCATTAATTTTATGATCTCCAAAACCTGATGTAGTAACAATACTACAACTGATGTAGTATTAATACTACAAAGCTATCCCCCCAAACCCTTGTAGTAACATTACCCTATGTTCAGGCACTAATTTTATGATCTCCAAAACTTGATGTAGTAACAATACTACAACTGATGTAGTATTAATACTACAAAGCTATCCCCCCAAACCCATGTAGTAAGATTACTCTATGTGCAGGCACTAATTTTATGATCTCCAAAACCTGATGTAGTAACAATACTACATTTGATGTAGTATTAATACTACAAAGCTATCCCCCCAAACCCTTGTAGTAACATTACCCTATGTTCAGGCATTAATTTTATGATCTCCAAAACTTGATGTAGTAACAATACTACAACTGATGTAGTATTAATACTACAAAGCTATCCCCCCCCCCCAAACCCTTGTAGTAACATTACCCTATGTTCAGGCACTAATTTTATGATCTCCAAAATCTGATGTAGTAACAATACTACAACTGATGTAGTAGCAATACTACATAATTTGCCGACAATATGGAGATTAACACGGATGAAACTCTAGTGCACTTTGATCTTGATGGACTGATGATAAAATGGGGGTTAAATGTGTGAGAATCAGCATGACTGGTGCAGATTGATAAAAAAATCTGATTTTGGTCCTTACAGTTTCCACTTCAAGAGATGTGTTGCCTTCAACGATAATTATTCACGACATGAGAAAGGTTAACAAATATTCATGCACCGAAATAATGGATCATACATGTGCAGGAGAAGGGTTGTGTAGATGAAATGATGGTGGACTAGAGAGTTTAATCTCAATTGCACAGTTTTATATTTTTTACAATAACATTAAAGTTTGAGTGTGTTTTCCGACATGTAATTTTGGAATGATTTATAAGTTGTCCCAAAACTTACTACTAAAAAAACACGATGTGCTCCAGAACATACAGTGCACAAAGAAATTACTTCAAAAATTAATTTATGGTGTCCCAATAAATATGGTGTCCTAACATATATGGTAAATACAGTAATACTGCTACAGAGATGAAGTTTACTGATATGCATTAATGTTTTCAGTTAATGTGATAATATTACTATATTGTTACTCCTGACAGCCTTGTTGTAATGATGTTATTTGATAATAATTCTTTACTACTTTGTTATATCAAAACTCTTGCAGTAATATCACCATATTGGTAAGGTCATTCTTGAGTACCATTGTTTTAATCTGCAAAACCATTAGTAGGTATTATTACTATAAAGCTGAAGTTTAAACCCATGCCATAATGCTACTTGCTGCATTTCTACATTGATAAACTTGAAATCCTTTTGTAATAATGCTGTTCCAAGGAGACTGCATTGTTCTGAAGCTCTCATCACCAAGCCTGGTTTAATAGTATGGCCAGTAATAATACAGTCTAGATGAAATTGTTGAAGGTGCTATTTATACAAGATATTCAGTATATTGAAGTACTTGTACACAATATTTTAATCATCATAAAATATAGATATTTTCAACACTAATGTAAGGCACAATTTCTTTCTCATTTAATAGAATTAAAATGTCAGTAGCATCTCTTGCTGTTATTTCTGGTAGTTCTTCCATATAAGGCAGATATTTGGTAATTCTTTCATTAGGAGATTGTTTGAGTTTCATATAAATTCTGTTCTGCTCTTCCATTGATCTCTTTTCAACATATAGCCTACACAGAGAGTCATTGTCTCCACTGAAACAGTGTTTTCCTTATCAATTTTCTGAAAAGATAAAATAGTTTATTTGAAAACATTGCAGACACTAGCATGGAAATTTTGTTAATACTACTTTGATCCACCAAACGCATCTCATACAATAATTCTAACCATATACTATCAATATCTGAATCAATGATCTTCAATAATTTAAAATTCCCGTTATTATATTTAGCTTAACTACTACAGATATTGCAATATTTGCTTATATTATTAAAATAAAACACATTTAACATGTTTAATCATAGAAAAGCTACTTAGGTCATATCTCTAGGAAGTAGTTTCAATTATGTTTGCTTCTGATTTGAAATGGTAGTTGGAGGGGAGCAATAATATTACCATCAGCATTCAGATTTATTTTACTTAATTTTTCATATTAATATTCCAGGCATAACTCTTACATTTCTTTTGTACTTATATTGGTGCATCTTCTACTAGATATACATACTTGTTTCACAACTGGGCATACTTGTCACAATCTTCTTTTTACCTTTTCTCTGCTTGTGTTTTTAATAAGTAGGATATTGAAGAATCATATAAAATAATGTAATTGCTAACTCCTACATCTGAGAAAAAAATGGTAGATATTACAATTAATTACAAGCAGAAAATATAGAATCCACAAATACATTGCATTTATTTTAAGGTTTATAAATATTTTGTGGTATAACATTTAAGATGCTACATACCTTGGTCCTTTCAGTAAATGATGGGTTTTCCATCTGGCTATCCTGGAAGCAACTATTTGAATCTGCTGGTTTTGTAGACATTATTGATGATACCAAATGCATCAACATCATCTTTCTTTGTCATGTTATCATCTTGAAAAGTGATGGCTTCCTCTGCAACTGATATATCTGAAGCATCGTGACTTTTTGACTGATCTTCTTTCAAAGAACTTCCCAATTTGTCAATAAGTGATGTACCCAGAACTTCAATACTTTTGGATATATCATTATCCTGCCATAAATTATTGTCCATTAATGAGGTTCCTAAAGCATTATCATAATTTTTTTCCATAGAATTGCCAAGTTCATCAAAGGCAAAGTCTGTTTCACTGGCCATTTCAGCTTTATATGGCAATTCATTCAAGGATATACTTCAGGCAGCTTATAATACTATCACCTTTAATAAGCCATATGTTTACTTTTACTGCTAGATATTAACAGTTATAATACAAAGCATTGGCATTACATGAACAACATCTAGCATAGCTAATGTTAGTGATTGGACTCTCTCCAGTCAAAACATTTCTACATTAATTAGAGAGCCATTGGGATCCTATTCAATGCCCAACAGGTGCTGATATTTAGTTTGATAATCCAACCATCAGATCTCAGACACTAGCAAATTTTACAATTATAGTCCAACAACCCCCCCCCCTCCCCTGCCTCTTGCTATGTCAGTCAAAAGAACTGCACTGCCATTCTCTGCAACTGCTATCAACAGCTGTCAACTTTGATCTTTTCACACAATGGATTTGTCCCTCTATTTGAAGTAATTATAAAATAACTTTACCAAACCCCAGGTTTCTCCATAATACAAGTGGGTGGGGGATATTATGCTTTCCTTCATTCTTGAAACAATCAATTTCCTTGCATGCATTCTGATTAAAGTATATTTAAAGGTGGTATACTTATTACAATGGATGTAGACAGAAATAGGCTTGCATTTCTGTCCTACAGAATAATGATTACATCATATGGACAAGAACTTTGAGTATGTATGTATGTATGTATGTATGTATGTATGTATGTATGTATGTATGTATGTATTGTTACATGTTTAGGCTCGAATAAACAGTAACACAGAAAAAGTGAAAACAAAAAGCTTTGTATAATTTAACAAATAATTTATATCCGTGGAAAAATTCTGTAAAAATGAAAAAATAAGAACTTACATTTTCAAGAATCAAATCCAAAAATAATCCAAGAATAATCCATGAATTAAATTATGTATCCTAATAACAAAATGTTCTAATGAATTCAAGTTCGAGTCCTGATGGAAAATCCATAATGGATGACGATGACATATGCTGTAGTCTGTACAGTGTGGTCATTTACAGTTCCGGTGTTTGAAATCCGAATAAAATTTGTAAGCAATGTATTTCCAAAAAATCTATATGAGCACTCTTCAAATATTTTCAGAGAAAAAGAATTAATCCTTTTGAAATCCAAATGATCTGAAGATAATTATAAGTCAAAATCTGGCTAAAACAAAAGAAAACAACTTGATTCCAAGTGTAAAAGCCAGAAACTGAGAATATTTCTCTAAAACAAAGGTTATATCGTATTCTAAGATGCAGTTTTGAAAATCACCAAAGTTGCGAAATCAGAAGAGGGAGGACACGTGATCGTGTTTACATATAAAACATGTACACAGAATATGGCCTTGATTAGACGAATGATTTTACTCCAAGAATAAAAAAAATTGTTTACATCTTAAATCATGTAGTCCCATCATGACCTTCACAACAACCAATCATTTTAAAATAAAAATAGAACTTATTTACGTGGCTGCTACCTCCAGTGAATAAATTTATATTATAATAGCATGTAACAGATTAAAAAATTGAAAACTGACAAACAAACAATTAAATTAAAATATATATTAAATCTGATATATATAGCAAAATGAATGTATGTATGTATGTATGTATGTATGTATGTATGTATGTATGTATGTATGTATGAGTTTAATTTGCTAATAATTGTAACTGATGAGATAAGCCACTCTTCAGATTTGCGCAAATTCATGTGGGTGCTCTTAGATCTAATTGAGCTTAATTTTACTTTTTTTTTGAAACAGCTTCCAAGCTCAATATCAAGCTCTAATAGTCGGGGTTGGTTTATAAAACTATTATACACATATGTAGACCATCTCCAATAATATCCTAAACTTCTAAGCCTAGAGACTTGAACAGTTTGGAGGACATGTGCAATATTATTAATAAATCAACCCATCCATGTATCTAGGATCGTATAATCCCTAAATTTTCATCAAAATACTCAAGGGAACAAGTAGATTTATTTTCTGTTTTTTTGGGGAAAACAGTAACATTTCCAAGTCTGGACATAGTTATATTTATTCAATCAGAAACTACTCTTGGTTTTACATCTTAATGAATCTCTCTCTGTTATATTTATTCAATCAGAAACTACTCTTGGTTTTACATCTCTCTCTCTCTCTCTCTCTCTCATAATTAAGAAATATATTTCAACTAGAGTGGTTTTTTACACACTCATGCTGGGGAACTAGTGATGTTTTTGTGACCACTGCCCCCCACCACCACCAACAAAAAAAAATTGCTAACCTAGCCTGCTCTTCTGTTAAGCAAATTACCCTGTAGGAAATAAAAATATCTACAACCCTTCCCTCTCTCTCTCTCTCTCTCTCTCTCTCTCTCTCTCTCTCTCTCTCTCTCTCTCTCTCTCTCTCTTCTGTTTACATTATTTGTTTGGTCAGATATTTAAGAATTTATAAAGGCCTAATTGGTTGTTAACACCTGCTGTGCATCTAACTGTGTTTTACTACCATCACCAGCTTGCTAAACAAGTATGGGCTCACAATTAGCAAATTCCTCAGTAAGGAGAGTGCATGGATCAGATGTTTACAGTGATAGCTTGGTGTATGCTTTTCATCTTTAATCTGAAATACACTAATCCATTTGCTCTCTTCTACAGATATAATTATCTAAATATATTGAAACACAATAGCATTATCTGACCATGATTTCTTAGAAGTGTCTATGTTGTTACTGCTGGAAAACAATTTGTTGCACATAGATGACATAATAATAATAATAATAATAATAATAATAATAATAATAATCCCTTTTGATAACTGTTGTTGAACAATTTACTACCAATGATGAGTTTATATTTATTTAAGAATAAGCTAATCATGTGAAAATGTTAGGAGGTGACTGCTAATTGAGGTAAGAATTTTTTTAATCGAAAGATCAACATCCAAAAAGTTGTTGTTGTAATTATTGTGGGGTTTAACACCATTTTTCAGCACACGATAGGCTTAGCATGGAGGCCAGTATTAATGGTGGACGAATAACCTGGGAAAACCCTGGGGAGAACCACCAACCCATGATAAGCTACTTGCAAGCTTTCTAACATACCCCCAATGGCCGAATCCTAGACTCGGACCCGTGCAGACAGAGATGAGATGGCAACGGAGAGCGCATTAGACCATTCGGCCACTCGGGGCCCCTCCAAAAAGTTAAAAGAAGGTATGAAAGCATTTCAAAGACTGCTGTAATATCCTGGTGATCTAAATAATTTATTTATGTATATAATTTTATGATTCTTAGTTGAAAATTTCTTTGCCATCACACTAAAGTGGATTTGGAATGGGCATACTGATATATGGATATATGGACATAAATTTCCTGAAGGACACAAGCAAAATTTTTTTTAAAAATGCACAAGGAAGATTTTTAAGGACTTAAACTATGTGATAAAGGAAGATATAATGAAAGCAACACATGACTTCATGGTAAAAGTAAAACATGAATCTTTGGAAACTGTTGTTTTTGTAATAGAAGAATATAGGGAAAAATGAATAATGAAAAACCTCAGATTCTGGATGAGATCAAACCTCTCAATACTAAAAGACCACTGACCAAGTATGTAAGCAAAACTTATAAATATAACTTTTTTTAAAATTTAATATTTGGAAGTGTTCCTTTCCTACAATGTTCGTCTTATGTTCGATATTTAACTTAATTAAATTGTTTGTAAAAAAAACTTTTTTCCTATCTAACCGCTAGTGGTTAGAGCATCCACCTCAGATGAATGAGGTTGCGGGTTTGAACCCTGGCCGAGTCATACCAAACACTTCTAACAATGGTACTAACAGCTATCTCGCACTCTGCATTATGAGATTAGTGTTAGGATTGGTCAGCCTATTGTCAGGATCATGTCACTGGGTGGGACATCAAGCTACATGTCTGCGGCTTGATACCCCAGTGCTATACATCACTATAAACTGCTACATTTCAGACATCATAGCGATATTACTGAATTTTTTTAAAACTATGTTAAAAATCCAAATCACACACACTTGCTCATTTAGCCTTCTTTCTATCTTGACAAGGAAGATAACTATTGGTAACCATGCAAAACTGTAAAGGATGTTTCCAAATTACCTATTTTTAGCAATTATTATTTAGTATAACTGGAGTTCTAGCTTGTGTACTTATAAGGAGAGTTAGAAAACCAAATCATCTAAAGGCTTACTGCCGGGTTGGAGAGCATCTAAAATTCACATCTTTGATGTGGATCATGTAGTACGAAAACTGGTCTTAGGGTGCAAGGGACAGTTTGTATGATCAAATTTAATGTTGCATACATCTGTCAAATAAAATTTTTAAACAATAAACAATACACGAGGTCAAAAAGGTCCATGATTTTGGATAGGCTTAATAAAGCAAAACATAAGAATATCACTCACTTGGCCTAATCAGTCAATGGAAGTTCACAGAATAAAAAGTTGTTGCACCCCACCCCAAAATTTTTACATGCATTTTTCATGTTCGAAGGCCTGCCATTTTTGAGAGCACATGATGCTCACAGTGCAAACACTAGCCCATTCCCTGGGTAATAATGCGCAAAACATTGTCTACTTAATAGCTAGATGTAAGTCAAAATATTTGTCATCCATGCAGTTTTGAGATATTCTACTTGCCTTGAACCAACATGTATGTTGCTATAACTAGTTAGCTCTGCTTCCTAGCGGACTATTGGTATTTCATTGGCTACATACTGTGCAGAGATTATATGAGGTGTACATGCCTCACATCAATTTCAGGAATAATACAAACCTAAAAGACCTAATTAACAAATATATCCATATCTTTAATTATAATATCTAAACAAAAGTCATGCCATAGCCTTACCGGTAAGTTAAGAAATTTGCCATCTACAATATCTTGTGGGTGGTGTTGGGGGTTGGTGAAGGGTATCCATTGGAAAGCCAAAAGCAAAGCTAATACCATATGAACAGCAATGAAGCAGACTACACAGGCTGCATCATTTTGATTGCTGTAGATATTTTAGATAAAAAGTAAAAATAAAAAGCAAAGTTAAAAGATAAGTGACAAAACAATAGTCACAACAATACTCTTATTGAATTACAGGGCATTGGTTTTACCATTTTAAAAATATTTCTGCAACATTTAAGATAGTTCTCTTAACAACATTGACAATTTGTGTTTTAGATATCACCTGTCACTTTGTTTACTTCTTCTCTTTCCTCTTTTCTCATTATCTTATTGACAGTATGAATCTTTGTTTTATATGTAACCAAAGAATAACAAATCAAATGTTCACTATTGCAGTTTTGGAGAAGAATGTCTCTGCAAGTACTAGAAGTAAAGTGCTTAGCAATGTCAAATATCATTGATTTTAAAATATGGAAAATGGATGAATTCTTGAGAAATGCCTTCATGGGTTTGGGGAACCCAGTTAAAAGAAGGGATGGCAAGAAAAATAAGCTAATACTTAATATATCTATTGCAAGATTCGCATATTATAAAACAATGGGAGACATATATTAGATCATGTTGGGGTTATGAATGTATCTTCAATTCTGTTGCATCCAATTCAGGGGAATAATTTGAATAATTTTTTTTACTGAACAATAACTTTCAGTTTGCAATATACAGAGTAAAAGCAGATGTAAATGGCAACAAGATAGTTTTAAAATATTTCAGCTCAGAATCACAGGTATACACTTATAAACAAATAACAATATAGTTTCATAGTATGCAGATGACACCACTCTTACCCTGGATGACTTTAAGAAATCCTTTAAGTGAACACTAGATGTTATCTGCTAATATTGTAAATTTTTAGGACTCTGTATAAATAGTGAAAAAAAACTGTGTATTTATATAATCAATGCAGTGAAAAACTACCTAAACTGGTTTACTTCTTACTTAACCGATAGAGTGCAAAATATTTTTTTTAGATGAACAACTTTCTGAAAGTTAAAAATATTAAATGTGGAGTACCACAAGGCTCTATCATTGGACCTCTCTTATTCATTCTATTTATCAACGATTTACCTCTTAAGATTGGAACTTCAAGTTCTTCCATTGACCTCTATGCAGATGATACTAAACTGTCTGAGACTGGTAAAACCAAAACAGTACTTGAAAATAACTTACAAGATGCTCTCAACAGACTTCAGGTATGGTGCAAGGAAAATAGTATGAACATGAAATCAGAAAAACAAAAGCCCTACTAGTTACAACACAACAAAACCGAGCAAGCTAGATAGTGACAAACTCCAGGTTCTATTTGACAATGTGAGACTAAATATGACCTTTCAAAATAGAATTCTTGGTGTATTCATAGGCAACAATCTTACTTAGTCTATTCACATTAAACACATTTCAAAAAGGTTAATTCTTATCTTTGGCTGCTGAGGAAAATGAAAACATACATTCCTCTTCAATATAGGGTCATCTTTTATAAAAGTTATATTCAGCCATATCTGGACTACTGTAATGTAATTTGGGGTAATACCTCTAATTCAAACATAACAGCACTTTTAAGAGGGCTTGCCATTTAATTCTAGATCAATGTATAGACAATTTTCAGGATGCAATAAAATAATATAAAGTTTTTGAAAATACATGAAAGAATATTTTTTAGAAAGGCCAAATTGATGTATAAAGTCTTCAGAAAAGCCATTCCTGTCTATCTAAGCAATATCTTTCACCAAAAGAGATGCTGATGGTGCTCCAAATTTAAGCTCCATAAGAAGAAAAAATTACATTATACCAAGGCCAAAGAAGGAATTGTTTAAAAAAAGTTTTCAATATACTGGTCCACTGGTATAGAACAACATTCCCAGTGACATAAGGCTAGCTCCTAGCATTTCTTCTTTTCATAATCAATGTCTTAAATGGATGAAATCTTTAAAAAAAATTACAGTTCTAGTACCAAAAAATATACTGCCTGCTTTTCTGTAATTTTGCATCATTTTCATAGCTGAGTTTTTCAATGCAGGATGATATTTTATGTTTTATATATGTTTATGTTTACACAGATGCCTGTGCATGTGTTCCGGGCTTGATACTTTGAATTTTACAATTACTTAATTATTTAGTGTCAAGCCAGACTTTTCACATCATGTTGTATATACTGTATATATTGTACATAGCAGATAGAAGGCCTCAAGATAGATTAGTTCTGTACCTAACTGAGTTGCCTTCTCTAAATAAAGTCTTTATTATATAAAATATAACTGGAAGTACAATATGGTACTGTGAAGAATATCATTTAGATTGGAATACATCTTATTTTATGTATGTAGGTACATGTGTTACATTCTCTAAATAAAGTCTTTATTATATAAAATATAACTGGAAGTACAATAAGGTACTGTGAAGAATATCATTTAGATTGGAATACATCTTATTCTATGTATGTAGGTACATGTATTACATTCTCTAAATAAAGTCTTTATTATATAAAATATAACTGGAAGTACAATAAGGTACTGTGAAGAATATCAGTTAGATTGGAATATATCTTATTTTATGTATGTAGGTACATGTGTTACATTCTCTATAGAGTTAGATGATATGGTCAGCTTAATTATGAAAGCAAATTTAGCGAAGTTAAATAATTACTTTTACAGATGTCGGTATGGCCATGTTTATTTAATGCTTTTGTTGAAAGGAAAAGAAACACGTAGCAGTTGTATATACACATCAGTAAAGTAGAGTAATTTCAAAGGTAATAATGCAGTAAATTTTTAAAGTGCTATTTGTCTCATAGGAGATTGGTAATAAGAGAAAATAATCATTTAAAATAGTAACAAAATGCAAATATTGACAACAGTATAAAACTTGTAATAACAAGCAAATGTTGAATCTAGTGATAACATGCATATATGTGTATATGTCTAAGTATTTGTGTTTATATATATGTGTGTATACTAAATATGTGTACATGTAAAAAAATGCTTACAATAAATATATGTTCTTTTTTCTACTCGCACTCTATTCTTTTATTTGCACTCTCTCCTTAAGAGACTGCTGACATATTTGTCTCCCTCTTTCTTTTTCTCTCTGTAAAGTAGCCAATATTAAGTTCTGTATTGGGCTTAGAATATAATGCTAAATAGTAGTGTTAACCAATATTCCCTATAAAGTAATTTGCTTATAATGAATTATGAGGTAGTCAGTCAGATGGTTCCCTTACCCACTGCTGCCTATGTTTAAGGAATAATAAAAAAATGTCCCATTCTACTATGGCAGTGGTGTCATAAAAAATGTTAACATGAAATAAGTGCAATTACTCAACATTAATAATATTTCTGTTTTCCAAAATTGTTCTGTTAGAATTGTTTGCATTTAAAGTTGTATCACATTTGTGCAAATCATCCTTCACTGATGCATACAACACATGATCAGAACATTGTAATGCCACAAGTTACCTACTATTTATTTGGTTATTTGATCTGATGCACATAAACTTATTTTTACTTAAGTCATTCTTTACCAGTAATGTTTCCTTTTTATTGTCATATTAATGTATTTTTATTAGGATCCTATTTTTGCTAACATGGATATATCCTAAGCCCAATTTGCAAACATGTTGAAATTATTTTAATATTATGTACTTTAATGTACACAGTCTATGACATAACAGTGATTTGATACACAGAGAAAGCTTAGTTGGCACAGTGTAGGACTATAATCCAAGATATTCAGGTTTGATACCGGCCTATGCCAGCCTGGGTTACCTGTCTTGGTGTGTCCTTGGGAAAATTACTTAGCTCCAATTTCCTCAGCATTATTTAGCCAATAATGTGTTGAAAGTCCCATAAAAAGCACAAGAAAATTGATACTGGGAAATGTCTGAGGCCCATAAAGTATATTTACTATTGCACTGTTTTTATATATATATATATATATATATATATATATTAAAATGACTAGTATATATAATGACTACTAAGCACTTCAACACTTCAAATACTTTGCTAACCAGCTCAATTAGATGCACAAATAAATTTTGGGATTATAAAATAATTAATTTCATTTTCTTAATCTGCGGGTGTGGGAGTGCTAGGGTCAGCAACAAAAAACAGATTGTCGGCCGACCAGAAACACACATTTTCTTTTTTATGACTAATGTAGTGATTTTTGCTGAGATGTGGCTTAAGCATAGTATTCTAAATGATGAAATACAGGAAGGAAAGGTTACACTTGAGTGTGAATCAAGTATTAAAAAAAACATTCATACTGTTCTACAGTGTGACTTGGAGATTTCTGACCTTGAATGTTCATAGATAGAACTAAACAATACAGGTAAGAAGGTAGTAGCTGCAGGAATATAAAGATCACCCAATTATAACAGCTGTTTAGGAGCAACTTTAATTTAGTATAGAGATAGCCCAATCCACTATACTTAGCCATTTCATTTCAGTCGATTTTATCTGAAAATTTTCTCCTTCCTAAATAAAAGAAAATCACTGTTTTGAAACCTAAACTCAGCTAATGTGTAAGGATATAGAAATGGTCCCAAATTTAGTTGGTCACATTGAATTCATAGAAGACTGAATTAAATCCAATACAATATCATGAAATGGGTACTCAAACTAACCAAATATTAATAAATGGCTGAAACAAACATGCAAAGAATTACTAAATATGCTCATTTGGGTGTTATTTTTGTTAGTGATTCCTCATAGTACGAACATATTCAATATATTCCTGATAAAACCTGCAAGGAAGCTTAAAACTTGATTGTCCTTGGAAAAGTGTACACAATGGTTATATTTTATCAAGTTTTGGCTGAAATTCAGTCTCAGTTTGATGAACTTAGGATTTAATGGACACAATGATTTCTGTATTAATATACAGATATACAAATCTATTTAAAGCATAATAAAGATGGTTTTCCTTAGAAGATATGGAGCTATGAATATGTGATATTGCCACTGATTTTCTTGTTTCAGTTTTTCTTTTCGTTTTTATTCAAGAATGTTTCACAGAGATACATTCAATGAATTTTGTAATTTTCATATATAAATGATAGCTATTTTAAGTAAATTTATGACCAGGAATGTGTATCTGCCAAAAGTGACAGTCACATTGTACCAAGAGTGACAGTCACACTGCACCAAGAGTGATAGTCACATTACAGTAAAGAGTGACAGTCACATTGCACCAAGAGTGACAGTCACACTGAACCAAGAGTAACAGTCATTTTGCAGTAAAGAGTGAGTCACATTGCACCAAGAGCGACTGTCACATTGCAGTAAAGAGTGAGTCACATTGCACCAAGAGTAACAGTCACTTTGCAGAAAAGAGTGACAGTCACATTGCACCAAGAGTGACAGTCACATTGCAGTAAAGAGTGAGTCGCATTGCACCAAGAGTGAGTCACATTGCAGTAAAGAGTAAGTCACATTGCACCAAGAGTGACAATCACATTGCATTCAAGAATGAGTCACATTGCACCAAGAGTAACAGTCACTTTGCAGTAAAGAGTGACAGTCACATTGCACCAAGAGTGACAGTCATATTGCAGTAAAGAGTGACAGTCACACTGCACCAAGAGTAACAGTCACTTTGCAGTAAATAGTGACAGTCACATTGCACCAAGAGCAAAAGTCACATTGCAGTAAAGAATGACAGTCACACTGCACTAAGAGCAAAAGTCACATTGCAGTAAAGAGCAAGTCACATTGCACCAAAAGTAAAAGTCACATTGCAGTAAATTCTAAACTGGTTGCCCATAATTCATGAGAAAACAATCAATGGTGAATTGCAGTCTACAAAGCATGTATTTACTGTGTACTGGTGAGAATTACAGCAAATTCAATTTCTAAAATCAAGTAAAACATATATATTGCTTCTACTGACACAGATGTAGCTTCCTTTTGTGTTTGCATGAAGTTCAGGCATGTATAATACTTTTAATTAGTTTGTCATATTATCCACCATTGCATGCAATAATCAGTATCAATGATATCATGATTTCCAGAATCACTGCAAAGTTATAAAAACTGACAAGTTATAAAACTTGTGCATGTCTAGTTTCAAAATGACTTAGACACACAAACCTTAAGATATATTACCACATACTATTGCATAAAGTATGTCTGCAAAGATGGTATTAATATTACTCTGTATCATATCTAAGAAAAACAGACAATGGGACATATATAGCATTTGGCTAAATCCATGGTAGATATATTAGTTAGATTGCTTCAATTCATGTTTAAAGCTTGCTTTTGAAGCAATCCAGACTGTGAGTGAGACATTTTATGCAAATTTTAAATTTTTATGTAAAATTTGTACAGCTAGATAAATATGTTTTAAGTGTTATGAAGTAAGGTTGGGGGTAACTGGTTACCAATTTTTGTAAATGGTTACCAATAATATCGGAATGATCAGCAGTCATTCTGGGTAATCAACACAGTACTAATAAATATGGCATAAAGTAGCCACCACAAGAACCAAAACATTTTGAATTGAATTTTATTTGGGTTCAAGATTGACAGATTAGAGGACATTGAGATTAGGTTTCTGTTCAATGTTCAATGCATCAGAAAGACCACATATTTAAACATAGTTATAAGCCATCATGAGATTGACCTTCTTGGTATATATTTTCATATAATTTTTACACCTGGATAGAGAGGTGATCTATGATTTTTTTTCAAAACTGACAAGACAAAATCTTAAACCTAGTTTTTATGATAGTTTATAACATCAGCACTGTTTACAGGAAAAGATACTGTTTGCTACATATAGATGCTATAAATAAATGGAACCAATCAAAAGTACTATATTGTTACTATACAAAATCATTTATTGTAGTAAGATGTTATACTTACAAGCATGTTTGCTGGAAGCACACTGATGCAGAAAATGTCATACAGTGTGAAAAAATAATAGTGACAGCATCATAGCTTTGAGTACTACACATATAGTTTATACTAGAGCATATATCAGTATATGAGAGAGAGAGAGAGAGAGAGAGAGAGAGAGAGAGAGAGAGAGAGAGAGAAAGGAATGGGTACACAAAACTTGTGAGGGCTGAATGTTTTTTGGCTTAAAATTCATTTTGGTATGATAATCATATTAGACATGGTTCTATATGTAAGAGGTTATGCCTGACATACTGGCTTAAAATAAATTCAAGCAATATGGTTCTGGTAGCTTTTTCTCCTTATTTACTTGTGTGCCTTTACTAAATAGTAAGTTCCATTCTGTTATTTATTGTACACTTTTACACAGGTGTAGGGGAGTCATGCACATGAAATTGTTGATTATGGTTAGATCTTTATTGCCATCTTCTCTACACTAGTAGAGATTTCCCCAAATGTTATGATTTTAAAAATTAGCTGGAGAATGACCCCATCAAGATGGGTTTAGGATGACTGCAATCTACTCCAGGAAACCAGGCAAGAACTGTCACTTGTGATTAATTGGTGGCAGAATCAAGGGATGCAATACCACCACATCATTGTATTAAACTAATGACATACATTCAACATAATACAAAAGAAGCGATTACCATTTATTAGTGAATTCTGTGTAAACCATTTTAACAAATTGTTTGCTCATTAAAAAAAAATCTTCATATTTTGTATCTGAAAAATATCTGATACTTATTTAAATATATAAAATTAATCAAAGTGTATGTTAAATAGGTGCAAATAAAGCAATATAAATTAGAATAGATCAGCAACATTGGAAATTAAAGCAATTACCCAGAATGCCATTCTGCCTCTCAACTGAAACATCATGGGTAACTGTTCTTTAGTCTCTAAAAACAAGTAAACTATTTATGAATGTAGTATAAAAAAAATACTTTTTATAGCAAATGTATTCAAAACCTAAATTTTGGAGTGCTGCAATTACTGAAAGTATATATACTTTCTGAAAGCATATACATGTATCAACATGCCCACTCCCTCCTCAACTTAATTGTAATTCTAATTTAAATTCAAGTAGTGAAAATATAATATCATAATATGTGACACATGCTTCAGATTTAACTGAAAACACACACAGACACGCACACAGACATACACACACACATTACGTGCTGTATTTTCTTAACAGTAAAAATAAACTTTGGGAACAAAAACCTGAGAAAAACAACATTATCAATTTTCCAAATAAACATTTTGCTTAACTAAATGGTCTCTGTCTCTGTCTCTCTCTCTCTGGGTTTTTGAGTGGCCAAGTAGTCTCAAACGCTCTCAGTTAGGGATCACTGCCATCTCACCTATGTTTTAATAACGTTTTTTTTTAATACTCAGTCTGACACCCAATTCTGATATACCACCAAAAAAATAAAAATAATAACAAAGGATGGTCCCACAAACTTGAGACACTAGCCAAGAGCTATTGAGTTCAAAGATTTTAATTTTATGGCAGACAACTCAATATATCTTGTTCTGTTATGGTGAAACTACATAATTATATAGGATATACATGTACATGTATTTATGATCAAAACATAATGCAAATTTGAATTTGTCTAAACAAAGGCTGACTCTGAACTACAAGCTCTGATACTTTGAAGACCATGCAACTTAGGCAGGTGCTCTGATAATTAACAGAGATTGATGTATCATTGGACAACCAGGACCAGCAAATCTGATTAGTAACACAGATAAGAGCTAATTGTGATTGACTGTAATTAAGAAGAGCTATAGAACACTTGTACTAACAGATGAAATAATTTTCAGCCTAACAACTGCATATCAAAGCTATCTTCATTAACTAATTCCCAAGGGTTAGTGGTGAACAGAGTCAGTGTCTGAACCTTGCTGCCTCTAATGTTAACCCACTCCTTTTGAAAAGAGCATCACTCTGAATGTAGAATGAAGAAGGTCAGTTTTTTAATTACAATGAATTGGAATAAAGGTACGGTATATCACTCAGCTGATAACTTATGCTAATGTGACAAATTAATTAATGTAACCATTTGTTACTTTACATAAGCCAGAGAACCATTGCAAATATTTTAGAAAAGTAGTCTCTAGATGCAACTGTGAACAAGAATTTTGAAGCAGAAAACAAATTCAGATATAAGTTATCTTGACAATGAAATGCTGTTCAAAGTGATAATACAGGGCATGTAAAAAAATAACTTTCTTTTAAATGATATAAAAGTAGGTACTATAATGAGTTGCTAAAAATAAAGAGGTTAATTTTGTTTTCCTTGTTATTGTAAGTATTTGTTCTTAGAGTCTGCTTCATTAGCTATTATATTGTTGAGCCGGATTTTACTATTTGCTTTTTGTTTCTTGCTTTTGTTGGTTTTGTCAGCACCGTTATGACCAAATACTTTTCCCAAGGACACACCAAAGCAGTTAGTTAGCTCAATGCTGGTTTGAGCCAGCCTGTCAAAGCTTGAATGTTAGGATTACTAGTCTGATTCCCTGTCAACTGAGCTTGTTTTACTAGGTGAAATTACATACATACATACATACATACATACATGCATGCATGCATGCATGCATGCATACATACATTCACACACACACATGCATGCATCCATGGATACATACCAGTACATACATAAATACATACATACATGCATGCATAAATACATACATACATGCATGCATAAATACATACATAAATACATACATACATGCATGCATAAATACATACATACACACACACACACATGCACACACCCATGGGCATACATACACACACACACACATGCACACACCCATGGGCATACACACACACATACACACATACATACATACATACATACATACATACATACATACATACCGGTACATACATACATACCGGTACATACTTTCCCCATATTACAATACCCTTATATAAATACATGTACATACATAGCCAATCATGATATAGACAGAATATTGTGCATTTCTTGGACTTGGAATTGTTGTAAGATAGCTTGTTCAAGTACAAAGTGTGGAAAGTAAAACAATACAATGAGGTTATAATGTCCTGAACATCTAATTGGGTCAATTATATATATATATATATATATATATATATATATATATATATATATATATATATATATATATATATATATATATATATATATATATATATATATATCTATATATAAGCTGTCTTCTCCAGTTGTTTTTACTTAATTGTGCTAAAAAGTTTTTATTTTCAAAATCTAATTCTGAAAAGCCTACATCTAGGTGACCCTGCACAGCTACACAGGAACGGCTGCAGAATCACATATCAGCAGGTTTCTCTTTGTAGCAATTATAGTCAATTGTATTCAAACAAACTTGACATTGATAATCTGAAATCTGATAGCCTTCATGTCCTCCAGTCCAGTAGTTGGGTTTCTCATAAAAGGCAAACTGATATCATTTTGGCTGGGCATTTCTGAAACTCCATCCTTAGTGAAGTGAAGTATAGCCAAATGGCACAGAAAAATAAGTGGGGGATAAAAGACAATCTTTTTGTGTCCAAAGATGTTTTGATGACAGAAAAGATTGTTACTACATCAGGTTTTAGAGATCATAAAATTAGTGCCTGAACATAGGGTAATGTTACTACAAGGGTTTGGGGGGTTAGCTTTGTAGTATTAATGCTACATCAGTTGTAGTATTGTTACTACATCAGGTTTTGGAGATCATAAAATTAATGCCTGAACATAGGGTAATGTTACTACAAGGGTTTGGGTGGATACTTTGTAGTATTAATACTACATCAGTTGTAGTATTGTTACTACATCAAGTTTTGGAGATCATAAAATTAGTGGCTGCACATAGTGTAATGTTACTACATTGGTTTGCAGGGATAGCTTTGTAGTATTATTACTACATCAGTTGTAGTATTGTTACTACATCAGTTTTTGGAGATCATAAAATTAGTGTCTGAACATAGGGTAATGTTACTACAAGGGTTTGGGGGGATAGCTTTGTAGTATTAATACTACATCAGTTGTAGTATTGTTACTACATCAGGTTTTAGAGATCATAAAATTAGTGCCTGAACATAGGGTAATGTTACTACATGGGTTTGGTGGGGATAGCTTTGTAGTATTAATACTACATCAGTTGTAGTATTGTTACTACATCAGGTTTTGGAGATCAACAAATTATTGCCTGAACATAGGGTAATGTTACTACAAGGGTTTGGGGGATAGCTTTGTAGTATTAATACTACATCAGTTGTAGTATTGTTACTACATCGGGTTTTAGAGATCATAAAATTAGTGCCTGAACATAGGGTAATGTTACTACAAGGGTTTGGGGGGATAGCTTTGTAGTATTAATACTACATCAGTTGTAGTATTGTTACTACATCAGGTTTTAGAGATCATAAAATTAGTGCCTGAACATAGGGTAATGTTACTACATGGGTTTGGTGGGGATAGCTTTGTAGTATTAATACTACATCAGTTGTAGTATTGTTACTACATCGGGTTTTGGAGATCATAAAATTAGTGCCTGAACATAGGGTAATGTTACTACAAGGGTTTGGGGGGATAGCTTTGTAGTATTAATACTACATCACTTGTAGTATTGTTACTACATCAGGTTTTAGAGATCATAAAATTAGTGCCTGAACATAGGGTAATGTTACTACATGGGTTTGGTGGGGATAGCTTTGTAGTATTAATACTACATCAGTTGTAGTATTGTTTCTACATCAGGTTTTGGAGATCATAAAATTAGTGCCTGAACATAGGGTAATGTTACTACAAGGGTTTGGGGGGATAGCTTTGTAGTATTAATACTACATCAGTTGTAGTATTGTTACTATAGCCAAATTCCCTTAAAAAGGACAAGCAAGCAATTCCTTTTTTATTCTGACAGCCCATGATTAGGGTAATAAGTTTATCCCAGTTTTCATGTCAAACATATATATAGCTGAAAACAAAGTTTATGCAACTTTTTGGAGGGCATTAGTCATTTATAAAAACATTTAATGTAAACATTAGCATAATATGTACATCAGAATTATTAAATTGAACTTTATATTGATCATTTGAACTAAATGTTAATAATTTTTTATCTGCCTAAAGTTTGAAAGTCTTTAAGAGCCCGAAAGTGTTGAGTCATTTTCAAAACATTCTATATTAATATTTACTGTGAGATCATTTTTTGGACGGGGAAGGACTTTAAATTTGTGGAGTACCTACTTTTGTGTCGGCAATCTGGACTACAAATTCCAATTAAGCCACTCCCACCCTCCCATTTGCTACAGCAAAGCATTACTTGTTTCTAAATTTGTTTTAATGTCAGTGGTATTTACAGTAATAGGATAAAGAGAGTTAAAAGAAAGAGAGTTTTATAAACATTATGTACAATGGAATTTTATTATGATATAATTCACATACCTAATTTTAGTAAGTTGAAAGTTCTGCAGTAATTACTATCTGATATGCCATTAAAGGCAACATTACCTATGGTGTGTGACATTTTCTTCCCAAAAGCACATTTAAATCCATCTATGATTATCAGAAACTAAATAAAATTGTATGCAGTCCAACAAATTTTAGAGACAGCTGAAAGATAGATAGAAAGATAGGAATTCAAGTCGTGGAAAATAAGCTGTGAGCCACAGTATGCACCTTTTTAAGTACACATAAATTAGGATAACATTATTGGCTAACAAATGCCATGGTTTTTCTACCTTGAGGCACTGTTCCATAATAGTTTTTCATGAATACAAAAATTGTAACTAAATTAGACTGTGTATCCCTAGTACAATACATTATTCCATTGAGCAAATGGAGTACTATAGCACATTGTTCTTACTAAATACATTTTTTACATATGATGAACTGCTAAATAAATAATTACTTGAACAGTCCCACTATTTCCAAGCCTGTTTTAATCAGATCCTTCCAAAGATATTTTTTGTTTTTGTTTTAGATAATCCACTTTGCATTAGTTGGATTTAGAGTAGACATTTTAAGCTTAGTTTAGATTTGATCTGATGTTCCATCTCTACCAGTATCTGAGATGTCCTTTTTTCATACCCAAGAATACTTTCACCTTTTGTTCACACTGATATTGGGTCAGTCAGTTATGTACAGAGTTCACAAAGTATACAAATCCTGTCATAAAATGGAGGATTCTTTAGAATGAGGCAGGCCTGCAACAGTACATTTTATTTGAAGTCTCCTCACTCATTGACCAGAGCATTAAAAATATTGTGATTGCTGAGAGGGAAACTCAACTTCAGCGCTATTTACTTATTGAAAAGATAGTTTTGTTTCGTGAACATCTGTTATGCTGTCATTGGCTTGATTTTAGTGCCTAATCTCTATCAGTCAGGAGCTTGATATCTTGATAAATGAACACTGGAAAACTTAGCTGCAGGCATAATTACAGTGGTGGTATTAAGCTTGGCTGCTTCGCTTTGTTTGCAAAAGGATCTCAGTATCTTCTTTGATTCAGATCTCCACATTATGCAAAGTGTTAGCAATCAATAATTTACATAATCAACCCAATTCGTGCATTAGAGGTTAAGCATTATTGCTTGGAAATGTGTGGAAGTGAATGATGATATAATCTTTTATAGAGATATATACATTGTCTCGCAAATTTAGTTATTGTACTATGCTTGCCTTAAGGTAATTCATACCTCCATTTGTTAGTCTGTTACCAAGTTTTTTTTCTGTACAATAACTTGAGTTGTCCACATTAGTATTTACCAAACTTTGCAGATGACATATAAAAGAAGGAGAAGCATATTGATTTCAGGTTGAAAAGGTCAAAGTTCAAGGTCATTGTTACCAAAGCACGATGACCTCATTTCTCCATTATCAGTAGTAGCCAGACTTTATAAACAGCTTACAATTTGGAGAAGCAGTGTATTTCAAGGGCAAAGATCAAGATCGCTGGGACTAAAAGAATACATTTATTTCTGCACAATAACATTAGTTAGTACATACCTTGATCAGATTTTGTGGATGGCTTTTATTTGTGTTAAAAAAGAAGCCTATTGGTTTTGTGGGTCAAAGATCAAAGGGTAAGGTCACTGTGACAGAAAGAAAAAATACGTTTTTCATACAGTACTGTTATTTCTAACCAAAAACTTGGACCAGATGTTCTGGATGGTTTACACTTTGGGTAAGGAAGAAGTCCATTTTTATTTCAAAAGGTCAAAGTTTGAGTCATTGGAAATGAAAGAAAATTGTTTCTCTACTCAGTTTAAACATGTAGAACTATTAAATGACAATGGGAATATAACATGCTTTTTACCATACTCTGTTTCTTCTGTTTAAAATAATACTGAAATTAACTACTAAAAAGTAATTATGTATTTGTTAAGTGAACAATTTAATTTGATACCCATAAGCTCAACGATTCATTTAAATCATATAGCTCGTTTATGATATTTCAAAGACCCTGCACTTTAATTTAAATGTTTTTCAAGGTTGATATAAGCATAAACTTTTAGAATTTTATATATTCAGGAATGGAACATGGGCCAGAAAGCTTCAGATACAAGGGGAATCACCTTTGAGGATGTGGTTATTCCAGAGGAGGTAAAATTAACATGACTTACAGTATATATTTTTTTATCTTTGCAGATATATTTGGAGAGGAACATTTTTAATCATTTGGTGTTTCTACTGTATTTATTTATATTCTTACCATATATTTGGATTGTTACTTTATTAGTTATCTGGTGCTTAAACAGGTTAGATGGAATTTTCAGTCTTTTTTATTTCATTTCACCCTTAGACTGTATTTATGTATGTTGTTGTTGTAGGGCTTAAAGCCATCTTTCAGCATAATATAGACTACATGACAACATGGTAGAGGAAGAAAGAGGGGAAAACCCAGGAAAGAACCACTGACCCATGAGAAACTACTGCCAAGCTTTCTCATGTACCCACATTGGTCAAGCCTGAGACTTGAACCCATGCAGACAGAGTTGAGATGGCAGTGATCCGTAACAGTGAGCACTTTAGACCACTCTGCCACTCAGGGCGCATATATGTTTAACGGCATATCAGCACAATATAGCCAATATTGTGCCGATATGCCGTTAAACATATATGCGCCAGTATGGTGCCAATCAAATGGTAAGTTCTAAAAATGTAAATTCACACAGCCAAAGGCAGAAAGTAAAATTACACATGTTGGAATATTCCCATTAATCCTACTAAAACACCTTATATTGTTTTTATTCCTATTTTTATAAAGCTGTTGACACAACACCAAACAGTAACGGTGAATAATACTTTTATGAATAAGCGATACAGGCCTGGAGTATAAAGATTTTAGCCTGCAAACAGCTATGTTCTGACACATTCCTGACAGCACTTTCATCAGCCTGATTTCACACATGAGATGCAGATAAAGTTTGAAGTATTTCTCAATAATTCTTTTAAAAATATATTTTATAAAATCATTTATTGAGTAATGGGTTTGATTTAAACCTTACTAATTTCTGACAATGATTGCTGTCCAACAGCAAAGGAAATATTACAGTTCTAATTAGAAACTTCTGATTTGAGGAGCTTACAATTGCTTGATTAATTTATATTGTCAAACCTTTTTATTCCGACATAAATTCTAAATTATCTTCTATCAAACCATTACACAGATTATTATCAGATACTTCACATAATGAATCGTCTGTCAGGAACTTTTAAACATTTTAAATTCTTAATCAGTTATACATTTATGAGGGGTACTTTTACACAAACTCTTTGGTGCCAGGTATACTGGCTGTAAGAAGTGGGTGGCCACTGGTCAGTTGGGCTGTTCTAGAGGGAACTACTGTACATTCAAGACTATTAGTACATCAGGACATTCACTACTATTGGAATTAATTCAGAACATTCTATACTTTCGGACATGTGATGAGACATTTAGGATTATTTGTGATGTAATTCACAATCTCGTAATTTTCACTTTTTAACTTACAGAAAATAAATTGTTTGTTGATTTTACCAAACTTGTTTGTTTTGTTTCTTCTGTTAGATAGTGTAAGACATAGAATTGCAACAATCCTGTATAGATTATTCATGTTAAAGATATATTATTTGGGACTATTATAGAAGGAATGTTACATGGAGTTAAGAGCATGCAAACTAGAAAATGTAGATAAGATAAGACTTGTAAAGAAAATCACTTTGCTCTAGACAAGTACAGACTTATACCATCCATCAATTTAACTCTGAATACCTAGATTCAATCATAACTTTGGATCCATTCCTAAATTGGTCATTATCAGCCCACTTTGGGTAGCGATCATTCCAAAAATGAAAAATGTGGGTCCCAATTGCCCCTTCTAGGTTAACAAGTGGGGTAATTTGTAAACAGGAGCTGCAAATACCCTTACCTATTTCTTGTTTACAGTATTGCAGAAAGCCCACGAGTCTGCACTCTATGTGTAAGACTGTAACAGTGGATACAATTATTGTATTTAGACATGGAGATTGCAAACAACCATGCTGTAATTTAATTCCAAAATAACATTCAGATTCAGTGCTTAAAATTCAGAAAAAGGGAATATTTATTTATAATTATCACAGATATTAGCATCATGGATTTATTAATTTCTGCAATAAGCAAATAAATATTAACTTTTTTGTCCCTTTTTTAGTTTTCCTATATACAGAGTATTTACTGAGTGGATTATCAGTCTATTGCTTTGATTTCAGAATGTTCTAGGACAAGAAGGCATTGGTTTCAAGATAGCAATGGGTGCCTTTGACAAAACCAGGCCACCAGTAAGTTGCTACTTTAATGTATTTCTTGGCTTGTAGACAAATAATGATACATTGCAACACTGGCAACAAAATGTGGAGATTGATAAAGCTTTGATAAAAATATTTAATTTCCATCACAGAATTATCATTGAAGAAGTTTAAAACAATATTTTCATGTACAGTTAGATAAATGAATTGACCTTTGTTTCAGTAAATAAGTTTACTGTTTTTATACCTTAATACCTTTTCTTTCTTTGTCTGCCATTTGATTTAACATTCACACAGGTAACTAATCACATGATTGGTATGTAACCACATGACTGGTATGCTGTCTGGCATTATAATGAAGTGTCAGACTGAAAGTCATTTTGAAACCATTCCAGAATTTTTGCTTCATTTCCATGCAGGTTCAGAACTATAAATTAATAATGGAAACATCAGAATCCAACCAACTGCAATCATGAATTGCAAGTGGCCTAATTCTAATTACTTAACTCCTGTAGGGTAGACATTTTGTAAAGTTTGTATATTATTTTTTCTTATTACTTCATTGTTTTTGTTACATTACTGTAAGTATGCAGTAACTTATACTGACTCCAGCTATGCTGTAGAATAATGCTGGGCCTATAAACTGAATCTAACTTAATTTTGTTAATTATAAACTCGCAGGAGTTTCTAAAAATTGCCCAGATATTAGTGTAGTAGGGGTGTGTCCCAGAAGTGGAAGAAACTAGAGAACCTTAAAAAAATCCAATAACCTTTAATAGACAACCATTAGTCATTACAAATGCTGGAGCTAATTACTAAATTATAACTGTAAACTTTGTTAATCAAGTGAGTACAGTTAACCTGTAGAAATAGTAATCTCATAAAAATTTAAATGATAGTCTTATAACAAGTACACACATAAAACCAAACCCCAAAACATTGTATTATCTGTTTTCAGGTGGCTGCAGGAGCAGTGGGGTTGGCACAAAGAGCTTTGGAGGAGGCCACCAAGTACTCGATGGAAAGGAAAACCATGGGAAAATTTATATGCGAGGTAAAAACAAAAATCACAAAATAAAAAAAAAATCTTAGAGGCAATCTTTTTGTAACCAGATAAATAAATTTCTTTGATGTTTACTGTTATTGTCCCAAAGAGATAGTAATTTAATTCACTATTTCCTTCTTTAGTGTGTCACAATAAAACCTACACCAACAATCAATCAAGGATGCTGGTTGTGATGTTTGCTTGCAAATTGCATTACATTTTACTTCCTTTATGTCATATAATTGATTCTGATCAAGATTTTTGGCGATAAATACTATCTACTGGGCAATGCTTTGTGAAGTGAGTAAATTCTTATTGTATTGATGATTCATTTGATGGATGGCATTATTTATAAACCCCCCAAAATACCCATCAGCTATCCAATGAATGAGCCTTTATATTTACAGTATACTTACATGTATATTAGACATTTTAGTCTTTTGCAGTTCCTTGAAATATGATTCAATTTCTGTTTCCATTAGTGGATTAACACATGACTGCAAATATATTAGTAAGGGTGCCTGAAAGATGCCCAGCATTGGGCTTATCCAGAGGTCAAAAGTCAAATATCACTGGCACATAGCTCACAATAAGAATGGCATTATTAACTAGCAGGCATATATCAACAATGTGCACTCTAAATATTTCTACGTCCATTTTGTAACTTTTAAAAGACTTAAGGGATTCAGACCAAATGTAGTATGATGCTTTGCTTGAAATGTTAATGTCTTTAATTTTTTGCACCTTTTCAGCATCAGGCTGTTGCTTTCATGTTGGCAGATATGGCAATAGGTGTAGAATCAGCCCGCCTGGCTACATACAGAGCAGCTTGGGAGATTGATCAGGGCAAAAGGAATACTTACTATGCTTCCATTGCTAAAGCCCTGGCTGGGGATGTGGCAAACAAATGTGCCACTGATGCTGTTCAGGTATTTCCTAGAACATGAACTTTTTCGGGGCTGATCTGTAATTTTGAAATCACATCGGATTATATTTTCTTCAGCCATTGAGATATATTTTTCTTAAAGTGCTATATGCATTCAATAGATGATGTATAAACATTAATAATTATAATGTTTTACTCATATTTTCTTTTTACCAGAGATAAATATGGGAATATCTTAAGCCTTATTGCAAACTTTGGATTTAATTTTGGCGACAGTTCTGGATTTACTGTTGGGAACACTTGTTGCTGATAATTACAGTAATGTACTTAGAAGGAGACATGCTTTTCAATGTTGATAGTTTCAGTAAAGTAACCTGTGTTTCTTTGTACTTTTGGCTTTACAATAATTTTTCACCACAGGTTTTTGCAGCTGTTGGCAATATGTTATTTATTTTGTGTATTATTTTTCTGAGAATTTACATGAAAGTACAAATAAGTACATGTAGTGCTTATTCAGTTTAAACATCTGTTACATCCAATAGAGTGTTTCATGAGTTGTTATATCTTTCAAGTTGATTTTAACTCTCCTGCTTTGTTTACCTGACAATCACAAACAACAAATTTATGTTAGTTACTGCCATATGAATGTATAGGGATACAGTGTTACCTCAATCCTATCCGTCTCAGTCTGTCATTTCGCATATGTCACAAAATTTAATTTATTTTCAGGCTTTACATAGAAAAGACCTAGGTCACTTTGATTTTCACCACATTCCAATCAAATCTGGCACCATTATTGCCTCAGTTTACCATTGAAACTTGCCATTCAGCATTACTGCCTCAGAATTTTGTTTCACTCTGTAACTTTTAAAAGACTTAAGGGATTCAGACCACATGTGGTCTGATGCTTTGCTTTAAAATAGACCTTGATCAAGTTAGAATTTCACTAATTTTCAATATATTTAACAGAGTTATGGCAATTGCTTCAATTAAAATGTTGCCTTTCATTTGCATCAAATATATTTTTCTGATTAATAACAAGAATTACTTCATTCAATCCAAAATATGGTATCATTTTTTTATATAGATGAAATAGTTTTATTTTCACCAGTTTCAACAAACTTTAACTCGGTTTGTCAAAGATTGTTGCTTTTAAATTGCATTAGAATTTTGAATCAAATCAGTAACTTTTGAAGAACATTATATACCTTTTTTTCAAAATTTGGACATGTAAATCCCAAGGCAAATGTCCCTTTTGAGTCTCTCCTCACCCAGCTCAACATCAGAAACATTTCTGACATTATCCAATCAAATAGGATGCGATGGCTGGGCCATGTTGAGCGTAGTAAAGGGTGGATATCAAAGGTCTGTTCCTTCAAAGTTACTGGAAGTCGAGCTCCAGGCAGACCTAAACTAACATGGGAAGAGTTGACAAAAAGAGACAGAAAGACATTGGGGCTGAGCGGAATCAATCCACAGGACCGTAAAGCCTGGAAGAAAGCTTTGAATACTCTCACGACGAAACAGACAGGCCTACCCTCGCTAGAGGATTAATAAAAGGCCTGGATAATCAAAATGGATGATGATGATGATGATGATGATGAGTTATGGCCTCCAATTTTCAGGTGAAAAGTAGCATCGTCTGGGTGGGGAGGCATCCTTGACATATTCAGACTAGTTTTATGTGTTACCAGAATCAAAGCAATGCTTACATCAGTGTGAAATTCTTAAGAACATAAATGAAGCTTTTTAACCCTGGCTAATTTTTTCAGATCTTTGGAGGAAATGGTTTCAACTCTGAATATCCAGTTGAGAAACTAATGAGAGATGCCAAGATCTATCAGGTAAATGTCCAAAATTATTTATACCTCATCCCAAAAAAAACGATTTTGATAGTAGCAATCACTGTCCAGACACAAAATAATATTTAAGAATTTTTGTTATCCAGATTTACTAATACGCCTTGGATTCTTAATAGAACCACTGTCACTAACGGTAGATAATTATTTAAATTTAAGCATCTTCTCCAAAACTAATGAATTGAATTTGACCATACTTGAAGTAAATCATTTTGGCAGGATGATCTTTCACATTTATACAAATTATGCTAATTTGCTATCACATTTGGCTGCTGTTACATAAACTTGAAAAGTTTTAAATAATTTCTTTAAAACAACTGTTTAACAGAATTTAAACCAGATTTGATTTGAACGTGTCCCAGGTAAAACGCCTTTCAGTGTTAATAATTTGTAATGGTTGTAGTACTGCTTGAAAAGAAGTAATACTATGACACATAGAAACAAAAAAGAGGTTCATATCCCACCTGATAAGAAATAATTAAAGTGTGTTCCCCACCCCTGAGTATATTTAAATAGAATAACCCAAGTTAGAAACAGGAATGACTCTCGACATTATCGTGTTCATGGACATCCATGGGGTTGATAAACTCTGCCATACAATAAATATTACACCTGGGTACGCTCCAAGGTCATCTGTTTAGCTCCTGAATAATTCATGAAGCAATTTGAGACATTTGATTTCATCTTTCAAAACCTCACCAAAAATTCTGATTCACTCATTGACTAGTTGTTGGCGTTATAACAAGACCAGAGAAAAAAAGTTCTGTCAGACATGTTGTTTCAAAGCATCATTTTCAGGTAGCATTACCATTGTTGAGTATCTCAAAGCACAGCATATTGTTAGCTGACAGAAAAATCGCAAAGTTTGTTAGAAAAGATCTGATTGGCCTATTGATTTTCTACTACATTATATGAATGTTGATGTAAACTAAGGCTTGGCCAGACATTGTACCCGGCTGGATATTCTAGAATTGTCTTCGATTATAATGCAATGTGTTTATCTTAATTTTCTGTGGCTGCCTGTTGACCTGTCTGATTGGCTTTGTTTCTTGAGAAATACAACTTGGGCAAATTTTACTCAAAGTTACTGTTGTTATGGGTTAAATTCCATTTTTCAGCAAATGATAAACTATATATGACAGCCAGTATATTAGGTGGAATAAGAACCCAGGAAAACCCCAGAAAGAATTGCCAACCCACAGGAAACTATTGGCAAGCTTTCTCACATAGCCAAGATGACCGACACCAAGACTTGAACACACATGTACAGAGGTGAGAGATCAGTGATAAAGGCAAGCACCACTCAGACACTTGGGTCTTATCTCCGTATATATTCATGCATGAGTTGGGTCAAATTGCAAATAATAAGGACTCTGATACAATATCACATAATGTATTGGCTAATCAGAGTCTATATTGTTTGTTCTAATGATTACTTCTGACATATTGCATAGACCCAGATCTGCTGGTGGATTATGGCAGATCAGTGTAAATGCAGATTGTAGTTGGATCATACTTACAAGGAAGTAGATGCAATATAAAACAAAATAGACTTATTGTATTTCCTTTCATGATAACAATAATATGCATATGCTACTCAGTTTTCACACCTGTTAACATTTTTAATAAATAATACATTTTCTCATTTTAAACTTTTCCTCATTTAATAAAGGTGCTATAGTTCTCTTTGTTAATGATATTGCCATAGTTTTAACTAATTATGATGGTGTCATTATTGTGGCAGGTGTGTGAAATACACTTATGGCAAACATTTTCATTGCATTAGCAAGAACTTCATCAGAATAGGTTAGAAATTGTCTTGAAAAAGGTTCTATGAGATTGTTTAAAGAAAGTTATTTTCTGATCTGCGTTGGCAGCAGTGACATTGATGACAGCAGAAGCACCTTCAAAATTAGGGTTTGAGGTTTAACATTTTTTTGTCAAATCTTTGCTGTAATATACTGTTAATTCACTATTTTTCATGAGGGGTCAATTTAAACAGATTTTGTGATGCAACAAATCTCAAATCGGAAGACCAAACTATTTGTTATGCTTCAGTGGAAAAACTAGGATACTTTCCTCAATCCATGAATTTAATATACCAATAAAAATTTCATTTTCCCCAGCCAGAAAATGTTATTCCCACAAAAATGAATAAATTTTCAGAAACATATAATCACATGCGTTCTTTGGCATGATATAGTGTTTTGTGATATCCATACATTTTAAATTACAAACGAGTTAGTCTGGCATTTTCTTGTTTTTTTCTTCAGATATATGAAGGAACTGCACAGATTCAACGACTCATCATTTCAAGAGAATTACTTGCCAAGGGAAAACAGGGAATGTAAAAACATAATGTGGCTATCATAGTGCACAGTTTATGACACTTTAGTTTCAACACCAGAAACATGTTTATCATAGTCATGTCACAGTGTATTATTGGAAACTCTGATGCAAAGTTTCTCAAGAAGTACACTTTAATCCTTCTGATAAGTTACAATTTTTAGAATGGCTAACAGTACCTTTGGAAAACACCATATGCCTTTAATTGCATAATATTTCATTGTTACAAACAATAATTTATTTTACAAGTGGAAGAACAAACAAGTTCAGAAGAAGCTGAATGTTCCTTGCCATTACACTGAACAATCTTAAATAAGGAATAACATTAATGGTAAATTTAATATAACTATCTTTGTTGAAGATCAGACAAGAAGTTTTATCTAGAAGTAAATTCTGTTGATGATACTGTTATACCTGGCAAAATTCTCAAAAAATTACAAAGGTGTATTCAGTATAATGTGATTTTAGTATTTTGACATTTGAATGGTTTATTACTTATTTAAAAAATGGGTTTAATCATTTCTACTGTGATAGAATATATTCATGTAAATCTTGCATTTCTTACCTTATTTTTTTGCAGAACAAACGATTCATAACTATGCATTACAAAAAAGAATTTTCTAAGTAACTGTGAACATATTCTTTTCGTTTCAAAAGCTTTTGTAAACAGATGCACATTTTGAAATGATGTTCCTTTACTGATGAACTCATTATTGGGTGTTGGCAAAAAGAAATACAAGTACACTTAAGAAAAATGCATTAATTTATTAATATTAAGATTACATAGTTAAAGATATCACCTGACATTTACTGAAAAAAGGAATGCTGATTTTGGTCCTGGTCAAGTCATCTGAATAGTTAATCCATTTAGATTAGATTTTGCCATGTAATAAGGACATTCTGTTAAATCTTTATTGATGCTGGATATAAATTTACAAGATGTGCCTTATTCAGAAAACTGCTTTTGATGCACATAACTACATTTTCTGTTCATGATGTCAGTGTGTGGATGTGTATGACAGGAATGAGGAAAGAATAAAAATCATAAAATAGGAGAAAATAAATTACGACAGAAAAACAATGATTATATATATTAATGAAAATCATAATAAAACTTGTTACGACCACTGTTTAGACACGGGAAGATTGTAAGAATAAGACCACCCAATTAAAACCACTATCTAGATAGGGTAAAATAGTGGGAATAAAATCTCCCAATTAAGACCATTGTTTAGACACAGGATGATTGTAAGAATAAGACCACCCAATTAAGACCACTGTCTAGATGGAGTAAAATGGTGGGAATAAAATCTCCCAATTAAGACCACTATCTAGACAGGGAAAAATGGTGGGATTACAATCTCCCAATTAAGACCACTGTCGTGACGGGGATATTGTTGTAATAAAACCTCCCAATCACACTATCTTCGCAGTGAAAATGGTAGGAAAATTTGTGTGGGTAAATTAGCTGTTTTGCAAATAGAAAATTTAGCAAATGAAATAGCTATTGAAAAGTTATCATTATTTTTTACTGTAGTTTTTCAAAGTGGAAACTAATTGATTTTATATTTAACCGTTTAAGAGTCAAACTTTGGGACCAAGATTAAAAACATTTCACTAATAGCGGGCAAGTTTTGTATGCCATTTGATGCTGACTTTTCTATTATATAATAATTTATATATTCTTTACAGTTAATGTTTCGGTGTTTATGCAAATTCTATGATGTTTAGAGATAAAACAGAGAAATTTTCAGACATCATGACCAGTAGAGAAAAAACCCTAAAGTATTTGTTGCCTCCTTTGAAATCAATTGTGTCTATACAAACCTGTATGATATTGTTTATTTCAGTCTTTATCACAAACATCCATGTTCTCAAACCTAAGTTTTCTTCTATAGCCATTTGATCAGAGGCCTTCAGGCAAATATAATCAGGTATGGTCAGATTACATAAAAGGTATAATCTCCTGTAGCATATGAAATAAATTTTATACTCTGACATTAAAATTTACTTATTTCATTATTATTTGTTGTGCAAGTTAAAATCCCTGTGAGAATGTGCATATAATTTTGATTTACTGTGACCCTTGTCTGGCCATGTGCATTGTGTAGATTTTGGTCAATGGCATATATTGTATTTTAGTCTATAATTATATTTGAGACTTAACAAATCACTTCTCCATTTAGACTATGTTGACCTAGGAAAGAATATATAAGAATAGGACAAATGGTTTGGTTTCCGGTGATCAATTTGTTCATGTTTCAGTCTTGAGAGATTATAATATATTTATATATTTTAAATGAGGCTTTAAAATACATAACCACTGCTTTACCTGTTCATCAATTAGCAATTGACCAGTTGTTAATTAAAGGTACAAGTGTACAAGTTGTCTGGATGCAGTTGTGACACATAGTTTCGTGTAGAACAGTGTTTTAAAGGCATCACAAAGATCTATTTAATTTAATAAGTCATTTTTTGATTAATTAAAAATTTAAATAAAATCATTTTGTTCAGCATTCTGTGTTTCCTTATTTGATGACTTTCAATATCAAATAATGTTTATTTATTCATTATAGTTAAATCTGCAAGATTTTTTTAAAAACATTTTATTAGTTCCTTTGATACCAAATAAACTACTGAAAAGAAATTTTGCAATGTTTGTATACTTTGAATCCGTAACTATAATTTTCATAAACGTTTTAAATTAGACATCAGAGTCAGTATTGGATGGCCCTGAAGTACAGTGGTTTATTTATTAATTTATCTGAACTGTTCTATGTATATTATGCTCTGTCCAGTCTGTCCATCACTGAATCTCATTTTTGATTTGCCTTGTAACCTGAGCTCAGATTAATCTTAATGAGAAAGCTCATATTTAGTAGAATTCAATATAATGTTTATGTTTCATGATGCTCAGTACCAAGCAGTGAGGGTTGTATAGATCTTGAATGCAATCTTGTGAATTGTGGTGATGGTGGCTTAAATTTTAATCAGAACTCACTCACACTAAAAAAAAAATTTCAAATTTTTCCTTAAATTGGGATTTAGATGTTCTTGGTTGTGATACAGTAGATAATGTTACTAATTAGTGATACAGTAGATAATGTTACTAATTAGTGATACAGTTGATAATGTTACTAATTAACAATACAATCGATAATGTTACTAATTTAGTGATACAGTGGATAATGTTACTAATTAACAATATAATTGATAATGTTACTAATTAGTGATACTGTTGATAATGTTACTAATTAGTGATACAGTTGATAATGTTACTAATTAGTGATACTGTGGATAATGTTACTAATTAGTGATACAGTTGATAATGTTACTAATTAGTGATACAGTTGATAAATTAGTGAGACAGTCGATAATGTTACTAATTAGTGATACAGTTGATAATGTTACTAATTAGTGATACTGTGGATAATGTTACTAATCAATGATACAGTTGAAAATGTTACTAATTAGTGATACAGTTGACAATGTTACTAGTTAATGATACAGTTGATAATGTTACTAATTAGTGATACAGTTGATAATGTTACTAGTTAGTGATACAGTTGATAATGTTACTAATTAGCTAGTGATATAATTCATGAAAAGGATGAGCAATAAGTGTGTATGTATGAGATGTGGGCTGCATTGTAACAAACGTACATTGTTAGTGCAAGCATCATTGACCATTAAACCTATCACACTCCCCCCCAGAAAAGATTAAGAGCTGCTACTGCCAATTTTGTAGTGAAGACACAGAGACTGGTTGTTTTACGAGTGAAATCAAATCAGAATAAATACAAATGAAATGCAGAATGAATTCATTATGAAATGCAGAATGATTGCAAATGAAATAAAGAATTAAAAGAAATGAAATGTAGAAGAAATGTAAATAAAAACAATGAATGCAAATGAAATAGTGAAGAAATCTAGATGAATGCATAATGAATGCAAATGAAATATAGCAGAAATGTAGATGAATACATAATGAATGCAAATGAAATATAGCAGAAATGTAGATGAATGCATAATGAATGCAAATGAAATATAGCAGAAATGTAGATGAATGCATAATGAATGCAAATGAAATAGTGAAGAAATCTAGATGAATGCATAATGAATGCAAATGAAATACAGCAGAAATGTAGATGAATGCAAATGAAATAATGAAGAAATGTAGATGAATGCATAATGAATGCAAATGAAATATAGCAGAAATGTAGATGAATACATAATGAATGCAAATGAAATATAGCAGAAATGTAGATGAATACATAATGAATGCAAATGAAATATAGCAGAAATGTAGATGAATACATAATGAATGCAAATGAAATATAGCAGAAATGTAGATGAATACATAATGAATGCAAATGAAATATAGCAGAAATGTAGATGAATGCATAATGAATGCAAATGAAATATAGCAGAAATGTAGATGAATGCATAATGAATGCAAATGAAATATAGCAGAAATGTAGATGAATGCATAATGAATGCAAATGAAATATAGGAGAAATGTAGATGAATGCATAATGAATGCAAATGAAATATAGCAGAAATGTAGATGAATGCATAATGAATGCAAATGAAATATAGCAGAAATGTAGATGAATGCATAATGAATGCAAAAGAAATATAGCAGAAATCTAGATGAATGCATAATGCATGCAAATGAAATATAGCAGAAATGTAGATGAATGCATAATGAATGCAAATGAAATATAGCAGAAATCTAGATGAATGCATAATGCATGCAAATGAAATATAGCAGAAATGTAGATGAATGCATAATGAATGCAAATGAAATATAGCAGAAATCTAGATGAATGCATAATGAATGCAAATGAAATATAGCAGAAATCTAGATGAATGCATAATGAATGCAAATGAAATAGTGAAGAAATCTAGATGAATGCATAATGAATGCAAATGAAATACAGCAGAAATGTAGATGAATGCATAATGAATGCAAATGAAATATAGCAGAAATGTAGATGAATACATAATGAATGCAAATGAAATATAGCAGAAATGTAGATGAATGCATAATGAATGCAAATGAAATATAGCAGAAATGTAGATGAATGCATAATGAATGCAAATGAAATATAGCAGAAATCTAGATGAATGCATAATGCATGCAAATGAAATATACGAGAAATGTAGATGAATGCATAATGAATGCAAATGAAATATAGGAGAAATGTAGATGAATGCATAATGAATGCAAATGAAATATAGCAGAAATGTAGATGAATGCATAATGAATGCAAATGAAATATAGCAGAAATGTAGATGAATGCATAATGAATGCAAATGAAATATAGCAGAAATGTAGATGAATACATAATGAATGCAAATGAAATATAGCAGAAATGTAGATGAATACATAATGAATGCAAATGAAATATAGCAGAAATGTAGATGAATACATAATGAATGCAAATGAAATAGTGAAGAAAACTAGATGAATGCAAATGAAATAATGAAGAAATCTAGATGAATACATAATGAATGCAAATGAAATATAGCAGAAATGTAGATGAATGCACAATGCATGCAAATGAAATAGTGAAGAAATCTAGATGAATGCTTAATGAATGCAAATGAAATAATGAGTGATTGCAAATGAAATACAGAAGGAACAAAAATGAAATACACAAATACAGAACAAATGCAGATGAATGAATATGCAAACGAAATACAGAAAGAACATAAATAAAATACACAAATACAGAACAAATGCAGATGATTGAAAATGCAAATGAAATACACAAATACAGAACGAATGCAGATGGAATGAAATGTAGAATGATCAAAAGTGAAATGATGAATGCAATATAAAGGAAATGGAGAATGCAGATGCAGATTGCAGAAGAATGAAATCAAACAAAAACAACAAAAGCAAATATATTTTATGCTTTTACATTTATTTAAAGATTAATTGCCTGTATTTCAGACTCACCAAATATTTAGTTGGAAACCCTTTTCCATGATAATCCAGTATCAGATTCTTTACAGTGACAAAACTTCTTGTCAGAATTTGAAAGTCATGAAATATTTCCTATTATCACCACTTATGCAATTTGTTTGTTTATTTTTTTGATTAGGAGTTTTAACATAGCTTTAAAAAAGTTTCAGTCATATCGCTATAATGTCTGCAATGAGGCAGTCTCTAGGAATGTCTAGCACTGGGGCATCATGCCACAAACATGAAGCATGATGTCCCACCCAGTCACATTATCCTGACACCAGGCCGACCAGCCATAATAAACCTCTTAATAATGAATGCCATTTGAGGCAGTGTTTAATACCATTTTTGTAAGTCTTCGGTATGCTTTGGTCGGGGCTTGAACCAACAACCTCCCGTATCCACAGCGGACGCTCTAACCACTAGGCCACTGGAGCGGTTTCCACTTTTGCAATAACATAATCATCGGTAGTTTTATCTGCATAAGTGTTTTTTGAAGAAAATGAAATAATAACATTGCTGATAAATATTCTACAACTTTATTGCATCATTTATTGTAGTTGTGTTTATATTTTTATCAAAAATGTATTGCATTGTATCTTGAGTATTATTATTTTGTTACTTTAATTTAGGATTCTTTTAGCAAGACAAGTTACAAACAGCAATAGTTCTTCCAATTTATAACTATTGAAATGAGAACTCTAGGCCATTGAAAACGGAAAGAAATAAAAGAAAACAATAAATTGAAGTCATAAAGCAAAATTTAGTTTTTTTCTAAACTGTAAATAAAAATATAAGATAATAACAAAAACAAAAATTTTAACTGACTGCACATGAAATTCAGAATCAATATGAAGTGCAAGGGAAAAATATGGACTTGGTAAAATTACTTATTTAAGGGTGAGTATATCATGGATACAGTTTACTTTCAATCCACCAATTAAGCTGACATGTCATATTAACAGCAAGATAAATTATGTGTTTGAAGTCACACTCAGTTGATGCATTACTAGTTTGAGCCAAGACTTCTGCTGTGGGTCTATAGAACGGATTCCAGTATTTTCTTAATTACTGAGTTCAGGGTAATAACTTTGAAACGCCTAATATTGGCCTGGTTCTTCATCATTTTCAGAACAGGCGTAAGAGTTCTTGTTTGTGGCATGCATTATATATTTTGCATTAAAGGATGTTATTCAGAAGCCTTTGAAGGTATTTGTATAAGTTGCCTACCTGGTTTAAGATTCTCTGTTGTCAAACAGATGTGTACCCCAGCTGTGTTGTCAAATTTGGCATTAGTTTTGTTTGGAGCTTTCCCAGCCCGAACTGGAACATGATAAGTGACACGGTGGGTTAGTGGAATCTTTGAGAATTACTTAATTGTCAAAAACTGGCTTTGGTTATGAAATTATCATTGCAACCTGGTCACAATATTGCAAAGAATTTTCATCTCAATTGATATTGAATTACTTAACCCATCATACATCCGAATACTATGTTTAGAGTGAATTTGAGTGTGATTAGAGTAAAATTGTGTTACCTCATGCTTCAAATCTTTCAAGCAGCATCTTTATCTTTCTAGTATATCGTCAGTAAATGTGACCAGTAGTTTGTTATCCAAGCGGAGAGGGCCCCGAGTGGCCGAGTGGTCTAAAGCGCTGTTCGTTACGGATCACTGCCATCTCACCTCTGCGTTGGTTCGAGTATAAGATTCGGCTAATGTAGTTATGTGAGAAAGCTTGTCAGTAGCTTCTCGTGGGTCGGTGGTTCTTTCCGGGGGTTTTCCCGGGTTCTTCCTCCACCAATAATACTGGCCACCATGTATAGCCTATATTGTGCTGAAAAATGGCGTTAAACCATAAGAAAACAAAACAAACAAATCCAAGCGGAGCATCTTTGTGTTTACCAGGACCTCTTCCTATTGATTAAATTATAAATAATAATAATAATAATAAGGAGGAGGACTTAATATAGCGCCTAATCTTTAAAAGCTCTAAGCACTTTACAACATCAGATTATATATGACTACAGAAAAACAAAGAACAAACACCATGAAATTGGAAAACATAACAAATGCTATAAATATTTAAGGTACGAAACATTATTAGGTCTTTAAGTTTCTTCTTGCAGTTGAAAAATGTACGTTTTAAGAACACTCTTGAAAGGGATCACTGTGTCTTTGAGTCTAATTTATTTCAATGGGCAATTCATTCCACCACACTGGGCTCCTGGTATGCAAAAGAACGTTGTCCAAATGACCATATGACTTCGTTTTCATAGTGGGAACAATGAGTATATGATTGTCTGAAGATGAGCGTAAGTATCTTTCTGGTGTGTAAACATGGGTGAGGTCGGATATGTATGTTGGACTGGAGTCCGTCACTGAAACGTAGCACAGAAAACAAATTTTGTGCTTGATTCTGGATCGAATGGATAGCCAGTGTAGGGAACAGAGCAGTGTGGAGGTGTGCTCTGACTGTGGTTAGAGTTTGGGACGATCCTAGGCTCGAGCTCGAGGCTCGATAATTTTGGAGCATTTTCGGGGGCTCGAAGCTTGAGCTTACGCCTAGAAAAGTTCTCCGCTTTTTGATATTATTGGACCGGATAAACTCGTGCGATAATTAATTGACTGTGGGAATTCATCATATTCATCACTACTCAAGCTCGAAAAATCGAAAAAATTATCTAGCTCGAGCTCGCATGAGCTTCAAATCCCCGAGCTTTCCTATACTCTAACTGTGATACTATAAAGATGATCCGAGCAACTGTGTTTTGAAGTTTCTGGAGTTGATATTGTGACAAATGAGACAGAATTGAGTTGCAATAATCCAGTCCTGAAAATACTAATGGAAACACGAGTGTTTTTGGTGGCATCAACTGAAAGATATTTGCGAATGGAGCTGATAAATAGTTAATAACTTAAAATGGCTGCTTCCATTCATACATTGATATCTTGCCTTCCATGTACGAAAGTTACACTTGATGATTTGGTCCAAGACACTTAGTTCTTGGACTCGACTCTGCATTTTTCAGATTCTCCTCATTTTTGGCATGCATGTTTTGATTATTTTCAGGAAAGTGTGATGTTGCATGGAATAGCATCAATGCATAACGTCTCACTGAACATTGAAGATATATCATTTCAGGGTTGGAATGAAATCATAGATGTTATCTCATTTTGCACCAATTAGCTCTATAGATTGACTACTTGATATCCTTGCTTTAATCAAGATCCTTGTAAACAATAGTTACTTAATATTCAACTAAAAGGAAAATATAAATTAATATAGTTTATATTTGCTGTTTAACATATTTATATTTTGTTATAGTGTTGATATTTATTTTGCAGGTTATTTAGCCTTGCTCATGTACCAAACTCGTGTTCCCAAAGTCTACCCTTAAAATTGTATGGTCTTAAACTAAGTAACAGAAAAAAGGGAGAAGCAACATGTATTGTAAAATTCAACAAATAATTTATTTCTCAGCAATAAAAAGTGACATGTTTGTCACAAATGTACAGTATTGTAAATGAAATCATAAATAATCATAACAATTATATCATAAATGCAAATGTTGGAGTTTCCTATATAATTCCAATAGTGTTCTAAATAAATTATAATATTGAATGTGTTGATGTGCCTGAAGTCTCAAATATTCTCATGTGACATGGAATGGGGCACTATGAATGTATCACAATGATATAATCCAATATTACCTTGACTGAATTCACTTAAGTTAAAAAAAAATGATTTAGTCCAAGAAATATTAATGAATAATTTAAAAAAAGCATCCCTAATTAAAAACAGAACACAACAATAAGACTAATTATATTTAAGATGTTAAGGCAGAAATGAGCTACTTTTAAAGTTTAAAAAAAAGATTGAAAATAAAATGCTAAGATATAATATAGATAGAATAATAATCAGGATGTAGGTCAGTCTGCTCTCAAAAGCATTGCTTGTTGTCACAAGTTTAGAAATTTGCAAACAAAAAATTAATATTCTCCATTCAGACAGCAGCAAGCATGTTTTCCTCCATTAATAAAGATCTGAATTTAGAATTAAAGAAATTTAAGCTTTGCATGTTGTTTGCAACAAAAATGTCAACAGTCCAGTACTCTATTAACTTGATTTTGAACAAATTTCAGCATCAGATGAAGAATATGTGGGCACACACATTGAGAGGATACACCAGTCCAAAGATGGTCAACCAGCCAAAAACAAAGAAAAAATCCCCAAATTGTGAAATCACGCAAGGAGGAGGAGTCACGTGATCATTTATATCACGTACACCTAACATGTCCCTGACGAGAACAAATAATGTCTACTTTAAGAATAAAAAAGTTTTGTTTTTTACTAGTCTCATCTTGACCTTGAAAACCACTAGTCATTTTAAAATTAAAATAAAACTTGTTCACGTGGTGGCCACTAACCTTGAATAAAGGTCAAGATCTAAGTCAACATTACTTGTTTACCAAAGAATAATTCAGGCCAACAAATTTTCTGAAAAACATCATCTCTAGTGAATAGAGTTACATTATAATAGCATGTAATGAAGAATAAAAGAATTTAAAACTGACAAGCATCATTAAATTAAAACACACACACACACACACACACACACACACACACACACACATATATATATATATATATATATATATATATATATATATATATATATATATATATATATATATATATATATATAATTGGATATACGTAACACTTAGTATCTACCTTCCTACTCATCAAGATATTTACCAACTTTCATCTATGTTATCTCTATAGATCTACCTATTACCAGACTCATTTGATTATGAATGTCTCATATGTATTAATATAAACTAACATCGTGCATGTCTAGAGTATTATAAGGTCGATGCCTATCAATGTCTTCTTCAATTGGAGATGTTATTAAGTGTATTCTTTTATCTTGATATTATAGGCAAAAGCATTTTAAACCCAAGAAATGGATTTAGTGAGTCATCAATTATCAACTGCCTGTCATCTCTTGAGTTGTCTTTTCTTTAACTGAATGGTTTTTTTTCTTGACCTTGCATACATTAAATATATATGATCAATGACTAATAATTCATTTCACTAATTTATTCTATATGGCACATCACAAACTTTAGACAAAGACAGCAAACTATGTATACACACCTCCACCAAATAATACCGTTGGATATGGCATGCATTCCTATTGGGTTATCTAGCATCACAGAAAAGATACATGTTCCTGCTACATAACTTGCTCCAATATGTCCTATTCATTTAAAATGATAGAACTCACGAAGCTCGCAAAGATCAATTTTAACACACCTGCTACACATTAACCGTTGTGTGGTCATTTGCTATAACTCTACAATAACAGCTGCGTTTTCTCCTTTGCGCACAACTCTATATACGATTCAGAATCTGAGTAATTTCATGCATTTACCTGTCAAGCATTTACCTGTCAAGCATTTTTACCTGTCAAGCATTTTTACTTGCTATATTCCTCCAAAAAGATAGATATTAAACGAACGAGTATAAATAGTAGTTAATTTTCAAGATATAATTGGGTTAAAGATAAAGATGATGTATGAATGACATTTTTGGAAAATACATATATAATTCGAGCGTGCGATTTTGGATACCGCAACCTAGTATACGTTTGTATTTCTCATTTGAATATGCCAACCCAATTTTCATAAGTGTCGGTGACATAGGGTCCACGAGAAGGTGCGTAAAGCAAACACCAAAATGAATGTATACGACTCATCCATAACGCACTTGTCTTAGTTTAGATGAAATAGGCTCAAATAGCTTGAGGTTGTAAGGAGGAAACAAATACTTGAACGTACGAAGATAGCGCTATGTTCCCTAAAGCAATCCTAAATAAGTGGATGATAAATCTATACAAATTTCTTAATAAATTCATATTAGACTAATGTGATGATTTTGTAGACCAAACCATCATCATCGTTGTATTGGGGAATAATCTATCATTATTCTTTTGCACAAATCTAGGATATATATATATATATATATATATATATATATATATATATATATATATATATATATATATATATATATATATATATATATATAGAGAGAGAGAGAGAGAGAGAGAGAGAGAGAGAGAGAGAGAGAGTGTGTTTAATATTAATTTAAAGTTAAATCGAAATATATCATTTGTTATCACTTCTCAAATCTTGTAATACCGTTTAGGTAGAATGAAACAAATATTGTGATATCTCATGTAAATTATAGGGTTATATGAACTGGATTCGGGCAATACAGCTATCTGTAAGCGTAGATTAAAATAATTTTGGAAACGGCGAGCCTATATGATCAAGGATATCCTTGTCTATAGCCTGATGCCCCAGCCATACCCCTACTCTCGTCGTTCCGAACATAGTAAATCGTGGGAGTTCGGTCCGCAACTGACATATGATAATAAATACTCCTTTCTTTATCTTGCGTTACCTATTGGTGTTTCATGCCACGTTAATAGCTTGCATGTCTAAACGCATTTATTAACGTGGAGAGTTGCATTTTTTGAGTCCTGGTTACGATGTTTTCTGTACGTACTTGCTGAATCATTTCCAATACTTTACTGGATATCGATTTTTATATAACGCAATAACAATCCTAAAGTTGAATTGGGTCCTTTTTCTGCTTTAGAACGTGAGTAATCATGCCAGTTTTTTCATGCCGGTTTTTTGTTTGCATTGTAAAACACTATTCAAGAGCATGTGTGGAGATTTTGTCTTTGTTTTTTTACATGTTTCAAGATGTTATGCACTCATACACCAGCATTCAGCGACCTGTTGTTGGCCAGTTTGGCAGTATTTTCATCTAATTATGATCCAGTCAACGCTGGAAGAGGTTCAATATATTTTTGAGCCACATTTTTTAGGCTTCAGTAAATTAATCAAAATTATTAGAGCGTGATAATTTGTTTTAATATTGATACCTGGTGTTCCTGTTCCTGCTATTGTCTGTATCTTTGCGTATAAACAATATTATAGAACGGCTTGACAGCCTTTATGGCTGTATGCTATTTGTACTGTTTTTCAGTCAGGCGTATCGAGCAAGCCATGTTCCCATCACATGGCATACGGGACGGTGTATGACAAGGTCTTTTTTTAGCGAGTTTTATCGAAGAAGTTTTTCGTTAAACTTCCATTTCTCGTAAGCTTCTCACTGCACGAATAAGTTTTTCATGTATGATATTTTGGTGTGAATCTCTGGAGGGCGGGGACTGTCATGATGACCCGTTTCAAGCAAGTATTTTATCTTAGAACCATAATAAGATGGAATAGGCTACCAAGAGAGGAAACTATTATAATTATTATCTGTCCTTTCTTTTTAGCTTTACACGGGAGTTAAATGGGCATACTTACATTTTAATTGTACAGTTTAGTACCTTATAATCCAGCTATATATATATATATATATATATATATATATATATATATATATATATATATACATAAACTGTGATATTTTTCAGGATCAATATATTATTGTCGCACTGTACTTGCTGTTCTGTTCCAATGTGCCCTTTCCATTGTGTACATGTTTGTATGTTAAATTGAAGGTTTAATGTTGAGCGCAATTCGTGGCAAAGAAAAGTGTTCTAATAAATTTGTAAGTTATGGAGTTAAAACCTGATACAGCCGAATAGTAGAAACAGTTTGAATTTGTATCTCCTTACAACTGTTCTGGATGAAATGCTAATGCAGCCATTCTCCTACGTCTGATGTCCTATTTGATTTTGATCTTATATCATTGGCATATTTCAGGACTTTTTAACCGTGTTCTATTCCATAACAAATTGGCCTAATAATAATAATAATAATAATAATAATAATAATAATAATAATAATAATGACTTTGTATAACGCCTAATCTTTAGAAGTTCTAAGTGCTTTACAACATATATAATGATATGACTATAACAAAACCCAAAACCCCATATGAAATTTGGAAACAAAAGAAATGCTGAACATATTTAAGGCATTGTGCAGTCACTATGGTGTGTTTTAAGAGCAATCATGAAAGGGATCACTGTCTATGTGTTTAGTTTCAGAGGGCAATTCGTTCCACATTGCTGGGACCTCGCATGCAAACGAACGTTGTCCATATGACTTTGTTTTCATGGTTGTTTCAAATATGGACGCGGCGGATTGTGGAAACACTCAATATAATAATAAAGAGGATATTTTAGTTTATATGGCAGCCTGTTATCCAGAAGGTTTCCTGGATTGGGAAAATGGCATTGAATTTTAAAAGATTTGGACATCCAACACATGAGATGACGAGAATAGCGATAAACGGACATTCGAGTTTGCTAAATATCTTCATCCGATTTATTATGTCTGGTTTGGTAGACACTTTTCTGAAGAAATGTGTACCGATTATATTGTTACGATATATGATCGACGCAAAAATACTAATATTTCACATGATAAGTGAAGCAATTATATCTTATAGTCCACAGAAAGAAGTTTGGTTACCACAGCAAAAGAAATATTTAGATGATAAAAATCCTGATATAACCGATTTTGAAAATGAAACCGCTAAAGATCTTGACAGAAGAATATTTGGTAACTTTACGCAAGGAAGGATGATTTGGTCATAAAACGACATTATACGAGATTAGTTATGGACGATTCTGAACTTGCTTTTATAATAGCCGATGAAACGAAGAGAAATGTGTTTGTAACTCGGGAAAACGCTTACGGGTATATAGGAACTAAATTAGGTACAATTGTTAGTGATGGCGATTCACCGAAGTTCCTGATTTAAAATTTTCAATATTCGCGTATGTTTCGCTAAATGTATTATCGATGATAAACAGTTTCCTAAAACCGCGATTAGAGTCTCTACAGATTCATTCTATATCGAAATAAAATATTCAGAATTACTGACTCAGTTGTAGACTATTACTGCTTATATTATGAGACGAATGGGGAATCAAGCATGAAACGTTACATAATTATTCTGAGTCTGCATATGTTGATCTCAAGGATATTTGTTTAAAAAAAATACTTAAGCATCAAAATTGTCATCTGTTCTGTCAGTGTATGATTATGTGACTAGATATAAACCATTTATCTTAATGGACCTGGGCGTTCTGGTAAAGCAACTCGTGCGATTGAATTATTTCGACATTTTGATATGTAGTTGTAACATCTACTTGCCGGAAAGATAAAGGAAAGAAATTTTAAATCTTGCACTTATCATAAATTTTTTCGATGGAAAGAAAATAAATGGACTTCTGCACGAATGGGTGAAAAATATGTTCGAAGAATTGTTGTTTGGGATGAAATATCATCAGTATCTAAAGATATATTAAAATAATTCATGATTGGTTATTGACAGAAAATACTACTATGATAATGTGTGTTGACCATGGTCAACCACCACGTTTTGTTGGATTGTCTCCACACTAATGGATGAAAATGTTTGTAAGTTATTATGAAGAAATATTGATGATCATAGAGTGCTTGACCAGAATTAAATGAGTTTAAGAAATTAATCAGACTACAACCGAATAATGTGCAGTATGAAATAATGCGTGATGTAATTTCAAAAACTCGACATGAGAATTTCATTAAATCATGGCGACCAAATGATTTAATAGTTGCAAGTAGAAATATTGTTTGTGATTCACTTCAACAACAGCTATTTTTGTTACATAAAGAAATAATTCCAAATCTACACGCATCGTTATGTTATCGCACAGCAGATACCCGACGGCAAAATATATATATATATAAGTTAATACACTAGAACCCTTGACAGAGTCAAGAAGGAAACAAAATTTCATGTTAAATGATTTTGGTTTAGTTTATGTCAGTGTTGCTGAGAGATTGATTGATTGATTGATTGATTGATATTTAACGGCGCACCAGCACTTTTAGGCTATTTAGCGCCATACAACAGGTTGTATTTAAACATGGTTAAAAATACTAAAGTTTTAATATCGACCAGCGATATAAAAAAAACCAAATAGTTCAATATAAAATGATAAGTTGTTGGTAACAGTAAAATATGAAGCTTCCCAATCAACGGGAGATGTAAATGGCGTATGTTGATGAAAAGATGTTGCAAATAATGGGCGGTATTTGCATTAAATTAAAATGCACTAGGTGATGGTATACAAGTTATAGTTTAATATAAAGATTTACTTCCTTCAGGAAATCTAAAATACAAGTGATAGATACAGTATCAAACAGTTCCTTCATGTCATGTACATTATAGTATTATCACGTGTAGGTTGCAGGTCGGAACACTCGGTCATAAAGTGTTTAACAGTGAATGGTTCATAGCAAGAGACGCACTCTGGTGGATCTTCACCTTTTAGTATGTGGGAGTGTGTTATGTATGAATGACCGATTCTGATTCTTGCAATTTGATAGTCTCCTTCCTACGGATAGTTCTGTAGGAAGGAGTCCATTCCCCCAGGGTTGGTTTAATGGCATGAAGTTTGTTGTTGACTGCATGATCCCATGACGTCTGCCACTTCTGACGCAGGTACCTTTTGATACAAGGTTTAAAATCAGTAAACGGTAATTTAAAATCCGATGGTTCTTGGGATAGAGCCATCTTATCAGCACGGTCTGCTTCTTCGTTACCTCTAATACCAATATGGCTAGGTAACCAACAGTATACTATATTGTTGGAGGTACTAAGCGCTGTATTTTTGACGAGGAGATAGACTAATAATGGATTATCCAGTTTTCTATTGTGTAGCGACTGAAGCACTGATAAAGAGTCACAGAAGATAATGCTATTTAAGACGTGTTTCTCTTCGATAAATTTGAGAGCAAGGTATATTGCTCTGATTTCCGCTGAAAATATCGACGCATCGTTTGGCAAGAGCACTTTGGTTATGTGATTGCCACTAACGAAGGCTGCAGCAGCCTTTTCATCAACCTTTGATACATCAGTATAAAATTTAGTGTAATTTGTAAAATCGTTGAGAAGTTCATGATAAGAGTTCAGGAATATGACAGGGTTGGTCTCAGATCTATTCCCATCGTGTAACGTAAAAATCACTTTGGGTTGCTTAAGGAGCCAAGGTGGTGTTTTCGAGACAAACTTTTTCTGAACTGTGGAGACATTAATTTTGATATTGTCAAGGCTGGATGATATTCTGATGCCAAATGAAGGTATGGCATTTGGTTTATTACCATATAAAGTTTTGTATTTTGGTTGAAAAACAGCCGAAATAGCAGGGTTCCGAGGGTTTGATCTTAACCTAAGAGCGTATTGTGCAGAAAGCATTTCTCTGGGGTGCGATAAAGGTGGTTCATTCGCTTCCCCGAGAAGGCTTTCACATGGAGATGTCTTAAATGCTCTTAGAGCGAGTCTTATTCCTTGATGATGAATTGGATCGATCATTTTCAAATAGGACTTCCTAGCTGAACCATAAACAATGCATCCATAGTCTAGTATGGAGCGGATAAATGTTCTATACAAATTAAGGAGTACTTTTTATCAGCACCCCAGTCAGTGTGCGCAATTACTTTAAGTAAATGTAAGGCTTTTAAGCATTTAGCTTTTAAATTCTTTATGTGTGATATAAAAGTCAGTTTTCTGTCGAAGATAATACCCAAAAACTTTGTTTCCTCAATAACTGGAATAAGTGTTCCATCCAGCCTGAGTTTAGGGTCATCATGATGTCTTCGCAATTGACAGAAATGCATGCATACTGTTTTCGATTTAGAGAATTTAAAACCGTTATTACTGGCCCAACATTGGATCTTATTGATATTTTGCTGGAGTTGCCTTTCAATTGTATGCATGTGCTTTGATCGATAACAAATTAAAAAATCATCTACATATAAAGAGCAATCCACACCGGGAGCTAAGCACTTGGTGATGCTATTGATTTAATATTAAATAGCGTCACAGATAAAATACTGCCCTGGGGCACACCCATCTCTTGCTGGTGCATATCGGAGAGGGTAGAGCCCACTCGTACTTTGAATTCTCTGTCGGAGAGAAAATTGGAGATGATAGCGGGCAGACGGCCTTTTAGACCTAGATCGTGCAGGTCATTTAGTATCCCGTACTTCCATGTTGTGTCATAGGCCTTTTCTAAATCAAAGAAGACTGCTACTAAATGTTCCTTCTTGATAAATGCATCGCGAATAAATGTTTCCAGTCTAACCAGATGATCGTTTGTACTACGACCAGAACGGAAGCCGCTTTGGAAAGGAGATATTAAATTGTTACTTTCGAAGTACCATACAAGCCGAGAATTAATCATTCGTTCCATTATTTTGCACACGCAGCTTGTCAGTGCAATGGGCCGATAGTTGTTAGGATCTTCGATGTCTTTGCCTGGTCTGGGAATCGGTATTACTATTGCTTCTTTCCAGCTCTTAGGTACATTGCCATCAATCCATAAATCATTGAAGATTTTCAAAAGTAATGTCAGAGAAGATTCTGGCAGGTGTTTCAAAAACTGGAAATGGACTTCGTCAGGCCCAGCGGATGTATCATGGGCCTTGTCTAAAGCCTCCCTGAACTCCATTAAAGAAAACAGCTGGTTATAGTTTTCAGAGTTGTTAAATGTGAACTTTAAACTTGACTTTTCTTTTTGAGATTTTAATCTTCGAAAGGTTTCTGAATAATTAGATGATGATGAGTTTTTTGAGAAACTATTGGCAAGAATATTTGCTATGTCACGTTTCGAACTAAAATTGTTATTGTTTGTTTTTAGTTGTCGAATAGAATTGTGTTTCCTTTTTCCATTTATTTTGCGAATAGTATCCCAAACTTGTTTCATTGAGGAACGAGAGTTTATAGAAGAAACATATTTCTTCCAGGATGTACGTTTACATTCTTTGATTGTGCGTCCTGTTTTATCCCGCGCAATACGATATTTGTTTAAATTTTCGGGCGTAGGACGAGTGTTGAATTGTTTTAATGCTTCACGGCGTTGTCTAATGGCTTCTTTGCATTCCTTGGTTACCCAAGGTTTTTGCGGTTTTTTACTGCTCGGTGAGGACTTATGAATAGATTCATCTGCAATTGAAATTAGAATTGAAGTAAAATGCTGTATAGGATTAACAGCGTTGAATATTGTATCATTATTTAGTCTGGTTTGACATAGTGTTTCAAAGGAAGCCCAGTCGGCTTTCTTTATATTACATTGTGGAATTGCGTCATCAATTTTAGAGTTATTTTCAAGAGTGATTGGAAAATGATCACTGCTTTGAAGGTCATCAGCGACCTTCTATTCATAGTCCAAAAGCAATGAAGGAGAGCAAATTGTTAAATCAATGGACGTGTACGTACCCGTTCCTGGATGTAAATATGTCGGTGAGTTAGTATTATATAGACACAGATGGTGTCGAGAAAGGAAATCTACTTTATGGCCTCTGTCGTTTATGTGATTCGATCCCCATAGAATGTTATGGGCATTAAAATCCCCGAGTAAAACGAAGGGCGTGGGAAGTTGTTGAACATTATTGTCTAATTCATTTGGTACTGGTTTGGTGTTTGGTGGTTAGTAAATAGAGCAAAATGTAGTCACTCGATGTAAAGTGACGCTTACAGAAATAGCTTGTAAATTTCTATTTAAAGGAATGACTCTGTGACGGGCTCTATTGTTCACAACATCAGAGACTCCTCCTGAGGCCCTGTCAGCGTTTTGTAAGTACGTGTTAAATAGGGAAAAGTTTTTAAATGTAATTTTATCTGTGTCTTTCAGGAATATTTCCTGTAAACATAGTACAGCAGGATCATGTTCATTTAAAAGCAGAAGAATATCATTGTAGTTTGCTTTAAGTCCTCGACAATTCCATTGTATGATGGTGTTCTTCATTATAAAATTATGCTGGAGATTCTGGATCTAGGTAAGACTATTCGCGGAGAAAATGTGTTGTTATTTGTCTGGAGGAAGTACGGGAGTATATTTGGTTTTGCTAGGTTTGGAGGAACCTTGAGTACATGGAGCAGTTTCTTCTGCATCCATACTCTCAAGTTCTCCAAACATATTGTAAAGTTTAATGGGGTCATCTGACCCCTTTTGCTGCTTATTTGTTTGTGGTTTTTGTTTATTTCTTGGAGCTTTTGGTGGTGGGTTGTTATTAAATGTTGTCTGAGTTGATGCTGTGCTTTTCTGTGGTTGGTAATTAGGGATGTTGGCACTTGTTGTTGAATCGGGCTGATCTGTCTGTGTTTGTGCGTCCTTCGTGATTATGGGGTTGTGTTTCATAACTGTGGAGAAGGATGGGCCAGGAAGGGCTAATTTTGCCTGGAGAACTTTGCTGGCCTCTGGGTAGGGTATGTTGGAGGTAAATGTTACCCTCTGAATTTCCTTCTCCTGTTTCCAAGTATCATAATCCTTAGAATTGGCGTGATGCTCTTTGCCACAGTTGACACAATGCGGAGTTGCTCTACAATCAGATTCCTGATGAGAGTGGTCTCCGCATTGGCCACAGACCTTGACTCTGGAACATCGGTCCTCGTGATGGCCGTATTTCTGACACTTATAGCATCGAGGGGGGTTTGGTATGTAGATCTCAACCTTTACTTGCAAAAATCCAATCTTGACCACTTTGGGCACAATTGGTTTATTAAAGGTACGTACAAATGTGTTGGTGTCATGCAGGGTGTTATTACGTTTAATACGTATTCTACGCACTGCAGTGACACCTTCATGTTTCATCCCTTCGATGATATCTGCGTTGTTGACTCCAGCCAAGTCACGACACCGCATCACGCCTTTGGACGTATTCAAGGAAGTGTGAGCGAATGAGGTCATTGGAATGTCGAAGAATGTTTTCATCTTTTTGAGATTTTCAGTTTGACCTCTTCGCTCACATTCAACGAGAAGACAGCCCGATTTTAATTTTTTTTACACCTTTTGGTGTGCCGATCAAACCCATTAAAGTTTTTTCAATAACAAAAGGAGATAGTGCAGCAATTTGTTTTTCAGCATCTGTTGACTGTTTGACCATGAAGCGTGGGAATGACTCCACACCACATGGTTCTTCAACTGAGTCGAATAGTGGTTTCGTTCGTTTGTTTTGATTTTTGTTTTTGAATTTTCCATGATTTTGTTTTTAAAGTTTCATCACCCATGGTCCCCACCGGCAAGGAGCCCAACTAGGGGACACTTTTCAAGTGCTAGGGATACACAGATGCCATACTCGTTAGATAAAATTACCTAGGATCGGCAAAATTACCTCCCGATTGACCCGTTAAGCCACCGCTATCTAGGAGGTCCTCTAGTACTTGGGAAAATGAAAGCTAGAATGATAGATTGAAGGAGCAACGGTGGTATCAAGAGAGATACAAGAAAGATATAGAACGTGAGCTAGTAAATAAAGACCTCCTTGGGCTCGGCGTGACCAGCCGATTTGTCGTGACCGGGCCCATCTCGACCACCCGTCTAAGAGAAGTAGAGGCCAAAGTAGTATATTACATCGGAATAGCCTCCGCTCAACTACCAGGATCCTTTCCTCCTCCGACACGGGTCGCAATCCACGGCAAACAGGTTGCCTCTACTTAGTCGCCTTTTACGACACATGACGAGGCACGTCGGGCCAATTCTACAACCCCGAACCCGCAGGGGGACGTCCGCCAATTGTAATAGTATTTTGAGATAAAAACACAATATCCGCCTGATGAACTTCATTAGGATCGCTGACATCAAAATGTGCGTACTGAATTTATTTAAGTGATTGGTAGATACATTTGCATTATTGCTCGTCGTGCTAGCCAGTTTGCAACAACAGAACGGCGAATTTACTAATGGCCGCTCTAACTCTCCAATATCCTTTTGGGTTATAATAAACCGATTACATTATATTACAAATCGGTTGATTGATAACCAGCCCCTACCACGAGTTTACTTTTCATTGCAGATCTTGTGAACCAATTAGCTAAAGATTCTTGAAAGCTTTTTTCATGGAATTTTACTAATTAATCAACTTTACATCTGAAATTTGTCGTCGTTGCAAATCTTTTGCTAATATGCTACATCATGAACGTGACATGCTCGATCAATAGCATTTATTGAATATTCTACACGTCTTGGCAGATCTTTCGCTTCATCTATACGTTATGGGGCTTCGAGTGGTCGAGTGGTCTAAATCGATGTCCGATACTAATCACTGCCATCTCACCTCTGTATACGTGGGTTCAAGTCTCCGATTCGGCCAATGTGGTTACGTGAGAAAGCTTGGCTAAAGCTTCTCGTGGGTCAGTGGTTTTATCCGGGGGTTATCCCGGGTTCTTCCTCCACCAATAATACTGGCCGCTATGTATAGCCTATCGTGTGCTGAAAATGGCGTTAAACCGTAAAACTATATATATATATATATATATATATATATATATATATATATATATATATATATATATATATATATACATTCTTTAAATTCATTTACTGATTCAATCTGAAGATTAGGAGACATTATAATAATTCTTAATTTCAATTATTTATCTAAACCCAAACCTTAAGAGCAGCAGATACTGCGCAAACTCAGCAAAGCGTCTATCAAGGGCAGTATAATGGCGAACTGTTTTGACGAGCTCAGGCTGAAGTTTTAAAATTGTTGTTTATTGTTTTTACCTTGAGATTAGCAAATGGACACCTATTGTCGAGGACCGTTCGCCCTTTCACCATTAGGTCAATATCATCAATTTCGATGAAGTTTTGTCAGAAGATGAACTTGATGGATTTATTAATCAACTAGTTGTCTACGATGATGAAATGCTGTACAAACAATCAAATCCAGCGCGGATATTTCTTGAGACAAACACAAAAATGCAGATGTTATTTATGTTATTCACCGATATACACAAATACATAAAGTATTCACTGATATACACAAATACATAAATTATTCACCGATATACACAAATACATAAAGTATTCACCGATATACACAAATACATAAAGTATTTACCGATATACACAAATACATATATTATTCACCGATATACACAAATACATAAAGTAATCAAAGATAACTCTACTATTTTAGCTGTCTTTAATAGAGTTGATACACATACTCTGCGAAATATTTATCAGATTTGGTGTTCAGGGATATGGATATAATATATTTAAAAAAACTTCTTTTGAGGTTCGCAAGCTACTCCACACGGATTTATAACAATACATTTACACGATCCTAGATCAAGATATCGTGTAGGTCTTGATATAATCTTTCGTTAATCATCCTTTATTTATGGCATCTTTATAAGTATGTATATAATCCGATTAGCTCTATCTGTGATTTATAATCATTTCTGACTCGTATTATCAGAATATCGCGTCTTCTTCCTGAGAGAAACAAGGCTAAAAACGTTAGGCCATGAGCCGAAGTGCTCGGATCTAACACCCACCGGTTACTCCAGCAAGTTGTTCCCCCGCCACTCTCGCGGAGGTGGAATGTCCGTCATCGAAAAGAATTCTATGATGAAATGTCAACACAATTTTCAATTTATGTCACACATTGTATTGAACTAGTCCAAATAACAGACAATTGATGAGACTAGAATTGATAACATATGTACCAGAAAAAACAACCACTTTTTAAATCCTTTCGGCACGTGCTTTCAAATAGCTATTGTAACCAGTAAATATAATATGAAAAGGCAGACTTATATCATACGTCACTGATACATATAACGTAAGAATTATTAGCTACCCTGTACCTTTTACCAACAAAAGTAATACGATGTCCACAGGAGTCGATGGCTCAGCTTTGCATTTTTAATATAGTTTGGTTTTATAAATTTAATAAGGTAATGATCTTTGAAGGTTTGGCTACGTTTTTCGGTGTCATGTTTGAATGGACAATTCTGCATTCTAAACGTTTTAATCCAGTCCTTTTGAGGACAATACAAATAACGCAGACTGAATATATAGATCTACTTCTTTCATGTCTAAGTAACCTCTGCTTTGAGACGTATCCCTGTTGATGTTAATTTAAACTCCACTTAGAAACCCGTCCCTTTTGATGTCTAGCTAACATTGACTTAGAAACCTATTCCTTTTGATGTCTAGGTTACATCCACGTAGAGACCTATCCCTGTTGATATTTAGGTAGCCTCCACTTAGAGACTTGTCCCAGCAGATATCTACGTAACCTCTACTTCGAGACATAACCTTGTTGATGTTTAGTTAAACTTATCTTAGAGACCTATCCCTGTTGACATCTAGGTAGCTGGCACTTTGAGACTTATTCCTGTTGATGTCTAGGTAACCTCTACTTCGAGACCAATCCCTGTTGATGTCTACGCAACCTCTACTTAGAGACATATCATTGTTGATGTTTAGTTAAACTCTACTTAGGGACATATCCCTGTTGATGCCTACGTAACCTATACATCGAGACCAATCCCTGTTGATGTCTAGGCAACCTCTACTCAGAGACCTATCCCTGTTGATGTTTACTTAACTTGCACTTAGAGACATATCCTTGTTGATATCTAGGTAGCTTCAACTCAGGGACATATCCCTGTTGATGTCTACGTAACCTCAATTCAGGGACATATCCTTGTTCAAGTCTAAATAACCTTCACTTAGAGGCCTATCCCTGTTGATGTCTAGGTAGTCTCCACTTGGAGACTTATCTCTGTTGATGTTTATGTAACCTCAACTTAGGGATGTATAACCATTTATCCAGTTTCGTTGTCGTGCAGTCTAAATCAGTATTTTGCAGACATTTCATATCTTCATGTTTTTTTTGATAGTCTGAATTTTAACGGCGCACCAGCACTTTTAGGCTATTTAGCGCTATACAATAGGTTAGATGTTTAAAAATAAGAAAGGTTTAACATCGACAAGCGATATAAAATACAATAATAGTTAAATATAAAATGTTAGGATATTGGTAACAAGAAAATATGAAGCTTCCCAATCAACGGGAGATGTAAATGGTGTATGTTGATGATAAGATGTTGTAAATAAGAGGCGGTATTTGCATTAGATAAAAATATTCTAGATGATGGCATACAAGTTATAGTTTAAAATAGAGATTTACTTCCTTTAGGAAATGTAAAATACAAGTGATTTGTATAGTATCAAAAAGTTCCTCCATGTCATGTACATTATAGTATTTATCACGCGTAGGTTGCAGGTCGGAACACTCGGTCATAAAGTGCTTAACAGTGAATGGTTCATTGCAAGAAACGCACTCTGGTGGATCTTCACCTTTTAGTATGTGGGAGTGGGTAATGTATGTATGACCGATTCTGATTCTTGCAATGACAACCTCCTCCCTACCGATAGTTCTGTAGGAAGGAGTCAATTCTCCCAGGGTTGGTTTGATGGCATGAAGTTTGTTATTGACTTCATCATCCCATGACGCCTGCCACTTCTGACGTAGGTACTTTTTGATACAAGGTTTAAAATCAGTAAAAGGTAATTTAAAATCCGATGGTTCTTGGGATAGAGCCATCTTAGCAGCCCGGCCTGCTTCTTCATTACCTCTAATACCAATATGGCTAGGTAGCCAACAGTATACTATATTGTTGGAGGTACTAAGCTCCGAGTTTTTGACGAGAATATCGACTAGTAATAGATTATCGTTTTCTATGGTGTAGCGACTGATGTACTGATAATAAGTCACAGAAAATAATGCTATTTAAAATGCGTTTTTGTTCAATAAATTTCAGAGCAAGGTCTATTGCTCTGATTTCCGCTGAAAATATCGACGCATCGTTTGGCAAGCGCACTTTGGTTATGTGATTGCCACTAACGAAGACTGCAGCAGCCTTTTCATCAACCCTTGATCCATCAGTATAAAATTTAGTGTAATTTGTAAAATCGTTGAGAAGTTCATGATAAGAGTTCAGGAATATGGAATGGTTTGTCTAAGATTTATTCCCACCGTGTAACGTAAAAATCACTTTGGGTTGCTTAAGTAGCCTAGGTGGTGTTTTCGAGACAAACTTTTTCTGAACTGTGGAGAGATTCATTTTGATATTGTCAAGGCTGGATGATGTTCTAATGCCAAATGAGGGTATGGCATTTGGGTTATTTCCATATAAAGTTCTGTATTTTGGTTGAAACACAGCCGAAAAAGCAGGGTTCAGAGCATTTGATCTTAACTTTAGAGCGTATTGTGCAGAAAGCATTTCTCTGCGATGCGATAAAGGTGGTTCATTCGCATCCCCGAGAAGGCTTTTGCAAGATGTTGAAATGCTCCTAGAGCGAGTCTTATCCACTGATGATGAATTGGGTCAAGCATTTTCAAATAAGACTTCCTAGCTGAACCATAAACAATGCATCCATAGTCTAGAATGGAGCGGATAAATGTTCTATACAAATTGAGGTGGACCTTTTTATCAGCACCCCAGTCAGTGTGCGCAATTACTTTAAGTAAATTTAATGTTTTTAAGCAATTAGCTTTTAAATTCTTGATGTGTGGAACAAACATCAGTTTTCTGTCAAAGATAATGCCCAAAAACTTTGTTTCGTTAACAGCTGGAATAAGTCTTCCATCCAGCGTGAGTCTAGGGTCATCATGATGTCTTCGCAATTGACAGAAATGCATGCATACTGTTTTCGATTTAGAAAATTTGAAACCGTTATAACTGGCCCAATTTGGATCTTATTGATATTTTGTTGGAGTTGCCTTTCAATTGTATGCATGTGCTTTGATCGATAACAAATTAAAAAATCGTCTACATATAAAGAGCAATCCACACCGGGAGTTAAGCACTAGGTGATGCTATTGATTTTGATATTAAATAGCGTCACAGATAAATTACTGCCCTGGGGCACACCCATCTCTTGCTGGTGCATATCGGAGAGGGTACAGGCCACTCGTACTTTGAATTCTCCGTCAGAGAGAATGTTGGAGATGAAAGAGGGCAGACGGCCTTTTAGACCTAGATCGTGCAGGTTATTTAGCATCCCGTACTTCCATGTTGTGTCATAGGCCTTTTCTAAATCAAAGAAGACTGCTACTAAATGTTCCTTCTTGATAAATGCATCGCGAATAAATGTTTCCAGTCTAACCAGATGATCCTTAGTACTACGACCAGAACGGAAGCCACTTTGGAAAGGAGATATTAAATTGTTACTTTCCAGGTACCATACAAGCCGAGAATTAATCGTTCGTTAAATTGTTTTGCATACGCGGCTTGTCAATGCAATGGGCCGATAGCTGTTAGGATCTTTGATATCTTTGCCTGGTTTGGGAATCGGTATCACTGTTGCTTCTTTCCAGCTCTTAGGTACATTACCAGCTATCCATATATCATTAAAGATTTTAAGAAGCAATGTCAGAGAAGACTCTGGAAGGTGTTTTAAGAACTGGGAATGTACTTCGTCAGGCCCAGCGGATGTATCACTGGCCTTGTCGAATGCCTCCCTAAGCTCCAATAAAGAAAACAGCTGGTTATAGTTTTCAGTGTTGTTTGATGTAAATTTTAAACGTTACTTTTCTTTTTGAGATTTTAATCTTCTAAAGGCATCTGAATAATTAGATGTTGATGCGTTTTTCGAAAAACTATCGACAAGAATATTTGCTATGTCACGTTTAGAACTGAAATTGCTATAGTCTGTTTTAAGGTGTCGAATAGAATTGTGTTTCCTCTTTCCATTTATTTTTCGAATAATATCCCAAACTTGTTTCATTGAGGAACGAGAGTTTAAAGAAGAAATATATTTCTTCCAGGATGCACGTTTACATTCTTTGATTGTGCGTCGAGTTTTAGCACGGGCAATATATTTGTTTAAATTGTCGGGCGTTGGACGATTGTTGAATGTTTTAATGCTTTTCGGCGTTGTCTAATGGCTTCTTTGCATTCCTTGGTTACCCAAAGGTTTTGCGATCTCTTACTGTTCGTTGAGGACTTGGGAATAGATTCATCTGCAATTGAAATTAGAACGGAGGTAAAATGCTGTAAAGGACTAACAGCGTTGAATACTGTATCATTATTTAGCCTGGTTTGACATAGTGTTTCAAACATAGCCCAGAGAGCCTTATTTATATTCCATTGTGGAATTGTGTCATCAATTTTAGAGTTTTTTGCATTTATTTAGGAAAGTGATCACTGCTGTGAAGGTCATCAGCAACCTTCCATTCATATCCCATAAGTAGTGAGGGAGAGCAAATTGTCAAATCTATGCATGTGTACGTACCCGTTCCTGGATGTAAATATGTTGGTGAGTTAGTGTTATATAGACACATATCGTGTCTAGCAATGAATTCTTCTACGTTATGGCCTCTATTGTTTATGTGATTTGATCCCCATAAAATGTTATGGGCATTAAAATCCTCGAGCAAAACGAAGGGCGTGGGAAGTTGTTCGACAAGATTGTCTAATTCCTTTTTGTACTAGGTTGGTGTTTGGTGGTAAGTAAATGGAACAAACAGTAATCACTCGATGTAGAGTGACACTTACACCAATGGCTTGTAAGTCTGTGTTTAAAGGAATGACTCTGTGAGGGGCTCTATTGTTCACCGCAATAGAGACTCCTCCTGAGGCCCTTTTAGCGTTTTGAAAGTACGCGTTAAACAGGGAAAAGTTTTTAAATGTAATTTGATCTGTCTCTTTCAGGAATGTTTCTTGTAGACATAGCACTGCAGGATCGTGTTCATTTAAAAGCAGAAGAATATCATTGTAGTTAGCTTTAAGTCCTCGACAGTTCCATTGTATGATGGTGTTCTTCATTATAATGTTATGCTGGAGATTCTGGAGCTAGGTTAGACTATTTGCGGAGGAAGTATGTGTTGTTATTTGTCTGGAGGAAGTACGGGAGTATATTTAGTTTTATTAGGTTTGGAGCTACTGTGAGTACATGGAGCAGTTTCTTCTGCATCCATGCTCTCAAGGTCACCAAACTTGTACAGTTTAATGGGGTCATCTGACCCGTTTTGCGGCCTATTTGTTTGTGCTTTGTGTTTCTGTTTTGGTGATTTTGGTGGTGGATTGTTATTAAATGTTGTCTGAGTTGATGTTGTGCTTTTCTGTGGCTTATAATTAGGGATATTGGCACTTGTGATTGAATCGGGCTGATCCGTCTGTATTTGGGCATCCTTTTTGGATTGTGTTTTACGACTGTGGAGAAGGATGGGCCAGGAAGGGATGTTTTTGCCTGGACATGTTTTCTGGCCTCTGGGTAGTGAATGTTCGAGATAAACTTTACCCTCTGAATTTC